>JAINEB010000033.1:35245000-37745000 GCA_022840565.1 Eubasilissa regina | reverse complement strand
AAATATATATACTTTTAAAATTAGCAATATTAACTTGGTGGTTAAAATTCATATTTTTTTATTTATCTTAGTTTTATTAACCACAATTGAGTTTAAAAAACGTCTACCGGTTTCGGAAAACACGGAACAAAAAAAAAAAAAAAAAATATATATTTTGTGTTAATTTTCATTATATATGTAATGAGCGTCTATAAGTGAATTTATGACTATATTATTATCGTTTTTTATTATAAACTATTTAAATATTTTCTGTTCTTATGTATGTGTACGCAAATGTTCGAAGTATATAATCGATTAATTAATGTTATATTTTGGATATTTTTGAAAGGTGTTTTTTTTAATTATCAGTGTTAGGTCAGGTTAGGTTTTATTTGTCGCTAACAAGTCTCGACACGTCCTTCCAGGCTCCCTCTACCTGTTACTCCCGAGGTCCGGCCGGGCCTCGACCCACCTAATGAATGTACTCTTATCTCGGAGATCACCGCGCTGGCCCTCGTATAAAAATCTGACACCATTTTCTGGCCAGAATAAAATAATGGTACCAGTTTGAGGACGCAACAGGAAACAATAACTTCATGGCGGGTCCGCGAGAGTTGTTGTTTTTTTCTTCTTCTTTCTTTTTTTTTGGCTTAGAAACCGGAGTGTCCGAAGTTTAATGAGAACGCCGAGGCTGCAGACGTATTCATTAGACTGTTATGTGTGGTGGCTGCGATATTCCTTTCGTGCGTTTGATTTTTTTTATGTCTTCCGCCGGGAGTTTTTTGGTTTATATACGTGCTAACGAATAAAGTACGTAATTAAGTAATAGCAACCTGAGCACGGGCCGTTGTATGGATGTCCATGGCTAGGTCACATAATTGACTGATTCGAAATAAATTTCAATTTAACTTCGGAGAATTTATACAGTGCCATTTTATTTGTGGATGTTGATACATTTTAAAATCTTATTTTAATTCTCTTCTCTCTCTCAGTCGATGTTCTCATGCCTGATCATCGTGGTCCTCTAGTCTGTTTTGATAGCGTGAACTGCTTGCCTCCACTCTTCGCGATCCTGTGTCTTTTTTGGTACGAGGCTTCGGACATGTTCATCGTGTCGGAGATTGATCTCTCACCTTCCATCCGTGTACATTGGCAGTAAAAACAAATTTCTCAATATTGCGTCTATCTCATCTAGCAAAATGCCTAAAGTAAGAAATAATTATTTTCCTCCAAATTTTCGACAGTAGATATCCGTTCGTCTATACCAAAACTACCGAGACGAGAGGTACATAAAATCATGTACCTCTTTAATGTCGCTTCATAGTTGGTTTTATATGTTTTTTGTAGCACCATTTTGTATTGGCTTGTCATTGTATTTAGTGCTAAGACTTTTAAATATGAAATTATTATATGAACTTATGAATATGCTTTGTGAAAATATGTTTTAATTATTTTCTGGCCTGTTATGGAAATGGAAATGTTAGATTACTGAAATCGGTTAATGGATCCTTCTAATAATTATTATAAACTATTTTTGATCATGTTTTACTAAAGTATAATTATATATTAGATGGATGGAACATCTGACATAGCGATGTTAACAATACTCGCATTATTAGTGTAATAAAAATGTTAAAAATACCTATGAAGTAAATTCATAATCGATACGATCGTTTAGTCTAGCAGAAAGATATTCGCTTAGAGACCAAGTAGTTCGGGGTTTAAACCTCATCTCTGGAGACCACTTATATATATCCTCTTCATTCATATCATTCAAAATAAAGGTTTTATTATATTCATATACTAATTGTCCATTTTTTGTTAAAAAAGTTCAACTTGAAATCTTCAACATATTACACGTATATTAAATGAAACAATACGACAAAAATATGTATAATAAAATAAATTAATAAAATTCTAGTAAAGCGGTAAACTTCTGATGATTAATTAACCGGGACTCATTAATAAGGGACTCAAGATTCACCTCTGCAGATCACCAGGATATATTTATTTTCATACCGAAAACATACAGTTTAATTTTAAAATAGGAAGGATATTCTTGTGATATGTATTCCATGTGTATTCCATCACCACGAATTATTGAATATAAATAAAAACCCGTGAAATATTGAATATAAATAAAATGAAATGTCAACATCCTTTGAAATACGAAATGATATATATGTATGTTTTAGATCTGAATTTAAAATAGGAACGTTTTTAAAGATTTTTAAGTTTATGTTTATCACTAAAATTAATCAAATTATGTAAAAATTAAACTGAAACATTTCCATTTTCATAGAAGTGACAAGAACAAGAAATCTAGACCAGGTGACAGTCCGGATAACAGGGAACCCACAATAATGACAGATTCTGGGAGACAAACGCCAATTCAGAAGATAATGATGTATAATGGGGTGTTTAAAATTTAACCTGAATTAATCAAGAATTAATCAATGCAAAGTTATGAAACCAAGTATAAATTATATTTTTAAGATTAAGGTAGATAAGATAGGTATAACTCTTAGTATTACATATGATTCTTAATACCGTATAATGATACCAGATATGATCCAAATCGAAATAGTAGATATTTGCCAATATTTTATATGTCTTAATGAATTAGTTTGTTTTTGTCATACAACACACTTTAGACTAGCAATATAACTTGGCATCTGGATAGCAATTGAGAGCAGTCAAAATGCCGGTTGGGGTAGTTAGCTGAATATATTTAATTATTCTGTAGTAGGTTGACTTACCTTTACAGAAGACTCGTCAAACTCAAACTGGTGAAACGAAACCGTTAGTCAGTTGGGTTGAGCTGAAACAGAGAGTTTTAAATGTTTACTGGAGTGGATAAGAGGATAGCATATTAATTAATACATAAAATGGTATCATTGAATCTGAGGTATGCGTTTGTTTTGCAAGATCACAGCCGTGTCATAAAAATAATATTTGTAATCAATCCAATAAGCAATATGTTAATTTATGAGTACAGATACAAATTAGATTGTTAGATTTTTTTTATGCAGTTTTCACATCTAGAAAAGTAAAGCGGAAAATTACTATTATCATAAAATATTCAATTGTACATATATAGAGTTCATTATTAAAGAAAAATAAATACTTTCTAAAGAAAACACATTATTATTGTGACGTTGCAGTTTTTTTAGAACGTAGTTTTGTGGAATTTTAATACAAAATAAATGTATCAAATAGAAAATATACATAAATTAATAAATATACAGAAAGAATATTTTAGTTCGTTTAGTTAGTTTAGTAGAATTCATTAAAAATATTTTAGTTACTAACGGGATTCGAACCTGAATCTTTTCCTATCCCGGGAAATGCGTTACCAGTTTCACAAAGCCAACTGAATAAGTTGAAAACAAAGTTTCGAACTTATATGCTGTTAGCTCTGTCAAATTGATACATATATTATTCTATTTTTAAAAAGCTATCACCTTTAAATTGCAATAAATCTCAAATTCCTTTGAGAGGTATCCCTCTACGTAACCATTTTATTTCAACACTAATTATATTTTAATATCATAGGTAATAAAGATTAGAATAATTAGAAGCATTCAAAAATTTATTGAAATCCTCCGGATTCCAAAGAATAATGTTGTCTCTTTTCATCGCATGCAAATATAATTATATAGGTGTCCTCCAATATAGATATAAATGCAAGTTGTTGAGTTAAATTGTTAGATTGATAATGCCCTTAGAAGACTAAACGCGTATCAAGTAAATTAAACGAGTGCAATCAAAAAGCAAGTATTTTATTTTCATATATGTAATTATGGAGTTCTAAAAATTTATCTCGGAAATAGTAAATACTTTTATTGACTTTTCTACGGGTGTGCGATATAGTTAAAGCAGTTTTTTTGCAAGTGATTATGTACATCTACAATAGTACAATTATTATATATCAACAGTCGCAGCTGGATTGGGAGGTACTGACTACTGACCTCTTGTAGAAGGGCTTGAAGGCGGCGTCGGGATGATAGTCGTGGCGCGGGGAGCCGAAGGAGCCCTGCGCGCTACTGCCACCGCTGCCGAACGGCGCTGCTGGTGCCGGCAGCTTCATACTCGGTGGCGTCTGCGGCGGTGTGTCCGTCTGGATTTCCGGAAACCCCGCCGGGTGCGCGCAGGACTGCTGCCCGTTTCCCGACTGGAAGAAGTGGCCGCGCCCGTAGTAGCCCGCGCCCTGCGGCAGCGCGAAGCCCTGGTAGTGCGCGGGCCAGCCCTGCGCGGCGGGCGGCGGCGGCGTCTTGCAAGCCGCCGTGTCCGCCAGCGACCAGATCTTGGGCTTCGTGGCCGGGATGGGCACGCCGCAATCGCCCCCGGGCCGCAGCTCCTCCTTCATGCCGTAACCCAGCATCTGGTGCTGCTGGTGATGGTGCTGGTGGGGATGCAGGTGGTGGTGCCCCATCATCTCCTCCGACTTTCGTTCGTCATCTGTAAGGTCATCATCGTCATCAAGCGGTTTCACGTGTTGCTGCTGTTGCTGTTGCAGTTGGCGTTCGGATTTCACATGGTGCATCGGATCTGCATTGAGAATAATAGGGGTCAAGTAATATTTCACGCTGCGCTGCCGTCGGGTGGAATTCGCAACATAATTAGACAGCAATTATATTGTACATGCACGACAAGTCGCAATACATGCACGATAAGATGCGCGGGTCGAGCTTTGGAATTATTTATACCCATCGACGAAAGGTTGTCATAAATCAATAAAGAGAAATTCAATAACTAATGTCTCTATTGTCGGGTAATCAAATTAAGCTATGCAGGAAGAATGTTGTATTCCCGATGTCTCGTCCGTGGGCAGGTTAATTTGTAAACATTTTGGCCTCGCCCAGGAATACTTCATCACTCAAATGCTGACCATAATCCAAATTCCTTATGTCGGAAGACAAATAAATTTCGGATCGATTTTTTTGTAACGACCGACGAGCTATCTTTAACATCTAATCGAGTTATAAGCATATTTTTATCGGACCAAATAAAAACACGAAATGAAAGGTTTAAGCAGACACTATTAGGAAGCGGGTGAGGCCCCGCCGGCATTGATGAACGACGCGGCCCAGCAGACGGATGGAGCGAGCCGCTCGGCCCGGCGGGGGGCAACATGCGCCCATATATTCCTTCTCTTCATTTGAATGCCCATTTGGATTCTTAATTCCCAATAATTCTTATTAATAGTGTCTCTGTCGAGGTACCGAGGTACCTTCCAGCTGCTCGCGCATTTTTGAAATAGCCAAACGTCGAGGCTGACGATTAATCTAATCACAATTGCGGTTAATAAATAATTTGCCTATGACTTCACCACTCGCGCCGTTTATTCATATCGCATTAAACGGTGCTGAGACGTATCCTCGTACAATCTTGTTTCTGTCATTCATAAAAAACCACACTCAATTTTAATTTGGCGATATAAACGATCGACTCTCATTGATAATCTTTGTTTGTATAATACGACACAATAAATTAAACTAAACCTGACTAAAAATATATATATTAATTTATGGGATTTACATAATTGAAGAGTGGCTTTTCAATATATTAATTGAGTTAAGTCGAAAAAACATATTTAAACATAAAGATGGTTTTGTTTTTATGATTGAAGGCTTTACATCTGTGAAAATGTAACCAATGGCAACCATATCGAAAACCTTTGATTTTTGATCTTAAACAAATATGTTCTTCTGATTAACCTCATTATTATTTCTGTAAATGGGCTGATTTTATAGATATTAAATATTTTTGCGAAATATATATAATGTTTGTATATTATTATATTATGTATTAAGTATAGACTAACTAATATTAACAAGCAATTGGATATCTCATTATTCGGGCAGCTATAATGGCCGCTTGGTGGCAATAGTCTATCTATTTCAATTGAAAAAAATATTTTTATCAAAAAAAAGAGAAATATTCTATCACAGAATCTAAATAACCAATTAAAACATAATTAAGCAATTTGCCGTAAATCTGCAGTTTGACAAATATTTAAAATTATAATATATATGTAAGTATGTAATAAAGTTCTAATAAAAAATAAAAGAAAATTTAATGGTTTAACGCGACACACGTTTACCATGTTTCATGGCCAAAGGCCGACTGCGACAAAGATTATATGGACCGTAGTATGTACGTACGATTAATTTTGTCGTAAATCAATCAGTCAATTTACAATTGTGTCTTTATTCAAAAATTTAAATCATAAATGTATATATTCTTCTTTCTGTCTATCATATTAGACAACATCCTTAATTCGCATCGTACGCCCTTATTATTAGTGTGCCAAAGGGCTAAGCTTAAAATGTAATAAAGAAATCGCGAACGCCTTGCAATGAGCCATTTGCAGAGCGGTTATCCGATTAGCAAAGCGAAAACACCACTTGTGGCCCTCCGAGCCCAGCGCATTTATTTCTTATTTCGCCCTCTGGCTTTTACTCGAAGCCAAACGCTGGAGCGACCCCTGCGATGGCTACAGCGCGCGTACAAAGGTTTTGAAAGCTTTTTTCCTGAGGGGATAATGTGAACAGTTAAAAATTAGATACTTATTTGTTCAAAATGCGTATCGTTTAAACGAAAATACGTAATTGTAAATATAAACATTTCGCGTAAAAGGATATTTTTTTCTCTTCATCCCTTCCTGCGGCTGAAGTAGAAGCTGACTTAAGAGTTTGACGTTTACCATTCAAGTTATCTAGAATGCAGAGCTCTTGAAGTTACTGAGGCGCCATGCTACGTGTCGGCTTGTGTTATACAAATAAGCCTCAAAAAATGTAATAGTGCACATTTTTGATAAAAGTGACTTCTTTCGTGTTGTATATTGTTTGATAATTAATATCAAATGATAATTATGCACTAATTTAGTTTATTCTACAATTGCTTTTCATTGCTCATTTAAAAAAAAAATTACACTGATACAGTAGGGATATTTCTTATTTCGCGAGCGTGTGCAGTGTTTAACAATATGAGATGTACTTTACAGCAACCCTGTTAGCATACAGGGGCATCTGAGTAAGTCGTGACCCATCAAATAGCGTTTGGGGCTCTCTGAACGGTATAATGAAATTCACACCCCGCCCTCCCCTAATGCTCGCGGCCCTGGCTTTAGGGGGCCGAAGGGGAGAATTAAGATACTTATCCGCCAAATTATTTTCATTCATTACCAAAATCATCGTTTCCCGGCTCGACTTGTGATTTTTATCTCGGTCGTTACAAACCCTAAAATGCTCGGGGCAGTTTACGCGTGTCGCCTCCATTACAATTTATTTCATAACGGCGGAATATTCTGGGAATAAGCCATTTTATATTCATCAGCATCCCTAATGCTTAATATCTTGGTTTTTATTAAAAATTCTGTTATTCTCTTCAAAGATAGGCCTGCTGCTAGATTTCAGAAATTACGGCCTGTTTTGTGTAGACCTGAAACGACCATCAAAATGATTACGACTTACACCCAATTGTTGTCAGTAAAATTTTGTGTAATTCGTTAAAATGTATCTTGCTAAGAAATATTGAAAGGTTTATATATGGTTTTATTTTTAAAATTCGTCTAAAAGGGCTAGGGGAAAAACACCCCCGGAATGCATATTTCACACGCAGCGGAATCGACAGAGTGGAGTGAATGTTCTGGCAATAAACTCCCCGTGCGTAACACATACTGCCTAGTCTATTTATTATGAAATATCTTTTTCCAAACGACCCCAGTCTGAGGGCGGGCGGAGTGAGAGGCTCGGAGTGCAGCGAGTATAATGAAAAGCGGGGCGCGCCTTTCTCATGGCGAGCCACCCGGTCTTTCTTCCTATCACTGCGAGAGTTCCGCAAGGTTTTCGAATCCGCCCTAACGCGAACAGTAACGCGGTACTAGTCTAAAAGATCGATAGTTACGCGTGTCTTTTGAAACGCGGTCGTAAAACACTCTGCAATTTTCTTCTCGTTGGCTGTTTATTGTTTGCCTGTTTTTTGCCCTCGACGCCGCGGAGTCGCACGCGTGTATGTATTCTGGAAGCTTTTATTTATCCCTTTCCCTCGTGGACCAACGCTTTCCCCGACACAAATCTAGTCTCCCCTCACGCATTCCTGCGTGCTACACGGACGTCAATATTAAGAGCTTTCATCCCCAAGCCGCCCCGCGCCCCACTTGCCCGCCCCAGTCAGCAGGCGGCTCGATTCACAAGTCTCACTTTGGAGGCTTTCGGGGAAACAATCAATTCTCTCTCTATTATATTATACTCGCAGGATTTATTGTTATAGACTGTGCCAGCATGTTCCTAGTTTTTAGATATTCTCGTCATGAATATATTTATATTGTATATAAACTCGATTTTGTTAATTTTTTACACATACTGAGACCCACTGACGGTTTTTTTTTTATAATATTACAGTTTTGTACGATATGATTAGTGTTTTTCCCTGAAGTATTTCAGTTGTATGCAATATTTATTAAATGTGAAGTATAACGTGAAGTATTCGGTATTATGAAATATCGCCGGTAGATCAGAAGAGGAATGTACTCGCGGAGTGCGGGCCCACGCAGAGTCGCGGGAGCGGCCCGGGGCAGGCGCCGGGGGGCGCTCATTCCGAAACGTTCGCCGCAGTCTCCCTTTCAGATTTCCCCCCCCAGCCTACATAATAAATGGCGTAAGAATACGAGTATATCTGCACAAATAATAAAGAGATGGGCGATACGCGTATCGGAGGGTGCCCCACCCCTAGACAGCAAGAGGGCCGTGCGGGCAGGGAGAGGGGACCGCAGAGAGGAAATCCGGAATAGAGAAGCGGTTACGCTCGGTTTCTTCCCGCCCTTCTCTCTGAGCGAGATAATTCACTTACTGAATTATTCTCCAATAAAACTAAAGTGGGATTTAAAAGATTGGCTATTTAGGTAGTCGGTTAAGGGTGGGTGGCTGTTTGTATTTCTGCTGAACTGTCAGTAAACACGAGTCCCTCCCGCCGCAGCGGAGCGAGCGCTTTGTTCTCTCTCCACTGCGCAACAGTCAAATGCGAGCTCTTACACAATCCCGAGTGCCATCGCACTCCATTCCTACTCGCGCAAAACCTTCAAGGAGGCATTATTTACAATCTAGCATTCTACAATGACATCTTACAATGGAAGCAAATATAAATTTTATGATAAAATGATATGCCATATTAATTTCATGTTACATACGACGGTAAACATTAATTGTATATAAAGATTGTTCGCTAGCAAAGTTCAATAAATCGCATTGCAAGATGACCTGAATCATCTAATGTGGAAACAAATAACATCATATTCATTGGCAATAAAATTCGCATCCGCAATATATGGCAAGGCAATATACAAAATTCGTGATCTACATACCTTTCTGACCCTTCATCTTATCCTCCAGAAGATCGTCCTTGTCCTTTTCATCGTCGGAGACCATGGCCTCGTCATCGTCGTCCGTCTTGTTTTTGGGTTCCCAAGTCATCTTGTTCTCCTTCTTGAGTCTCCTGCGCGCGTTGGCGAACCACGTGGACACCTGCGTGAGGGTCATCTTGGTGATGATGGCCAGCATGATCTTCTCTCCTTTGGTGGGGTAAGGGTTCTTCTTGTGCTCGTTCAGCCACGCCTTCAGGGTAGCCGTCGACTCCCTCGTTGCGTTCTTGCGCCTGGCGGCCAAATCGTACCCTGCTCCATATCTGTCGACAAAGTTGATATGTGATTTTAGTCGTGATTGAATTCACCACCCGTATAAGAGGCGATTGTGTAACACGACCTGTTTCCCTTAAATCTGAAAAGGTTTACGAGTCAATTAGTGTTGATATTCAAAGCGGTCGAGCTGGCTATTATTTTTTTTTTTTTATTATTACGAGGTAAGTTCGCGCTGTAGTTAGATGGTGATCCGTAAAAACAGTCGCATTGTATTCGCATTCGATACATTCCCTTCTGTATAAGAGTGATCGCACAACGCATGAATTTGTTCGCAACTCCGCATTAATGGGCTCGATTTCACTGCGGCTAGAATCATAAAATTTATTTGTTAATTGCATCCTTTCTCATACAGGATTTTCGAAACATCGTCTCCGGGGATTATGCATACGTACCGAGGAAACACAAACATCGTGCAGTGAGAGCCAGAGCTGGCGCTGCAATGGTCGTGACTGATCCGATCGTACGGTATAACAGTCGACATGCCCTGCCGAGGAAAGACGGCTATCATTCCTCGAGTGTTCTGCCTGTTCTGCGAGTCTTGGATTTCAAAGTTAATATTGATTTGCCTAGATATTTGTCGGGCCGGTTCTACAGCCTCGGGCTGCCGGCCGCCCTGCACGGTTAATACAGAGACGATAAATTTATTGGTATTTTTGTGACAGTACTGTTTGCCATTTGCGAACATATCGCGGTGATTCTGACAGGAAATTTACCGCAAATTTTACGTACGTAAGCTTATTTATTTATATGCCACAATTTAATTTAAAATTTGAATTAAAAGAGTGATAAAAATGTATATTCTTATAATTAAATTTTTAAAACTAACAATTAAATTAACCTTAGGCTGTTATTTCTTCAAAAGAAAACTTTTTCTACTTTCTCGAGATGTTATGAGAGAAATATTTGCAAGGCATACACATAACATTTCGCCGTAGATTCATGTTATATTTACATACAAATGCAAGCTAAGCAACGTTCTTTACTCAAACCTTGGATGAAGGTGAAGTCATTTATAAGGCGTTGCACTTATAAATTATGCGTTCGTCTGACTGTTAAATAGAGGCAGCCTCCAATAAACGACTTTTTGCAACAATTACACGTATTTTATCGTGGTCCGTGTCTAAGACTTGTCTAAGTACTTGGTAAATAAGAGTTATTTTCCGTTTCGGTACAAACTTATAGATATTTATAGATTATTTATAACAATTTTTATATTCTGCATTATCATTTTATAAAGAGGTCGATAAATAATAATTAATTTTGATAAGTTTGGCAAAGAGGAAAAATTATTCTTACCTTCCACATTCAACATCATCGAATGATCTCGTCGATTTTAGAGCCAGGTCTTTCACAGATTATTTTATTATTAATACTCACATCAAAAACGTTTCTTGCCATCCTTTTATTCCTTTTGCTTTTTCCAAGCATCGGCTTTAGCACTAGAACTCCTAATTGATAACGATAACTTCCATTACCAACTACTGCGTTTAAACCGTGATTCGCTTAATACCATGCGGTTTCTTTACTTACGATATCTTTCTAAATCATTTGCTTCAATCACACGTATTTTCCATGAAAAAATCTCTGTTATAAAAATTAGCAGTTTATAACTTAAAATATTTTATAATTTTCTTTATTTTTTGTTTAATTCTGTGTGTGTGTGTGTAATATTTAATTGAAAAAAAAACTTTAAAAAATATTATCACCATATTACGTATTAACGATAAATGTTTTGATCACCATTTTAGCTCAATTTTTGGATACTAATTATTATTGCAGTTAGATATTGTTTGGCGATGGTAATCTCACCGTACACTAAAATGATCTTAAACTAACAACGACGTAATTAAGTCTGGTAATAATAGCTTGGCTGTTTCGAGATACTCTAAAATGTCTCATTTATGTGTAATCTGTATGATGGGGCGTAATAAAGGTACTTTTCATGTTAACAATGACCTTATTATATAGACATTAAAGCTGATTTTTTAACGTCTCTACTAGAGAGGTATTCTATTGTGAGAGCAGTCACTGTCCCTAGTAGAGCGTTATCACGGTTGAGTCGGTGGAGAAATATTTAAATGCAGATTCTTTACGAATACACAATTAATCAATTTTAACTAATAATGAGAAATATAATATACATCTTTTAATATGCAGACTAATGCTGTTTTTAATTTATACATTTTTGTTTTTGTCAAAACACTTACAGACCCATTTACACTGACATGAAGCGAATAGACGGTTCTAGATACCTTTAAAAATAATTATTCATAGATATTACGGGTTCACAAATTTCAAGTGTTTTGAGGCAGAGATCTAATACGGAACTTTACATATACAGGGATATCAGTGTGGTTAAATCATTTAAAATCGGAAGACTGCTTGCTTCGCATGGAAGACCAAGGACCCACAAATAAAACAAAACTTTGTTTAGTGATCTGCAAGGGCGCTAAATAGTGCGTAGGCTGATGTTGAGATATCTTAATGGACTGTCGATCCGGGGTGATGCACTGGAAGAGTGATACTACAGGTAGAAAGAAATAATGACAAATCCTGCAGGCGTCCAGACTCACCCTGAGTTATGCTGCTGATGAGGATAACAATGTTTTACGTCATTAGAAATGTAATAAATATAAACGTAAAAGAAAGTTTACTTTAGTCTGAAAAATTAATGCAGTTATCATCAAATTTTAAGGACGGTACATTGAAATCGAGAAAGTCAACATATGTGATCAAAATGTAAGAAGACAATTCAAGAAACCTTTAAAAGTAAACCACCGTACGCAAGAACCTTAAATGGATTAATAAAATCATTTTTATAATTATTATATTTTTGTCAATACCCTAATAATGTACTAAATGATTGTCTTTTTTTACTTTTTAGGAGAACATTTAGAGTACCTATGCACGAATAAAAAAAATATATATTAAACAGTATTTTGTAAGATTAACGTATTCATTTTACCTTTTAACTTACACATATTCTACATATTTTAAATAAAAATTTCAATACTTTTGGAATTTTCAAAATTTATTTAGTTTTCTACAAAAACTTAATTTTTCGCAAAATATATTACGTGCTGATATAAGCAGGACGACGATATCGCACTCATCGTTTCAAGAATATATTTTTATTTAAAGATATTCGTAACATTACGTTTATTGTCAAACTCACATGACTAACTAAAATATGATTATTTAAATAAACAAAAATTTCGATTTAAATCTATAATTTTAAATATGAAGTTAATGGAAAACCAACACGAGTTTATAAATTTAAAAGTGCCCGCGGAGACCTATTTCAGAGCCTGCACAGATTCCCCTCGAAGGCAGAAAAAAGGCTTTGAATAAAATATCTCGCCAGTTTCTTTTTACAGAATACATAGATCATATCAAACGACTTAAATATGAGCGATGTGCAAATACCCTGAAATACCGTAGAGAGGAAGACCGAGGAGAGAGGAATAAAAGATTGAATAACGAGAGAGGCTCCAGAACATTTTTTACAATATGTAACCCCGAAGGAGATCCTTCAGGGAACGAATAAAACCACGCAGAGGGAGATGAACGAGAAAGTTTGAAGAAGAGCTTATAAAATCAAACAAAAACTGCGATTGGATTAGGATGAGATCAATAAGGCATAGTTAAACTGATATATCTGTGTCCGTACGTGTAATGCGGGGACAGAAGCCATTAGGAGGTACATGGTCGGAGACGAACGGCAGTCCGGGGGTAGCCGCCACACATTTCAAGGGTTGCACTACCTCCACAACCGGGTTCGCCGGTTGGCGTGATTTGGCGGTAAAATTCGTACAGAGCTGATTTTTATTGTTTAGTAAAATATTTTGTAAAATATTTAGTAAAATATTTTGTAAAATATTTAGTAAAATATTTAGTAAAATATTTTGTTGTTTAATAAAATATTACAACCCTCTTTGAAAATGTATCTACATATATTAATTTCATTTATTTGAGCTGCTGTATATAATTAACCAACGCCTTTTCTCCGCTGGGGTAGGCAGAGAAGATAGATCGCCACACTCTTCTGTCCTGACTCATAGTTCTCGCATTATCTATATTCATACATCTTCTTACACAAGCTCGTCGATTATTGAAGTATCTGGTTTACCTGGTCGTGCCAAGTCAATTTCGCTTTCTGTCGGAGAAATTAATTAACTATTCTATTATTATTGGTTTTCATTTGAATTTAAGTTATGCCGATTTGAAGTAAAAAGCAAAACAATAATATTTCATCTTTAAAAGTTATGCACCCCAGACAGTAAGAATGGAAGCCAGTCACAAGTTTAATAAACCGTTTCCTAGTTATAGTCCTGAGCTTAATAAAATCTTTTATATAAATAAAATAACATTTAAATACACTTGTCAGATTGATCAAATGAAGCGTAAAAAATATTTTTTACTGATATATTTAATATATGATGAATCAGTAAATGTAAGGCTTAATATTGTGAGAGAAAATGATTCAAGAAGTTGTAAAAAAAAATATATATTTTTAAGAATCAATTGAATCTAAAAAATAATTATATTTCCTATTTTAATGTTTTTACCTCCATTCCTCCCCTCAAAACTGTGGCCCCCTACTTATGTGATGGATAAGTTAGTATTTCTGACGTATGTACAATAGTAGCGAAACAGGAAACAGTAGAAAGTTAGTTTTTGTTTAAAATTAAATGATTTTGAAAAATTGCGACATTTAAAAGTGATATAATATTCTCTTTATTGTACTGACGAGGCTGCACTGCCTTTCCCACTGAGATCAGCGAAAGGTTTTCCCTTTTCCCGGTAAAAAGTTAACAGGAGGAAGGTGGCCGTAAGAGACCAATAAAAAAACGTCGAAAGTGAAAATATAAACCCCAGAACGAAACAAGACCGAAATCGCGGCCGCTTATACAAAGAAAACGTATTTTTCAATCTGTCCGCGTGATATATATATATATATATATGAAGAGAATGATTCTTTTGTCCTATTCTGATTTTTGAATTTATTCGATACTTTTTACTCCGGGGATATTCGTACATTTGATGAAAATATTTTTATTTGAGTGATTTGTTTCATTTTATATCGTTGTTATCTGTCATAAATGATATTGCTGTTTCTCTAGTGTTTTGTAATTTGCATTGGATAATTTTTATAGCGTCATTTTGGTAAAAAAATTACCTCAATGCACTTTACACATAAATTGTTTATAGTCCTACATTATTTTTGTAATTAAAATGAAAAATTGTTATGTGAAATAATGGAAATGATTTTTGAAATGGCGTGTTTATAATAAAGTTTCTTATGGTGGAGGGCAAAGAGTTCCACACTTTTGGGCCCGTAATGTAATGTTTTATTATAATACTGTATACAAACATTTAAAACTCTCTCCATGACCGTTAGTTGATTTATATAATAATTTAAATAAATATCTTAATAAGATACAGCTATATTATAGTGATAATTTGATAATTTGTTTTTTATTTTGTGTTTGATAAATATAATCCCAGAACAATATGTTATAAATACATCAAACCTACATTTTAACGCATTTTAGATAATCACATGTTTGAAAATTATAGTATATTTTTTAACGCCGTGGTAGGTTGGTAAAGATCTTTTTTGAATTCAAGGTACCTACCTAAAAATACCTAGTATACACAAAGTATAGCGCTCGTTTTCTAAGAAATGAAATATTAATATGAAATACTAATAAATAACTATGGAAAACCAAAATTCATTCCTTCCTTCCCAGCGATTGTACACATTATATACACATGCGCGATATCCATACATAACTATGAGGGTATGTACAAATTCGAGTTTTTTTTTCAATATTTCTATATCAAATAAGAAAATATAAATTTAAACTATTATGCATCTACATTAATGTTTGGAGAATAATAGATATTAGCTTAAAGTCGGTCGTAGTGCGCTGTTAATTGGAGAATTAATTTTGGGAACAATGTGAAGATAACGACAGAATGCAAAAATTAATTGTAATTAGATTCCCATATGAATAAACGACAATAGGATGATTGTTGACGAGATAAATTCTCTAATTAACTAAGCCAGCGGAATTCAAGGCTTAGTGTTGAAGAAGCAAATATCATTTCATTTTAGAATGATTCAGCATACCGGGGTTGGCCTCAAAACTTCTTCAAAAGAAGTAGACACCGAGTGGTCTTAGGTTTTTTTTTTGTATTATTTACTTTGCCGGCCAGGGATTTGATAACCGGTCGGTCATAATGTAGATTTCTTAATCTGGAATCTTAGCCACTCACAAATACAAAAATTATTAATATTGTAGTATTTATAATAAATAAATTATATACAAGTTCGTGATTTCTTTACCTCCTCGTATCCTCACTCATACGTTTCACATGCCCAAACCATATTTCTTAATTCTTTCGACTGTGCATGATAAAAATATTCGCTCCTAATTTATTCAATTTTCTTATAGTTTTTTAAAGAAGGGCAATCCATGTAATTTTGAGTCATATTTCGAAAATACTAATAAAATCCATAAACTATAAAATATAATAATGACTTCATAATACGAGTATACTTTGGAAATTTTTTAATGCACGCGAGACGTCTTTGAGCAAACGCGTTAACAAATAATGTGGCGTTTCAGTATCTCGAGATTTGCATATTACTATTATGCAACGAATTAGCATGATTATTTATAATAAAGTATTTTTTTGTACATGTTCGTTACTATGTACGAAATGATACAAGAGAAAGACTTCGCTACTGACTCTGGTCTAGTGAAATGGGCAAGAAACTATTAAATAAATTTTTTAAATGTACATGTGTTTTATTTAATACTTGTAGGACGTGCAGCCACCCTCTGTACGAAGGCTGCGGCCGCTGGTGGCGGTGGAAAACCTCGCTAGGCGGCGCCCGCGGGGAAAGCGGCGCCGCGGGTTTCCCGCCAATCGATACGTCCCGCCCGCCATTTTATCTGGCGTCCCGCTCTCGCGAACGCGAAAAGACGCGGTTAAACTTCTTTATACTCTATTCTTCTTTCCGTTTCGGTTTCTCTGTTACAACAAGAGACGAGCCTCCCCCGGAACGCCGCGAGCGCCTCACGCGGGGGATGCGGATGTGGAGTTTATGCCCATTGAAATACGGCTCGTTATTCCTCGATCGTGTTCCTCCCTTGTAACAGCTTCGCCGGCGGTGTAATTCTTATTGAAACTTACCATTGTGGCTCTTTTCGGGATACTGAATAAGCTCTCGTACAAGGAGCGGCGCGGGGAGGTGGGGAACATTTGTAACCTTCGACAGGGTGGGATGGTTTTTCTTTTATCGTGGGATTAATCAGTATATCCGGCCGTTTATTATCTGCGTTTTTTTTCGACTCCGGCTTTCCTTGTAAATACACTTTAAGTATTTTTCCGACATGACGTGAGATCATTTTAATGGTCGGATTTTACAAAAAGGTTAAATTTTATTTGAGTTGTGAATTTATTGAAAAATGGATAAAATAAAAAAAATATTCTAAATAGGATGCAAAAGAGAATAGGAAGTTACCAAAATAATTCATATCCAAAAACTGCAGTATCTCAGACATATCACTAAATATCCATAAAAGTAACACAAACAAATATTTCTGACAGTATGACCCTGGAAGAAGATGGTTACAATGATTTGTGCAGATTTTTCGGCCAGCCATTCAAAGCTCATAAGCTAAACGCGCTCTTGTCGATAGCGCGCATCTGAAAGATTGTCAGGGTACTACGTCTACAGGGTACTATCATGTATAATCTGATTAAGAAATAAAAGTATCAAAAAATTATACCTAATTAAATTAATTTTATGATTAATTTTATTGTTTCGGTGGTCAGTTTGTATAACTCCATAATAACACATAAGAAAATAAAAATACTTATTTTATAGTTCTACTCGTTTAATTTTCGTAAGACGCATTTCGATTTATGAGAGAATTATCAATAGTAACAATTTTAAATTCAACAACTTGCATTTATATGAAATCTATTGAAAATGGGCAGCTATATAATTTGAAATACTTAAGGTAATAATGATAATAAGGTAATAATGTTGTCTATATCTCATTTACAAAAATTATCCTTTATAATTATCCTTTTCCATATTTTATCTTTCATTAAAATATCATTAGTGTTTGAACAGAATTGTTTCATATAATCGTGCCGAAATATAAAACCAACCCCAAAATTTCCATTATTACCTTACAAGTACTTAAAATTATATAGCTGCTCTTTTTCAATAGATTTCATATAAATATAAGTTGTTGAATTTAAATTGGTAAGATTAACAATGCCCTCACTCACAAGGCGAAACGCGTCTCAGGGAAATTAAACGAGTAGAACTTAAAAATAAATGTTTTTATTTTCATATGTGTATATGATTAGACAAATTTGTCGAGATAATATTACAGGCACATATGTAAGTGAAATATTTTATAGCCAACTTCCTATAACCGGATTCGGCATTCATAGAAGAAAATTTATATTGTAACCATCATCGCATCATGATATTTTCCTTCTCAAGTAGTTGTCATATTTTCGCCACTGCTGGCTATCCGTAAACACCAAGTTTTTGTACATCTTTCTAAATATTGACGGCTCATCTTCCCAGTGGTTTCGTTTCTTAGGGTTGTTGATGCTGTGTACGCATTATAGACACTTCCGTATTATAGATGTATTATAGACACTTCCGGTACAGTTAAATCGACCAATCTTTGTATAGCCACGATATCTGGTTAATCGAATACTGAGAACTTGCAGTTCATGGTTCATCACTGGCCATTTTTTTTTTCAAGAAATCAGAGTGCCTTTCTCTCTTAGAGTAGCGTGTTTTTTTCTGCCAGGGTAAACAAAATTATCAATGGCGTGAAAATGCGTTAAAGCGAAAAAGAAGTTAAACTTATCGATATAATTACAAAAATGGATCCCGTCACTAATGTAGGGCTTAACGAAATGCCGGTAATCGTACACCCGTATAAGTTAAACATATTAAAAATATGCATTTAATATTGAAACAGTAATACGCGTCGGGCGAACTACTCCTGAGGTTGATTAGAAAAGGTTCACACGGACGACGCTGTTTAAGTACAGAATTAATTGCCTCAGCGCTGTCGGCGTCACGGCCGATAAAAATAATTCCTCCCCGGAGAAGGGATTTTTGCAAATGAACTTACCGTAAGGAGCGGACGGAAGGCGACCTGGAAGGGGAGGTTGGCACGCATCGGCACGCAGAAAAGGAGGGCGAAAACAATACCTCGTGAAATTGGTTTCATGGAGGATTTTGGTTTGTCGGGCGTTTAGCAGCGCCAACATTGGAAAGGTGTGTCCAATTATCCCCAACCTACCCACATAAATTACCCGGGAAAAATCCAGCGGGAACTACGGGAATAATCGCGCAGAACCATTTTATCGGCAATTAATGCTCTATTCCGCCATACATTCTCGTTTTATGGATGTAATCCGGGCCTTGAAATGGACCGGAACGCGTTTCGGACGTTATTTTACGTTTAGACACAAACAGTACTAAATTTTGGAAATCCAACAATCAAAAATGAATGATCTTGAAATAAAATTACAATTTTAATTAATTTATATATTTATTTACAATTCTAATATTTTTCGTTCTATGACGAGTACGAAAGATGTATAAAATACGGTAAGTGAGAAAAATTACAATGTTAACTATTTTTAAAAAAAAGTTATACATTCACATTTAAAAGAAAATTGACACTTCATTCCAATGAAATGTTTTGATTTCTCTGTGTATATGTATGACATTGGGATTTTATATGTAAGAATGTGTGAAATACACCATGTGCACAAAAATGACTATAAATGTATTATAAAATTTATAATATATTTGCTTAGTCTTGTACATATAACTCGCATCATGTTGCAATATGTTGTTGTCATGTTATAATATAATACACACGTAAATACATTAATCTGTGTGAATATTTGAAATTGAAAACGTCATTTTCTGATTTGTTGAAGTGAGATATATAATAAATTAAATATTTTCCCACTGTCAAAATGATAAAAAAAATTTTTTTTTGTTTTTTTCATAATAAATTCGTATTTTAATATTTTTATATTAGTAGGTACTTTATTTAAATTGCTTAAATTTATAAATATTATCTCCCGGAATTTTGTAGGAGCATTAGTTTTGCATTTATGTAAAATAATAATAATAATAATATTAACTGAACTCAGCATAAAGAAACGGTTGGTTTATAAGGTTAGTTATGTCTAATGAATTAGTAAGTAGGAGAGAATAGTAAGATCGAAAGAAAAAAACGACAAATCAAACAGGTGAACCTGTAAATCAGTTGCTTAGTAATCAAGTAGTTGAGGTTCGAAAACTTAATATTATTGTAGTTGGAATATTAATGTGAAATGCATTCCATGTAGTATATCTGTTTTAAAAAAATCATAGCAGATACCATTTGAAGGATTAATATAATATAATAAAAATGTACAACTGTAGACTAGGTGAGATTTATATGGCAAACGTACTTATCGTGATGGTAAATAAGTTTTATTTGTCCATTCGTGATAACTTAACTTAATAAAACAGGGAGGATAGAGCGCCACTCTCTTCTGTTCTGAGGTACAGTTTTCGCCTCATCCACATTCATACATCTTCTCATACAAGCTCGCCGATTATTGAGGCTTCTAATTTTAATTCCATCCGTGATAGTAATCGAATAATAGTTTTTTATTTATTTATTGCGATTAATGTCAACTTAATATTTTTAAATGAGCAAAGATATTCCGTTTAACAATATTTTCCATTTCAAGCACTGTTTTCCGTCTCAGGTGATGATGAAAAGAAGAAACGGAAGATACTGTAAAATCTGACCATTCAGATTTCGACACCAAGATAATAGCGTTTGTGGAAAGGTTGTACTCAGACTTCTTTCACCCTTAAGATGATCAACATTGAATATTATTTAAAAACTCCTTCCGTGATTTTCAACTACCCTCCACGTTTCACTCAAAGTTTTACAAATTTATCACTTTATTTATCATTTAAGTGTCTGAATTCAATGATAGAACTTACTCGGGGTTATTTTCGCGATTTTTGTCTTAGTCGGCGGTGGGCGATGAATGAAGCGCCACTCTTTTTTGTTCCGACACACATCTGTCGTTTTCATCGATTGTTGAGGCTTCTAATAGGATATTCCTGTATCTGGTCGAGTCTTCAATAGAAAACTTCATTATAATCGGACGAATCTCATTAACTTTGTACTTCTCTTTTATTTATATGTTCTAGATAACAAAACCACACAAGCAACAATTTTTAAATTCTACTCACTGCGCTACGACCAGGTTAACATTTCTTCCTATTGGTAATAAATATATTCACATTTTAAAGAAATCTCAAACAGTATTAATATCTACAGTGAACAAGTACGATTGTACTGTAAATTTTTGAGTAAAACTTGACCACGGCACGTGTTAAAGTGCTATGATGAAACCATTCACAAGAAACGCATCTTACCTAGAAGAGTCACCAGTTCCATACACTAGTGCCCACGGTAACCTTCAAATAAAACACATTTATATTCATCCATTATGATGAAACTCTACAAAGTTAACATTATTAATAATATACACCAACCTATATTTTTATTCTATTGAAAACAAGTATTTATTGTCAAGTTGCAATTTCAGAACATAGTTCTGTGAAATTTTTATAAAAATTATATTAATCAATTGGAAAGATGTACAAAAAATACTACCTATCGATAAAATATTTGATTTCTGCCGGGATACGTACCCGGACTTTTTCTTATTCGGAGAAACACTTTAATTTTAGTTGGTTGCTTAATGTTACTGTCTTTCTATATGCTCGTTAGTTAGCCATACGGCAAAATATCTAGTTGTATGCGTTTTAGAAAATCTTGCCCACTGTTTCCTTGAACTACCTCACAACTTATTATTTGGGAATTTATTGTGATACATTATCGTTATCCACAACCAACTTATATAATACATGTGTTATATGATAACTTTGTGGTTTTTACAGGTTTAGTATAATGTTAGAAAGGATGTTTCTTGGTTGTACCGCATCATGAATTGGCTGAAGACAGATTAGTTATCTCATTACCCGTCTTTAGAGAATGCCTTATTGGTATCGTTCTAAAATGATCGTACAATACGTCTTTTTAGGGCAGCTGTTTAGCGCAAAGTGAAATCACGAATCATTTTTCAGTATAATTATGATGTTTATGACCTAATGTTTGGCTCCTGGTAATTCATAAATAATAAACAAAGGTAAAATAATAAAGACTATTGTTAATTAATTGTACAATAAGTGTTGGGATTGGAGACATCTATTATTGGAGACAAATATTAATTAATCTAAGCACTAGATTCAGAATAAATAAATCATTTCACACCCATCCAATAGCGGAGCCAAATTACGAATGTGCGCATGCACAGGATCTTGACTCGACTCCATTCCCGGAATGATTGAGATGCTGCTGGAAGACGAGAGACACACAAATCTTCCCATTTCACGGCCCAACGTTAGCGGGGCATCCGTCTTGCCGGCACTGAAATAGGCGCCGCCGCCGCCAGCCGCGGCTAGGCCCTCCTGCGCGTAATTAGGCGTGGGACGAACGCACTTTTTAAAGATGAAAATAATATATATGTAAACAACACAATTAGCTGAACGAGACGTGACAGCCGGGAATGACTGGAGAGTGATGAAGTGAGAGAGGAGAGAAGGGAAACAAGGTTAATAAAAACGTGCGCGCGCACAGAGAAGCTTTTTTGGGGGAGCGACAAATTATTAAATGACAAGAAAAAAATAAAAAAGCCAAGAATATTGTGACAACGATTACTTTTATTAATTTTATTTGTTTACATGTACAGCTTTAAGATTGATTAAATTGCAGCATTTTTGGAAGAGAAATAAATGTAAGATAAAGAATGAAAATCAGACAAGTCCAGTTTTTATGATTTTTGAATTAAGTATGTACAAATATACAGAAAATTATGTCTACAAGACTAGCATATCGAAATTAAACAAATATTACTGAATTTTGTATTCACATCAAAAGTCGAGTCGCAGTTGAAGTTTTGGGCCGCATTGAAATACGCTCGGATTAAATATGAAGTTATAAGCCACTGAAATGAAGCACGTCCATTGACATGTGGCCCGAAATGTCGACTACGACAAAAAACGACCCACGACAAACCCAGTCTGAAATTTATTACCATCTAATGTTTACGAATACTTAAGTATATTTCAAACTTTTGAAATTATTTAAAGTAAGCGATAATATTTATAATGTTTTAACTCATACTCATGACATGCACTTATGTGCGTCACGTGTGGGAAATGTGAAAGGAAATTGATACATTACATTGGTGCAAAGTGTCAAGACTTTAATTGTGTAAACAATTTTGATGCATTTTATTTTACGAAACGTCCAATGTACGATTCATAAAATGCGCCCGTCCTAGAACGGGTTTTAAATACTAGTTAGAATAATTAAAATGTATTGTCATTATTTTAAACGAAACTTTAAAAATAACACATTGTAGATACATAAATTTAGAAGTTATATTTTACATTATAGGTTGAAATATATTTTACTTATTAAATTAAATGAATTTTTAATCTAATTTCAAACAACTTTAAGCGTACGAATATATAAATAATGTGTTTTATTTTTATGCCAATTGTTTATTTAAAAAAAAACGAATAATATTCCTGAAAAAGGTCAGAATAAAATAAGTATGAAATTGGTAAGAAAGAAGAGACAGAAAAAATATGTAAGTGAGAAAATGATGTAAGAAGGCACGTAGTTGATAAAAAACAATAATTTGAATAAAACTATAACGTTGTTTTATAAGATAAGATTATTTTTTTTACGCTCACTTATCAGTCTATTTTAATATAGATGTATAATGGCTGGCATCTTGTGGAAATCCGTTAAACACGTGCGTTACATTTGAAGTTAAATTAGTTTTGTCACATTAAATGTCACATGTAGAATCGAACCAGGACTCCATTATCAACTGAGGCAAGACTAGTGGTATACAATAGAGTTCTGGTACCGATATTGATGTTTGGAAGTGAAGCCTGGAGCTTTCAGAAGAGGAACGAAAGTAGACTAAATTCAATGGAAATGAGATCACACAGGCGTATATGTGGCAGATCTATTTACGACAGAGTAGAGAATAAATAAATAAGGAAAGAATGTAAACTTGATCTTAGTATAGTAAGTAAGATTAAGAAAGGAAAATTAAAATTTGGTTTGGTCAAATTGGAAAGGATGAATGAAGAGACAATGTAAAGAAAGATATATGACACAAGTTTCGATGGCACCAGAAGTAAAGAACATCCACGGAAGACTTGGCAGGACCAGGTAAACCAGATACTGGAGATTGATCTTTTTAGAAACCTTAATAATCGGTAGCTTATATGAGAAGATGTATGAATGTGGTTCAGGCGAGAATTGTGTATCCTCTCTGCTTACCCTTGCAGAGAACCGGGATAGTGGTAAGTTAGTTAGAATTGTAGAATCAAATCCAAAATTATAATAAATAGTAGAATCAAATTCAGCATACACGATATTTTGAAAACGTTGTATTTTTAAATGTATGTACGGTATAAAATATGGTACAAAGTAAAAATGTTAATAAGGCTCTGCAGAGGTGATACTTAATACTCATATCCGAAACATGTAATTATTTTCTATACTTTTTTTAAGTATCGGTTGAGATGATTACTTTTACCAATTTGCCGGTATATTTTTTAACCGTGACGCGCCGCGGCGGCAGCTGTCGACGCCGACGCCAACGCCGCCGACGTGATGCGTCAGACAACAAAGGGACAGTGATTTAAGGAAGTAACACTCCCGCCAGCTTAGCTTAATTCCTTGTTCGTTTTGTTCGAGATGAGAATACTAAGCTGGTCTTATTTTGGTGCTGTTAGAAAAACACAAGTTGACACGGCGCGCGCCAAGTATCACGACGTAGATGACTACGTACAAATTAATTGGAGTGCTGACCGATTTTTTTCATGGTCCACAATAATCCTCAACGCAAGCCGTTATTTTCCAGGACAGAAGATTGTGGCGTTCTAACTTGACTGACTATCGACCTGATATGTAAGATTGTCTATTATAAGATTATTTATTAACGGTCTAGTGGAATGAATGAAAGACGAGAGAATGGTCAGATAGATATATGACGCAATTGATGGCACCAGAACTAGAGAATGTTTGCGAAAGATTTGCCATGTAAACAAGAAGATTGGAAGATGGTCTCATTAGAAGACTCATCAGATGTATAAATGTGGACGAGGCGAGAGTTAAGATGATCAGCAATATATTACAGTATTATCTTGCCGTAACCATTGGTCACTATACAAATGAGCTACAAACACCATAAATTAAATTGTACAGTGTTATTTGATTTGATATTTGTTGAAGCTTATTATCCAAAACATGACAGATAAACTGACTTCACCATGACCCTATTAGAACTCTCAATAATTGAGGAGATGTATAAATTTGGATGAAGCGAGAATGGTGTTTTATCCTCGAGATGAATAACGGAAAGTTCAGCTCATCAGAAAGGTGCGTATTGCGCAATAGTATGGCGGAATATAAGTGGTGATTTGGTGGTTGTCCTTTTGTTTATTGGTTTTTAGTGAGTTGAAATTTCCGGTCTGATGCATCCCGGCTATTTCATCCGCAGAGCCATCACTCGGCTTCGTCCTTTTTGTGATCCAAACACGAGAAATATCCCGAATGCCTGCGGCCTACTGAGAGATTTTCACACGGCGCAAACTAATAAATACTAGGCCATCTATTCACATCACATTAAAACGAGAATTTGGCGCTCAGACGACATTCTGCAGCGGGGCATCCGAGGCAGAGTGCCCCAAAAAAAGGGCAAAAAGCCCTCTTGAACGAGCTAGGCGACAAAAAAGTTTTTTTTTTCGTTTCGTTCAAAAACGAATCTTTTTCGGTGGTTCACTTCTCCCGCGGACGGCGGAATTTTTAATCTTTCAGAATGGACCGAAAATACTCAGCACCACGAATGATCCGGACGTCAAGGTGTCCGACCGCTTGTCTTCTTTTTACTCTCTCGTGGAGACGCCTCTACCGCACAGTTCGCTGCATTCCTGGGCCCGCTAAAAGGTCTTACATTTCTCGGCCGAGAAGAGGATGTCAGCTTCGGAGAGGAATCTAATTAAGCATAATCAATTGTTGAGCTACCAGAAAACGCACTCGCATTTTTCAAAATTTAATTTCCCGTAAAATTAGGGAAGTATTGATTGAAGAGCGAGAAATTATAAATGTATAAATATATATTCTAAACAAATATAGCACATTTATAAACGGTTGTCATTTTTTACAGAAACCTTAAAACCTCATTCATAGCTATTTTAGTCATTAAAAAAAATACTTACTTACCATCAAGCCGATTCCCCGTGGGGGTAGATAGATAGGATAGAGCGCCACACTCTTCAAGAACAAGAACTCACAATTCTCCTCATTCGCATTTATACATCTTACCATACAAGCTCGACGATCAAGAAAAGTTGATATTAAATTATATGTATAATCTTAAATAAATAAAAACTGTTTGGTTATTCTAAATTTTACGTGGTATTTTACGAAATATGTAGTAAATAGGAAAATGTACCTGAAGAAAATACTTTTAAAAACTGGTAATCAGATAATTTATATTTTGTAAGAATAATCTGTTTAAACAATAATACAAGAGTGCATATGCATATGCAGATTAACTTGCAGATCTTATAAGATCTTCTTTCTTTCCATTGCGTGGAGATATGGACAGTAGAGTGCAACCACATAATATGCTGGAATAGATGGCAACTTGGAGAGGCTTACGGTGGTCGATTATAGGTGTTACTAAGAATTATTGCGAATTGCCTAAAATAATTAAGCAATCGGTACTATCAGATGGGTCGTCGAGGGACTTCATGGAAATCGCGATCATATCAGTAATGAGAAAACGACTTGGAAGATGAAGATATTTACTGTATTATTTCTACTACATTCAGAAGGCTTAAATTATTTCCCAGTCGTTTCTAACTTAACATTTTATAGGTTTTCTCATAACTGAAATTGTAATATAGAAATTAGCTACGGAAACAAATTGTGTAATAATATTTAAGAAGTGACTAGTGAATTTCACAACCGTCAAAAATACTTTGAAATTAAATTAAATGCTCGGAAATATATTCTTTTTTATTCCCATCCAATTTCCATTTCATTAAACTCTTACTTATTTGAATACAAATGGTTAATGAAACAACTCTTTAATCGTCGCGCGTTAGGTTTTGTGGATATTTTTATTGGTAATACTTATACCGGTATTTGAATTAAATTTTGCATTAAGGCAGACAACCAAAAATATTTATTTTATTATTGAATTTCCGTTGAAAAATACAATAGCACATGATGTAACAAAATTGGTTATACTTTCCGAAAAGGTGTACGTAATTATATTTTGGTTTCTTTCAAATAGTGTATTTTCTCAAATAAGTTTATAATAACATACGCGTTAATTATGAAGTAGACATTAAGTCAATTGATTACTGTGTTATTTATTGAAGAATGAACTTTTTTCAGTAACAGTAGTTTTTGGCATCGTATTATACCCACTATATTGCGCAAGATAAAAAATATATCAATTTTATTGAACAATTTCTTTCCGCAATTAATTTTTATTATTATGTTTACCAGAGAAATGTATTAATATAAAGATATATAATATATTAATAAACAGAAAAAATGCAGTAGAAAAACTGCCATGAAGAATATATTATTTTCAAATTTTTCACACAATCTTTTGTAAGTGCCTACCGGGCCTACCGAATTAACAATTCAATTGATAGATCTATTATTTTATTTTTATAAGCAATTAACTATATATTGCAATGAATCTCAAATACTTTTGAGTTATACGTACTAGGAGACGCCAGAATTAATTTAAAGTTTTTATTTCAATATAATTTATCTTATATTTAACGTAAAAAATATACATGACACAAATTATTTATTCAAAATAAGATTCATTAACTTCTTTAAATTACCCGACATCGTGTTTAATATTTGACAATCGAATCGAAATATATCTTATTACTTAAGTCATTGAATAATATAATTACATTATATTTGTGAGATCTCCGCTGATATATACATTTATTATTTATGATAAAAGAAATACCAGAATCATTATCCAACAATTTACTATAATGTATACAATTCTTTTACTAATAATTCACTAGTCCTACAACACTCCCACTCCACATATTTTTATTATATTTTTATTTTATTATACTTTTATTTTTTTAATTTTATTCTTACTTTTTTATTCATATTTGATTTATTTTTTTATTCCAAATAACACCACAACAGCACGAAAAAAAAAAAAAAAAAAAAAACTGGCTACTTTAACACAGACTTTAGTCTAGCAAAGTAGCCAGGACAACGCTGTATATATCAGAGGTGAAGTCTACTCCATCCCACACATTAAAATATGTATTATGTATGTTATGTATCCACCTCTGTAACTACAAAAATATGGATGTCAAAATATATATAAATAAATAAATAAATTATTAAACAACTTTGAAGACTTGTCATTTAATAAAGGTATTCGTGAACAAACTTTTTTAAATAAGCCAAGTTAAAGTGGATTTCTTGTATCTTTGTTCCGAGTTAAATGACGTCAATTTTTCGTCCAAAAACGTTCATCTTCACTTCCTACCCCTGGGGGAAATTGCGTGATGGTAAGTATCAAAATCCTCAGCAACATTGTCCCTATTTGCTTGTGATCTAGTGGTTACAATACTCGCCTAATGATTTGGTGGTCGAAGGTTCCAAGAGACTATCAAGTTAGTCTTATTTTTATAGCACAAGCGTTTAGCTTAGTTTGAAAATAGTAAGAATATTGATGTTACATGTATTCCTTGTATGCATGTCTTTTTTAAAATAAAAGTAAGTAAATTTTTTTTTTGTATTATTTATGTAAAGAAATAAATTACTATTTACAATAACAAAAAAACACTTAAAAATTAATTAAAAATGTAATTTAATACAGATGTGTAGGCACGTGTAATGCGTGTTATACAAATTTTCTTGCTTGTTGATCTCCTGGGACAGCAATCGAACCCCAGCCCTCGTTAAGCAATGTCTTAATTTAAAGAAACACGTCGCACACGGCCTTTTAAAAAACTTGTGAAACGATTTCATTGTAGCCATTTTAAAAAATGCATGTTTATATTTTTACGACACGTCTCCCGTGACGTGTTTTATCATTATCTGCCTCGACGCCTTTGAGACAGTCTGGAGAGGGACGCCTTTAATCTTGTATTAAAAACGACGGTACCGAAGGATCTGGGAGGGATTTTAGTTTGTAAGACGCTCGGTGAGGGGGGAGGGGTGGTTCGTGAACGATTATTCCGACCTCGTGGTGAGACAGCCATCGAAAACAGATCGTAAAACATATCCCCGCTACCGGCTATTTGTCATTCCCTCTGCGCTCCGCGACTATTTACGTCCAATACTAATGGTGGCAAGTTATTTGTTCTAAAGGTTGGCACTTTGTAAAATATTAATTTTAAAATAATAACTAACTTTGTTTAAACTAGCTCTAATATATTTTTCATGACAGACTTAGTTTAAAGGAAAAATTGTATTGTACATAGATAAAAGTCATTCGGAGTTGTTAACTAGCCCGAATACATTCTTTATGGCTTACATTCTTAATTTAAAAGCACAATTGTAGTATACATGGTTACTTATATTTCAGAGTTCCGTATATGAAAGTAAATCCTAAAGCTGGACAGAATGAAAGTAGACAAAAGGCAGAGGAAATGACATTACTTAACCTTTTAACTGCCAACTCTATTTGAAATTGAAGACACCACATAGGGTAAGACTATACATTAATGGTCTTGACTTATCTATCAAAAGCTGGGACCTGTTGTTCACTGATGGCAAAATGATTTAAAAATATGTATTTAATTCCTGCAAGTTATAGCTTGGTGTGGCATACAAAGTTTGGCATGTTAACGCGCTCATGGCATTAAAAAGGTTAAGTAGTATATACGTTACAAATCAATTTATTAGATTTAGCGTTAAATCATCTTATTTACATGTAAATTATCAATGCCATTTTCTCATGACCCGTCTCTAAAAGATGTTTAGAAATTCATGAAACTTTGTAAAATCAATAATATGTCTATCTGATAACCCTGCGATGATATAAAAATAATTAAATAGTATAATAACTGATATGTTTCATACCTTCTAATCGCTTCTAATTTTAAACTTATTTTAAATGATTACTTTAGATAAGCATAAATCCCTGTTCTAGTTCTAAATTCTAGCAAACCAAAATTCCAATAGACCAATATTCCGACAACTCAAAATCTAATTTACTAATTCGTATTAAATTATTGATTACCAGTAGAAATATCTACAGAGAAGATAGCAAATACTTATATTTCTTGTTCACGATCGTGTTTTCCCACGCATACTCATCAAATGTTCTGCAATTCTAATACAATCTAATTATAATTTAAAAAAAAAACACTTGCAGTATTTATAAAATAATAATCAATATTTAAATGTTTCGAAAATATATTTCTGTAAGATCATCTCTTTGTATTAGGAGGGAAAATTTAACACATCTGGAGACCTCCGTACTTAAGATCCATGACGGAAAGGCAAAGTGAAAAAGGGTGTAGTTTATGGCTATTAAAGGTTTTAATTAATACCCCTTATATATTTAGGGGAATCTTAACTGACACCAGATTGCTGTGACAGTTTTATGTATTTTAACAGCAACTCATTTATTTATTTTACTAAGTAACTAAAACTTTTTACTGAATACTAAAGCCGAAGTGTCCACTTTAGTTTCTGTAAAAAAGATTAAAATCAATGGGTATGTGTATATCTTTTTATATTTAACAATTTTAGCCGATTCAAAACGTTATTTCAATCACAAGATATAAAACTAATTTAATTTTCCAATTATCAATATTTCTAAGGCGCTGCTGTATCTGTAAAAACAAGATATTAAAATCTCTTTACACAATCCATCTTGCTAGATTTGATGTTCCGAATCCAAAAAATAGAATAACCTAGAAGGCCTCATTAATCGGTTAAAAAATAGGTTAACAATTAAAGTACAAAATACACACGTACTTATATCAAATTTTTCAAGCGCTGTTACTATGCGCTTAGATGGATATCAATACAAAGTCGAATTAATTTGCAAGTTAATCATTTCTGAAAAATAATTATAAAATATTTATGTATTATCTAGATAAGAGAAGGCGCATCAGTGCACTCTCTAACCGTGTTTTCTCAAGACGTACGAGTACATTAATCAGATGCATTAAAAATGCATTTTTTGCTACAAGTATATTATCATAATAACTGAATCAACATATAGAATTTGCTACATGTGTCCATGGTAATCGGCTCGAATGGCATTCACGAACAGACATAATTAAGCAAATTACAGTTTTTAAACAATTTTAGGTCCACTTGTATATACAAAAATAATCGTGATAATTGATATCAATTTGAAATTTTATCAATTTAAAAACAGAATGATTTATGCTCCCAATATGATCCTTGTGACTAGTGGCATAATTACAAAACTTGGGCCTCAATACAGAAAGTAAAAAAAGGTTCCCCTAAATAAGTACTGTATATAATATAATGCGTAATTTATCCATTAAATTATAAGAAAATAAATAGTCTCATGTCTTATATAATATTCACGCTTTCATAAAAAAAACTGTATTATTAGGCGTTTACATACACTTGCAATTTTAAAAATACTTGCTTCGTTTTAGGGCAATTTTCACTTCACAATATGTCGGGTTAGCCCGACGTATTAGCGAGGTGCTGCGGTATACATCGATTAAATTTTCAAATGTTTTCGTAATACATGTGAGAATCGATTTTTTAAATTTTATGATTCCATTTATTGCTGTGAATTTCTAATAACATTAGATAAGGTATGAATACTCGCAAAAATATTAATGCCAAATGAACTGTAGGTCACAAACTTTTTGGGTCTCTATCTATCGTGGGCCCAAAATGCACTGTATTGGCTGCAATGGCATAGTTACGCCAGTTCCTGTGACGTAGTGTTCGCAGGCTAACCAATAAAAAAGGCGTATTATATTTATTATCGTACATCTTCTTCTTATTGTGGCATCACTTTTCGAAGATCTGCCTTCATGATCGAGGAAAGGTTAATGAGACGAAATTGAGTACATAATTATTTAGACTTGCAGATCTTTCATTGTTAGATTTCTAAAATGAAATATTGACTTATCTTACGGACAGCCAAAGTAAAGTTGTAAATAAATTTGATAACTATTATTCTATATTTGAACTATAATTAATTCAGAATCCAATCAATTATACGGAGTAATAAATGTTTACATATGTTCAAATACATCATATTGTGTATTGTGGGTCATGTAAAAGAGAACAGAAAGGTAGTTGAAGATAAAATACAACTATCTAGTTAAAAATTATCAAAATATATTTGATGGGGCAATTATTATTTTAGCTTTAAAGATAGATTGCACGACATGTATGAAGTCCTTGCTCTGTACAACACTCTTGCCTCGTGCCACTTATTCAGATGTATTGTCTCTATGCCACGACTGGCACACCCATTGCTTTTTATATAATTTAAACTATATCCAATTCAAATATGCTAGTACGATGTCACGGAAGTACATAATAATGAATGAATTGTAAAATGTACAACACATGTACACATGAAACCTATTACACATAATATAGGTAAGTACAACGCTAATTCTGAGACTTGTGACTGTGTTCTTTGATGATATTTTATAGTATGCGCAATATATAAGAGAGACAAGAGTCAAGAAAACAAGGTTAATTATTATAAATATTGAATTGAATAATAAGACAATAAGACGAGAAATGGTAAATTTTACCGAATTTTTTTTCGGCTGGTTGAAATTACTCAATTTTATCGTCATTGTACGATTGAAAGAGCGATGTTCTCCTGTGGTTGCATTGGTTCGCACAAACGGTTATTATAATTGAAAACTTTTGAACTACTTATAGCTGAATATTTATAATAAAATCAACTATTGAGATACTAAATATGTTCCATAATGTAGAGAAATTTTGTTTATTTTGGTTCGTTCAGCGCCAAATCATTGAAATAGTTCATAATATTTGAGTCCATTGTTTTGAACAAGTGCCATTTTTAAAAAGTTATGACCATCAAAACAGGATACATAATATGGTCGGAAATGACTATGAGTCCCGACTTTCTCAAGAATACACTTCCACCGGTCTACCTATTGAATTGTTTTCCACCAATTGCCGACGCCAAAAATAGATAGCTCCTTATTTATATAATCTTACCACCTCAATTTGAGTCGCCCTATTCTTCAAAACTAGTTCATCATTTTTTTAGGGACAACGTATTTAAAAAACGTGTATATTGTTTAGTATTTAGTTTTGCTAACGATAAAAGACCAAAATCACGGAGTGCTCGCTAATTTATAAAGATTGAACTATCCTGAATTAACGCATGCTAAATAACGAAATATTATAAAACATGTAGGAGTGCTTTTATGTATATATATGATGGATTTCGAAAACCAGGCTTTTTGTGAGATTTTTAGAGTGCAATAAGCTCTTATAATAAAAATCACCCCTTTATTGTGAACACCTGAAGACAGAACTGTTGAATCGATGTACGAAAGAAACATCTAAAATAAAAGAAAAAAAACGAATCTGAAAAAAATGAATACAAAATACTTCAAAATAATCCGGATATCTTCTAAATATTTTCACAAAGAGATAAATTTTAATATCCCTTCCTGATCACTGAGATCTCTAACCCTATTTCACACCAAGTTTTATAACCATTCTAGACTATTTCTCTCCCCTGCCTGGAATGCATAATTACTACAACGAGATTTTATCCCTTAAAACTAAACTGAATATATTTATAATACAAGCTCAGTTTAAAAAAATAAAATATTTTTGTATAAATTGGATTTCTCTTGTGATAAATACAATTGATAATTTTTCTAATAAGCCAAATTCACACTGTGTTAAATAATCCGACATTGTTGTATTTGCAATGTTTTTAATATTGTGTTAATGGAGAAAGGCCCCAATGCAGAATGAAAGGACCCTCTAAATACGTAATATATATAAGAATATTATTACCATGAGATTTATTTATTAATGAAAAAAAAAATTATTATTAACTTTAATGGCGATTTTCACTTGGTAATAATCTGGTCCATAACCCGACGCATTAGCGGGTAACTACTGTAAGTATACATCAATAATGTAATAATTTAAAAAATACTATATTTCCATTACTTGCTGTGTTATATCATCAAAAATTCCACATTCACGATTCACATTCACAGAGTCCATATTACACTTAGGAAAAGTATCGCTACTCGCAAAAGCATTGATACCAAATACATTGTAGGGCGCGGACATATTGGTCCCCAATTTAATCGGGCTCTAATGCACAGAATTCACTGTGGTTACGCCACTGATGTTGATATCTTGATCTTGTCTTATATTAATTTTACATTGTACTTGAACAGAATTGTAGGACTACCTGTTGATAATCCGTATTTTAAATAATAAATAAATAAATAAATACTAATGATTATATAATTAAATGTTTGAACGTCCATCAAACAAAGGTAATATTTTGAACTAAACGTAATAAATTTGAACCTGTTTAATACAAGTCAAACCCTGGAATGAAATTTGAATCTTCAGCGATAAAGTACAACTTACAGCAGATTGAATGACAAACTCGAAACGATTCATTGGATGTTTTGTTTCAACATTAACATAAATAGATTTTACAAACCGATTTGACAAACCCCATTCGATGACAAACGGGTGTTTCTGTTTCCAAAACAACCCCGATATTTAGTGCCTTTACGTGTTCAATATTGAGTACATTTCCATCTTGATCGGAATAAAAACTCTACCAAGTTTATAAATTCTGTATTTCCGGCCAATGATATCTGCTTACTCCATCTGCTGAGCAGGGGGGGCGTCGGACTTTATTGTTGACATTAAATATGTGACGTTTCCGAATGAAATCGTTGTTTATTATTCAACTGGCGAAACAGGTAACAGGCACGGTATAATAATACCCGTAATGTCTTTGCCAAAGTCACAAATTTCCAAATTCTAGATCTAAAAGTCACAATATTAAAGATCATGACACGGTATTGTATGTGTTATCTTTATGTCATCGGAAATTGTTTTTCGGTGACACTGGAAGGTATTCAGATGCCAGGTATTTTACGATCCAGTCCTAATATTGATTTTCACGTTATGCTATTTTATTGCCCAGTTGATAGTTGATTTTCTGGAATACTTAAAAACATGACTATTTCGGAGCACGAATACCCCGAACGCACATATTTTATAAAATCACTTATAATGCCAACTATAATGCTTATAATGCCCGTGAGCAAATAATGGTTGAAAATTAAACGATTTATGTAATTAGAAATAAACATACAAGAACGTAAAATAAATAATCACTTCTTTAATATTAGCAAAATTACTTTGTGGCAATATATTATATGAATAATAGGAAAAAATTGATTAAAACCACTATTTATTGATATAGATAAAAACAGAACTATAAAAGTACAAATATACATTGTTTCCTAAAGAAGATAATATAGATATTGAAACATGTTAATGTATCAATAAATAGTGGTTTTAAACAAAGTGTTTTTTTTATTATTTATAAAAAATATAAAAGATTTTCTTACATTTATCTGTCAGATTACATAAAGTTAGATAATACATGTAGAACCTGATGCAGCTAAACATAAAAAATAGAGTTCCATATCACAATATTCGTCACACCTGATAAAATTTATTATGCAGGTATGTTATACATTTATTTTGTCTGTATTTTGCGTTATGATGAGTGAGAATTTTTCTTGGAGAATGTTCGGAAAACCCAAGCTTAACATTTATATACTAGAAATGTAATAACACATGTCATCACTCACTGATGTATGTACAAATAAAAGCACGGCCATTTGTTCTGAGATGTGTACTACGGGCGTGAGCACTCTCACGAGGTGTTCGCGTGAACTGCTCGCGGATTTCTGCAGGTAGATATCTGACTTGAACAAATCTAAATATTCATTTTATTTTATAAAAACGCATTTATCATATTTTTTTAAATTGCGGTACTATGCGAGTGAATAAATAAGGTACTATGCGAGTGAATAAATAAGGTACTATGCGAGTGAATAAATAAGGTACTATGCGAGTGAATAAATAAGGTACTCTGAGAAATATAAATCATACTAATAATGAAACTCTTCGTGGAAATCTATATTTACTATTTTTTTGTTCTGTACCTTCACTGTATCGAATACACAGCTCATGGTCAGTAAAAAATCATATATTTCCTGAAAAACAATCGATTTTTAGTTTGCACCTTTATTATTCTGTCAACAATCATGCACTGATAAAATTATATTGCTGTAATTAACATGAAGTTAGCTGTAGTTTAGTGTTACATAATCGATAGATTAGATTTATATTTTTTCTTTTCATTGTAGTATTTTTAAATTTACATAAATATTTCCAGTGTAAGTGTTAATGGAATAATAAAAAAATGTGAAAGAAGAAAGTAAATACGATATTTTATAATTATTTTTCAGGAACATATCATTAGGTTGACTAATAATTTGGCAAGGAATTGTAGATGTTGCACATATGTACATGCTTGAGCAACATTCAATATACTTTCATTATTTTTACTGAATTCATGCTTCACTTTCACACACCAGTCTTGCTTGCGTACTTCAATAGTTTTCCCAATAAAGCAATGTTTGTTTGTTGTATATATTTTTGTTGTTTATATATTTTTATTTGCTTAGCTTGATAGTTTTAGGCTGATTTTAGCTAGCTAAATATAGCTAATAATAATAATAATATTCGATGGATACCTATGTACGTAGGTTGTTGACGCGAGGTCAGGTGTCGCCCTCTAGCGAGGGTGATATTTATGTTACCCAGCGGTATACCTATACCCACATTGCAGGTGAATATCGATTGAAGAACAGCGAGCCAAGTGCCGACACTGGAGGCGAGTCACGCGATTGGTTCAAACCCGGCGGGAGCGGTCCGGCACATACTTCACTCTAATACAACATTACAGCCGGTACACCTAATGACACTTAGGTGTTTACCTACACCGCAACCCCAAAATATGTATTACATGGTGGGAGAGAGACAAAAAAAAAGTGATAGCGCACTTCTATCTTTAGATAATGTTATTACAGTCAACTGTAGTTATGGGTGATTTCTATAACAATGTAGACAAGGCGAAATAATGCAAAAATTAATTGGAAGACAAAGACAGAAAATAATTATTTGATTATAGTCGAAGGCATCTACTAAGATACCGCATACACATATGACGGATTACCGAGTGTACCACTTGACAGCTTACCATTAAGGTGACTAAACTTCAATAGTGAGTTGCATAATATGGACTGATTGCCACTCTTATTGGTTATAAAACCGAATTCACTACCGAAGCATTTACGCTGCGACTAAATTATTTTAATTCTTTTTATTCCAAATGACATATATTTCACACGTTTCATGACATAATTTGGTTTCTCTAATACAAGACAATAATTAATTTTGTTATTTGTTGAGAATGAGGATGAGAATGGAATTCTTTTAAAGAAATAATTAATGAGGGTTTTTTTAAAGGGACATATGTTATTTTAAAAGTAAACTAACATCTTTGTCGATGTTGATCAAAGAAACGATATTTTAATTTGGTTGTTAAAATGTAAAGCACTAAAATATGACAATATTAATATATAATAGAGAATTGGAGTAAGATTAACTAACGGTTAGATTAACTTATTTATTTATTACCATGTACCATAACCCGTAAGGGTGTGTACAGAGAATACACTTTTATCTCGAAACTCGCTACGAACGCGTGCGAAGCGAACTTGTATTTTGTTTTGCAAGCGGAATAGAACGACGAATTGATGCATAAAGACCTTTACTGTCAAATCTCCGAGACACGAGATTAAAGTTTAATCCATGTGAATGCAGTCTTACAGAGTGGGGATGACATAAAAGCTTGGATGTTTGAGAGAATTCTTTGTATTCTGTATGGATTACAGAATTCAACTAATAACAATAATTTTTTATATATATTTTATGCATTTCTAAATTGAACAAATTGATTATCATTATGACCACGGCTTTCATAGATACTTTCAGCAACATAAAATAAACATGCAAAATACTCAGTTTCACTTGTAGTATAACAATGTTGCATTGAAATAAATTTTCAACACGGAGAAATTTATCGTAAGAATTTTATACAATCACAATGTTATTACTTGATAACGAATACAAAAATTTCTACACAATAAACAATAATTGTACTTTTTATGCTGTTTTTATTAATAGTTAAAAATAAGTGTGTTTGATTTAAGTAAACACTTTAGTACTTTAATTTTTTTCATATATTGAATACTACTGCACTTTGTCGAATTAAAATGGAATTGATTATGTTGATTTGTCGGGTAATGGCAGACATTTTTATTTGACTAGGATACTTAGCGGTAAATCTCCGCCATTAAAATCTTTTAGCGTACATAAAAAATTTTTATATCCGAATTAGGTAAGCAAATCGCTATTTAAAAATACCCGGTAATTGTACGTAATATATTATAAGCAACGATCTTAAAAAATTTACTTGGAAAATTGATGTATTTTAAAAAACTAAAAAATTATTGGCCAACATGTTTTGTATACCTACCTTAACTTCACTAAATACGTGTAAATCATAAAAATAGCGCTCGCAGAAACACGAATTAATAGGAAAAAAATTGCCAGCAATCTGAAAAGATTATCGCTTTAATCATTAAATTATATCAAATCTACACATATGCAGTATAAAAGTCGCAACATCAAATGGATATTAAATTATTTTTAACGCCAACAGATCACATAAATTACCTGTGCCTGAAATAGTTGGAAATAACATCAAGGAAAAAATTTAAAATATTTAAATATAAAATACCATTGATGTAAATTTTTATCATTCAAAAAATTATTTAACATCTGTTTACATTAATCTTTTATTATCATAAATAATAATAATAAACTGATATATTGCTCTTCTTATAAACATATATAAAAAAATTACAGCCACAATTCTCTCCAACCATATTATTTGGTGTTTTAAAATTGTAATATAATCATTTCTTACATGTTTTTAGATAAATATACAATATAAATATTACACGTATTTCAATTATATCAACGAAAGTTGATCAATTCACTTACCCATAGGCTGCGAGGGTGGGATCGTAAGGGTAGTATCCTGTCGTCGGTTGAAGTCCTGCTGATGTCCAGGCTGACATATCACCAGCACCACTTCCATCCTTCAACGCATAAGGGTTACTCTGTAACAATACAAAGAGTTCAAGATAAGATTGATCAATTAATTAAACGACTATGGGTAGCCAAAGCTGAAATAAAAATCTATTAACACAAACATCAAAAATCGATGTAAAAAAATTCCTTTCGGCACTCTTTTTTCTTTTTTCTCTAGGTGCAAAATTAACCAATTACGATTTTTGTAAGTTATCTTGAAAAAAAAATGGCGAATCAGGATGGTGAACGAACTTAATCGAGATAGTTACCAGATTAATTTTTCAAAAGTGTTTGACAGAAATCTGTTAATAACTTAATTTCTCATTTTGTCTATTGTTTTATAAAATATAATTAATAAATGACTTGTTCACTGTTTGTTCTATCGCGTATTATTTTTTTTAATTAATGAATTACACTTTATAATATATTACTAAATTAAATTCGTAATAAGAGTCTTGAAGAAACATTAAAAGAAAAAATCACATAAACGAACACTTTTCAAATTGGTATTGTACGTTGTTTAAAATTTATGGAAAATAATCTTTCTGAGTTCGACGAACAAAGATCACGCAAACGAGAGTTGATAATATGTATTCGAATTTATTAAGCCATCAAACACCAATTTCCTGCAAATTTTCTTTATAAAAATAATAAATTTGTGGAGGTAGTAAAATAAATTATTTAAGTAAAAATGTAAATACGTAAATGGGGTCGTGTAATCCGTATTTCAGTGCCCATGAATTTACGAGAGCGATAACTTAACAAGGTCAGGCCATTTAAATTCCTTCAAAGATATGCAATATTTCAATCAAAAAATAAAATCGTTTTATGTTCACGTGTATTGGCTTTTTGAACGATCGGTTTTTGCGACCAGTCATTAAAATAATTCGGTATTGGTCAACGTTGTATTTTTCTCCTCTCCTTTGAAATCGGACCCATAAAATTAATTGGCCATTTAATAGCTACCCGCTAACATGCAATATTGAAATGCTTATAAAAAATTATTCAACGCGTAATGATTCGTTAAATGCCTACTAAATAATAAGAAACGGTTATAAATCCAATTTAGAAAACTTCCCTCCCGAAAAAGAACGAAAGGAATTTATATAAAATAGGACATATAAAATAAAATTCCATTAATTTGAAATAATATAAAAAGCTTAAATAAGTCAACTAACTAGAGAAATAACAATTCATGAATTAAACATTGGATTCAGTCCTACGGGAGTAGGTGCGCATCAGGTGTATCGGTTTGATAGGTGTCTGTCTACTCTCTCGCGTTTCCGCAATGAAAAGAGAGAAAAAAGGGTTGAAAAAACAATTCGTGACTAATGAATTTGAGCGTAATACATTAGTGATGGTTATTTAAACTGTTATAGTGACTGTGGTTGTGTTCTATTGTAATGGTGATTGGTAATTCTTCGAGCAATCTCTGGCACACTAGAAACTAAACCTTCAACAGCCAAATCTCAATTTACCAATCATTATTATAATTCAAACACTCGCAGTCACGGTAATGACTTATCATCAGCAGTCTGTATTCGGGGTGTTTCGACGTATTAGGAAAATCTTTTGAGCTTTGAGGTTATGACGAGTGACGATCATCTGAGGAGCAATGTTTGTTTTTATTTTTGAGCTGAATTGCGTTTTGTTCTTGCACCACTTCTTACTTAAATACGACTTGTATTACCTGCTTCATAGTACACCTAATGGTCTCAAGAATTCTTGGGAATATAGGCATTACTTATTTTTTTACAGCGTTTTACTCACTTAATCTACCTTGCACATTCAGAAAGCATTCAGGAGCAGCGTATTTTGAAATATTTTCAAGATTTTATTACTAAATTAATATTTTTCAAGTGCAACCATTTATTTGCAAAAAGAAAAAATAAAACAGATTAACACCGCTAGCAGTTTATTGCAGGATCCCAAAAAAAGAGTTAAAGTGGAGTAAAACGTGGAAATACATCCCTCACTTGTAGTATGGTAAAAGCATCCGGTTTACGCACGCAGCCGGGAGGTGCTCGGCGTCACGCTGTACAGCGCGCTACAGCCTGGCGCAGCGGTCGAGCTGGGGATAATGAATGCGCCCGATTTTTCTTTGACGGCCCTACAAAGGGTGACAAAAAATTTCCGCCCGCTGACGCCGCTTTCCATCGCCCAAAAATGACAATGGCCCGTCCTCCCTAAACGAGATATAATCTGACTGGTTCTATGAAATGTGGCGAATTTACAATTCTCTTTGCCACGCGGTCGTTAAATATCATAAAATAGTGACATGTGTGGAGTATTGATTTGGTTTCATCGATATTATCGACAGTTATGAATAATTATAATAATAAACTGAAGACTGCATCCATGGCAAGTGCTCGGGATGGAAGGGTGTTTTATCAGAACCTTTTAAATGTAATGATCGAGTTAACACAAGCATGATTGCGCGCACTTTTTGATTTTGCATAAATTCAGGATTAAACACGATTTTCAATGTCATAATATATCTGATATTATTCTGCTGCCTGTGGACAACGATTTCCATCTTTTAAAAGATATATTAAGTTAACATCTTTAAACCCTACCCATACTATATGTGGTATTCCCTGTCAGTAACTATGTTTGGCAACTAACTAATATTTCTATCGGGGCGTTTTCCCGTAGAGAGACTGACTGTTCTGACTCCTGGATCGCTTCGTATCGGATTTTGTAAATAGTCTGTCTCTTACATGTTTGTCGACTGTTGAGACTTTTGATTTTTTTGCGTCCCATATTCCTATTGTCTTCAACACCTTCCTCAATATTATTTATGACCAACGCACCTACGTAACTCTTTCTTTCTAACAGTTGTACTTCTATTTTTGTAACTCTCATCCATTGTTGAATAAAGGACTATTTTCATAATCAAAAATTATCTTTATTTTTGTTCTCCGCACTCTCGTATCTCTTTATATAATCAACGATTGATTAAAAAAGTTATAAAGAGAAGATTTGTCACTTAACACAGCAAAAGCATTATCGATCAACGCTTTTACTGTTCGGTGGCTCAGTACCAAAGCAATTTAATTTAGATTCGTTTTTAGGTCGGCGAGGACCAATGTGATAATCCACAATTGAGTACTAGTCGATGAGGCAATACTTGTGTATTATAATAGAAGAGTGTGGCACTTTAAACACTGCCTATATCTGCGAAGAAACGCCATGATTTTTAGTTAATTGATAGTAAAACCAACATCAACGTTTGCACTTTTGGCCTTTTGTGCCGACGTTCACGTTACTTGACGTCAACCATGATGATCACGTCTGAGGAGGTGGAGTTCTGTATACACCGATCGCAAAAAAAGTAGCGATATAAATGCGAAATTTGAAATTCAATCAGGGTGGAATATATTATTTCATCCAAGGGTATTGAAAAAGTGAGACAAAGATGCGTCGCTGGTTGTGAACGGAAATCTACCAATATTTCCCATTCACTGAGATACATGTGGCGAGCGATAGATGCATCAGATACTTGTGGCGATACACGCGACACAGTCATAATCCTATCAACTTTCAGGAAGTAGAACCGATAACCACTAACCTCCAAGGAAACAAAAATTATTTTAAAGTATTATGTATTTACTTAAAAATCAAATAATTTCAGTTATAAAATGGAATATCTAAAGTAGAATATTTTTCCAAACGATGAGCTCTATCGTCATAAAATTTATAAAGTTTATTCTGACTGAAATTTCTAGGTTAACGCAACTACGTTCAGCTCGTAACGCCAAGTCCAAATCATAGGCAATTATACTTTGATTATCCATAACTGTCAAAAAAGGTTATCTTATCTCAGTTGTTTTAAATTTTTCAAAAAAAAAATTTTGAAAAAAATTAAAAAAAAAAAAAAATTGTATGACTGCATAGAATTTATTAAATTATGTTGTGTCGAAATAAATTGGTTGTAAGCGTGGACGATTCAAATTGTAAGAAATTGGTCGGGCAGTTTTTGAGAATATATGAACCTGTGAAGTATGGGGAATAAAGAACAAGGACAAGTTATGTTATTAGAATCTCTCATTCACCGTCCACATAAAAATATAGCGATTTAGAAGGGCGAGACATATCCAGATTACGCAGAAAGAACGGATCCCAAAAAGAGCCCTTAATGGAAACCCAGGTGGTAGAAGAATGAGAAACGATGTAATAACAAGTTGGTTATACATATCTAAAATCGCCAACTGCTTGTTATCTGACTCGCCTCCAAACACGTGGCGACACAGGTATCGGAGTTCATGCACGATACATGTTTCCGCGTGTGTGCGCCGCTTTAGCGTCGCTGGTCGCGGATACGCCCACTGCCGGGGCTATTATCCCGCGGACGAGCTGCGATTTGTCACTTTTTACACTCGCAGAATAGGTGTTCCAAATTCGAAATAGTTGGCGGCTGTGACGCCCAACGGTCACCTTGGGGCCGAAATAAATTCCCAACTCATGCAACGATTTGATTGAATTATAACAAGCGAACTACAATACATGCACATCGCTGCTTGTCAACTGTTGGAATGTATTTTATTTTATTTATCCAATATAAATAAATATCCATAGACACGTGCTATTGGAAGCGAATTTAGTATATACGAGGCGTATTTTTAAAGTAAGTACCGGATTTTTTAAAAGAAACTCTACTATTAAATTACTTCTGTACTAGTTCACCATCATTATTAAGGTACTAGTCATAACAGGGTACTAGTTTTTGTATACCTTCGTCATAAAATGACGCCGCCTAGGAAGAAAATCATGTCTGTACTCCGTTTTTGAGTTCATCGTCGTCATCAAAACGCGTCACCAAGGAGCCGATTTAGATGACAGAAAATATGAACACCACATGGCGCCAAAACAGGACAAACTTGGCGATGAATGTCAGCTGTTTTCATGTTTCGTGCATTCAAGAAACGAATCACGGACCGTATCTCACAGCCGGCGGACTGATCTATTGTCTTGAACATTTCAACCACTCACTTCAAGATGACCACACTATGTGAATGTCTCTTAACGTTGCATATGGTGTGTCAATAGATGAAGGAAACCATTGCGCATGCGCAACGTTGAAACCGTAGCTTTATACCGGAATATCCGGCAACGATACTTACTTAAAAAACGCGCCTCGTACGTATTGAAAAGAACTTAAAATGAAATATTTCTATGAACATACTTCATGCAATAGACAAATGAAAAATTTCGTAATAAAAATCTATGTAAATATTGCAAAAAATAATAAACTCTATACATTACGAGTATGTTATATTTACTGCGAAAAAATTTAATTTAAATAATTATCTAACTAAAAAATAGCAGCGTGTTTTCTGACTAGACTTAAATGTTTACTATTTTGAAAAACGTACTTTCAAAACAAAAAAACACACTCATTTTAAAGAAAATAGATATTTTCTCTAATGAAATGTAACGAGCGATATACAAAAAAACATTAGGGTCTTTAAGAATGAAAATTGAAAGAATTTCATTTTTAAGATTGCTTTTTGGGATTAGAAAATTACTATATTTTAATACATGTATAAACTGCACCCGCTATAAGAAGGCCCCATTGAGTATAATATACATCAAATGTATGTATGTGTCAGTGGCGTGCAGCAGGTATAAATTTAGGTTATGCTGTTACCAATAATATTATACAGTCATATATAATATATGCAATACAATATATGTATTTTCGTTTAACCAACGTCTTTGGACAAATTAAATCCGTCGTTTATACTATCCTATCATGTATTTATTTATAATTTTAGAATACTATTAACAATGTTTTTAAAGTTTAAGTTTTATCGTGAAATAATACTTTCTAATCCATATAAAAATTAATGGACGTTTTTAAGAACACTTTATATGACTGAATAATTTATTGTTTGAAAATCCTTAACGTAATAACTATGGGAAATAATTATTTTTATTAAAGGTTAACGTAGGAAATAGTTTTGCCAATTACATTTTGTTTTTCTCAAATCAAAAACCAATCCATATTCCAAATTTAAAGAACGATCATGAAATTAACAGGTTAAAAACAATAAGATAGTAAAATTCGCAGATTGGTAAAAGAGGAAGTAGATACTTTTATGGTTTGCAAGCAGTTGTAACCTTTTCTAATGTTATTCTGTTAAAAAACAGCATAGGTGACGACTCCATACAAAACGGGTCAACCGAAAGGAATTTTCAAATCAGTAAATAGCCATTTATATGAACTGACTAATGTAAATAGCACAATGCGCTGCGAGCGCCATGAGTACAGCGGTGAGACTTTGTAAGTTTTTAGAACTAAGCAATACACTGATACACAGATGGCGCTAATTGCAAAATAATATTTTCGCTTATGTTAATCAATTTTTTAATTTATATTTATTTCTCAGAACTTTTAGTTATGCACAGCTTTTTTGCTTGTATGTACTGCACGCCCCCTGTATGTGTGTGAAAAAATACATTTTTAAGTTTACTTTTTTTTAGTATTGCGCACGCTGTTATATAGGCATCCGCGAAAGTATGATTAAAAAATATTTAAACGACACTATCTGAAAATATTGTCATTATTATTAACATGTACAACGGGGGATCCCTTGGCACTATAAACATTACTCCATTATGTCATTACGTTTATCCAATAAAATTCCGTAATTTGAATTCGGAATGATATGCACCCCGTCGGTTGGTAGCCAACGAAAAGTAGGTGCTCCCCGCTAAATGTAATCCACCCGACCAGTGGCGTAACTCCTCTTTACGATTTAGTTTTAAAGCCTCCCCCACTTCTCGTAATCAATCGCGTACACTTTGCATTAAATAAAAATACTCAATCCAAGAATAATTTGTGAATATACATATTATATTTAACCTATCTTACCTACATACATGTCCGAAGAAATTAAATTAGAAATACATTAGAAATACATTAGAGATATAAAATGTACTGTAAAAAATAATGTTTTTTTTGTTAAAAACAAATGTACCTATACAATTGATTTATATTGCACACATATATAATGTGTAACTATATTGGCACATATTTATATATTTTTATAGATAAATCGATTAAAATATTCATTTATTTATCTCAATAGCTAATTTTTAGTTAGATTTTGCGCAACCTAAATAGATAAGTTTTTTTATTAAAACTTTTATTTAAAATTGTTCCTCTTTCGAGTAACCTGTTTCAACTGTCGCTAGGTAGTTACGCCCCTGGATCATCCCCTACTCTCTCCGCGTGGTGCAGTTTTCCCAGTTGATAATAAAGAATTATAACACATATGGAATGGCAGTTTTCTTCTCAATAAATTGCACAAAGCTGTCCCCTTTTGTGTCGCTTGCAACTAGCAACCCCTATTTTCTCCAACCCTGATGATGTATAAAATAGAAACTGTTTGCTCGCGTACATTTTTAAGGTTTTTTTAACACCGCCATTTCATTTATGAAGAGAATCGCCCGTAGGAGTATGTATAATTTGATTGGTTGTATTTATATACAATTATTATACAATTTATATACAATTATTATACAATTTATATACAATTATTATACAATTTATATACAATTATTAATGTACAAATGTATTTCATGTTAGGTTTTTTAAAGTTTTTTTTTGGTTCTACAACTTCTCTAAAAAGCATGTACTTGTGCAGAGAAAGGGATTAAATATTAATAATTATTGTTTACAATAATTTTATGATAAAATTATTATATCCTAGGTGTTGCGCAAACGATGTGTTAATTTTAGAGCATGAAAATACAAATTTAAACCTAGTACGATTTTCAGTAATAAAATGATTTTTTTTCCTTTAATATTTGAATAATAGAATTTCTATTAAGTAGATCACAAAATTGATGTACTTGGAATTCTTTAAAAAGTAATTTTGTCGGATAATCTTTTGGTTTTTTTAGTATTACTTTCACTTATTACAGTTTTTGTATATTTTTTACCGGAATCAGGCTAGCTAGTATTTATTATAAGCTGATCCCCAACTAATGATGGCATATTGTAATATGGATTGAATAAATTAATAATAAATGGATTGAATAAATGCGCTAAGTACAAATTTTTTATAGATAAAAATGTTCTGATTCTTAAAAATATGTATATTAATTTTCCAATCTTTTTAACAACCTGACACATTATTTTTTTTATTATTATTTCACTAATCTGGATATTATCGTGTTTTGACTGCAACTATTACATTAATTAATACGAATTAGAAATAGAATTAATGAAAGACATGCTGGATATTTTTAAAATGTGGTGCTGGAAGCGGTTGCTACTATATTGTAGACCGCAAGGGACATATAACCGAAAAACGTTCGAAAACATGCAGGAAATTGATCTTTGCATACTTTGGGCAGTGGCCAGAAAGAACTACAAATAGGAGAGACCAAATAAAAGAGTTAACAGGGTTTTTGTTAATCGCTCCAATTAACTTGGTTCAAGACCGGCAGGAATGGAGACGTATTGGCATGAAATTCCAAACACATCAAGGGACCACGATGCTCAACACGCACATGATGAAGATTTCGTGTACGCGCGACGTCAACGTTAACATGAACTATCGCAAATTTCTTGTCCAAATATTTTCATTTTTGTGTAACCCACATGAACACTTTAGTACCACTTACATAATCAAATAGCTCCGTGACTTTTTTTTAAATTTGACTCGATTGGAATGAAAATTTAAACGGCGACAAAATAATACGCATTAATATAAAATAAATGTATTGTTTACGAGCAAATACTTTTACTGTTATATAAGTGTATCATAAACTATCGAGTTTATGTTTACACCATGAATGTGTGTAAAATGCCCTTCGACCCGCAAATAATATTCCAAACCCTTCTCCCATATATACACTTTATTTCATGTCTATTAATTTACTAGTCCGTGATCCTACTGAATAGTTTAATGGTATCTCTATAATTTAACAAATTAATACTTTTATTAAATGCCCAGTCAGTTATTTGTGTAATTTTAAAGAACTTTACTTAAATGGAATATACTTTTAACTGTAAATATAAAAATAAGCGCATTTTATAAATATTAACACAATTTAAATTGTGTCGTTTAATAATCATTAGAACGTTCGCATTAACATTCTGAAAGCAATTAACAACATGATAAACATTTAATTATTCATTTTTATCAGTAAAAAATGAAGTTCACAGATGCAGTAACGAGCAACATGATGTCATATTTACATTTGTAATATATTTAACATGATAAGGAAGCAATCAATGCATTAATCGCGTTACTAAATAAAAATATATTACGACATTGAATCGCTGGAGTTGAATTACAACGCATAATTATATAGAAGCTTTCGAAATATCCAACTTGACAAGTGTTTAATGGCGTTAAATTAATTAAATAGCCTTATTTATACAAAATAATTTAATTTAGTATCATCTTTGCCTTCTCAAGTGCTACTGCCATCTATCTTCACAGTTAAACCTCAATAGTCTCTCAATATTGTCGCCCCATCTTCGAGGAGACTTCTTCGAGTGTATTTCCAAGCTTGCAGTTCAGAGTTCAACCTGATTTTCCAATTTAATTAAGTGTAACTATGATTTGATAACCACTTCAGAATTACAGTGTCCACTTCTTCGTCAGGATAAAATTAGCCGGGTGAAACTGTAGTTTCATTTTCAAAATAACGTGCATTGTTGATTTTTTTATTCCAGTAAAGGCTGCAATCTTCCTTATCGGTTTACGCGGATTGCGCATAATTTCACGTCGAACTTGAGCCACATGTTCTGGCATCGCTGCTGACATTGACGATTGTCCCTTCTTGTCTGAACTTTTGAATACAATACCGGATAATTTGCGTGCTCGGCCTATCACTTACTCGTTGAATATTAAAGTGAGTACAAAAAGCGCGAAGCGCACGAACCAATGAACCACCATACTTTAAATATTGCTCAACCGCGAACGCGCGGTGCGCTCCCGACCAGTGACTCATTGCGACTGGCAAATCCGTAAATCACGCTCGTCGAACAATACCCCTCCCATTTACCTCACCTTGATGGTTTACAAGCAATTACAATTTAATCTTAAAATTCTTCCGCTAAACACTATATTAACAACCCTTTTTTATTAACGTCAACTACGCTATATACAGATTATTATTAATTTATTTTTTCTTAATTTTTCATAAATGGTTAAAAACAATGTGTTTTACTTAAATTTATTAAAAATCAAATCATGTTAATTAATTTATTGTGTTATTATTAGTGTCCTTAACCATGCTAACTACTATTTTTTTTAATAATGTCCACTTCACTATGACAGATTGATATTCGCAACTAATTTATTTTTATTTCTTGCAAGGGGTTAAATATCAAGTTATATTATTTAAAAAAAATTTAAATCTGATTAAAATTATGAAATACTTTTCTGGAATAATTTTTTACACAACATATATATTTAGCTCCGTTATTTTTTTAATTTACCTTATATTCAGATTAAAGTTTAGTTAGATGTTAGAATATTGACACGGACCTGAACTAGACAGTCTGAAACTATTTTAAATTTACAATAAAACTTTATACTACATACACGTTGGGTTATTTTCACTATTATGTAATATGATGAATAACCCAACGTCTGTGTAATACAAAGGTTAGCTGTGAAGATTAAAATAATCTTGTTACACCACAAAGTAATTGCCATGTCAATTAATGAGATCGTCAGAAACTAGTTCATCATGAAAGTGCAAAAAGTAAAAAAAAAACCCTATTATTTATTGTTTATATTTAATGACCAAGCAATACCCAAATTCCGTGAAATAAACCTTCCCCCGACGGCCTGAAAAGGCTTCATCATTGTTTTGAAGTACCTCCCCCCCTTAATAACGTTGAACTTGAATTTAGATTTATGGCCCGAAATAAATAGTTGCCCAATATTTTCTCAATGGCGCTTGTAAGTGCGCCGGTTTTTTCCAGGGCGGCAAAATGGGGGACAGAAAGGCGGGAAGCCGAGCAATCTTTCACCACCGCCCGCGGGGAGGTTCGGGGATGCATTAGAAAGGGACCGTTTATACCGCTCCGTCAGTTTTATCGACAAATTGAGCACCAATGAAATTCAAATAAGCACCAATGCCACTGCATTGTTTAATTTTACGAGCAATTTACAAGTTGATTTAACCACAAGTCAGCTTTCGGATGATTGTAAGTATCTCAATTTGTGACTGTTTTTGTCTGCAATTCAACAATTGTACCTACGAGTACATATTTTAATACAAATGAAATGTACCTATCGATAAGATAAAGATAAAGATGTGTTCTGTGGACATAATCTAATATTAAAATTTTTGATATTGTGTCAGCGTACTTCCCTGGATAGGAAGAGCTCCTGTTTCGAATTCGGGTGGTAACAAAAATAGTTTTTCGATAAATTAATTTTATCTGTAGGTATATTTTTCTTATTGATATGTACATTTAATTTGTATTTAAGTAAATATATTATGAATGAGATCAGAATTTTCAAGAAGATTTCTGTAAAATTTCTCAACCGTTCCATCAGAGAACGATTGTTCTCCTGAATGTGAGTAGTGAGCAGATGAAATTCATAGTCTCCGCTGGGCCGACTGACTCCAGTATGTAAATATGTATTTTAACGTGTTTGTTTATCAGGAGAAGGGCGGAGTAAAACGAGATTAAGTAAGCCAATCTATAAAGCGCTCGCCAGATGCTCCCCGTTTGTTCATTATTTTGTTACGCCTCTGGAAATTTCGTTTTAATTACACGCAACATTTTACAGGGATTAAACTCGATTAAGGGAAGCTTTCAACAGACCGATCTCAATAACTAAATCCCCCAGACGAGATTCCCTAGCTGTGCAGATTTATAAAATAAGCTAGATCTGCAAGTGAGCTTCTGCCTTCATTGCGGTTGATACGTGTATAACCTATTACGTAGGTACATCTAACATTATTTAATAATTAAATATTTTATTTATTGAAAGGTCTCTCAAAAAATTAGAAACTGTGTTAGAAATAGCCCTTTGAAAAAGCGTTAGAAATTTTCGAAACATTTTATAACAATCAGATCAGATAGACTGGAATACGTATACATATATATATATACACATATTTAATGTATTTACCAGGAAAACATATGTAGGAAAACATATATCCTATGGGGTAAAATGTATATTTTTATGAAAATATCTATATGGTTAAAAATAAGATATTTTTTGACAAATATGTTGATAGTAAATTTTTGTTACTGAAATATCCCTAGAATACTAATTAAAAGTTCAAATCTACCATTAAGATTGTTTTGTAGTAGGGATGTTTTAAGGAAAATAAGTGATCAGAATGTGATAATCCGAAGAACAATTAAGTTTGGGTCAATAGTGAAAGCAAAAAGTAACTTCTCCGTTTTGCAGGACTTCTACGTTGAAGGAGGCTAGACAGACGTAGACTAAACCATAGTCTGAAGGAGGATATGTCTCAACCGCCGAGTGTCATAACCGGGTTAGATTGGAATAAAAGCAAGGAGAAGAAGAAGTGTACTGCGAAGTACTGAAGATTACAAGCAGTGTACGGACGCGCGACCAAGCGAAGTGGGGTTACTTAACCGCGATTAAATAATTATGATTAACATCAATACATTATATGACTGCTGGTTGGAATGTGTTGCGTTGCACTATAGCATTTATGAGTAAAAAACCTGAACAATGGAATATAACATCTACTTTTCAAGGTCTCTCTGATGTCAAAGTATTATAGTTATCGGAAGAAGTGGGAATAACAAGAGGGAGAAGAACCTCCGCTTCAGTCCCTTCGCACAGATCCACCGTTTACGTATTTATGTTCAGTTAATATTGTATTGTCACCTGTCATTGTGGTTTTGAGCGCCGCCGCCAGGTAGCGGTAGAGTCGTGGTTACACCTTAATACCGTAATGGATGTTTTAACTCGGATAAAGGTTGATATTTAATTAAATGCCCTTAACATATACATGGAAATATACCATTTTGATTTAAAACAACGCGCTCTTGGGTTTTCTCGCTATCAGACGATTTTCAATTATTGTTTACTCGTTTTATATACATTATAATGGAAAAATTCAACAATTGCATTTATTTAAATAATTGATAACTAACTAACTTACAATACGCCATCTTACACAGTGAGATTTTCTAAAGGCATAGAAATATATATTCGATAGATGTTATCATCGATTTCGATCGTTTTTATATATTTTTATAAAAATTATTGGTAGAATTTAAAGTTGTTTTATTTACATATTTAATTTAAACAGTAGTTGATTTAAATAAAAATAAATAATAATAAAAAACACTTTGTTTAAAACCACCATTTATTGATACATCAACATGTTTCAAAACCAATGGTCCCTTCTTCAGGAACAATGTATACTAAAGTAAGTAGTGGTTTTGAATAAAACATGATTTTTCTTATTATTTATATAATATGTTGCCACGAAGTAATTTTACAAATATTAAAGAAATAAAATATTTGAGTCGCATTACATTATATATAAACATGTCCGAAATCATTTTTTCAGTCTAAACTAAAATATGCCTTTTTTGTAAAAATTTAATCTCATGGAGGATGAACCAAAAATAAATCTAAAAATGAATACTTATTTAAAATGTTGAAGTTCAGTATCTTTGATGTGAATATCGGACTTATCGTCTTGTTGTTCCAAGGGCACAATTATCTATGATATTAATTTTATTTGAATTCTAATTTAATTCCAGGGTCATTTTCATGCATACCCAATCATCCCTTAACCTTTCGGCAGCATCGAGGTCACGCGGGGAGAATGATCCAAGACTTGTGTAACCATAAAATATTCATACACTCCTCTAGGAGAGGTCTTCAAGCTCTGACTTCACTACATCATCCTACTCAACGCCGGGATAAATCTCTCTCACACCGAGGCGAGGGTGAAAAGAGGGAGGCGAGAGATTAATCACTTTTGGAAGCCCAGCACTTCGGACATTGGGGTTGACCGCCCGACGCTAACGATCCAAGGCATTCAGAGGGTGGAGGCACTATTTGAAGGGTGAAGTCCTGAATGGGGTCGGCCCGCCATCCGTTCTGTATTAGCAACCCTGCGATGGACCGTCACTTTTTTCTACCCCCCGGGTAGGCTGAGTGATGCGTCCCCACGTACGACGATATTCGCCAATTTTGATGACTTATGTGTGAAAATCAATATGAGGTGAACGTTAAACATCGCTAGTTCCAGCAATACCAATCAATAATTTTAAATTGCTAAAATTAATAATAAATAAAGCCTCCCTATACAAAGACATAAAGGATATTAAAAATATAAAGGATCTAAAAGAACTAAAAAAGAAAATAAATTAACACGTCAGAAGCACACAATTAGATAATAAATAATATTATAGATTACAAATATATAAGTTGTAACTCCCTCTCCAAGCACAAGTGCTAGTTTTTTTTTAGTGGTAAGCGATTAAAAAAATAATAATTTTAATAATGTTCTATACTAACAAACGTTAAAAAATGTAAAATAATAAAAAATATATATACATATATTATCAGAACTATTTGAATTTAATTTTTTATTAAATCAAGCTGAGTATTTACGGACTATAGAGGTTTCTAGACTATAGAATATTTCAGCAAGGTTCATCATGCTCACAAAATTATTTAAATATTGATTTGATATATTGAAGGCGATTTAATATACTAATATCACCGAAAGTATAAGTGAGACAGTAGCAGATGTATAACCTGAAGTGGTACCAACCTCAGAGATTAAAATTAAATAAAAGAGATTTAAAAAATTAAGTAATTGAGATGTCTTTTTCTTCTTCCCCGGTTTTGTTCTAGGCGGAGCAAGCGTGATCGCCAGGATGATGACAATACCACAGTCAAACTACACGGTGCCATTTGCTCTAATTTTCAGCGCCATGGGTTGTCCCTCTTATATAAGGAAGAATGTTCTTCACGATTGTGGGTTTTAAGGTGACTAAAGAGTCCAATCTTAAATCCACAAGTTTATGTGCCCTTTCATTTTCTTCTTCTATATCTTGAAATAAACCATTGGATGCAAAAATCCATAGATCTTTCTATCTACTTGCCGATTTCTACGTAAGAGCTATTTTCTCGACTCTGCCTTGTTCGGTTTACATCATGTACATTTCTAGTAACATACACATTTGGGGCATGCACGAAGATTACGTAATACTCGTAATGTATGTTGTATTTTAAGAATAAATGTGTGAAATGTAAAACACACATAAAACAAGAAAGATATAAAAGATACCTACACTCTTGAGTTGAGAGGAAAGAATAATGTAATAATCTTTGAGGTAAAAAAATGATATTACAGACATATTAATACACGCTGCCGCGTGTTATCGCTAGGGAGCGACACATCTCAACTAAAACACTGCCTATTCCATGTACTGTTTATTACTTGTTTATAATGCGATCGATATTACTCGCCCACCAGACTGAATTAGAATTCATGGACAAAACTGTTGAAGGTTTTATTTCACAACGTACCTACACAGGTACATATATTTTAATCACGAGATAAAACACTGCAATAGCTCTAGGTCTTCTGTCGGCTAGCCGTGTATGTTTTACGCAACAATCAGGCACATTAAACAAAGTATAATTAAAATGATTAATTCAGTAATTAAAAACTTCATCTCTAAATAATTAAAAATGAACGAAAACACGATAATTACCTACTGAATAAAAATTAAATAATTTTATTGGTTTCAACGCCTTCGAATCATCCATAAATTAAAAGGAATAAACTATGTCTGATTTAAGGGGAGCCGAACTGGAAGCCTTCGCCAGATATTAATTTTATTACCGAAGGCTCCGTGGAGTGGATGCTGCGGTACACAAATAAAACCAGCCCTCAAATCGTAAAAACGGTTCTCATCACAATAGGGCTAACCTAAATTGACAAATAAACAAAAAAAACATAATTTTTAATAATAAACCAGTTTATGGTGTAGTTGCAAATTTAGAACATTTCTTCGATAATTTAAACTAATTAGGTGTACAATTTAGAAAGAAATTCAATAAAAATCGAATAAATGGACAATTACCACCAGAAACATTATCTTGCAGGGAGTTATTGTGTTTACCATGGAAGCCATATCTAGCCATACCAATCTTCACATAAAATTTTTAACTATACAAGTTCATTTTATTTGTTAGTGAAACATAACAGTGAAAGACTCGCTACGTGGCGTTAGGACTTCTACTTCACTTTATTTAAACAAGAAACAAACATTGATACAACCAATTATATTAATTCTGATTGAAATCAAATTTAATATTATTAACAGTACAAAATTCAGTTGTGAAAAATAAAATTATCATAATTTGTGATAATTATGATAATTTGTAATGCGCCATATTGGTAAAAACTTTACCTCAAGGACGCTTTACACATAAACTGTTTATAGTTCTACAATTATCCTTATTTTTAAAATTAAAAATTGTTATTTTTACTTATGGAAATGACTTTTTGAAAAGGTGTGTTTTTAGTTTCTTGTTAAATAAAGTCTCTTTTGCACTATTTCTTATGACGGAGGGCAAAGAGTTCTACGCTTTTGAATTTGCAACCGCAAATGCCCGTTCACTAAATTTGGAGTTCTAGCAACAGTTGGTCGGTTCTACAACCCTTCCTGCGGCTGGAGTAGAGGCTGACCTGAGAGTTTGACGTCTACCATTCAAATTGTCTGGGATACAAAGTTCTTGAAGATACTGAGGCGCCATGTTGTGTGCCGCCTTGTACACCAACCAGCATAATTCAAATTCAAATCTTTCAAGGAATCGGAGGATAGTTTTAGAAAAATAAAATACTTCAATCTTGTTTATATTAGAGTGCATATAGGAATACTTATGTACACACTATGTTAAGAATTAAATAAATAAAAATATTATCCGTGCAGCCGCATTTATAAAGGATTGTCATCTATCCAGCTGAAACATTGGCAGGCCAGCATAGATGCTGTTACAATAGTCCACACGTGACACCGCAAATGCATTTAGTTTTTTTATTAAAACAAATTAGATGAAAATTGTCTGCATTGTTTTCCATTTGAATTATTACGTTTAAATTAATTGTTAAATATTATACTCATCACGCATATATCCCCGGGAGGGTGCCACATATTTCTATAATTACATCTCTCAAGTATCTTCGCCAATTCAACCGTCTGACAGATCATCATCCAGAACCTTGTTTACTTAGTTATATCAAGTCTGGTGCCGACTTCCCAGGATTCTGATGTCATCAAAAATCTTAGCATCATCTACTTAAGCAAACTTTCTGCATGATAGAACCATGTAAGTAAGCCTTTCTTAATCCTGTTAATAATTCAAAATATAATCTTATTCATTATATTATAATTTCATATTTTGTAATAATTTGTGAAAATGTAAACACATTTAGTGGAATTGTATGCGTAATATTAACAGTAAATACGTTTAAAAAATTCATTTAACTTTAGAGAGATAGACGCTAGTACTGTGAAAACGGGTGTAATTATATTATGTATTTTTTCTTAATTTTCATTAATATTATTCATTAAGCAAACCATAAAAAATAAGCTGTTAATTGTATTCACTCGTGGCGTATAAAAAGTGGTATAAACATGTTTGGATAAATAAATAAACATATTATTTAAATTTAAAACGATGCATTAACTTAATTTTCATTATTAAAATAATCACAGTTTTTACTACAACAGTAGTAACAAATTAAACATATTAAAACGTTACATTTTCAAAGAACTTGTTTTTAATGTATTGTGAATAAAATTGTACCTATTATATTGGTTGCTTTATCCCTCATGTTTTCAGTCTTAGAAGGAAATTCGAAAAAAATGTATTATCTTCAATTGTTCTTTGTACCTATATAATTAAAGAATGAGTCGGCATAACATAGATATCTAAAAAATGGTTTTTCTAATTCAATAATACACTATAAATATAAATATATTTGCTCACAGATATCGTTTAATTAAAAAACTTTACGTACCTAAAATGTAGGTGAATAAAAATGTTAATTTAATAAGAACATATTTCGATGACAGAAAATTTTGTTTAATGCCACAATAAAAATGCAGTTGTTAAACGATACACTGTAATAAAGTTTATATCTTTAACATTAAGTTCTCAGAATCTTTTTCCAGTATTTAATCTTAATGCAGTTTAGAAAATAAGGTCATTAGAGACCATACTTCTTCAGCCTGGCTTCTTCCATATGTTATGTGATGGATGCGATCTTAAAACATCCCGTGACGTATTCATTCCGAAGTGAAGAATTTAAGTAATTATCCTAAATTAATTTATAAAAAACATGAAATAGAATACTAAGACTTTGCACTAGTGATGATAAACTAGTTATATGACTGTTGTTATGACGATGATTGGTAACTAAGATTTAACTGTTGGAGGCTTACTTTCTAGTGTACCAGTCATTGCTCGAAGAATAACGAATAATCATAGTTCCAGTCGAACACAGTTACATTCATAATAACGGTTTAATCGTCATAAGTTCAAAGAAGACCCGTATTCATCTTGCAGGAGACCTTCCTCTTGCTATTATTACCAGCTTCTCATCATTTATTCTGGCAACACGACAATATTTAGATTAAGGATAACACATTCTTGTTGCAAAGTTGCGTTTTTATAACATAATTCTGTGATATTTTGGTATTTTATTATAATACAAATTTAATGAATCCACTCGAAATAATATTTAGTTGCTACTGAATAGGAAAAGGTCCAGGTTCGTATCTCGGTAGCAACTATATATTTTTTCGAAAGATTTTTTTTTTGTATATATTTCTAGTTGATTCATTTAACTTTTATATTTTGTACTGTATATTAAATAAAATTTATAAAACTTTCTTTAAATCGAACTCAATCATGGTTACAATAACGATTAAAATAACGGTATAAATACGATTTAACTATTATTACTTTGTACAGACAGACAAAACTACTGATATTAAAATACACATAAACCATTTAGGTACAAAATTACTGCATAGAATTTAGTAGAAAGCGTTAATGTAATACCGTTATTTTAGATCATCTAACGCAATCTGTGATCGGTATAGTTATGTGTTGGAGCCCTGCCACAATCCACCGGCCCATTGCCCTTGCGTTAATAGGCTGGGGCGGTAAATATAGCTATAAATGCCTCCGTGAGTGATGGCTGTGCAAACAAACAGTGCCCCGAAAACTTCCCCTCGTCCCAACTCATCATTCCGGCCAGTGGCTGTATCATTCGCTTATTCAGCTTATGGCATAATTTATCGGACGGGGTATACTTACGCATTTGAAATGTATGCTGTGCTTTTGTTAAACTACCCTGCAAGCTGGACAAATTAATGTTAACTTCCGATCAGTAAAACAAAAGAGTTAGTAGTGAATTAAAAATACATAAGACCATTTAAGGTGTTTATATAGTAATGGTATTTCAGAATTTCCAATCTTTTATTAGAAAATGATCATACTATGATAAAAATTTGGGATTGTCTATTTCACATATAAACAATGTCGTTTTAAAATTGAATTATTTAGAAACATCAGAAATAAATAAAATATCATAAATAACCAACTAAATAAGATATAGTACTACTCTAAAAAAAGTTTCTAATAATTTTATAACATTAAGTCAATTTCCACATTTTTCATCATCGTGATAATTTATGTTAGATGCAATATTTTTGTTTAAATATTTTTTGTAAATATATTTTTATTGAAACATTAGAATAACGTGACACATGTGGATTTAGTTAGTTAATTTGACATCCTGATGAAGAAAATTATATTTTCCTAAGTGGCTAAAAACAAAAGTTAAACAATCTATATTATTATAATATTTAATGATGAAATAATCTGTGTTAATTAGTTTCATCGTTTCATTGTTATCGTTTCGTTTCATATGTTCATTGTTCATTTAGTTACTGTTTGATTACTTCAGAGATGTTTATTTTACACTAAAACAAAAACTGACCGAAAATTATTCATAAATTATTAACACTGATAACAGACACAGTAATATAATATATTTTAAACATTAAGGTTTAATAATATATTTTAAATATTTAACATCCGATCAAGTGTAAAATAATAATATATTATTTTATTTAAATAATCACTTGATATCAAATAGATAAATTCTAGATTTCGATATAAGATTCCATATAACATATTATTGTCATTACTGTCGACAAAATGGACAATCAGATAATTGATAAAAAAAATTGTAATTATAATTAACAGTTATTTTGTTCATGTTCCTCATCACTATCAATTATGTATTACTTGTGAAATAATTTTGATTTAGTTTACCATACGTGTAATATTATTATATTGATAATATGAGTAGCTTGTTGTAGATCTAGTGGTTGGGGGTTAGCGCCTCGTACTAGGAGACCAGCAAGCTAGTTCTATTTTCTTAGTACAAACGTTTAGCTCAGTTTGAAAATAGTAAGAATATTGATGCGACATGTATTACATCTATTTTTTTATTTAAAAAATACATATAAAAATATAATGTTTTTATTACATGTAATATTTATTGAATAATAATTTATTGGTACCAATAAAATATATATTGTTAAAAAAATATACATATTTATTAGTACAATTACACACATTTCCTAAATAATTTTCTGCTTATTACGACCCATCTTAAGTAAATAAAGATTTTTCAAGTTGCACGGGAAACTGGATTCGGGCGGGCCTTTAGATGGGGCATCAATGTGGAAAGGATAATGGGTTCCGGAATCGGGAGGTCCGAGATTTGAGTGTGTATCAGCTACTCAATTATAATGAAGGCCTACGGTCTAACGCTACCTCGCCAGAATGGTAATTGTCTATATAGTTAAAAAGGATTACTTAAATGTAGTCACAAGTGTAATGATCTCAGTGTCAAAATTAAAGGTATAAAATATTAAAGTAGGTTAAATAAAATATATGGTCAACACATAATAACGTTTTATAATAAGAGTGTCGGTAAAACATTGTCATAGAAGTTAAATGTTAAAAATTCTGAGCTGAAACTCAAATCCGATTATCATCACTAAATATTGAGAAAAGTTTTGTAATTAACTTACAGTAACAGAACGGTCATATTATGTATACGTTAAAGGTTAAACGTACCAAGTTTTTAACGTAGCAAATAGGGCTTCTTACCTGTAAAATGCAAACTCAACGTTATCCTGCGCCGTCTCTATTTTAAACATATAATTTCAATTATTAGTTATCCAATCAATTTCGCGGTAGTATTTTTTTAACCTTTCCTCTCTGCTGATGTAAACTGAACTGAATTTAAACATTGTCTCTGATTATGTGAATATCAATGTAAATATACTAAATACAGAGTTCACATTTTAGGTATTCCTCCATAATATATTTATGTATAGGATAAAACAATTACAATATATAAGTATTTATCATACGCAACAATAAAAAATATTTTTTCGAAGAACCTGGCGTGAATTGATCAATACATACATACATGTGTACGTACGGAGAGGTGCTGATGGCGTAGTGCGCGGGGCGCGGCGAGCCGGATGCCGATCGTCACTTGAGTTGTGGCATAGCGTACGCTGGCTGAGTTAGACGTGTCTTAAGCGTCTTTGTGCTGACGTTCCGTATGACCAATGTTTTTTCTAATTTTTATCACTTTTTCACAATAATTGATATATATATATATATATATATATATATATATATATATATATATATATATATATATATATATATACACTTATACGTACATCAACTATTATTTTAATGATGAATGTAAGTAATAAATGTAAAATATTCATATTTATCCGATTTAAAAATAGCAAAAGTCTACATGTATACTGAGTTTACAGCACCGGAGCGCGCGTTATTATTTTGGCACCGTATGGGAATGGTTAAAATAGAACTCCAAATCTTCTGTGATGGACGTTCGGATCCCACTATTGCAGGGTCCGTCAACAGGACTGATATCGTTGATTCGGAAATTATTACTTACCAAAATAAATATGTGAAGAGGATAGAACTACACATCATCTGTCTTGGCATTATCGATTTTTGATGATTCTAACAAGGCCGTCGTTCAATACTTGGTTTGAATGGTTAAAGGAACTAGAATGCAAACTAAACTATTAATGGTTTTGAACCTATGTATCTACAGGTTTTATATTGTATACAGAGTTATGTAACAACATTATTTTGCAAGCATCATAACTTACAAAGTACTCACATGTTCCTAATATACTATTAAATGACAGTAATTTTAATTATATAAATTGTGTTCAATAGAATCTAATAGAATACAGTAGGTATATACACACGGCGCAACAGACCTAGTCCACAATATTTTATGGATGGATGCCTGACTAAATTACCAGTCGAAAATATTCAAGAAATATGTGCAAATTCTGTATTGTTACGGAAAATGTTATTGTTTGAAATTTTTACAAAATCGTGTTATACTTGAATACTATGTACTTCAAAATAAATATTTGAGAAATTGTTCCATTATTAATATACCTTTGCTTGAGGTCCTAAATAATTTAATAAAAAATAATCAAGCCGCTTAAAATTCGATGACCTTTAATTTTTTTCATTCAATATATAATTTGAAATCAATAAACTATTTCAATTAATCGAAATAATCCCATTATTACGATTTTTTTTAAATGCTAATATCTCTAACATGGTTGAGATTAGGCATATATCCCTTAAAATATAAGCCATAAAGTAATGTGGACTAGGTCCATTACACCTTATATAATAAAAAAATATATCAAGTACTTACGAAATTCTAGAACAATTAAAAATGACCTATTTGTTAGTAGGAGGGGTTATATAAATATAATTATGATCATATGGAAGAAGTTAGTATTAATAGTCAGTTCAAGAAAGTTTAATTTGAAAATAGAAAGAATATTTATATTTTTTTATTCAAAAATACTGCAGGTATATAATATGATGTACTTACGTAAAAAATATTTGATTTTTTTTAAATATGTATAAGTTTAATCTTATCTTGGATAACGCGATAAGAGTCCATTTGTAATGATTAGGTTTGTGATTTGTGCGCTATCTACGTGTTTGCCCTCAAATCTGTGCCTCGCGTTATCTATGTCATGCCGACATATGTTATTTCAAATAGATTTTTTAAGTCTGCACTATACACACCTTGATATGATCGGCCTGAGCAGTCGTCCTCGTGTGGGGACACCGGGGCAATACACGAAACGATCCATATTGTAACAAATTAAATAATGCAAGATTTTAGATTATTGAAACGCTAGTTTATCTATATAATTAAATTATATATTGCAGAATAAAAATAGGTATAATTATATACATTTTTTAAAGCGCGCTCGTTAATTTTTAAGGTTTTTTGAGGGATTTTTGAGGCAGATTTTCCTAACATTTCTGGTGCTTTTAAAACTCATTTTTCTTCCTCCTTCATCCTCTTCGCACTCAATCGTTCCACATGGCCAAACCAATCAAGTTAAATCTGTTCACTATACTAATATCAGCTTTACATTCATTATTAATTTGTTGTAATATTACATAGATATGAAAGAGAAGAAATCATTATTAACAAATCGACAAATGACTACAGGATTAATTATTCCTAACTGACTTATTAGCTAGCTTACTATTATGCTGTTTCCCTTTTAGGATAAGCAGATAAGATAGAGATTTACACTCTTCTATCCTGACACAGTTCTCGTCAAATCCACATTCACCAATTATAACAGAATTAGTTATAATTTAAAATAGAGGTATATAGGGAATAAACCTGTGTTTTTCGCAGTCACTAAAAAATAACTTTTGTACGCAAAATTTGGTCCATTCAGTGGGGTAATGTGACTATATTATCCTCAGAAGCACCGAGTGCAACTTAACAAAATTTGGATGACTTTCAATATAATCAATTATATCAGTGGGACGCAGTAAAGTAGGCATGATAATGGGAATGCCTATGTTTTGAGCAGGATACTAAAAAGTAATTATGCAAAATTTGGTTTAGATCAATCATAAGGTATAGAATTATTTAAAGACAAAATTCATTTTTGAACAAAAAAAATATTTTTGCGTAAAAGGATCAAAGATTTGAGTTATTATTTCGCCCCAATTTCCCCAGTATTTCAATCAACTCTTCAGATTGGACGAACCTTTATGGAAAAGTACCAGCTATCACAAAACATCAAAGCCAGCCGCCTAAACGATTTGGGAATTATTTGTGATCAAGCACGATACGAGGAGGTACCTACTTCACTACGACTATTACAAACACTCATCGATTTTTAAGTGAAGTAAAAAACTGTTGCTAATGTGCTGTACTCGTATATTATATACAAACATTTCACATAACAAATATTAATCCATATTTCAACAGCTTTCTACGTTTAACATGGGGGTAGTTTATTTAGTACGAGGGTCGTCCCAATTAGTTAGGTCGGACTAGGAAGCGAAGAAAAATGTCTTCATTAGTCACAAAATCACAATTTTTATAATCAATGCAAAAAAAAAAATATAGTTATATCATTACATTTATTAATAAGGTAAATACGTATAGTTATATTTTGGTATTTATTTGTGTTTGTTTAAATTTCAACTAAATTAATATGTAGCTTCTTTAACCATAAAAACCACTGCGTCCATTTATTTTTATCTTTTTAAATAGATTAAACATCTGGTAATAATCGTAGCATAGTGAATAGGGTTAAAAAAGGATATCGTAGGTTTTAATCATGTAGAACGAACGAAGGAAGAATAGTAAGAAAGCTATATGACGCGAGTGCTGGTGACACCACAAATAGAGGTCGTCCGCTAAATACTTGTGTCAGAAGATGGTATTGTTATAAGCCTTGCATGCATAAGTTAGTTATCTAATCATTTGGCTATCTTCGTGGAACTACAGTCTGATATGGACTTCTACCGCCTCGTGTCCTCAATTCCTATCTGTTCTGTACCTTCTTTCAAATAAATATTGGTACCCCATCTGGCCAACAAAATCCTGATCTACAGACACGTTGTTACCAATATTACCTCTAATTTTGAATTACGGTGTACGCGTCAATTTTCTTTACGCAATTTTAGGGACCAATTCTATTATTTGTGCGCCGGGGTAAAAAATAATAAATACATTGCCATACTAGTATAGGCCTACTGGTAAGGCCTGAGTAGACTACATTACTAATATAGATGTATTAAGACGCATAAATAAGTCAAGATAACTAATAACTATTGAGAAAAACTGCACACTGAGAACACATTCCACACAATAATAAATATGATCTCTTAGAATGTATTATACAGGGAAGACAGAAGACAGCAGAGTCGTAGATAGAAAGATATTGACTTGTCTGTCTAACCACAGAAAGTAGATAAATATTCAAAATTTTAATGATTTTATACAGGATACATCAACATACTGCGACATGGTGAGGAATTTCCGATGGAAGATTGCGAGTGAAGAAGAAATCTTGTTAAAAATTGTGTGCGCGCTACATTTTTTATGTGCGCTATTAAAGAGAACATTGGTTGTTACTGTTACCTTTGTGGTTATTGTTGATAGACTAGTAAGTTGCCCATCTATTTATCTATGGACAAAGGGAAGCGCGCGCATCTACGCACTTCTGCGTGAACTGAGTAACAAATAGTTAGGTTATTTCTAAATTTGTTTTTATTATTGACTCTAAATTCACAAGCTCTTAATACTTTATTCAGGTAAACAAGATACTGGAATATGGTTCTATTAAAAGCCAAAATAATCGACTAGCTTGTATGAGAAGATGTATGAATAAAGCGAGAATTATGTCAGGAGAAAACAGTGTGACGCTCTATCCTCTCTGCCTCTACGTGATGGTAAGTGAGGAAGTGAGTTAATACTTTCATTATGCTGATTATTCGTTATATGCGACTCACGTCGAGGTTCCTTCGTCTCATAGGTATACCCACAATTTTAAAAATGTTATAAATAGAAACCCTTTTCTTGTGCTTTTTGAAAAATACTTTTCTGAATACCGCAAATTTCCAAGAAATAATTAATAAACATTTTTCAACCCGCACATTACTGAAACTAACTATTCAACATAAATTCAACAATTAATAAACACGAGGAAACATTACACTTATTGTTCTCAAGCGTCGTATACATTTTCTTAAAATTATACATTAATTTTTTGCACGTGTAAGAATTTTCCTCGGTCGCGTTTGGTTAAGAATTTCCAGTGTGGTAATAACACGAAATATTTGTGTTACATATGTTGGAACACACCGGTGTAGGAACAAAATCATTACAAAAAAACTGTATGCGGTATTTTCATATTATTTGACACATGTACGACACTACACGCCATGTGATAAACCCGTATACTTTGTCACATGCAATGCTGCATATAAAAGCGGTTCATTTCACGATAATGCGCCAGTTTAAATTGCAATCGACTCTTTTATAAATGCTAAATTATACAAAAAAAACTTCGTGGCTTCTGTTGGCCTTGGGCTAGCGCCAATAGTGGTGACCTTAAAACTATTTAATGTATAAAAATAATGACCATTTAAATCTTGTTGTAATGAAATGAGTATTTTCAAAAAAATATTACCATATCATAATTTTCGTCCATTAATATTAGAGATACCAAGGTTCACCTTCCTCATTCTGCTTCCTCTTCGGTACTTGTCAACCATTAAAAACCCAATCTATTATCATATTCTTTATTGCTATTTATTCCCTCTGAATTCGCCATAAAGATACGTCTCGGTAATCATCTCTCTAGCATTCTCAAGATGTGTCCAAGCTACCTGAATTAAGAATTTCCTTTATATAAAAAGTATGACAATCATGTCTCATATCAATACTTGTCACTCGGTTCAATAGTGATACTCCCGTTACTTCAAAACTCATTTATTATTGATCCAACTTTGGTGACTATATATTCAACAATAATGGCACCAAAATAATGAACATCCTCGAAAGAGCTGGCACGACCAGGTAAAGATACGGAATATGAGTAATAAGATCTATAACGGCAAAGCCTTTGACCGTGCCAGATACGACAAATTATGGATGAAACTGAAACTCAGTGCGGTGGGAAGGCGCCGACTCCGAGCCATTTTACCTGGGGTGAGGCAGGGCGGGTGCAAGTCGCCAATCCTTTTCAATATGTACATGGACGAATTTAGCGAACGACTATCAGATGCAAAAATTGGCTGCCACATGGGTGAAACAAATGTGAACCACATTAGTTATGCCGATGATATGGTTATACTAGCGCCACCTATAAAAGGGATAATAAAACTTTTACAGATATGTGAAACATATGCCAGTGAGCACAATATTTCATACAATGCGAGAAAATCGGTCATAGTAGCGTTCAAATATGGAAAAGGACCAGATAATATCCCTCCCGTGTGGCTGGACGGGACGAAATTGAGCGTTCAAAATAAGGTCAAATACCTTGGCCATATATTCAATGAAAATGGACAAGACGATGATGATATAGAATGGCAGAGGAGACAGTTGAGCGTTTGTGCAAATATACCGTCACGGCGTTTCTACCGATCCAGTAAAGAGGTGAAGAGCATCCTGTTTAAATCGTTCTTCACCAGCATGTATACCTGCGAGCTCTGGTTGAAATACAAGCAAGACGTATAATCGTCTCCTAATTACTGTTACGAATACTGTTCGGATTGGTGCGTTATTTCAGTGCATCTACAATGTTTGCCGAAGGCCGTATACATGAATTCGTTCCGCTTCTGAGACATCGAGTTGCTGGCGTAAAGCTGCGACTTGAGCTCAGCACCAGCTAACTCTCTGGTGCAAGCGGCGCTCTCATGGAAAGCTGGTTCCGTGACGGCAGCGCCTACAGAATAGCTACATATACAATGACCGTGACTGAAGTAGTTATATATGTAATATTTATATTTTGTGTGTATATATATGTGAATTTTTTATTAACTTTTTTTTTATTTATTAATATTTTCCTTGGTTTTCTTTTTGATAGCATTATATTTATTTCATAACCTTAATGTATAACGTAATATGTATTATCTGTATGGTGAATCGGGTTAAAAAAAAAACCTGATCACGCTGGAATAAACACATTATTATTATTAACTCTGATTTCTTTATAACGCAAAACACCGTAAAAAGCAGGCCGGTTAATTATATTTATATGTAAAAATAGTGTGAAATGAACTTGAAATCCATCATTAGCTAGATATTTAAAGACATACGTTTATTTTTTATTTCACATGTACGTAAAAAGAATAACCCAATTAAAACATTCAACAGCCAAATGTATGAGTTTATGTATGAAAATAGATGAGACAAGAGTAGTAAGCCAGGACAGAAGAGTGTGACGTTCTTGAGGTGAAAGTTTTTACGAAAATGGAGCTATATAAATTATCCAATATTTCTATCCTGGTGTACACTAGTGTAAAAAGTTGGAATACATAATATGGAAGATTAGTATACCCAAGGTGTTTGAAGCGAATAATCTTTGTCTAGTGCATTCTTCCAACTTTTGAAACTTGATGCCCAGCGTAGTGTGAAAAGAAGTAAGCTAGGAATCGCTGGAAGAGATAAAAATAGAAACACGCAGGTTACAAGTGAGGTGAAATATGTCACTGACACTCCTATAAACCGTTAATGGTAAAAAGCGGGCCATATTTCAAGAAACACAGATAAATAATCAATGAACAAAAAATATACTCGAATGAGATATTATCCACAATAAGTTATTCAATAATTCAATAAATTATTATTATTGGTTCATTCGTGACATTCATTGCATTTTGTATATCACCTTTCTCGAATGACTTATATGTACATGAATTCTTATATTATACAAGTATATATTCAATTAGCTAAGAATTTATGACAGTTTACAAATAGTATAAGTACTACACGATGAAAAGAAATACCCAAATGATGATGGATTATTACTTCATACCTGTCGTCCGTTAGGAATATATTCAAGTATGAAATTCGTTATAGGATAGGAATCAGTTTTTTCCCAGAACACTGAATGGTGACAAAAATCCAAATAATCCACCGTGATTGTGGAATATTGATATCGTAAAATATACAAAGGTGCTTACGTGGAAATAAATTATCGATAGATTGCGTTTGTGATGATACAAGGAAGTATAGTAATATTTTATCTACGTATTTCCAACACGAAAAAAAATTCAGCTTCTTTTAACATAACAACTTTTGTGTACCCAACTCAATTAGTGATTAAAAATAATATATTAATAAAATATACTGCCCCAATATGTAAGTCAGATAATAAAATATCAGTTAGTTATTGCTCCTAACTAATACTATTCATTATATATTTACCTACAAAATCTGCAATATATGATTGTGTAACGAATTTGAAAAACTATTTTTTGAGTATCCCAACAACACTATCAACGCTATGATTTAAAAAAACAATACATCAACGATTGTCAATCAGTTGCTCGCAAGCTCCATTCAAATGTAAGAAATTAATCAATAATAATATTGAATTAATTATTCGTAATAATATTGGCAATATTTGAATATGTTCAAGAACACACAATTACTGGATTTTTACCTACAAAGGCACTGTTATTAAACAAATATCAGATATCTCACAGAGGCAAAGCTATTTTTTTATTATATTTAATGGAAAATATATTAAAGTATGGGGTAATTATATTGGCTCATTTCTAATAACTTATACACAATACCTGTAAATAACAAAAACTTATTTAAACTTAATAATAAAATTGAATAATGTAGTGTTAAGGGGAATATATTCTTATTATGAAGTTGTAATTATACAGAACATAGGTCTGTGATATTTTTTTAAGTACAAAATATTTTATAAATATTTTTAACACTGCACTAACATTTAAAATTAAAAATTTGTTATAAACATAGGAATACGCTTTCGAAAAAGAAAGTGTTTCCAGATTTTTAAATTATTTATTTAAAATTACAACTCTGATACCTTTTCTACTACTCTATTTATATCTATTTTCCTTGAGTTCAAAGATTACCACGTTTTTGGGCCAGCCACAAAAAATCACGGCACAGTAAACTTAGTCTATTAGCAATGGATCGGTTCTATAATTCTTTCTGTAACTGAAATAGAGGCTGGCTCGATAGTCTACCATTCAGATTGTCTTGAAATTGTTGAAAAATTTGAATTTACAAGAAGCATCATGCGATGCCCAATGCCTCAACCATTTATTTTATTCTTTCAGGAAAATAGACCCACTAAATAGCACACACAAAAAACTGATGGGATTGAAGATAAAAATTTTGCCAGCAAGTTTGGAGACCTCTGAAGTAGACATGTGATAAGCGCACCGTTGTTACGTCATTTTCGTAATAATCAAACATATTAACGACTCCACTTTTCGGCAGATTGATAAGTACCGAAAACTCTCGTAGCGTTAGTCACGTGTAGCCCGGCTGACAGCTGTCCCAGTGTTAGGTCTAATCAGGACTCGGCAATTATTGTCGGGGATTATCTCTCGAGAGGTGTGGCGGCGCGCTTTGTTAAGCTCCGTTGGAGGACCTGTTGTTTTTATTAAAAACTAATCGATTGCTCAGATTTCATAATATTGAGGGGAGATTAACCACCCAAACCATTCATCGTTGCCGAGCCACGCAGATTATATACGAGAGCCTGCATTATGATCAAACCAACAGCATACTTTTATTCTGTTTGTACCACACATTCAAAACCTCTGGATATATTTTAAATCTGTTATTTTTTGTAAAGAAAACTCGTTAAGTATCAGGGAGAGAAGAAGATATGTTTTTTGGGGCTGTACTGTAACTGTAAAATGGGCATTCTCTCTAAACTCTCCCATATTGATCCCACTCATTCGCCGACGAGTTACCAATTTTTCTTTATAAGGTAACCATGCCATGCTGCAGTGCACCATTATAACAATACAACATGGCGTGGCTTCCGTTGTCTTTATTTATTAAAATTAATGTAAAGAGTAAGAATATATATATATTTTTTAAATAAAGATGTGTAGACGAAATACATGTCACATAAATATTCTTACAATTTTCAAACTAAGCTAAACGCTTGTACTATGAAAATAGGAAAAACTTGCTGAGATACTGAATCCTAGACCACTAGGCCAGCATTTTAACCACACCAACAAGCTATTCAGCATATTAACAATAGACGTATTATTTTGAAAAGTGTAAAGTATAGGTTCGAAAATTTGTAGTCAAAAATTCCGTCTGCTGTAGCATAGTCGGTTAAATGCACTTTTCCCGGATTGGAAAGAGAACCAGGTTTAAATCCCGGTAACAATTAGTAATTACAACTTCAAAATAAGAATGTGTTCTTCTTAATAAGAAAAAAGGCTTCCAAGGTACATATGACCTCGAAGATGGGGCAATAATGTGAAAAGGATCCAAGAAAACTTGACGATCACGATTGGAAAATTAGACGGCAATTGCGAAATATATTCTTAAAATAAGACAAAACACTTTGTTTAAACTATTATTTATTGATAAATCGACGTGTTTCGATATCTATGGCATCTTCTTTAGGAAACAATGTATACTAAAATTAAAAATACGAGCATAGATAAAAACTAAACTATAAAGTAAAAGTGGTGGGTGACTAAGTAAGAACAACTATAAAAACAAATTTAAAAGGTGTGATGACGATGATGATCTTCGTTCGTATACTGATCTTGTTTGTTTCTAGCAGTAATGTACATATGACTATTTGTTAGTTAGCTGATATGATAGATTGCCATACATCCTAATTTAGTACCCACCTATTGTTCAGTTTCGTACACACTCTCATGGATGCTCGTTGAATAATGAAGCTTCTGACATGGTTGTCTTCCAATATCTTGTTTACTTAATGAATGGTCATTACGGATTACACGCGGATGTCCTAAGCATTCACATGTTCTACATATCTAAGCTTAATTTAGTCAACTGTATTTATATCTACTTTCGACAAAAAGAGATACAAATAAATATGGATAATAAACAATATTAACGAGAAAATAAGGTATTAAGATCGGTCACGTGATGAAGTATATAAAATAAGATATTAGGAAAATTGAAGTATATTGACCAAATAATAAGGAAAGAAAACGTGACCTCTTCCCAGGATTTGTCTGCTGCTTCAAAGAATAGCGTCAGGTGAAAAATTCTACTTATTTTAATACATATAAATATTTTTTATCGTCTTAATTTTAAAAAATGTATTATTATTTGGGACAATAAATTTCAACACATTTAATTTCGACTTGACATTTATCAAATGTTTGATGGATATGTCAATTATATAAATTATTAATTGCACTCGGATCGGAGTACGAATTGTTAATTTTGTCATTGCGATAAAAACAGAGTGTAGCGGAATGTCATCATCGTTTAACGCTTGGACAGCAATTTAATAGAATTACGATGGATCGTTCAGCGAAAAACAAATAGTGTGTTCGTTAATGCAACCTGAAATATTACATTTAGTAAGAGAATTTTGATGTATGATGTATTTAGATAAGTACTCAGGTCTTGGTCATTCACTCATTCGAATTAGCTCATTCGGAATCCTTCATGGAATATTGTGCTACATAATTATTACTCAAAAATTGTACACGCCGGGTACGTATAAATTATATTCGGCTTGTAGAATGTTGTTTTTCGTGGAATGAAAATATGAATACAAGTTTTATATACTTTCAAGGATACAAGGCATATTTTATTTTTGAAATTTTAAAATTGAATGAGATGATGCCGGCTAGTTACTCTACACTAATCAATGCCAGGCAGAGATAGATAGGCGAAGTCTTTGCAGTGTATTGAAAGCAGTCACCTGATTTTGTGACATGCAAGTAGCGAGTTTACCCCATATCGAAAATTAAAGGAAGTACACGTATTTAAAAAAAACATCGAACCCAAATAACATGGAATTTGGCCTCTGTAAAGGCCTTTTTTGACTGAACCCTTTTCGGATACTGCTTGCTATTTTGCAATGATCAAAACATATGAAAAAATTGTTTAAATAAATATTCGGTTAATTTTAAAAGTGAAAACCTGGGATTAAAATCATTCTGAAATTATCCAACACTGTAATGATGAATAAATTAACACATTATCTCTAATGATAGTAAGGTCCAGGGTCACCCTCACAGTTGATTCCAGCTCCAGGATCTCTCCAGCCATCTATCCACCGCTGTGCTACTCTTCCAGGTCGTCTTCGGCCCAAACGCATAATGTGGTTAAAGAATTAGACTATGATTAGATCTTATGTAAGATTGAGACATTCATACGCCATGCTGTTAACGGTATACGTAACATCCTTCTCCAAAAATAATTTCGAAGATATCTATTTTACGCTTGTCGCTATTGCGGACTGTCGATGCCGCATTCGTGAAGATTGGAAAGATAAAAAGGTAAACCAATATAATTTTAGTTGATCGTTTGATGTCACTGACTTTCCATATTCTCGTAAGATGGTTCATAGCAACTTTAGCTAGTTACGTACGCATTTTCATTCTTCACTAGCACTCAAATAAAGTGCCTCTTGAATTACTCACATTCTACTATTTGATGTAAAGTTTATTGTAATACGTTAAAATGATCCACGGCCAGTATTTAATAGTTTTAATTAGTCGAAATTCACTTCTTTTTAGCACACGCTATTTATTTTCTCAAAGTATAAACGGTTCCAATCTGATAAATACTCATTTTCTATTCGATAAAAATACAGACCATCATTTGCATATTGCAATGGTCTCGATGGACTTGCAACAACCGATCGGTGGTGGAGATGGCAAATTGGCTTCGATGTACGGTACATATCGATTGATTGATCACGAACGCACCTATGCTTTATTCAGCGCGTGAATTGTTTATGTGTTCGCCAAGACACGCGAGATTTAACTACTAATAATGCAGTGCTATCAACTACGCTGGGTTTGATCATACGACGTTCAGAGACTCAACTCATTTATTATTCAGCGCTGAAAATAACTTACAATTAATTCTAATCAATTACATTTTATTCATGAAGTTATGATTTTTCAGAACAGTCATACATATAAATACAATGTTCAATATATCAAAAATTAATAAGACTAAGTAAAGTAAGAGTAAATAATATTCAAATATGAAGTAAGAGAGTGTACAATATACAATATATTGCATTTTCATTCCTGGTAATGAAAATATATTTTTGAAAACAGACTTTTCATGTGAACTATGATTTTTGTAAATTTTTTTTTTACTTATATAAGTTTATGTGATTATTATTGTTAATATAAATGAAACGTATCAATTAGAAACCATTATATCATAAAATTGATCATATCTTTCTAATTGATACATTTAATTTGTATTAAAATACCACAGAATTACGTTCTGAAATATTGCAACTTCACAATAATAATGTGTTTTCCTTCAAAATTAAAAATCATTATTTTAGATTATTACTAGTAATATCTTACTATGGCTATTAGTCACTGTACAGTTGAGTTGGAAAAGTTGCAATGGAAATTGTACGGCGTTATTTGACTCGAGGCTTATGTGGTGAGCCACGTCTGAGACGGAGAAGATGAGGAAGATCCCCCACCCGTTGGACAGTTGAATAAGACGAATCATGACTTTTGCAACCAGTCAAGGAGGTTTATCAAACTATCCAAGCTCTCGAAGCTCCAGCCAAACTTGTTAAACGAGCATACGCAGATAAAGAATCGACAGTTTTTTCGATTAACTGGCTTCATTCTTATTAGAGTTGATTCGAGATTGTGATACCGAGTACATCAAGAAACTTCATTCGGAATAAATTATCAAAGAACTGGCTTAAAGGAGTTGTCATTGAAATATTTTAAATATATGCTTGTTTATATGAAATATTAAACTTGAAATTTGTTCGCGTCAAATTTCGTTATTCATTTTTGTACGTAGTATTCGTATGGAAGGATGGAGATATTAAAACAAGATAAAAGTAAGATTAACAATGATTTCATGTGTCATCAGAAACAAAATGATCTTTGCAACTGCCCATGATTTAACAACTGTCATCATTTTAACAAATGTTCAATTATCATTTTGTGAAGCGAAGGCCTTAGGGGTCCCCAAAATGATAATATCACAACACAAAGTGAAGTATGAACATGTTAAACTATCAATAAAAACAGACAAATACTGAAACCGACTACAATCGGATTTTCCAATATTTTTGTTGCTAAATTTGTGATTCTAGGCATTTGTTTTCATTTTGACGCTGTATGTATTGCTTCTGGTTATACTTTACTTTTTTTTAACTCTGTGACCTTCTGGAAAGTTGAGCCCCTCGGACTTGAACAACTCTATAAATTCAGGATGCCGAGAAAACTGGAGGAGTATAGTCAAGAGAGTGGGAATGCATGGAGATCACGATCCTCAGTCATGAGGGACGTGGATGATAAATCCGTCAACCAGAACCGTTTTCCAGTACATAGTCATTATTTCTGGTGCCATCATTACTCCAATCGTGTATCTTTCTTACTATTCTTTCAATCATTTCTTATGTATTTTTTTCACACAAGCCTTTTAACAATGTTTACTTTTCTAATATTAGATTCACATTCATTGAAAACAACAAAAGTTCATGACAATATCATGAATCGAAACTACGAGTATGTACGATGTAAGTTAGGAATATGTGAAATCCTAACTTCTGTACTCGTAAGTTGACAGATGATGGAGTAGTTAAAACGATAATCAAAAAAATTATTTTATATTTCTTCACGGTACAGAATGGATAAGCTGATGAGTTGTGATAGATCCACGATACGATTGATTTGATTAATTTATGAATATCTCGTTAATTAATAAAACCACAGGCGGGACAAGATAATTCACTTAGCGCAATCTGGAGCCGTCTCAATCATTAGGCTGTGATTTATGTAGTGTAGCTCAACTCACTACAGGAGTGTTTTGACAAGCTTATCGAGTAAACTGCATCGGTAAGGAAAATATCAAATCATTATTTATAAATATCCTAGATAGGAAAGATTCTGAATTTGGAATGATTTTGGTATAATAAACATATTTTAGATTAGAGTATAACTTAAACAAACTATTTAAATAAATTTTTTAAATAATTGAGTTTTATTTTTATTGCCGGTAGACTCTTTTCCTAGCCGAGCTACACCAGTTATATTAGTTCCGTCAGATTTTTCTGTACGTAATATCAGTGAAACATTTTTTTTTCCAATAGTAAGCTAACATATTTTTAACATTAATTTTATCAAATTAAACTTTGAACGAAACCTGCTAGATGGCGCCAGGACTTTCGGTCCATTTTTATAACAAAAACAAAGGGTCGAAAATAGAATAGGGCAATTAGTCTACTGGGCTCGGTTGGTAAACTGTATGGAAGAATTTTAATAGAAAGATCAAGAACGGTGACGAAAGAAAAGGTATGAGACGTGCAAGGAGCCTTTCTGGGTGGAAGAGGATGCATGGATCTAACTTTTTCTACTCTTTGATTAATGGGTGAATAGCAAACTTGTGTACGCAATCGCATCCCTATATGAAGGAAGTTCTACGTGTGTAAGAATCAATGGAACACTCACACCATGGTTTGACATTACAAAGTTGTGTAATGTCTCCATGGCTGTTCAACTTGTATATGGATAATTGTGTCAAATAACTGTAATGTATGAATGTATGAGCAAAAATGAGCGATTTGATTATGTTCTGTTTATTGTACGCCGATAACGTAGAACTAATGGCGAATAATGAACAAGAACTACAGAGTCTAGTGAGTAGAATGTACGATGTACGCAAAGAAAGCGACCTTAATATGAATATCAATAAGTCGAAAGTGATGGTAATCGAGAAGGAGGAAAGCAATACACCGTCCAAAATAATTGTAGGTAATTATTTGGAATAAGTAGATAAGTTTTGTATATTTGGGAAGTATGTTTGATAGAAACGGAAAGACATAATAATATCGAAAGGAGGGTGACTGCAGGGAATAAAGTGAACGGCGCTTTGAATGGAACTATATCTAACGGGAACTTGTCAACCGGGGCAAGACTAGCGGTGGACAATGGAGTCCTAGTACCGACACTGATGTATAGAAATGAGGCCTGGAGCTGGCAGAAGAGGAACCAAAGTAGACTGAATGCTGTGAAAATGAGATCACATAAGGAAATAATGTAAAGCTGATGTTAGTATAATGAGTAAAATTAGGAAAGGATCACTTAGGTTGTTTGGTCATATGGAACGGATGAATGAGGAGATAATAGTAAGAAAGATATATGACGCAAGTGTCCATGGTACCAAAAATAGAGGACGTCCGCGGAAGACTTAGCACGACCAAATAAATCAGATATTGGAGGATAGTTATATTAGAAGCCTCAACAATCGGCGAGCTTGTGTGAGAAGATGTATGAATGTGGATGAGGCGACAATTATGTGTCAGGATAGAAGAGTGTAGCGCTCTATCCACTGTGCCTACCCCCCGCGGGGAAACGGCATGATGGTAAGTAAGTAATTTTACAATTCTTCTTCATGTTAGTATTGACATATGTATTTACTTTAACACGTCATCATCATTATCAGGTGAGACTTGGCTCGTTGTACACCTCCACAAATCCCAGTCCTGGGTCGATCTCACAACTGACTCCAGCTCCAGGGTCTCTCCAGCTATCCACCATTTTGGCACTCTTCCAGGTCTTCTTCATCCATAATTGTCCCCAGAATAATCTCCTTTTATAGGCTGTTACTTTGACGCACAATGTGACAGAAGAAATGTATATTTTGTTTGTTGTTGCTGTAGATAGGACTTGCTGTAGATAGGTTTACTGTAGATAGGGCTTGCTTTAGATAGGGTTTGCTGTAGATAGGTCTTGCTGTAGATAGGGCTTGCTCTAGATAGGTCTTGCTGTAGATAGGGCTTGCTCTAGATAGGGCTTGCTCTAGAGAGGGCTTGCTGTAGATAGGGCTTGCTGTAGATAGGGCTTGCTATAGATAAGGCTTGCTGTAGATAGGGCTTGCTCTATATAAGGCTTGCTGTAGATAGGGCTTGCTGTAGATAGGGTTTGTTGTGGTTAGGGCTTACTCTAGATAAGGCTTGCTCTACAGCACGAAGCTCTATCTACATAGAGCTTGCTGTAAATAGGGCTTGCTTTAGATAAGGCTTGCTGTAATTGGATTTGTTGCAGGATTGAGAAATTTGTGCGTCTTGCTGTCCACGGGACATTTTGAAAGCTTTCATTTTACGCTTGTATCTATTGCGGACTGTCCAAGTCTCCGCTGCATACATCTAGTTTGAAAAGACAAAAATGAGGGCCAATATAATTTAAATTTCTTACATGATGACACTATGAAAGGGTCGCTAAGATGGTTTGATCATAAGAAAAATATAATAAAAAGATTATGGTAGAGAAAAAATAATAAGAACAGAGGGAGAGTGAGCGCGTTTTATTCTCTCTACCTAAAAATGATAATAAATTATTTAATATATGTGGTCTGCTCTTCTCGAAACTAGTAGTGATATTAACTCAAAAAATTATATGTGCGTAGTACAAAATCAAAATAGAAATTATGTATTCGTAAAATTAAAATGTTACACCACGAAATAACTGCCAAATCAATCAATGATATTATATTATGAAAGTTACATTGTTTATACACTAAAATTTGGTTGGATAAGAATAAGTATGGAATGAACAAGGATCCGAGATAAGATGGGATGCAGCATAAAAATGTATAAATATAGTCATAAATCTTAACGGTTACTGTATAACACGGTGTGAAAGATATTTTTATTCACGTAGCCAAAATGATTTAAATATTTGAGTGGTGTATTTAATGTTAAAAGCACTCCATTTGCGAAGTGCCCACTTCCTGGCAGTTACTCGACTCAAATAACATACACCAGGGCCTTTGGTACTCCAGCCGTAAACATTTTACCTTTCTTATCCGCTAAATCTTTCAACAACCAACCCCCGAGCTCTAATTAAATTAATATAACGGAGTAGCCGTAAAAGGCGTATATTTTTATGTTACCGATGCACGCTAATGAGGCGCTATTATAAGCGGAATTCCGGACAGATCGGTTTATTCAGTCGGCATTCTAGATCACACAGCTACTATTCACTTTATGGGTTCATAATCATTTAATTTTATCTGATTGGACATTTCGCATTTTCACCTACAAATATTTAGCAAATTTGTGTTTTATTCACAGGGTTACCGTATCTATATTGGCTGCTTCAGAGCAGTGATGGTTTAAGCCGTTAAGACTGTGATTGTATTTGATTGTATCAGTGATTAGTAATTGATTATTCGTAGTTCTTCGAGTAATGACTGGTACACTAGAACGTAACCTCCAACAGTTAAATCGTAGGTATCAATCATCGTCATAATCACAGTAACATAATGGTTTTTATCACTACTCCAGAGTCATAATCAGATAATTCATCAAAATAATGCTATCAGCTATACATTTTTAATGAACTATACATAGTTAGTTAGTTATACTTTGGCTTATTTCGTCACTACTATAGTTCTTAGAGGAGTTATTTCATCATCAGGTGGTAACTAAACTAAATACAGGTTCATATTGCCCTATTCAAGTATAGGGTGTAGAAGAGGGAGGGGTGGAGAGACCCAGTATATAATGGAAATATGAACAGTAGAGTGAAGTATTAAGTAACGTGTTATTCATTCGTATTCTCTTCGGAATAACTTAACGTGTGCGTAAAGAAATCACGTTGTACCACAAAGTAACCGCCGTGTCAATTAATGATACTATCATCTGTACTTCTATATTTAAAAAATGTTCATGACCTTCAGAATCAGCATCTGAACTTTCAGAGTTTTCTGAGCTATTCTACCGTGCGTATTCGACCGCATGGCAAAGTTTGATTCAAGTATGTATGACTAATTCCTGAAATAACGAGCGTGTAAAGAACACGAGTTCAAGGGTCATGTTTACAATTTTGAGTTAAGATTTGCATGTTCGGAAATTCATGACCCTAACCTAAAATCTACGTCACATAATTGTTTACGAATTTGACTTTATATTTAAGCCAAGGTTTTTGAAATACAGCTTTACGTTTTTTAAATATAAACCAGATATCTGATTTAATAATATTTGTATTAAATCTTAGTTGTATTTATTTAATCAATTAATATTCTTCGTACGAGCTTGAATTTAGTTATATAGGGGTATTCATTTTGTGTTTAAATTAATAATATTTATTTATTTATTCTTAATATAGTGCATACACAAGTATAATATACTTATGTATATTAATTTTGAATTAATATAAATTTTCCAACTTTCTTATGTCATCTGGTATTTAATTGAAAATCTTCATCGCAAATCTTTGATTTTAGAAATTCGACTCGGAGGTCTCTTCCTCTTGTATGAAGTTTATGATCATGCCGATTTGCCCCAATTTTTATTATAAATTCTACCGATATTGGTTTAAAGAAGATTTTAAAAATAAAATCCGTAACATTAAAATAAATTTTCTGCTTAAAGATCGTTAGCATTATAATAATCCGAGATTTTTTTCTCAATATTATTCTCAAAGTTTTATTTTGTAGTACTAATTGTTAAAAATGCTTAAATTATTATTTTTAGTCTGTTTAATCTTATTGTAAATTTGTAAACGTATATTAAACATGTCTAAACTGGTTGTTACTTGGGATGAAACGGAAGCAAATGAAACTGTATTTAAGTTACCGAATATCACATATATTGTCGGAGACCATTATTTTATGGGCATTAAATGCTTCCCGTATTATTTCAGAAACTAATTTCACCCGAATCTGGGAATTTAAGGGATTCGAGGCAGGACCGGGCTTACTTGGCGTTTTATTGCATGACAATGTTATATATTCATTTTATTAGCATTTTTGGGGTGGCAGATTTTAAAGGAAGGCTTTAACGTAAAAACTCTACTCTTATTTTATAAAGGCAATGCACATTGTCTAGAAACAGTACTTTTTTATTTTTATATGTGTAATGAATGTATTCATTTTAAAGCCTTAAAACTTAAATTATGCGGTTTCCTTGCTAATAAACTATTTTATTCTGGTACGACGCTCTAGCCCTTTTTTCTTCTTCGTCACTTCCTCACATCGTACACAGTTAGATTTCGTGATTCACCTGAGATATTCCATTGATTGCATTTACGATTCTTTTCACACTGTGGTACTCTTCACATTGTCCGTCCATCGCAGACACACCGATGAAAGAATACCTGTAACCTTCATGAATGCCGATACCTGATATTTTACTAACATCTTCTATTGCATCAGATATTCTATTAACTATTCTTTCCCTACACACGATCCTTTCTTAATTCTGTCAATTATGCTACAAACAAAGCTTCACACTCTTCGCTTATTCAGAGTTCACTGTGTGAAATGTAGAAAAAGTTAAAACTTAAAAATATATATTTTTTTATATTTTAAAGCCAAAAAAGTATAAAAATTATAATCTTCTATACTAACATTAAAAAATATTTACGAAACATTTTTTTTATGCTCAAGTATGAGTATTTTCAAAACGTCCAATCCACCTCTGGGGCTGACCAGAATGGGTTCACTAATTCATATTCAAAGCTCAAACTGTGCTTCCACTTTGCAGGGTAAATAAATAATTTCTGCGATTTAAACGCTATGAATTACTACGTGAGTTTTTTGCCTAAGTGGTTTCTCAAACAGTTTTGAAATGTGAGCCGCAGCCAAAGTTATTAATGTATTCTTTAAAAAAAAATTACAAACTTTTATAGAATTTTTTATATCGTGTGATTTTTTAGTTGTATTTTTAAGAATACATACAATTCAATTTCAGGGTGGAATCCATATCGCCCGTAGTCGTAGACATATTAAAAAATAAACGTTATAATTACTTCTTATAAACTGTCTAACATTACTAATAGAAATAAGTAATGGCAATTCTTCTGAGGTTAACTAGAAAAATCAATAAAGCAATCGCAACATTGTATTCGGTAATTTGGTATGTATTATTATTGTCCACACTATCTAATGTAGTTGACAAATATTAAAACAAATAATTTTAAAAATTCAATTAAAATTAAATGTTTAGAGCAAACACAAGCTGCATTCTTTCGCCGGCAGAAAGTACTGTGCAGCTACGATTTAAATTTACTAATGATAATAATATAATGCTACATATTTTCTTTACCCTTGTTGAATAGAAATATTGACTCCTTAAAAAAATGCTAAAGCGATTTGAAGCATTGGAGACATTTAACTACTGATGACTATTTAAACAGGAGCTGGGCTAATCGGATCAGTATTGATAATGTTTTTCGGCTGTTGATACAGTCATTCCTGAATTACAATATTCAGCCATATCACGAGACGTCATGTAAAAAATTATTTTGATCTTAAGTCATATTATATTATAGCTATATTATCTGTAAAAACTACGATTTTACCTTTTAGAAAAATGAATGTGCCAAATATGCTTACCTGCGGCACACCTAATATTATTAAGGAAAACACATTCTTATTGTGAAGTTGTAATTATTCAGAACAGACGGTCTGTGATATTTTAAATACTAAATTAATGTATATATTTATAATTAATACATTAATTTAGTATTTAAAACACCTAATATTATTAGTTGACATGACAATATAGGTACAGTTCAGTAGATCGATATTGAAAGACATAATTTTTTAATGCAAGCAATGTGCGTTGAACATGAGTATAGTACGTTATTTGATTACTTTAATAATGACAGCCGCGCGGCGTGATGAATTTGTAACTATGGAAAAATTAATACTTGACATTACTCTGGGCACACACCACCCGTCCCACCGGCGGACCCGGTCATGCGGTTTACCGTGTTATTGCTTATTAACACGATCGTTGGAAAAAACACTAAACCTTGGAGGTTTATTTCTCGCATTCAAAATTACTACCCGTAACACTATTATGTCTTTTTTTTTTCTTTGAATCATACTACATTTTTTCGTAATAAATACATTTTTTCGCATAATTTATAATAATTTCGCATAATATGAAAACTGAACGAACAACTAGAAAACAGGTTAAAAATATGCAATATTATATTTTCAAGTAAATCTCAAATATATCATACATACACAAATTTTTTTTGTCCGTGTCGCAAAGCATCATAATTTTTTTTATTGATAACTGTCTATGTTTCGCAGCAAAATTAAGATTAACAATTACTATTAATTATATCACGTGAAAGTCTGCGATTGTAATGTATTACAAAGTAAATTATTTAACAAATGTATTATTATAATTAACAGCGATATTTTAAATAAAATATGGTTTAATTATGGGTATTCATTTTTATGTTATATTCATTTGTAAAATAATCATGAGATTTTGAATAGAAAAAATGATAAACGCCATAACATTTCTTTCATAATAGATAACTCTTGCTTCTACGTCCACTTCTAGCAGAGTCTCAAATGAAGACTCAATGTACAATAATACATGTGGTGAAGATAAAAAAACAACCAGCTGTGTAAGAGCTCCACAATAACAATCCCATTTTAGGAATTTTTTAGCAAACCATAGATTTAGCAAACGAAATTTTAGCAAACCATTGATAATTTAATGGATGGTTGTGCCAATGATAATGATAATTTTTGAATTAAGAAACTGTGACTTGAAAAACTTAGTATCAGTTGAGGTGTGACTAAATATTTTGTTTTACTGTGATAACTCGATATCATAAACAATTTTTTTAAAAAAAGATCGCATATTGGATACTGGAAGATGTATAAAAGGATAAGGCGAGAGTTGTATTTCAGGACAGTGTGCAGCTCTATAACCTTTCTATCTACCCCTATTTTGTAACAATTAGAACACGGTTATACATATTGTGGAAAATTACGTAAAGCAAAATGCGGAATAAAAATATGTAAATATAATGTATGATAATAATATATTCCAGAAATAAAATAAAATGTTTTCATTCAAACATAACTATATTCTTATATACGTTTCCACTGTTAATTTAGTATTTGCAATTATTCTATGATCTGACTATTTATATTTTGATTCGCACCTTCTTCACGGCAGTATTAATTAAATACAGTAATTAAATACGGATTAGGTAGTTCTAAAATCATAATATGATACAAAAATACACATATAACAGATAAATATTATAATATTATCACTGAGAGTTCGGCACCAATGTAAACACTCAATTCGTTGCCAGGTGCACTGGTATTTTATTCGTCAAAGTCTTTATATAATAATTTTGTAATGATACAAATTACATACATTCATACAACATGCTGAATCATAAAGTTCCGGCGGCAAATTGAATAACTATATTAACCACTGACGTATGCGAATGAAATATTATGTATTTACTAAACTTATTGCAGTAGATGGATAGATACAAATAACGTAATATAATAAACGAACATTAATTTTACGGTTTATCTTTAGTAAATAATAAAAATGAAAATAATGTTTAAATGTAAATTTTAACTTAATTTTAAAAACGCTCTCATATTGGCGTAGAATGTATTGTGCTCATGTTGCAATGTAAAATAGTGCACCAACAACTATTATTTTTCCGCATATAAACTACTACAGTAGTATTATATTTGTGGCTAATGAAGAAGAAATGCAACAAAAATTATCAATACTGTAAAATAAAGCTCAATAAGAAATATAATAGAAGAATTCACAAGAAAAACGAGTTTACAAGACGAATTTACAAGAAATTGAAACAAGAAGGAGACTGCCATTCAGAAAAAAAGCTAAATCTCAGAAATCGGTGATGTAAAGTTCGGTGAAGATTTTTAATGAAATGCCAGATGATTTAAGAAAGGAGGATATATTACATACATTCAAAATGAAACCAAGTAAATATGTACAAGATAACTTATGATAAAAATGAATATTTTAATATTGTTTATATTAGAATATATATATATATATATATATATATATATATAGGTACCTATATACGCGCTATTAAAATAAATAAATAAATTATCTGGACTTATATGTGGGATAATGGCTGGCAAGAAAATAGGATACTGGAGTAGAGGCATCCGAGGCAAATACTAGTGGTTCATAATGGAGTCCTGGTACCGACACTGTGAGGCTTGGAGCTGGCAGAAGAGGAATGAAAGTAGACTGAATGCAATGGAAATGAGATCACTTAGGCGTATATGCGTAAAGAATGAAGAAATAAGGAAATAATGTAAAGTTGATATTAGTATAGTGAGTAAGATTAAGAAAGGATCACTTTGATTATACGGAACGGATGAATGATACATGATGGTTAGAAAGATACATGACACAAGCGTTGGTAACACTACAAATAGAGGACCTGTTAGATGGTCCTGTTAGAAGCCACAATAACCAACGAGCTTGTATGAGAATATGTACGAATGTCGATGAGGCGTCAATTGTATGTCAAGACAGAAAAGTGTGGCACTCTATTCTCTTTGCCTACTCCCACGAGGAAACGGTGTGATGGTAAGTAAGTTAGTAAGAGTAGAGACATCGCAGTGGTATGAAAAAAAATTAAATCAGAGAGAAATGGCGATCTTTAGGGGATGTCTACATGTTGTTGATAATGATAAATAGAATGTACACCATCCTTAGTGAGGGATGAAATGCTATTTGCTACAGGTACCAATATGTTTATGTTTTATTGGTTCAAATTATAAAGTTCAGTGCCAAGACTCCATAATGGAAATAATGATATGCAAGTGATTAAAAAATCATTGAAATGTAATAAACGACGCGTCTTAAAATGTTCGAAGTGAAGTATTGCCACGTTGTCTTAACAAGCTTTGTACCCGACGAATTGAGATTTAAAGATACCGAGCATAAAACAAAGACTGTATCTAAGATAAATGTTTTTAAAGTTTATGGCCTGCCTTTTTGACTCTTTGATGCCGATAAAGTATATACTTTCGTGCGGTCTGTGATCGTCGGCCGTTGACAAATTGACAGATACATTGTAAAATATGGTGTACATTATGTGTTATGTATTATATAGCAGGCCCTTGTACGGTTCTTTGGTAATGTAGTTAGCCAACTTATCCAAGGGTCACGGGCTTGACAGTTCTATAAATTTTCACAAAAGTATACGTTTAACTTTTCTGACGAATAAACTCATATCAAGTTTTAAAATTACTCACTTTACTCAATTATATGCCATTACACTATCACCCTGTTTCCGTGAAATTGCAATAATAATTCAAATAAGATGTTAAAATTTCACCTGGTAAAACATTATGATACACTAGAAATATATAATCCACCGTTATTGAAGGAAAATTAGTCCAGAATTAATGATTGACCTTAATAAAATACAACAGCAAAATTATTTATTTTATTTGACGCGATAACCGCACATTTACAAAAAAATTGACAGCAGATCTTGTTTGCTTTATGTTTTGGTACGAACAGCTGTCAGTGCATGTTTTTTTTACGTTGCTACGCAATACTGATGAACGGAAATAAGAAAATTATTATAATAATGGTTGGCATCTAAGAAAAGGCAACTTGATTTCGATGTAAATCTATTCGTGGAGAAGATTTTTTTTGAGAAAATAAACTTCATTCAATAATAATAAAAATATGAATTCATTTTACGTGTATCTGTTTTTATACATGCAAGATCTTATTAAATTTATTTTTATTATTGTATATTATTTTTAATATATTCTTTCAGAAAGTAATCGGCTGTCGCCGTTTGCTGTAGCTTAGCCATGCGGATGTTATATATATATATATATATTTGTGTTATTTTGTTTGTTTCTTATGTTGTTTTTCTTTGTGTGAAGTCCGGTGAAAAAATATAATAAAGTTATACAAATTAAATGGGTCAATTAGAAAGATATACATATAAAATCAATTTACAGAAAAATTAAATTTATTTATAAATTTAATTTCTAGAAACCCGTAACGAATATTAATCAAAAGTATTTGAGATTTTCACAATAAATTTTATAAATTTGGAATAATACATGTATCAATTGGAAAAAGCTGCTCGAAACTTGGTCAATTTAATATGTTGATATGATGTAATCGGTTAACGCATTTTCTCCCATAGGAATGGATCCAGGTTCGAATCCCAGCAGCGGAAAAAAATTTTTTTCGATAAATTTAATTTTCTTGTATGTTTTTCTAACTGATAAATTTAATTTGTATTAAAATGCCACAGAACTATTTTCTGAAAAAACAACAACTTCACAATAATAATGTGTTTTCCTTAATACAATAAAATAAACAAATAATAGTGCATGTAAAATTAGATATCCAATTCATCGTTATATTAACATTGTTAAACAAAGAAAACTAAATACCAACATGTCCACAATAGTTTATTCTATTATATTTATGTATATAAATTTGTATTTATGTTTTATATATCTTACTTATGTTTTATATATCTTACTTATTTACACAATTTTATCATGTATAAACAAAATTCTGAAAAAAAAAACGATTAATACGATTTCGTTTGTAAGATGATAAAAAAATAGATGCAATGTATACCTTCAGATAATAATTGGAGATTTTTCTGTACAAATGTTGCATTCTTACTGACGATGAGGGCGATATCGGTATTTCAAATATACAAACAAACAATCTTATTATATATAAAATTTCTCGGGTGGGAATACGACCCTGATCTTTTTGCAATAATTTACAGTGTTGCATGTCGAATACCGGTGTATGTACATGCGGGTACATATATTTTTATATAAAATACATTCCGTGAGTGTTCATCGTTTTCAGATTTTATTTTCATGGAAACTATGCGTTTCATTAAATTTTTTCCTGCAAATATCCAGCACAATGTTCTCCCACCATCATTATTACTCATCAAGTAAGATCGCAGCCTCCTACACGCCCAACTATTAATATGAATGAGGGCTGCAACAAAACCTAAATTTTAGACAAGATTTCAAATTAATATAACTGAATTTTAGATAAGATTTGAAATTAATAAAACTGAATTTTAGACAAGATTTGAAATTAATATAACGAATTTTAGACAAGATTTGAATTTTCGGAAACTGTACATAAGCATTTTATTTAAAATAAGTTTTTTTTTAAATATACATTTTACTAAGAGAAGAACTTTTTTTAAATTATGAGTATATGGTATAGATTTCGCAACATACCGAGAAGCTGTGTACCTACTTATAGGCCCACTTTGAGGTCAAGAATCTGGGCTGTCGCAAAATGATATACCTTAGAGAAGTAGTAGGAGGAACATTAATGGAGCGAGTAAGAAGTACAGCAATAAGAGGAAGAAGTACCAGCAGAAAGATTTTAAAAATGTAGGCGCTCGAAACCATCTTGCAAAACCCAGAGAAACGATTACCAAGATGTATCTTCTAGACAAAATTGGGATAATCAGCAACAAAGGCTTTGTAAATAATGATTGTTGCTTGGTTGGTCATCCCGTGATGAAATAGCGGAAAGTTGTCAAGACTTTGGATCACCAACTCTCCTAGTATAAGGGGACTAAAATGATTACCGAGATATCCTGAGACATTTTGCTGAACTTGGTGTGATAAAAAAAAATATTTATAAAACACGCGACATTCATAATTCGCTTAAAAATGTATTGTTAACATAATACAGGTGAATATTATGTTCCAGGCCGATGTTGTTTTTGAATACTAGGAAATGAAACACAATTTGCTTTTCATTTATCAATTATTTGGTTTAATACAATTATTAGCCAAGTGGCCGCCTCTGTCATAAGCACAACTGCGTGCTCTTTTAGCCATATTTATCATAACATTCTTGCACACTTCGAGTCTTATTTCAGCAATTTGAATATTGTCCTGTACCATCAGAATTTTTGTTGGCTTGTTGATGTAGATCTTTCAAGTACCTCCACAGAAAAGAATTTCTCGTAGAATTTCAAGCGTAGCTCGGGCTGTGGTATATGAAACTACATGATTCGGCCACCAAGAAGTTTTCCAACAGGCGACGATAGCGATCACCATTAATGATTACAGCAAAAAAATAATAACTTCAACATGTTGTTGAGCCGTTAGATTGTTCATAAAAATTGTAATTAACTACTCTATACGTTTATTAAATATAAATTGAAAAATATTTGTCAAACTAAAATAGCAACTAAACATAATCGGCCTGGAACATAATATTCACCGTGTAGCTGCAATATTTTAACATTTGATGACTTCTCTAGTCCATCATCATGAACTTTGGGAGGAGAATTTTGTTTGATTTTTGAAAAATAAAAGTATTTTATAATATTTTCATTGAACTCGATGTACAGCACTGAAGATGGTGTTACAAGGATAGGAACAGATCACACAGTAGATGCTAATGATATAATCACTCCATCGGTAAAGAAGTTTCACATCAAAAAGTGAGTTCTTTCACATTGTCTTCACTGTTGCGTCCCTGCTCGGATGTACTGTGTTCCAACTTAACAACTTGGTACACTGTGTTAGTGTCCGCCTTTAAAGGTTTTGAAAAAACTGGCATAAGCTGTCATTGCATCGTTTCCAACAAGGAGACAATAAAATACCACCTTGTTCAACACGAAGACAGGGAGACTTGAAACAATTTACGATGCAATTACGATTCATACCTGAATCGTTAAATAATTAAATAGTTAAGGCTTGACAACTCTTATCGGAGGGGGGTTTTTTACTCCCTTAAAAAATGAACGTGTTAATGTCATCACCGTGCGCCTATGCAGGTCTAAGTAGCTAAAATGTCAATTCATCAATTTGACAAATGGGAATTTCTGATAGGAATGTTAATTACTAAAAAACTTATAAAAGAATTCCTAGAATTCTTAGCTGGTCTGCGAATAATTTTCTATCAAGTGAATTCCTATGAAAGGGATTGATTTTTAAAAATTTTAATATAAGTTATTTTCTGTACTAAAAATACAATTTTAATAAAAAATTACGTGTACCCATTAATCTTTAGATATAGAAGATATTATTTGTGGCTATGTCCAGCAAAGGTATTTTGAAGAGATCTTTATTTCTGTAAGGTAACTAACTATCTGACATAGTTTGAAACACGCCCTAATTAGAAAATTGCCTACTTATGGATAACCGACTTTCTAACTAACTTACCATAGCGTCATTTTCCCGCGGGGGTAGGTAGACAGTCTAGGGCGCCACCCTCTTCTGTTCTGATACAACTCTCACCTCATACACATTCATACGTCTTCTCATACTTGCTCGTTGATTTTAGAGGTTTTTAATAGAGCCATCAGATTTTTCTGGTCAAGCCAATTCTTGTTTGGATGACGTACTTTATTTTTCCATTTGTTCCAAACAATCTAAGCGACCTTTTTTAAAACCTTTTCACTTTGCCAGTATTAGATTTATATTCTCTCATAATTCGATTGTTCTATATTCAATGTGTAGACAATATTTTTTTGGATCTCCGTAAAACGAGTTTTTTTTGCTTGTAACGGTGTCTTCCGAAGTATTTAACGATTTGATAATGAATGAATTCAATTTTACTAAAAAAATTCATTTCTTTTATTGTCTATTCGTCATTACTAACTTACTATCACGCCGTTTCCTCGCGGGTATAATTAGGAGATGGAGCACCATATTCTTCTGTTCTGACACAATTTTCGCCTCATTAATAAGTTTTGTCATTAAAGCTCATCGATTGTTAATCTTCTAACAGAACCATCTTCCAGTAACTGGTATTTCTCTAATTCTTGTGTCATTGGCTCTCGCTTACTACCATTCTCTCGTTATTCATTTATTCAACATGACCAAAGCACATAAGCGATCCTTTTTTAATCCTATTCTCTATGCTATGATCAGTTTTGCATTCTCTCTTAACTTTTTCATTCTTTACTCTATCATAATTGGGTTTTAGTAATAGTAATTATTGAATAAATATCTGAACATGCATTTCCCACCACATCGATAAATAATTAAACGGTATTGTTAATTTACTTGTTATGTAATAGTACGAGTTGAATAATTAAAGTTGTTGTAACATTCAACCTCCTTAAAAATGTGGAGTTTACCCATGTAAATGTATTGGCCGTACATTCGTCCGTGTGTAGTAATATACATACAGTGTATTTGGGTATTTATTGATTTACGTTTTTTAACATTATGTGATTGGTGCAGGACCTTTTATTTCCGTCGACTCGGCCGTCAGTGTTTCGAGTATCAATTGATACAGCTCCGAGGTTGTGGAAACACGTTCACCCTAGTTTTGACAACCCCCACCCGAACTTTTCCCGCTAAGGGCGCGACTGGCCGCCTCCCCGCTGACCAGCGAGAACGCCGAATCCATTACATTAGGCGGTCGCCGACTGCTTTGCCTTTTTTTCCATTTCCACGAAGGATATTTTTTGGATTATTGTGCGTTTACCGCATTTGTACAATATTTATTGTGGTGTTACTCGTGTGGGCACAATTTTTGATTCTTTTTCATGACAACTAATTATAACAAGACAAATAATACGCGTCATCTTATTATCGCTAATTGACATAGCAGTTATAAGAAATAGTGTATTTAAGACCCTAAAACGCACCTTTTCAAATAATCATTTTCTTAATTCAAATAACATTTTTTTAATTTTAAATACAAAGATAATGTTGGTTTATAAACAGTTTGTGTGTAAAAAGTCCATACGGTGAATTTTTTTGTGAAAATGGCGCTATAAAAATTATCCAATATTATTATTTTTTTATATGGCTCAAACTTTGTACAGCCCACATAAATGATAATTATTTACCACTATTTATTCATTATTCTACATGTTTCTATACCTATTGTATCATCTTTAGAAAACAATGTATACTGTAATTAAAAATACAAGCATAGATAAAAACAAAACTATAAAATAATGAATAAGTAAGAACTAATATGAAAACAAATTTAAAAGGTGGCTATTTGCAAAGAGGATTTGGTTATTTATAATATATAATAATATTCAACTACATAATTAAGAATAACGCCATAATTATATAATATAGTATCCGACTGCAATAACGGTGGTTATATATATATGCATGATAATGATTATGATGATAACGAAGATGCACTCTACTATTACTAAAATGCATTGTGGCATAACCTAAGGAATTTGAATCAACCGCGTGATATATTATAGTGCATTTGATATTAATCGAATGAGATAAAATAAATATAAAGATGGTATTAAGATATGTAGTGGCGTATCAACACATTATCTGCCCCTCGGAAACCATCTAACCAAAAAAATCACTTTTCGTTGTTCTTCCTTAGTGCAAACTGCTAGCGGAGCGGATATGTTTACACTATAATAATCAAAAGGCAAAGAATCAAATTTTGCTCACATGATCACAGTCGTACCAACTCTAAACACGCCTGAAGGCAGTATGACAACCTTGAAGAGCATTATGGCGAAAGTATAGATAATTTTTGACCCGCCCTCTTATATTGCATTCATAATGCGTACTTATTTATTGCTATTTAAGATATTCTTCAAAATTTATTAAAAAAATACAATTTTAAAGGAAAAACTTCAACATTTTAATGTGATTGTGTTCATGATTTAAAGGTCCACCATTCAATAAAAATTATTTACAATCACTAAAAAAAAATTAATTAATTGTATTAATGAAAAATAGTTACCCCATGTAATCTTAATAGCAAGCTTGTACTAATAAAGAGCTAGAGATATTTGTAAATGTCTATTTTCACGACTTTTTCGTGTCCGTCGGTAATGCAATGCCTCATTCCCGCACGGTACGCGAAATTGGAAGGGAGATTTTATTTTTATTGTGTTTATCTAACTGAATTTATTTTAAGAAAATAATAATGTATGACCATATTTTATTTTCATTCATTTTATAAATTGTATTATCATAATTGTGATATTTTGTACAATTAATAAATACGTCCACGAATGATCAGATACGATCAGGAAAACAAGATAATGGAAAATGGCCATGTTAGAAGCTTCGAATATCGACCAGCATGCATGAAAAATGAAATATTCATGTGATATTTTAAAACAAAATAAATTAATCATCTAGTAAGATAAACAGAAAAATATATTGATATTTCTTTATGTAACAAAATTGGTTAACACATTTCTCTGGATAGGAAAGGTCCAGGTTTGAATCATCGATCTTTTCTGTATAGGAATCTTTCTATTTGATTAATTTAATTTGTATTTTTGATGCAACTGTTTGAGATTTAATCATCGAACCAATAATTGAACAGTCACCATAACGGTTTAAATAACGATATACTAGTTACACTAGTTACAAATGGTACCCATACCAATACAGAATAGCGTGACGATCTATCCTCTAGGTCAGGGGTTGGCAAACTTTCTTGTATTAAGTATCAAGTAAGAGAATCTCACAATTTTCATATAACCACAACATAAATTTTAATGGCAAAAAAAAACTATATTTTTATTTAAAATTCAAATCCATAATACAGTCGTAGGCATAGATCACCAATTACTGGTCTATGGTCGTAAGCTACTTAGAAAATATGTATTTGTTTATTGTACACGCTCTATTTAGGCATTAATTTTTTTTTGCATGATAGAGAATCACACCAGAAGCGCAATACAAAAATAAAAATTATATTATATATGCATGTTTTTCATAAGTAAAATTGTATAAAACAAATTGAAAATTATAGAAAATATTACATCATAAACATCAATTGCTAACACACTTGAGCTTAGACAATTAGTAAAGCTAAATTAATGTATTAATTATAAATATATACATAAAATCAATTTTGTCGAAAAATATTGTTTTTGCGTCACCGGGATTCGAACCTGGATCTCTATTTCCAATCCGGGGAAGTACACTACCAATTGTGTTATAACGCCAGTATTTTTCTTGACAAATTTTCGAACCTATATGTTACATTTTTCAAATTAATACACCTGTCGTTCCATTATTTGAAAGCAATCTTCATTATTTTTACAGAATTTCAAATACCTTTGAGTAAACCGACTGCAAACGCCAGAATTATCAATTCATTTTTATTAACTTTTGGACACATTGATACTACATATATTATTAAGGAAAACACATTCTTATTGTGAAGTTGTAATTATTCAGAACAAATATCACAGACCGTCTGTTCTGAATCCAACTTCGCAATAAGAATGTGTTTTCCTTAATAATTAGTAAAGCAATTATCCGTCACCATTGACTAGAGACACAAAAAATTGTAACAATTTAGTCCTATAAACAGTTAAATTAACAACAAAAATGTTGAGTTATAAGTTCCAGTAGATTTTTGATTTCGATTTGATTCATGAATAGAAATGTTTGTTTGCATAAATAGGTAGAACCAAAGATTATGAGAATGGTAAATACTAGTTTATTTTTTGTATCATATGTTGCAAGCTAACTATTTCATGAATCAGATATGATTGCATATGAAAATATGAGCTGGAGTTGAAGTCACAAATCCCAACTCCTGATATAGGCCAACAGAATGGCGTTATGGTCAGTTAAGTTAACCATTTTTAATCAGATCTCAAAAGTAATAAAACAAGGTAACATAAAAATCTGTAATTCAAATAATTTTGATTACCTCAGAGCGCATCAATTCTCTGACTTACGAGTCTATGAAAGTCATTCTTCAATTATGGGTACAATTTTTTGTTAGCTAGTAAATAAAATTTCACGGCAGCGAAATATGAAACGTGATGGTATTAAAACATAGTTTGCGATGACAATTTAAACAATTTTTTTCCGCTTTAAAAATTTATAATGCATGACTGTCTGCGTTTATCTCTCGTGGAAATCTCGGTCGGAACGGAAAAGGGAGAAGCTAAATACTTAACAGTGTTTTGGCGTGAAGTAAAGAAGTGGGCATTTATTCAAAGTGTCGTGGAAAACCGACGACGCGTAGGACACGAAAAGGTTCCCAATCGATACGTAGCCTGTTTCACATAAGTAAGAAAAATATTTAGACGTTTGAAGTTCTGAATGTCGTTAGACGGAAGAAATGAATCTTTTTACAATATCATTCAAATTAACGTTAAGTTCTTTTCCTGTGTAGACAATACTTAGTGCAGCGAACGCGTCATAACCTTCCAAGGTCTGCTGATTCCCGACTGATAAAACCCAGTGCAGATTGTTTTAAAAAAATACGCACTTCTTGTGAATTTTAATACATTTATTTTTCCGTCTAAAATGTTACCCGGTTATAACGATATTGTTTCAGTTATCACGTCACATTAGTGTCAGTTTACCTCGGATGTAACCTCATAATATCTAGCAATGGAAAGGTGCAAAAAGATTTTGAAATTGTTTTAAACCATTCTTAAACTTATATTATATTTATAGAAAATTTTCATTTTAGTATTACCCTCACATACGATAGCCATAATATGTAGCGTAATTTTCTCAAACATTTTAATGTCTTAATAATAATACTTTAATTAGTTGATTAATTTTACCATCTTTGTAAATAATTATGGTCAGTGCGCACATTTATTTACAAAAGATGGTAAATGAGATGTATCGTATTTTTTACACCTTATCACTGTATTAAATAATCATTGTATTTAAAAAAATGTCGTCATCACTGCATTACAAATAAATTGGTAGAAGTAAATTGTTTTCACTACAAATAAATTGGTTGGTGGTAGGAATTATGTCGCCCCATCGACAGTGGTCTCAACCCGCCTGATACTTCGCTCATGAGCAAGTGTTTGGCGCCAATCGGACGCATCATTGCTTTTTCGCCCGTCGCCCGACCAACACGCATTTATCCAGCAGCGCGGAGTACCCTCCCTACATATATATATACATATATAAACTGAATTAAGTTTTAAATGTAAGTGATTCTTTTTTATGCTAACCTGCCTTTGGTAAAAATCCTTGGAACTGTAGTTTCTACCGACCGTCAAGTATATATCATAAGATGGCAGGTAGATTTTTTTTCATATTTGTTGTAAAATGTCCACTGGATTTAGTGGCAGATGGTCTGACGAGATTTCACTCAACTCTGCGTGTCTTCGTCTATACTCCGTTCCAGCGCTTTCACTTCTATCTCCTTGCCTTCTTAACATGCAGTTATTAAATATGTATCCTCTTGTGTCTTACATATACATAAATTAATTAAATTAAATCAACTTGAACATTTGTTTTGCAAGTCAGCCTAAATAATAATGCTTATTAACTTTCTAAAAAATATGATTTTTTTTCATACTCACTATAATTATTCAGCAACATAAGCTTAATAATTAAAATCGTCACCGGAATGTATTTTAACAATTTAGTTCAACCGCATATCACGTACAACTAAAATACGTTCGTACAAGATCCTTAGGCACCTCTATCTTATGAAGTTGCAGGTGTTAGAATGCAAAATATTCGGCGCCGTCCCCCGACGTTTTTAAATTCTACGTTGAGCCTAATATTGTTAAGTTTATCAAGGTCTAATGACATTGAAGGGTCGGGCGTCTTGCTCGGATGGAAGAGTCTTCAGCACGTGCGAATCGCAGCCACCCATGATTTGGTTGATTTATCTCAATAATAATAATGCCCCTTCAAGCGAACCACTGAATCAAGTTAATTTGGTTCTTTTTTTAATTAACAGTTGCAGTTAACGCAATTATTGTGTGCGTGTTTGCGCTTATCATTGCTTACAGAAAGAGATAATGCAAAGATAGTGAACAAGATTAAAAAATAATCGCTTAGGCGGTTTAGTCATATGGAACGGATGAATGAGGAGAGAATGGTAAGAAAGATATATGACGTAAGTGTTAATGGCATTAGAAATAGAGGACGTCCACGGAAGACATGGCACGACTGTTAAGAAGCCTTAATAATCTACGAGCTTTTATGAGACGATGTATGAATTTGGATGAAACGAGATTGTGTCAGGACAAAAAAGCGTGGCTCCCTATCCTCTCTGCCTATACCTGCTGGAAATGGTGTGATGATAAGTTAGTTAGCTAGTCATTGCTTATATCTTCTTCATTTTCTTTCTTATCATTCTTCTAGCCTGTATGAGTCATATTTTGCGATCATGGGTTGTCAAGTTTATTAAGTTTCCGCATCTTCTTTGACCAATATTCTTCAAGCAAAGCTCCCCCTCCCTCATTGCTTACGCAGTAATATTTATAACATTTAAAGATACTGAATTTTTTCTACATAAACAAATTGTTTAAAGGGTTTATAAGTAAAATGACATGGGTAGGTATCTTATAACATAATTTAAAATAAGTATTTTGTGTAGACAAGACTGTTCGTACACGCGTACACCAGCGTGCCAGCGTTTCGGCACTTTATAGAGCTGAACTGAAGTTCCCACTGGACGCGGCTGACAGTTCACCAGCATACCTACCTACCCGCTGCATGTAAGTAGGTTCCATCTGCAACAAGTTCCGTGGCGCCGCACAGACGCGCGAATGAAAAACGACCATAAATTGTGCAAGTTCCACCAATAGGAAACTCTGCAGATCTCGCGGTGGCTGCGGCGGCAAGGAATTTGCGCATGCACGTAGAGTTAGCACGAGAAAGAAAATTATCCGTTCCAAGTCTTGTTCGCGCGTAAACATTCTATTCTGAGATCCAGTTTATTTGATTTTCAGAGAATGGGAATTTTACAACATTTTTTTTTTAAATAATGTAGACTTGTTCTGTTTACGCTTTGTCTACGTGTCGATAACAATTTGTCTGAACAACTTCAAAATTACCGTCTGGAAGTATTAATTATGCAATAGAGCAGTATATAATTTAATTATTTAAATCAATGTAAATATTCAAATACGTATGTTATGTAAGTATAAAAATATACTATGTTGCCGTTTTCTGATATGTTATTTTTAAAAGACATATATGCCAAAAGAACAGCTGTTTTTTTTATGAATTTGCGACATGGAGACAACAAAATGATGTGTATAGAATTTATGTGAAATTTCCAAATAAATTGTCTTTGGACATTTATTTTATAAAATCATTAATAATGTTATATTTATCATTTTTATAGTGAAGAGATGTACATTGTAAAATTTAGAAATGTTTTTTTCTTTTATTATGAATTTCGTATTCATTATATACAGAAGTAAGATAATCTATAAATTATGTTACTTCAATTATTAAATTGTTGAGAATATCTAAAATATATGTTGGATCTCAAAACAACGAGATTAATATCGAACTTTTTTATTAAAAAATTTCTTATCAAAATATTGTAATTTTAAAAATATAAGGCCGTCATTTTCTAGTTCACTCAAGGGCGGCTCAATGTTTTAGGGAGCCCTGACCTTACATCTTAAAATAATATAGGATTAAACCTGTGATCTATGTATGTCGTCAAATATGGGAGTTATAACAAAACTACGTAACAGCTCTAGGAGCAAAGACCATTTAAGATCATTTATTCACTGGATTTACGTTAGTAAACAAGTCGAGGATTGGCCATGCAAGTTGTATGAAGCTACATATTGATCTAGATCTGCGTACGTACGAGTATGTAAGGTAGGAAGGTGTATCCGTATGTATGTAAGGTAGGAAGATGTATCTGTATGAATGCAAGGTAGATAGATGTATCTGTAAGTACGAAAGGTAGGAAGGTGTATCTGTATGTATGTAAGACAGGAAGGTGTATGTATGTAAGGTAAGGTAAAGACATTCTCCGAGCCAACACTGCCAAATAAATCTATAGACACGGGGTTCGACTCCATAAAAATGGTTATTGTATTTTAATTGGCATCGCGACACATTGTCCCCCGGCGATCTGCCTCAGCCTCTTCTCAACCAGATCCCATTTCACTCTGCCGAGCGACAATGGTCTTAGCGGCTGTTTTCACAGACGCCGTTGTCCTCGACCTCCGCGAGGGACTTGGGCTCCTTCGGACCGAGGGTGTTGCGGGAGTTTCTTTGGATAATCTTTCAGTGAAGCACCTTTTCGAAATATACCTTATTTATGGCCGCTTTTTGAATCAATAGTGTTTTATGTTTGTGCAGAATTATTTATTGTGTTTTTTTAAACGATTTTGTGTTGCGATTTTATAAATATAAGGTTGTCATTTGTTGACTGGATACGGTAGCGGATGACTTTCTAACTGTTAGGTATATTTTTTCTTCTTCAATGCATTGGTGTTTTATATTTTATTTTTCTCTAATTAATTATTTATCATTAATTTAAATGAAAAGTACATATTTAAATTTAAAATATAGTTTAGGTAAGCAATATTAAATGTAACAAATGGAAAATTTAAATTGATACTTTTTGCGTATATTCAACGATTTTTCAGATGTTTTACAAACAAGGCATAAATTATTATAGTACGGGCAGTGTAAGTAAATTATCTGCGCAGAAACGCACATTTGTAGAAAGGGTGTCGCCTAGTCCAGTGACTATTTTATTGTATCAGATCCCTCAGCCGTATTCTTACACAGGCCATACTCTATTCTCTCTAAGACCAAATATCGGCGAAGATTTACAACCTGTAAGGGTAGTGGAATATTGATTAAGAATAATTTTTAACATTGTACTTAGTATGACAAGTAATAATTATGTTAATAATTTAGCTGCAAATTATCTTAATGATAGATGTATAAACGCGAATACAGTGTTTAATGTTTAAAAGAGAAATGATTTATGTTACCTACAGTAAATAAATAAAAAATTAACCCCTAATTTGTGTGGCATTAAATTTAGAATTCGTCAACTACTAAGGAAAGAATCATAATTTATAAAAACTATCATAGTAGAGGTGTACAGAATAGTCTCCAAGATCCGAAGGTCAATAAAAATGGTATTTAATGCACTCCTCGACGAAGTCCGATAAAAGGGTGGTTCTGTAAGTGGTGAGACCGTAAAAAATTTGAATCGGAACACGAAAATGGCTACAAAATTGCAAACAGAGACCGTTCTTCGATCACTTACGGCAAAAAACTTTTTAGCGGTGTCCCATCGTTAAATCGCCCGCCAAAACAAATCCCTACCCGGCACCTTTTCAGTCTATTTATAAGAACCTCCTTTCTTTATGTTCGCATTATAAGACTCCGTCATTATGTGAGGCAATTCTGAAACGGTAGCGGTTTGAATCAAAAATATGATAATTTAATTTCTCATCATTTTTCTCTCGAGCTCGAACACAGCCTTTTTTCATTTTATTGCTATTAGGGGTATCACATTTCTTTCACTCGTTTTTCATACGGTGCTACCAGCCATTTAAAGATAAGGCTGTATTTATTATTATACTTTGGTGAAGAGCTACCTGTGGCATTCGTTTCAATTATATATTGGGTTTCCGTTTACATTGTACGCCGTAATGAATTTCTATCGAAGTTTTTTTCACAATACACAACTAAAGATTTATACAAAAATACACTTTTAAATTTTTTTTTATTAAAAATAAGCATATTTAGGTTCACATCTTCCTGTTTATAATACAGTAGTGCAAAATTAAGGTAGTAAATTAGTCATAATTTAAGTTTAATTTCGCGCATCCCATCATCTATATTAAATATAATTCGATACTAGTCCTGATCCTGCAACGTGATCCTAAATTTCGACCAATAGTTGGAGATCAAGGAGGTTGCAGATGCACTACGACATAATAATTGATTCAAATATAAAATAAATTTGAAGTCAAATATCATTACGCTATTTATTTTGGTACCTATAGACGAGGCATTTTTAACGAGATGTATTCGTGTAACTTTATAACCACTCCACCTTGTTTGACCATACCTACATAAATTAAATAATATATATTAACAAGAGTATTTAATATTATATGTCTCTTAAATAATACAAATCAAATTATAGTTATATTGTACTTATTTTATAAATTATCGTTTTTCAATAATATACCTAAGTATATTATTATTTATATACAAATGTTTGCTTGATAAAAATTCACGTGTTAGTCTGTAGTACTTAATGATTTTGTAAATATACATGTTTTTCTATTTATATAATTAAGAAACCTATCTGAGCTCTATTATAACTTCCAACGATGACACAGAAATTATAAATATGATACAGGCGGCTAATAAATATTAAAATGTATAAAAGCTTATAAAAATCTGAAAAATTACGATCTACAGAATACTCATGGGGCCGGTTGTACATTGTAGGTACATACGAAAGATGAAAATTTATTACTGGTTTTCGAACGTAAGATCCCAGCGAGGATATTTATTTACTCATAATAAAATGCATACATAAGTATATTTATATATGCTCTAATATAAACGAGATCAATATCGTTATTTTTTACTACAACTTATCTTTCTCATAGATATTTGCTTAGTTTCATTTTAAATCTATGTATTTTCTCCTCATTTTTTATGTCTTCATCGCACTATACTACTGATTAATATAAATAAAACAATGTTATAACTCTACATGAGTTTATTTGTACTACTCGAGTTTCGAGAAAAATAGCACCACTCATCGACAGGTGAAGTATTAAAATAAATACACACAAATATAGGAGACAAAGCGTAGGTGGTAGACATACAAGTAATTAGGTACTAACAGAAGGAGAAGGAGGGGACGGAGTTACTGGTGAAAGGTGGTATATTAACTAGTTAAACCTTGTCCCCTATATTAGTGTGTATTTAGTTTAAAACTTCACCTGTCGATGAGAGTTACTATTTCTCTGGAAACTTGAGTAGTGCAAATAAACTCAAGTAGAGTTATAACATTGTTTTATTTTATTAACTGGAGAAATACAGTTATTTAGAAGCCTGAAACCATATACGACTATTGTGCCACTGATGGTGATCAAGACACGCCGTCAAGTAAATACATGTTGTTTTGACAAGTCATAGACGCAAGCGGTATAAACATGCGACAAAATCATCACTGTATTACTTAATCGCTGACCCAATGGCCGCCGAAGACTAATGTAAAACTTGAAGTATAATACTAGTACATACGTAGGTTTAATTTTATAAGCACCTCCCCGTGTTACGAACACTCCCCCAGTTTCTTGTAGACACGTAGCTACTGGGTAAATAATTAGCAACCTTCACATCACTGCAGTACTTAACTTGTATCGCATGGGTTCACCTCAATCTACGGACAAAAGTGTAACTGAGAGCGAGTTATGTTCGTCTTAATTGCCATTGCGTGCCGACAGTTCTGTAAACAAAGTGCAGAACGCGGAGACTGCAAGGCGGTTGACACAATACTTTTCTTAAAACAAATAATGAGAGAATAAATAATTTGTAAAATGCAAATTTAATTTTATACTAGCTTGCCCGGAATACAGATTTAGTTTTAATTTTAATGAGACTATCTAGAAATACATGTAATCTCGATTATTCAAATCTCCGTATTACCCGAGTTGGATCTATTTGCTTAGAATATACCAGTGGTGTGCAATAGATATAGACTTAGGTTATGATGTTACCATGATATTATATAATATACTATATGCTACATTGCACATGTAGGTTTATGAATTTTTGTTTAACCGACGTCGTTAGGCAAAATGAATCGATCATAATTAAAAATTATTGTCCTCGAAGGCGAAGAACAATCATGAAAACAATACGTTTAATAAAGCAGTAAAATTTATGTTTCGATCAGCTCCAAGCCAAGTTTAAAACCTTTCAAATATCATTCTGTTAGGATACAGCCATAAGTAAAAACTCCGCACGACGTGGACTAGCTGATCCATTTCTGGCTGCCGAGTGCAATTTTGAATTCAGTGGTAGCAATTGTATGGCTTGAATAGAACGATAGATTAAAACAGTGGCTAGCAATTCAAGTAATAAATAAAGAATAACCCAGTAGAGGACTATATCGCACCGATGGCATCGCGCGGTAGCATCCAGAACTACGCAACTTGTGATTCTACTGACACATGGTGGGCGCTAGCATAATTATGACATGTGGATTATTTAATTTATATTTGTTTCCCAGAATATTCAGTAATGCCCAACTGTTTTGCTTGTATGCAGTGCATGCCCTATGTGTATTAATTGGCGTTCTATATCAAACAAATGTATTACAAATGAAATCAATCAATTAGAAAGATATACAGAAAAAAATATATCTATCGAAAATTTTTTAGTTCCTACCGAGTTTTATTACCTAATTTAATTGGTATCTATTAAAATACCACAGAACTTGCAAGAACAGAAAATGCAACATCACAGCGAAAATGTTTATTAATAATCAAATAAATTTGTTTTTAATCGCATTAAAAATGTAACCAGCCGCGGCTATCGTATTATCCGAGTTTTTGATTAACCGAGGTAGGATCGGTCCATATTATCTCGGATAATCTGCGTTCTACTGTATAATTATTTACCTTAGTAGGTCCCTACATAGATTTTAAAGTTCTTCTCTAGAGTTTGTACAGGTGTTTGATCTTAAGCAGTATCTATTCTACACCTTAATCTATGAAATGTCAAATCAATTTCGCCGATGTTAATTTATGATTGTATTATAAAACTTTAATAACTATTACATGCATCTATTTTCAAATTTTGTAGATCACTTGATGCTTCTTGATTGTTTGGTATACTACATACATACTCAGTGTGCTCAATTTTCATAATTATTCGCGAACACACTATTAAAAGCTAAAATTTGATTTATAAAATAAAAAAATCATTATCTTTAAATAAGTAAAAGTGTTTCAGGTGTGAAAAGAATTCAATTGCGTTAAATAAAAAAAATATATAATTTCTTTAATTTGTGATAGGAAAAGTGACAATGACTAATTATTTTTAATATTTGTTTGTCTGCAATTGATGACAGGTGGAAGATACTAGCAATGTATCTTACCCTCTTTATCAATACTGGCTTGCTACAAAGTTCAAAAGGCGTAAATATACTTTTTATATAAAATCGAACATAAGTATTAAAATTCGATGTTAAGAATTTATAATTAATAAAGTATTCCAAAAATTTTAATTGGTTATGTCTATACGTATATGATGATTTAGTACTACAGTCTATTTGGGGAATTATCTAAGCTGGTAGGGTTACTCTGTGCTTTGTAATAAAAAATAATTTGGAGTTGTAAATAAAACATAAGCTAACAGTGACAATTTTAAGCGAGGGGCCTTACTGAATAAATATACATAAAAATATGTTAAGAATACCTAAAACAGATTTTTTAGCAAATTGCTAAGTCGTAGCAATTCAATGTCAATGATTAGTGAGTGTGATACTCAGTTTTGAATGGGTACGAAAAATAATATACGGTTCCAATAAGGATGTTTTTCGCGTCAAAAGAAATCAGCTGCGAATAGCGGTGTCATGAAGGTTATCGTTCAATTTCCAGTATTTCAGTGGCGCATGCCTCATTAATATTACGAGATCTTGCCGGGTATTTTGGTTATAATTCGTAGTGGAGGCAATCTTGATCGTACGATAGGCCTAATTTCGGACGGGGTTTAATTTTGATATAATTATTTTCGATTCTAAAAATGAACCTCTTTTCTGAATATATAATTGACGTTTTATACGCGAGAGGTCGCCCGGGCTGGAAGGCTCTGTAAAAATAATTATGCGAGGGTCGCTCGAAAATCTATGCACACATTTGAATACATTAAAATGTTTGATCAATAATCGGGCCATTTATATATTCCGATGCGACTGTTTTTAATGCGTATAATTTAAATCGGACAGATGTGAAATTTTAATTATATAATAGGGGAATAAACAACCTTTTTTTAACAGATTTGCATACCTAGTATACTACAAAATAATTAAATGGAGTTATCTAGTATGTTTTAACTACCGTGTAAGTAGAGATAGTAAAAAAATAGCAATACGTTTTTTTTGTGCCTAAGGAAGCGGAAAACAACAAGAATATGAATAAGATATTCGCTCCAGGCCTGGTTCCAACAGGGTAGGCAGATAGTATAAAATATTTTCTGTCTTCAGGTTTTAAACAGTGGTAACCAATGCAATTCAATATCACACTACAATTTTTTTTTAATACAACGGTATTTAGGGTTTTTGGAACAACTATCTTTACCGTCATTCCATTATATTTAAGATCAGCTCGAACAATGTACCGTGAATTTTTAAATTAAAAACAGGTATTTTGTACATGTTTCCTTACTATTAATTAAATATAAATCTTTATGTAAAAGGTTAACAAAAAGTTAACTAAACTCTGGGAATCAACTTCATCAGATTAATTTTAGAATTATATATATTATATTATTAATGTATACAGAATCGTAGTTTGTAACTATAATTAATTATTTACAAATCTAGGCCTCTTGCAGCTCATCCATACGAATCTCTTCATAAATCAATAAACTTCCTTTAACAGCATCTGGAATAAAATATCGTCCTCTTCTTCTTATTCTGCTTTAAATCAAGTATTTTGTGGTCAAGTCAAGTGTGGCCTTTTAAGTAACATTTTCTTATGTTCTCTCACATATTCTAAAAATCATTGACAAAGTAGCCTATTTCTAATCACTACTATTTTAATTAATTTATTGAAATACTGTTAGTTTGCAAATCATATATTCAAATTAAATAATTAATAATATTATTATACAAAATAAAATGCCCATTTTTTTTAAATTCAAACATTCAATATTTTCACAAACTGCCACTGGCGTACGCCGATTTTTTTCAAGGTAGGTTTAAAAATATTTCAAACAAGAAAATAATATCGATAGAATATAAATAGGCTTCCACATACATTGTTTTTATCTATGGTGGATTAATTTTCTTCATTTCGTAGTTATTTTGTAATATACTACCGTAAGTATTAATTAGTGGAATTAATTAATTAGGGTAGTATTTGCAAATAAAGCAAGATCCATCGGTGGAAGAAGTTAATCCAAAATTATTCTAAAACTGCTAAGTTTGGTCCGAAATATAAGTATATGTTAGTTTTTTAAATTTATTTCGGTACTTGTTTATTTAAGGGCCTATTTTATTTAATTTATTATTTTGTTTTATAGTTTTGGTTAATTTCATCAAGATTGTAAAAATGTTACACGTGTTATGTGATATAATTTAAAAAAACAATATATGTATAGTTTTTTCATTTTGGTTAAGCCGCTGACACTGTTCTTCTTTATCCCGACATTGGTGGCCCTGTTCTACCTTTACTATGTAATATTATACTATATTCTTAAAAATAGAACAAATATTTTTGGGAATATGAATAATAATTTGGCAGTTCAGGGCTACTCTAGCGTGGGACCATGGGTGTCCAGGGCCTAGTGTGTCCATATTTTAAGATGATTTTGTTTGACTAAGTTATCATTTTTACGGTGACCGGATCTCTTTTTTATCCGAAACCATGTGAAGATTTTTCACTGATTTCTTTAATTTATATTTCGTCATCATCAATGGTATCGGTCAAATTACACCATCAGTTAAGTAATGAATTTAATGATAAATAATTGGGGTTATTATTTAATAAAGCCATATTATGAAGGAAAATTTATTTAAAAAAAAAAGATTTCTAAATGTGTCCATTATTTATAAAATATATAATTTTATTTAATTGATATATCAATTGATATAACATCTTTATAGTTGTATAATAATATAAAATATGTAGTCAAAAAAAGTTTCAACTCAATTATTTTTCATAAACATCAGAAAATGCAAAAAAGTTCAAAATTATTCACTGTATCCACAGATCACCAAATATATAGACATAAACAGAACTTTTTTGTCCCAATATTTTCATTTTAGTGTCACCCACGTAATCACTTTGGTATCACGTACGCAATCTAATAGTTCCGAGACTTTTTTTAAAAATATGACTCTATTGGAACGAAAATTTAAACGCTATCAATGTAATATGCATTAATGTAAAATGTTTACACAAAGATTTAATTTTCGAAGAGTAAATACATTTATTGTTGCATGAATGTCATAAACTATCGGATTTATGATTCCACCAATAATAAGTGTGGAATGCCTCTCATCCCGCAACTAATGTTTCAAAACCATCTCCTATATGTATACTTTTTTTCATGTCTATTCATATACTGGTCTGTGATTAAATCATAGATTTCTTATACAATTCTCTTGTACTTAGTACCCAGTGCGCATGCACAGCACCCTGATATTTACACAAGTTCATACAGAAAAACGATCGTGATGCAAAAGCACGCGAGAAAGCATTAAGTCATTTTTTATAGGAAATACACGGAAGAATGGATAATGTTCATGCTCCTGCTCTTCTGAAGTTGAAAGCGCCATCCGCTGCTTGTTGAATAATATTAAAAATGGTTTTTTTTTTAAACAAAAAGTCGTTTACTAATCTTTTAAATGTATAAAATATATTGAATGTAATTTTTCTTTTAAATAAAAGTTAAACAATAAATAATACGAATGATACAATAAATTTAAATACCTTATACTATTATTAAGATGATAATCATATTAATCTTTAGTTTAATTCCCGAGCGTTCCTCGCCGAAGCGAGATCAATTAGGTATTATTTCGCTGCCCACGCGGCGTACACAATTAAGTGGGTCTCGATTATAATAAATTTGAACGTTATCTTCACGATGTTATGTCCCAACACTTTGTTAACATAATATTTTGACTCGGTTCCATAATCGCTCAATGGTTATAAAATGAGTGGACAAAATTGAGAAGCGACCAGTGCCTACTTCGAAAGCAACTTTACAAATATTGTATTATAGTATGTAAAAATAATAATATTCGATGTGAATTATTAGCAGGAAAGTCGTTTAATAACGTGCAAAAATTAATAACTTAAATAATAACTTAAAATTTATATTTCTTCAGTATGTATTTGAACCATATGAATGATATCAAGAAATAGACGTATACCTAGCTTCCTATCCAGTTTTTACTTTGACAGTAATTTGCGTTTCTAAATTAGAATATCTACAGTAGATCTACTAATTTCTTGCTTCATTTTGACATTATCAACAAATTACATATTTGAAATAGGTAAGTTTTTCAGTCATTATTTAATAATTAGATTTTGACACCCTAATTAATATAATTAAAGAGCCTTCTGTATTTTGCTCTGAAAATTTTCTCCCTTCTCTGTATTTGTGGAGCTAAAGAGGAGACCTATTTTAGTGATTGACACTTACCTGACGTCTCTTACATATGTCGCCTTGTACTATATTGTTTTATAAGTCTTTACATTATTTTTTTATTTAAACGCAGAAAATTAATACTATATGCAAGGCTTGGTAAAGCTTGCGTTAGTTAGAGGGCAGTTTAAATCGTTTTTGAGACATGAGACGAGAACTGGATCCTTTATGTCAAACCCATCGCAAGAGACAGTGGAACTCATGAAACATAATGATGCTTATCTCGGATTCGATCTCCTTTGCCATTGTTAATTATGGATTAATTAAAATAAAAAGCATATATGAGACAACTTGATACATCAGCTTACACAACAATAATTTAACTCATACAGGGAAAAGAAGTCAATACTCAAGTAAAGTTTTGATGTACTCATATTTATTTAAATACGAATTAAATATATTAATTAGAAAGATATACATATAAAATCAATTTTATCGAAAAATATTATTGTTGCGTCACCGGGATTCAAACATAGATCTTTTTCCAAACCAGGAAAGGTGCATTATCCAACTATGCTACAGCTACGATATTTTTAGCGACAATTTTTTCGAACCTATATGTTACCTTTTTGATATGAATACATTTAATCGTTCCATTATTTGAAAGAGTCATCTACCTTATTTTTACGGAATCTCAAATACCTTTAAGTAATCAGATAGCAGATGCCACAATTATCAGTTCATTTTTATTAAATTTTGGACACATAGATACAATTTTATAATTAGGAGAACATATTTTTATTATGAAGTTGTAATTATATCGAACATACCATACACATTAAGAGATCTGATGATTTGTTTGATGAATTCATGGTTTGTTTTCTGAGATAATACATAATTTTAAAACAAAGAAGTAAAAAAGTACTCACCAGCGGAGAATAAAACGCCGAGCTATCCACTCCGATACTGGGGTATGGATTCTGGTCCGTGCTGGGGTAGGGCGCCCCGTAGACTCCCACCCCGCCTGAAAGGCGCGGGTAGCCGGCGGACAGTGCCAACCGCGCCTGGTCGTACTGGCACGAGCAGACGGATTGGCCCGACACAGGGTCCGTCATGATGGGGCGGCCGCTCTCACAGCAGGCGCCGGGGAGCGCGCCCCCGCCAGGGGACGGCGCGCCGCCCGCGGCCCCCGGCGCGGAGCCCGCGGGGCTCAGCGACGGCGCGTGCGCGGAGGACGCACCCGGGGAGGTGGCCGACGCGCCCGTCGTGGGCTGTCCACCCTGCACCAGCAGCTGTGGAAACCATCACTCTGTTAAATCAAACTAATGATCTAAAAAAAAATTGTAGAACTTAAATGATCGACTAATAACAATATTTGGAAAAAAGTCACAACGCTACTACTAAGTACGTATAACAAATGTAATAAATTAAATTAATTCCTTCCTTCCCAGTGAACTGTATACATAAAACACATACGTTCACTCGTAACCATGAGAACTAATTGTATTTCTTTGATTTCTCAAAACATATACGTACTTTTATTGGCATTAAATATTAAAAGGCCTAATCTGTGGGACTTCCGATGGTTCAAACTAAATAATTTAGTTTCCATTATTGTATGTAAGGCTATATAACAATTTTGTAGTGATAAGTAATTAACTGTGATAGCAACCCCGGTATGTGAGCACAAAAATCTTGCAATTTAGTAAAACAATACACCTAAGGTAAGGGATGGTTCCATATATACATTCAGCGTCAATGTGAGTAGGTTGGCACCTACGCACGGCGGCAAGAGTACCACCACACGGAGCGGTCGCCGGACTGCGGTCAGAGCGAGATAGTTCTATTAATGCACTGTCATGGATGTTGTCCTTAAACCAGCTCTCCGCCGCGGTCAGAATATGGTACTGGTTGTTCGACTAGTTTCAATAAAATATTTCAAACGTCGCTAGTTTTATGAGAATATATTTGAATTTATCATTATAAAGAAGATACTGCCGTAAACAAGCAGAAGATTTACACATTTATGTATATTGAAGAAAGAGCGTGAGAATAAGGTTTGTTAAAAACAGATTATAAAACAGTATATAACCAAATTATTTTCAAATACATACTGTCTGTTATTACCTAGAGTCACGCGGGGAATAAAATGAATTACGCATTTTTCATTTAAATTGTCAACCGAGGCAAGATTAGCGGTAGTCCAATAAGATCAATAAATAATAGTTAGAAGTGTATGAGAAGATATATAAATGTGGGTGAGGCGAGATATGTATCAGGACCGAAGAGTTTGGCGTTACTCTCAGCCTTCCTCGCGGAGAAGGACGTGATCGTGTAATTAAATAAATATATATAAATTTTTTTGTCTCATGTCTGTCTCGAATGAGCACATGTTTATTAATCTGGAATAAAGTAGAATTTTAATATTTTTATCAAGGGTGGTTATTTTATTATTTTATACAATTAAAATTCCATGGTTTTTTTGCTGAAGTATCTTTTGGTATTTTAATAGTTGTTTTCAATTTTTCTCGTACATTTGGATCTTACTGATGAATATAGTCAGGCTAGTCTGTTTTCAAGGATTAGACAATACTAAAGAGGACACAGCATTTATGATTAACTTAATTAACTCAATATTTATGAGGAATCTCATTTAATTTTATTATATTGTAATTATTATAAGGATGTTTTACATATATCACCGTAATAATAAATTAGATATATCAACAACCAGATTCAGTGGCGTGACTGCCAAGGATCAGTAGGAGCAATTTGGTCGAGGCGGGCACAAATTTCATTACATATTCATAAAATGCCGAATTTATTTGAAAGCAGTACAAATGTACATTTATCACTGAGAATAAAAGTGTACTGGGCGTTAAGCAAATTGGATTATTACATAACTGCGATCCTTGAAACATGGTGAAATCTGCAATATTAAATATCTATTGAACTTCAAAATACTTATCCATACCTTCAGTTTAGCTAATTGGCTTCAACGTAAACAAATGTGTGTGACATCTACTGTTTTATATAATCAATGTTTTATCTGTAACATATAAATAGTGTTCTAACAGAAGATATTAAATAGTTTAGATTTTTTAATAATAAGTGAACACTATTTAGGACGAGTAGGCGAAGAAGCGAAATTCGAAATACGCCCTTAGCCGTATTGAAGTTACGCCATTGGGCCAATTTGACAAATGATTCACAATTTGCTTCGTTGATTATTTAACTAATTTGTCCAATGTAGTTTATAGCTTATATCAGTTAATAGTTCCAACACGCCACGAGACGCCAGTGGCCATCGACAGGCTCGATGCTTCAATAACGTGAACAAATCCGAGCCCCTGAATTGACATATCGTATAACACATACATGCTGCCTGCCGTCATGCTTATTCCATTCTTTTTGTGCTGCAAAAATCTATAACACGTCGGCGAGAAGCCATACAATACCACGTGACCTTATTCCGTTAACGACAGGCTGCTCTTTATACAATTTAGCGCCATTTTTTTCATCAATTGCACGACAGATATTTATTTCACTTATGACTTTTTTCGTGATGCCTTTTATCATAGTAATACAACACAAGGTATCAATTATGCCACACAAATCCAGCAAAAGAGAATAATCAAGATTTTTTTATTTTATTTATTTAATATTAGAAGATATTATACATTTATAAAATAATCAATAAGATTAATATTTCATTTAACATTTTTTTCTTCTCTATGAAAGTAAGACTCGTGTATAGAGAAGGAGTATGTGTATTATTTATGTTTCAGTTACTGTGTACATATTGTTTGACTGACAGTGTGATTATAATTATTCAAACCATTGTTTTTAGAATTGGTAAAATAGTAAGGAGAACAAATTGTAATCTGTATCGTAATATTATGCAAGGGGTGATAGAGCATAAAAAGTATGTGATAGAGCAAATAAATAATCCTAAAAAGTAGCATACAACGAATCACATTGTTGACGTATGATTAATAGTAATAGTATTCATGTTTAGTGTACATTATGAGGTTTACAATAGACAATGCACTTTGTCATCAAATGTCTGTATCAAATTTACTTTCACCTCCGTAATATTGGTTCGAAAGTTTAAACTGGTATAATTATTTTACATCAGTTTGAATCATAGCTTTTATTCTCATTTTATAGTGTTTCCATAAAAAGTGCGTTTGTAACATTCGATAATCCTAATGGTCCAAAATATTTTTTACATTGATCCTTAATGTCATACCTAGGATTATATATCAGGGTCAATAACGAACTGTTGATAATCTACATACAAAAAAATAAAAAAATTGATCCTATCCTATTCGAATGATTTGTCATAAAATTAATACTGAAAATATTATTTTAAATATATTATATTATTACCTAAACAATTTTGAATGAAAACGGCCTGTATGTCGCATTTCTAAACTTGTTTGTTATTGGCTAAGTGATTATAATGGCTAGCATCGTCATTATCCGTGCCTATAATATAAAAGTAATGTGCTTAGATAAAAACTTCGATCAGTACCGAAAAAATGTATACTTATCATCATATGACGAATTTCTAATCAAAAGAATAATATGGAGGGTTCTAGATTTTTCTGTAAAATTATCTGACAGGTTTAGAGCGAAAACACTTACAGAACTTAATTATTGAACCATAGTTAGAAGGATTACACAGATTACAGGAATCTGAAATATAATTCAAAGTTAAATTCATATATATACCCACTTCACAAAAAATCTACTTATTCGATAAATTCCCAATTTATTGTTGAAAACGATTCTCCACCACTCTGCCAAAATATTTCTTAATTAATATCTACATTATATTTAAATGGTACGTATTTTCTAAAATCTCTAGTGAGGGTAGGTTATGTGTTAACGACATTGTAGGTGCTTGTTCCATTCGTGGACCGCAGGAGAATTTAATCTCAGTACTTATATAACAGTGTTATATAACAAATAGATTAAAACAAGATAAGCTGGATACTTACTTTACAAGTCGAAAAGAAACTACAACATAGAAAATCCGCTTTATAAAGAAAATTATAAAATAAATATTGATCAATCGTCTTTATCCACAGCCTCCCCAAATTTCTCCCGCACTTTACTATCGATTATTATTACCCGCTACATTTTGGCCACTTGTATTCGTTCAACGATTGATGTGATCTGGCCATTTCTTTTTCTAGGCGTATACAATTTTTTTGATATTCTACTCTTAAAAAGTGCCTTGAACTGTTAATTACACCTTTAAAAACTTTAGAAATATGTACTCGAAATCTTCAATCATCTCCAAAACCATGACTGAAAGCATAATTTATGGTACTTCAATGGAAATTGTTCGGAAGAACTTGCGTTATTGATTTTACTATATCCCTGGTGCGTAGTCAGCATACACGTGTCTGTGCACGGTTGACAAGCGACACATTACTTGGATCGTTTTGCCGATTTGTACTTTGAGTCCGTTGGGGAATAACTTGATTAAATTTCAATTTACGTCATCATATTATCATACAAAAAATATTTTATGTCAAACTAAATTACTTACTTTTAAAAATATATGTATTTATGTATATGGAAATATATACATTGATTAATATAATGCATAAAACATTAATCAATATGTAATGTAAGTCTGTGAGTAGTTTAGCTTTTTTTGTTTTTTTTTTTTTGTAAGGGTTCATTTGGAGGCAATTTATGAATTTAAAAACTATGTACGATAGGTGGTTCTATAAAATTATTATTTATATTATGATTATTTAATTGTTTAATTCATTATTTACGTAATTTGTCAATGTAACTGTAAAACTAATATGCAAAGAACAACTAAGTATAAATACATAGGATTAGTTATATTCCAGATAATAACTTAAACTTCAAAGAACATAAAACCTACTTAAATAATAAATTACGTAAATGTTTATTTTACGTATGTCTTAGACAATATTATAATTTTCAAAATCTTAAAATTATATAACATGCTTTGTTTATTCAGTATTACAATACGGAATACTAGACTGGGGAGGAACAGAATCCATACACCTCAAACCAATAATTATAACTCAAAACATAACATAAAAATAATTTTAAAAAGGCTAGAAATTACACAACCAAAAAAATTTTAAAGAATTTCCTGTTTTAAATTTATCTTCCTTGTATAAAAGAAAAGTTCTATTTAATTTTATTAAAGTAAACTAGATAAAAATCCATCACAACTATCAGACTCGGAGCAAAACTAATGAACATGTTAATTTTAAAATGTCGAAATTAGAAATAGGACATAGACATGCATTATGAAATGACTTGTTTAAACTGAGACTGATTAATTGTTATGTTTTTATTATATTAAATGTAATAAAATGAATATAAATATACCTCCAGACAAACGTAGAGCAAGACGTTATGTGGATTTAGTTTTAATTAAAAAATAAAAATAAAAAGAAGAATATAAAAAAAAATTAAATAATACATCGCTCCTGGACTTTATAGACCAACTAAAATCAACTAAATTAGCAGCAAATTTATTATTATAGATTTTGATCTTGTTTTATATAAATTTTGAAAGCCACACCGTAATTCAGGATCTTTCTTATTTGGGGGACATAACATTATTGTTGTATTATGTTGAATTATGTATGAGCTATATACCTATATATATATATATACATATATATAACTCGTACATTATATTTGTATTCAAATCAAAAATAGTTGTTCTAAATAAATAAATAAATTAAGTCTTCATAGTTTACTGGTTGACACTTGACAAGTTTTTTACTTGGCTGTACTTGAGATTAAATGCCATTTAAAAGGGGTATTTATGGCACTAGAAATTGAGTAGACTTGCCACGACCAGGTAAGGCAGATAATGACAGATAGTTTTATTAAAAGTCTCAACAATTATTGCCAAGATGAGTGTGACGTTATATTTTCTCTGCCTATCTCCACGGGGAGACGGTGTGTTGGCAAATTAATTAGTTAGTTTGACTGTAAATGTGTGTATTTACTTTTTTCCAACTACTTAATACGATTCTCTTAATACTCTACATGCGACTAGACCGCCTATTTTACTAATACAAGTGTATCAATGTTATGCACTTTGACACTTTTACTCTCTGACTACGTTATGATAAACATGAGTTAATTTTAGCATGGTGTTAATTTATGAACAATTAAACCTAGCTATACAAAATCAGCATTAGTTGCAAAATTAGTCGCTTTTGCCCGCTGCTATTTACATTAGAATTTAACCAATAGCAGTCGTCGCTGCTCTGAAATTTACATGGTCGCCAGGCCAGTATGGAAACTAGCTTATTTTATGTATATTGTGTATTTTATACCACATTATAGGAATTATCATTAATTATAAGAAGTGCATAAAATAAATTGTTCTTCAAGCTCTTATCAGTTTTTCTCCAAATAAAAAAATGTATGTTGCTGACTTTGCAATCAATATCCTCAAATATTCTTCATATGTTTTCCAGTCTAATCAATAATAATATTGTTATAATAATATTCAATAATTTGTATAGCGGCATTTTTGTAAAAACTTATACCTCAAGAGCGCTTCACACATAACTTCTTGTCTTTGAAATACCTTGTGTATACTCGTACTCATATAAAAATATTTTAAAAAAGCAATAAATTTTGACCAAACGAATAAATTCCTTAAACGACCTTTATTAATGCTGTAAAATTTATAAATGTATACTTACCACTTTTTTAATTTTCAAAAATAGTTAGTAATAAGTACTAACTATTACTAATAATATAGTATTACTTATTGTTTTTAAAAATTGTAATATACAAATAAAAGTTCCACCCTGTCCAATTACTCCGCATTGTGCTATTGTGCGACTCTATTGGCCCGCGGTTGAAGAATACCGTAAATAAACCGTTGCCAAAATCAAACAAGCATTATTTTTCAAACGTGTCTAATATTATTATGATTGATCTATCCAGTGTTCACGTCCCACTTTATTCTTCCTTTGTATTTCTGTAGAAAATCGCTAATGCTGTGAAAACAATCCGTTTGACAAATATTGCCGAGTATACATCTACGTCAGAAAAAACTAAACAAGACAACGACTTATTTTACTTAAGAGCTTTTCGGACACCAAAGCGTCGAGGCTATAAAACGGCTAGAGCACTAGACGAACGGTGCGTTCTCTTACACCTCTGTTCTACAAGAACTGAACAAATGCTCAGTATTTTTTACTTTTTTACGTTATCGTACCGTCTCCGCTATAGTCCGCCCAACCCCGTCATATAATATTACAGTAGACTTGAAAGAGCACCGCTGCCACTGAGTATATTTATTCATCCAATATATTATTTAATATTCTTGTTTACACGGCACATACAAATATCAGTCGACGATCAAATCGTGCCATTGTCTTAAGAGGGGACTACGAATATGGTATTTCATCCGCCGTCCCCTCCGCTGGTATTCGGGTAGATGATGTTAACAGCGGGTTAAGTGTGCTGGTTTAGTTTTGCCGACAAAAGCTCTGTCAATATTTAAAAGCTGACTTTCCGCGGCTTATATTTACTAAAACTGGGGAAACCGAGCACTCTTGAGCTGGCCCATAGTCGGGGGCTTTGATTTCTCTAAGTGCCCGAAGATCTACAGTGTCGTAAGGTAAATTCACTGCTTGTTTGCATTTATAATTTATTATTTTATTATTATTCAGTCTCTTTGAGACAGATGAAATATTTTATTGATAGGGTATTTCAAAAACTCATATTAAGGTCAAATCATACAATTGTGTGCACTAGTAGAGAAATTAAGAAATACATAACCTTACCAATATAAGGCTATTTATTTCATATTAATGATAACATATTTTATTGTGAAGTTGCAATATTTAAACAAATCAAAATCTGTCTATCAAAAATACTACCCGAAATATTGTCTTATTTTAAATAAGATATCTATTATTTTAATTTTTAAAAAAAATCATAAGCTTTTGAATTCTACATGCTAGGTGACGCTATAGGATTATTTAAACCATTTTTTATTTGATAACGAAATTCTTTGATACAACAGATATTAATTAAAGAAAACACATTAGGTATATAATGAAGTTACAATTTTTTGAAACATAATAATATTTATAACAATTTAGAATGATGAGAATGAATTTTATTTTTTACCTTGTTAAAATTTGTGGTAAAAAAAAATATTTTCATTTTGATTAATCATATCATATAAGTTGTTTGTGTTATGTAAAAAAATTATTCATGACATTTATTTAATGAATTAGATATCAAGTAAGGTTAGGAATATTATGTGTAAAAAAATATACTAATATTTTATAAAAATTTTAGCTACAAAAAATAAATGACTTTAACTTTTAAAATCTGTGAGATTAGCAGTGCACATACACAGTACTAAACATTACATTCATTCATTCACAGAGTTAAAGGGGATTCAAAAAATGAATCTGCTCCACGTGCCTAAAGTGGAATTACGCCACTGGTAGAAGTTGATTTGAGCTGGGCCTAAACCATAGAAAACTTTTAAACATATTAGTCTTGCCATTTATAAGTAATACATAAATCTGGTCAGCAATGTTAGTTTTAAATAATAGACCAAAAACAAAAGCTTCAATAATCGGCGAGCTTGTATGAGAAGATGTATGAATGTGGATGAGGCGAATTCTGTGTCAGGCCAGAAAAGTATGGCGCACTATTTTCTGCTTAGCCCTGTAGGGAAACGGCGTAATGGTAAATAAGTTAGACCAAAAACAATTGCTTATATTTCTTACAGTTGTAACAATGTAATTTATTTTCTATGTATCTTTTACCTTACTGAAAAATATATGTAACATTTGTCTATAACAACAATACAATTTAAAATAAGTATTTCAATATATATTTTATTTCACCTACAACTGAAGACAAACAATTGATCTGACCTATATTTTTTTTCCCAAGAAACTGCAGCTTACATTTTAATCAGGTTGCAAGAGAACAATAATTATAAATGAATTATGTATAATATACATATCGTATTATATATAATACACTGTATCAAACTACTTTCTTATCATAGGTATTATAATTAAATTTTTCAATTGCAAAAAATGTTGCAAATTAACAGAATCTTAGTTCACAGCGAGTTGTTAAGATTGCTTTCGCGAGACAGACACAGTCGTGCAATAAATGACAATACAATGTAAATAAACAAAATATAGTTTATGTAGCAACGTTGTTGACATATGGTTAACCACTGTAATCGGTGTACGTTATTACTCATTTTTATACTTTATTATCATTATATATAGTGAAAATAATCCGTTAATAACAACAAGATCCTTAATTTATTAAAAACTAATACAATAGCAAAATAATTAACTTTAGTTGACGTGATAACTACACACTTTCACGTGAGAAAATTGATAGCATATATTGTGTTTCATCAACATAGATAGCAACCACTGCAACACGTGTATCAATCAATATAATTGTTTTTTATTGCTATGACGTAAGAAAATTATAAATTGGAAAAATTATCTATGTAGGATGTAACGAGTACCTATCTACTATTTACTTTGTTCATGTTTTGTTTAATAATTTAATAAAGTATCTGCCGTAGAATTAGTAGGTAATAATAAATTCATTTTAAATAACTTCGAATGCAAATACTGCTACTTTTAAAATTAGCAATATTAACTTTGTGATTAAAAACAAAGATAACAAATAAAAATACAAATATTGTTAACGGTATAACTTAATTTTAAGCACCTTGAATAGATTTATTTTTATAAAAAATAAATACAACAAATATTAGCTACTTAGATCAGTATAAAACCAAAATTCACGTATGCAATTTTTGATCAATTATAACTTACGCATGTTATCTTGTATAACTGTATTTATCGGTAATAAAAATACTAGAGTTTCAACAAAGAGATATTATAGTTTATAATTTTTCCACTGAGTTATGCCACTGCTCAATACATGTCTTCCTAATAAACTATCTTTGTAAGACTTATATTAAAGAAACTAAACATACATAAAATCAAACGAAATATCAATCACCATAATAGAGGTAATAATTGTATCAATTACACCAGTTCCCTGATACTCTGAGATCAATCACGAAATATCAAAGAGTCATCAGAAATATCTGAAGGGTGCAAATAACGGTAAATAATTTCGTCTCAAAAGCACCCTTCAACAATTGTGAACAGCTGCAGCTGCACGGTTCTCACAAAAAATATACAGAAATTTACTGTCTTTCTCCAAAAATGTAAAAAGACGATCTCACTCTTTTACTCGGGGTATCTATTTTGCTCTTCAATCTCTCACTTTCTTGCCTCCGCGCGTTTGTGCTTTCCAATACAAATTATATATCCGGGCTGTTGGAGTGGTGGGCAAATGTTTACCCGTCTACCACTCTGGCTAGCGACCCCTCTGTTTGCTGTGCAGTATGATGATGATGATATAAAAGCTTTATTTTTGTTACATAGCTCAACTTCGGAGGGGAAGGAGACGACACCCCGTTCCACCTGGCTACCGCTCCCCATCCCTTAGCTAGTTTTCGTACACGGCTCTCTCGGAAAAAAGTTTTAAAACGGATTAATTAATAGAGAGTTGTATTATTTCTTTCTTTCGTTTCGTTGTCAATAAAATTACAAAAATTATCATTATTTAATTAACAAAGTATTTGGAATATCGCAACAAACACAATTTCATCGGTAAATTATAAATAAATATAAACATAATAATACAAATAATTAAGATATTTTACAGTTTCACTAGTATGATTTAAAATTATAATATGATTTTAACCCAAATTGCGTAATACCAATGACTATTATGTTTACCAAAAAAATATTTTTGTTGCTACCGGGATATGTTATCTGTATATCTTTCTAATTGATACATTTGATTTGTGTTAAAATATCACAGACCTATGTTCTGAAAAATTTTAACTTCACAATAAAAATAAAATAACAGATGTATCTAGAAAAGCCAGGAATCAAGTCATAGTGACATCTTAAATTTTCATAGTGGCCACAAGTTTTCTGCTGTATCATAATAATTGAGTGTTATGTTACCTACCCAACAACGTAAATGACCACTTTCCATAAAATCTTTAAAACACGCTGCACAAAAATGATGATCATGTCAACAGTTTAAAATTGTTATTAAACGGACATTACGGTCAACACCAATTTGTTGTAGGCCTGGAGTAGGTATCTACTCTTCAAGAATTCCCGAGGAAACTTCAAACCAAAACAAAATAAAATATCGATAATTACAAAATACCGGATTTTTCATCAATGCAACATCTTACAAAACAGAAAAAAACATTTATATGCCAACAAAATAATACCTGATTACACACGTGTGTGTTACTCGTATGCATTTACTAAGCTTAAGATAAATATTATATAAAATATATCAGACTATTTACACAACTTTATCTGACAGCTGTTTCGTAAGGAACCAATCACTAAGCGATAAAGCCAGTATCGCATTTGATTGCAAAATTAAACAGTTTTCTTTCAATATATTTTGGAATTTCGACTCTCAAAAAATATTCTTTCAGTATAATGCAAGGAAATCAAATATACCTTCTAAACATTGATATTTTACCAAACCCTCTACAAAAAATCTCTAGAAGAATGCGATCTAAATTGTGGACTCAAAAAAATAATAATTTGCCTGTCATTATGTGTTCACCTAAATTATTCCAAGCTACGAGAGTTTAATGAAATGATCCTAACATAAAAAAATATAGGAAGCTATTATTGAACCACATAATTATGACTATCTGAATATTTTAATCTGTAAGTGCAGTATACAAATTAGCTTCGATTAAATTTTTCAAGCCATCATTTGCTACCTACATTAAATCAGGGTATCTCAAATTATTTTGTCATACGAATTAAAGAATACGTGTAATATCTATAGAAATACATATATAAATATTTATAAACAACTGCCTACTTAATTTCTTCAATTAATCACGCCGAAAAGTTAAAATTATTGATTCGTTAATAATTAATAATGTCTCAATTTTGCAATCCTACAATCAAATAATATTGCAAATGGGCATAGTAGATTAGGTAAGTTACCTATGGTAAGTTGTTATGGTATGTGAATGAATAATTTATTCATTTGCATTTTTAATTAATCTAAAATCCTTACCATTAAATGGGATAAATGAACATAAAATAAATGATAATTGTTCAATATAATTGAATATTTTCCACTAATTTTATTCTCACATATTCTGTATACATTTTCGTTGAAACGAAATTTTAAATATTTTATTAAATAAAATATCCCAATGTTAAGTATTCGCTGTACCTTTGATCAACTACGGATTAAATAGCTCTAAGCATGAAATCGTTACACAATTTTGAACGTTTTTATAAAACTTCGAACATCAGATGGAATTTTCTCTCATCTGGAGCGCTCAATTTTAAAATCCTGATCGTATCGTTTATAATTTTATAATCAAGTTGTTTATTTCGGCGAACGACGAATATTGGCTACTGGCTACCGGTCAGCCTACTTAAACCGCCTTCATTTAAGGGTCCCGAAGAAATGTGTAAATATTTATAATTTGTACCTCGTCCACGTGGCCTGAGGGACTTGGCTCTGGTCCCATCCTCCATGTTAGGGGATGATTAGCATTATTACGTATTATTAGGTATTATAATGATTTCACTACCTGCGGGACAGTATTCTCTGACTACTTACGTCGAGATGGACAACCGAGGGACTTATGCCGGTTTTATCGTTTTAATACTTGCCCCGGGCGCCAGGCGGCGGCATCTACCCACCAGCCCGGGTTACCAGCTACCCGAATACCCTCGAGGAGAAATTGTCACATCTTTGAAGAGGACCTTATCCCGCGATAATATCTGTCGACACGTTTTTGGGTCTGCATTATTGCAACACTTTAATATAGTAATAACAAATATTTAAATTATATTCAGAATTCGTTATCAAACAAACGAATGAGGATGTGCTTTCGGCAGATGTTTGAGCATTTATATTTATTATACATACTTATAACATTGTACGTATTAAACAATAAGGATAGATCTGTACATACCTAATACAACTAATAAGTATATATAGTTACATACACACAAACCTACATAAGATTATTAATAGGAATATTTTTCCAATGTTTTATTGAACTTTGACTTATTAAATAATCCGGCGGAAGAATGTATGCTATTTATTGCACAGTAATTGGAAAAAATGATAATCGAAACGTTATGTAAAAATAATATACATATATCTAATGGAATTATTCGCAAATTTATTTTAATACATAGGTATCTAAATAAACCGTATTCTGTAGATATGCGAAAATTTAACACCAATATATTGTGCAATGCATACTTGATGTCCAAGTGCGCGCCCCGGATTTAACTAGTCTAACCTGCGACCGCCTGATAAAATATGATAAGTGAGCATTCCATCAACGCGACCATCAGAAAATAAAATATAAGTATATAACGCAAATAAATAAATATACATACAGTCAAATTTTAGCTATTTATCTAAATATGAATTAGGTAGGTATGAATCGTTCTAAATTCTTGTATACATATTTAACTATTAAAAAAAAGTAACGAAATCAGCGGAAGAAAAAATCTTTTGTAATTATATGATGGACACAAAAATAGTATTAAATTTTGTACCTAAACACCTATGTATTAAACTTATAAAATACCTATATGAATAGGTACCACTGTTTTATTTTTAAACTGATTAATTGTATTACATAGGTAGATATACTGATCCTATATTCGAAATAAATTTAAATTATTTTGTTAAGCATTTTGCACAATTTATGTCAATCTTGAAATTATATATTTTTCCATCAATAAAAAACAGCTGCTCTTGTAAATATATGCACTTCCGTAGAAATATGTAAAAACTAAACAAATGTTAAGAATTTATTGATATTGCCAGATGATAAACGTTTGTTTGCGCCTTTGTTTACTCTAACCCTCAACCCCTCATCAAATATCCATATTTAACACCTTTTTTATTCGTGTGGAGAACCTCGCTAAGAAGCCAACAGCCTTAAGAAAACAAGGAACGCGATACAGTGACGCGAGCGACGGGTGTAAAAATACTATTATGCTGGTTTTATGTTAAAAGAACGTTACGATTTTTCTGTGTGTTAGTGTTTAATTAATTAAAGTTTGTATTATTCTTTATAATAATACCAGGTAGCTAGATATAGTACTACTTTAATAAAATGAATGCACATTTTTAATACAACTCTCGTAAAGAGAGTGCTGGAAGTACGTACCTACAAAGTAGTAAGGAAATGTTTTAATTAATAATGCAAAATGAAATATTACTGAAACAGCTAATCTGTTACGTACCGGATATTCAATATCGCACTTATCTTTGCTAGGACACAATTTTAATATAAGTAATGTTTATTAAATTAAATGACTAGGTGATGCTTAAAATCCATTAAATTAACGAATATTTCGCGTAATTAAAAGTAAACAAAAACTGAGGACAAAATAATTTAGGTAGGGACTCACCTGGGACGCTGGTGGATAGGTGTAGCCAAACTGAGCGTAGGCTGCCATCTTCTACTAAAACAATTCACTAATCTAACACCTAATAAACTTAACCACCGAAGTTCACCGCCCTTGCTAACTACTCTTCACAGATCGTTCATTGTCCGGCATCGGCGGCATTGTCGTCACTTTAACGCCCACTCAGACTCAAATGTCTATCCATTTGGACGGAGACAAAATTTCGGATGAAATTCGGCTGTGCGAAGCGGCGGTCACCGCGCGGGCAGCGGAATCCCGATCATTCGGACTTTTAGATTTATTATTTGTTTCGCTAAAAGTTTGGTTATTCGCAAATAGTTTTCGTCACGGTCGCACTGTAGAAAAACTTAAAACTTGTTGCTCGGAGGATGAGGCGAGGTCATGTGTCAAAATATCGTAAGGTTCTGCGGAGGGGAGCCGTCGTGTGTGCGGTGTGGTGCGGCCGCCCGCGCTCGCTGCTCGCCCGAGACTGGCGCGGCCCGCGGGCGCCCCCCGGCCGGCGCGCGGGCCCGGCCCCCGGGGCGCGTCGCCCGCCGCCCGGCCAATCGCGCGCCGCGAGAGCTTTTAAAAAGGCTTCTATAACCGTGCGGAGCGAGGCTGTACGCGCGCTCGCGAGCCCGCCATTGGCCCGCGGGCGCCCCCTCCCGCGCGGGCCGCGCCCCTCCCGGGCGGCCACGCCCCGGCCGGGGGTCCGGCGTCCGGAGGTTTACGAGGAGAGCGGACAAATCTCTCTTGGCAAAAAAGAGTCACGATCGGGACAAGGTGTTTCAGTGTCGAGGACAGGTCCCGCGGGAGACGGACAGCTTTACAACTGCTCGCTCGGAACTATCTGTCATTTCTGTCGAATTTTATACAATTTCACAACTTTTATTTTCTTATCTTCTTTGTTCGATTGCTTGGCTCGAGGACGCCGACAAATTGATAACGTTTTTACATTTCATTAAAACAATCAAATAAATGTTAACACGCACTTGAAAAAATAAAACAAGTTCCGTAATCTATCGAGACAAACGGTTTTGAATAATTATCTAGGTAATGCGTAAAAGGATTTTGTATGTAGGTACTTATAAAATTATATTTTTTCAAATGCATACACATATGTAGTTATTAACTTAGTTTACACATACTATGTACATATGAAAATGGTAATAGAATCAAATGAAATATTAACCATTTTTATAAGTTTTTGTCATTAATCAGAAAAATTTCACGATAATATTAAATAATTGAGCAAGTAGGTACCACCCTCCATACCACATTCCGGCCTCAGTTATTATCCAATGTTTGTATTATATCTTCGCATAGGTAGATACTTTAAACTCGATATGGATACATCAGTTGATGGATTTGTAATGCAAAAATTGTTTTTAATTATTGCAACCAATATACGCAATAATAACATGTACAAAAAAAAATTAGGCAAGTGAATACGTTTTCAAAACAATGCAAAATAATGTAAGAATAAACTAATTAAAATGTTATGAATCAGGATGTTTGAAAAATAGTAAGTAGACGTATGAGTAAAACGAGAAATTAAATTGTATAATTTGTCATAGATATGTACAACGTTGGAAAACTTAGAAATATCAAACTGGTTAGATATGTATAACAATATTTTCCTGCCATATTGCGAGCACATTTGTGATAATTAAAAACTATTGCAGTTTATTAAATGTAATTTTAAGATAAGTAGGTAATTGGTGGCCCAGAAGTCACAAACTAGTTTGTTTACCCTTTAATTTCTAAAATATTAATTAAAACACTAAAATGACGTTTGTACTTTTTTAATTAATCAATAAAGTTTGCAAATTCTGAGCAACCCTTCAACATAGTTACTTCATTTATATTATATGATTATAACAATAAAATACTACATAATAATAGTTTTTATTTATCACATTGTTTGATCTACAATCAATATTTTAAGGCAGACTATTTTGTACTCGTCTCAAAACTGCGTTAAAACTAATGTGAAGAAGTGCGTAACATTTTGTAAATAATATCTATGCATTGAATAAAATAAAATAAATGTATAAAATGTTTTTCGTTTTTATTTCCACAAAACATAAGAACACCATCTGAACTTGAAATAAAATTCAGACCATGTTGAATATTCCAAAACAAAATACAATGTATATTACACGTATCTAACTCATTTTTTGTTTCTTATTCAATTTTTAATTATTTATACCCAAATCATTCTAACAATAAAATGGTAGGCAAGTAATACCTCCACATAACTTTCTTCCTCCTAAAATTAAATTGTCAAATAATGTTTGAAATAATCTACGTCGTATATCATCCTACTTGTTTAAAATATATCGCGCGGCTCTCTGCTCAAAGTATAGCCGTTGATGCAAAATAGTATTTTTTTCAAAAACTTAAATCATCATAGTAAAACTATTTTTTAAATCTAGAGATGCAATAATACCTCAGAGGTACACGTTCCACCTCTTCGTTTCATGAAAAAATACGTTATTAATTAGTCAATTAAATCATTACTGAAATTTAAAAACAAATAAATAAAACATTGTTAATAAATGGACTATGCTAATAAAAAAAAAGTATTGTAATGTAAATGAATACAAATTTTGGCATACAAATAATTATTAATATTTATTGTAAGCTTTACATTTTGGTTTTATTTTTATTTTTAATTAATTCTTAAAAATGATCTCCAATAATTTTGTATCATTAAGTCAATTTAATCATTTGTATCAAAGTAACAATTTCAGTAATATTTATTTTTGTAATACATATTTTTTTAAATAGAATTTTAAAAGAGAACAATATTTGACATATAGTTAGTTTATTCGATATCCTTATGAAGGAAATGATATTTTCCGAAACCAGTCGGTGTATTATATTTAACTCGTAAAAATGGTTAAAAACAATATTGTAAAAAATTTATATTAAATTATTATTTGCGAAAAATGAATCACCAGTTAAAATGTAATCTCTTAATAATTGTATCAATTAAAATTGAAAACGCATACTGTTCACTTTTAATTAGTCGTAAAATATAATGTAACCAAGGAAACAATGCAGACATTTGATTGTCAAAATGCATTCAATTTATTATACGATATAAATGTAGACCTTTTATATTCATGCATCGTTACAAATTAAACCGGACATGCATTCATAAAATTGCAAGCCGACCCATAATTGGAAGGTTATAAAAGAAGGATTGCATATTTGCAAGAATTAAGGCAGCAGCCTTCAGCTGATAGGTAGTTTTTTGCAATGCAGAATCTTATTGTACTCGTATGATCGTAATAACATTCGTTTTTATTAAAAATCAATATTCAATGTGTGTGTGTGTGTGTGTGTGTGTGTGTATGCATCTATTTATATTACACCAAAGATTATCTACGTGTATATGTAATTTAATATATAAGAAGTTGACATACATTATATATATATATATTTAAATTATTAAGTTCTTATGAAGTAGGAATATGTAAAGGTTGGAGACTCGGAATATTATCATCTGCCTAGCCCGTTAGCAACTAGCGATTCGATCTGTTCTGTTAATTCTGTAGGTACATGTATTTTTACAAATACGCAGGTATAGGTATATAAATAAATATTTTGAGGTATTTTATAAGCTTAAAAGACAATTTCAGTATTGATTTATTTTGCGTGTCTCATACTAGATCTATTGCATTTTTACAATGGGTCGGAAGATATTTTACTATTTATTAATGTTTTATTGTGTCGAATAATAATCGATATCAAGTAATATCGTGCTTGTTGATCTAGTAGTAAAAATACTCGCCTAGTAGTCGGTGGTTCGATATTCGTTTCAGGAGACCATCAAATTAGTCCTCGTTTAAAAATAGGTAAAATATTGATGTAACATGTTTTCCGTGTAGGTACGTATTTTTTTTTTAAATAGTAGGTGCGCAAAGGGTAGAAAGATATGTAGATTATTAAAAGAGGCTCTTAACTAATAATGGAAGGACGTGGGACCAAGACCAAAAATTTCATCCAAAATCATCATACACAGACACTTAGATAAAATAAGTTGATTGGTGGTAAACAGTATAATAGGAGAATTGAAAGCAATAGTAACTGAAGATGCATATGAAGGGCCTGATCAAGTGGACTACCCTGTTAGAAGTAATTGACGAAAGACGTATGAGGTATGTATGGAAAGATTTTATGAGGGGAACGACGCGATGGTAAGTTAGTTAATTAGTCTACGCGGTAGGTACATTCTAATATTTTATAATATAAAAAAAGGTTTGTAAACATGATTAATGTTCCTGATTCATATCCCGGTGGTAACCAAATATTGATTGATTTTTTTGGTGTATCTTTATTATTATAATATATTTTATAATTAATAAATAAATTTGTGAAATTTATTAGTATATATATATATATATATATATATATATCTAGAGCATAGATACAATATCCAATTTCCTACGAAAATGTAATACATATGTATACTTTAGAACTACGTATTGTATTTCCACAAATATTTTTACTAAATATATTTATTGGTTCCAATGTATAATAGCTAGGTACTACGAAATTCTGTCATCTATAGTAAGTTATTGAAATCATCTTTTCATTGTATATATAATTTTTCTGCATGGTTAAAATCAATATATTATTTCGAGGTCAGTACCGATGTTACATTACCTGCATTGTGCGATTACACAGGTTGGCACTATGTCTCTCATTACCGATATACTCACACTCGTCAAAGTTAACATCAGAAAACACAGAAAACATAAAAGTAAATGAACGACAGTTTAAAATATCACACCCCCTCGTATAATTTACATTTTTATAAATGTCATCTGTTCGTACATATTATAACAACACTCTTTCATCGTCTCTGTCAATGTCAAATTCGCCAAAAATGTGTTAACATATTTTATATATATATATATAATCATGCCTATTCTAAAATACAACTAATAATTTCACCAACGGTGTCTTAACAGTCATGTTTTGATTTCTATGTGTAATGAGCTCAGATTTAATAGCGTAATATGAACCATTGATAAGAATGTTGATGTGATCGTTTACATTAAAAACTCTTTAATTCAAATTGTTGTAACCTAGTAAGTAAACGCACCTATCTTATAAGCACTATATATACTACCTAACCTAACCTACCTTAACCTAATACACACAAAAGTACACAGATATATGTATTTCTTCAATTAACACTTTTTTTTTAAAATATCATTTCACTAACTATACAGAACAGTATTAATCGGGTAATTTAGCAAATTCTTGTACTTTGCTTTATGCCAAACAAGTATATTAAATCAAGGATAAAAACTGTAAAATTTTCTGATAATACAAATTATTTTTAAAACTATTAAAAATATATACTTAAACGTAGTTACATACCCCTAACGCATTTACTGATAAGGTGATATGCCTTAACAATCTCTCATTCTCTAACTCACATTCTTTATAATCAAAAATCTATCTACTTCCAAATTTACTATTCCATCTGTACTACTAAAATCAATATCCCTGCCCAATGTTTCAATCTTCTAAAATCTCCCATCTAAATTAATTAATTAGTAAAATTACAAACATTTATTGAAATGAAGTGAATTTTCACGGACGTAAATTAGATTTTTTTCTGGATTGATCTTTGTAATTTCATTGTCAACTTGTATCACATTTGTAAGTGCGCAGTGTATCAATAATATAAAGATAATAAAATATTGTCTTAGAGATTTTTTTTTAAATAATTAAATGTCGTTATATCGTTTCTACTTATACCGATTATTGAAGTGAGAGAAGCAGTTTTATTATTAAGAAAGCATTATCGTAGCCATAAATGAAATATGGGTTTGTGTGATGCGTAATATAAGACACACTATCTTAACGCTAGTTATCGGACAAAAAGCGTAAGGGTTAATAGCAGTTAATATGTGGGAAGCGATAAGTCCATTAAATTATTGAATTGTTTGTCACGAAACAAAACCTGAACACCCCAATTTGGTTGACCATTACCCCACAAAACTTTATCACAAACCTTAACTTAAACACTAAATAATAGAATCCACTTGAAACAAAAGTTTTCTCGACACGATGTTTCATTCTGGAAGGTTCTCTATCATAGAACAACTTCCTAAATCGGTAAACATTTAGAACCCTGGACGAAATTACAGGTAAAATAGAATTTAAAGGTGTTTCAATATCAACAACCATTGTATCCATAAAAAAATCATTTTATATAATAATATTTTCTTAATGTAATACCTATCTTCATTCCGTGATATAGAATATAGAATAGAATATGAATCTTTAATAGATAATTATAGAATTATCTATTAAAGATTCAATTTAGAGGACAATATGATTTGATTTTTATTATGAGTACTGATTTATTCAGAATGCAAGTAAAATCTTAGTTTAAGCATACGTATGTATACTCAAGAGTTATTTGTAAATTCTTAAATTATATTAATCTAGTCGTAGAGACAGTGGGTAAAAGTTCATTTGGGAGAACGGAAGAATTGGTTTACTTTCAAAATAAATTATAAATTTATAACTTATTTTTAAGGTATAATAATTAGTTGGGATAACTTGAAATCTACTTTGAAGAAATAACGCTTATTATGGTATCATTCACAAAAAATAACCTTAAAAACAAATGATTAATCTTATTCAAAATATCTTAATCTAAGTCTAAGAACTGATTTAAATATTTTTTAAATCATGAATAGGTGTGACGTGATATCTACTAAATTGTATGAACGAGAATTATATAGATATAAAGTTTTGGACTAAATAAAATACGATATCTTTGATTGTATTTTAGTTAATCTAATATGTCAAGCCACAAAGTGATTGCTTTCTATTATTCCATTGGTACCTTCATACTTTGGCTACGTCATAAGCCGCAATTTTGATAAGGAAAGATTATTATATATTATTAACATTTCTGAAGCTTGCCTGCAGATATACCAAAGGCATATAATTTTTTGGTGAAAATCCATCCATAATATAGGATTTTATAAAAATCTAATAAAAAAGTTGTTTTTGTTCATAATACAAAAGTGAATACTCTAGTAAGATAAAGAAGAAACTCTGTACCAAGATTTAATATGTCATGTTGAAGAATTGTATCTTAGAAGAGTCTTACTAAACTCTATATGGCATAAGGCCTGCAATAAAGTATTTTTTTATCAAACTATATTTATAATTTTTTAAATACATATTTTTTTAAATTAGCAATATTAACTTGGTGGTTAAAATTCATATTTTTTATTTATTATCTTAGTTTTATTAACCACAATTGAGTTAATTAATTAATTGTGGTTAATAAAACTAAGATAATAAATAAAAAACATATATTTTTTATATTGATTTTGTACTACATACACACAAATTTTGAGTTAATATCACTACTATGTAATTACGAGAAGAGCAGTCCTTCCTATCTACAGGTGTAAATTGAACTGATCTTTCCGAAATTGTAAATTGAAACTGCTGTTCCTGAAACTATTAACTCATAAATTGTGTGTGTAGTACAAAGTTTATATAAAAACTAAATATTTTTTAAATTAAAATGTTACACCACAAAGTAACTGGCAAATCAATCAATGATATTATATTTAAAATCATTGTGTGTTATTTTTTTGTAATTTAAGACTTGGACACAGATTGCATCATAAAGTTTAGACAGCGTAGTCCAATTAAAATATTCACATATAAGAATCTTTACATTCACTTTGTGTAATATTAAAACAATAATGAAATACGTAGGTAGGCAACTATTTACTTCACACTACGCAGTGTGAAATATTAATTCATCTGATTTTTTTTACAATAATTGTTAATAGCCTATTTATTTTCGAATTGGCAAGTTATTTTTTGAGATTGTTTATGTCTTTTTGTCTGCAACCCTTGACTATCTCTGAGAGTCAAGCTCCTCAGCGTGTCAGCCTGAACCGCCCCCCGGAATCGACGATTTGTAGTGAGAAATCCTCCCACCGAACGCGGGAGTTAGGTACCTAGGCACCGGGAAAGCGGCCGGACACGTCAGAATACACGGCACTCAGGTGGACGAACACGGAAATACACTTATATTTCACAGGGGCTCGTGTTAGCCGAGCAGCCTCTTCCCGAAACTGTACCGAGCCGAGCGTGAAGCTTGTAGGCCGGGCAGACTTCTGCGCTCCCGGTACACGATCCGAGGAATTTTCCACTCCTCAGCGGTTTGCAAACGAGATGCTGTCCGACGCGAGATGATGTTACATGAAAAACGGTATCAAGACGGGCACACAAGTTGTCGACTGTGCAGTCTGACGATTTTAACTGGAAACTGTGTACTAAACCCTTGTAAAAGAAAGAACACTGGAATGATTAGAACGTGGAAAAGAACCGTCGATTTATATTAAGTATTTTCTCTCACTTCAACTCACTCTCAACTCACTTCTTGCAATGAAAACTGACGTATTCAATTTATAACATGCAATTTCTATAATACCGAATGACATTATTTAATTCACTGATATTCACCTTTCCTGCAGAATTGTTAAATACCTTTTAAACATCAACGATGATGTATATTGCAATTTTTTAATTATTAATTATAAAGATATATAAAAAAGAGATCCAAGTTCGAAGCGCAACAACAATATTTTTGGATAAAATTGATTTTAAATGTATATCTTTCTAATTAATACATTTAATTAGTATTTAAAATATCACAGACCTATGTTTTGAATACTCCTTAAAAATATATTTCGAATATTTATTAAGCTAGTATTAACTGTAAATATGCAGCATACTATCAAAACTAATTATTAGAATAAAAAAAAAAATCATAATTCGAGTATGTATTTTTATTCTTAGAACATTCTGAAAGGGTTTTGACTACTGGCAAAACTGACCTATATTATAATTCAATGCATTTCATAAATATCCTGGAACTGAGATTTTATAAAAAGTTATGCAATAGTTAGGATGTGCAGTAAATAAAGCAAAATATTTACAGAAATATAACAGTTCTGAACAATGAAAGAATGGCTTCAAAACAGAATCGGATCCAATTTTCAATTAATGTCTAGACATGGTTGTTAACTAAATTATAGTAGTAAGTGAGGTAATATTTATACAAACTGTGATATCATGACGTGCAGTGGCGTGCAGTAGACATAGATACGTTATGCTGTTACCAATGATATTATACAATCATATATAATATATGTAATTTCGTTTAACCAACGTCTTTGGACAAAATAAATCCGTCGTTTATACGACCTTATCATGTATTTATTTATAATTTTAGAGTACTGTTAATAGCGTTTTTAAAGCCTAAGTTTTAACGTAAAATAATACTTTATTACCCACATAAAACATGTATGGACGTTTTTAAGAATCACTGAACATGATTAATTTATTGTTTGAAAATTTTACACGTAATAACTAAAGGAAATAATTATTTTTATTAAAGGTTAACGTAGGAAATAGTTATGCCAATTGCTTTTTGTTTTTCTCAAATCAAAAACCAATCCATGCACTAAATTTAAGGAACACTCATGAATCAACAGGTTAAAAATAGTAAGACAGTAAAATTCGTGAATTAGTAAAAGATGAAGTAGACACTTCAATGATTTGCCCTTTCTAATGTTATTTTGTTAATAAACAGATAAACCGAAAGGAATTTTCAATTCAGTAAATAGTCATTTACATGACTTGATTAATTCAATAGCTTAAAGAAAGAACTGAGTAATGTAAATAGCACGACGCGACGAATAAAAAAAGAGCGCCATGAGTACAGCGGTGAGTTGCGGTAAGTTTTTAGAAATAAGCAATTAAAGTTTAGACTGGTACACAGACGACACTAATTGCAAAATAATGTTTTCGTTAATGTAAATCCAATTTTTTAATTTATATTTGTTTCCCAGAATTTTTAGTTATGCACATTTTTTATGCTTGTATGCACTGCACGTCCCTGATGATGTGTTCACGTTTTGATAATATAAAATGTATTGTTAAAACGTGAATTCATGAGATGGTATTGGTGCATTCATTCAAACGAATTGATCATTGAAAATTGATTGCCGATAGGTTAGTAACATTATTTCACAAACTTTTCTATATGTAATGTCAACGTACACCATGGTTTAAATGTGAGCCAATTATTTATATTATATTTTACACGCCCTTATGGGCTTTTACAAAATTATTTATAAAAACATGTGCAGCTGTACTAAATAATTCACCATAATGTGTACAATACAGTAGAAGTACACAAGTAAAATCTGAATACACAAGAAAAAAATAATTTAAAAAATTAACAAAAACAAAAAAAAAAATTGTAGAATTACTCTGCTTTCTCTTAATAGACACATTTTTTACTTAAAGAAAACAAATTAATAATTTTTTTAATTAAGATTCCAATAATCCTGTATGTATTTTATGCAAATAGTAAACATTGTATTAAACAAGTCATCTGCCTATACTCTGCATAAAATTATTTACTTAACATTATACTACTTGATAATTAATAGTAATCTACTTTGTCTGTTCATTGCTGAATTTCGTGGTCTCCTGAAGTATGAAGGAACTAAGTACACAATCTGTCTCCATTCCTCCCGGTCTTGAGCTGTGTTGATGGCAGTATTCAAATATGATACTTTATTTGTTCTCCATATTGAGGGAGACCGTCCTCTTGCTCGCTTTCCCTCAACTGTCCATGGAATTACGAGCTTCTTGAGACTCATCGTTTCTTCTGGAGGATAGAAATATTTGCGGTCCATGGGACATGCTCATCCGCCTCCAGAATTTCAAACTTTGCCAGATTTTTTTCTAGCGCGACTGACATAGTACAAGAAGAATTACATGTCTAAATTGTATACTTATAAATAAATAACTCAATAAGAATTAATAAAAAAAATTTTTTTATAAAAAGCATGTTCACTTAACTTTTAACCGTCATTTGTCAATGTGACTCTCGAAATATACACATTATTGACACTGCTGATGTTGAAGTATTTTTTACACTAGTAATGTAATATTAAAATACACCTTAACTCCAAGCAAATTAATCTCCGTCAAATTAATTTAAGCTAATTTAATTCGTTTCACAGATTTTTCAACGGCACACTTAAATCCACAACATCGTGTCAAGACGAATCGACGCCATTATTTTCATTTCAAACACCGGACCACCCAACCCACGATACGTTCATTAAAGCGGAGTTGTCCAATTTATACAATTAACTGCTATTTCACACGTATCGCAAAAAAAATCAGTTAAACTGAAGTAAATGACCGGCGCCATGTAATTTCATTATTAATTTTAAATCACTAGGTAAAACGCCTACCAAGATGGTAAAATTACAAGAATCTTGATTGGTCAAATTCTGAACAATGTATTTTCTGCAACATTTTTAAAAACAAGATCTGATTAAGTACATTGCCTGATTTTAATTTTAAAAGCGCGTTAAATATCTCAACCACGAGTATCATACCAATACTGAATAGAGTATATTTTTGATAACCAAAAAATCAGGAAAATATGAAAAAGTGACGAATGTATATATACTCATTACGATGAAAACTACAGCACGTTGAATTTTCAAAATTGCATTTAATTATAAATTTATAAGATTGAGTTTCTGTGACAAATTTAACAATAGGAATATTGTAAAAATATTATCACAATTTACTGTAATTAATCTTTGTCATCTCCCATCTCCTTAGAGTCGGCTCTCCTAACACTACGTACTTATGAAGTAGTTAATCATTAGTTTTCCTTTGGAGTCGGCTCTCCTAACACTACGTACCTACGAAGTATTTAATCATTAGTTTCCCTTTGGAGTCGGCTCTCCTAACACTACCTACCTATGAAGTATTTAATCATTAATTTCCCTTCGGAGTCGGCTCTCCTTATACATACATATGAAGTACGTACATATGAAGTATTTAATAATTAGTTTTCCTTTGGATTCGGCTCTACTAACACTACATACCTATGAAGTATTTAATCATTAATTTCCCTTTGGAGTCGGCTCTCCTAACACTACGTACCTATGAAGTATTTAATCATTAGTTTCCTTTTGGAGTCGGCTCTCCTAACACTACGTGCCTATGAAGTATTTAATAATTAGTTTTACGCAGTTCGTATGTAGAATTTTATCATTATTTACGCTATCAAAATTTAAAACATTCATAGGATGGATACAAAGGACGTACAAATTAATAATTATTTACCTCTATTATAGCAGCATTTCATTTTTATAATTTAAAAATTTCTGACCATAGTTATGAACATGTTTGTTTTTAATTCGAATAATGTCGATGGAGAGTTCGATAGTATTATTTGACGATTATCGTGACTGTAAAGTGCTTGCTAAAACAGCCAGGTCTGTGAGACGAGAGCAAGGCAAAAACAAACGTCTTTTTAATATATCTAGGTTAAGATTACTTAAATGTTTTATCTTTTATATATTCAATAACAGTACGTAAATGTATATTCAATTTGAAATGAAGTATACATTGTCTTTTTTACGAGTAAGAAAAACACACATGATATATGTCATATTTTATAGCACACAATAGTCATATTTGTTCGTTTTGACAGTTAACTTCGGGTGGAATAGTTTTAATTACATCAACATTTATTTACGTGTGGTTTGTTTTGAATAAAGCTCCATCATTGAAATATAAATTCTATTGAGACCCTGATCACGTAGCGGTCAAATAAGGCGCTAGAAACCTATAAATTTCCGTACATTTCTGGAATATTGTAATAATGACGTTAGTTCTTTATTTGATTCAGAGTATCTATTCGCTTGTAAAACACATACTCCAGACTTGACATACACGTAGTTACATGCGTGTCGCGCGCCAGCTAGCCAGGAATCAACAAATGTAAAAAAATGTGTAAAGAACAAAAAGTTAATCATACCTCATTCATACATAATTCATACATCATTTAATTAATACCGAGAGAAGAGGGGGATTTTTTGTTGACAGTACCAATTATATTAGCATTTTTTAACAATTTTCGTATGCACCTACAGACAATGTAATATGTAAGAAAATATATTTATATAATCCTAACTAGTTTTGCTACTATCGTTTAATTATCGTAATAATAATTGTGTATTTATTAGTTTTTTCTACTAGAAATTACACAAATACAAATACAAATTAAATTAATCAGCTAGAAAGATATACAGAAAAAATATATTTGTCGAAAAATTATTCAATCGAACCTGGACCCTATTCTTTCCAGAGAAAGCGCCGTACCATTATCGCTATAAAAATAGAATGTCTAAATTTTCGACAAATTTTGAACTATTCTATAATATTTACCATTGATACATCTTTAATACCATTTTAAATTACATTCAACTAAATATTGCGGTGAATCCCAAATACCTTTGAGGAAAACATGCTAGGAGACGCCAGAATTAAATTAATTAATTAACCCCATTAGCATCTAATATAGTATAGATTTTTCTATATATATATATATTTGTAGGTGATTCATTTTATGTGTATTAAATATACCACAGAACTATATTTTGAAAAACTGCACAACGATAATGTGTTCTTAAAAACAAATAAAAATAATTTATTTAAAAAACTGAAAGAAAATACAGTTGCAAAACTATTTACTCTATTCGGCATGATAATCAAACAATGACAGCAAATCTTGTTTGGATATCAGAAAATTATATATGTTTTATCCTTTTTGATCCTTCCGATGTATAACATTTAGACACTGAGCCCCTTTATGGGGTTAAGCGGCCATGATAACCTATGTCTACTTACGCTAACACAATGAGTTGTAAGATATCATTTGTCTATTATTGTGGAGAAGAATTCAGCTTTCCTTAATATATTGTTATTCCTAGTTCTCTTTTTACCAATGAAGAAGTACTGAGGTACGTGAATAAGTCAAAAGAACTAAGATGAAATGAATTTTGATATTTGATTTTTTTTACAGTCTATTGAAATACCACTCACCATAATACATAATAACAGGCTTCTGTTTAGTATTTGTAAAAAAATACCTAATAAGCAGAGGCACACACTCTATACAATAAAAAAAACTATACATAATTATAATATTTCCATAATAAAATATTTATTTGATATATTTGAGTATTTAAATCTACGCGAAAATAATTTAGTTCTCATGTGTTAACTAAAACTGTATAACTAGCGGGAGAATTTAAAATTGACAAATAAATCTGTGCTTGTGTTTTTTCGAGAAACCTGTCCCAGACGTATACGAATTAAACGCAACTCTGTTCTGAATACACGTCTTCGTTTTAACAGACTTGTAAAACCCCGCAAATGTATCTTAGAAGCTGACTGACTTTATGCATTCCAATACACTTTGAACGTGGTATTATTTCATATTATAAAATATTTTAGCTCATTTAACTTGAAAACATTCCCAAGAATAATAATAGATAATAATACACACTCACACAGGTATACTTACACAAATACATGCTTCTGAAAGAGCTAATGATAATCTTTTACACCATCGATATTAGCAGCATAACCTAAGTCCATGCCCAGTGCACGCCGCTGCTAGTAAGCACTTAATACATCATATATTTGAGACAGACTAACATTTAGATTTGTAAATGAAATTATTAATATGATAGTATAAATAAAATTCTATTCCTTCCTTTCATTAACAATATTTCTGATTCGTTTCTTATTATTAAGAGCAAAGAAATCAATGCTTTTGGATCTAATCTTTGGTCCCACAACTTTTCATACGTCTAACGTAGAGGCTGAATTGAGAGATTGGATTGTTGCGTCTATTTCATTCAAGTAAGTTTTTTCTATATTTTAAACGAACATAGGTAAGAACGTCGAATTTCAATTTTTTAACGTTTTTTTTTGCATATAAAAGATGAAATTTTAATGATGGGAGTTTTCATTCTCAAGAATAAATTGTAGTTTATTATGGTACATTTCCAGAATCATTAAATTTAGAAATTGAGGAAAAGAAAAGCTCAAAAACATGAAATTTTACTAAATCAGACTTTACAAATAAATTAGAATAAAAATATTTTTTTTAAAGTATATAACGATACTGTCCAATGTTGGCAATCACCAAAAAAAAGAAAGATTTTATCTCTTATACTTGCAGATTCACAGCAAAAAATTAAAAGTTAGATAAATTAAAAAGTTTAATATTTTTTTTTTAAATTACCAAACTAAATCAATTGTAACAAATAGAAGAAAAAAAGAAGAATAAAAGGAAAGTTTGTAAAGATATAGTAAACCTTCAGACGTTTTCGAAAAATGTCAGAATGTAGACGGCTTGCACTATCATAGAGTTATTAGAATCTTGTGTGTGACTGAATCGATTACATCGATATTACATATATATTAATGTTAGCTAAATTGTATTAATAATTTTTTAAGCTTGTTCACTTTACTTTAAATTCTTTCACCTTTCACTAGTAAAAAACCTATCTTCATATTGTTTTAATCATTATTTTTTTTATTTATTATTATTTGACGCATGCAGATTTAGGGGATCGTTGGTAAGTGATAAATTCTCATAGGTGTTCGACTTCACCTCTCATGTTTGCCACTGAACTAGTTGGTGGAGATATTTAAACCTGACTCTGTACGTGACTGTAAGCGCACTTGAGGTGAAAGTTTTTACGAAAATGGCGCTATACAAATTATCCATTATTATTATTATTACCTCACAATGTAATTTAAAACCTAGGATGTTCTGTCTAATAACTAAACAATGACAGTAAATTGTAGATTACGTAGATAAATATAAAATTTAAAATTCTGTTTTTTTTATGTTCAGTGAAATTTACAAAATTGGGAAATATCTTTTATTATTATCTACAGTAACATATTTTTTCTTGTACCGAATCACCATTGCGACCGATAGATATAAATATAAAACGCATGTTTTTATATATACCCACAGTTCTTTGAAAATTGAACAAAACCTGATATTCGAAGACTAGATTCAAAACGACATGGTTCCATCTCTCTTGTATCTGTTTTTCCTGAGGAATTGCGCGTGTGCAAGAGAGAAACATGTTCGCTGTACGTGTAGGATACCTCAGTATCGCGAGCAAGTAATATTACAAGAAAATGGGCCGGACTACATTTAAACCTGCCTAGCAATTTCTGACAACATTCGTACCAAGTATTTCTGCACGGCTATGCATTAGAAAAAAAGATAACCGCTGGTAAGAAGCAACGATATTTTATTAAAAATGAAAAAAATCAACGGTCGACTTGAGTCATCACCGTTGGGTTGCGTGATGACTGCGTTGTTTTTTATCATGATTCCATTGAATCGATAATTGAGGTAAATATATTTTAGATAAAGTAAAGTGAAATAGGAAAAATATAAATTCTTCTCTGCTTTCCTTGAAACGAGATACATTTTAGACGTGTATCGAGATATCGTTATATCGCAATTTACAACAGCCTGGATGTTCTGTATCAGAGCGCTGGTCGCGCATTCTCAGACGTTTCTCTAAGACATATCTCGTCTCTTTTTCCATCGAAGCCTTCCGCATATTCTGCACGGGGATGGCAGCGCGGACTTTTACAAGTATAAGCATAAAGGGTGAAATATATTAGGTGTGTAGCGCTCTTTTTTTCGTTTGAAACTTTCCACCTGATATTGAAAAAGTACCGAATAAATGTTTTTAGAAGAGAGAATATTATTCGGAAACGTGTAATCTACATCCATTCCAGCGCACGAGAGGTGACACGTTCCAATACTTTGTCTCCATACTCGAGAATATTGCAAACTGAATATTTGCAGGACTCGAGAATGACTTTTCCGGCTGATATTTCATACTGGTTTTCGTATAAGATTACGTACAATTTAATACGAAACAAATTTAAATACCTGTCAATTATGTACAATTATTTTCTTGTATCACAGGCGTGTAATAATATCTGCTGAGATCTGACGTAGACATACATATATTGAAAGCACATACACATGTTCCTACCTATGTACACATATTTGTAGTAATTATTACATATCCCCTCTATGCGAAAATTACATTAGACCATTAAGTGCAGAATACGTTTTACCTATATTAGCACTTATTCACCATCACTCAATCCCAGAGGTATTCCATGTCTTAATGTTCTTAACGAGCGTAAAACATACCGTTCTAACCCATTCCTTCAGAACTCCGAGGACTTGAGTACCCGCAACATATTTACGTTGCTCTTTTTCATAATATTATATAATTGATAAACGCAAAAACGAAAAACACCAAGGATATGTGTTAGGTCAGAAATATATATTATTTATTATTATGTTATTTTCATATAATTATTATTGGGGGCATGCAGTACATACGCTTTAATAATTGTGAACAAGTATCATTTCTGGGGAATACATTGTAAGCGTTTAACATGAAAAATCGGTTATAATAAAAATATGTTTACTATCTCTTAATATGAAAATATTTCGCATCTTATTTACTTACTTTCTTATCATTACGCCGTTTCTCCTCGAGAGTAGGCATAAAAGATAGAGCGCCGCACTCTTCTGTTCTGACACTCAATTCTCGCCTCATCCACATTGATACAAGTTCCAATATCTGGTTTACCTCGTCGTATCAAGTCTTTCGCGGACGTCCTCTATTTCTGGTGCCATCAACACTTGTTTCATATATCTGTCTTACCATGTTCTCCTCATCCATCCGTTCCATATGACCAAACCATCTAAGTGAACCTTTCTTAATCTTACTCACTATACTAAGATCAGCTTTACATTATTTTCTTATTTATTCCTTCATTACTCTGCCATAAAAGGATTTGCCACATATGCCTACGCCTAAATGATTTCATTTCCACTGCATTCAATCAACTTTCGTTCCTCTTCTGCCGTCTCAGAATAACAAAAATAATGTATCAGCCGCCACATCGTCATTAAATTATTTTTCATTTATGACTTTATGACTATTGACTCTATTGACTAGGCCGACATCTGTATAAAAAAAAACACGAATTACACTCGCCGCATACTATAGTTATTATTTTAAATATTACCCCTGCCCGTCTTTGAATTACTTACTGTTTATAACTTTACAACTTAACTTTCTATTTACTAGGCTGATATCATAAACAGAATCTACTATTATGACTTATTCATAGAATATATGTGAAAATAAATCTAACTAAGATTTTTTTTTAAATTTTAATTTACGTTATAATAAAAAAACGTTTTTCTGAAAATTTGTTAAGTATCCTGCGAAAGCATTAAGCGGTAATAGATACCTATATCAAATATTATTAGGCAGAATGTAAGGTGAATTGGGGTAAGTGCATTTATGTCTCCTAATTACGTTAGAAATTGGATTCCAGCACCGCAATCTATCAAGAAATGTTATAAATCAATATTTGAAGAGACAGTCCAGAGATGGTGCAAATTCAAACATTAATTTTCTTGTAAAACCATTTAAAATTATGACAGCTGCTTATGTCAACTTGCGAGTTGTGTGTGCCTTTTGAATCTTTCGTATATATCGATAACCTTTGGTGTCAGAACGCTGTTATTAGGTGAGTACCTTTATTTTGAGTTGTAGTTTGTGATCTATATATTAGTTTTATAATTATTTCCGCGGATCACAATTTATAAGACCAGATACACTTACCCCGTCAATTTTAAATTTTAAACTGGGGAGTGCCTCGCCTCAGTAATTGGTTTAGTACCCCATATATTTTTGTATGGAAACTTTCTCAATTAGTCTCTTATCTTATCTTATCTAATTCTCTTGATGTGTAGATAGCTCCATTATTTTTTAAAAATAATTAAACCATTTCTTAAATAATCACTGTGATATGTCGCACTTTCTTCATCTAAGCAATTTTACTACACTTTATTGGAACATAGGACGTTTTGTCCGTTATTATGGACCAAAATAACTAATTCATATTATCATTAAGCAGTGAAGACATTTTTATTATTTTAACATTTAGTTAGAAATAATATAACTAGATTATCTTACCCCAAATAGGGGGTAAGTGCTTCTACTCGTCTAATTTTCGTAAAATGCTTTCCTAAATAGCTATCCTAAAAAGTTACACACCGATTTTTAAAGATTTTAATTAGGAAATAGTTAATGGTCCTTCTGTTAAAGTTTCAAAGTCATAACATAATCTTATAAAGTTTGAGAATAGTTCAAAGTTTATGTCGATGATTTATATGTTGCACTTACCCCGATTCTACGATTTTTTTTTGTAAAGTACGCTTATACTGTGTAGTTTTTTGTAATGTATTAAATAACGCCAGAGAATAGAACGTCATACTCTTCCGTCTTGGCACATCACTCCTGCCTACATTTTCAAAATTTATCATGCAAGTTCTTCTGTATACACCAATATCAGATTTATATATATTGATCTCATATAAATTGATAAATATGAACCCATCTATAGTCTCTAATCAAATAATTAAAACATTCATATATTTAGAATAGAAAATATCTTAAAATAATAGCAGTTGCAAAGTGGAAATCTTAATCAACCAATCTTACCACCATAAAGGTAGAAACATTATCATTTGACAGATGACGGTTTGTTTGTGATGAAGTATATTTTTAATAACATTATTATTAATAACGTTATTTTTTTATTATAGGTAATGTTATTTTCAGAAAAGGCTAGATTCGTTCAACTTACACGTGATGGTGTCAGAGCTTTCTTTAATAATACGTTCCATGAAAGTTGTAGCAGGTAAAATTCGGAGAGGAACCCATCCATTTTTATCAATACTGCATACCGCATGAGTAAATTAGAAATCTTAGAACCCCATGAGTCATTATTATTCACTATGGCCTGATTAACGTTATCCGACGGAAAACATTTAAAATGTATTTTCCGACGGCTATTTAAAGTTTGATATAGTTACAGCATGAATAAAGTTTAGACATTTTACTAGATATTTATAAATATCGATCGATAAAATAAATAAAAATGCGTGTGCCAGGCATGCGCGAATAAAACAACATAATTTTTTACGCAACATTTCTTTAGATATTTTACTAAATAACATATAACGGAATACATTTTAAAAAAATATATTAATATTTGACATCGGGAATCAAATTATCAGAAAATGAAGTAAAGCCAGCTAGTTACACTTAAATTAATAAATTATGAAATCTTTAAAGTTAAAATAAAAATATAATCGTAATATTAGAGAGGTAATTAATTTTAACAAATCTATACAACGCGTGGTTGTTCGGTTACTTGTTTAATTTATATCAAAATTATTGATAAACTCTCTGCAAGTCTATCTGAAATTCCTGATTAATGGGCAGAACCTATTCTGAGAAACTGGTATTTACTACTATTCCGACTTACTACAGGAAGTAGAAGCATAATCCTAGCTTCATAGTTCACAACAGTTCTATGGAAACGGATCATTTCACCATTTGTGACTGGTTATGGAATAATTTACATGTGTTGAAATTCTTATAATTTGCGTACTATTAATATCCCCTGTCCATGGATGAGATACCTTTCGGAGATTCGGCTCGAGTTCGCATAAAGCACAGTTCAGCTTGAAGCAATTTATTAATCATCACCCCATATGTTTTGCGCACAGATTAGAATTTCGGATCCAGTAGGTACTCTCGTTGACTCTCAGAGATCAAAGTCTCATTGGAGATCATTGTGGATCGGAGCCTTACGACTCAAATTAACCGTAGTCTGCCATCCCTTTTCATAGGAGCTTTTCTCATCTTGTTTCAACTCCAGGTACTGACTTGGTTCTTCAATCTCATTATTACTCTTCTTGTTATTAACCGTAGGGACAACGATAGGATTAGTATGACTTGAATGGTAACCAAAAACATATGAATATTACTTAATTGTATTGCAAAATATAATTTTATTATTTAACCTTTTGATGTATAATGATTTTTGTTGAATACAAAATACGAACAGGAACTGCAATTGAAATTAAACAATATCACAAACCGGGTCGGTAGCTCCAGTTTGCTCCGGTCCATTCAGAGCCGTGCTCATCTTCTAATAATCTCTTAATTAGGCCTAATACGATCATAATGAATCGGGACATGTAAATGTTTTAATACAAAATTCAGTTGAAAATTAAAAACTTACTTTTTTGATATAATTTACAAGTCCTGTTTGATTAATTATTTATACCAATGGACAGAACCAATTTTTCTCAACATATTAATATTTTTTATTGTACTGATGTGTTATTTTTCTGATTTATGTAAATAATCAAATGTAGGAGGAATTTTTTATATTGTTTCTCGTACGCAACACTTTGCTAATTTAAAAAAAATATTCTAAACATTTTCCAAGAAACATTATTTGCTAAATAAACTGATATATTATAAATAAATCTCATTTTTTTGAATGCGTAATTTTTAAATCTTTGATTTTGATGAAGCCTACCGAATAAACTATTTTTGATTTAATCTAACTAAGTACCGCATTAAGATATATAATAAATATGTGTATTCATATAAATGAAACTAATTTGTAAAAACAGATAAAATATTAATTATGTACGAAGCAGACTGTTATATCCTTCAAAGCTCTAAAACGTGTTGTATAATATCGTTTTGTTTTAAAAGATTTAATTACACTTGTAACCGGAAGTCATGAAAGAAAGTCGAGAGGTTCAACGGAAGTCCAAAAGCGGTACCTATATATTTAAGTGCGAAGTATTTAAATATGTAAAAAATATCATTTATATTTCTGACAATAAACTTATAACCTAATAAAATAGTTTATCGTTTTTCAATTAGCATTCCACCATTTTACTACAAATGTAGCAGATATCAGTCAGAAACAACGCCGTCAAATATTATATTTTAAATTTAATCCAGCACAAAAATAATCTATTTTAAAAGATTTATCTAATTCGTAAATAAATTTTATTCTCGTGCATCGTTACGTATGATTTGTATTATAATTATGTTATCAAGACCTAAGAACAGATAATGTTAAGGTCGACCTGCAAGAGATTGGCGAATGCGATAATAGCGATATCAACGATTGGATGGCGCTCTGTAGTGACTGCGACCTTGGACTTTTGAGACTTGGAAGGCCGTAAAAGAAAGATATTTTATGTAAGTACATTAAATCACGTCAGTAAATAAAGATACATTATGTGGCAAATTGTACTGTATCAGTATAATATTTTTGGACATTACAATAAACAGCAACTAAATATACTGGTTACTTTAATACAATCGAGTGTCTAGTGAAGTAGCCAACGCATTACTAAGATAGTAATCGAAGGTGATAACTACTACTGCACACTCCACAATATCAATCAAATAAATTAATTGAATTCTCTCTCATCCCGTCCTCTCCCCACTAGCACGTTTAATATACACAAATACATTTCGGCAGCCTGAATTCTTTTGTCTCACAGGATCCATCATCATTGTGACCATATATTAAAGTAGTAAAAATAGCTTTAAAAACAGTCAGCTTGGTCTCGACGCTTAATCCTCACTATTTAAAGGAATTGTCTCACTTGCAGTTCCGATTTATTTCACCTTCCTATCTCCCGTCGCTAAGAAATTCCATTCCAAGGTATTTCAATTTGTCAATTTGGTTTACCTGCACCTCTTAATGATATTGATTAGTCCTAAAACGGGTAAGAAATATATATATTTTTTAAATATTTTAATTAAGTAACAAATCAATCACACGATTTAAATATAAGTTGTATCAGAATCGTCATATCATAATAGTCTGAAAAAAGTCAATAAGACTAGCCAGTGAAAAGATGTTCATTATAATTTGTGTCTTATGTTATTTTAGTCTTACGTTGTTACTCTGAAACGTATATTATTTTGATATTCTTAATCTTGTAATACTGATTTTACTAGAAATTATACAAAGTGATCGCCGCTGATCCAAATTATGTATCCCAAAACATTATTATATTATGTCACACATGAAATGTATTGCTGGAGAAGGATCTTGCGTAACGATGGGCTGCCAATACATCAACAAAGGGCTCGCTTAATATTAGAGCTATTCGTGGTGTTCCGGGGAAGGAGCTGATTTTTTTATTACTCTTGTAAAAAATAATTATTAAAGCAATCGAATTTTACTTAATATACTTATATTATGTAACAATACGCAATATATCGTAAAATAATTTAAACTCAGCTCACCCCTGATCTTGCGCATCCCGTGAACAGCATGATGCGCGAATGTCTAAATCCTGAAACTAATCCAGCTACAGCAAGCCTTATTTACAATAGAAAACAAGAGACTTCCAATTCTTTATCCACATATGCGTTATAGTTACTAGAATGATCTAGAGAAGGAGATAATCCTGAGAACAACCTTAGGCCGTAGAAGACCTAGAAGAGTGCCACGACGATGAATAGATATGTTATATCTGGCTGGACAGACTCTTGAATCACCTGTGAGGGCGACCCAAGACCGGGACTTATGGAGGTGCTTGCGAGCCGAGTCTCATCTGATTGAGGTCACTGTACGTCAATAATAACATGAAAGAAGAAAGAAGAATGCCACATAGCCTTATTCGACGTTTGGCTGCTCACGTTAACGATAGGCCTGCTGGTAGGACCGAGCAACCTGTCACCCTGCCTGCTAGGGGCTGGTGAAATGATAATACGATAGATGTCACCACCATCGCGACATAAAGGTGTGATGGTATTAATGAATATTTTTCTAGTTAATCTGTTTTGAGCGATGATTATACTGCAGGATGCCGCACACGCCATTTTTCGATTTGTGGTCGAGTTCTCTGTTGGTTCACATAAAACATTTTTAAAAATACGGTATCACGGGATATCTACAGAATAATTACTTGTCATTGCAGTAAACGTAGTTGGACTTGAAAATTATTTTATATGTTTTAATTTTGGTTTAGTTTATTTCAATTACTGTGCAAATTGCTCATATTATTTTATTTTTTTTATAATTAATGACATTAATCATTTCATTAAAATAGTATATATATATATATATATATATATTTTGAACCATTAATTTAAATAGTTAATTTAATGTCTATATTTTAGAACAAGTGAAATAAACTTCAAAGTAGAACAAAATGATAAATGCACCGAAAAATATTTAAAAATGTGTATGTGTAAAAATATTAACTCTTATATGCACTGGTGAAACTTTTGTCTCGTCAAACCTTCGAAGTGAGAGCAAAGTTACATCCGTGCACATGCACTCCTACGAATTTTTAAATACCATTAAAATCAATCATAAATTTGCACGATTTGAGTCACACAAGTCGTAACAAACCTAGTCCTAAATATTTGATTGGATGCCTTTTCAAAATATGAATCTTAAATATATTTATATTTTAAATAACAAATGTAAAATAATCCGTTCTGAATTCAAGCAGCAAAAAAAGAACAAATGTCATTAAACTTAAAACAACATTTACCAACATATGTTTTTTTAATACATATACATACAATATATATATATATATATATATATATATATATATATATATATATATATATATATATATGTATTAAAAAAACGTATGTATTATTCCCAGCCACAATTTCCACAATTCTATATATATATATATATATATATAGAATTGTGGGATTATGGAAATTGTGGCTGGGAATAATTATCGTGAGTGAACAATGTTTCGTACACCATTTACACTCAACCACATTAGTACTATTGTAATAATTCGATTTTTTTTTAAATATATTAATTATTAATCGTAACTTTTATGTAAAAAATTATATTTGTTCACTAAAATTGTTGAAGGTTGTGATCTAGTATGTTTTTCCTAAATTAGTATATTTTTGGTCACTAAAATTGCTGAAGGATGTGACCTGGTATGTTTTAGATAAAAAAAACACATTTTTGTCACTCTAATTGTTAAAAGAAGAATGATCAGGGGCGTGTACTGCATACAAGCAAAAAACTGAGCATTAATCAAAATTTTGGAATATAAAAATAAATGTAATAATCTTTATCTTACGAAAAGACCCTATAAAATTTTAGCCGTTATTATCTGGATTAACGTAACTTTGTATACGGTTGTACATATCTTCATATACATGCTTGTTAGCAAATTACTAGCACGTAGGAATTGTATGAACTCAACTTGTTTTTTCAATCTTCATAATAATCGTACTAAACTAAATATTTTCTTAGTGAATCTATCTACGAAGGAAAAATCGTTGAAAATATTTTAAGCAAACTTGAAAGCAGAATATGGTACCGAGCAATAAAAGAACTTTCGTTTTTTAAAGTGATACATTTACAATTATATTCTAAATTTAAATTGATAGAATTGTATTCTAAATAATATAAAAAATTTCAACATTTTTTTTTGGTACCTAGTATACATACTTATTTAGCATCGTAGGTAACAGCATAACCTAAGTTTGAGCCTACTGCACGCCACTGAGTATGGTACCTATGTTTAGTACTGGTGTTGAAGGATATGACCTGGTTTATTTCAAGTAAAAGAACATATTTTTGTCACTAAAATTGTTGAAATATGTGGCTATTGATCATCTCACTGCCTCGTGTCCCGTGGCTGCATCAATCTTCACCCCGTGGCTGTGGGATCGTTCGGCAGATAAGGCGCATCATCCACTATCTTTCAGCTCCGGTTTGATCTCGGCCAGCCCGGCCTCAGTCACTTTGGAAGAAAGAATGACGCTCATGACCGTTTAATTAGATAACTACACGTGGATATGTAAATAGGTGCTTGTGCTGTGCGTGTCCGTTCATATGCAAAGTGTGTGTTTCATTTTTCCTCAAACGTTTCTCGCAGTTCTCGTTGACTGATCACTTGAATAATGAGTTATGTTTTGATATACAATAGAGAATAGACTATTAAATTATCTCCCATCGACTAGCTATTTATGGAATTATGCGGTAGCAAATAGTGGAAGATAACACGATATAATGAGCCGTAATAAAGTAACGGATTATGTATGTGTTCTTATTTACTTTCCAATCACGAAATAACAAGAGGAGGGTATGCTAATTCAAGGATTGTTCGCAGATATCGGATGCTCTCTGAGGTTCCACGGTTATTACCAATCTTTCAATACGTATATCAATGTTGAGAATATGTTCTTGCTTACAACCCAATTAGGTACTACTCTCTGATGACTCCTGATGATGTGAATACTTTCATGAATCGTGGCAAGCTACCTGTGGCATGCTGTGCTTTACAACATGACGTATTTAACGTCTATAAGGTTTACATGTATGCTTCAAGACTTTCCACTGCCTAGTGATGAGATGTACATCTATACGTTTTGCTGACGTTTCAGTATGAGGCATATATGAATGCCACGTACACGTAAAATGCGTTGTATTGGAAATCGTAAATTATCTCTTTTGTCACTTTACATCATTGAATTCCACTGCACTTCAAGAGCTTTGCATCACATTAGATATATAAGTACAAGTCACGCTCTCAGGTACGTTCTATGAAATGATTGGTTCAGCGTCTGCTTAAGTCGCAAGAGGACTCGATCATCTGAATAATGATATCAGAAATGTTATTTAATAAAGAATAAATATGTATTTTCATAAAATCAATTCCATGAGACATATTATAACAATATAACATTGTAAATGATATATTGTACTTAAAGTGCCCTTGGGGTAAAATTAAAGATGTCCATTATCCAGAAGCGCAAAGGTCAGTGACAGACAGTCTACCTTGGCCAGAAGGTGAATGAGGGAACCCACCACTAATCCAGGACCGTTTATAAGTAAAAGCTCGGCTCTACTCATTCTCTGCCAGGTTAGAATTTATTTATGCTAAACACCTCAGTGCATAAGCGTCCAAGCAATGACGTTGTGCCGCCAACTAATACCTCCATCATTACACCTATAACCCCATATAAAAATCTTTATATTCATCAGAATGTGAATACTGTCAATATTTCAGAAAGAATGACGAATAAAATAAATGACATCCCTCTGCGCAGTCTTGCATGCAGCACAAGACTGATAAAAAAAGGAGAAGGATTATCAGGATAACCGCGTGAGTGAGAAGATTGAGAAGCAATGATGAACTACAGAGAAAGATACAATTTGTATGTTATGACCTGTGTTATGAATTACATTGATCTCTGAATCAGTAAAGGTACGTGGTTGCCCAATTCTAATCAGCGCGCAAAACTCATAAAGCCTTTACTCTAAATTTTGTACTATTCTTTACACGCACTCGATTCAAATCTCCAAGAGAAATCTCATACGTGGACAAGGGACGTTAAAGAAATATTATTATTATTAAAAAATACAGCCGAAAGTTTTCAACGCGTCTATAGTTGAGAAACTTAAAATATTAATATTAGTTTAAAATAAGTAAGTATACCTTTTCGTCAAATATAAGCTATATGTTTATATTTACATAGATAATATAAGAGAATATAATTAATTAATAATGTGCTTAAATATGATATGGGCATATTATCTATGGCATTTCTTGATTTATTCTTTATATATTTTTTACAAATTTTTTAAAGTATTAATCACTAACTTTCATATATTCACTTTTTAAAGCTAGATATTGCAGATCTATTGCGATTACTTCAAAGCTCGATTTTTAGATACGCTATATTAGTCAGTTGACTATCCCTTAACGTTTCGTATTATCAATCTATATATTCAAGGTGATCGTTCCAGGAGATCACCAAGTTAGTCTTATTTTTATAGCAAAAGCATTTAGCTTAGTTTAAAAATAGTAAGAATATTGATGTGACATGTATTTCAAGAACGCATAGAAATGAAATTAATCAATAAAAAACATTTATAATATGATAATAACATTAAATAATTATATTGCGCCATTTCTGTAAAAATATCACCACAAGGACACTTCAGCAACAACTCTGTGGTAAGATACTTGAATAATTTTTGATAATTGTATATGGGTAACAATTTAGATATATACCTACTATAATACACATTACATAAACTTAAGTTTTATGCTGCTCTGACGGAGGAACAGACGTTGTTTCGAAACCGGTTGGTATTAAACAATAAAACTCAAGTGGTTTAATACGTTTCGTTTATGTTTCCTGTAGTTCTTTTTAGTTTGCAATACTTACTGACATATAATTTAATTATTACCAACAAAATGAAAGAGTACGTTTCACCTGAAATGTTTGAAATAGGTTATTAAATTATTTTATATCCACGTAACAAGTTAAAGATGTTTTTGTACATTTAATAGTAATGTCAATCTGACATATGAATGCCATATATACCTAATGGTGGTGCCGTCGCCAGGAGTCCCTAGAAGGATCAGCGGGATGTACCAAGATGAAAGGCAAGGAATACATTCAAAACGAATAAACCTCTACAGCGAAAATCTAAAGCCATGCACTTTACACGTGATTAATAAAATAGTGCAAAGCGATTTAGAAAAACATATATAATTTTCAAAATTGCATCATCTCAGTAATAGTTCACATAAAAAATATCTTAGTATTATAGTATATTATAAATGTAATGGTTTAAATTGTCACTGTATATCTAAAAATGTACCTAATTTAATATTACTTTTATTCTTAAGCACTATTGTGCAAATTAAATTTTAAAACAAATTAGTTAAATTAATTATAAAGATGTACAGAAAAAGCTATCCATCGAAAAAATATTTCGATAAGTAGGTACCTATAGAATAATCGATGTATCTTCTATAAAAGACTTTTCGTAAACTTAAACGGTTAACATGGCGTGAATGATAACGCAGTTCCTCGTCAAAGAATTTATATGGGTTCGTATCCCGGTTGCCAAATATTATTCGATAGATACATTTTTATGTAGGTGTGTCTTTCTAATTATTTTTTCAAATTTGTTTTAAATATAAAATTGCATCTTCACAGTAAAATATGTTTAAATTATAAAAGTAAACTAAATTATACCGAATAAGATCGATACATGAAGAAGGTTTGTATCGTTTTTAAATTTAAGTATAAATGATTATCTGTATTAAAATCTTTTGATATATATTGATTACTAACTTAGTTTTTGAGTTTAATAAAAATATAATATGATTAATTTACTTAATTCTGGAACTGAACAAACATTTTTAAAATTGTGAGTATATTTATGTTTCTAAAACATAAACTACAATTTTTATATCACACCGATACCGCTAGACTTTTGGATATTTTACATACATAGATATGTAGGGCTATAACACGGTGTTGATTTTTATGAACATCTATAGAGTAGTGAAGTAAATTAATTAGACATTTTGGTCGTAAATATGCGAACATTCCGAAGACGGTCACCATTCTTATTGGCACAAAAAAAATGTCACACATATTTGGGCTACAAGAGGTCTCCAATTACTAATGGGAAAGGAATTGCCCCAAGGCTGCACTTCACTAAACCCAACAGACTACCACTCTGAGAGGGTGCATCCTAAAAACCTTTCAATATTTCAATAATATAATAATATTACGATTTTAATTTAGGAATTTATATTAATTTATCGTGGAATTCATTAAAATAGTGCTGTAATATATATTTGTATCCGTTATGTTTCTTGATCACAACCTAATTGCGCTAACCTCACCTTATAAGCCAAGGCGACTCTAGCGGTTCATAATGGAGTCCTGGTATCGACACACTGTACACGGTACTGGAGCTAGCAGAAGAGTAACGAAAGTAGACTGAATACAGTAGAAATGAGATCACTTAAGCTCATTCGTGACAGAGTAAAAAAATATAGAAAGAATGTAAACTTGATCTTAGTAGGTATAGTGAGAAAGATTACGAAAGGATCACTTTAGTAGTTTAGTCATATGGAACGGATGAATGAAGAGAGGATGATAAGAAAGATATATGACGCAAATGTTGATGGTATCAGAAATAAAGGACGTCCACGGAAGACTTAGCATAACCAGATAAACCATATACTGGAAGATAGTCCTGTTAGAAGCCATAATAACAGACTAGCTTTTATGAGAAGATGAATGAATGTGGGTGAGGCGAGAGTTGTGTCAATAAAGAAGATTGCGGCGTTCTATTCTCTCCGTCTACCCCGCGGGGAAACAGCGTGATGGTAAGTGAGTAAGCTATCCTAACACTAAATTCATACATATGTCAAGAAACTATCGAGCTGTAACATGTAAATTTAGGAATGACTGTTCATTTAAGTTGAGTTCACATATTTCATCTGCCTCCAAATGCATGTGGTCATTGGTTGAAAGAATGAGATACCGCCGCGTGCCCAGATGATCCAATTCTTAACGAAGAACCTTTAAATTTCCTTGTAATAACTTTCATGTTTTGTGAAATGTTCCGGTCCTACATACTTAGTTTTCATTGTAATATTTGATGTACTTTTCTGCGGAATATTTTGTATCAATATATTTTTTAATGTAATTGAAAAGTAAGTTCCATGTTAAAAGAAGTGCCAGAGCGGCGCCCTGGCCCCACTTCACCATTGATACAATCACTATTTAGGGATTAAATTTGTGTCTAGAGAATAATATTTAACATTTTATTTAATTATTTATTTAATACGTTCATCATTGCACGTTTTTTATTGTTCCCTGCTCACCTCATTGGATCAGAGTCTGTATCGAGGTGGGTAGTGCTTTTCTCTCGTATCATCAGCAATAAGTTAGGTAACTCATTATAACTCGAACACAAAGATACATGGTAATTATATACGTGATATATAAATAAACAATTAGAAAAAATACATAAATCAATGATAATAAACAAGATATATTGAACTTTCTTTTACACAATTAAGGATTTTTAAAAAGTAGTGTAAGTAAGCAGTTCAATGATAATAAACAAGATGTAGGTACTGCATTTCTTTACGAATGATCGATGATAATATAATATCAAAATTTAGGGATTTGTGTTGCGGACTGCAAAAAAATTTTCATACCTGCACACATATAAAGTCCTCTACACTTCTCTCGTCAGACCTCATTGTACACTCGACGGCGGTTGAAAGAGTCCAGAGAAAGTTTCTAAGATTTATTAATTTTAATTTAAATATACATTCTGAGGATATCAATTATGATTATCTTCTTAGCCGTCTGAAATTGTTAAACTTATCAGTGATCTTATATTTCTATACAGGATCATCAATGGTATGATTGATTAACCCCAAATTGTTGGTCTGATTGACTTTCACGCACCATTGAGGTCATCGAGACACAATTCATTGTTTTATTACAGTGGTAATGTCAGAACTCATGCACTAGCGAACTCCGCAGTCCCCAGAATGCATTATTGGGGAATGAATGTGCGGAGGTAGTTGACATTTTTGCTGTTAATTTTATTTTTTATAGGACTACACTATTATAATTTTTTGTGTCTCAACTCAATGGTGACGGATAAATTGCTACTTCGCATTTTATATATATTTTCAATTTTGATTATGTAAAAACATGCTGACACTATGAATCATTTTTTCTTAGTGTATTTCTGTTGTAATTTTCTGTTATTTTACAAATTTTGTTAATGACTGAACTGAGCGTGTATAATAATAAATAAATATATATTGCAAAGTTGCTTAGTAATAATTAGTAATAATTCTTAATTTTTTTTAAATGTCAAGTGTGAAAAAACAAGAAGGCTTGTTTACTTTGTGAAGACCCGTATGTCCACTGGGACCGTATAGCGTCTCATTTGGTCCAGCGGAAGCGCCCAGTCTCCTCTACTTTTGCATTGAATTTTTTTCCCGTCCTTAAATCGTAAAAGTCCTGGCCCATGGCGCCAGGCCTTCCTCCGGCTGGAGACATAAATAACTTCTGCCTCCTTCTCCGTGCCGAGGGTAAAGGCTCCGTGATTGGCCCCAGTGAAAGGAGGCCCCAGTCTGAATAATACCTTCGATCTCTTACGGTAAAACTCATTAATTACTTTTAAGAAATTTTAATCAGCATCAACGTGTATTATGTATCTATAATACATATATTATATATATTTACAATATCAATTTACTCGTGGAAATGTTGTATACACAATTTTAATTGTTTTTTAATATATTATCCTTTATAATAAAACGTTCAGTAATGTGCGCAATTAAATATCTTTAAAAAAATTCTAAATGAGCTAAATAAATTATTATGAAATAATTAAAATAAAACCCGATTTCAGAGTTTTGTTCCTTCGTCAGGGAAGAACAAAAATAAATAAACGCATATAATTTTATCTGTAGTTTCGATGTTTATTTCGAAAACAAATTCTTAAAATCTACACTTTAGGTAAAAGATATATATTAGAGTTAAGTTAGGTTATGTGTAATTACTTTAATTGTGTTAAGTTTTAAAACTTTTTAATAAAAGTCAAGGTTTTAAATTTTAAAATGTATAAGTAATTGATAATAAATTAATTTTAAAAATATTTAAATTTGAGTGAATACAACTATTACATTTATAGTTTTGTATGTACAGTTCACTGGAAAAAAATGAATGAATCAAATTTGATATCATTAATTTTTGGCAATTTAAAATTATATTTAATAGAAAACGATCGCTTATCATTGTACTTTATGTAGGTAACTACTATTATTGTTTATATATAATTTTTCAGGTAGATTAGTGTACGAACTGGATTCATCGGAACGTGAAAGGACATCTTGTGGGTGGGTTATTTAAGATGAATGTTATTTATTTAAATTAATAAATTTATAGATTGAAAACTTAAATAAATATTTAAAAATAACTTAACATTATAACATAGAAAATCAAAAATTGTAAAAATAAAATTGAAGTCATATTAAATTTAAGGATGTTAATTTGAATACCGGGGTGTTTACCCTAAACAAGAAAACTAATGGTCCCTTCCCACTATCAATATAAATAAGCTGAAATATGTCACTAATTTCTGGACCAAAAAAGGTGTGTGACACAATATGGCTATTGAGACGAATGAATGCTTTAGGGCTGTTTCCCTTTCCAAAGCGTCTCCACATTTTGTGCATCATTAAAAATATTTTGAGATTTGCAATAGATCTTACATAATGAAATATTGACGAAAATACTTTTAAAAAATACACGCCACGAATGCAAAACATACATGCTTGATTTTATAAATACAAATTTGCTACATAAATAATTACTGTTAATTACTTAGTATGCAAAAAGAAAATTATAAACCGTGATATTTAAGAAAATACATAATTCTTCGTATATTAAAAGGCTTGCTATTTATAATATCATTAGGAATTACGAGTTATTAAATTTACTTAAACTCAAAACAATTGTGTTATTAATTGGATAGTATAGTTAATTAATATTAAGTATAGTTAATTAATATTAAGTATAGTTAATTAATATTAAGTATAATTAATTAATATTAATTAATATTAGTGATTGACGGTGAGATCTACATGAAGTTTGAGGAAAACTAATCCATATGCAGTGTAATGCAATACCATACCTGATTATGACAAAAAATTTAATTATAGTAAGTATAATTATTAATATTTTTACTATTTATAAATCTCGTGTTGTGAAAAATATGATATCTTGATGGTCTCTCAAGATGAGACTCAAGTTTTATCTCTTACTTAGTCACTAGTCTTGCCGTCAAAACAAACTAAACAATTTTGAAATTATTTCATTACTAGCCGATTGGTTTTGCTAGTTAGTGGCCATTGCGCGGCCACGAGTTACTAAGTTAACCATAAAAATTAAAAAAAAAATAGTTACAATCAGATTCTTGAACGAAAAATCATATTCTTTATCTGCCAAAATATTCTAAGTATTTTGGACAATTGTGTATTGTAATATCACACTAAACCAACCAACAATTCTTGTCATGGTGAAAACGTATTTACAAAATTCGCATTAAAATCTATAACATTCACATCCTGGTAGAAAGGAAAAAAAACTTATTTGAGAATTCTATAGATACCTACACGGCACCTACCTAATGATTAGAAAATTAAAAATAACACGTAAATAAATAGTAACTGCAACAAAGTTTCAAACAAATTTGAATTTTAAAAATTGATAAAATAAATGTAATAAAATTTTATTATTTCCTTCCTTCCTTTCTTCCCAGTACACATAATACACACACGTAATTATGTACACATAACCATGAGAATACTAATAAGTACCTAATCACTTTTTTTTAATTACTATAAATTAAATAAAATATTCTAATTTCTAAATAATTATTGAATAATATGTTTTCCACCCTCTACCACATATTTTATGTTGTTTAGTGTACGAATGCCTTTTGTTCTTTATCACATTCAAAAAATTGAAAATTGTTCAATTCTTTATTATGAGAAAATAAACACTTGTCAAGCTCAGTAATAACAATCATTGTATACTTTGTGTGGAGTTTATTTGTATAAAAAATTCACCTATTTGTAACATAAAATATGATTTGAACATCGCTAATTGCTATTAAATTGCCGAGTATGAGGCAATTTTAGAACAACCCTCCAAAACCTGTTTCTGATTCACGCAGGAACCGCCCTCTACACAAAAGAGGCCATTTTGACATTTTTTATTTTATCGTAAAATCTAGAAAAATAATATGGCACCGTCAGTCACCAGCCAATCGCACTACTGCTAGACCACCGCGTGAACAGTACCCCATAATTTGATACACATGTCATACCAAATAGGATTTCACGGTGTGGGAGCACTGGACGCGCTCGTGAGTCTAGAGTACTGAGTGGCAGAGCCGAGTACTTATAACTGTACTTCTGGATGTGGGTGCTGACGTCCAAAGAACAGAAAGATCCCGCACGTGTGATATTTAGTTATTTAAATGGTACACATGTCAAGATATGAGCGCTGACTGGAGTGATTAGAAATGCACAGTGATTCTACTAAAGCCTTTAAATTGAGATTCACGTATATATTGCGCTTGGGGTGTAAGCCCCTTCTAAGACAATGAGATTTTAGAATATAATTGGTTCTCAATTCTACAAATATAAAACTAATCTTTGAATATTGAACATGATTAAAAAGAATTGCTTAGGAGGTTTGGTCACATGGAAAGAATAATTGAGGAGAGAATAGTAAGAATAATGTCGATGGCACCAAACCAGATACCAAATACTGGAAGATGGTCATGTTAGAGGCCTTAGTGATCGACAAGCTTACTTGAAATTAATGAGTGCAGAGGCGAGAATTGTGTCAGAATAAAAGTGTAGTACTCTATCGTCTCTGCCTACCCAAAACGGCATGATAGTTAATTATAAAACTGAATGCCTGTTTGCTTGTTCTTTACACAATAATATACCCCTTAGCCATTCTTAACCAAATTTTGCGTAGTTACTCTATAGCACCATACGAAAAACATACGTAAACACCCTTCCCTCTTCCCCTGGCAACCTCACCCTTTCACCCTATACAAATAGTTATATAAAATAAAATGTATTATAGTATATAAATAATTATATAAATATAAAATGTATTATAGTATAGGATAGAATACCATCCGTTCCAAATGTCTCTATCTATCTAACCACGCCACTCCGCCCTCTCTGATTTAAATGAGTTTTCTAATATTTTGAATGTCATCTATTCCAAAATTTTGCACACCTACTTTTTAGGACCCTAATAAAAATATAGTCACAGTTATAAACATTTAATCATTTTGTTCTCCTCTTTCAGTAACCACATATATTTTACATCGTTATTATTTAGAGCCAACGCAAAACGAAGGCACCCCTACTTCTTAATACCTTATATATTATTATATAGTTTTGTATTAAAAATAGCCTTAAATGTCAAAAAAATTATAATTCTTTATTTATTTAGATGAATTTGATTTCAAACACCTCATTGAATATCATATATATCATGTAAATTAACCTATATACGTCTCGCAGAAGCTGTCGTTTTTCCAAAATGTCATCTGGTCTGGATTTCTTGATTATATCTTTACAATAAAAATAGTAATATCAGTTCGATTTTCCATATTTTGAACCCTCGCAATTGTGCGCAGTGATAAAACATTAACTAAAATCAGAGTGTCAAAATTGAGTAATATTTTGTTTATAAAATGAATTTTAATAACATAACTAAAAGGTTAGATATCAATTTAATTAGTTTTACAAAGAAAATTAAATCATTCAAGGCTCAATGTACTCTATATCAACTAATATTATTCTGCTTACTATAGTGTTAGTTTAATCAAATATAAAAAATAATCATCTTACCAAATACAATTTTTCTTTTTCGTATGCGTCATGTAAAAAAAGAAAATATATTAATATATCGTTTAATTCACACCACATATCTATGCAAAATGAGTTAACGTACATTTTTTTATTCCGTTATGCCCTTACAATTTAACAACGGGCGTTTACAATTAAAGTCGTTGAATATTTTATTTACGAGTCAACCAATTCTGTCGTTGGTACGACTTTACAAGATTTTTCAAAATATTGTGTAAGTAAAGGCTTCGACATTCATTTTTGAATCGACAGAAGATATCATGTGAAAAATAAAGAATAAATAAAATTATGTTAGAACATAATTGTATAAAATATCAATTGGCGCTTGAATAAAATTCCACAAAATTATTAAAATATTAATCAAAATTAAACAATTTATCAAAACCTAAACTTGGACTATTAACAAGAGAGAAATAAATTGGTTAACAGCCAAATAGGATGAAGAGAATTAGCTGGACCGATAGAGCTACAAATGATAAAATTCTGAAAAGATTACTAGAATAGAGATCCATTGCAGACATCTTGGAAAATCGAGAAAGATGGGGAATGAACATAGACAATTCTTAAATACAATATGAACAAATGTTAAATGCCATTATTTTTAAAAGAGATGCGTGCACGCAATACGTGTCATATCAATATTCTTACTATTTTCTAACTATTAGAATTCTAACTAACTAAATAGCTAGTCTCCTAGAGTGAGAAAGTTTTAACAACTAGATCAACGAGCACGTCAATTTTAAGCACGTAAGTAAGGAAAAGATTGAGTGGAGAAGACAGAGGGGAAGAATTAAAAAAAAAAATCAAATAAAGAGCAAGGTAAATGCAGACATCTACATACGACTCCTAGATGGTGTTAAGAGGTTCTATTGACAATCAGTTATATAATATGAAAGAATAATGTGTAATTATTTTTAATTCCATCTTAAATACGCTATTTTTGGATAGTTCTACGTGACTATTTTTGAAAACGATTATCAATCCTAATACGTTCATCAGAATGTCTTGCATTAACGATAGCCATATAATACGTAGCATCCCTTCACCCGACATTTGCTAAAAGACGATCGAATCAATTATTTAAGCAGCTTTCGAACACCATAGTTGGCAATTTATGTGGTGATATAAATGTATGATTAAATTAATTGGTTAAAAAAAATTTGTGAAATTATTGCATGTGCTTACACGTAAATACTTAACGTATTTTCCGAACCCCACGATGCATTTTTTACGTAGAAAAATGGACTTTATATTGGGGTGCCTCTTATGGTCTGAGGGTAGGCGATATATGATAATAAGTCCCTATAGAAAACAAGTTAAGCTACCAAATTAATATTAGTCGCATTTTTATTTATACCTATACCTATGTGTATTTAATTTTAATAGCTGATAAATTTATTCATTTTAAATCATTTTACTTAATGTGTGTTTTTTATTTGCTATTTGTACTTCATTTTAGTTACTATCTTTCAATATGACTTTAATTAATTAATTAATTAGAAATATCTTTTAGAAAAAAATTTAATATAGTTAATAATTAATTTTGAAAATTCAGAAAAAATTCTACTTTTCAAAAATATATTAGCTTGCTACCGGGATACGAACCTGAAACTTTTCATATGAGGACATAATTCTGTCCTGATACAATTCTCACCTCATCCACATTCATACATTTTTTTCATGCAAGCTCGTCGACTGTTGATACATCTAATAGGACCATCTTCCATTTCCTGGACATGCCAAGTCTTCCGCGGACGTCTTCTGTTTCTAGTACCATCAACATTTTTTCCTCATTCATTCGTTAAACATGATCAAAATACTTAAGCGATTCTTTTTTAGTTCTATTCACTATGCTAAGATTGGCATTACATTCTCTCCTAATTTGTTTATTCTGTACTGTGTCGTAAATGGATTTGTACATGTACGTCTAAGTGATATCATTTCACTGCATTCAGTCAACTCTTCTCTTTCTGCCAACTTCAGGTTCACTTCCATACATCAATGTTGGTACCAGTACTTCATTGTTTATCGCTATTCTTGCCTTTGTTGACAAGTTTCCATTACTATACATATACTCTATTTTATATTCAAAAGAGTAAACATTCATCTTAACCTAGACATATTAAAAATAAATTTGATATACTTATGTAAGACGCACAATCTCGCTACTTTTGTGTTTTTTTCTTAGTGCCAATGTACACTAACCTACGTTAAGACAATATAATGATGTTTAATAAAATAAATGAAGAAATAATTTACAAAAAACCTTTATATAGAGAAAGCACTCGGAAGTTAACCAGCCCTGACATTGTGATATTTTATGGGTCAGTACTCAGTACAGTAAAGTAAAGTAAGAAAGACCTCTGAAATGAAGTGCAAGGGAAAGTCTTCGGAAGGGCAATCCACCTAGCGCGTGACTTGCGAAGTGACCCTCACAAAACTTTATTGCGCCTCTTAACTGAATTTCGTGCCCACATGCAAAATCGCACAGTACTACAAACAATACTACAATAAACCAAATAAAGTTAATAGTGTAGAGTTCAGAAGTATTATCAAAGAAAAATCTCAAAGAATAATTAAATATATAGTAAAAATCAACAACCGAATTCGATTGATTGATGTTTATTTAAAAAAGAGATTCTTTTTTTAAACTTGAATTAATCAAGTTAACGTTAATACTGTAATATATATGTTTTAAAATTATTTTTATTACATATATTGTTACCCAGGGCCAGCTCTAGTATGAAGCCAAGTAGGGCTTGACTAAGGGCGCCATGATAAAAGACGCGTCAACGCTACATCTCAAAGATAATAAAAATTAATCAAAAGTGGTACGTTGGGACAAAAGAGTGCGGTGTTCTATCCTCTTTAATTTATTTATCTCTATTTATCGATTCGCTACCTTTTTCATATTCCTCCATTATACTGTGGTGTCAAACTGTCACTCTAGTATTTAATAATATATTTTGTGTTTAAATTTAATTATTTATTTTGTTATTTATATAATACAAAACATAAAAATGTAATATTAATATTGAATTTATTTGATAAACAATTCATCTGGCGAACTTTGTATCCAGCTTAATTATTAAAGAGATTAAGCTATTTTGGTATCACGTCTCATTGGCATCCGCCGATGGTACAATAGTTAGTATTCCCAGCTATTACACAGGAAACTGCAGCTCGATACTCCGGCGGAGAATTTTCAATTTTAATTCTATTTATTTAGTTGAATTTATGAATATTTTTTAGAACTAAATAAATATATCTATTCTATGCGAACCCGCTGTTTATTGCTGTACTAGTAATTTTTAAATTAAGTACCTATAAATTAATTTATACCACAGACTAGTAAATGAATAGACATGATATAAAGTGTACATATAGGAGAGGGGTTCAGAACATTAGTTGCGGGACGAGAGACATTTTATAAACATTATTTGTGGAAACATAAATCTGATAGTTTATGACACATTTATGTAACAGTCTTTGTGTAAACAAGACGTATTTTTTACATTAATGCATGTTATATTGTCAGCATTTCAATTTTCGTTCCAATCGAGTAATATATTTTTAAAAAGTCGCGGAGCTATTTTTTTAGCTTAAAGTGATCTTGTGGGTGACACCAAAATGCAAATATTGAAACAATGAATTGGCTTTAGTTCATATCTATATATTCGGTAGTCTGTGATTTATACCTAAGAAAACCACATTGGTGATAATGTGTCGTATCTATATCATATAATTTTAGATATTTAATTAATTACATAATTATATTTTTATATAAAATATTAAGACAGTTTTTTGTTTGCTAATCTAATGGTTTTACATTTAATTCAACACATTGTCAGATATCATTCAGAATCTTCAACTATTATTATACTAAAATATTACCATGAATATGTTGTAAATTATTCGTCTTGTTTGCCAACATGGGTCAAAAATCAAAACATTAAATGCATACTAATACTTTACAATGCTAAAGTAATTTAATAACTAAGAAAATATGATTCGCAAAATTCGTTTAACTACCTCATAACATGACTAATAAATTAATAATAATAAAAAAATATTAAATTATAGTATTTTTAATTAAAGTACTTTTGATTCGTGTCTGGGGATACGTATACTGAATTAAATAGTTACCACAGCGTAAGGTGAGGTAATTTGCATCAACACGTTAAAGGCTGCACGAAACCCACCACATTTGCACTCTCACCCCAGTAACATGCAGCAGGGTTGTTCAGTAGGAAGGGTACATATAGACGCTTCCCTTTGATATCTTCCGAATTAAGTTACAAACAAATATTTTGTTAAAAACACATTATTGTGAAGTTGCAGTTTTTCAGAACATAGTTCTGTGCTATTTTAATACAAATTAAATGTATTAATTTGAGAGATATACAGGAAAATCAAATTTATCAACCGGAAGATTTAATTAAATTTGGAATAATAGATTTATAAATTTGTAAGAACTACAGTACACAAGTTCGAAAATTTTTCGTCAACTTACTCTATTGGTGTGGTGTAATCGGTTAACGAATTTCCATATACAGGAAAGGATCCAGATTTGAATTCCGGTAGCAACAAAAATCTTTTTTCGATAAATTGAATTTCCCTGTATATCTTTCTAACTGATACATTTAATTTAAATTCAAATATTTTGTTACTAATGTCGGTAAATGAAAACGCATCAAAAGCTAAACTTGTGACGTTCTGCGATATTATTTGTAGAAAAATAATTTTAAAACTGGTAATATTCCAATCGAAATTATGTATCATGAACTATTCTGGTTCAAACGTATTAGTAAAAAGTTTATAAAGTATAAAAAGAGACAAAATATACGATTAACGTGTCTTCGGTTCTCTAAAGAGGCTACTATCCCTATTCAATGGTACCGACCAAGCGATTTTTCAATTGCTTTACTTAGTGAATAACACACGTGACTTGTAATGTATACAGTGTTACGGTAATAAAAGTATTAGTTATTTTAATTAACTCTAATTTCTACTCCGTATTATCGCAGGTGCTTTCCGTGACATTATTTTTAAAAAAATTATGCTTTAGTTTAGTTTTCCTTTCTAAGATTTTAATAATTAAAACTGGAATAAAAATAACTGATAGGTATTGGCCCCTGACTCTTCTAGAATAAAGGGATAAAATTGATGATGATTGATGAAGGTTTTGAGGTTTCTTAACCCGATTATGTGTGTGCGTGTTTGTCAAAAATAAAAGATTGTCGTACTCCAATAATTTTGTCTTCATTACAATTAAAAATATCAAGACGTTTGCGAAACGTACATATTTATAACAAAAACGTTACACAATGAATTTTCGTAGTATTTAAATAAATAAAAATATTAAAATTTTACATAAAAATTATTTTCGGTTGGATAGTTACAAAATGATGCGTAATTCAAATCGCCAAGTGCCTGCACCATGCGACAATTTGTATAATCTGGGAGCAAAGAAGCACATCTCTTACATTTCTGTTCAAGTGTTTTTAGAAAAGTAAACTCAAATTAGTTTTTTATTTCTGGTCTGATGATAATGAAACTAACTAAATTACCATCACGCCGTTTCTCCGCGGGGGTAGATAGAGAGGATAGAGTGCCACACTCTTCTGTCCTGACGCAATTCTCGCTTCATCTGCATTCATGGATCTTATCACACAAGCTCGCTTATTGAGGCTTCTAACAGGATCACCCTCCAGTATCTGGTTTACCTGGTCGTACCAAGTCTTTCGCGGACGCCCACTATTTCTGTGCCATCAACGCTTGAGTCAAATATCTTTTTTACATTTCTCTCTTCATTTATCGGTTTCATTTGACCGAACGATCTAAGTAATCCATTATAAATCTTACTCACTATACTAAGATCAGTTATGCGTTCTTTTCTTATTTCTTAATTCTTTACTCAGTCATAAATGGATCTGCCGCATTTACGCCTAGGTAATCTCATTTTCACTGTATTCAGTCTATTTTCGATTCTTTTCTACCAGCTCCAGATCTCACTTTCATACAACAATGTCGGTACCAGGACTCCATTGTGTATCGCTTGTCTTGCCCCGATTATGATGCCCGATAATAAACATAAACTTTATTCACTTTTAGAAAATCCAATAATTTTATATATACTTATACATAATATATACACGTAAAAACCTGATGATGTGATGCTACTGTAATATTGTATAATTTATTTTAATTTACATGAAGCCTTATTTATGGGTTATGCCTAGATGGTAGCATTCCTTACGGCGATTATTATAATATTGTTCACAAAGTCAGAAGAAGTAGTAATTTAGTTTTGTGCATGTTGTCATTATACATACCATCGGAGTTTCTTCATTTTTCATAGCTTCATAACCTTCCTTAAAAAAAAGCCTAGCTTAAAAATACCTTCCTTAAGAATCACGCTAAACCAATTAGCCACTATCTGCACATATTCTACAACAGATCTACATAACAGTTCTATTTTAATTCAACATTGCTTTAAAAACCTTCGACAAGCATTACACATGTCTTTCACAGATGTTTTTCTTACCGCTTACAATCATTGCCCGCATCTCGCTACCCCCACGGAGAAATATCGTAATATGTGTACTTAATTAAATAAATGGCCGGTAGTTGTTACTTGGTTTTTTCTAGTGTAAATTGTTTTTTACTGCTTGTTAAACAAATATTGTTTTTGATACATTTTGATCCCAGGCCATAACATCTCAAGACATTGTACTGCATTACCATTACCAGGCTGGTGACGAACAATATATTAATTCATATATGTATTTATAAATTAAGTTTTTATTTTTCTGATATTGTTTGTTTTCCCACACGAGTACATCGAGTGACAGAGAGAGAATTATGAATAGGTCGCCATACGACTACGTCTCCACTCTCTGTCCTGGACACTATCTAAATGTTGTTTGTTACTGTGATAAATCTTGAATTACCACCAGATAGATTCCCTTGGGGTTCTATCCTCTCGTTACTTTCCAATTACTTGGGTTCCAATTCCTTGTAAGTGAAACTCCGTCTTTTCGGGTAACAATATTAAGTTTTTTGAAAAAACGTTATACAGTAAATATAAACTATAAACTTCAGTGATAGACTAGTTATTCAGAAGAAGCTGTGATGGAAGAGAGCTGTTCCCCCAGAGACGGCTTCTTATAAGGTTCGTCCCCCATCTTTCATTTATTCACTTTCATGACACACATAGACACACATACATTTACAAAGTGACAGTTCTCACATACCTCCTCACATAACTCAAATACTTGATACAAATAATGTCTTGCTATGCTCCAAATATATGTTTAAAGAATTGTTTATATTTGGCAGAACAATTCAGTGTCGATTAAAAAATATGTTTTTTTTCCTATCATTATTGAAATATGTAAAAAAAAAAGTACTTAATTAATCCATAAAAGCGTTAATTATAACGTATCGCTACATTAGTTCTGATCAGTGCCATGAACGCTTTTTAGAAAAATCTGAAGATATGTATGATCCTGTAACTTTAATTTTAAAATTTGATTGTGTTGTATTGGTTATGTTCATGAAAGAAGAGAAACGACGGTATCCTTCAAGATGGAGAACAAATAAAGGATCATATTTGAATACTGGAATAGAGACTGATTGGTGCTGATGGAGACTGATTGGATTAATGGTGCACCACCTACGACGAGCATAATATTCATAAATATGCACAAAAGGCATTCAAAACCAACGTCTTTCTATGTAGTTAAATATTTTTAAGGTATTTTATGAATTAAAAGATAAGCACCGACCTACCTCCGTAACTTGGAAAGTGACCGATTTGTATCGACTTGTGTGGGGGTGTTTTATATTAAAAACAAAATATTTATAGCTTTATAATAGCGATGAACGTTCATAAAATGATAATTCTCTAATTCACCTTATTTTGAAGCGTTAAAATTATCATAGCCGACCACTTGTACTTGCATAATGGGTAGTAAAAGAATTAACCTTATCTATTGGAAATCTCCCCTAGGCAATTTCTTCATGACTTGTTTTGCATACATAAAGTAGACTGTTCCGCGGCTCTCCAGAAATGTTAAGTCTTCGTATATTATTCAACATTTTGGGTGTTATCAACATCCTTTCTTTTAATTTTTTGATTTCAAATTTTTTAATATAATTCTGAAGGGGTGAAATTTTATGTATAACTTTTTAATCATAATTTATACAATATTATAAATGTTCTTAAATTCTAGGTACATCTATTAATTCAACAAAACATGTAATAAAATTAATTTGTTTATATTACGATTAAACCTTATTTAATATTATTCCCACATTACTGAAATTTTTATGATTTGCTCAGAAAGAATATTATTATATATGTGTATAAAGAATCTAATTGTATTTTACTTCAGGTACAAATTAATGATAATCTTAAGATTTATTGTGTGACTTAAATATTTAAAATATGTTTAATATATTTAAAATGATGTGTCTAAATAGGTATATACCTTTTTTATCTACACTTTACAGAGATTAATCATCGTTCTTGTTAATTATTAATAACACTGATTTTGCAGATCGAAATTTTTGTTTGTTTGCAAAGAAAATACTTATTCAGTAGGTTCCCAAAAAAAAAAAAAATTAGAAATAGGGCATTAGAAAATATAATAATTTTAAATTTTTCCTTGAGTTTTATTTCACCTTTATGGATGCCGAGATTGAAATCAGGCACTTCCAAATCTTTTCTGAAATTAAAAATATTTTGGGGTGCCAAGTAGCGATCCCGGAATAGCATGCTAAGCGAGCACTTTACCATTTTAGCTACGCCCTCCCAGTTGACTTCTGTGCCAATTTTTTTATACAAGTATATAACGTTAATGACACTTGCGAATTATTAAATGAATTAATTATTATTCATTAGAATATAATTCTCATTTTTACATTTGTGAATTGTTAAATGAATTCATTATTAATCATAACATAGGTAGTAAAAATGCGTTTCTCTTTTAACATAGAAAATGTTTTATTTGAGGGTTTTCTAGATCGTTAAAAGTATAATGATCAAAATTGTGCGTATGTAGACATTTTTTAGGAGTCTCAGGTGAACTATATATAATATATTTAAACAATTGGTATGTTATTTGGTAATTTGTAGACACTAACGAGGTAGAAATATGTATTAAAAAACATTATGTGCTTTGTTACATGTATTGGTTGTGGGCATATATTGAGTTTTTATAAAGCCACTTTTCAAACAGTGATCTCTAATGAATACATTTTAACGGTACTTGCCATCAATTTAATGAAATATATATACAAGGTGTCCCAAAAGTTTTTATCATAATAACAATTCTGTAATAAAATAATGGATGAGTTTAATAAAAAAAAAAAATATTTTGCGTTTAAGTACTGTCCGTGTGAATTTATTTCCTAAAAATGATGTTTTCTAAATGTGATCCGTTATTTCGCTGGCACTCTTCTAAACGGGAAGTAAAATTTCTGAGTATTGTTCTGCACATATTCTCCGGATTGCTGCCATTTCTTCTCGGATGTTTTCTTTTAATTAGACAGAGGAAAACGTCCATTGGTGTCGAGTTGGGGCTACGTGGAGGCCAGTTTATGTCACCTCACCGTGATATCAATTTACCAGGGAAATTTCACGAACAACTGGTAAGGACACGCTCCATAGCGACTGAATTCCCAAGAACGCGTCTAGCGATCGGTGTACCCCCCGCCCTTCTCCCGTTCGTTGCGTTGATGCAGTGAATGAACCAAAAAGAAAAAGAATTTTAGGACGCACCGCACTGTATAGGACGTTATGTAGACAAGAAATGTAGTAATGAAGAGAGTGTGTAAGAACCTTCTCAAACCAATTACCCACTTGAGAAAGAATGAGAGCGCGCTGCCGGTGATGCAGTTCATTTTCTTAACGTAGTACTAATTATTAATATTTTTAAAATCATTATTATTCACACATTCATTGGAAACTAATGAGGAGGTATTGGAAAAAATAGCATATAACCGATTACTATGTAATTATCGTAGTAAATTATCTCCAAAGAGTGTTTGAGTGTCTCGGAATGAGTCGAATCGAACAATAAAAGCAATATTTTCACACTCGACACATGTATTGTTTCACGTACCGTGCGCGAATCGCATGCGAACCGCCCATATAAGAAGTGCACGCGATTTTTCATAAAGCCAGTAGCTGCATTGCACATGCACTGTGCGTAAGATACAAGTATCACGCGATGTGTCTTCTACGCACGTCAACTAAAGATGTCGGCCAATTTCGTTGGCAAACGAAAATTAAAATGCAATTACAATGCGTTTTTTGCAATCATTCAAATCCCCCCGCTACAGGGCGGCTTGAACGTGTGCGTAATTTTATACCGACTTTCAATTTGGCTTAATTCGAATGTAATAGCTAAACATATTATTGGACAGCAGAGGCTCTGTAATTATTTTAATAAATACCGTCTTTCTTGATGCAACATTGAAAAATATATCGATTTTTGCAATTAAAATATCACGTTGGATTTACGTACGGGGCATATCAAAGTTCTGCCGATTCGATTTTGATCTATATATTATTAATTTAATTATAATTTGATATCATTCTGTAAGGTACAAAATTAAAATTTTTAATCGTCTACGATTTTCCTTTCTTTATATATTATTTCTTTATATCCTTTACATATTCTTTTTTTAATTTCTTTTTTTTAATATTAGAAGATGTAATACATTTTTAAAATAATCTGTAGGATATATATATATTTACATATTTATTTTAACATTTATTTCTTCTCTATGAGAGTAAGACTCGTGTATAGAGAAGGAGTATATACGAGAGTGTACAATTTATGTTTCAGTTAGTCTGTGTACATATTGTATGACTTCAGATACAAATTTATAGTAGTCTGTAATTTTTCTAATTGTGATATTGATGTTTTATATGCTTCTCCCCATCCAATTCTCCATGTCTATTTTTTAAGTCATGTTACTTTTTAATGTTTTCTGAATTCTTTCAACATCTTAATAAAAGATAATGGATTGGAATTAATTTATGTACCGTCCTGATAAATAAGATTATTTATAATCTCATATTTGTACGGACATTGCAACCTTAAAAAAGTACAATATTTTGAAAATAAGATCAGTTTAATGAACTGAGAATTTTATGTCGACGAATTATATCAGGTGTGTTGTTTTCATAAACACGACACTGCTACAATTACAAAAATATGTTTATGATAGTCTACGCGAGGGTTGTCTCAATGTTGATGATAATAAAAACCAAGGAGTTGACGCAATTAAGTAGTTAACATAAATATACAACGGCGACATATCATTATCGCGAACACTTAAGTAACATGTGTAGGATAGAACAGTCCCTTAATGCACGCACGATTGTATGAACGCCCGGAAACTGACATCCCCTATCTTGATCGTAAATTAATATCATCGGGAAATGGGGGTAGCTAACAAGCAACACCAGATATTATGCTTTTATCACTCGGAGCCGAACATCCCCGGTTGACTTTTAAAAAGTCAAGGAAGTGGAATTAGGCATTCATTAGGGGTTGAGCTATGCCTAGTGGCCGGTCAGTGGCCCTCATATAGGCCGGGTATTTAATGGTAGGTTTTGCATTAAACACCTTACTAATAGATGGTTACGTGTAAAAAATATGTGGGTCCGAGCGGCAGTTAGGGAGTTCGTCCCTCATTATCGGATACATCAAATATTTCTTTACCTACATCATATCCACGGAGAAGTCGTGACGAAGGCCGTTCGGAAATGGTTCAAAAATATTGACAATTTGGTAAAATAATGTTAATATCTGGAAACTGTTTCCAGATGGTACACCGCAATCTATCTTTAATCTTCTTTAATCCATTAGAATTGTAGCAAATATAATATATCTCTGTCGTAAAATGGATTAATATGAAAATATCATATTTTATTTTTTGAAAGTCTTTCTTAAGATAAATATTATAATAATATTTGAGACGTCAATTATTAGCAGACATTTATTTATAAAAATGTTTTTTAATTAAAATATCTATTAGATTACGCGTGTGGGTATCCTTGGGGTCAAATTGAATATGGGCAAGTGATTGGCGAGATTAAAATGTTTTCGATAGGTAATATTTTTAAAAGCCTTATTGGACACGTGTTATTTTGTTCTTAATAACATGATATTAAATTTCAAAATGGTAAAAGTATAAATTTATCCACAGTGGAAACGAACACACTTATAAATCACAGGGTTCGCACCGACCGCGTGCAATATTACAGAAACATAATTTACCACAATTTAGCGGGATTGGGAGACGCCCTGGCCGAAGATACGGCTCATTAGAAGTAAAATGGATGTATGTTCCTTCCGAAGTTGTGGGAATATGAAAAAATTGAGCCTTCTTACGTATATGATACGATGTTTTTAGTAAATGAGCCGGTAATGGGCCAAGTTGGGATGCCTTGGGGTACACCTGCGCTTAATATCTGACAGCCTACTGGAAACAGGGATGGGGGATTCTCAGATAATACAAAAATATATTATCTATTTTAAAGCCTAAGCTCATACATCAATAAATTATGAGAAATCGTATAAATTGCTAAATAAAATGTCGAAGATTTGATCTTTGTCCAGAGAGACTTCCCATAAATTTTTCATAATCCTATTGTTAAAATGTAGGTAAATAAGTTAGTTAACTAAATTGGAAAACCTGTGTCTATTTAGGACAAAGAAAATAATAAGCTTAATGAATAAAAAAGTTATTTGAATTGAATCAAATCTTTTTTGAAATCCTGATAAATAAATTAAAACATTGAATGCACTTTTCTAAAAATATAAAACATAAGCATTATTATATTGACAATTTAAATCTAATCATTTTCTAAAATAAATCATATTCCTTTTATACTAATCATTCGTGCTTTTTTTACTTCTTATTAAAGATTAACTTAATAACTGTCACAACAGTAATTGTGTAATTGGTGTTAAATTATAACGAGGATTTGTAACTGTAATTATTCGTAATTCGGGTAAACAATCACTGCTACACTAAAGCTTCGAAACGTTAATAATCATCTTTATAATTGAACATCGATCACAATCATATATTATAGAAATTTACTTTTAAATTATTTTCTCCTTACCTTTTTTTCTTCGGTTATAATGTATTTATTATTAGTATAAACTAATTTATTATAAATATATATTTATTTATTATTCATGTCAGCTGATTTTGCATAAATAGTAAAAGTTATATGAAATAATAATTAAAAATTTCAAACCATGAAAATAAAATAAAATACTTTTTTACTTTCAATAAAACTGTTTTCACAACCCTGGGAATGCTGACATTTCATAAGTATAAGTATCTTCATTATAAGTCTGTGTTGCCATAATATGGAGGGAAGGATAGATTATTGATTGATTGATACACAAAATTGTTAGCGGTGGAGGAATTGTTTAGAACCTTTTAGGCTAATTATATGTTAAGTTAGTCGCTTTCATAAATGTGTATTTATTATTTATTATATAAATGTTTGAAAATATTATTGCAGTTAAGTAATTTCATTTAAAATCAATAAAATTAATATTAAATATTTAATAAAAAGTACTAGTTTTGTAATTTAATCTCAAATTTCTATGCCCACAGTAAGTATCTACTGTGGATACGTAAAACAAATCGAAATATAAAAAGTATAACAATTAACAAATGTGTTGTACTGAGTGGAAGGCATCTGGTGAAATACCAACATTATTGCTATTTTTTGTAGCTAACTTTGAAGAACCAAGTTATACTTACTATCTTTTCCATGTACCGAAATCTTCCATCATCTTCGTTTTCCATTTATATTTCATTATTGTAAATACTCCTTCCCAGACTAACAAGTTACACTAGATATAAACAATATTTTATTTATATTATGTAGTATTCATGTTTTAATTAAAGTAACGTTTAGTAATTTTATTATGATAGAATCTTTTTTGCCGACATTTACATATAATTCTTACACACCAAAATATTTTAATGAGGAGAAAAATACGTCAAAGAAATGATTACATCATTTTCTTTGCCATTGTTTCTATTCTACCCTTGAATCAGTATATGAAGGCCCGAGTGATAGCGACTGGAGAGCGTTTCTCGAGTTTTAGTCAACCAACAATAACCAACAACCAAATATAACGAAAACAAACTAATACTTTAAATACAATTTAAGATTACGTGCTTGCTTGGCCTAGCGATAAGGCCTAGTGACCAAGTGATCGTGAGTTCGAGCCTTTTCCCGGTGGACCACCCAAAGAGTCATATAGTTATACACATTCAATATAGTAGGTACGTATGTTCATTTAAAAAATATAAATACAATAATAAAAAATCATGATGAAATAAAGTCGCGTTGGTGTATACGAGTATGTATGTAAATCAATTTATCTGTATAGAGCACAGACCAGTAAAGGAATAGACATGAAATAAAGTGTACATATAGGAAAGGGGTTCGGAACATTTGTGAAAGCAAGACGTATTTTTTACAAATATTTATAAATAATTTTACAAAAGCAGCTATTTACAAAAGATTTATAAATAGCTGCGCGCTTAACTTTGTACTATAATGTAAAACGCAATCTAAATAATCGAGAAATAAAAGCCACATTAAAAAGTTGTATTTCATTTTCAGTTATTCAAAAACAACATCGGCCTGGAACATAATATTCACCCTATATCAAATAAATAAAATAAAAATCTCCAGTCTTCGAAATGGCATGAAGTTTGTCATAGAATTTTTTTTAAATGTATAAAAAGAAAGCGACATTACGTTGCATTTAAAAAAATGACGGGGTGCCCGAAAACACTCAGTTTATTGCATCAATCAATAGGCCCATAATTAATTCCTTCCTCTTTAGCCCGTGGCATCTACAGCCAATTAATTTTGTTTTCAACAAACCCTGTCATTAGAACTTCCTTTTCTCACCTACTAGTCCATTTGTTTGTTTTGTTAAAGGGTGGTTTTATTTGTTTATTTGGCCCGGCGGGGGCGTCACTCAGCGCGCTGCGGCACTCGACCTCTTTCCTTTTTGAAAGAATTTATCGCCTCGGACAAGTTATACATAAATACTTCTAACAAGACTGATTAGTTATCTTTATATTTCGTCTACTTTGTGGAAGTTGATTAAATCAAAATAACGTAATATGATTGATACATCGCCGGCACCGGCTGCAGGTGCGGTAGTGAAAAAATATACATTTTGAGAAAGGATTTAAAAGTAGGTGATGTTGAATAATTACCATTAATTAATTGGTTTAAAATGACAAAATAAATGTGTATTAATAATTATTTTGTTAATTTTATACAGAGAATATTCACATTAATTTAAGATATAAATTTTAGTAGCCATATATTATAATGAGGACTGCGGTGTCGAGTACAATAATAATCGACAAGCAAAATAATCCAGAATAAATACTATTATCACCTGATGACCCTAAAAACTTTAAACTAACAATTTTTTGAAATATATTTTATTTGTCACGACAAGCTAGTGTAACCCATGTGGGGCTTTTCACTGGCGGTGGCCGCCGCATGGCCACCGCTAGTGAAAAGTTAATAATGAACAATACGACATAATTATATACTTATGAGATACTGTTAGGCTAGATTCATTTGCTACAACATCGAGGCCAAAGCTGTTGTGATGCGTTTTATGTACTTAATAATCAATGAAATGTATTTTTTCATATTCAAAACATAATTTATTATTAAAGAGAAGCACTGTACTACAGTGCAGTACAAAATTTAATCTAACTAATTAATGCTAAGAAATATTAATTCCACTACACTTTACTTAATACGAGTATGTATCAGTGGGGCCAGGGCGGACACTTATTTTCGAGCCAGGGCGCCACCATACCACTTTTCTGACACGGAACTTACTTCTCAAGTATATTTAAAAAATATTTTGATACAAAGTATTCCTTATAGAATTTGGTACATCAAATATCATGCAGCCGACAAATATTACAAAAATATAATATAGGACCGGAACATTTTTAAAACGTGATAGTCATTACGAGGATATTCATAGATTTTTTTTTTGTTAAGAATTGGATCGTACAGGCGCTAGACGGTGTCCGATTCTTTCAACCATTGACCACATGAACTTTGAGACAAATGAAATATGTGAACTCAACTTAAATAAACAGTCATCCCTAAATTTACATAGCTCGATAGTTTTTTTTACATATACATGGCTTTCAAAAGCTAATTAATTGCCGGCTAAAATCATTTCATTCAACCAAACATATTAAATTTAAATTTTCTGTGGCAATACGGGTACATGGAAGAAAAAAACGGGTCGGGGGGGGGTAAAATCAAATACCGCCCTGGTATTTTTTTGATTAACACTACACCACTGCGGGTCTACCTACCATTTGGGCTCCAAGCAACTCCAATGCATTACAACAGCGGAATTTTTTGAAACTATGTGTTACTGGAGACCGCAGTCGGATAATGGCATGAATCATAATCTCAAATCAATATCGTGAGTTTCAATTGATATATCATGAATTTCCATCCATCCGTCAAATTAGAATAATTGTAGATTTTCTTTAAAAATATATTTGCAATCTTATTGAAGAAGATGATATTCTCGGTACTACAGGCGTCTAATTGATCACAAATGTTATTATTTTTGGTTTTATAATTTTTAGTATGGTGAAATTCGGTTATTCATGCCTTATCACTTTGCTAATACCATTAATACGGTTATAACGATACACTAAAACAATCTCAATACACATTTTTCCTATTTCACCTCGTTAGTTCACCTTACAACATCATAGGTAATTCATAACTCGCGCATCTGTTGACCACCCACTGTATAACTTTCTCAAAAAAGTCACCTTCAGAGGTAGATACTATTGATACGATATTTATTTATAATTGCGGTCAATTTGCGTCGTTGGGTTGCACCAATAAATCCTTACAATGGACGGTTAACGATCCAATCGTAATCTAAATTAATTTGATTGTATTATGTTAATTATTTGAAATGTTAACACCTTTACTCGGATTTAACGTCAAGAACATCTCGATCCCTTCAATCTATACAAAAAAAAATTGAGTGAGTTCATTTAGTACTCTCATGGTTCTGTATGTGTTACAGTGTACAGTTCACTGGTAAATATTAAAAAATTTTAACATTTGAAAACTGGATTGGTTAGAAAATGATTATTTAGGTACCTTGTGTATGTAGGTATTAGTTAGGAATGTATTTTTTTTTTCATTAAAATTTTTTGGAAAAAAGTTATTTGCCTGTGAAAAAACACTTTTTAATTTTAGATCACGTGAGTATTGTGGGTTTTTGAAATTCTAAAATGTTTAGGTACTGAATAAAATATGCAGTCTTCATTATATCGAGTATGACGTATTTGTTTGGCCACTTTTTCTAAGATTACTCTTGTATAAAATTAGGCTAAGATGCTTACACATCAAATGTAACATTAAATAAAATAAAATATTTAATTAAAAAATTTCGCAACTCAATAGTTAATCTCAAAATCAGGTTATAAAAATTCAGACTCCTGACATATGTAGATGATTATTTACAAAAATGTTTCACTCGGGTAGGTCCGTGGCGCAGTAACAACACTAAATTATCACCAGAGAATTTGAGAATATTAGTATGTGAATATCCGCTAACCGTACGGCATATATATTATGTTTCCGCTGCTATTCCAGATCTCCCGGCAGATTTCTAACTAATGCTGTGCTGAGATTTCTGAAGTGTTGAAATCGTCAGAAGAGGACCTTCTACTGCAATACAATATTTTAATTAACTACTTATTTATTATCATAGAATCATCTTCACCATTGCACTGAATAAATATAAGAGAATTAAAACAATTAAATGACTCTCTTAGTAAGATACACAGAAAAAGTATAGCCGATGGATCGCGTTACTGGTCACTTTATATATACAATCAAGTCAAATTTGAATTATATACCTACATTCCTTATTAAGTATGAAATATTGATATCTCTGACATTTCACTTTGACAGTTCTTAAATGTTTTATTGTAAAGATAGGTCTATCATCAACCTATCACACGAACATGTCGGTTATTGAGTAACTTTCGAAATGTTTTTTTTTTAAGTTGAAAATTTGCGTTATATTCGATTATGAGTTCTGTCATGGAACCAAAGCAGTGCAGATTATCAATGACGTGTTTGGCGAGGATGTGGCTAATAAACGCACAGTGTGTTGACGATTGGAGAAGTTCCATTGTGGTGATTATTATCTTGAAAATGAGCCACATGGACAACAAAAATTATGTTGGATAACGACAGCTTTCTGCTGAGCTGTAATTAAAGCGGACACATATCAAACTGGGCTCGAATTAGCAGCATGGTTTGACGATATTATTCCAAAAATATTGAACCATTTGAAACAAATCATTCAGCACGATGGTTGGATAAAGATGACAGTTAGAGACCGAATATGCAACAAAAATGTTAATTTCTAAGTGGTTGTCTAGCGCTGGCATTTACAGTGAATATCTACTGCAATCAATTGGACGAAATTATGAAGGAGCTTGCGAGCTTGGGAGCTTATGAGGATTGATCAATGAAGTTAAATCTTCTTGCAAGATCACGCTCAACCACATGTCTCTCACGTGGGCTAGACTTGGACTAGCTGTACGAAACACGCAAACATAAACGTGTAATTGTCACTGGTTCTCGACATAAGAAAATAATTGATTTACAGCAATTATTTTTAATATTTTCACCAGCAGAGTACGGCCCAAGGGGTCTGTTAATTATTAATAAAATTGTGTGTAATAATGCAAGTTTACTTATCAAGGCTTAGCAACAGCATTCGGCACTAGCCAAATGCTTTCCGTTAGCAGATAGTACTTATTAAAAAATAAATACCTAGCGGTTGGCCGCTTGCATTTCTTATTTATACAGTTCTAGATCATTCTGTAGATATCGATCATCTTCGTAATGAGCGGTATCTCCCGTCGACGTTGAGTCAGAAAATTCCTGCAAAATGAATAAATTAATAGTGAATGTGCTTATTTATTTGAAATTTTATATCTACATGTAAGTATTCAAATTTCTGCCTCACTGGGCTTCGCGCGTGCTGAGGCAAACATTTTATATAATTAAAAGAAAAATTATTCATATATATCTGTGTTAAAGGTAATACTTTTATAATATTAGGATGATAATACAATTAACAGTGACATTTTCAAAGAGTGAAGATATAACAAGCTCCATTTAAGTATATATTGGTAGCCAACCATGAAGTAAAAAAATTATACTAGTTTAAAATAGAAATAAACGCCTTTAAATTATGTTTAGTATAGTCCACCTGGATACCTAATACGATAATAACATTACATAAAAATCTTGTACAAGTGTTATTACTGATATGTAACTGGCTGCTAATTAAATAACTATTCTAAATACAATACTTTTTCCTCTAGAATATCTTGGCAGTATTCTGCTTCTTATAATCTCCAAAACAAACTCGTCTACACTATCAGCTTCTAGCAAATAAGACACAAGGTAAAACTCGGTACGGCATAATTGATAAGAATAAGAAATGATCACTTAGGTGTTTTGCGCGTACAATGTACGACTGACCTAAATAAAATATGTGAAGTACTAGAGGTGCCAGAAACTGAGAAAGTCCACAAAGACATGGCGGGGTTAAATCGAGCTGACAATAAATATAGCCCTCAACCATTAACGCGCATGAATAAAAAAAATAAACATGGGTGGTTTGCCAAAATAGAAGAGTATTTCTAATAATTTGCATAATAATTTGCAATGCATCTTGATCAATACATCTCCACTCATCTTTGCGTATTTGTCACGGTATATTAATTAACTTTCTATCTCATATTACGGGGGGTAGGCGGAAATGGAATGTCGTATTCTGTTCAGATTAGGGAATTAAATTCAGATACCAGCCCATCACTCGGTACTTGGCTGTTGTTTCTGGCAATTTATTCGTAATAAAATTGTTTTAAAAAAAATTGTCAATTGTAAATCTTGCATTATTAATTATTTAATTAATTAATAGATTCTTCTTATATTTTTCGCCTTTTTTATAAATGTAACATTAATTTTCTTATTCTGGAACTGTTCCTAGCACCCCGGGATCATTAAAATCCAATTCCGATATCCCGATATTGCAATTTTGGTTCGCGATTGGGTTTCCTAGTCCTGACACAACTTTTGGCTCATCCACATTCATACATCTTCTCGATTAATGAGGCTTCTAACAGAACAATCCTACTTTACCTGGATGGTTTCCAAAGGCGTCCTTTATTTCAGATGCCATTAACACTCGCGTCAACGTTACCTAACCAATAGGTATTTATAGTTATTAAATACTGTCACTATTTCAAATGCATGAAAAATATTAGAACACCTAAAAATAACCTATTTGTTAATTACGATACTTTAGGTAGAAGGGGTTGATTACATATTTCTCATCATCCTCTCATTCATTCGTTCCACATGACCAAGCCACCTAACGACTTTGTTTTAATCCTGTTCTCTATGCTAAAATCAGGTTTACATTATCTAATATGTTTATTCTTTAATCTAAATTGATATATATATAAATATATTTTTAAAATTTGTAGAAGTATTTTTTTGATAAAGTTTTTATATTTTCGTATTAAATACATTTAGTTGGTGTGTACCTACGTCTCGCGGAGCCCCTATATCCGTCGTCCACCTGCAAGACCCCGACTGTTACAGCGGGTACCTATTGGCCAAGTTTCGATACCATCAGCATTAACCGCTGCAACGAGCGTGCGTTGTACGCGTCTTGAATGCCCACCGCGCGTGCATACAAGGTATCACTCTCTTAATGGTCGACGCACGTCTTTGAATTCGTTACATTTTTATAAGAATCCAACCTGTGACCCTCTTAATTCGTGCCGGCGCATTTACCTGTAAATCCAGCCATTGTGTGGCTGGGTGTATTGAGAAATATCTAAAAAAATACTGGTCGCAGTGTGGTTGATCGGTACAGTAATTAGGATGACTATTTAAAAAAAATCGAGTGAGTACAATGTTAGTACTCTCATGGTTGTGTGTTGACACAGCGCATTAACGTGTGTACTATGTGTACAGTTCACTAGGAAAGAAGAAAGGAATGAAATTAAATATTATTATATTTATTTTTAACATTTTAAAATTTCATCTGTTTTTGTAATTCAGATGTATAGGTAGGTACGAAATTAATAAAATAAATATTTTCCTATACGTGACCTATAAATATATTCCTAAGACATACATAAGTAATATATTATAATTTTCGAATATTGGAGTATTGTGGCTTGTTTTACATTTAGGGTATTGGGAACTGGGTAACGAGTAAGACCAATTAATTCTATTATTTTGCTATCACTGATTTTTCTTAGATTATTCTAGTATGGAATAATATATTTTTGGACAAGCTTTCCAGCTAGTTTAACAATAATTGTTGATGATTATAATATCCATGTACCTTTTTTTTAATTCGGCATGTAAAGCAGAAACCCAAATTTATGCAAACCTAAATCTAATACAAATTAACTGCATCAAGTAGAAATTAAAATATTTTTTGGATAAATTAATGTTATCAATATAGATATATTTTAATGCATTGCCCCGAATAGGATCCAGGTTTGAATCCCCAATAGCAACCTCGATTTTTGTTGCGATCTTTCTAATTGGTACATTTAATTAGTATTAAAAATATCACAGATCTATGTTCTGAAAAATTGCAACGTCAGAATAAGAATGTGTTCTACTTAAAATCGAAAACGAAAATTGAATGTTCCATAAAGGGTAACTATACGCGTGAGTGAATTAGAAGTCGATTCATTGCTTCATATCCATTCTGTCTGTTCCAGATTTTCCAGTTTTCCTTTGAATGGTGGTATGTTAACAAGCATTAAATCTAGTACGACGTACAGTTAACAGAACCATCCCCCTAACCGACTGGTAGGTGATTGCCAAATTCAATATCAACTGGGTTCACCTGCGTTTTGTTTCAAATAAGCAGTAAAATGCCTGAAGGTATAATGTGTGCAGCTTTTTATGGAGGTTAAATATACCCTGGCTTCAGTGCATCCCTGGCACTGTTGATAATGGTATCTTATATTACACCAATACGTAATCACGCTCCTTTTTATGATTTTATGAAGAAGAGACGCGCTTGGGTCATTGAAACATAAACAATATCATGGAAAAGGGACAAAAAACATTACAACGGCTTATGGAAAAAAAAAATTAAAATTATTATTATTTGATATTATATAGTACCTACCTATATTTTAGTAATATTTAAGTACTGATATCTCATTTGAAGTAGAAGAATTAATTCTTCACATCATATGGAATAGTCGCATTTGCATACAAACAAAATACAGTATAAGCTTCAATGTGCATCCTAAAAAAAGATTTTAAAATAATGTTTGAAATTTTTTTGTATTAAGTAATATTTTTCCATGGACGTTTATATTATTTTTTCTAACACACCATTTATGGGGAATCGTTAAGTTAATATTAACGTGGACTCTAACATAGTATTTTTCTTACCCGTTTGGTTTACGGATCGAGACACGAGTACTTAAAAGCAATAATAATAACAGTAATTGCGTAGAAAGAAATGACATACTAGATATAATGAGAGTTTTACCTCGTTTTCCGTTTACAATTTACTATATTGCAAATGAAAAAAGTAACCAACATATGAATCCAAAACTTTCGCCAAAAAGATGGAGACTGTATTTAAACACAAATCTCCAGGCTATATACTTATAATGCATATTGATTAATAAACACACTGACATTATTTTATATTACGCGTTATGATGTGACTGACATTAAACCCATCTAGAAAGAGAGCTTCAAGTATTTTGGCAACTCGTCTTGAAACTCGCATAAATAAAAATATATTAAAGTCGCGTAACGAACATTACAGATACAGACTTGGTCATTGTATTTTAGACAACTGATACATACCTAAAAATCTCCGAGACGAGACATCATAGGCATATTCATGTACATGCATAATTATTTAGAGATGAGCTATAAAATCTCACTTATAAATGATACAAAATCAGATATATTTATTAGACAGGAAGTTTCTAGGTTATTGTTATTCCAGCGTTTCGATAAAAATAAACCTCATTCCCATCTTTAAAATCTCTCCGAACCCGACACTTAACGTACAAATAAATAACAAGAGTAATATTTTATTATCATGGAATTACCAAAAGCCAAGCATTAGGTCGTAAACATCCTAATTATACAAAGTAAAGATGAGTGATTTCACTAAGCGCTAAACTGCCGGTCTGAAAATACGTAATCCACGAACACTTCACAGACAAGGCATCCCCCCTGAAGACAATATATACTCAACCCGTGAAAAACTCAAATTTAACATTATAAATATATACAAATTAATAATGCAAGTAATGAATGTTCAACATGAAATATATTTGTAAACATCACAATCATCATATCAGTACAGCACGGAGCCGCCTCAAGGAGTCGCTCCGTTCTTCTCTGTTCTGCGTCTTAGTTCGCCAGTCGTCGACCTCGAGAGCATGTAGGTCCCTCTGGATACCGTCTAGCTAATGGAGTCGCGGTCTGCCAATACTCCGCCTGGTTTATGAAATGTTAGGTGCGCGCACACGGTGAAGGAACTTTCATCCGAGCTAGATGGTCGATCCTAAGAAATCTTTGGATTTTAATAAATTTGCAAATCTTTGCAAATCCGGTAAGAGGTCATTTTATAGACAAATATTAGATTATTTCATTCAATATATCTCCAGTACACAAGACGGTGTAAAACACGTGTATCAAAGGGAACTAGTTGTGTTAATAATATGATATCTTAAATCTTAACCTCATCTTACTTGTGATTCTAGTTATCTCGCTGATTACCTCGCAGGCTTCATTATCACGATTTATGGGTTGAAAGAAATATATAAAAATTATACAACGATGTGTTTGATATATAATTTAAACATGAAAAGATTTAATATAATACAGTAAACGGAAAAAAATGGATCCTTATCTAGTCTGCTTTTAGTTTGCGGGGAAGTTAGTTACGCCTGTGAACATGGTGTTGCATTATTATGCATTTTGTTAAGTACAGCCTGGATCTTGCTGATTAATCGCTGACTTCTTACTTTAATCGCTAAAACCTCACTCTTAAACTATTACACAATCGTAATGTGTTATTTATAATTTTTAAATGGTAAATAATTCAACTAATTTTATAGGGTCATTAAATCTTAATTGGTGCCTAAAGCCATGGCAATAAAATTTTCCAGGTTCGAGTCCTGGTGGTGATGATATTTTTTTAAACAATAGTTTTTCTGCTTCTGATTAAATTGTAAACAAATGAAAATTAGATTCAAAACAGCTCTGATTCCCAGTCAAAACAATATTATTTACAACATATTATTTTTCTTCTTCTAGGGTCTGCTCGGCGAATAATGACTGTCGTGTTGACGATCATTATTTTATTAGCGGCCGCTCAAAACGTTTGAACTATGGACCTTCCAAACCGTTAACGGAACCTTAAATTCTTCATTCAGGATATCCTCTATCTTCCAGGATCTCTTCTGTTAGAATATTTGCCCTGACTGATGAGATTCAGGATCCGATATTTTTCTGGGTGTCCGAAAATGGTCTGAATATTGTAATATACGAGATTTTGTTTATTTTTCCTTCCGCATTCGACGTTGGTGACCCTGTCAAGCCAGGTTATGTTTATTAGTCGTGGTCTGTAGATCTAGATCACAGTAGCTTTAAGTCGTTTTATATATAACATATTACTTATCCGCGGAATATAAACTATTTTTTAACTTTAGTGTCAAATTAATTTCTTTTAAAATTAAATGGTTTTTGCATCAATTTGACGAATGTATATATATATACATGACACGTGACTGTATAGTCCCTTATTATGAGTAATTTTGAAATAATTGAGTTCGCAATATAAAGCTAATCATTATTAACATGGTTTCTAACCAACGTGCGTCATAGGCGTGTATCAATTATATGAAATAGAGAACGTTACTTTTTTTAGTTTGGTTTTATTTTTGAAATATCTTCATCTGGTATGAATATATGTAAATAAAAAATATCCTTGTTTGATACATATATTTAAAACCAAAAATAATCACATATATTAACAAATAATCCGTGACGTGTCATAATTGGTATCCTCGGAGTGACAATGTCGATCTGACATGTATTACATAAATCCTTATAACAACTACATAAATTGAGAAGATTACATAACTAGAAGGGTCCATATCATTGTTTAAAAAAGGTGATTTAAATTTTTTTTAAATAAAGTGATATTTATTAATGTCTATTTTTGCTAATTGATTTATTGATTCTAGGTTGTGTTACGGGGGAGGTCTGAAGCCCAGGCTCGCTGCGGGTATGCGCTGAGATGGTACTGGCGCCAAGATATGTACTGATAACTATCTATTGTCCATGCGAGCAAGCCCTATTGTCCACGCAATGAACGTTTGTTCACAGTGCAAGCTTTAATATTCGACTCACAGACTATCGTTGAAGTTTCGGTAAAATAATATATGCAGCTCGAAGATAACTCTACCGTAATAACAAAAATGCACCCTGTATTCTGATATTTATTTGAAGAATATTTAAGTATCATCGAATAAAGTTTTCATTGGCATACCGCGAGTGTAACTAATTAGATACATTTTGTTGATAAGAATTGGAAATAAATCAAAAAAGCTGTTTTTTTTAAAAGACATATTTTAAATGTATCTAACAAACAAAGTACATTTGCAGCTGATATAAAATAGACAGAATACAAAAAACTTTTTTTTAATATTTGTAAAAAATACCAATTTAATAAATATCAATTTAAACTTCATAATTTTTTTTATTGAATTGATATAATATTTTTGTTATACAAAAAAGATTTACAAATTAAATGATTGACTAAAGGAGTATGTAAATATGTGAGCATTCAGCCGTTATTGTGGCAACATAGCGCCAATATCATTGCTAGCAAATCGTTGTCACTTGACAGATAGTATCGAGTTGTCGCGTGTTTGCGTTTAATATGTATGTAAAGGTTGGTAATCAATATCCGATATATGTAGGCATCTGCACGCTCACAAAGCCCTTTCTTTCAGTGATTGAAGTATATTATGTACATGAAAGATACTTTTGTTTTCAAACTACAATAATCGCTGTATATTCAAATGCACAATTCGTTATTAATTTATTAACGTAATTTTTTTTTCAGGCTTGACAAAATAATCGGTAATTTATATACCTAATACAGAGAGAAATAAAATAAAAACAACATTAGTAAAAATCTTGTCTTATCGTAAATTATCTGTAAGCGATTTGTCTTAAAATTCAAACTGTCAAATTGTAAATAATTGTCGAAATATTTGCCTTCAGAATTAATAGCGTATATTTTATATATAACCATCGTTTATTAGTTATCTTATTTGTATTTTGTAACCAATGTGTGTTTTTCTTTTCACTTTGTTGTTTCGTCTCGTCTTGTTACCGGTGGGCGGAGACCGGCTGGAGAAGGGATGCGAGTCTGTACGTAGTTAGAGAGATTTATCCGCCCAGCTGGAAAGATGAGAAGTTTAAGTCTGTTTAAATGTAGGTAGGCACACAAATCGAATATGCACCGGCCATTCCTCTTAGAACAGTTTGTAACACGCTTTTCAATTTGAATTATAATCGCGTACTACTTTTTAAATTCGTATAAATATCCTCTGTTGCTATAAAATCGAGTAAAGATTTTCGAAATATCGGAGATTTACTAAATATTCGCAATTAATTTACAATAAAAGTAATGAACCTGTATGACATGGCGAGACATGTTCAAATTCAATGTTTTAAAAATATATTCTATTAGTTTCCACTATGAATCTCCTTAGAAAAACTTTTATGAGTTATCGTGAAATTTTTATCATCGCACAATGCCGTCATTATAAATTATAAACTAGAGAATTTAATTAAATATTAAGATAATTTAATATGATAATATGCCAAAGAAACAGCTTCAGGTTGGAATAATATTTCTTGCAGCTCATGTAAAGTTCAATGGTGACTTACTTCATGTGGATTGAAGAAATCCTCGTGCACTTCGTCTCCAGAACACCCCATGTCCTGCAGGAGCGGGGTCACATGACGTTCCCACTCGTCCATGCTGGGGCAAGTCACAACTCACGAAGTGTCAAACCATACGAGAGCACTTGGCACACCGAGACGTCAGATAAGCGCGCGGCGGAAAGTTTTTTCGCGCGGGAAACTCGGCGCGCGCTCTTTGAATTCGGAACTGTCAAAAAAACCGCGGGCGGGAGGGGGGCCCGCCGCCGCCTGCCGGGCCGCGTCACGTGGCTGCTTCTCCGTTCTTTTTTCGAAAATTGTAAATGTTTCCCCGCGTGGCCGTAGGAAGGCCTGTCCGAGAGTACCGAGGGAGAGCGCGTTACCGGCACCGCGAAGTACAGCCGGCGGTATGACGTTAGACCCGGAGCGATCGAGCGCGCGGATTGGCTGCGGCAAGAGGGGGGCGGGAGATCTATCTGTCTCTATACTCTCACTCTACGAGGCCCGCCCGTTCGCCGCCGCTGGCTGGTGCTACGGCCGGTGTAGCCAGTGTAACCTGCAGGGACCCTCTGGAGCCGCTCTCCCTTCTCGGGAACACCTCGATACATTTTATCTAAAACATATTTATATACAATTATTATTATTGTTATTACTCCCACCCCCATATTATGTCAATTCATTTGAATACCTGAGTAATTATTGAAAAAACCCTATACTTTACTTTTAAAATAAATACTTATTTAGCCATGGATACAAATATATGCATCTTTTTATGTATAAATTGTCTATTATAATATTTATGTCAATGCGGGTTGAGCTTACTTTAAAATTTGTTTTTTTGATGCAATCTGAATGCAGTCACACTTTCCATATACGAATACATAAACAGGCTTTTAATTCTAATATGCTATATGGTTTAAAACTACGAAAACCTGTATTATGATAATATTTTTCAAGACAACGTCCCATGTACCTGATTCAGAGTACAATTTTTTTTTATATTTTAATTTAAATAAAATTATGATACGTTAATATGTATCACTTCTTAATAAATAAACTTATATTTCTAATTAAATTTGAGGAGTCGTTAAATTCTTTTTAAATTTTATCAAAATTATAAAAAAAGTATCAAGTATCGAATTGATATAAAAATCAACAGTAACATGATAAAATAAATAAAAATGCTTAAATATACACACACGACGCATATGTGGGATTAGTTATTAGATAAAGAGCTTCACACTTTTACTCGATCCTCTTCCTCTTCACTATCCATCTTCTTAAACTTCATCAGAATTTGTTATATTTTACGTTTCAGATCTAATGATAGTAAATAAAAAAAGTAAGAGCAATTTTAAAATTTAAAAAAAAATCAGAACTCTATTGTGACGACATCTGACGTAAACATATACTTGTGTGTAATTAAATCGATTAATAGGATTTTTCATCTCCCACGTTACTTGAGTATGGCATATCTTATTTATACGAATATGTTGGATTCTGAGCCCACACTCGCATTCGATCTGTTAAAATATTTTTTAATATTTTTAAATATTACGGGTCAAATATTACTAAATATATTAGTTATAATTAACCACTAAAATAATTAAAACAAATATGAATTAAATATACTAATTACAAATATATACATATAAAATCAATTTTATAGAAAAATATTGTTGTTGCGCCACCGGGATTCGAACCTGGATCTCTTTCTAAACCGGAGAAGGTGCATTATTCGACTATGCTAGAGCGACAATATTTTTGACACCAAATTTTCGAACCTATATGTTACCTTTTTGATATTAAAACATTCAATCGTTTCATTATTTTCTGAATAATTACAACTTCAAATAAGAATGTGTTCTCCTAATAATTAAAACAATTTGATAATTGTAGTAATAAATAGAAACGTAATTAAATATATTTTTTAATACCTACATATAAATGCACTAGTAAATTAATAGACGTAATATGAAGTGTATATATAGGAGAGAAGTTTGGAAGATTAATTACGGGGCGAGGGACATTCTACGAAACGAAACATAAATCCGGTAGATTACGACACATTTATGCAACAGAAAAAGTATTTACTCTTCGAACATTAAATCATTGTGTGAACAAGACGTATTTTTTATATTAATGCATATTATATTATCATTTTATAAATTTTCGTTCCAATTGAGTCATACTTTTTTTTAAAAGTCGCGGAGCTCTTCAATTGCGGGAGTAGCACCAAAATGATGACGCGCGTACAACCAAAATGAAAATTTTGGGACGAGGAATTTGCGTTAGTTCATGTCTATTTATTTGATGGTCTATTAAAAAATTAGTTATTTATGGAATACATATTCTATATTCATAAAATACATTTACAATTTATTATAATATGTATTTATATAGCTATAAACATTTAAGTATAATATCCCAATATCGATGGCTAGACGAAATTATTGGAGCAAGATTGGTGAGTCGTGTGGTGTCTGTATCCAGTGGTGGATTAACAATGTCAAAGATGATGACATAAAGAAAATATAAAATGGTTTAAGACTATGGATTTGCACTTGACATTTTTGCTCGAATAAAAAAAATATTTTACTAAAATAAATATTACTAATGTAAAATAAACTTTATATATAACCCTTATCCAACTTGCAATCCTAGAAATTGAATTATAAACAAAGTTATTTTTAATTTGTTTTTTTAAATATGTGACAAAGTCAGTATTTCAAATAATACAATTTTTCTACATCATCAGTAATCCCTTTTTATTAAATGCGTTATCTAGGCATTTGATGGATTAGATTATAGTTCTAACTCGAGTTGTTCTTATTTTATTTTAAACAATTCCATATTATTTGTATTATCCGTGATTTGGTTGACAATTAAAAAATAATACAACTTCTTCAATATTAGCCAAATTAATTTGTGGACACATATTAAATATACCCTTTATATAAACCACTATTTATTGATAAATCAATATGTTTATATTAAATTTAATTAAGCTTGTATTTTTAATTTTAGTATACATTGTTTCCAGAAAAAGATACCATAGGAATCGAAACATGTTGATTTATTCCTAAATAGTGTTTTGAACAAAGTGAAATCTTATTATTTAATAAAATTTCATTCATGAATATTCTCAAAAAATATGTAATTTATATGAATAGTATCCAAGGAATTGACATAAAAGGGGTAATGTGGTTATCACTTTGATGATCCATGATATAAAATATTCAAGATTCGGTTAAAAAATAATTTATCATTTTAAAAAATTATTCAAATACCCAATTCATATTTACAATCGCTGTCATTAAAACTATGTTACATGTATTTTATTTGTATCTAGCGAGTCGGGTAGTGACCGATAGTCTTGCAAACATTAATAAATTCGCTGCATTTATTTGGCTGCTATATTTTGTTAAATATAAAAAAAAATATTGCGTGCTATTATTTTACTAATTAACGCTAATATATTGGCACTGAACTAAACATGTTCTGACCCTGATGAAACATCGGAAATCGGTATTGTAAAGTTGTTTGATAAAGTCTTTGTAATTTTTATCCTTTCCTATAATCCTATAATATCCTTTTGTTGTCTCTTCTCTTGTACAGTTAATTGCTCTGTCTTTCCCCTTGTGAAGTAACAGAAAAATAAGGCTATATTCTACCTTGTATATTCGTTATTCTAATTATAATAATGGCGCGTGTAGAAATATAGATACGATATAATACATATAGATACGATACGATTATAAACGCTACAGGGTTGACGGGTACAAAAATACAAAAAGCGACATTACTTATTTGAATTGTTCCAACATGAAACAATCTAGTATCAATAAATTTTTTACAAATATGTTCATAATAATATTCAATGAACATAGTGAAATTGAAAATATAATTATTGTGTTAATTAAAAATATATATTCCTAGCTTTCGGTACGGGCTTAGGTGTACGATTTTACTTTCCTCGGAGCTATCGACTTAAGAAATAAATAGTGCGAAGCTGAGGTTTAAAGGGGAATTGATATGGTCAAGTCTGCTGTGTTGTAACTGATCAAAATTTGAAAGATTCGCTCCACCTCAGAAATATAAATGTCTGACTAGTTAAAAAAGAAATAAACATTCTCGTCATTTTCGAGGCGCATTATTCGCGTCTGTGAGACGAACGAATGTCTTCATTCTTTAAGCTGGGAATATACAAGGACGAATAATAAAGGTGAATCATGGCAGTTAGTTGTAAAGTAAACCAAAGGATCACGAAGATCAGATATGAGCACATCGTTTATATTACAAAAATATTGTAGGTACTTAATGCTAGCTATCTCTGATATCAGCAGATAGAACGTTTTCTGGACACGACTAAAGTGGAATCTGTTTGTAAATTGGATTCAACGATTGGACTTCTGCAAACGTGCCCGCGGTGGTCATGCGAGGGAAATTGAATTTCATACATAATTGCCACTAAATGTACTTCAAAACATAATATTTTTTTTTTTTTTTTTTTTAGATATATTCATTCGTTTTTGTTTTATTTTAAAAAAAAGTTTGAGCGCCCTTAATGAAAAACCCTTTATTAAAAAACCAAAAAATTTATTACCAATTTTTGTATTTTTAACACAAAACTGTCTTTTAATTAGTAAGTGGTTGAAGCAGAGAAAATATATTTTAAAATTTTTTTTTTACCAAAACGAAGCATTTAAAAAAAACATAAAAACTGACGTAATATCGTACAAACTTACTTACCTACTTTTCTCCGGTCTTGTCTGTCCTGACACACAATACTCACCTCATCCACATGCATACATCTCATACAAGCTCGCCGATTATTGAGGCTTCTAATAGAACCATCCTCCAGTATCTGGTTTACCTGGTCGCACCAAGCCTTCCGCGAACGTCCTCTCCTTCTAGTGCCATCAACACTTGCTTCATATATTTTTCTTACCATTCTCTCCTCATTCAACTGTTCCATATGACCAAACCTTTCTTAATCTTACTACAATCAGCTTTAGGTACAGTATTTCCTTATTTCTTCATTATTTACTCTGTCATAATGGATCTGCCACATATACACCTAAGTCATCTCATTTCCACAGCATTCAGTCTACTTTCGTACCTCTACACCAGTATTGGTACCAGGACTCCATTGTTTACCGCTGACTGATATAATGTCGTGCAAACTTAAGTGTCGATGTCTAGTTACCATTATTTTAAAATATTTTGGATTAATAAGTTCACCCCTTGTGTGAAGCTGTTACCCCTTATCCATGTAAAAAGTTAAACAACATAAAACAGTTACAATAGGGAAATATCCGGCTGATTCCAAGCGACCAACGATACGTGCTACGTGGAATATCAGAAATCTATATAAACCTGAAACATTCAACTATCTAATAAAAACAGGGAATGGATGGCGCTCTGTAATGACTGCAATCAGGGATTGCTGAGTCACACGAGGCCGTTTAAGAAGAAGGAGAAGTACATTATATAAACTTGGATCTTTCAGCAGTTTAATAAAAATGGACCTTAATGGTGATATCAAAGGATAGATAGCACTTTGTAGTGACAGCAATCTTGGATATCCGACCCCCATAAAGGAATTAAAGAATAAGACAAAGTATCTGTTCCAAAATCTATGGACCACCGATCGTCGTCTCGGGCGCATGTGAACGCGATATATATATATATATATATATAATAGCTTCTGTCCTATTACCTTCTTCCCTATACTCAAAGAACGACCTATTCTATGGTGTTATCTATAGTTTTGGACCAGTAGTGAGTTAACGTTTACCATCAGAGTGCATAGACTACCGACAATTATCTTCCTGCCATGTGGGGTTGATAGTACAATTGTTCATCTTGCTATTGTGCTTGTGTATCGCATTTTGCGCCAAACAACTGAGTACGTATTCTGAAGCTAGAAAACCTGTGGCTCTAGTGGAAAAAGAAATCCAGATGCCTTAAGAAGCAACTCAGATGGGTCGTGTTTCTTCCTGGTGTCTGGTTGGTTCTTGAGCCCCTGTTCCCTAATCACATCCCTCTCCCTAATTTCATCCGTCCTTTCCCCCGATTGCTTGATCCCGCGTGCGATCTTCTTGGGTCCGTCGGTCAGAAATTGCGGACACAAAGACTTTAAAAATAATTTATAAACATTTTTAAATACCCCTGACTAAATAGAAAAACACTTGATCTTCGAAATTTGTATGCATGCAATGTTACATAGATATGTACCACTTGTGAAAGGCTGCGGTTCGCTTAGTTACATTAGTTTGTAGTTACATCCAGGTAACCAACTTATAGATGTTACATTATATATTTGGATATTAACCGATACGAAATACTGCCGGACCTTACCGTGTACCACCTACGAGTAATAACGCAAGGGAGTATCTGGCGCATCCACATACCGACAGAACCTATCGAGAGAAGAACTCGGGGAGCACAGGTAGGTACATTATGTACAACAGTTTAATGAAAGTTTATACTTTGGAATGAATAACCCTCTTGTCATATTTGTGAAATTTGATGATTTATTTCTAAAACTATGTTCGAGCACTTTATAAAAAAATTATTTTTATGAATATCACAGCGCATTTTACATACATATAAACAAAAATTTGTTGTAATTATAATATATTATTTATAACATTTTGTTCACGATCTTAGTAACTAGAACCGCAAAGCTTCTTTTCAAACGATTATCTATAGTTTCGTACACGAAAATTGACTTAACATATATATATATTTTTTAATTTATGTTACAATGTACAATATTTTAAATAAACAAGATATTTTTCACTGTTTCTTCAAAATTTGAACTCAATACAAGACGCCAGAAATTTATAGTTCAGCGTGGAATAAAAACAATAAAAATTCTAAAATTTCAATATTTCGGACATGTAATGAGAAGAATGAAATCTTGCACCTCATAATGCAGGGAAAAATTTCTAGAAAACAGGGTTCTGTAAGAAGGAGAATATAATGGCTGAAGAACCTGAGTCAATGGTTTAGCCAGTCTACTGTAGAGCTATTCTGGGCTGCAGTAAATAAAATCACGATAGTCAACGTCCGTTGAACGGATAGGTCTTTAGAAGAAAAAGAAAATTTATTATTCAACATGGAATTAGTTATAATAATATTAGTAAATGTTTAACTACCTAATTTAAAGAATCAAAAATAATAATATCGTGAAGAAAACATTATTATTGTGAAGTTGTAGTTATTCAGAACATAGGTCTGTCATATTTTAAATACTAATTAAATGTATCACAGACCGCCTGTTCTGAATAATTACAACTTCACAATAAGAATGTGTTCTCCGTAATTGTATATAAGTTGTATCAATGAGTCCAAAATTTAATGAAAATAAATTATTAATTCTGGCGTTTACTCAAAGGTATTTGAGATTCCGTAAAAATAAAGGAGATGGCTTTCAAATAATGGAACTATAGATATATCAATTTGAAAAGTGTAATATATAGGTTCTAAAATTTGTCCTCAATGCACTGTGTTGCCATAACATAATCGGATAATGCAATTTCCCCGGATAGGAAGAGATCCAGGTTTGAATTCCGGTAGCAACAACAATATTTTTCGATAAAATTGATTTTATATGTATATATGAAATTTAATATGTAATAATAATCGGACAATCATTGGACGAATGAATAGGCCGACAGGCTGTCCTTAAACCTGCTGGCATGATGAAATCATAAAATTCAGCAGAAATACGTCTGCGAATAACAACGAACAGAGAAAAGTGGGAGGCACTTGAGTATCATCCATTTATCTATCAACGGTCACTACCATTATTTGGCGGCATCTAAAAGCCATCCAGATCGAAGGCCGATAACACAAACATTCTCTAGAAATCGCTTTCTAAAGCCTAATCTCATCAATTCATAACCAGAAATCTTTCTGGGTCGTTCTTTAGTGTATCCACTCATCTCATTATTGAGCGGTCTAATGTTTTAGTTTCGGTCAGCGATCCTCGAAGACCCTTTTGAAGAGTCCTAGAGTTCTCGCTTCTCACAACATGGCCAGCCTATTCTAAAATCTACTGCCTGTAAGGTTCTCTTCAATATTGTTCTAGACGTTCTTCCACCGTCAGCTGAAGATATTCTACAGGACTGAAGGATGTTGCAACAACTTTAGAAATTTAGGAGAAAACACCACTCATTAAAAATTTACAGATATTTCAAAACAGTCGAAGTACAATCAAGGTATTCATTCTCTCTATGTGGATTTTAAAACTGCCTATGATTTTTAAGCAAAAAGGGCCTCTTATTGTTGTACCTGCAGGTATTTTCAGAATATAATTTACTAGTCTAAGAATTTTGAAACGATACCTCACGAACTTAAAGGAAGCTCCGTTTATAATAGATAATAAATAAAAACAAATTGCAGAAAAGCTCGTGCAAATAGCAAGAGTATATTCAGAGAGGTCAAGGATCATTCATATTAGGGATATGAACTACCACTAATTGTCATCAGTTTAGGTAAAATGTAATTAGTTGATTATTAGATATGAGGCTGGATGCCTCGTATATTTCACCCAGAGTTCACGTGTTCATTTGATTGCGGAAATGTATTGTTTATGTGTGGTCAGGACAAGTTAAAGAAAGAAAATTATTTACGGTTGATACGAGTTTATTAAAGTCTACATTGAGGGGCGTTTGCTGGAAGGCAGCAGCGAGAGGAGTGTCGCTCAGGAGCCGACCTCCCAGGCGCAAGTTATTGGTACATATTAGCGTCGATACCGGGTATGTTTTTTAGGTCGTTAGGAACTCTGTTTTACACTCAAGTACCTGCAAGGTGCGTTCAGGGGTCGTCGATGGTGATGATAATTGAGGAGGCGATAAAGCTCCATAGTCATTATCAGAATTCTTCAAAGGAACTCATCATCATCATCGATATTAGCAACAGTGCTACAACCCAATATTTGTATTGTCTGCTTTCAGGATGCGTCGTTATGTTCTTCAATCCGTAGCATCTCTTCCAGGTCATTGTTCCCAGAACACCATACAGCTCCGGCATACCCAAGATTGCACGGAACAACCTTATTTTCGGGTTCTTGGTCTTCAATGTGACGCAAGTACTCCAATTTTAAATACTCTGGCTTTTTCATACTCAACACTCACCATTGTCATTTTTGGGGCCATAAATTCGTCGAAGAATTTCTCTTTCAAAGATATCTGGGATTTTTTTATCGTTCATCACATATATCTTATTAGTGATTTTATTATTGAAAATATACGTGAATCGAGCTGGCGAATAAGGCCAGAATAGCATTTTTTTTTCTTAGCTAACAACACTTTTTTGTTTATCTCTTCAATTATTTTCAAACATATTTTTTTGGATTGGATTGGATTTTTGGATTTTTGGATTTTTGGATTGGATCAAACATATTTTCGAAAGAAAAGAGAATAGTTTGATGTATTCAATCACCCTGAAGAGGAAATAGATTTTATCCGAAATTGTTTTCATCATTTTCAAATAAAACTCTTAAAATTGAATGAATAGAAAATTATTGAACAATTTTATTAAAAATTATTTAAAATAATACATCTCAGAATAGGTCTATCTTAATGAGTCAGCAAAACTCCTATATCCGGCATTGAATTGAATCCTACTTTTTAGGTTGCACCGCATATTGAAATGTTGCCATAAATAATAGCCGACGTACGGCCGCGATTCTAAAACCAACAGACGTAAACTATAATACGTACATACTTACCTGCGGATGCCTACCTCCGTGTGTTCCTAACCTCTTCGAGATATTTAAATACGAGATCGTCTTTCTCGTTTAAAAATATTTATGGTCAATATTTACGGCCGTGTTGATGTTCAATGCTGGAATTCAAATATTATCGACCGGTGGTTTAATCCCCGCACGCTGTAAACGGTACCAAGGAATATAAAGTCTTCGAGTAGAAACGTTCATCTTCGCCACACGTAATACTCTAAATAATTGTACATTAATTCCAAATAATGTTACACTTTTTTATCAAGTCTCGGAATGATTCATATTTTACTAGAAACCGTGGCTATGATTTATAGCTTGGAAAGGAATTGATTGAATGCGAATGTCAATGAAAGAAAATGAATTAAAAATTACCGGTACCATGAAACTTTGATTCGGGTTAGCCTTACGACAATTCTCAAATTAATCATATTATACGAGGGCGTAAAAATGCCTCAAAATCATATATACTAAATATATTTATAAAGAGGTACATTAGTGGATAGTAGAACATTAAAAAAAATCATTTTATAAATACTTTAAAATAGGTTGGTATGTATTTTTTAAGGAGGACACATTTTTGTGGTGAAGTTGCATTTTCAGAACCTGGTTCTCTGGTATTTTTAATACAATTTACTGCCCGGTAGCAAGTAAATATTTTTTCAACACTTGAATACGTCCAATAACACGCAATTACTGGATTTTCAACTACAAAGATACAGTTATAAATTAAATATTATTATTTTCTGTATATCTTTCTATTTGAATAATTTAATTTGTATTGGGTATATTTTTAATTTGTATATTAATAGACTCGAAATATTTTGAGAGAATTGAGTGCGTGAAACACACGCCTTCTAAATAAATATTTTCTTTCAAATTGTAGTATAAGTTTTACGATATTTGTTTTTTGGACCTCTCTTTTAAGCGTTCATGTTTCCCAATCATATGTTAGCACTAATACAAGTACACATTGATTGAACACTTTTTGATTTTGACGTAATGGAAGATTATTACCTTTGAAAATCATATTCATTAGAATTTTGTGAATAATTTCTTCGGATATCGTCGGCATGGAAAGATGTATGTTAGGCATCACACAAAGATACAGTGAAAGAAACTTGGATAAGAGAATAGACAAGAAGTTGTATATCCAAGAAAATGAAATGGCAATAGGCAAGCCATATTGCTCAGAAGATGAACAATCGTCACCACAAAAAATATGTGTCCTTTACCCTTGTAATGTCATGTAGTTGTTTCAAATAGAACTGCGTTCTGATAATACTGCAACTTCACAATAATAATATATTCTCCTTAATAATAATTAGTAATTAATGAACAAACAATGAATCTTCTGGACGCTGAAAATCTAATTTATATTATTTTATGTAGAAGTATTTAAACACATAAATATTTGGGCATTTCTTTATTTGATTGTTGAGTAAATATTGAAAACAATATTTTTTAACGAGAAATAAACACCCAGACACCGTGACCAGTTTTCCTTGCCACAATCAAGGCCGCTTGGTCTTAAGAGTGCAAGTCAAGAAATACGATTTTATACAGCATATAATTTAGTATTTTATATGATTTACAGTAATAAAATGGATTATTAAATATTGTAATGCGTCGTTGGGGAAATGTACTCGTATATATATATATATATAAATATTATTGCTTAATCCTGAATGAATATAATACAAGTGTATAATTGATCATTTAAATTATCATCGGCATTGTCAGCATCATCAGCACCATCATCGTCTGGATAAAGGCCACTCCGTGATCTTGTCACTCTAATAATATTAATATTGGATAAATTGTGTAGCGCCGTTGTGAGAATTTTCACTTCAAGGGCGCTTTACACATAAACTGTTTATAGTTACATTATCTGTGATTTTAAAATTAAAAGTGGTTATTTTCACTAACGCGAATGATTTTTTTTAAAAGGTGCGTTTTTAGTTTCTTTTTAAATAAAATTTCTGTTGCACTGCTTCTTATGACGGAGGGCAAAGAGGCACAAATGCCCATTCACTAAATTTAGACTTCTGTCAACGGTTAGTCGGTTTTACAACCCTTCTAGACGCTGACCTGAGAGTTAGATGTCTACCATTAAAATTGTCAGGGATACAAAGCTCTTTAAGATACAGAGGCGCCATATTATGTATCGCCTTTTACATAAACCAGCATAATTTTAATTCAACTCTTTCAGGGAATCGAAGTCAATGTAATTGATGTAAAAGGGATGTTATATGAGATAATTTGGAAACTCCATATATTATCCGTGCTTCCGCATTTAGGATAGATTGTAATCTATTCAGCTGAAACATTGGCAGACCAGCATACATGCTGATACAATGGTCCACAAGTGACACCACACTCTCTTCGGACCACTAACTTTTCACTTCAGCTAGATCTAAAATCTATAAAAACTCTTGGTAATTTTTTCACTATGGTGGATGGTGTTAACTATAATAGGTCTCCACCCAAATAGAGGACTGCACGAAGAAATAAACAGTAGACCAAAACTTAGCTGGACCAGGTATGAAATTTTGAATACGGTCTTTAAAACAGCGGTAAAAATATTAAAACCTTTAAAAGTAAGTGAAACTTCACATTATTATGTACAAATTAAAAGTATCAATTAGAAAGATATATACACATATATATATATATATATATATATATATATATATATATATATATATATATATATATATATATATATATATATATATATATAAATATATATATATATATATATATATATATATATATATATATATATATATATATTATATATATATATATATATATATATATATATATATATATATATATATATATATATATATATATTTATATATATATAAAATCAATTTTATCGAAAAATATTGAACGTGCATGAAAATTGATTTTATATGTTTATCTTTCTAATCAATATATTTAATTTGTGTTAAAAACATTACAGCCCTATGTTCTGAATAATTATAACTTCGCAATAAGAATGTGTTCTCATTAATAATATATAAGTTGTATCGTGTCCAAAATTTAATAAAAATGAATTGTTGTCTGATTTCTCAAAGGTATTTGAAATTCCGTAAAAATAAAGAAGGTGGCTTTCAAATAATGGAACGATAGATGTATTAATTTAAAAAATGTAACATATAGGTTCGAAAATTTATCGATAATGCACTGTGCTGCTATAGCATAATCGGTTAATATACATTCTCCTGATTGGAAGAGATCAAAGTTCGAATCACGGTAACAACAACAATATTTTTCGATAAAATTAATTTTACATGTATATCTTTCTAACACAAGTGTTGATGGTACCAGAAGTAGAGGTCATCCGCAGAAGACTTGGCACGACCAGGAAAACCAGATACTGGAGGATGGTCCTGTTAGAAGCCTCAATAATCGTAGAGCTTATATGAGAAGATGTATGAACGTGCATAAGGCGAGAATTGTGTGACATGACAGAAGAATGCAGCGCTTTATAAGTAATTAGTATTAATGTAACCTAAAGTATTGTAATTCGTATTAAAAACATCACAGACCGTTTGTTCTGAATAATTACAACTTTACAATGATAATATGTTTTCCTTAATAACATTATTATATAATTACATATTAGTATAATCCAAAGAAGTTAAATTAAGTAGAATGGAAGTCTGGGCGGTGATTTAACGCCCGAGCGGAGATAAATTAATATCGGAATAGCGTTGGTTGATTAGATATAAGTGACTATTTGTTGACGATGCTTAGCGTGTAATTATTAGAACAAAGTGCGCTTTTTAAGAAGTAAAACTATTCAAAATGGTGACTCGATTCTCTTCCCCATCGTTCTCCGCAGTCGACTTCAATATTTTATTGCAAACGAGAAGTGAATTCACGACTACTTTATGAGTGATTTACGTATTATGCTTTGATGTGAATACGTCTTTAAAATCGAATCGAGGTATGAAATATATGTTCAAAAATTTTACTATCACGAAAATAGGTTAGACATGACGCTTATATCTCATAAAATATACAACACAGTTGAAAGTTAATGATGTCAATAGATTGAGGCCAGATATAAAATTTATTTAGATAGCTTCAGCCACGCCCACTCTCTGCACACGAAAAGGTTACGTAAGCGGGATGAATCGGCACGCTCAGTGAACTTCGGGACGCCGTGGTTTATGAACCGTAAGTCTGATCGAGACGAAACACCTTCTGTGAGTACAATTATTCGTTATTTTTATTTGTTAACTTTGTTTCATTAACCACTTATTGAGTTTAAATACATCAACCGGTTTCGAATAATATCATTTGCTATCCTGAAGAAGAAAATTATATTTTTCGAAACGGATAGATGTATTTAAAAACTCAATAAGTGGTTAATGAAACAAAGTTAACAAATAAAAATAATAATTTTTAATCACAAAGTTAATTTTACTAATTTTAAAAGTAAAATCATTCGTGCAAATAAAATGCAAAGATTAGACGATACATAAAATTTGTGAGGTTTAAGTGAAAAGTTGCGGCAAAAATTTACAATATCCAAGAATTTGGAAAGTGTCTACAGATAGGTGTCGTATAGATAAATCAGTCAATTTTCCAATCACCAACATCAGACTGTAGATAGCACAGATATAGGATTAAAGACGCTTGCGATTGCGCGCAGCCGAAACTAAAAGTTTCGATAATAGTGTCGCCGCAGATATGGCATCCACTAGTGGTTTGCAGTTAGATGCGAGTATTATAGAAAACAGCATAATGCTGTCTAAGATGTTTGATGACGGTGACATTATATCGATGGAGCGCGTATAATCATCATGCAATGATCTAGTCACGTCAATGCTATGGCCATGTCTTTGTTAAAATGCTTTTATTATATAATTTTATTAAAATACTACTTAGAGAACAATACTTACCGTAAAACTGTTTTGCAGTTTGACAAATATTTAACATTATAATTTGAGTTATAAATAATAAAAATAAAATTAAAAAAATATTCCAACTGGTATTTCTCCAATATATTATATTTTACGTTCACGCCGGGTGCCATTATACGTCGATGCGCCATAATATCTATCTATACGCTAATAAAGATCAGAGGAGAGCTCAAACAGCTACCTGCGCATGTAGAGGCATAAACAGAGAGCACACTGCGCATTAATTGCGTTCCCGCCATTTCCATGCAATGGAGGACTTCCCGCGCTCGGACCGAGGTTTACAAACCAACTATTCAGGGTTAATCCGTTTCCTTGTGTGGCCGGATGCCAGCCCCGGAAAATGAAGCCCGCTCACCACATTCCTCAAAGATATTAATACTAATTGGGCCTTAACCCTGGCAGAAGAAAACATGATAAATAATTTTCACTGTAATTTTTTTTATATTTCTGCACATTAAATTAAAATAATTTTTTTTTGGCAATACCTTTAACTTGCCGATGAAATAAACAATAGATATTATTACCTATTGAACCTTTAAAATATTTTTAAACGATGTCCCAAATACACGATTACTGGTGATGAGTTAAACCATTGTTTTTTCAGAGATTTGTATTTGTCCGTAACTATGATACTCGTAATTCGGCGAGCAAAATCGCTAATACTATACTAATAATTTTACTAGATAATAAAAGTGATAAATCTCATTGAAAGCTCTATCATCAACCTTGATGATGGATGCTGAAATGTAATCCAGAGAGGTCGGATAGACAAAGCAGAAGAGTCCAGAAAAGTCCAGTTCTACACAGAAGATTCTAAACGTTCGTAACGTTCTGAGAACATTTTAAAGTTAAATCGGGATTACCAATCATCTTTACAATCACACAATCACAATAACGGTTTAGCTCATCACTATTGGTTTCCACGTATCACACGCCGATGTAAGTGTTAATTATTATGGTTCAGGGTCAAGAAACTCGTATTTAGAATTCTTGGAAAAAATCGTTTTATGTAATATCATAAATCTTTCGGAGAAGTTTGATGTTTATTTATTTTGTTTAATGTGTAAAACATGATAAGAATTCGGAAAATCGATGTTAAATATCAGTCGTCTGCCAGACGCGCTCTGAAGTGGGGTCAGGAAGTGTGTCATCTCGGACACACTTTCAGACTATCTGGAGTACAATACAAGGTTTTATACAAGAGACTGAGAGCTATTACGTTAGTCAGGTGGCAAGATAGATGGGAGACGGTTCCTCTGGGGAGATGAACCTTTTTCTTCCTCCCCACAGTTGCCGTCCGAGAGGAAGGCCGGTGGGGTCCTCTGGCGTTTCACCGGGTCAGCTTGTTTCGGGACATGGTGAGTTTAAGAGTAAACTTTATGATTCGGGACTCAAGTCCTTGGTGCGCCTGTGACCGGGTGAAGCAAACGCCTGAAAATCACATTCTCTGGCGATGTGAAATATTGACGGATGCAAGAGAGGATATGATTGAAAGTTTGGTGGGAGTGAATCGGGTGTCCATCCGGAACTCCGATCTTCTCAGCTGCAAAAGAAATCTGGAAATGTTCAGGATCTTGGATTTCTAGGTGGGTATTAATTAGGGGTGTCAACTAGTAATACCAATTTGTTTCTCCTGTCATTGGGGACGATTGGCCAGCAGTGGTGCTCTGATGACAAGTCTAAACGTTATTATTTTGTTTTGTCTTTCACCTTTTTTGGGAGCCTGTTTTTTTATTTTTTTCCCTCCGCTACAGCTCCATTTACTATGTTGTCTACCTACTCTGTTATGGTTTATGTCTGAAAAGATGTAACTCTGTGAGATGTTTATTTGCCATTTTTTATTTTATTTAACTGTTCTTAGTATGTTAATATTTCTTATATATTATGTTTTTGTAGCGAATGATTCTGATTACACTTGCTATGTTTCCTCAAATGTATTTTGTTAATGATTTCGGGGTGTCGTGATGTCGGGGACAATGAGGGTTTTTGTGATGGGGGCTGTGCGGTTCCGTTTTGTCACTTAAGTGACAGACGGAATTGCACAACTGCTTATTGAATGAGAAGGACCATATAGGAGTTTTTGCTTATAAACAGTCCTGGGTAAACGGCGGGTCCATCGTCATTGGTGTAACTGGTAACGCATTTCCTCGATAGGAATAGATCCAGGTTTGAATTCCTCTAGTAACTAAAATATTATTTTGATAAATTAATTTTTTATGTATATTTTTTTAATTGACGCATTTAATTTGTACACAAATATCTGTTTTACCCACTAATTCTGAAGGAAGATATCTACATTCCACCAGTTTCTAAAGCTACCCCCGTGAGTGTGGCAAATAAAAAAGTTAATATAACAAAAATAGACGGTGTGAGACCCTCTAAAATGTGGGGATAAATTATTAAAAACGAAACTGATCTTTAATACTGTTACAATATTTTCGATATTAAAATTCTCTTCACAATTATCATGGTAACGTTATTACACAATCTGTTTTATCGCGGAATCGCACCAAATTGGCCGATTACGATCGCTACTGAAGTATGGTATGCGGTTCTTTACATAATCTCTCAGCAATTCTTATAAGTTTACATGCTATTAGCGGTAAGTATAGCAGGCTCGAACTCACAGTCCGTACCTACTGACATTATTATAATACACCCTATTTTCTTTTTACTCGACCTTTTTTTACACGATTTCTATTTAACACGGTTTTGAAACAAAAGCCATTACCATTATTAATTCATATTAATCAACTAATAGTTAAATAAACTTTAGTTTTATTTGTCAAGGAATGATGGATTTTATTTGTACAAGTTTAATCATACAATTTACAATTTACTATTCGTGTCTCACTAGATCAATCTATGTTCTGAACATCCTGGAGTTATCCGAGAAAGATGTGTATGCATATTTATGTACTTAGTTAAAAGAAATTAGACCTGTAACTTTATATTGTCCTATAGCAACCCTATAAATTAAGGTCAAATTTTAATCTATATACGTTACTTTTTAGTGAGATATCTATGTATTTATTTTCGTTAAAGGTTACCATATTTTAATTGCAAAATTTCTCAAAAATATTTTTGTAGGAAAATGGCGTGATTTTTCTAATTTGTTTTTCTTATCAAAAACTACGTCCTTAAAAATCTCAACCTCATTTCTTTTTATCTGTTTTCTATATCTTCATCTAGGATTATAAAACCTTAAAACTAACATTATTCATACAAGCAGTCGCTAAAATAATATTCAAATATTCACACGAAATTCTTTAAAAATATCAAAACTATTTCGCATGTACGATGTATCGATATTATATTGCACCCTATCACCTAGTATGTAACACCTGACACCTGACACCTGGCATAAATATATACCTGCCAACATTGTATATGTATATTTATATATTCCCTCATAACTTATAATACATACGAGTGAAATAGGTACGAGAAGCTACACATTTTATTTAATTTTTAATGCCCACTGAATATCTTTGAAATTTGGAACAGTATATATATATTAATAAATTTACAGAAATTTATATAATTTTTAAATAAGTGAATTTCCTTCATAACCTCTCTTACAACAATACACCAATCTTTTAGATTTCACGGTCGTAGACGCGTTTTTAACATGTTGCTGATACAAAAAAAAAAAAACATGGAAACGTTCATTCCCCACATAAAATATTGCGTAAGTACTGCAATTCTTGGTGAGAGAACTTTACGCATGACTGTGGTTCTGCAGTTATTTTTGTATTTGTTACGCTCTTTCAAAAATAATTAATATTTTCGCGTTTTTTACAAAAATGTGGGTTTTATAGTATTCATTCATATCAGAATTTAAACACTAGATCTAACTTTTTTAAAAACTATTACTTAGATAGGACTTTAACATTAATGTAAAACTAATTAACCGAATGTTATTTGCATAATTACGAAAATACAAGCATTATAAGAAAAACCGCAAACATTAAATTTATTTTCAGCGTGCCACAAAATTGCCTTAATATAGAAAATTCTTGCATGTATGAAATATATTTTCTTATAATCTTGAAGCTAAGATTACAGAGACAAATCTGCATTGAACCAAAGTAACAAAAAGTTAAAAATTATTAATGTTTATTTTATTTGCAGTATATGTGATTAATTTTAGACGATTTTAACACACTTTGTGTTTATGAATACAAATTATTTAAAATAATATATTATATTTACTTTCAGCTACAATTTAAAATAAAGTTTTAATATTTTGCTAATTTAGTCCATTGCAGATTTGTTTCCGTAATCTTGGCTTTAAGATTATAAGGAAATATATTTCGTATGTGCAAGAATTTTCTATATTAAGACAATTTTTTGGCACGTCACAGTCTTTCTTATAATACTTGTATTTTCCTAATTATGGCAAATAAAGTTCAGTTTATTAGTTATCCATTAATATAAAAGTCATATTTAAGTAATAGTTATAAAAAAGTCTAATATATTGTATAATTTTTGATATAAATGAATATTAATAACCCATATTTTCGTAAAAAAACGTGTAAATATGAGTTGTAAGTAAGCCTTAACATTTTGTTCAATACACTCGTATACTTTTTTTCCAAACTACTAAGAATACACTTTGTTTTCAAAATATTGGATTAAATTTCTAAATACTAATTTAATGTATTAATTATAAATTTACATTAAATTAGTATTTAAAACATCACAGATCTATGTTCTGCATAATTACAACTTCATAATAAGAATGTGTTCTCCTTAATAAGATTATACTTTTTCTCAAATCGGTTCTCAATTATCGATATTATTCTCATATTAGAAGGTTTATGTCAGCCATTTTTAAAAAAATGAACAAAAGTTTGTTTGTAAGTAGCTATCTGAGTAAAAACTTAGAAAGCTATTTATCTAATTAACTACGTACCCACGTTATTTTTCTTTTGTCTTGTCATGGATCAAGGACAATTTTTTTTTCGTAATCTTATAAAACTAGACCCACAAAGTGCCTTACTAGACGTTTTCTGCAGGTTCATTATTTCAATTATAGTACAATAAATTAATAAAAAATAAAACAATATAAAGAAGTTATACAATATTTGAGTGAACAAAAACGAATAGGTTCCTCTTTGCGGGTAAAAATTTTCAATTATAATACAGAGTGCATTAAAAACGTATATATTTTTAATATATACATACGTAATATGTGGCCATTATTACGAAAGCGGTCTAAGTCATGTTTTTTTTTCATTTCGAGATATATAAAGGTTTGCGTTTGAATTGATGAAAAAATATTTTTATTTTACACAACACAATCTTTAGTCTACTAGATTTATAATTTATTTCGACATATAAATGTTGCATGTAGCTTATACGGAAATAAAAAATTAAGTTAGGAGAACACATTCTTTTTGTGAAATAATGGAACAATTAAATGTATTAATATCAAAAAGGTAACATATAGGTTCGAAAATTTGTCGCTAAAAATATCGTCGCTGTAGCATAATTAGATAATGCACCTTCCCCAGTTTGGAAAGAGATCCAGGTTCGAATCCCGGTGGCGCAACAACAATATTTTTCGATAAAATTGATTTTATTTGTATATCTTTCTAATTAATTCATATTTTAAAAAATTATCGTTGAAATGACTTATTCTATTATCAAAATAAACACTAGCGGAATACCGTTGAACGTCGTAACAATACAATGAATATAACGCTACAAATTTTTCACAATTGTCACAATTTGCATCATATAATATTAATTCGAAACAATATGACACAAAATAATTGATAAATTTGCTCTTTTCACTGAGAAGGAAAGAAGGAATGAAATTTCATTACATATGTTTTTGATATTTAAAAAAAAAATTTAGTTACGATTTCTTAGTGTTGTACATTGTGTACGTAGGTACAATTTTTTATGTAGGTTCCGTGTAGGTAATGATTTCATAAATATTTTTATTACCTACCTAAAGTGGAGCATAAGGACATATTTTAATTTTTGAACACATTACTGTTGTTGATTTACGAATTTGTTTAATTCAAAACATTTCATTATCCACTGAAACATGACTTCTATGAGTATCCACTGAAAAAAATATAGTCAACGTGATAATCTTCACGTGTACAATTATACAATTAAATTATGGATTCTTCGTGAAATCAAGAAAAATACTAAAATTTTTTAAATTTAATTAATTATTTTTAAATCATGTCAATATTTACAAATCTCTTAATCATTTTTTTCGTTCAGCCAACAATTCTTTGCCGTTGCCATTGACAGTAAACCATATATATATATGTATATATATATAGTTTAATTTCTGCAGGCATTTAGCAGACTCAAAATTTAATCTATCACTCGTACAGTGTGTTTTGGATGTACATTATCCACTCCCCACCCAGATAATGTAGCTTGGTCTGACCCTAAATACTCAGCCCACATCTATACAATAAACTGGCCACCTTTGTGAGGGGCCTTACGGAATGTACAGACTCACCAAAAGTCTCGCGAATATTCATTAAATTTTCTCTTCTTTATCGTAGAGAAAACGACACGGTATCAAACACGAAAGCAATATATAATAATCAAATTGATTAGAAAGTGCCTTAAAAATATACACAAAGTTACCAGCCAATTAAAATAGAGTACAAAGATTAAAAAATGTAATAGATATCAAAAATAACTCAATTTCCTATAACGATTATATACTAGTAAATGACTAGGTACTAGTGATGAGCTAAAGCATTATTTGTAACGACGATATTCATACGAGGACAAGTCAAAAAATATCTAAATTTTTCGTTCTACTATTTATTTGCACACACTTTAAGGAAGCCAAGCTCGTTGTGAATGATTTGATAGGCAGAACCATGATTGATGTTTAAAGAATACGTTACCTCACCGATGGTAACTCGCTTATTTGGTAAAACCAACTCTCGAGTTTGCTAAATATTATCATCCGTGGTGGAGGCGGATGGGCGTCCTGCTCCTTCTTCGTGCGTCACACTCGTCCGGCCACTTTTAAACTTATCGATCCACAAAAAAACACTTTTACGTGATATATATCTAAGATGAATTTAACCCCATTTCACACCCTCCTTTCCATTGTTCCTCCTTGGCGCAAGCTGGTAGCGATGCGGACATGCTTACACTGTAATAGCCGGGAGGCAAATGACGCGATCGGGATGAAATTTCGCATTCCAACTCTATGTTGGTATGACTGCCGCAGAATTATAACAACCTTGAAGGTGTATATAATTTTTGAACATTTTTTTAGAAGAACATTATAAATACCTACCTAAAAATAATTAGCATGGACTAATAAATTACATAACCAAAAATATTAGAGAATAAATAATGGGAGAAATAATCACAAAATTGTGTATTAATATTTTTATTAAATTTCAAAAAAATATAATTATATCTGTCATCACTACAGTAAAAATCTCGGATCACTTTATAACAGTGCCATCGGCCTTTAAAACTACAAATAACAACAGGTTATTGAAAAACTAAAGAAAGTTGCATTCATACAAAAACACTCCCCCCTAATGAATTAATGAATTGATGGGTGAACTTATAATTATATTTAATTACATATATAAAGAATCTACATATCTAGTAAATAAGGGAAAAGAAAACATTTAAATGAATGACAAAAAAAAAAATTTCGTCTAAAAGAGAAATGAACAATTCAGAAAATGGAAACGTCTATTACAAAAAATCAAATCATCGAAAAATACATTGTTATTCACTTATAAAATTAATGATGTATTGTTATTGATGACAAGCCTTAACGGCTTGACACGATCGAGTATAAAGAAAATTAGTAAATAATAATAAAATAAATTAAAAATATATATTATTCTTATTCTCTCTTTCTTATTCTTATTCTTCTTAGTCTCATGAGACTTGGAAGTCCACGAGTGCCATTCATCCCTCGACATCTTCTACGTGGTCCAGTTCGCCGGGTACCCGCCGACCGCTTCCAGGTCTGTCTTGACATTATCCGCTCATCCTAGTCTCGGTCTTCATCCTGTTGGCTTGCGTATGAGGACGCGTGTTACGGGACTCATCTGTTACAGCTTTACTCCTCCATTGTCCGGTTATCATGTATTGTGCCGTAAATCTTGCGCAAGACTTTGTATTCGAAGAGCCGCAAGCAATTCAACAAATAATTAATCCACGAGGTCAGAATAAATGGGTTCATCTATAATAAATATGTCACAAGTTAGAAAATTTCGTGTCATTGTCATTTTTTATTACTTATTGTATTCATGTTTTGAATCTGCTGTTGTATTGTGAGCAGTGTGAAGAATGATTACATTTGTCAGATTTCATTTATTAATTATCAGATTTTGGTACAATTCATGTGTTGAACAATTAGAAACTACACTATTCTGTTGAACATATGAATATACATATCTACGATTCGTTTGATTGTTTCATGATTATCTGTGACACGTGGAATTTTCAGTACATATTTTTATGGACCGTGTCCATGGATGACATTTCTCTCGGAGACTCAACTCAAAATCACACAAAGGGCGATACAGAGTTTAGTGCGAAGCAATTTATAAATCATCACCTTGTATATTTTGCGCGCGGATTAGAATGACACACCTGTAAACACGTAGCCACTTTAGCGACTCAGAAATCAAAGTCTCATTGTATGAATGTATTGTTGATTATATTATGAGTATGTATTATAAGCTTCTAGTTAAATTTTAATTCTATTTCCCTCTCAAACCTGTGTAATATTTAAATCGAAAAATATTTATACTCCTTCAAAAACTTGTCAGAACTAATCCTTTTATTGAAGTTTATCTCATCAACATTCACACTTTTCTCTTTGAATATATTAATCACGCAACATCACTAAATAAATATTAAGTTTAAAGTCAGCACCGCTGCATCTCACTGAATGACTTATTAAATTGCATCGACATTCTTACAGAAAAATCTGTAATCTACTGATGATATGCGTCTATGCTTTTATTTTATTATAAATTCAAATACATTTTTTAAATTAATCTAAAAATCAAAATCACTCAGCCAATAAATAACAAGTTCAGAGATTAAACATGATTCTCTTACGAAATTGTTTGTATTGAGGTGATAATAATGTAACAGTATTAATTTTATGATAAATCAGCGTGCATCAAGTGACATAATATAAAATATATATCGGATTATACTTTTGGTTAGTGAAAATAATGATAAAATAGAGGAGAAAGTGAGGTTAATGCAAACATATTATGGCAACCCTAATCAAATTTACAATATAAGTACAGTGAGCATACAATGTGATTCGTTGTATGTCACACTGTAAATAAATACAATCTCATATGAACTTGAGACCTTGCACAAGGGATACATTTCAGGATTACTCTTTATTTAATTGGTTTGGAGGTGAGTGTATTAGAAGCCTTATACACTCACCTCAGTTATAAACTCAGTTATTTAATAATATAATTACATTTATTAGCCTCAGCCTTAAACATCAGTTATTTAATAATATAATTACATTTATTAGTAGAATGAAACTTACGTCCGAGCCCACAGCGCTCACCTCCACACAGCAAGCCCGGGTCCCCTTTGTACGTAGGCCTGGCCTGAAACGCGACGGTCAGTGGCTTGTTAGCTCTGCCCCAAAAGCCCCGATAGCCAATATAAATTTAGCTAAGTACTAGCGCAATTTAATGAGATACTCGCATCCCGGTCCATGCCGTGTTTCCTGCGCCCGGCCGGGGGCTGGACTCAATCTAACCAGACCCGCAGTGGATAAGATCAATATACAGGACACGGGACGAGCGCCGACGGGATATTATGTTAAAAGGTAATGTAATGAAGACGCGTAAGTGCGTGCAGTACTTGGAATTAAATGCTTCGTGTAATTTATTAAGGGTGCATTCGTAACACTTTATCGTGTTGATTATAATAATAATAATATCATTAAATACTAATTAAATTTATTAATTAAAAATATATACATACAAAATCAATAATATCGAAAAATATTGTTGTTGCTACCGGGATTCAAACCTGGATCTCTTTCCAATCCGGGGAAGGTGCATATACATTCTCAATTTTCGCACATCTATGAATCGCATAAATACACAGATACCAGCAACAGTGGATTCTACCATTCGTTCCGTATCCGCAAAGTTTGAAAGTATTTGCCTTTCGCGCATGCGCATTCAGTTCCGCCTGTCAAGGTCTTCGAATACTGTATACGCATTCGTTAACAACATCTAACGTACAAAAAACGATTTTAATGCTTATGGGTATAATGCACATAATAGCATACATATTACTAAGTGAGTAGATTGTTTTGAGGAATTTGTTTGTTTGACACATTTTTGACAGTTTGGCATTATTTGACATTGTTTGACAATATTGAAACATTGAATATTATCTATTGAATACAGAAAATAACATGGATACTTCACTAACGTGTTCTAATACTGTAAACAAAAATAGTAAATTGTGAATGTATAATTGAATCATTGGTAGGTATAAACTTATTATCCGGCATCCCCTCTACAAATATCACCGACCGCCACTGGTGACCTGAGAGTTTGATGTCTACACATCAAGTAGTCTGTGATACGGAAAAACGAGACAGAGAATCACCACGTCACGTATTACTTTGTACTTAATTGTACAAAATTTTAACTCTTTAAATAAAACGGGGCCAATGTAGTTCATGCAAAGGGGAAAAGAGAATTTAGAAGATCCATATATTACAGAATAGATTGTTAAGTATCCATCTGAAAAATTGACAGGCCAACATAAATACTATTATACTAGTCCACACATGGCACGGCAAATGCAATTGCAATGCACAGGGGGAATCGCACAACTTATAGAAAAATATCAAAATAAATTTGACGTTTAAAATGTCTAAGTAAATTTGACGTTTACGGGTACTAAATAATATATATATATATCAAGAAAACATTGGTCGTACCACATTACCACGGTGAATATATATATATATATATATATTCACCGTGGTAATATATTATATTATATATATATATTCATATAATATAATGAGTGTAAAGAGTACGACGTATGTTTGGAAACTTTTGCGACCAATGTTTTCTTGATATTACTTTTGAAGGGGGGTGGGAACAAGTAAGATGTTGCACATCAATAAATCAGTACTGCTAATACATAGATGTAGCGAATTTAAATCGCAAAAAAAATACTATTAAGGTCGTAAGTACCTACCTACTGGTTTTGCTGAAAAAAAAATCTTTCCTTTATCGAAAGTTTAAAGAAATTGTTAAATATTTAATAATTTTAAAGAATTGAAAAAAATATTTTAGAACACTCCATATTGGCTTGTACTAGTAGGTGAGTATGGTGTACACAATTTATAAATGTACGCCTTGCCATGAAGTTAGTCTTTCAAAATATCTCTAAAGTTCTTATGAATATGACTTAGCTCAGTCACTAATGAATATCATCTGGTTTCTGATGAACCTTGAGAGAATAGTCGAAATAGAGTGTGACCTCACAAATGTTGTATAATACATCAGGCGGGTGGTTCCGGCGGCTTTGAAACCTACACAAAACCCGGTGGCGCAATGTACATGCGTATGTGGTCAACAATAGGGAACACGCGTCGCGAAACAAATAAGTATAAATTATATCCCGAAGTGTTGACAACCTTTGGTTTCGGTATTATCAATGTTCACTTGCACAGATCAGTAAATGAATTGACACGAAATAAAGTGTACATATACGAGAGGGGTTTGAAATATTAGTAGAGGGACGAGGGGCATTCTACACACATTCTTGGTGGAAACCTAAATCCGATAGTAAAAGTATTTACTCTTCGAAAATTAAATTTTTGTGTAAACAAGACGATTTTTTTACATTAATGCATATTATATTGTCAGCGTTTAAATTTTCGTTCAAATCTAGCCATATTTTTAAAAAAAGTCGCGGAGCTACTTGATTGCGTAAGTGGTACCAAAATGATCACGAGAGTGACACAAATGAAAATACTGAGACAAGGAATTTGCGTTAGTTAATCAGTGGTCTATGTTCACTTATTATTTTTAATGTGTGTACAGTTCACCTCACTTCTCATTGTCCCATCGTTACAGTAACTTCATTATGTTGAATACTATTACGAGAGGCGATTTATTATTTAACCTTTTTATTGCTGTGGGCAACATCTGACATCGCTTGGAATTTTCGAAAATCACTTTTGAATTTAGCGTAGGTATTTGACATGTTTGTGAAAATGTCCACGCAGACTGAATGGTTATGAAGATGCCTTCGCAGTGGAAGCAGTAACTCCAGTAAACATCAACAAAGTCCTGGACTTAGCGTGCTGCCATCGAGAAAATATTTTAATTAACCCTTCGAAGTGCGTTTAAATGCCATTTAGCTAGTTAACACGTCAAACTTTGCATGTTGAGTCATAACTGTCATTGCATGCAGTTTTTGACCTTACAGAGACGGGATTAAACTCGATTTTAAACTACGACGATTATTTCCAGCTCTTAAGGTAAGTCTATGGGGTTCCCTCACGCAATGTTTCTTCTAGTTGCTTTTACCTGCTAAGCAATATTTCTGCGCGGCTTAATTTAAACTTTTTTTTACGCGTAATATTTAACAATTTATAAAATAAACAATAGGCCGCATTAGGTACTGAACTACTAAAATGTTGTTTTTTTTCTGAACCATGGTAAACAAAAACTCTTGGAGGCCACGTGGTTGCAATTATTTTTGCCAGGGACAAGATATTAACTTGAAAATAATTTATTATTAAGGAATTTTCTTAATAATATATGTTGTATCCATGTGTCCAAAATTTAATAGAAATGAATTGATAATTCTGGCGTCTGCAGTCGGTTTACTCAAAGGTATTTGAGATTCTGTAAAAATAATGTAGATGGCTTTCAAATAATGGAACGACAGGTGTATTAATTTGAAAAATGTAACATATAGGTTCGAAAATTTGTCAAGAAAAATACTGGCGTTATAGCACAATGGTAGTGCACTTCCCTGGATTGGAAATAGAGATCCAGGTTCGTATCCCGGTGACGCAAAAACAATATTTTTCGACAAAATTGAATTTATATGTATATATTTATAATTAATACATTAATTTAGTATTGAAAATAATTTGTTTCTTTTTTGAGTATAGTGTCTTAAATTTATCGAAAAAATTTGGAAAGGTTTTAATGTGTATTTATTTTGTCAGAATGATGCGCAGTGAATTATGAAGGACCGCGCGGCCTAGAGGAAACGCATTGTCCCTTTTAAATTTATGGTAGGCGGTTTTAAGTAGGTAAAAAAAAGTAATAATCAGGAATGTGGTCTAGGATCAATCATCAAATAATTTCATTATTTAAATTGTAAAGATGGGTTTCTTGAACATAAAAAAGTAACCTGTTGTGAAGTTAAACCAAGTCATCGTGGTCGTACAAGAAGTAGACAAGAAAATTCATCTTGACAATCGTAAGACGTGTCCAAGCGTTATTAAAAACGTGCATATTTAAAAGAAAAAAATATAAAAATAACTATTGTAATAGAATATGACGTATTCTACAAATTAATTTAAAGGGAGATGATAGAGTAACTTGAAAGGGAGTTAATCTGTAGGTACTCCTCGACGAGAGGATAACAATACGTACATAATGTACCAACATGTACCTATACAGGCACGTCGATCGAAATTGTAGGTACATAAGTACCACGTATATACATAGGTAAGCAGCGCAGACATAGGTAGGAAGTTGGTTCGTACATAGGTGCGGCGATCGGCTTTCGATCAGTTGTGGGCGGTACAGCCAGAATGAAATATCGCGCCCCGTAGACCCAAACGATTGGGGAACATTTCGCTATTTGTTGCCGGGGGTTGGGTGGAGGTGACCCCCCCAGATAGGGAACTCTCGAAATACAAAAACAACTTCGGCATCAGCTCAATGCTCGGCCTTTAAAGTTGGATGAGTTGAGAGTCACCGTGGCAATTTCTAAGCAGGTATAGTATCGGCGTTACCAGATCTACACGCGTAGGTTTGTGAAGATTATGTAATTAAGCGGAATGGGATTCTGAGTGTTAGCCCTGGTTCTATTCCGGCGGTATGCCGATTCCGTATTCCGATATTGGCGTTATGCCTGTTTTAGGTTTGCATTGGCGGAGTGCCATTTAACTTGACAGAAGGTATCCAGCCGCCGTCGGAATCGTCGAAGGTTTTTTAAAAAATTTGTAGAGACAGACCAAAAATATACAACATCAGGAATCATCAGAGGATAAGCCAGCAGTTCTGATTGCACCTAGAAGGGATTTTTTGTTTTTGAAGTTATAAAAATAATAATAATAATACGTTTATTTCAGCGTGATCGGGTTTTTTTTATGAAGACCCGATTTTCCATAAAGATAATACATATTATATAATACATTTAAGTTACGTAATATTATTTATGTTATGAAAATAAAAACAAAAAAATGTAAATGAAAAAAAAAGTTCACACATATATGTAAAATAAACAAAGTATAGATACTACATTTCATTCACGTCTATTATTGTATCTGTAGCTACTCTGCAGTCGTTGCCTTTCTCTGGTCAGAGACTGCGGCGTCTTGAGAGAGCGCCGCTTGCACTAGTGAGTTGGTGCTGAGCTCCAGGCGCAGCTTTACGACTGCAACTCGATGTTTCAGAAGCGGAACGAATCCATGTATGAATGAGGAGAAAATGGTAAGAAAAATATATGAGGCAAGTGTTGATGGCACCAAAAATACAGGACGTTCGCGGAAGACTTGGCACGACCAGGTAAACCAGAGTGTTCGGTTAGAAGCCTCAACAATCGGCGAGCTTGTATGAGGCGAGAATTGTGTGTCAGGACAGGAGTGTGACGCTCTATCCTCTCTGCCTACCCCGCGGGTAAGTAAGTGAGGAAGTAAATAAGTAAACAATTAAGTAATAGTAACCGTTTAAATTATCGTCAAATTTTAATTTATGTATGTTACTTATTCAAAGATTTTTGATATAACACATTTACAACTTTTATTGTATCATAATGCGGTCATGTAACCCCAGCGTAACTTAACTCCTAACTTTTCATGTAGCGCAACATATTTTGTAACAATGCGTTTAAGTAAAACATAACACTTAGTGATTTTAAGAAAATAACTTCCGTGTATTTGGAAAGGTTTCGCTCGTAGTTGAGGCTAAAGTTTAAAGTACATCTTGCATCAGTGATTGCTCTGGGCTATAGCAAATACACGATAAATAGGAAGCTGTGTACCCTTATAAATACCTACTAATGTATATTCTGCAAACAGCAAAATCACCCACTAATACGGTAATACGGTATAACAATTTCTTCTAGCAATATTTGAATATATCCAAAAACACACAATAACAATTTCTTCTTTTGAATATCATCAATGTGCTGTTGATGATAATCATTATAAAACAAGTGAGTACAATATTACAGTAAACATCGCGCATGTGTGTGATGTCATGCACAGTTCTCTAGGAAGGAAGGGAATTTTTAGGGTACAATTTAACAGTGAATATGTGCATTAAAATAAAAACTTTGTCCCATAAAACGAATTGTTTGTGCATTATAATCATGAAAAATGAACATTTAATAAATATATCTTTGTGTAATAAAAAAAAACCTAAGCTGACCTAACCATGAAATTTTTTTATTATTTTGTCATACAAATAATTAGTTCTAAGGAATTAAAGTTTTTGTTTTAATGTACGTATTAATGTTTCCCATTTTTATTACATGTTTTAAATATTTTAAAATTAAATTTCTTATACATATGGATGGAACTATTAGTGGCCACAAGTAATTAACACATTGCAGGACGGAGAGCGGTGGAAGAGTGCTGTCTAAGCGTCGGCCCTTCGACCTTCGAATAGGATAAAGTGGATGAAGAAAAAGAAGAAAAATTTCTTATACAACGATTATTATTTATCGATTGCATTATTTTTTAATACACATTTTTGTATAAAAATCGTTTAAATACATACTTCACAAATAAATTCTTTTTCTACCTACCAGGATGGATGTGACAAGACGTATTTTAAATTTCTAAAATTTGTTAAAACTAGAGACTGGCAAAAATTTACGGTTACTGAATAAAATATATGGTCACCATAATGAACGTATTTATTAAGTATGTCAGTTATTCGAAATGGGCCACTGGGTTAAATCTGCCGGCAGTCGTGCGCGTGCGTCCCCTTTTCTTACATGTATTTATTTTTGTGTCATATTATTCCTCGGAAGAGATTGTCTCCTAATGTTTCTTTTACTCCCTGGCCTTACGGTCTGTAGGTTACCATAATTTATTTATTATTTATCTGATCTGTAGTATATATTATTATAATAAAAGTAAAACAAAGGTCGGGTACAATAAGAACGAATTTGGTATAGGAAGTTAGCTGTACGGTATCATTATCATTTAAAAAAAAGCCAACCGAGCGGCGTAAGAGTAGGACCGAAATACGAGCCTTGAGCTTATTAAATCAAGCAAGACAGAAAGAATTATAAATGAGAATGCATGACAAAAGGTCTTATAATATACAAATCAGAAAATCAGAGAAGTCAATGGATAAAACAGTTTCGTACACATCGCATACCTAAAAAATGTACCTGAGGAAAAGATTGAGGGGAAAACACAGAGGAAGGCCTACAAAAATATATCCATCAAATAGTAAGCAAGGCTAATGCAGACACCTTTTGGACAAAGTTCCATCTAAGCTGTGCGTATGCTTTGCCAAAATAACACACATAAAAAATATATAGCGAGCACAAATTTAACAAGATTTTAACGTCTTATTAATAATAGTTTATAAATGTAGCTAGATTCTTTCATCAATGTTTTGATATTTATTTTATAAATCAACAGGTTTCGAAGGTAGAATATTGGCAGTGTAACGATTTATGTAATATGTACACACATACAGAGATACGTTCGTCTTACGACCTTAGATCGATTTCACATAGATTGAATACAATATGGCATGTTATTTTGTCATTTGAGAGAGGATGATTCTGAAAGGAAAGGGCATATTAACCCGCCACATAGACTGGATAATAGCGTATAGTATTATATATTGAAACAGTTGACAGAAAAAACAAGACAAAGTAAAAATGAAAATACGAAGAATAAAATAAAAACTTGACATGTTTTACAGAAGTAGAAAAACTAGTTTAAATATACTTTAAAAAAATTACAGCTTTTGGTCCATCGAACCGCTGTAGAAGTTTTAACGTCTTTTATCGGATCTACATAGAGTAGTACAGAAACGCTAAATGTACAATTAATAAATACAAAAAAGGGAGATAAAAAACAAAATCTAATGTAAGAGATTGCGAAAACGAACAGAGATTTTAATTTAAACCTTCCTGCGCCCTTTTAAGTGCCATCTTTATTTATTTTGAAATACAGGTATATAACAACATTACAAACAAACAGTTAATCAAGTGTCATGTACGGTAGTAAAGAGACCAGTGGGTGACTCATTAAAGGGCAAACTATCAAGTATACTCTCCCGTGAAGGGAGTCGGACGAAATACAATTTTGTTTGTTTTAAAAATTTGGTTTCTGAAAAGTGAAGTGTCAATATCATCAATGTCATAATTAGTGTCGCTGAGTTCTCCAATACTGGCAATCTATCTGCATTTGCTTGACTATATTTTCCCATCTCATTGAAAAGCAACCTTATGATAGAGTACCTACTGGGGTTCCCTCAAAGACCTTCTAGACAGTCCAAGTTCTAGTTTCCTCGCAACGCGGCCAGCTTATTTCAGTTTCTTAGTTCTAACGATTGTCACCAATTTGGGTTTTTTGAAGTTCTCGCAAAACTCTGATTTGATGCTAATACGCAAATGACATAATATGGCCGTAACTGGCGTGGGTATTCTATTGAGAATGGCCTTTCCCAGGTTTCATAATATATCACTATCGGTTACACAGTCACGTTAGACTTGGAATTTAATATAGGTACAAATTGAGATATTGTTTTAAGTATTCTATATAAAAGAGTAATTTTATGGTAAATTCAACCAAATAGATAACAATGTAAGAAATATTATGACTAGAATTTTATTGAACGTCTTATATTAAAAGTAATCTAAAATATATTTTATTAAGGAAAACACATTCTTATTCAGAACATAGGTCTGTGATATTTTAAATACTAAATTAATGTATTAATTATAAATATATACATATAAAATCAATTTTGTCGAAAAATATTGTTTTTGCGTCACCGGGATTCGAACCTGGATCTCTATTTACAATCCGGGTAAGTGCATTACCTTTGTGCTATAACGCCAGTATTTTTCTTGACAAATTTTCGAACCTATATGTTACATTTTTCAAATTAATACACCTGTCGTATATATTTATAAATATATTTCGATTTATAAATGTCATAGACGAAGACAAGCAAGCATCTATAACAAATGCAAGATTCAAACACGGAAAACTGGTAGTTTAATGGAATAAGCCAAGAAAATGAAATGGCAACACAGAATGGAGTATAATTGAACAAACACAGTCAAATTAAGAGGCCGACAGGTCGCCTTAAAACCCATTAGACTGATATCATCTGGCTCCGCGGGAGTACCTACTTGGCTGAAAATAACAATGGACAAAGAAAAGTGAGAAACACTCAGGGAAGAGACTGCTTCAATATTCTTAAAATGTTCAAACCAAGCTAATCGCATGTGTTATGAAAATAAAACTAACTTGGTGGTTTCCTGTGACGAGGCCTGAACCCCGTTCTCTTAATCACTAGATTAATGTTTTACCTCTAGACTGATAAGCGCGTTAGCTTAGTTTGGTATAATATTTCTGTATGTATATAGATCGAGCTCGTTATTTCATTTCAATTTCATTTCAATTTCATTTACAGCTCCTGTTCGCTATTTTGGATTAATGTAAATAATTAAAAATTTTAAAGGCTTTCTTAATAAATGTATGTTTTTCAATAGAATCAATAGGTAATCTTAAGTACCATAATGTAGTCATTAGCACATCTTAAGATAAAGTGGTTCATCCATGTGCCAATCATTTCGGTTTTTATGAATATTTGTGCAGTAGGTACAGCAATCATTTTAATCAATAATAATTATTTAAACAGTTGTAGATCTAATGCATTATAATGGATTGGGTTCATGGATATTAATTAATTCATCACTCAAACATTCCCGTGACTATTTACATCCAAAGTGCGCAGTTGGCTGTGCGATTGGGTTTTGTGTGGCCGCTGTGCGACTGACCGACACGCAGTAACGACTTCTGATTAAAGAGGTAACGGTGGGAATTTATATCCGATGCGGGCTAAGCGGTTTAATTAAATAGAATATCTACCGCTGCCTGCGATACCGGGGGGTGGCAATCCACGGTGGCCACCAGCGTGCGCCAAACACCGCTGCGCCCTGCGAGCGAGTAACCCAACCGCTAAAACCGCCGCACTCTAAACACAGGGGCGACTATTCAAACAACCCCTCAAAGAACAGCTCGTATCGAACATCGCGTTTCTACTCAGAGCCTGATTAAATGCGGCCTTTCTAGTTTCCAACTTCGAGGTTTCGAGTTTAAACAAAGGCGAACGCATTTCACACCGCTAACTAGAAATGTACGACTCCTCCTCGCGTCAGACAGACTATTTGATCGACATTTGTTACTGTGTGCCACTATTGCTACATTCTGTACAAATATCCTGCGGAAGTCAGATTCTAATTGGCAATTCGGCAGCAATGGATCAAAATGCATTCATTCTAAATACATGCGCAATAGAAGACATGGGGTAATTTATGGATGCAGTAATGAATTTCGCACGAGATCTCAAATTCCATTAGTCACCACCACGTGCCTACGTACCAACAAATACATATAAAGGAATTAACCATACCGTTCATGAATATCAGGGATGTGCACTGCATATAAGCAAAAAACCTGTGCATTAATAAAGATTCGGGATAATGAATATATAATAAGTTAAACAATTCTTATTATTTATTCACGACTAGAATTTTTAGTTCCGACAGTTCTTCATTTGTAACGTCACACTTATGCAGCGAGATAATTTTTTTGTTTGCGTGCTCAAATTATTTGTTCATAACAATCTTATTCAACTAAATATTTTTATAAGTTGTATGAATGTTAGGAACATATTTACGTCAAACAATTTTCTCTACATTTGAAGCAATTATACTCTTATTTCTTCGAAAGAGATTATTATCTTGACTGGCATCTATTACTAATTCTACACACTAAACGCTTTTTTTCGTGGTCTTCCAACGTGATTTCGTACGGTGTTTGCCTAAATAAGAGATATAGGTGTTTATTAATTATTTGTCAAGCGAAAGAAATTTGTCGATAATTAGCAATAATATTAAAATATCAAATGTTTAAATATATTTCTTTCTGTTGTAAGAGTTTCAGTTATGGTGGTAATTTGTAAAACTAATTATCTAAATGTAAGTTTTTGAGCACTATCTTAATGCAACTTTTTAAATATCCGTTGTCCGAAGGAGAAATAGTACATATCAAAGAACAGTACCTAGCAATAATAGAACTTGCCTTTTTTTAAGTGGGTATCCACTTAATGAATTCATAATTATTTTAAAATTTTATATTAACAGAATATTTCTCAAAATTAAATAAAATCTTACATTTTTTGACACCTAGTATACCTGTGTATACCTAGTTAGCATCGTTCTCTCATCTGGTATTGTTGTCAGTTGCAGTTTTAACTAGTAGGTTGCGCTAGATCACGCCACGCTATGATCATCTGATCAACTTCGAGATGCTGGATATTCGAGGCGTTTAGAAAACTTTCCACTTTCCAGCCAGTACATTATAAAATATCACTACATCGGGTCTAGATGATAATATAAATTATAAAAAATAAGTGTTGACTCGGCTTTACTATTATTACAATCTAAAGAAAAGTGATATACCTATATTAATGTTTTTAATACATACATTTATGCAGAATATTATTTTATTTTACATACATAAAACAAATACATTCAATATCAAATATGTTACTGAACATTTTCATTAAATTACTATACTTAGAGTTATGAAACATTGCCACATAGATATTATCGGCATATCTTTAAGAAGAACGTAAATACGAAATTATAAATAAAAAATTTAAAAAACAATCACGTCTGGCGACAGCTATCGCATTCGATGACTTCCTATAAAACGACGAGGTGCATTTAGTAAGGGTCAGAATAATTTTAAAAATAAAATCGTAAAGGAAAGAAAGCGGCGCTCAGTACCTGTAAGCCCACTAATCCATATATTGCCGGAAATTACAAAAGAAATTGTATAATTAAAAAGATTTGATAACACTGTTATTACATATTATTTCACTCTCAAAACGTACTTAGAGTATAAGAGTTAAGTTAAGAGTACGTATAAGAGTTATTTATGAATATCATGATTCTAATAAACGATCAATGGTTTGATTCCATTCATTAACTAATAGCGCGTTTTAACAAATTATTCGTTTATTTTAATTTTAGAACGGTGTGATAACGTTACAGTTGGTGGCCGGTGGTAGAGGATGCACATGACCAGAAATATGCCACATCGACCATCAACCAACTTGTCACACACTCCTCACACGTGCGCCAGGATACCGGCGGGGAACACCTGCATGGTTGCCGTGTAATTAATGCCTACCATTATTTCGCATTAGCGTAACGGAAGAGTCCATTGTATTCAAAATGTCCAGGGGAATCAATAAAATAGGCAAACTAGAAGACACCAGATGCCAGGGGTGTATTTGGTGGGTGATTTTATTATTATATTTTTATATTATTATCACTTTGGCCGTCTCACGACTATCACCAGGTGCAACGTGTTGAAATCATTATAAAATAATTATAAATTATTAAAAATGGATTGATTGTAAAGGAAAGTTGTATAAATTATTTTTCTATATCATTAATTATTTATTATATACTTACTTACCATCATGCCGTTTCCCCGTGGGGGTAGATAGAGAGGTTAGAGAGCTATACTCCTCCGTCCTGGCACATTTCTCGCCTCATCCACATTCATACATCTTCTCACACAAGCTCGAGATTGATGAGGCTTCTAACAGAACCATACTCGATTTTCTAGTTTACCTGGTCATGCCAAGTCTTCCGCAGACGTTCTCTAGTTCTGGTGCCATCAACACTTGCGTCATGTATCTTTCTTACCATTCTCTCCTCATTCACACATTCCGTATGACCAAACCAACTAAGTGATCCTTTCTTAATCTTACTTATAATACTAAAATCAGCTTTAATTTCCCTCCTTATTTCTTTACTCTGTCATAAATCGATCTACCACATATACACCTAAGAGGTCTCATTTCCGCTGCATTCAGTCTACTTTAGTTCCTCTTCTGCCAGCTCGCTTCCAGGCCTCACTTCCATACATCAGTGTCGGTACCGGAATTCCATTGTGTACCGCTAGTCTTGCCTCGGTTGACAAATTTTCGTTAGATATAATTCCATTCAAAGCGCCGTTCACTCTATTCTCTGCAGTCACCCTCCTTTCGATATCATTCTCAGCCTTTCCGTCTCTATAAAACAACTTCGCAAATACACAAACTCATCTATTTTTTCCAAACATTCCTTACCTACAAGTACTTGCACAGAGTCTTGCTTTCCTCCTTCTAGAATACCATCACTTCCGAATATTTAACATTCATCATATGGTCGCTTTCCTTGCATACACTGTACATTCTCACTCACTAGACTCGGTAGTTTTTGTTAGTTATTCGCCATTAGTACTGTATCATCGGCGTACAATAAACAGCATACAATCAAATCGCCCACTTTGCTTCTACATTCATATATTCCAGTTCTCTCACACAATTATCCATATATAAGTTGAACAACCATAGAATTATTTATTAAACTATTTTTTTCATATTAAAGAACAGTGTTTTTATCGGTGCGAAGCTCGCCATGTCTGTATCATAGTATCGAGATGTTGTAAGTATCGGAGTTCGCCTTGCTTACTATTTGGTGGATGTATTTTTGTCCGGGCTATCATCTTTGTCTTCTTCCATCAATCACATTATTAATTTTATTTCAAAAATGTCTTCGTATATTTTTTAAATTCACCAATATCTCCAAATTCGTACTGAGAAAGTTCGCCTCAAAGGTCAATCATTTATTTAGAAAGAAATTTCATAGAATCGGTAACATTTTCATAAAAATATTTTGTAATAACTATATTGTTTTTTGTTACATCACAAACAAACATTTTTATTTCTTACATAGTATTAATATCATAATAACTAAAATATAAAACAAAAGTAACAATTTAATAAAATAAACAATGTGAAAAGATTATACCTGAATTAAAAAACTGCAACCAAGACGATATGCTTTCATTGTCACCATTGTGGAAGGACCTGATTTAAAAAAATTGTGCTTAGTGATGAAAAACAATGCTACTCTTGATTCACTGGTGTGATTGTGATTGGTATTCAATAATATCAGTGATTGAAAACTGTGACTGATCACAGTTTCATTACTAATACGCGTGCGCGTGCGCTGCACGATATCACAATACACGAAATAATTAAAAAAACAATTCTGAGCGTATTTACCTATATTATTCAAACTTCATTTGCGTAAAAACATATTCTATCATATATAATTTAATATCATTACAAAGATAATGAAAACCCTTAAAAATGTGAGTTTATTTTTCGGGTCAAATTCACAGCATTTTGGGTCAAATGCGTAAAAGGTTTTAGCAGAATATACTAGATGGCGCTTATTACGAGTTATAACGCCATTCCTTCGTGAATATTTTCGTTTCATACGCACATGCACCGAATCGCGGTCAAATATAAATAAAATATAATAATGATTCACTAATTACTATATTCCCAGATATTTAATCACTGGTAGTTAGTGTGACTCAAATATATCAGTGATTGGCTCACAATTTGTAATTTTGAGCTAATCGCTACTTAGTATGTAAGAGGGCGATTCTGTATTCATCAAATAAAACCGTATAAAGAGCGGCTGTATAGCGAGGTATGAAAAAAGTTTACTGTAATTTTCAAAGATTAATTAATTAATCGTAACGAGTACACATTATAGAAAGAACACATATTTATTTGTTAAAAATTAACATTAATCTAAGTAAAAGTTAACAGTAAAGCGTCTTACAGATAAACAAATATTATTAGACGTTTAATCTGCTAAAAAAATGTGCGATTTCAAAGCTGGATTCAATTTGAAAAGTAGATTCATAAACACATAAATCCATTTAGTTAAGTCTCTTGTTTTTTTCCATATGCTTCTAAGGAGTTAAAACTTGGATACCGTGAGCGAGAAAATGAAATGTGGTGCTGGAAGCGAAAACACGCACTCGTGTCTAATGCTTCAATTTAGAAACATTTAAGGATTCTAGATAAATATAGATGCTTACTTCCATTTTTCGAATATACCCCTCGCAGACAGGATGATAACCCGGAGAAGAAGGTAGTGACCCGAAAGGGGAAAGACCAGAGAAAAAGAGGACGATATCCAATTTGATGGGCCTACCAGATCAGATCTAGTTACTAGTTATCCACAAGGCCACATGTGTCAATCTGGGGATTACGAGGTAATGAAGAAACCGATTAGAGAAGAAGAAAAAATAATACACATTTTTAAAGTTGATAATAAACAATATAAATCAAATGTGTACAACACAATGATAATAATGATCACAACATGTTTACGCGCCTTGTTACTTCGATTGGCACCACTGAGTTTCCTGGTTTATAATAATGTACACTTGTATGTGTGTGTGTGAGTATTGCCGCCCTTTTTTCGGAAAGCTAAGAAGACGGTAACCGATAGGCGTCATTCTTTTTACACCCCGTGCTCCAAGTGGTCCAAATAAACCACCCGTGCGCCCTTCGGTCGGTCGAAATCTAAAGCTAAAAGAACAACAACATCGGACTAGAAAGACAGCAAAATTAAAGAGGTTCGTGTAGTTGTGCATTCGTGCTTATTATTAATCGGAAACCTGGGAACCAGATATCGAAGGCATTTACATAAACAAAACAAGTATGCAAAATATCTAACATCTATAATAATTATAATATTGTGTTATGGTTAATACACTTCAAAAGATATTGAAAGGATCCCCACCTTTTCCTGTAAGCGTTTTATAAGTTTTCAATCGTATACCGGTTCTTCATAACAAAAACAAGAAAAGTTTGACTTTCGAGAATCTGTATGCAATTATTTAAGATGTATGATACAAAAAAATAGACGAGATATTAGTTTGTGAATTTACAAACTACGCCTTTCGACGCCCCTGCGTGCTTTCTTTATTGATATCAATCAATATACACATATAATATAAAGTTAGCGTAATTGCAGTTGATAAACGCAAATAAAAGTTATCAATAGATTGGAGAGTAGATACTGATACAGAGTTATTTGTGTTACAAAATTTAATATTCATACATTTACTGCCACAAGCATAAATGAGTGATGTCATTACGTAAATAGATCAATCATAGGAGAGACAATTAGAAAGAACAATATACGTATATTTAAGTCACCTTGTCCTCTATATCATTTTAGTCTGCTGGTCTTCCCAGCATTTCCCATCGCGAGATCCACACCCTAAACGCGAGATACATATTAACCATATTTATTAAATACAGTGGAACCTTGGTTTACCGGTTAGAAAACAGAGTTCATCGTAAAACAAAACAATTGTTTCGATAAGAATCAATATATTAAAGGCCCTTTATCATCTTTATTTTCTATTTCTTGCTTAAAATCCTATAAAAACAATAACAATTCATGGATTTAATTTAAAGGGAATTGGAAGTAATAAAATGAAAAGCATAAACGTGAAAATAAAATTTATTTTAACTTATCTTACAAAATGAGTAGTAGAGTGTTATTGTTTGGAAGGGGACCCTCCTTCTATGAAAACATCGGCTGCTTGAAGTTTAGCAGGTTTCTGTCTCACGAAAAACCTATCCAACGATATTTGTCTCTTCTTGTTTTTTATAATATTATAGAAATAAGACATGACATTATCATTAAACAGATTTATAACACGATTCGATAATGTTATCAGGGTGATATTTTCCACAAAAATTTGCTATCCCTCACTCAATTTCGCGCACTTTCATTGAACACTTCTCCTAGGAATATCTTCCATTTATTCATCAGTCTCTGAAAATAATATTTCGTCTATTGCTGCTCATTAAAAAGCTGTTCAAATTCTTTCGTAGTGAATTTTGAGACTGTCTGCCTGTTCGTAAACCGAAAATGTGTTCGAAAACTAAGCATTTTTTGGTAAACAGAGTCGTTTGTAAACCGAGGTTCCACTGTACGTGTTAAATGAATGAAAATACTTTGATTAATAATTTAATTAATCAATGACTAATATAAGGGTCAATAAGAGAATGTGTAAGCACCAATGATGGCAGACTTCATAATTAATGTTAAGGTTGTGTTTTCAAGAGGAAGATCATTAAATTAAATTCCGAGACATAATGCTTACCAAGAACCTCGATGCGGCTCTGCTCTCAAGTTGGTCAGCCGACCGGACCTTCCAGAGAAGAACACGGATAAAACATTAGCGGAGGAAGTGACAGGTAGACATGTTCACACGCGGCATCTGTATCAAACCCTTCCGGTGGACAATTAGTCGGACCGAGGTGAACCTGCCTCATTGCAGCAAACTCCTGAACAATGGAATTGGACACTACTTGCGTCGCTGCATTTGAATATCAATCTCAGTGAGACATTGTTGAATATCATTTGTAGAAAAAATTAGATTTTTATTTATTTAAATCTTCAATACATTCAATATTTCTTGTATTCCCTACCCACCTCACTAGATCACAGTGTTTTCTCTGTATCATTTACAATTGTTATTTCATCATTTGCAATGGTTCAAGCTAGCAGTGGGCTGCCGATACATTAACAAGGAGCTCGCTTAATCTCAGAGCTATACGCGGTATTACGGAGAAGGGACAAATTTTTTTAGCACTCTTATACAATTATACGCAATAATTATTAATACAATCTAATGTTACTTAATAAAAAATATGAATTAAGTATATTAATTAGAAAGATATACATATAAAATCAATTTTATAGAAAAATATTGTTGTTGCGCCATCGGGATTCGAACCTGGATCTCTTTCCAAACCGGGGAAGGTGCATTATCCAACTATGCTACAGCGACGATATTTTTAGCGACAAATTTTTGAACCTATATGTTACCTTTTTTGATATTAATATATTGAATCGTTCCATTATTTGAAAGAGGCATCTACCTTATTTTTTTTACAGAATCTCAAATACCTTTGAGTAATCTGAATGTGTTCTAATAGTTACTTAATATACTTGTATTAATATAAAAAACAAAAACTAAAACAATAAGAATGTTGATACATGATATAAAAACTTATCCACCAGTCACCTCATAAAATGGGTCAAGAGTAGCTCCGAACACTCTCGACCCAACTCTATTAGCCATCTGGCTATTGATCTTTTCCGAGCAGTTAGATATATTTTAAAACTGGGCTTCAATTTCAACCAAATAACGTAGACAAAAATCCATTAAGACATATTTCGGTGACATACGCAGCACTTGGTGGTAATTATTTAAAAACCCGCCTTTAAATAATCCTATAGTGGGCGCTAAATAAATTGGTTTGTACGCTAAATAAATAGCTGATCGGGGTTCGAGCCTGCCGCCTTCGGAAATGATTAATTGATTTAATTGCTACACCTGGAATCTCAAGCCGTTTAATTATGAAAGAATTACGTTCTGAAATTTCACAATAAATACATAATAACTTACATTTAAAAAAAAAAAAAATATATATATATATATATATATGTGTGTGTGTGTATTTAGATACACCTAACAATTGGGTGAATTAAGTAAGAGATTGTTATCCCCCAAATAAAGTGCATATTCTTGTACCAAATTTCCAGAACTGGCCAACATCGTCCAGCTTCAGCTAACTGCTATCCTAAAAATATGTTTTGCGTACAATGAAGAGGCTTTGTACTTTTTTCCAATTCCACGGAACTGTTTTCGCTAACGGGGCTGTTGCCAAACGGAAATCTTGGCAGCGTGGTCGTGTTCCTTTGTTTAGTAGGATCAGATCATAAACGTGTTGCAATAATGCAACTCTGTTTATGATTGTTGTGCTTCTTGCACAGGAAACAAGTTTGTTGTACCGCCTTTTTAATAGTATGCACGTACCAAATGAAATAAAAGAACTATACGAAAGTAACTCCTCTGTTGGTCCATCTCGTTTGACAAGTTGTGATTGCCTTCGAAGATAAAAATACACAAAGAAACTGAATAATTGTAAAAGAAAATGGATACGGGGTAATGTAAAACACAAATCATTTCATCCGCTAGATGTACATCGGCATGATTAATGTAAATAGCAATGGTTTAGTGAATTTGTAATGAATGACATTGATAGGTACCTGTACTACTGATTCTTTTATACACAAATAGGAAGCTATCTAATATATTGGATTGTCTAATAAATCTTTGTGGTTTTGTTAAATTATTTATTATAAAAATACATTTTTAAACAAAAACTACAACATATCAATCAATGATATATTTTCTCTATTATTGTTCAAGACTTCATCCCATCTTTCAACCAATCTGTCGATGCCTTTTCTATAAAAATCGGCTGGTCTTATCTAAATAGTTATCGAGCCAATTTCTCAGGTCATCGTCGTTGTTGAACGTAATTGGAGAATTACTGAAAAATGTGATAATCTGACGGAGCGAGGTCGGGACTGTAGGGTGGATGCGACAGAATCTCCCGGTTAAGCACCTGGATGATCATTTTAACTTGATTAGATTACAAAAAATTATGTTTCGAAAATGTTCGGTTTTCACAACATGACACTATTTCCATTATTTAAGCCCACAAATTAAGAAAAACTATATGATACGAGAAAACGGCGACACTGACGTTTTAGAACAGAATAAATGCTATCGAATGGTATGTCATTTCAGGCTAGTAAGAGCGTACGCGTACCAAGGACAAAACAGTCATACGATAGTAACTAACTAACTAACTGTTCTATTGTTTGAAAATATAGTCATCGGTGGACACACTACTAAATCTTAGTTTACGATTATCACGGTCATAATAACAGTTTAAATAACGGTTTATCATCACTAAACTAATATAACACGTAGCTAAAACGACAAGTATTTGAGGTGTGTATCTACAGATCTAAAAATAAGCTGGATTGATAATGATAATCTGTTGATTCTGATGCGAAAGGAATAATAAAACAATTAAAACCCGGAAACTGCAGTATTTTGATTATATCACGAGATATCCAGAAAAGTACCAGATCCTGGATCTCTAAATTCACGGCAAAATTTCAAGCTGAAAAGGCCTTGGAAGACAAAGGAGTTACAGGAGAAATAATTGGGAGAATTATAAAGTTTTAGTGTGAAGAATGTACGATATATGCAAGGAAAGCGATCTTATTATGAAAGTGATGGTATTCGAGGAGGAAAGCAATACACCGTGCAAAATACTTGTAGGTGATGAATGTTTGGAAAAAGTAGATGAGTTTGTGTATTTGAGAAGTGTTCGATAGAAACGGAAGGCTGAGAAAGATATCGGAAGAAGGGAGAACGGCACTTTGAATAGAATTATATATAACGGGAACTTGTCAACCGAGACAAGACTAGCGGTGCACAATAAAGTATAGAAATGAGTCCCGGAGCTAGTAAAAGAGGAACTAAAGTAGATTGAATGCAGTGGTAATGAGACCTCTTACAGACAGATCCATTTATGACAGAGTAAATAAATAAGGAGGGAAATTAAATCTGATTTTAGCATTGTGAGTAAGATTATGAAATGATAACACAAGTGATTTGGTCATATGGAACGGATGAATGGTAAGAAAGATATATGACGCAAGTGTTGATGACACCAAAAATAGAAGTTTGCAGTAGACTTGACATGACCATGTAAATCAGATACTGAAGGATGGTCCTGTTAAAATCCACAATAGTCGGCGAGCTTGTGAATTGTGTGTCATGGGCAAATTAGTGTGGCGCTCTATCCTATCTCCCTACCCCCGAGGGGAAACGACGTGATGGTAAGTAAGTAAGTAAGTAAGTAAGTAAGTAAGTAAGAGATAGTCACCATGGAGCCAAATTGAGAGAACTTTGGTCCATCCTCCCACACATTTCTGGCACCTAAAGCATATAACATTTGCCAGCTAATATGAAACATATTTTTACGGATAAACTTTAATTCCATTATCTCCAAAATTTTTATCGGGCATTGGCAGAAAAGAAATTAAACAAAGATCTATGGAAATATTTACATGAACTGAAAGTCATTTCTTTATTTAATTTTAATTTTAAATTTCAGTTTTTCTTTTCCATGCGTTTTCCCTTCTTTTTATTTTGTTTATACATAAATAACAGGGATTTTATGTTATTAAAATTATTTGATATGTTTGTCATTTAAATCATTTCTTATTTCTGGTTATTCAATTATGTAACTTGTCATATCAATTAAGATTAATTATTTAATAAATTGTTTAGATCTCACTGTTAGATATAACGTATGACCTTACCTATGCACGAAAATTATTTTATCAGAATTAATTTTGTCTATATTTCAGTTACGCACTTTGTATACTTCGTTAATTTTACGGCGTACATTATGGTTCGTTTTCAGCTCTACCTGAATGTGTTGTCTAAGAGGCCCATCTCTTGAATACATTGATGTAGTGATGTTGTTACAATACTTTAAGCACAAAAATTAATATTGTATATCTTCATTATCCCGACCGCCGCTACGAACATCATATGATGCGCGAATAATTCGCTCTTCAGACGCTACACGCATCATATGATGTTTTAAATTTATTTTGTTGTGTACTCCGTGACAGCGCGGCAAATCGGGCGGGAAAATATACCAAAAATTAGTTCGATCTATACTTTTGCTGACATCTTGCGTTAGTCACGTGAAATATTGTTATTTGTTTATATAAATCAGTTTAAAAACGAAGACATCTTGAAACGCCGTTCAGTTTATTTGAATTTGGCGGGGCCGACTCATCCCTCTCTCGTCGTGTGTTCGAAGTCACTAGTATTTGTCGGAACTGTGCGTTGATACGAAATATTGACATCGCGATCTGTGTTTTGTGGGGAATTGAAACAATATATTGTATCGGAAACGACATTCATTATTACTGTGATCTTATTTAAATTGGTGTTTACATTCAAATGTTGATATTGTTCTGACTGTATTTGTGTTTCGGGAATCGGTTATATTTTAAGACAATATTCGTTTATTAAAAACAGATGCTTGTATTGTGCTACGTATAATCATAATTATTAAAATTTAAAAATTGTGTACCTTTTAAAATGGCGGGCCGCAGACTTACAGAGGAAGAAATATTAGAAACATTTTTAGATGTGGACTCTGATTTAGAAATGAGTGAAGATGAGCAACATGAAACAATGAATGAAGATGTCAGTGAAAGTGAATCAAACCCCCCTGGGACAAGCCAATCTCATAACCGTTCAAGTACTTCACATCAAAGTGAAAATGCTGACTTTTTGCCTTCTTGGACCTCTGGTCCATTTATCCCAGTTATTCACGAGTTCGATGAGTTTGTGTCAGGTATAGACCCATCTACTTTATTTACTGAAAATTCATCAGAAATCGACTTTTTTGAATACTTTTTGAACAGAGACATTATGACAAAAATAGTTGACGAAACTAACAGATATTACACAGCTACCGTTTCAGTACAGGAACCTTCCCAAAAATCCAGACTTCGTAGATGGGTAGACACGTCTGTCGAAGAAATGTACGTTTTTTTTGCAATATTAATGTTAATGACGAGAAATCGACATCTTACTATCGAGGAACATTGGTCAACCGACCCATTGCTCGCTAGTAATATTTTTGGGAAAACTATGCCCAGAGATCGATATGAAATTTTACTGCGAATGTTGCACTTCTCAGATCCCGACACACAAGTCCCCGGTGACAGACTTCATAAATTAAAAATCCTAGTTGACCATACGCGAAACATTTTCAAAAAAACATTAATGCCTTTTGAAAATTTATGTATAGATGAGAGCATAATTGTTTTCAAAGGGCGTTTGATTTTTAAACAATTTATCCCGACCAAACGTCACCGGTGTGGAATTAAAATGTTTGTTTTGTGTGACGTCAAGACAGATTATATTTTGGATTTCATTATTTATTGTGGTAAAGGGACTGACATAACTGACACTGAATGTCTCGGAGTCACAGGGGCGGTGGTAACGACATTACTTCAAGACTACCTCAATAAAGGTCATAACCTTTTCGTGGATAATTGGTACACTAGCCCTCGTTTATTTGATTTTCTGCACGAGAAAAAGACTAATGCGTGCGGTACGGTGCGGAAAACACGGAAAGGTATGGCCTCATTTCGTAAATTAAAAAAAGGTGAAATGGACGCCAAACATCGTGGACCTCTTTTAGCATTAAAATGGCGCGATAAAAGAGAAGTCCACATGCTAACAACCTTGCATGACGATTCCATGGGTACGACAGGCAAAATAGATTGGAAAACGGGTCAACCTATAATTAAACCGAAATGTGTCAATGACTATAATAAGTGTATGGGTTCTGTCGATAAAGTGGATATGATGTTGAGTAGTTTAAGTTGCTTACGAAAAACAATAAAATGGTACAAGAAAGTGGCTTTTCATATAATCGATTTATTTTTATTAAACTCTAAAATAGTTTACAAAATGATAACGAAAAAAAATATTAGTTTAGCAGACTTTCAACTAGCCTTAATAAGACAATTATTAGAAAAATATCACATTACACACCAATCACCAGCACCCCATCCCCGTACGTTACATGATTCGCCCCTAAGACTAACTGCTAGGGCATTAGTGAAACATATGCCTGAGCCAATAACAGGAAATAAATCCCAAAGACTTCAGAGAGCCTGTCGAGTTTGCGCCGCTTCCAAAACTAGAAAAATGTCTCAATATAAATGCTCCGAGTGTAATGTGACATTGTGTGTGTGGCCGTGTTTTAGGACCTATCACGAAAAACAAACATTTTGAAAATACTTAAATTTTTTTTTTCTCCAAACCATTGATCACTTTAAAACTTTTAAAAATAAATGCTATAGATATTGAAAACGTATGAGTGTTGTTATATTGAAGATAACGGCGCAGTTCTCAAAGGAGCGGGTAAGTACCGCTGTTATTATATTATTTATCGCGTGAGCGGACATCTCTGATGCGACACTTGACTTGATGTGGTATGTTAATGTTTACTATTCTAGCCGTATCTGTGCTCTTTTGTTTATTTATGTATTCCAAAGGACTTTATAAGAATGTAAACATTATTTTCAAATATCTTCAACAAACGTGAAAAAATATAAGCATACTCGTAAGTACATAATAAAGATATCGGCGCAGCAATCCAATTCAACGAGGTCTCTATAATCGTATAAACAACGTGACTGTATTTGTGACCGCGTGAGAGTATACGTAAGTCGGCGACTATTTTTAGGGATCATTGTTTTGTTCGATCAATATTTATATTATCTTAAGGATTTGAACATCTCAATTGATTGTTTATATTAACGACATTATCGGATAAGTATTTTCAAGTGATAAATCATACAGAAGATGCGTGTATCTATATCTAAATGTCATTTTAAAAGTTGTGTTCAACCAAATTTACGACTTTCGAAAATAGGCCCGCGCAGGGGATATCACTTGGAGTACACTTGTTTAGCGGCTGAGAGGTTATTAAAAAAATAGTTTATAAAACATGTTAAGGCATGCTAAAAAATATTATTTTTTCTATTTTTGTTATAACACAAATATTGCAAGCGAAGCTGCAATAAGCCAAGATAATATTTTGTACCTAATAATTTTCACGTTACATTATACAACTTCGAATAAAGTTTTCTTTGATTGTTTTGTTTCTGAACATCTAAAAAGTGTTCAAAGTTACCCAACAGTCCGTCAAAATATGAAATATTGAATTAAAATAGTCAGAAAAAAGTAAAATAGCTTAAACAGAAAGCTTATAAATGAAATTTGTACATTTTTAAAAGAGTTATAAACTTATTTCTTTGAAAACCATTTAATAATATACAAATATCAACATTATATTTGACATTTTGTACTTTGACAGTTTCATATCAACTTGCACTTGGTGGCGTACGAGTTGATAAGTCAACGCCTTGATAAACGTGAAGTTAGCCGCTATCCAGTTCACGTGTCAAAATCAACAATGTCTGCACCAACAGAGTTAAGTATTGATGAAATTCGAAATTTTATATTTGCCCGGGGAGGAAAGGTCACAAATCATGATTTGGTTAAACACTTTAAGCCGTTTTTGACTAATTCAGAAACCAAAGGTACGTATATTTGTTTTATTCCATTTCATAATAAACTTCAACAGGTGTCACCTCACTTAACCTGTAAACAAACAAACTTGTTGTTTTAATTGTGATATTTGTTTACAGATGAGGCCCGAGAAACGTTTAAAAAGTACGTTAATATATTGGGGAGCATTAAAAATGAAAACGGAGAAAAGTACATCGTTTTAAAGAAGAAGAAAACAGTTGTTTCTGACATCAATACGTCTTCGGATTCTGTTTGTGAAGATATAAACGTCTCCAATACATTCATGCCTATTGCGGAAACGTCTGTTGTAGAGACGCCTGTCGTGGATACACGTGTTTTAGAGATGCCAGTTGTGGAGACACAGGTTTTGGACACGCCAGTCGTGGATACACATGTTTTAGAGATACCAGTTGTGGAGACACAAGTTTTGGACACGCCTGTCGTGGATACACATGTTTTAGAGATACCAGTTGTGGAGACACAAGTTTTGGACTCGCCTGTCGTGGATACACATGTTTTAGAGACACCAGTTGTGGAGACGCAAGTTTTGGAGACCCCTGGTGTAGAAACATTTGTTATGGAGACACCCCCTGTCAGAGAACCGCCTCCGTACAGGCTACCACCTGTGATAACCTCATCACCGAATGCTGACAGTTTCAGACGCCTCGATTCATTACCCCAAATGAGTGTCACAAGTATCCCTTTAATGGGTAGCCCCATAACAACGGCCATGTCTTCACCAGATTTACAGAGCTACACCCTTCCTCATAGAGACTCTGAGCCGGAGGAGCCACCCGCACTACCCGAACGGCGTAAATCCAGCACCGATAAACGAGACACTGGATCAGACAACGTGTCGACATCGTCTTCCACGGGTGCAATCAAAAAATATAGGAAGGTGCAAGAAAGCATGGGTGAAAGTTTTAATACCAGTAACGAAATAGAACAAGAAGGAAGAGAAAATAGGATGTCTACGCGTTCGGATAGTTCACGTTCTTTAAACTCGGATAGTGAGCACCAAGTGTCAGTGAAAGAAAGAATGCAAAAGTTTAACAAAATGACCATTTCTGAAGTTGATTTTGTTCGTCGCCAGCCGCTGTCGAAGAGAAAGACTGACCGGGTAAGTAATCATTTAAAACTATTGATTTTATTTCATGTTTTGTATTTTTTTTCATTAAAATATGAATTGACTAGTGTGTGTTGCTCAAATCATTGCAATTATTGCAACACCTCGCGCAATTATGACTAATTGCATTGTTATTCTATGATTTTAAAGTTTTGTTTTGATTACACATTTCTTTTATTGCTTAGCATTGTCATTCATTATTATGTTAACAAGTTAGTTATTGTAGGTCATCTATATTTATAATCTCTGTCTTATACTGTAAGTGTTTGTTTCCACCGTGTTCTTCATTTCAACACATCTTTTATGAAACTCAGCAAGTATTTCTTACATTTATAAAATAACGTCTGATCTTATCAACCAATAAATACTTCAAACGCTGGAATTGATATCTAGTATCTGTGTTCTATAAGGAAATATCTGATAATGTCAGCGGTGCAATTATTGATTTTTCTTGTTAATCATTTATATGTAATACTGTTTCAAAGCAGTGGTAAGCAGGGATTGTGGAAAGTTCATTCAATGTCCTCTATCCTATCTGAACTTTCCCTAACATCTTCATATACTGTTCCTTTCTCTGATACTGCAGATCTTTCATATTAGAACTTCTATTATAATTTATTCTGCAATCTCTCTTACCCGTCAGAACCCATTCTTCTTATCTTTCCATTTTATATATTGTTTAGTTGTGGCAAATTGTGTTGATTAACAAATGTTATTGTCAGCGTTATATACTACTAGTCCTACAACCCTATAACTTTTTAATATCTTCTGTTATACCTGTTTTTTAATACTGTAATTTGTTTTTTTGATTATTATTTTAAAATTATCTTCAGCGTAACAGACATAATAATCGTCAGTATTTTAGTGAGTGTGTACACCATTCTTATATATAATTCTTATCTTCAAAGGTAGTCTATGACAAATTTTTTGATATGTGTACCTGTCATTACACAAACATTTATTATAATATAAAGTTATTGTTTTTTCTACAAAATTCTTGTTATTCGCTTCTTCGCACTCATATCGCTAGCATATCCTTTTCACCTTTGAAATTAATACCTTCATTTCTGCTGAATCCTTAAATGTTTTGAGATCATAAACAAAACTTCATATAACGTGGCCACCGATATTCATTTCCAATTTATTTATTTTATATTATATTAACTCACAATCATCTTTTAACATATTTATAATTAGAAGTATTGTAAATTTATAAAGGATTTTCTGAGTTAAATTTTAAATAATGAAATTGTTTACTTATAAACCTATAGTTTCAATTTTATTTTAAATTTATAAATATTTATCACTATACTACTGATGATTCTAAAAATAATTATTTTTATTTGGGTTGTTTTATCGCATATCATTTGAATATTATCCAACGGTTCGAATGAATGCAGCAAAGAGTTACAATTTTTTTAGCGAAATGCGTTTTCACTAAGCGTTGGTGAAGGAAGCGTACAAAAGGAAAGGTATCCATCCAGATAATAATATAAACAGTGATGATGTTACTTAAATTAATTTAAGGTACAAATTCTTTTTCACTTCATTGTAAATTTAAATATTGAGCCGAGCTCAAGAATGCTCAGGCAGGTTTTGAGTGTTTAAATAGTTTGGGCATGCGTATGAGAAGAGAATGGTAAAGAAAATGTGTGAGGGCAACATGAACATAATGCCTCTGCGAATGACCTGGCTTGACCAGTTAGATCAGGTACTGGAAGACAGTGACAACAGATGAGCATTCACAAGAAGACATTAATATATTATTGATAAAATTGGCGTTAACTATGTAGAGTTTCATCTTAATGGATGGTTATAAATAAAAACAATCTAATAACTCTACTTGAGTTTATTAGCACAACTCAAGTTTCGATAGAAACAATAACTCTCATTGACAGGTGAAGTATTAAACATTAATATTATGAAGTATAAACTTTAATACTGTAATAGTGTAAATAAACTCAAGTAGAGTTATAATATGGTTTTTATTTATATCCATCCAGAAGACACAAAAGTGAATGAGGACAGGGCAGGATTGTATCCTCTTTACCTTATCCAGCAGTGAAACGTTAGTTAACTAGTGAGTGAGGTCTTGGAACTGAACAATTCATATAACCTAGCTTTATATATAATATTATTCTTGAGCAATATTATAGTTCATTGCATACATATAATTTGTTAGCATTGTATTACTTTTAGTTTGTTCATACGAGTACAGTTAGTTTTATTTGCAACATAGAAGTGTTAACCCTTTGGATCCAAAGTAATTATTAAAATTTTTTACATATCTTTATCAGTTTTTTTAAAATAACTCTTTATATATTTACTTAAAAAAAGAATATAATATCACAGCGTTTTAAATTTAATGGATATGCATATTAAATTATGAATTAATATACTTTTCACTGTTATTTAAATCTACCAGCGGTCCAACCCAGCGCTGACCAGGATCCAGATTCAAATATAATTAAATATGAGGGTCATATTATTATTATGCCAGGAGACAGTGGGGGAATATATATTATTGTCAGGGTCCTAAAGAATATGCAAAATTTCGAATGGATGCAGTGAATGGTTGTAGGGTAGCGAGGGGACGGGAAGTTGATTTCCATATGTAACTAATTATACAATGGATTAAAGAATTAGACAATAGTTATAAAAAGAGAACAAATGATGAGTACAATAAAAAAAAATTAAGTCATAAATTTTTGTTGAAATATTAATAAACACTTGAATAACTTTTGAACAATAGGCCACTTCAACACAGAATCATCCCAGTAAGGGGGCGTTATTATTATTAACTACTTAAAAAAATATACAAAAAAAGAAGAATAAAAAAATGTTAATTAGAAACTTAAATAAAAATATTTTTTCGATAAATTGATTTTATCTGGTTATTTTTTTGATTGCTATATTTAATTTCTATTAAGAATACTACAAAATTATGTTCTGAAAAACAACTTCACAATAATATGTTCTTAATAAAAATGTTGGTTTGCGCGGGGTTCAAAAGAATAACTATGCAAAATATTATTTAGATGTTATAGAATTGTATAGAAAACAGTAGACAGGCAATTGTATAGAATTGTATAGACAGGCAGGCGTTCAGTTATATATGTGTATTTTTTTTTTTTCTCTTTTTATAATATTCTGACAATTACTGGTAATCCCTGCGCACTAGAATGATCCTGTTGGTGGGGTGAAGTGGCTATTGTTTAATAGCAATATTTGAATATGTCCAAGAACTTAAAATTTACTGGATTTTCACCTACAAAAGCACTGTTATTAAACAAATAACATATCTCATATCCATTTTATTGTATTTAGTGGAAATATATGGAAGTATGGGTAATTAAGGGGCTTAATAGTTTTTTAGATGATATGTTAAGTTCAGTTAGGTTTGGTGGTTTAGTAGACCTTTCTTATGTTTTTGACCCGGTACTAGTCAGGCGCAGATAAAATGGTCCGGTTGGTTTAGCCCGATTATGAATAATGTCTTATTTTTAAGATTGCCCCACAAGGGATTTTTATTTTTCGCAAACAACCCCCGCGCCGCCCGAAGCCGCCCCGCCACCGAAGCATCCGCGATACAGGCTGCGTAGGGCGCTCTCCGTCCTCCGCCCCGCGCCGCCCTAACCTACGTTATAATCCCGTAGTGTTCACAAGTCACAGATACATTTAAATTGCAAATTTTGTAAGGAAATCGTCACGCTGTAGAGGCAGCAGTTGCGACAACTCCTGAATTCGAGAGGCGTTACACATTTATGGTGGCGCCGAGCGCCGAGACGTTAGTCACTCCTCTTCGCTGGTGTTTTTGCCAAACTTCTTGCCTCGCGATAATCCTCCCTCGTAAATCTTTTCCCGGTAGCTTCATTTGCGTAGCGGCGCTTCCGTGTATAGGGGATGTTAGATGTCTTTGCGGGCTGTTGTATGTTTTCTCTTATTTAATCCGAAATTTGTCCCGTTTCTGAGAAATCTGCAATCCGTCACGTTCCTGCGCGATGAGACCCCAAGAAACATTAAAATGGACCTCGATACCTACACCCGATCCCAGGTTCTACTAGGCTGGATGTTTAAATCTGCTATTATTTCACTATTATCTCAAATTTCAATGAAAATATCTGAATAACCTAAGAAAACTGTGTGAAATATTTAGGGTGTTACAAATTTAGTCAGCGCATTTTAAAATTTAAGTCACATGTCTTCAAACTGTATATGCTACTATTTTGTATAAAAATATAACACTAACGTGCATGGTTTCGGTTTGATTTATTAAGGTTCGTTACATGATAAAACACCCTGTTACTCTCCACTGTAGTTATTCTATTATTTTGATTATTCTAAAAGACAATATAAATAGTTTAAATGAAAATACATTGGAAGATATTTGAATAATTAGAGGTAACTTTCATCTTTTTTGATTATAAATAAATATACTCAATAATAATGTATACTTCAACCGTGAATATACGAATTTGTATATTATATACTTCTAGTTCTAATTGTTATACCTTTAAATTCTAATGTTATACATGTAATATGCTTATTACAAAAGAAGGAATAAAATGTTCTAAATTATGGTAGAAAATAAATTTATAATACAAATAAAGAAATTTAAAAACTAAAAATTAATCACTTGGAGCTGAATTGAAAACCGAAAAAAACGTTATTTTTTCCTGAACGAAAACCGGAACGAACAAAAAGCATTGATTTCTTTTGATTTATAATATTGTATTTAATCATTCGAAGTCAAATAAATAATACTTTCCTGTCACTGTTAAATTATTTGGCTAGGCATGAAATATCATTCTAAGGGCCGGTTGTGTGATCGGTAGTAACTTTTTACTATGGTTAAAAATGTATTGTTTGATTGTTGGTAAAAAAAAATATTTACTTCTCGAAAGTACGTCCAGTAATAAACTAATTTTTCTCTCCGATGTCCGATATTAAATATGTGAATCGATAGTTAAATATGGCGGACTCTTCACAGCTGTTTCAAAAGTCATCTGTCACATTGATACTTTGCAAGTTGCAGTATACGACAATTAAACATTCAATATCCCGCTATTTTGGTAATGAGAATTTGACGTACCAACGAGCGATGGTGAAAAGTTACTAAAGTAAAAATTTACTACTCATCACACAACCGGCACTCACCTATTGACCACTCTACTATGTGTACACCATTACATATATGTTTGTATCACCAATAAAAAAGTAGAGGAAGTGGTCTAAATATGGACAGTGGTCCAATTATGGGCTAGTAGGACTTTATGTTAATAATATGACTGCCATCTAGTGTAGAACACTTAAAATTCGTTCTCATGAAGATAGCTAATAGCCACGAGTGAGACAGACTGCTAAACCGACGCTTAAGTGTTCAGTGTCGAGAAATACTTTATGTGGTGACAATCGCGCTGTCTAAACTTTAGAAGAGGTGTGTGTTAATGTACTATGTTATTTATTCCAATTAAAAACCTGTTATATCTGTTAAATATCATTACAAAGTAATTAATAAATGTGAAAACAATATCCTTTTGCAACGTATTCAGGTTTATTTGATTTTTGAAATATTTTTTTGTTATTGAATGTTCACATGGCGGTTGGTCTAAATATGGGCTACCATGTGGAAACGTGGGTTCAATGTTTTCAGTGTCCGATGTGGGCACACAATGACTGGGCTGGTGTCGACGTGTTCATTTGTGATTTATCAAAAAAAAATTTATCTTCTATTTTAATATAATTTTCAATCAATATGAACTAATATGTATTGTAAAATATGTCATAAAATAAGTGAACTTTTATTAATAAAGTGCTAGCCCATATTTAGACCACACAAACAATGTTTTAGAGTGTTATTATTTTATTTTTTTCTTAAAAAACCTAATGTCTGATATTCCAATAAAAGTTCAGATATCATTTTTAAAATACTTAATTATCAAATAGGAACCAAATTGTTGATTTCTCTATATTTTAAGGAAAAAACTGAATATTAAAAGTGGTATCTCATATTTAGACCACTTCCTTTAATTATGGAAACGTATGTACGCCATCTTGCAATGTATATATTTAAACTTACCATTTGTGTATTTCCCCGGATAGGAAGAGATCCAGGTTCGAATCCTGGTAGCAACAACAATATTTTTTCGATAACTTGATTTTATATGTATGTATTTCTAATTAATACATTTAATTTGTATTAAATTAATAATTCATACATATGCAAATACGATGTACAGCATGGCTATCCTCGATATCTAATTCTATCAAATGATAAATGATAGTTAACTCTGCCTACCCACATTAATTAACCGGCATAAAAAATTTTCATTTGTCTGCAATCAGTAGTTGAAAAATATTTGTAGGTGGACTACCTAAGTAATTAGAATTATTATAGATGGTGTATTTATACGTGGAATATTATTTATGACTTGGTGAAGGGGGCGTTGCAATCTTTTCGTTAATATTTTTTTTGGATGATGACGCTGATTCGCGTCGTTCCGTTTTCGTGATTGTCTAAGAACGCCTTACAGAAATTTAGAGTTTTGACTTCACAGTGACGGGCAAGTAGATCAGTCTTCTCCACCTCATTTGAACGTAGTTATGCAGAAAATAACTAGTCCACAATTTAAAAAAAAAAGAGTTTTCGCTTTTATTGAACGCAGTCAGTTTTATATTGTGCCAAAAACCGCTTTCATACAAAAATCATAATAATCGCCTTCTGTTGTTCGCAAAATCTCCAATATATAAAATATATGAGTTGAAAATGTGCATGCTGCAACATAATATCAACCATGTCAGATTTCAAATTTCAAAAGCAAATTTCAAGAGCATTTCAAATATTTTTTGTTTATTTATGTGATTATTTCGTTTGATTGAAATACCTAATTGACCACATAGTCGAAGTAATCGTTTGCTTTCTGCCGGTCAAAATTTATTATTTCTTGTTTACTTAGTCTGGTATTTGGACAATACAACGATTATCGGATTAATAATAAATTGTTACGAGTAATCATTTTTCATTAAACATTTTTGTTTCCTCACCAGTTCTTCAACATCTGGGTTGTTTCCAATAAAAAAAAAATTTAGTTTGTTTTTAAACACCATGTTCAACATAAAAAATATAATCTTTTGTTTGTCTTACAATGTCATAAAAATCGGAATGTTTTCTCCGTTTGCAAGTGCATCTTTCAGAATATTGCACTTTTCTCCTTCCGAGTACGTCCGCGTATCTCACACGCGGCGTTCTACATCTGGGCGTGTATCGTTTGATATCGCGCGATATATTATATTAATATAATAGTATTACTGGCGCCCCCGCGCCATTCTCACCCCCCGCAAGCCCGAAACGAAGGGTTGTTAGGGCCAATATTGCTCGTCGTAGGCGTGACACAGTCGGTGAGGGCCCATCTCCATCGTAAGGGCGACGCGTCCGCTGCCATTTCGAGATTTCTTAACTTATTGGGTTTGAAATTTTATTTTTATTGTGTTTAGTTAGTAGAACTCAACGTTTATTTTTTATGAAATTTAAAAAAAAATATTTTAATTAATATTATTATTGAGTTCTGCTAGTTTGCGTAAAGCATTCTTTATATGTTACAGCTCGTTAAGGCTATTTTCACAATTGATTAAATGATTTTAGTTACCCCTTTCTCTATGTGTAATTATATGGTTTCGGTGAAGGCGGTGTATTATAAGTAAGTAGAAATTAAATTTTCGAACCCATATGTTACATTTTTCAAATTAATACATTTACCGTTCCATTATTTGAAAGGCCATCTATTTTGTTTTTTACGGAATCTCAAATACCTTTGAGTAAACCAATAGCAGACGCAAATTTCTCGACAAAGGTACTGTCTGCTGTAGCATAGTTGGATAATGCACATTCCCCGGATTGGAAAGAGATCCAGGATCGAATCCCGGTAGCAACAACATATTTTTCGATAAAATTGATTATATATGTATGTCTTTCTAATTAATACATTTAATTACTTTTTAAAAAAATATCACACACCTATGTTCTGAACAATTACAATTTCACAATAAGAATGCGTTCTCCTTAATAATTTAAAAAATGTTTTACGCAAACTAGCAGAACTTAATTGATTAAAATTTAATTTTTAAATTTGCTTTCTGTGTTTAAAATGATGTCTTCAAACATGAGATACGAAATAATTCTTTACTTAACATCACAAAATTTAGTTTTCATAATAGCCTTTCGATCAAAAGTTACAAAGAATAGAAATTAACATTGCCACATGTTAATAATAATAAGAGATTAGTTTATAGTATATTATATAATTTATATTATACTATTATAATATAATTATATTGATTATAATTTATATTATATAATTCAGTAGCATTATAACTAAGTGTGATGTCCTTAGGATTGTATGGACGTGTGTGTGAATGCCGCACCGCCGGCGTGCGAGTGTGCGAGGCTTTAAAGGGCGGCGCGCGGCAGGGCGCGAGCTGCGTGTTCATCGCGTTTTCTACGTATTCATCGGCTTAATCGTTTAACCTATACTAGTGATATACCTTGTACTAAATTGTATCGTATTGTAATAAATGTATAATTGTTACAAAGCCTATTTCTTAGACCTTCACATTACGAGGTGTATCCTGAAGACGTACTTAGAAGACAAGTACGTAGTACTAAGGGTTTTGATTTTTTTGTTATAAAATTAAATACTTCATTTGTTGTCGTATCTACCTACTACATTAGTTTTTTTAATATATTACAGCAGTTAAGATTGATTTTTGGATTTTTTTGGATTTTATTTCGTTATTCAAAATAGCACTTGCGACGACTAATTCTTTCCGCTCTTAGAGTCTCCCTAATGCGCATATTGAGATCTTCCCGATTCCTTACCCCTTCATCCCCCTCCTCCGAATGTTGCCGAATGAAATTGCCAAGTTTGTTTGCCACCCCCTGTACCTATATAGGCTCCAACAGTCTGTCACCCTTTCTCTAACCCTTGAGATCTTATCCAAGGTGTACACGCTTTGTAGGCGATATTTGCATTACTGAAATCTCCAGTATCGAGGTTTTCGCTATATTATATACTACATTCGTGGGCACTAGCTGTTAGCAAGTATAGTATTAATAATAAACAGATTTGTGTATTTTATTTATGTTAGTATTGGGTCAGGGTTGATAATTTATTTAACAATAATAATAATTATTATTATGCATTTATTCCAGCGTGATCGTCGTTTTTTCTTATGAAGACCCGATTCTCCATAAAGATAATACATCTCAAAAAATATAAATTAAATAAAAAGTTTAGACATATATAAATATATTTTTTATTTATTATCTTAGTTTAATAACCACAATTGAGTTTAAAAAACATCTACCGGTTTCGGAAAACACCTTTTCCTTCTTCAGGATATGTCAAAACTAACTAAAAATATAGCATTGTTTTTCTATTTATCCAGAATCTATTTTTAAATTTTTAAAAAAAAAACAACAATTATTTAAAAAGTAAATTTAGTACCTAACTCAAATTGCTGTTCAATACAAATTTAGTCGAATAATTTTTAGGAAAAAATTTTAGAATAGGACTCGTAGTTAAATTTAGTTGGCTGTTTAGAATTTCCTGATTACTTTTACATGCTTTATTTATCTCCAACGATTCCAAATTATTTAATTTGTGACCTACACCGTTTATATGCAAAATTGACAATCCCAATTTTTTATCAAAACCATGACTATTTTCTATCAAATGATTAGCAAATTCTGAAAACCCACTATTGTTCAAACATCTCAAATGCTCCTTTACTCTTATATTAAAATTTCTACCCGTTTTACCAACATAAAATGCAGCACAATCCTTACAACTAAGTTTATAGACGCCAGAATTGTTAAATTTATCATCCTTGTCCTTAGTATTTATGAGTAAATTTCCTATACTATTATTTGTGTAAAATGCTGGTCTAATATCTCGTGGTAGGTGTTTAGAGATTTGTTTCGAAAAGTTATTTATGTATAAAATCCTACGCCAATTATCATTATTATCATTATGTTTCATCTGTGATTTATATAAAAACTGAGTTAATTTGAGTTAGGTACTAAATTTACTTTTTAAATAATTGTTGTTTTTTTTTAAAAAAATTTAAAAATAGATTCTGGATAAATAGAAAAACAATGCTATATTTTTAGTTAGTTTTGACATATCCTGAAGAAGGAAAAGGTGTTTTCCGAAACCGGTAGATGTTTTTTAAACTCAATTGTGGTTATTAAACTAAGATAATAAATAAAAAATATGAATCTTAAATGCAGGTAACAATACACTGCGATCGAACCAGTCTGAGTAACCGCCAGAACTACTCACTCTTCTCCTGGCCAGCCCCTCGGACACATCTTCTCGCACGCAGCTCGGTACCGCCTTCAGTGAATTACGTTTAACTTGAACTTTGTATAAAGTAACAAACAATATAAATTCAATTGTGCTTTTTCTGTACTGTGCTTTTTGACGCAACTATTTCATTCATAATACGTCCGCTCCAGCCTCCTTAATTTTTTTGTTAACTTAATTTTAATAATTGTTAACTTTTCATATATACATGGGAGAAGCGATGAGGTATAGGGCCCTCGATTCTCACTGTACACATCCTTCTGACATAAATAATCCCTATTGGCGACTGTTCCCGTGAATGCCTTCGACTGCTGTTGTTCCCGAGTCTCCTATTGATAATATGATCATGTATGCAGAATGAAAATTACTATTAACCTTGATTGACAAGTAGCTGTTTCTCTGGCGTCGCGGTTTGATCTGTGTTATTGGTCTTCTTATCTCTGGGTAGTATTCCGATCTACCGAAATGCGCACTCCCGTCACTCCGATTATTGAGAGATTTTTACCGGACGATGTACTGACCGCAATTGAGCTCCTTTAATCTCTGAAAGCGGAAACATTCACACAACATAAATTACCCATACTAATCAAGAATCTCAGGGGTGCCAGTCGAAGGAACAAAAGGTGTGTAAATAGTGACCCTTTCGAGCTTCTATACCTTCGATCGCCGACATGGTGGATAGTTCTGATGTAGCAGCTAGATTCAGGAAAAATTGTCCCGATTAATGTCATCATCTTTGCAACGACTGCGACAATTCTGAAGAAAAGTGCAATTCTGTAGAAGAGTCTCATACCCTGATACATGATTACTTCCGCACCGCATTCGCCAACCAAAGTACCCACCTACGCAGCGTACCCCGCGATGTGTTGCACACAGACAACTCATCCGAACCTGAGAAGCCCCTGTCTCCCCCCACGCGCCCCACACCCTCTCGCGCCTCCTTCTAGCTCCCGAAGCACCCACTAATTTACACCCCCAGTATTACCGCCCCACATTTGAATATTCACGCGACTCCCATGCGATTTCCCTCCACCTAATGCTCCGACGTTTTGTCTGGAATATTTTTGAATATTTGTCGAATATTGCCTTCGAAATTGCAAATTTTCCCGTCACGCCAAAGCCATCGTCACATTTTTGATTCTCTGAACACTCGACCACTTTGCTGAAAGTGGTTGTACATATTTATTTTACCAGTTTATTTCTAAATTCCATCATAATACGATTTTTGTATCCAGATTGAGATAATATAATGCAATAAATAAATATACCAGTCAACAGGATGAATTTTAAAAGAGTCGCTCGAGTGGTTTGATAATCTGGAACGAATGCGCGAGGCATGAAAAATATTGTATAAAGACTTGGCACGTCTAGGTAAACCAAATGCCGTTAGAATTCTTCCATACGGTCTGTCCAACGGATGGGTGATCTTCCTCTTTCTCTCCGTATTTCGATGTGGCCCACTACAACAAGTCTTTCCAAGTTATCTTCTTTTTTACACAATGTCCGAAAAATTTAAGGATTCAGTTTATGCAAATGATTATAGAGTCGGTCAATGCATAGTTCTTACAGAATGCATTTCCAACACCACATCTGACTCAATTCATCTTCTATCTATTGCCTTTAGAGTCCACGAGCCCACATCTTACAAAAATATTCAGTGCAGATACTGCACAAGTATTGTATCATAGTCTTTCCATATTTTTCATACCCGTGCGTCTGGAAGCTGATTATTTTGATCAATAACTTTTTCTTTGTTGATCTCAACATATAATTTTATGATTTTGAGCAGTGCAGCCATCTCTTCTTCTGATGTAGCGATTAATGTTGTATCATCTGCGTACCTGAAATTGGAATACGCGTCTGTGTACTTGAGGTAGAATATGCACAGTGATTTGATTGTTTTAACTAACCGCAAAGTTCAGAAAAACCTGATTCCTTAGATACAGATGTCATCGTCACTCGTTTATTATGTACAGCGCGGTGGTGGTCGTGATCGTTCACAACAGCAGACGTCGTGCGGCACGCGACTATACAGAATATCAATTCACAATCTCGGTCAGACCCCGTGGACGACCCATGAACGTCGTGACAAATTGATTTGTGATGTGTTAGCAGCACCATTGTCTCCTATTGCCTCAGGAGGCCAATTATGGTCTTCCGCATGTTCAGAATCTTAAAGTTGTATATTTTTTTATTGTGTGATGTTATTATAATGAGCTATTCTTAATAACTAGTAAAGCACGCTTTGTTTGATGTCCGAGTGACCATTCAACAATCAACCTTTGTAACTTATGTATTATTATGTTTTGTTTATTTATAAATAATGAACACACTTTTATATGTAAAATCTCGCTCATATTGATAAATATCACTTATATTTCGATTGTTTAATAACATAAAAACCTTTCTACAAATTGTCAAGTTTTCAGGAGAGAGAAAAACAATATTAAAGATTGATTTTTAGCTAACTAAAAGTAATAACGAAGTCAAATTTTAACACATAAATAAATAAAAATATGAATTAAATATATTAATTAGAAAGATATAGATACAAAATCAATTTTATCGAAAAATATTGTTGTTGCGCCACCGGGATTCGAACCTATATTGATTTTATATGTATATCTTTCTAATTAATATATTTAATTCATATTTAAAATATCACAGACCTACGTTCTGAATAATTACAACTTCACAATGAGAATGGGTTCTCCTAATAGATAAATAAATGGTAGTTTCTCTTTTAAATAGCCTTAAAATTTAAAAAAAAAAAGATGTACTAGGTGATGTGTCATTGTTTTAATTTTTGAATGTGGAAGTCATGAGATAAGTTTTTGATTATTTCACTTCCTATAGTTCTTGCGAAAATATTTCTTTACGTTACGGATAGAACCGTTTATCCTGAATAAATCTGCATACTCAAATATTCACTTTTCTAGACAAGTTTTTGTCCTATCAAGTCATTGATTTACACATACATAAAACAAATAAAATAAAGCACAATAGTATCACACTTACTTATAATAAATTATGTTTTTTTTTATTTACTCTTTATAAGAACTTACATTTATTAAATGTAAAATCGAATAAAATCTAAAACCAAATTTTCTGTAGTTCCTCTTTAAGAACTCGCGCAAAATATATTTACTCGTAGTATACATTATAATATAGTTAGCAACCACTATTATATATATTGCAGTTGTCTTCACTTTAAGTTTAACGCATTACAATAATTTATTAAACATAAAACGATTTTAGTTACAAATTCGACCAATTTCTTCACTATTCAGTCTTCGCTATTCTGAAATTTAAATGGCCGCCAATATGGAAACTAACTTGTTTTTGGACGAAGGTGTTGCATTTATTTTGTATTTTAAACTGGATTTTTTTTAAATAGACCACTGGGTCACTAGGCGACCAACAAGCACGTTAAGATTATAGGAATTATCGGTCATAATGGGAAGTGATATATATCATTTTTTATCTAAATAAAATATGGAGGTTGCTGAGTTTGCAACTAGTACCCTCACACATATCTGAGTATGAAATAATGCAGTAATGTCTCGCACTCATGTGTATTACCTTAAAATTGTAGAAGTGGCACTTTTTTTTTGTAATAAAAGGCCCTGGAAGAGACTAACCCTTTCCCGGAACCATTCCAGAAGTTTAGATATCCTAGTCGGTTCCACTCAACAATGCTAACTAACGCGAAAGTTTAATTTAACAGATCATGAAAAAAAACATAATTAAGCAAAAAACGCACTTAACACTTACTGCCCAGTGGGTCAAAACAAAACACATCCGGCGGTGGTGGGTCTTTTCAGACCCACCCCAAGTTTTCGATTTTTTAACCGTTTTTGGGAGATTTAATGGAATGGCATGATGTGCTGTAATCTTTCTACTAAAAAAATAAAGTCAGAAATAAAGTCAAATGTAAAAATAAATAAAACAATAGACAACTTTTATTCAGAATAGATATAATGTTGATTGCGTTCTGTGAATTTCGGTGATTTTTTTGTTATTCTCAGAATATTATTATTAAAAATATAAATAACAATTGACATAATTTAAGAAAATAAGTAGTTAAGACTAGCTGCTTTTTGTCATTTAAATATTTTTCAACCATAATAACATTTATAATTCAAAAGCAACAACAATATTGGAACGCCGACCCTATGCTCACCAGGTAGGGTCATAAAACTTTATTGGAGACACTTTCTGGGGGATCCAGAAAAGCGCAACACGCTTGAAGCTATTATTGAAGTATTACCGCTAAACGAAAGTAAGTCAAAATAAATAATAATATAAATATGTGAACAATAATCGGACTAGATCACAATACACAAACCAGGCATGCGTCCTTTTCATACTCCACGGAACGTTAGAAAGGAGAGTAAAAAATATGCTGAAGGTTGAAAACACATGTTTTAGCGTGAGCGGTGAGAGGCAATCCCATAAAAGCGACTGTCTTAGGTCAGTTTTTGTGCGTTTTTTAACATTTTTATCAATAACTAACTCATTTAAATCTCCTCTGAAAATATTCATTTGTGTCTCAATAATTATTTGGAAATGTTTAATAAAAAATTATCTAGAAGGAAAACAGCATCAAACGAATATCTGTTGCGTTATTTATGTTTTTACAAACACCCGGGTCAGATCTGACCTACCGTGGCAGAGAATGTGTTAATGAATTTAGAATCAATGGGTGCAAGACAGCTATCAAAGGGTTTGTTAGCAAAGACACACCCCCATGAAGGGACTAGGACGCAACACAATGATGTTATGAGTTACGCCTACCCGGTACAGGCCAATCGTTCCAGGGTTCGAAAATTTGTCATAAATAATGTCGCTGTAGCATAGTTGGATAATGCACCTTCCCCGGTTTGGAAAGAGATCCGTTCGAATCCCGGTAGTGCAACAACAATATTTTTCAATAAAATTGATTTTATATGCATATCTTTCTAATTAATACATTTAATAAGTATTATATAATTTGTTTGATTAATTGGTCATATGAAAATAAATGTTGTTAAGTGAAGTGTCCGCGTTCCCGCTGACATGATCCTGTCATTATCTGCCTCATATATCCCAACTCGTCCATGTTTTGATTAAATCTTTGTTCAGCTCGAGATTCCTTACATTACTGATTAGGTCCGCGTTTTTAGGCGGCCGACCATTTAACTTTAAAGGGGCACTTTGTAAGTGTCCATGCTCGAAAGTACGCTACGTTTCATCCCCGATTGAAGACTTTTGTTTTGTTTAAGGCCGGGGCACGCTGCGGCACAATTTTTCCCCCTCAATCTTTTAGTTTACGATCTCTGAGTACTCTACATGCACATAGACCGCCTAATCTACAAGTGCATTAGCGCTGTTCGATTTGACACTTTTACAAATTAACTTATATAATAAAAATATTAACAATATTTGATTATGTCCAAATTTTTGTAAGAATACATAATTGCTGGATTTTTACTTCCAAAGGCATTATTATTAAACAAATTATAGATATCTCATAGAGACGAAGCTATTTATATTATATGGAAAATATAGAAGTGTAGGCTTGTCTTGGGCTGACTTGGGCTGCTTGGGCTGACTTAAGTGATCACTTTACACATTGTAACGTTCACCATTCCACCCACAATCAACCTCCGTATCTATCAAATATATATGTTACCAAGTAGAAATACTTCGCTGTAGGTCGTAAGCCCTGTAATACCCATACTTTCATGTTTTCCATATAATATAAATAGCTTCGTCTCTATGAGATATCTATAATTTTTTTATTAACAATGTCTTTGGAGGTAAAAATCCAGTAATTGTGTGTTCTTGGATATACTCAAATATTGTTAATATGATATACTGGTCTAAATAAGAAATATATAAAATTGAAAATTAACTTTTCAGGCGTATTCTAGTATAACGTGTTAATAATTTGTCATATACTTGGGTATGTCAATATGACACCGGAATTTTTGTATCGAAAATACACGTTTATTGTATGAAAATGAAATAAAATATTTTATTGGGAGTATTGCCCATCGCTAGCTATGCATTTTTCTCATCTCTCTTGACAATTTGTAGATGCCACGCCAAAAAAACTGTTGCTCTTTTGAGGCAAACCAATCATCGAGCCATTTTCGTAAGAAGTGAAACGCTGATCGCTGTCCCATCGATGTAAATAAGTAGTAATCGGACGGAGAAAAGTCTGGTGAGTAAGCTGCATGCGAAAGTATTTCCCAACTAAGCGCCTCAATCGTTTCCTTGACCGGTTTTGCTGTGTGTGATGGTGCATTATCATGAAGCAAAATCACTTTGTGTTGCCTTTTTTGATATTCTGGTCGTTTTTCACGCAAAGCTTAATTTAAATCGATCATTTGTTGTCGGTAGCGTTCAGTATTAAAGGTTTCGCCAGGTTTTAGCAACTTATAATATATCACATCCTTCTGATCCCACCAAACACAGAGCATTGTTTTTCACGACAAAATCGCCACTTTTTAAACCACTTAAAGCACTGTGATTTACCACGAGTATACTCACCGTAAGCTTCTACAAGCATTCGATGGGATCCTGCAGCAGTTTTCTTCAAATGGTAACAGAAAATCAATGCTGTCCGCAAATCGTAGTTTCCAGGCACAAAATTAGACATATTCAACGCTATTAAAAACTATGCTGTTGAATGAAACTTGTATTTTTGTGAGTTGAAAATCTTTGTCAGATCTCAAAACAAACCAATGACGCGATTTAACGCTAACTACATTGACAGCTAGGGCCATCTATGGGCAAATTTCGGTTTCATATTTACATACCTGGTGTACAGATAAACAATATAGCTTCCATATTTCTAAAAAAATAAGATTCTCATTAGTGACATGTATGCTGTTTCAGGGAAATTAATATCAAATTTCAGACCATAGATGACGTCAGCGAAGTTGTAGTTAAGTAACATATATATAATTTCCAAAAATTTGATAGATATGGAGGTTGATTGTGGGTGGAATGGTGAACGTTACGTTGTGTAAAGTAATCACTTAATTACATGAATTGGATATGTAAAGTCTATCTAAAAACGTAAACTAAAAATTTTACTGAAATTTACGAAGGAGAAATTAACTAAGCCCGGACACTTTATATACAGTGCCTTATTTTATCAGAATACTTGCATGTAACTAAAGTATATTTTTAATTTAAAAGTCATTTTTTGTTAGTTTAGCCGACGCTGTCCACTTCGAGCGTGTTCTGTTTTAGGAAATAGTGCCTGGTCAGCCGATGTTTGTACCTGAAAGGCATCAGACTGATATTTTGCTAGTAGGAGCCGAGATTTATGATGAGGATTATCTTGGAATTGAAAGGTACTAGATTTGTGAAAGTTTTTTAACGATTTATGAAAGCAATGTGTGATCTTATCTACCTTGTGCTGGCGGTGTAGTAATCTAATCAATTTTTTTTTTGCTTTATTTTAAATTATTAGAAGCTGCATGTATTTCGTTTTGTGGATGCTGTTGAAGACAGACGCTGCCCACGTGATAGTAGGTAAAACCATATTGTGGGACGCCGCGGCGCCCTCTCGGAGTTCGAGTGCCCGTTACAGCGCCCCGCCGCCACGCGACCGACGTAATGCGTTCGGCCCGCTGCCGTTGTTGGCCGCCCGTCATTACTCGCGGCGCCCCGCGGCGGAGAACTGCGCACTTTGTCGCCGCGTCCAAGTGACGGGTTGAGAAAAAAATTCGTCCCGCGACCTTGGCGGAAAACACTTTGGGGGATGAATTTTTGGGGTGGAGCCATTTGCCATTTTGGGTTGAATTTATTGTATTTTGAAACGGAACGAATCGTTTAAAAGAAATACAGTAAGCCATGGATATAACGTTGGTAGGGCCATATATTTAAAATGGTTTACCACGGCTACGATGTCAGTCGATTATATCGAGGATCATTGCTGTTACGAATTTTCGCCCTCTTCAGTATAATTCTTATTGTAATATTCAGTATAATTATCCAGAACATAGGTTTGTGTTATACATATAAAATTCACTTTACTGAAAAATATTGTTGTTGGTACTGGGATTCGAACTTGGATCTCTTTCAGTTCAATCTTTTCAAATAATGGAGCGATAGATGTATTAATTTGAAAAGTGTAACATATAGGTTCGAAAATTTGTCGTCAATCCACTCTGTTGGTAGAGCATAATCAGATAATGCACGTTCCCCGGATTGGAAGAGATCCAGGTTCGAACTCCGGTAGCAAAATCAATATTTTTCGTTAAAATTGATTTATATGTACATCTTTATAATTGATACATTTATTTTTAAAATGACCATTTAATTACAAAATAGCACACTTATATGCTATACAAATGTTAGCATATTTTTTTAATTTCCCCGCTACGATGAACGCGTTGATAAAGCTTTGAATGCAAAACATCCCTCTGTAGAATGAAACAATGCCAACCAACTAGACTAACTAGAGAGTCGCAAAAGTTCGGCGGGAAAAAAAAAGTCAGACTGCAAAAGCGCCCAGGAAGGACTCGCTTTCCGCCCTAGCGCCCGGGTAAAGCGGATCCGGCGAACAAATGCCCGCATATTAAAAATGATATGTTTACAGAAATAAAAGGATGACGTCGTTGTCGCTGCTACACTCGCGCACGGCCCCGACACACATTAACAGCCAGCGCTCCGGTGGTGTTCTCACGACAAATGAGAGAGCTTGTCAAATCGTCGGTTAACACGCCTCTGTCATACATTTCCACGACTCTTGAGGTCTGTACTTTTATTATTCGCGACTACTTGGTGTATCTCATCAAGCATTTCTTTTATTTATGGATGTAATTAACCAAATTTTACAAATTGTTTATTGTTTCCCTTTAACCCTTTTGTATTCTATTTCATTGAATTTTTTAAAAATATCAATTTGTATCAAAAAATATATTAGGATTTAACTAAATCTCGAGCACTGGTCGCTAGTTACGATGTGATATTGTATCAATAAAAAAATAATTTTTCATACTTTTAAAATTAGCAGTATTAACTTAAAATTAAAAATTAGCAATATTTTTATTTATTATCTTTGTTTTATTAACCACTTAATTGAGTTTAAATACATGTACCGGTTTCGAAATATACCATTTTCTTCTTCAGGATGTCATAACTAACGAAAAACATATATTATTGTTTCTTTACCAGAATCTATTTTAAAAAAAACAATTATTTAAAAAATAAATTTAGTACCTAACTCAAATTGTTACTTAATACAAACTTACTCGAATAATTTTTAGGAAAAAATTTTAGAATGGGACTCGTAGTTAAATTTAGTTGGTTGTATATAATTTTTTGATTAGTTTAACACGCTTTATTTATCTCCAACGATTCCAAATTATTTAATTTGTGACCAACACCGTTTATATGCAAAATTGACTATCCCAATTGTTTATCAAAACCATGACCATTTTCTATCAAATGATTAGAAAACTCTGAAAACTCACTATTGTTCAAACATCTCAAATGCTCCCTTACTCTTATATTAAAATTTCTACAATTAGGTATTAAATTTATTTTTTAAATAATTGTTGTTTTTTTTTAAATAGATTCGATAAAGAAACAAAAACAAAACCATCTAAATTTAACCACAAGTCCCATTCTAAAAAAATTAAGTTAATTAAATATAACATATGTTTTTAGTTAGTTATGACATCCTGAAGAAGAAAATGGTATATTTCGAAACCGGTACATGTATTTAAACTCAATTAAGTGGTTAATAAAACAAAGATATCAAATAAAAATATGAATTTTAACCACAAAGTTAATATTGCTAATTTTAAAAGTACGTTTAAATTTTGATAACACAAGCTCCAAATATGAGATAGGAAGAGGTGCACGTGTATAGACTACCACGTCAATCGCTCGCTCATAAATTGGCATACGAGCAAAGTCTGCAAAGATTTAGATGAACTTGTTGCCGATGTCAAAGCGTAGATCGCGTCGAAGAAACGGGAATTTTACTCGTGATCGTTTTCTAACCGAATAACGAATCTTGAAATAGATGACGAAGTATGCTCTAGTGATGATAAACCGTTATTGTGACTGATTGTGTTCGATTGTAACTTCGATCTTTAAAAAACGTTTAAAAACGTTGATCTGAGATTTAACTGTTTGGATTTAGTTTCTAGTGTATCAGTAGTTGCTCGAAGAATTACCAATAATCAGTTACCAATCATCGTTGAAATCAAATACAATCACAGTCATAATAACGGTTTAACCATCAATACTACGCTCCAGAATTTTCCAGATTCCATCTTCCCCCTGAGCCCGTTTACTTCTAAATGCATTTGTGGACTATTGTAACAGCATTTGTGCTGGCCTGCCAATGTTTCAGATTACAATACATTATAAATGCGGCTGCACGGATAATATATGGAGTTTCTAAATTCTCTCATATAACATCCCGAGAGTTGAATTTAAATTGTGCTGGTTGATGTACAAGGTGACACATAACATGGCGCCTCTGTATCTTCAAGAGCTTTGCATCCCAGACTATTTGAATAGTAGACGTAGGTCAGCCTAGTCAGAATAGTAGACTCAGGTCAGTCTCTTCTTCAATCTTTGGAAGGGTTGTAGAACCGACCAGCCGTTACCGGAAGTCTAAGCTTAGTGAACGGGCATTTGCGGCGGAAGGCCCAAAAGCCTTGAAACTCATTGCTCTCTGTAATAAAAACAGTGCACCGTGGACTTTATTTAAAAAGAGACTAAAAACGTACCGCATCAAAATATTATTTCCATAAGTTCAAATAACAATTTTTAATTTTACAAGCAAAGATAACGTAGGAGTATAAACAGTTGTGTAAAGCGTCCTTAAGTTTCATTTTTTTTATGAAAGTGGAGCTGTAAAATTATCCAATGTCTTTATTATTTATTATTATAATCATTTAAACAAGTTTTTAATTAGTAATTGAATAAAATAAGTTTGCATTTAATTGTTAAATAAGATAAAAATTTAAAAAAATGTCATTAATTATTCACCAACCCAAAAATACAACTTGAGATGTAATAAAATTTCAGAAATTGTGAAATATTTTCATGAAACATACATTTCATCGATCAACTTTTCCTGTCAATTTTCAGTTATTATCGAATACACGCGAATTAATTGTTGACACGATCATAAATCATCGGTCAACTGACAAATGACGATCGAACAGCACCGCTTGTGATGGATGTTAGGACTGTCGATTTACTTTAATTGGCAGAATTAATCACGAATTTTTATAGCTGTTTTCTTTAAAACTTAACTGCTAACATTATTTAAAAATAAATTCAAAACGCACATTTAGTATTTTTTTTCTCTCTTCTCTCTTTTCTCGACTCTTTTACTCTCCGACCGGCATAAGACAGTCACCGTGAATTGAATAGAAACAAAATTGAATTTTTACTTTGTTAAATTGAAACACAATCTTTTTACAACACGATAATGGTCGTCTTGTCATTTTCATTTAAAAAAAAAAATTTTTTTTGGGTACAACTATTATTATATTCATGGATGAATTCAATAATAAATAATTTAATAGGCGAGCTTTGTAATATTACTTCAGCATTTTTCCGATGATGAGTATTGCGGCGTGGTCGTACATAACAGCCACTCGGCGGTGGACGAGGCAGTTTCGGATCAGCCTCATTATTATTTTTGACTGGATTCCGCGGCCGTCATATGTTACGGCAGCGCCCCCTCTGTTCACAATGGTGAACCACTTGAATTTTGACAATGTTTTGGCTTTTTAATACCGGAGCAGGGCGGGTCGGTTGTAACCACCCTCAAGGCTTTCACCACCCGAGGGTGAAACCGACTCCCAGATGGAAAAAGGGATGGTCTACAATTTTTTTTTAGATATTTTATTATACCTAATTTTTACATATGATTGGTGTGCTTATATTGAAATATTCACAATTTTTTAATTATTCTTTAAGAATCTTATCATCCGTTATATAAAATGTTGAAATTTAAATATAATCATTCTCAGAAATCTAACAATTTTTAAATTGTATTTTGTTACTAAAAATTAACTTAATACACCAACGTTGTACGTCACTAAAAAAAAATAACTAAACGAAATTAAAATTGGAAGTAAGGTGGTTTGGTGCATCCCGTCTACCCGGTGCTCCCGTTTTCCTCGTCGCTTGTCCCCCTCGACCCGGGGGAATCGACAATGAATGCACTTTCCACTCGAGGGTGCATGTGGCATGCAAAAATAATGGTCGTACACTTAGTGCGCCCGACGCACTCACTATCTTTTGATTTACGACTTTTTACAATGTTTTTACTGTTTGCATTTTGTATGCAATTCTAGTAATTATTTATCATGTCGAGCATCCGTATTGTCCGCGTTAAAAATACGAATGCAGCATTGAATTTTGATGGACCCTGTTGGAGACGTGTGTGTTTTATGATGACGTTAAATTATCCAACATTATGTAATATACATTGTGTGTGTCCTTTGTGGTGCCGCGCATCACGATGTGCTTGGGATGTCTTTTATAAAGTCTTAATTCACGGCGCCCTTTGTAGCTCATTTTCGTCATTCGTCTGCTATAGACTCATTTGATACATTTTACTGCGCATCGTACTCCACAGGTTTCAATTATATACTCTTGTTTGCTAAGTGGTCTTCTATATTTTTTATTGACTGTAAACAAGAATAAGGTGTTGCCACGTTGACAAAATTAACGATCCTAAACTAGATTGCTACTGATATTATTTATACGTAAAAATTTGTCTTCTTTGCGTTCGCGTAGAAGCCAAAAGTCAAAGTCTCTTTGGTAGTACGATTCGTTGAATAATTAGAATTTGAAGAGAACAGAAATACCCCACGGTTTTAAAAATTTATTTTGTAATTCAATAAAGAAAATATACGAATATGTATTCAATGGGAGGAATATATTGATTGATGAAATTAAAACGGTATTAAAAAAAAGATATACCGTATTTAATTGATGCATGTTTTTGCCTATTTTGGTGTCTCTGAATTCAGGATGCGTCTTATAATCGAAGGCATCTTACAATCGCTGTAAAATTCTTCAGTCGTGATAAATAATCACTGATTACTAGTACAACTGAGTTGAAAAGTGATTCGGAAAATCGGACACTGAATCTGAAGAAATTACAGACTTTGATGGTGATACATAAATAATATGCCTATTTTAAAATATTTTTTATTGTGATTGTATGATTTTGTCTGTTATAATAAAGTTTACATAAAGAAGTGGTTTATAATCTAACTTAAATATTTAGCAAACAAATATTAATCAGATACACTTAATTACTGTGTCATAATATACATTCCCGCGGTAACAAAATACGTCAGCCACGTTTCATGGCCAAAGACCGACTGGTGAGCCGGTTCCTTTCGGCGATTATTTGTACCACGTCGTATGTAGGATACGCTTTAGACTATTATATATATATATATATATATATATAAACACACAGAGAATTTTATCTAATAAAAATTAAGACAATTTTAGGAGGCACACAGTTTTCCATCCTCCAAGTATTTATGAATATCGAGACTTAATTTTCTGCGTATTTTAGATATGTTGCCAGAAATAAAGTATAATGCTGACCGTTAGAAAACTCGTCAGTTGATGCACGCGAGGAACACGTGCGTAGCACAAGCGCGGCGCATGTGTGCCAGCCACATTCTGTCTCCTGAAATGCGAACGAGGGCCTTCACTCTGAAAACATTCGGATGGTGTCGATTGAGATGGAAACTGCCGGGCTCGATACATACGCAGAGTAGAAAGCGACGGCCTGTTTTTTAACTGCGAGAGTCATTTTGTCATTATCTTTGCGTAGTGTCACACGACTGGCTGTTTTTTTTGCGTTGTGTGTTCTGCTCCGCCGAATCCCTCGCGGCACTCTGTAATACTCCCCGCCCCGCGCTACCCCATCGCGCTCTAGGTTTTCTCTCTAATTTTCTCTGTCGTATTTCCTTCGTTATAATGTAATAAATAATGAAGACACAATGCGAGTGCAGTTTAAACATTTCTCTTACCCGAATTAAGTGCAATAATGAATCCAAATAAGTAGACAGGTATTCATTTTCGTGTATATTATACATTGAATTTGTGAATATTATATGTATATAAAACTCCAATGTGGTTTCTTTAATTACCGATATTTTGGTGTTCTCATTAGGTTATGAAATTTTAATTATCATTTTCGATTTCATTAAGCACTGATAATTAGACACAATACTTTGTTACTTAATAAACTATTTATTGATTATTCTACATGTTTCGACCCCTATGGTATCTTCTTCAGGAAACAATGTATTCTGAAATCAAAAAATACAATTATAGATATAAACAAAATTAAAATTAAATATCCCAAATTGTATACAACCAGTTATTACACTAATAAAGAATCATGTATTAAATAACAAGAATAAGAACGATATTTAAAAAAAGTCTGAAGTCTACAAATTAATTTGCAATTATTTTTATATAGAACTTGCAGATATTTTGATATTAGAATTAAGGAGCACTTGAACCGTTTGAAACAACATGTTTGGTACAACGGTTGGATAAATATGAATCACAGTCCGAAACCGAATGTGCACCAAAAAACGCTAATGTGGCTGTTAATATATTCATAGATAGGTAATATACAGTTTCCTGAAATCTGGTTAATCGATGTTTTCTGCAACCATTCGGACGAAATGATAAAGGACTTGATAAAGACAGATACAGAGACTGGCCAATCCTCTTGCAAGACATATGACTACATGTCGCACAAACAACGCTTCTCAAACTATAAGAGTTGGACTTAGAAGCTCTCTGTCACACACCATATTCAACAGACTTATCACCAACTGACAACTTCTTCCAGTCGCTAAATAAATTAACTAGATCAGCTGTGGAAAGAAATATAGTTAAATCACTATAAAGATACACAGAAAAAAAAAATAGTCTAGTCATTATCGTAATTCGAAGCCGAAACATTCTATTGCCGGTAGAGAGTTTCATAATGGATTTTGTATTCTTGACTTTTTTCAATTCCCGCGACTCGAGACCAAGAATTTTATTTAATAATTTTTTAATAAATATCCATATGTATTATGTACTGCAGCTATTGGGGATATTATCAGTATTAAATCGAATACAAATTGTTTGATAAAATAATTATTAGGAGTTTATTTAAATGAACAAGCTTACATTTATAAATTGATTACAAAACATGTACAAACAATACATCTATAAAAATTGCAAATCACAAACATTTTTTTAAAAATATAAAAATTAAACAATTCATAAAAAAACACATTGAAAGATAATAACGTATATATTTTGTCAAAATAAATGGAAAACTGAAGTGCTCTAATAACCTTTTTCAAATAATTTAATTTCATCTAAATTTTGTTTTGTCAAAAGATGACACGATTTTTTCTTAAATATTTGAATAACATTTTACAAGGAAACATAATCCCCTGCTTGAACAAACTGACAAAACTATTCCCTTCAGAATCTTTATAGCTGACCATATACAAGAATTGACTCACGTGCACCGCTCGCCGATCGCCACTGGGTCGCTACCAGCTGTACCGCAATGGTCAACAAAGTAAAATATTTTTTTCTGTATGTGAATTATTATTTCTAGTTGAATTAATTTATTATTAAGAAGAACACATTCTTATTGTGAAGTTGTAATTATTCAGAACATAGGTCTGTGATATTTTAAATACTAATTTAATGTATTAATTAGAAAGATATACATATATAGTCAATTATATCGAAAAATATTGATGTTGCTACTGGGATTCAAACCTGGATCTCTTCTAATCCGAAGAACGTGCATTATTCGATTATGTTATACCAACACAGTGAATTGACGACAAATTTTCGATGTTACACTTTTCAAATTAATACATCTATTATTTTATATGTGTATCTTTCTAATTAATATATTTAATTTGTATTTCGAATTAATTTATATAACTTAATTTGTTTAAACTGAATAATATCAAAAAAAACAGTGTCTCGAGTCTCAGGTTATTTTTTTTTAATTCTCGGGACTCGAGACAGCAATAAACCGTGGTATTCCCGGGTTGTCTTGACAGAGAATCCCTAAACTGTCATAGAAATGTAGAACTAGAGAGAAATGGGTCGGAAAATGCGATCAATGGATTGATCGACAGTTGAGGGAAGAGGACGGTCTCCTGCAAGATGGATAGACCAAATAAGGGAGTTAACAGGGTTGTAGGTGCAAACTTCATCTCATGATATGAATCGAAATGTGTGATCTGAATTGTCGAGTTACTCGGATGTAGTGACTGACATTTGTAGGTTATGCAGGTCGGATCAGGAAGTTTTGTACATGGTGAGACTGAAGGCCCTATCTTTCTTTGATTCTCACGTGTGTGGATGTAAGTCGCAGTGTATATGAATGTGGTTGGTGAAGTGAGTATATATGCTGTGACTAGAGCAAGGTATATAATAAAACAGGACTTATTGCAAGTTAATTTGCTTATGTAAAGTTCGTACGGAAGATGGTCGCTTGAGGTGTTACTGGAAAGACGAGCTGCGGAGGAGTGGCTGGCTTTCGCTACCTTCTAAGAGGTCCCCCGTCTTGATGTATTGACATCTGCATTTCTGTGAGTACCAGGCGGACTGACATGGCTGTCAAGTGCTTGGATAGACAGGTTCTGTAGGGCGCGTGCAGGTCGCCTACAGGGTCCTCTTTAAAGATTGCGATCAACAAGGCTCTAGACCGGATGAAATGAAGACGTATTGTGCACACGATAAAGAAAAGAAGAAAAAATATAACTTTATTGTATTTTCGCTTCGAGCTCTTCCTGATACTATTTCGGAATAATTCCTGACGTCGTTCCCCGTATCCGTTTCCGTTTGGAGTTCCCCCGTTGGCGTTGGGCGAAGGCCGAAAACGCGGAAAATAAATTAACCCGAAAAACATCCACTGAACATGGTCCGTATGTAAATACTCGCATTTAGCCAATTAGGGTAGGTGGGCTGCGCGGCTACCCGGCTACCCTCGAGGTGGGGCGGCCGATATTTAGCCATCTATATCTTTCCGAGTTGAAAATATGACCGCGGGGACTAATGAAGTGCTTGTTTATACCCCAATATTAATATTACCCCATTCCCCTCGCGCGCACCGGGGCTGTGTTCATTACGGACCCGCCCCCGCGAGCTCAACCCCCGCCCGCGACCCTCGAGTCCCGGCCGCAGTGGCGTATTTCGGTGCCCCCCCGAATACCGATGTGATAATAATGTATAATTTAAATGCGGCCTACGGAGAATTTGAATATTATTTCCTTGAAATAATGCCGTGTTTTACATTTTTTTATTTGTGTCAATAGCGAAACAGTATTTGCTTTTCAACAACATATACATATTTTTTTTTAAAAAATAAAATGAATCACTATTTTATTGTGAAGTTGCAATAATTTCAGAACTCAGTTCTGTGCACATACCAGTAAATGAATAGACATGACGAGGGGTATTCCACGAAACACACATTTATGCAACAGTAAAAGTTTCCTCTTCGAAAATTCAATTTTAAACATGGCCTAATTTTTACATTATTTTATTGTCAGCGTTTAAATTTTCTTTACAATCGAATCATATTTAAAAAAAAAAAGTCGCGGAGCTATTAGATTGCGTAAGCGGTACCAAAGCGATCACGTGGGTGACACCAAAATGAAAATATTGGGACACAAAATTTCTGTTAGTTTCTCTATATATTTGGTGGTCTGTGGATATAGTGAATAATTTTGAACGATAATATTTTGCATTTTCTGGTGTTTATGAAAAGTAATTGAGTTAACACTTTTTTTAATAAATATTTTATTTTATTATACAACCATGAAGATGTTATATCACATGATATATCAATTAAATAAAAATATATATTTATAAATAATGGACCCATTTATATATAAATCAATATATATATTTTTTAAATTATTTTTTTATGTATTTGGTTCTGTGATATTTTAGAGTAAGTTATATTAATCAATAGATTAATCTAATATATATATGTGGTTGGAACCGGGAAACGAATATTATATATATATATCATTTATAAAGATAGACTATTAGTTACAAATTTGTTTTATTTAAATCGCGAAATTTTCCCGGATAAGAAAAGATTCGGATTCGTATCCCAGTGTCAACAAAATATTTTTCTGTTTATCTTTTAAATTGATTAATTTACTTTGTTTAAAAAAATTAACTGTTAAAAATGACATTTATTTGTTTTAGATTGAAACAAAATATTTATTAGGAGAACACATTCTTATTGTGAATATTGTGGCGCGACAACAATATTTTTCGATAAAATTGATTTTATATGTATATCTTTCTAATTAATATATTTAATTCATTTTAAAAATATTTATATATAATTTTTTTACTTACTGTATATGTACCATATTATTAAGATTCTTAAATAAATCATTATCATCGCTAATGAAAAAAATACATTTTTTTACATTAGTTTTCGACATGCAAACATTTCATTTATAAGATAACGTTTGTTTATCATTGTACATACTCTATGTAGGTAGTAGGCACTACGTATGTAATATTATTTTAATTCATATTTTTGTGTATGTATGGGTTTGGGTATTTTTAGCCGTTTTCTGTTCACTGCTGGATGTAGATTCCCTTAAATGTCTCCTCCTTTTTTTTATCTTTGTTTTTTGTTGCCGAGTATTTCCGCAGAGTCTGACGATTAATTTCGTAAGTCCGGCAGGTTTTAGAGTGACTATTACTACTACCTCGGGTACTACTGACTGACGATTATCCGTCCTTCGAGCGATATAGACTGCCCTTTTATTTGCTTCTTTGTCTTTTATATCTCATCTCCACACTTTTCATTCTTCTCAGAAGATGGTGTACAGCTCTCCCGTGGAAGATCGCCCTTGTTCTTTCAGATGCCCCAGATAAGTAAATGCTTATATCAGAGCTTGTCTCAATCTCATTACTTTATATGCGTTATCTGCGTAGGATTTTTTTAGGGTAAATTTAAAAATATGTTTCCGACTGTAGAGAATACGAATCTCGACTTTTTCTTGCATGTTAACAGGTATTCAAGCTTAAGGCCCTGGGGGTGGCTGTAGTGGTCGCCACACGGCCTATGGTGGCCGTCATGTGGACTTGGTGACCGCTGGGCGGTCAGGGTCTCAATAGAATAAATATATCAATGATAGAGTCTTCCCCAAAATAAACTACACATTAATAAAATCTCGATCTAAATAAATTAATCCACCTTTGTACTCAGATAGATAATAAAAAATGCTATTTGGAATCGGATCAACGGTTTACTCTCAAATATGATTTTGACAAGTTTTAGGTCGAAACATTACCAAATTGTTTTTACATTGCGGAATATGCTTTATTATATGGTACACCATATACAGTATAGATCAGAAAAGATGACAGATGTCATGTATATTTTTTCTTACTTGTAATAAAGACGATGTATCTCTACTTCATTTCAAATTTAATATATATTTATGTACTGTTATGAAATATATAAAAGAGAAAACATTTAAGTAATCTTAACCTAAAGATATTAAAAACACTTTCGTTTTTGCCTTGCTTGCGTCTCACAGACGCAGATGACGCCACATCCAGAACGTCATAGATTATAGACGGGGAAGCGCACCATTATTATAGACAATTGTTTGGAAAAATCGAACTTTTTTTCTCAAAGTTTTTGAGTCAATCTTAGCTGCTCTATTCCTGAGTCTCAATATTAAACTTTCGCATTATCTCAAGTGCTTGCCGGAGGCCTAGGATTTGGTCAGTAGTAGATCTGCTACTTCTGAATCCACATTGGTAGTTCCTTATTTCATGAATATTTTTTACCTGAACAGGTGAGCACCTTGTGTCCTACTGATGACGTGTTGGAATGTTGTTCATTTACAATCTTCCTCAAATCGATTACGAACCCCCGTCCACCTGTTTTTAAGTTTTTTCGAGAAACAGGTCCTGGTCACGTCCTTTTTACACGATTAATAAACTGGCAATCATTACGCAATTTACAACATTCTAGACCGATTCTGTATTTTGGAAATCTGTTTTACATAAATAGGGTGTGCAGTCAAACCCTGTTATTATGTATCATAGGATTGACTTTGTGACGTTTGACTTCGTGTTAGTGTATTTTTGAATGTTTTGACTATTTGGATGAATAGATTGGATAATTTAGAAAGTCTAGAAATCAAAAAATCACTCAACACTAAGTCCAATATATTCTCTAATATATTCTTTTTAATATATTCTCTATTTCAATGTCTCCCTGTCAATCACCTCCCCACTTTTACCAAGACTCCGCCTACGCCCCGTAATGGATGTTATTTAAATTTGTAAATTTGTTTTAATTTGTCGTTTGTTGATCAGTTGTACGCCAGTCCTTACAAAGATACGTTAGTTTTGAAACCGATTGACGTAAAAATAACACAGTGGTTTAAACAATCTTAAATATAAATACATATTTCAACAAATATATTCATTAAAATTTTAATTGATTAGAATTTTAATGGGATTAATTTACCTGCTAATGCTTTTTTAGTACCATCATCTCTCATGTTATTGGTCTTCCTTACTCTTCCTCTCTTCATTGATCCGTTACTCATGAGCAAACCGCAAACTAAATTGTTACTGATTTCAACCGACGCTAGGTCTTCGACCCGTTTCCCTACATTAACTGAAGTATTAAAGTCTTTCGGTCAATGTAGCGAATTTTTTTTATAACCAAATGAAAGATCTGATTTAATATTTAGTAAGATATTAGGTGTCTTACTCCGTATAATCTGACTGTACCACATAGAGCACAGTTTGACGTTATAAGACGTAAAAAAATAGAAAGAAATAACAAAATTCAAATTGGGGAAAGTATTTCTAGGTGAAAAGTATTTAAGTAAGGTAATTATAGTAGATCATGATGATGATTGTTATTTATCTGCAGCTGGTCAGAGTCATTGGATTATGAACTTCCCAAACCATTTTCTCCGTTTTCCGGGGCTCGTTTGGCAAGCAATTTTGCCTTCAATGATAATACAGGATCTGATGTTTTTCTGTATATCTCACTATTTGATCAAAATAATGCAATTTTAGGATTATTATTGCTTTAAGGATATCTTTTTCATTTCGCATCCGAATGAAAAAGCCTATTGTGGAGGCCCTGCTCGCGCTTCACAGACCTGGCCGTGTAAACAAACATTTTATAGCCATTTCATGCCGCCGACTACATAATTCATATGACAATACATTGTGACGCAACCGGTCCGAGAAGCCAGCTGAAGCATTAATTTTTCCCCTGACCATCTTCTCGGACGCATCACTTGGCACCGCCTCCAGTGTTGCTAGTCACGAACTTTAACTTACAATTTAAAATTCAAACAGTGTAAATGTATTTGTGTATCATTTGACAATACACTCAACAGATTGTAAATCCTGTTTCATTTTATAAGCCTGCTCTAACCGCAATACGCACACTTCGTAACATTAATGTATACTGCGACATTTTTATACATGCCTATCATTCTGAGGATTAGGAATTAGGACCCTCAGTTCTCACCTCAAACAATCTGTTCGATCTTTATAACAAGATTGTATGGATCGCCATCTTGCCAAATATGAACGCGACATATAGAACAGTTTCTGTCCATTACCTATCCAATACTCACTCTCCCTATAACGGAACACGACTTTTTTCTGTGGGTGTGTTCTCTATGGTTTTTTGGATATAGGCTGGGAATTATCATCCTGCCGTGTGGGAATGATAAATTGACGGAGAATATTCTGTGTGTGTTCGGTTTTCTCGCTATCGTGCGTGCTGAATCCTGTATACCTTGCTATTGTGCTTGTCGTGTCACACTTCGCGCCATCAACAGGCAGTGTATGAACAAGAGTACTTCGTGCGGAATAGCGGAGTGGTGTCCTGGAGCCAGAAGATCTGTGGATCCAGTGGAGAACTCAGATTCCTAAAGGAGCATTTCACAGGTGATTCTTCGACCCTTTGTTCCCTAATCCTGTCCCTCCTAAATTCCTTACACCCTTCCTACATCCTGTATTTCCTCAACCCTCTCGTTCAGACACAATCCTTCTGATATATACATAAGGGATCTCATTTCAATTGCATTCAGTCTACTTTAGTTCCTCTTCTGCCATCTCTAGGCATCACTTCCTTACATTACTCTCGGTATAAGGACTTCATTGTAAACCACTAGCCTAGCCGGTTGACAAGTTTCCGTATGCTGTAATTTCATTAATAGCGCCGTTCACTTTGTTCCCTGCAGTCACCCTCCTTTCGACATCTTTCTCAGCCTTTCCGTTTCTATCAAACATAAGTCAAGTACGGGTAATAAGGTCTAGCTATGAGAGATTTGAAATAAAATAAAAAATACTGCAGATAATTAGTTAGTTAGTTAAATAACTAGTTTTACAGTATCACAGGGACAAATTATAAAATAAAATGTCAATATTTAACATATACAAGAACAAAATTTTAAACCTTTTTAATAACAATGCACATTGGCCTTATTATACTTTGGTAGTGTAATAAGGCCTATGGCTGTAACATATATAAACATTCAAATTACAAACTATATTTTGTACTTAGATCAAAAATAAAATAATTATAGTTATTTCACAATGAAATCTTTCAAAAACACGACAGTTTGTCTAGCTCAACAACCATCAGGGCACTCAAAGGTATCAAGATCTTCTGCTGATAAATCAACGTATTCCTCGTGATACCATTTACCGCATCTGGTACTTATGTCTCATATCGGCGGTCTTATCCTCCTCACAACCATGACGGTATCATCCCGTTTTCATCTGTGAAGAAACTGCATCCTTTCTAGTATCAGATGTTGCACATTTTTATTTTTTTTTATTCATAGGACTTAATGCCCGCAGGTACGAAAATTAAAATATGTCTTAAAAGGTAAGAAATTTGACTGTAACATCTAAGTAACTCAACCAGAATCATAAAATGCGTGAATTACAGAAGACATAGAGTACAAATGTACATAGTTTACTGTAATATTAGCAAAATTACTTTCGATTGTTTCTGATGGATTTTTATTATTAAACCGGCGTGCGCTCTTCTCATAAAAACTGACTATACTGGAGACGGGCAGCGAGATTCTGGGAGGCCGCGATCAGGAATCTACTTGTTTACGCCTAATGTATGTTTATACGTAGTGTTTGTTTGTGTGAGTGTATTTTAAATATGATTTTTATTTTACTTTATTACCCGACAGGTTTTATTACTTACTTACTTCCCAAATACACAAACTCATCTATTTGTTCCAAAACATTCATTATCTGTTTAGTATATTATTTTAGTTTTATTACGATGTTTCCAGATTTAAAACAAAATATTATCAATAGGCGAGAAAAATCATTTAATTTTACCTAGTTCGTTATTATGCAGTACACGCCACTGACTCGTGTGCCCCCTTCCATCGGGCTCCCACGGCCGGGGCTGGCGGGGTTCGCGTGAGAGATTAAATTTTATAACATCAGCGGAGAATTGTGCATACGTACGGCTCGTGTTTTTCCACATTATTACAAGATGTGTTGTTATACAGGAATAGGCACACTCAATGATGGGAGGCTGTGATCACCATGGTGATGGAGACACTCGACTTCCCCGTCGTCTCGGGCTCGGGATGCTGTTATTACCCGACTAAGTGTAAGCGAAACTTTCATGGAGACGTTATATCTATACGAGGTGGGGGTGAAAGGAGACAAAGTACAGGTAACCTTTCTATAGCACGGTAGAAAGGTTCATATAAAATGCTGTGTTAAATGAAACCGTATTATATGAGACCCACATCCAGTCCAAAAAGTGGGTTAGGTTCCGAAAACTTATTAAAAACATATTGACTACGTAAAGTATCTTAACTAAAAAAATGACATTTTAAATCATTCTAGTATTTTGCACGTATTTGATACATTTTTAAATGCTGTAATTTTTAATATTATTTTTATTAGTACCTACATCATATATCTATATATAAGTATCAAATACGAATGATTAAAAATGTTTTTTTTTTATTTACGATACTTTACGTAGAAGGGTTATGTATCAAATAATACAAAATATATATTTTTTCAATTTATTAACCATTAATTTAATAATTTTCTTCCTCATCACTGTTAGATTCACTTAAACGTAAACGTTTTTCAGTTGAATGATATCATTATTGATAGAATCGGCGTTAATTTTCTAGAGTTTCATCATAATGGATGGATATAAATTAAATTATGTTATTACTATACTTGAGTCTATTAGCACTACTCGAGTTTTGAGAGAAAAAGTAACTCTTATCGACAGGTGAAGTATAAAACTAAAACGTTACTGTTTCTCTCGAAACTTGAGTAGTGCTAATAAACTCAAGTAGAGCAATAACATTGTTTCATTTATATCCATCCAGAATGATGATATCATTTTGCATTTTATATTAGTAAAACGGGTAGAAATTTTAATATAAGAGTAAGGGAGCATTTGAGATGTTTGAACAATAGTGAGTTTTCAGAGTTTTCTAATCATTTGATAGAAAATGGTCATGGTTTTGATAAAAAATTGGGATAGTCAATTTTGCATATAAACGATGTTGGTCACAAATTAAATAATTTGGAATCGTTGGAGATAAATAAAGCATGTAAAACTAATCAAAAAATTATAAACAACCAACTAAATTTAACTACGAGTCCCATTCTAAATTATTCGACTAAATTTGTATTAAGTAACAATTTGAGTTAGGTACTAAATTTATTTTTTAAATAATTGTTTTTTTAAAAATATATTCTGGTAAAGAAACAATAATATATGTTTTTAGTTAGTTATGACACCCTGAAGAAGAAAATGGTATTTTTCGAAACCGGTAGATGTATTTAAACTCAATTAAGTGGTTAATAAAACAAAAATAATAAATAAAAAAATATGATATCATCTTGACTATGAATCCTTTTTATCATTTGCGCCTTCTGCCCTCTTTAAAAAGTCTGTAATCTTTGTTTGTTTGCTGTTCCTTAAAAGCTTGTTGTGGATTTCCTAGTATTTTGGGCTTTTTTCATCGGATATGTTAAGCATTCAAGAAAAAATATTCTAGATGTTTTACTAAGACCTTCCCGTAATTTATTTAAAATTAATAAATTATTTTAACACTCTTTATCATTGCTCTTCTCCTCGAAATCTGAAGTCATTATCCGCTTCGCCAATTTCTTCTTCAAAAAATCTTGAACGTCTTAAATAACCATATCCTCAAAACAGAGATGTGTTAACTCGTCATTGGCACACTAGTGGTAGGTAATGAATGCGCTCGCATCATACTGTGTTTCAAGGAAACATTGTAATTTAGTCATCTGCATGTTGTGTCTCAAATAAAAAAATAATATTTTTTATTTATTATCTTTGTTTTATTAACCACAATTGAGTTTAAAAAACATCTACCGGTTTCGGAAAACACTTTTCCTTCTTCAGGATGTCATAACTAACTAAATTTAACTACGAGTCCTATTCTAAAATTTTTTCCTAAAAATTATTCGACTAAATTTGTATTGAGCAGTAATTTGAGTTAGGTACTAAATTTATTTTTTTAAATAATTGTTGTTTTTTAAAAAATTTAAAAATAGATTCTGGTGAAGAAACAATACTATATTTTTAGTTAGTTATGACATCCTGAAGAAGGAAAAGTGTTTTCCGAAACCGGTAGATGTTTTTTAAACTCAATTGTGGTTAATAAAACAAAGATAATAAATAAAAAATATGAATCTTAACCACCAAGTTAATATTGCTAATTTTAAAAGTAAAAAAATAATATTTATATTTAAAACCGTGTTGTAGGATACCGTGTTATAGGAGGTTTACCTGTACTCTCTTTTGTGTGACATACGTCCTCGGCATTTTTTACGCTGATTTATACATGTGTTATAATAAAATAATGCTTTCTCTCTTACCATTACTCGCGCGAGAAGGAGTAGCGTTCTTTCACATTTTTCTGTCTTCGCACACATTAAAAAAAATTGAGATGCGAATACATGTCACATCAATATTCTTATTTTTTTCACAACTTAAGCTAACGCTTATGTTATGAAAATAGGACTAACTATTTTTAATATTACCAAAATCAACATTATGGTAAAAATTCATGTTTTTTCACAATTTTCCAATAATTTGTTAGAATACGATCGATAATTTAGAATCATTAGAAATAAATAAAGCATGTTAAATTAACCAAAATATTATAAATAATCAACTAAATTAAACCACTATTAAGTTGTATTCTAAAAAAATTCTAATAATTCTGTATCATTGTGTCAATTTTTACATCTTACATCATACTATTATTTTAATTTTAATTTAAGATCCTGAAAAAGGAATTTGTATTTTCTGAAACTGGTCGGTATATTAATTAATTAAGTGGTTAAAGATTGTTAAATGGTCTAAAATGTCTTATGCTATAAACTAACTGACTGATTTCCTGGAACGAGTTCTGTTTTAATTAGTCATATTTTCATTAAGTGCAGTTATATAACTGAATTTATGGTTTTTTATCGTAATTTTTCTTTTACCTCTAGATCTAATCTTAAAATTAATCTCCAAACATGTTGAGTAGTATCTTTCTAGAATAATGTAGAATTGGATTGATCAGCGAGCAACGATTTATCCCAATCAGTCCTTCAATCATAATGTTAAATTATGGAAGATAAACTTGAGTAACAATTTTCAATAGATTGGTAAAAGAGACACTGGTATAGATTTATTTGTAGCACCATCTTCAGCTTATGCCTCTCCCTAGGATTACTAATTAATTGTCTCTGTATTCAGGCCTTATCTGGCACTTTTTTGATATCACTCCGTTGAGCTTGCGGACAGCCAACACTTCTAGAAGACAGTGCGAAGCCTCAATTCCTGAACTTTTTTTCTACACCGTCATTATCTTTTCGATAAAAGAGTCCAGGCCACTGCCACTTAAGCATACAGATCTTCGGGGCAACATCTGTTACCTAGGTTTACTGGCAAATTTTTACGTTAGGTACTCGATATCTCAGAGTTATTCCAAGCGTAGATCTTTCCATTGTTATTTGAGCAACTTTTAATTAAATAAATAATCGATATCTCATAGAGACGAAGCTATTTTTATTATATTTAATGGAAGATCTGGAAGTATGGGTAATTACAAGGCTTACGACCTGTCTTCGGCTGGCTTAAGTGATCACTTTACACAAATATAACGTTCACCATTCTTACCCATTAATCGATCTCCATATCTATTAAATTTTTGGAAGTTGTATATATGTTGCCATGTGGAAACACTTCTAATTAATTACTTTTAATTAGTGTATTGGGAGCACGCATTGATTGCACGTTTTAGTATTGTTAAGTGTCTTGGGTTAAATCCATCATCACTGATTAATTAGAAATTTATAATTTTTTTATTGATAGACACGGCGTTAACTTTGTAGAGTTTCATCATCAGAATGGATGGATATAAATCAAACAATGTTACAACTCTGCTAGAGCTTATTTGCACTACTAGAGTTTTGAGTGAAACAGTAACTCTTATTGACAGGTGAAGTATTAAAAGTTTACCCATCCTTTTTTATAAGTATAAGTTTGTATTTTAGATAAAAAAATAAGATTAATTAATTATAATGCAGACACGATACTAAAGCTTTATAAGGCTTGCGTATAATTTTTTGTTTACTTATTTAAATATTGTTTTCTGTGTGTTGTTATTCTCAATTCTTCAAGGGTTGTTATGAAACGGCTTCAAAGGAAACAAAGACCGATGTTTTCAGGTTCGTAATGGCCACCTAAACGGTCCTCGTGGCCCCCTTAAGAGTAATTATTCAAGAGCACTTGTTCGTGCTCCTCTAAAACTTCAAAGAAAACTCAACAATACAACAATACCGTACAGATGCCCTCTCTTTCATTCGAGTGCGCATTTTTTATTAAAATAATGACTCGGCCGCACGTGGCATTGAAAGATTTGTGCGATGGTTGCTTCGCGGCCAATGGCGGTATTTCATAATTTTTTCAGAAAACAATTTATATTCAAAACAAACTAAATAAAACAATTTAAAAATATACAAAAAAAAAATTAATTTAAATTCTGAACGCATCACTTATAAAAACTACAATCTTCGTCAGGACTGGCGTACAACTGAAGTATTCCATAAAATTGACATGACATGTGACACTCGCGCCATCACCGAAGTGTATGAACAAGAGTACTTAGTGCAGAACAATGGAGTACGTGTTCTGAAGCCAGACGACTTGTGGCTCTAGTGAAGAAAATCCAGATACCTAAATTAGTTTTTCTCATGTGGGTCGTGTTTCTTCCTGGTTCTGGTTGGTCCTTCAACCCCCCTGTTCTCTACTCCTGTCCCTCTCAAATTCCTTCCGCCCTTCCGTATTTTCCTAACCCCCTTGTTCAGACATTTATTTATTATGTATTTAGTTCTTCCCCATCGTGTACCTCCGAGATGACTTGATTAGATGGCTGTGTTATGACCGCGATCATGGACTTCCGAGTTCCAATAAGCCTTTTGAGAAGAAGAACAAGAATAATATTTCACTATTTTTCTAGCAATCTACAAACCCAGCACGTCTAAACGATATGGAAGATCCAAGAGCTTTTAATTTTCCTTTTTTCACTTGTAAATTGCTATTCTCGTCTGCGAGTGCCTCCCCCGGGATGCAGCGTCCCGTCCCGCCCTGAGCGAGCCGCGCGGCCGGCCACGTGTCGCCCGCGGGAATACACGCCACGTGAACAATGACTTTTTCAGCCGCTAATTCGCGGGATGGTTATTAAAGCGGGAACATTCCCGGTGATATTATTAGCAAATGAGGTAATGGCTTTTCTCTCCAAAAATGGAACCGTGTATACGGCTGCAAAACAACGGATAATTAACCCCATTCACCCCCAACGCTGAATGAATCCTTTTCCCTTTTTTGCCAATCTGAAAGAAGCTTGCGAATCCGTCGAAAATCAGTTCCTCTGTAAGTCTGTTGGTAGATCTAATGTATTCGAATTTATTTTAAAATAACGACAGACGTTCAAACATTTAATTTTTATTTATTAGGAAAACATACAGTATCAAAAATAATAGTAAAATCAACCAATTACATGTTTTCTCTGAAATCTTAAATACAATACAATGTGGGTTTGATTACACAAATTAATGTTAAGCCGTGTAGAAGATAATTAAAAGAGTGACAGCTATCTCTTCTATTGAAGGAGTAAAATAATAAGAAAAAATAAAATTCCGGAGGGAACGGAGGGGAGAAAAGGAAGGAAGATAGGATGGGGATTAAATTCTGTGTAATAATAAAAATAAAATGTAAGGCCATTATAATGTTTCTGATGATAAATTGGATTTAATATCTTCCATTTGAGAGCAAGATATGTTTGTAGGTAGAATGATTGGTTCAAATTGAAAATGTAATGGTTCATGAGAAAAATCTTTTAGTGTAGGCCGATGTTGAAAAAGTCAATTTTTGTTTATTTCTCATTATGTATAGCACGAACGGTGAATGAATGATTTTTGTGAATAATATGTTCTACTTCTCGGAATGTAAAATAGTATCCATCTGGAAGGATATTAGTCATGTTTTAATGTCAATCCTGGAATACTGGCAAACAGCACAGTCTTCTTAATTGATTAGTACAATAAGTTGGTTATTGCGTGAAACCTGGCAAGGATTAATCTTCATGATATCTCTCTCTTGGTCGATGTGCTCATGACTAAACGTAGAGGTCTTCTATTCTCCAAAATCCAAAGCGCGAACTGTTTACTTCCACTCATCGCGATCTTGAGCCTTGTTTAGTGCGACGTGTGGGAGGCTTCAATCCTTTCTCGGATTCGGTCTGTTCATTTTATTGGAAATCGACCTCCCGCCCTCTGTCCTTGTATGATCCCCGTGATCACCAATTTATCCAGGCTATCTCTTTTAATAATTTTCCTTAATTATGAAAAGAATATTTTCCTACGCGTTGTGAAGAGCCTCTTTTTAATGCGGAGTTTCTGAAAAATTGAGACATTCGCCCGTTTCAGTATGCTACGCCAACACTACATCTCGAAGGCATCGAGCATAGGTCCTTCTCAGGGTCCATGTTTCGATCTAATTAGGGAGAACACCAGGGTCGAATTGTGAGATGGAGCGGTTCATTCAAGTTTACATGGCAGACTCGGCCATACCAATTCATGTCACAAGAGGAGTGTCATAAGTAATTGTAATGGGCCCATTATTACATATGACGTAGCAAAAGATGATATATCGTGGAATAGAACAATCATCTATTGATTGCGAAATGCTCATATTAAGAAGATTATATTTTCGATGAAATGTTTCGCGGAATTGTTTTCGATTAATATACCCAGACCCCTGTATCGGTTCATCAGAATATTGTGATGTTACGGCATTTTTAGTAGAGCCTCTTTATATTTGTTAGCCAGTTTAAAGCTTTGTAATTATCACACATTTTGTGCCGTTATCAGTTATGAATTTTTCTGAATTAAATAGATAAACCGTAAATCGTGTAATTTTTTTTTCATATTAATTTTTTTAATTATTTCTGATATCGTCTAGCGTTTTATTCAATTAATCTACTTTTTTCATAATAGTATCATTCATCATAAAATATATTCAATAAATTATGACACTTTCAAACTATTTTATTCTCTTGACCGGAAACTGACGTATTCTTTTATTTATTGTTTTATTACAATTACAACCCATAAACTTAATGTTTTATGACAGATTATTGTGCTTCTATTGAAAGTAGAGTACGTATTCAAGCAAAAACTGGATTAAGGTAAATGTGATTTATTTATCTCCTGTGGACAGTCTTTCGGATGGTTTCTTCCCGTCTATATGGTGGTCTTCCCTAAGGTCTCTTCAATGAACAAAAACGTTATTTGAGAATACGTTTATGCATTTTAGTAACACGTTCAGCCAATTTCTACTCCAAACGAGCAACCGTGATCACAATGTCGCTGACCCTCAATTGGTCCCTTGTTTTTTCTATCACGCAATATGATTCCGAGCACTCAGTTTCCATTGCTCTTTGGGCAGGTACTTTGGCTAGTCATTGTTACTCCCAATTTACCTAACGAGACCCAGGCAAAATTGATTCTATGATCAATTTCTTCAATTTTATTATATACCATTTTTTTATTTTATGATCAAGGTTGTCTATTTTTTAGACTTTTTAATATCGATTTTTAAGCGTCAATTAGCTTTAACTGAGACTCTTTTGATTGTTTTCAGTTGATCGATCATGTCCACTATTCAGAGATAAGAGTATTGCCACCAATTTATTTATTTATTCTTAATATAGTGCACACATAAATATTTTTTATATATGGTCTAATACAAACAGGATCAAAATCGTTTCTTTTTACTACAACTTATCTTTCACATATTTGCTTAGTTTCATTTTGAATCTATGTAATTTCTCCTTTCTTATGTTTTCTCTCATTTCATAAAAATCTTCATCGCACTTTTCATTTTGGCTCGCAGTAAAATATTATAAATGATTTTCTAAAAAATGTCAAAACCTTAGTTTGACATTTATACTGTATAATAATATATCTAGTCACCATGGTTACTTATATGACGTATTTGTTTGTCCAATTTTTAAAAATGTAGAATTAAAAGACTACGTTTGGCTTACCGCCATCTATGAATTGTCAGGACTATCACCTAGGCACCGTTAGGTAAACATTCTGGTTATACATTAGTCATTTAGGACATCAGCACTCAACGGCCACGTTTTTACTTTGGTTTCGACATTATCAACATCTCTTGCAACTCCATTTCTACCGCGTGCATCATCTACTTCAGCTCATCGTGACTGAGAATCCTGTAGATCTGAGGGCTGATACTAAAGAAGTTGAGAATATGTCTCTTCTTCTCTGTCCTTCAACGAGGCGATACCACAATAATCTTCTCTAAGATACCGTCTATTCTTGCAAGATATAAAATTAAATCGCTAACGATCGACACCTGCAGAATGGAGACTTTCGCGTATCTCATTGTCTTGAATACGCGTATAAATTCATGTAAATATCGAATGCTAAAACGACTCTGGAAGCAGATTATCATTCCCTTTTAATCCTTCTGATCCCTCATTAAACATCACACTCGCGATACGCGCATCTTCCAAACATCTGTACGAGAGAGTCTAGCGTCCGTCACTCTGATTTTTTTCCATCGTTCGCGAGCTCCATTGTGATGGTCTAACGGGCGAGATTCATTTAAAATGTATATATCTTGATTATTGAATCAAACACATCACATTACGGCCGCTTATCTTGTCAATATCAAATTCCCCGGCGAAAGGTCAGTATGCACGACAGCCTGTTGCTGCTCGCGGGGGGGCCGCGTCCGGCTGGGTCCTCTCTGCCGACCCCTACGGAGAGGGTGCACGCACGTGTACCTGTTCTTCCGCGAAATCTGGTCTTGTAACGCGACGTGATGTATGTATCATCCGTTCGAACTGGTCTTGTAATATGTACATTGTGACACGGTATATATATTAAAACAAATTATATGAATCACCTATAAGGATAAACAGTAAAAAATTCTATATCTGTCACCGGGACTCGAACCTGGAACTTTGTATTACGTTACGTGCACATTACCTCTGATTCAATCGAATATTGTTAGTACGTACTTCGAATTACGATTTTCGTATCTAAAATACCTTCAAAGTCATTGTAGCAATAGCTCTTAATACAATACATTATTAGGTTACGTTTGAAGTCGGTACAACACAATTTACTAGGCAATAGATAATATGGCATCATTATATTATAAAGCTTATAGAGCTTCGCCCGAATAACTTGTATTGGAACTAACTGAGTCTAACTGTCATATCAGCCTCTGCTTCAGCCACAGGAAGAGTTGTGTAAAAATCGTACCTGTAATTTCATTAATACAATTTGTATTGTAAAATGTCCTAAATGGTAGTGTAGGAGGCCACTGTGTGCATGGGTCCACTTTGTGTATTTTTTTCAAGGCTGATTATCATATTTTATCATTATCTGTGATGAAAAACAATGAGTTTTTTGATTCTGCAATACGTTATTGATTGGCATTTATCAATATTAAAAAAAGTTTGTTGTGTGTACACCATTCATTTTGCCACATTTCGGGGTGCCGCAAATAAAATAACTATCGCCAACCGGAAAAGAACTAGACGAAGAAGAAGAAGTTTCCATGTTCAGTGTCCACACGCACGGTCGCTCGTTATGGATGTTTAATTATTATTCACAATTTTATTTAACACTATAAAACTCCATAAAAAATAATTATGTTATTATACCCATTAAAATTAATGCCCCGTCTGAAAATAATTATTTTTGTATTAATTCGCAATTTACTTGCTAGATTATTAATTTTTAAAAATTGTCAACCCATTCGTCTTGCGTACTAAGAGTCCGTCAACGTTTCGCCGTTGAGGACAGTAGTAATTACCGAGGATGTGTGCCCGACCGCCGGGAGGCTCTGACACCTGCGCCGATGTGGGAAACCGAGGTTCGAATCCCGCCCATCGCTCTCTTTAATACCGACCGTCCTTCGTAATGATTCAGGCGATATTTTCAACAGGTGTTATTGTTTGTTGGCGACGATAAAGATCGGCGATTAATTGCATTCCTCCATTCCGCTACAAGGGAACGCTGCGTTTGTACATTTTCCGCCTATTTAAAATGTAATTTAATAACATGCCGTTGAAGACCTCTTGACAAGTATATATGTCCATATTTTATATTTTTTACACTATTTTGAATAATAACGTACACCGCCTTAATTCACTTTGTCCAGTAGCTACTAGCAGCCGATAAATATAATTTATTTTAGGCGATATGAAAATACACGTAATTATCGCGTTTTGTTGAGTTTACTCGAGGTGATTGTAATAATGATATATGACGCAAGTGTCGATGGCACCAGAAGTAGAGGACGTCCGCGGAAGGTTTGGCACCACCAGGTAAACCAGATATTGCAGGATGGTCCTCTTAGAAGCCTCAGTAATCGGCGCGCTTGTATGATAATATGTATGAATGTGGATGAATGGCGAGAATTGTGTATCAGGACAAAAGAGTGTGGCGCTCTATCCTCTGATGTTTATAGCATGAAGCAGGTGGTCTGTTTTGACAACATTTGCCATTTTATTTTGGTTGTTCAATGGACTATGAGTTCTGCTTTGGCTCTACGGTGTCTGGATACTAAATTGTGTATTCATTTAAACTCTGGATGAGGTTTGTAGTCAGCACCCGAGTTTCTCTATAAGAGAAATTATATCGTCTACTCGTATCGTATTATAATTTATTGTCCAATATAATTTACAACCTCAATCGTCACAATTTCTATCGTTTGTTGTTCCTACACTGAAAAATAAACTACCTGGGTCTATACAAAATAGTATGCTTTCTCCCAATTTGGAAGAAGTTACAAAAAAGTGGCGTATCAACGCAGATGTTTTGTGGGTATAGTTTAGTTGTAAAAATAAAAATTAATGTAAACAAACGATTGACATAATTTGATGGTTTTATTCAGTTAGGACCCTTTGAGTACATCCATAGTTGTGATTTACTTGAGTGAGATGTGATTTACTTGAGTGAGATGTGATTTACTTGAGTGAGATGTACACAACTGCACACAGAGTAATCGGATTAATATGAGTTATCTAACGATAGATTACATTCCTTTAATCAGGCAAGATCACTGCAGCAAAGTAATAAGCTGATTGTGTGCAGTTGTCTATTTTATTGATTGAATGTCTTTGCGTATTTTGTACCCACTCTATAATTTTTAAGGAGAACATATTATTGTGAAGATGCAGTTTTTCAGAACAGATATGTTTATCCAATTTAATAAAAAATAATTTATTTACTTTCTGGATCTCCTAGCGTATAAACATATGTATTGTGAGGTATTTGAGATTTGTCGTCAACTTACTCGGTTGGCGTGATGTAACTGGTTCCACGGATTGGAAAAGATCCAGGTTCGAATCCCGGTGGGAACTAAAATATTTTTTCGCAAGTTAACGTTTAATTTGTATGAAATAATTGTTATTACTAATTTTCTGTTGAAATTCTCTTTAAACTGCAATGTATAGTCTTTTTCGAGTATATTAACATAAAAAAAATATATTTTCTATACATTCACGTGATTGACTACAATTGTCTTAGTAAAAAATTGTTCGTTTTCGAGATGTTGACACTTTTATGAATTTCAGTTTTTCGAGTGCCACGCTACATAACTCTATATTCCGTGATTCTAATTTTTGTTACGCAACCCTGAATAGCGCTGCTAATTTGTATTTGTCTATAATTTAGTTATATTTATGTAACTATACTATCTAGGTTCATTGTCGTGGACGATTTATTCATTTTCATTTGTGGTATTGTAATTTTTTACAACTTTAGTTTGCGTCAAAATTGAAACGTATATGTGTGTAAACTTAATAACGTATTTCCACACGACAACATGAATGAATCTTGTTGCGTTGATTTATATGTTAAACTTAACATTTAACATAGCTTAAATTAAACACCCACGAGAAATAAAATATCGAGACAGCATTATAATAAGGCGGAAGGTGCTGGCGGAGGTGGTCAGCCCTGCGGACTACAAAACACCGAATCATCCGCTGGTGTTTACGTTTGTCCGTTCTCATCATCCGTTGGCCTTATCTGCGCTGGCCGGGACCCGGGACCCGGGACCCCATGGGGCCGGTCTCAATGTGCTTGTGTATTATTATTATAAGGTAACTTTACAAATTGCCCTGCCTCGATGGGTTATCGGAGCTGTTTTATTTTTATTCTATTATAAATTTCACTACTATTTGATATTCATATTATTGATCCTCGTAATTATCGTCGCTTTAAAGAGTGCATTCCTCGTTGTTGTGTAAATATATTTGTTTATTTCATTCGTTCAGGGCAACAGCCGGTTCTGTCTGTTATCGCTGCTGGGCTCTCCGTGCTGATGCGTCCCGACACATGTGAATCGGGATTAAAATATTAAAATTCAAGTGGCTCCAATTCAGCTCGGCTGATGTTTCAAACGGTGGACCGACGTCGCCAATTGGAAACAAATCGCAAAAATAATATTATGAAAACTAGTGTCGTTTTTTATCAATCTTCTATATTAATTAAATACCACAAACACTTTTTGATAATTAACGTACTGAAACATTGAGAAAAATGGTTTGACGTTTTATCTTTGTAAAACGATCGATACGAGCAAGGTAATAAAATATTAAATACTAGTAATCTATCTACAAAATATGACTGTAGTAATTCCAATTTTCATATATTTGACAATATAACTAGATGTTTTTGTTTACCAATCAACTAATCATCACACCGTATTACCGCGGGGGTACGCAGAAAGGATGGAGCGCCACAATATTTTGTTATGACACAATTCTCGCATCATTCACATATATTGTCTTATGCAATCTCGTTAATTGTTGAGGTATCTAAGAGATTTCCAGTATCTGGTTTACCTAGTCGCGCCAGTCATTTGCGGACGTCATCTATTTCTGGTGCCGTCAATACTGTGTCATGTACATTTCTTACCATACTCTCGTTAATTTGTTCCATATAACCAAACCACCTAAATTATCCTAAATTTTTTAGTCCTGTTCACTGTGCTAAGATCAGCTTTACATTCTTTCCTAATCTGTTTATTATTTGATAGGAGTTCGAAGAACAATATATTTATTAATGCCCTTCTTATTATACTTTATATTTCCTATAATGTGGTTTAGAATACTAAATTAAAACAATACCTTCTTCCAAAAATAAGCTAGTTTCCATACTGGCAGCCATTTTCATTGTAGCGAAGACTGCTAATATAAATGGCATCTGATAAAAGCGACTGATTTTGCAACTTATTGAATGAAAATTTAACACAATGTGAGAAGGCAATTGCACTAAAAAAATAAATAATGTAGGCTGCTGACTTTGCAACCAGTACCCTCATTTATAAGTTTGAAGTAAACTTTTAAAGTAAATCGATCAAATAAAAATACAAAATATCGAATACAAAACACCAGTTCGTGTATAGTTTGAAATTATTAATAGACGTTGTCGTCAATTTTGTTCTTAAAATTACAGCTTGGCCCGCGCGCAATAATTTTGAATATTTTAATATTCGGTGCGTATAATTTATTCAGCCCGTATTACAGCCACTTTTCGTTTATAATGTATTAGATTTCATCACAAAAGCAATTTATAAAAGCAAATAATCAAAATATGTTCTATGTTGTGTAGATTTTTTTATAGGGTAATTAATTTGTTTCCAAATTATACATCGGCTATTGTTTTTGGCTCCTTGCGGGGGTCGATGCACGCTGGCTGTCGTGCTCGGCAACAATATCTATTACTTCTCCGCTCGATCATTAAACCAAACAATTACAGCAGTTTAGTATCGAAATTTTATAAAGTATACAAAAAATAACAATTTCCGCTAATTACAACGTTGGCTTCCATCATTATGTAGTCCTAGCGCAGTACAAACGTTTATATGTAGAACTGTTTTTAATAATGCCGTTAATATAGCGAACAATGCCTCCGTAGCTTATAATTTTCGTGAATAAATATGTATAATGATCCTCGTTACGTGTAACATATTTTGTGGAGAAATGTACCAAGGAAATACCGGCAAGAATATGTAACATTAAGAGTTGTTTGTAAAACAATATTTGTTACAATTTTTTTAATTTTATTTGTCTGTACGTCTGTCTACATATGTGCATCGATGTTGTTACGGTAAAGGGATATATCGAAATTTTATTGCTTCACACTATTAACATATATGCTACTAATACTGCATATTACAGGATACTATTTTGCATGTTACGAGTTATGATTAAATGCAATATTTTGATCAAAAATAAATTAACTTCTTTTCTCGATGGATCCTTATAAACAAATGTTTAAAGTCCGTCCTAGAACATCTAATTCCAATTATTATTAATTAAAAACCACAAACGCTTTTTAATAAAAAATTTCTTGAAACGTTAAGAAAAATAGTTTGAAGTTTTAACTTTTAAAAATAACACTATTACCTGCCACATTACGTGTACTTATTACGTACAGCAGAATTATGGTGGTTCAATTTTCTAAATTCTGACAATAAACTTGTTTGTTTGCTATTTAAAAAAAATATTCAATGCAAAATGTTACAAAGAAAAATGATAGTTTACTTTAATAAATCATTTTGACGCAGAGACATTAGGATTTTATATATAATAATTATATTTATAATTTCTTGTGTTATAATAGTTTTACGTGGTTCTTCAGAACAAAGCAAGAGACTAAAAAATGTAATAACTGTATATTTTACATATAAATAAAAACAAATACTACATAATAACATGTAAAACTGAAACTTATTTACTGAACGTGTCACAAACAGAAAAATGTTTCGTACGCGATGCCTGGCGAGAAGAAGGGTTCTGAGGGGACAGTGAGGAGGGGTTAGTGTGTATCAGCTAATATTGAATATTCTTCCCACGGTGTGAAAGTGGTTGATTACTAGTTGTAGAAAAAAACCTATCGGAAACTGGTGGTGACCAAGATAGGTCATATCATTATTATTCTCGTCACAGGCGGCAAGCAGTTACCAGATGCGGTAGTCTTACAAGGACTTGCGAACCGTAGATGAAAATGAAGAAGAATGCGAGAATTTGTATTGCGTTTTGATAAGTTAGTAATATTAGAGTAAGCATCACAGATAATGGTTTGAAAAAATAAAGTATATTTTTTTTAGGGATTCTAAGGTAGTCTATGCAAATTATAGTTCAAGCTCAGGCGACCGTGTGGTTAATCCACTCATGCGTATAGATGTACCAATTAACGTAAAGTTGAGTTTAGCATAGTAAACAGAAAAATAAAGGAATGCTCAGGTGATTCGGTGAATTTAATAAATGAAGAGAGCATGATAAGTAGTATCAATGTGGACGGGGCGAGTCTCACAAGGACAGGACTGTCGGCCTACCCCCGCGGGGAAGTGGTGTGATAGCGATTTAGTATGTTACCTACTTCACCAGAAACGCGTTTATAAGTTCATATACTGCTGTGAAAACGTATTTTTTAAATAAATGCGTACAAACAGCTAAAAGCAATTAATTATTTTTTTATATTTGACAATCTTATTAGGATTTATAAGTTTATTAAGATAAGTTAAGCTTACGCCGCATCAAATAGTTCTGTTTATGAAGTTGAACAATAACTAAATTACAAGTCAACTTTCGTTACCATTAGATACAGTTAATCGCGAAGTCGACTAATAATATTAAGTACCTACTAAGATTTTAGCTCACTTCTATTTTGGTTCTTGCATTGAATGGACGAGTAAACATAAATATTTACTCGAAAAGCCGGGAGTATAAAAGTTCTTCTCAGGACTATTAGACGCGGGTTCCCCAGAAAACAATCCGTTATCTTTTACCCGTGAAAACCTTAATATAACACACACATCTATATATTTATTTCCTAAACAAAGTCTAGCTCAACTTCGGCTATGTTAATTGTCCCGTTAATGCCGAATTAATTCCACAGCCGTGCCCTTACACTGATCACTTATCGCGTTACTTTTTATGTCAGTACACAAATTATCCGAAGGAATGACAGTAATTTGAATATTTGACGCCTCTGATGACCGCTCGACGTAGCAGTAACAACATCGGAATATTGTCACAAATACGCTCTCGAAACACTTTAATGTCTTCATTTGATCGAGTGAAATTCGTGGTGCGAGTTTTGATTATAATGTCCCGGCCGTTTATATCTCAATATTATTAACGACGGAATTTATCGAATAAATAATAAGTTTTTGATGTAAGTTGGTTTGTTTTATTCGGCACCCCCCGCCGCTCGGCCGACGGCGCGCCCGGCGGACCGGTGCTCGCGCGCGCCACCGTTGTCTTTACACAAAACATTGTGCCTTCGAATTATTAATAGGACGCCTTCCTAATACGTACTTATCCGTTTTTAAATTTAACGCAACAGTAATGAAAGATAATAAACAATCGCGCATGCTCGCCCCGACATTTTATATTTGGTGACATCTTGGTCTTGGATATCATCACCCACCCATGGTACTTCTTCTCCACTATTTCCGGTCTTTATCCGCATGAAAAAGTGACGATTCTGTCATTCTTTCACCTAGTAGGAGATCGCATTCTCGCCCTCTTGCCTTCAATTGAGCGCAACCAGTTTCTCCAAATTTCTTCACGTCGTCGCCAATTTTTTTTGTTAATTTTAAGGTCCAATATTATGTTATAAGAGGGGAAAAAATTGTAGAAAACATGTGTGTATATATTTCGTGTGCACATTAATAGGCCCATAACTTAGATAGTGACATTCAGTGGTCGCGCCGAAGTATTTTAATAAACGCCTGTAATCGGATGGGCAATCTGTCATTGATCTTATAGATTACAACTAACTACCTTACCATCACACCGTTCCTCCACGGAGTAGTACTACCCCGAGCGCCATACTCTTCTGCCACGACACACAATTCTCGCCTCATACATCTTCTTACACAAGTTCGCCGATTATTGAGGCTTCTAAGAGGACCATCTGGTTTCAATGGTCGTGCCAAGTATTCCGTGGACGTTCTCTATTTCTGGTGCCATCACCACTTATCTTTCTTACCATTCTCTCCTCATTCATCCGATTCGTATGATCAAACCGCCTAAGTTTTCTTCATTTTACTTACTATACTAAGATCATCTTTACATTATTTCCGTATTTCTTCCTTCTTAACTCTGTCGTACACGGATCTGCCGCGTATACGCTTAAGCGATCTCATTTCCACTGCATTCAGCCTATTTTCGTTCCTCTTCTGCCAGCATCAAGCATTATAGATTACGCGTGTATGTAGGTATATGCGTCACATTTGAAACGCATAATTCATATAATTACTAACAATTAAACAATAAGTTTCCTTTGATTGATTTTTATTACCTTCACTTTTGACCGTTAGGCGGCCAATAAATTTAATTCGATGTCATATGACATTTATGAAAATTGCACACTTTGATCATCTTGAATGGCATTTTATACTTGATGATACCGCACCGTGTAACATCTCTAAAATCTTTCTGGGCCGAAAGCTACTGATGGAGCATGTTCCAAAAAACAGGTGAAGAATCGATGGGCCAATGTCAAATGTGATAATTGCCGTGGACCCTCTTGATAAGCAGTCTAGGTTCTAATTGCTTCGATAATTGTGGAGTTCAGTCAAATGCACTAGGTGTACTCACAGTAGCTGTCTGAAGAAAGGTTCATTAGATGTGCTGACTAATGACTGTAAAATAAGCGGGATAGATTTATTATTTAGGTGAACGAAGTACGAACGAACGGTTATTAGGAAACTTACCATAAGACATCTTGCTGTAAAACTGTTCTGCAGTTTGCCAAATATTGAAAATTATAATATAACGTTTGAATAAAAAAATTAAAATAAAGATTCTGCATCCATAAGAAATGTAGAAAAATAAAAAGGTCGGGAATTTGTGACGTTTTATCCGAGGGCTATTATGTCCGTCGATATGTATTGCCTTAGAACATATAATTTTATAATATCTCTTGATTTATGGAGGGCTTTTCATGTAATGATCATTATTATTAGTCGTAATCTACCCACTTCTGGATGAAGGCCTCCCCAAGTGTATCACAATTTGATAATTGTCTGTCTGAAATAAATTATTATAATTAATATTTTAGTCCATCTCATTTACGTAACACAAAATTTATTGCCTTTTTCAATATGTGAACAATATTGAAAAATAATTTAGTTTTGCTTAAAAAAAAATTATAAAAAATAAAAATGTTTCTCCTCAGTAGATTATTCCACATTCAATTATACATTTTTCCTCGTTGCGAGTTACGAGGTTTTGTTGTCCCCGCCGGGAGACGCCGTCTCGAGTAACGATGACGACACCGCCCGTACCTCGTCCGGATTCGCAGAAAGTTGCTTAGGGCCGAATCGATGTAGTTTTGAATTATATTTGAACGTATCTAATTTTATGCTATCGCCTGACCGCGGGGACAGATCCCATTAATTGATAGTTGGTTTTTTTTAAATGTGTTAAATGAATTTTAAACAGGTACGAAGATGTATTTAATTTTGTCAGGAATCCTGCCTCCCGTAGGTAACGAACACGTCATGATAAACTTGTTTTTATTTATTTGACATTTTTAAGTTATTCTTAATTATATAAATATTTATTTTGCCAGGTATACGAACACACACCGTCATCAATCGACTTCGATAGCGTAGGTGGGACACAAATAACATGTTCCAGATTTTAATACTTATTAACTAATCTGGCGACCAAGTTGCAGTATGGTGATTTATCCTGTGCAAGATGTTAGAGATCACCGATATTTTTAACATTGATCCACCTTGTACAGTTACTCAGTCAAGATAAAAAAAATTTCGAGAAAAAATCGCGATTGATTTTATTACACCCTCTTTATTCTCCGGACCTTGCTCCAACATATTTTTATCTACTCAGGTCACTGCAAATTCACATCAAATAGTAACAAACAGTTGGTACTTAAAAACGGGGAATACATCATTGATTAAATTGATTAATCTTTTCCATGTGCTGTCTATCGACATTTTGCAACCAAATTACAGTATCCATAATAATATACTTAGATGATTTATTGTATATATAATACATGCATCGTAGATTGCTCCTAGATTGTATTAACCAACTGTCAAAATCAATTAAATTAGCAGCAAATATAAATGTATTAAAAAAACAGGTACTAAAATGGCTTAAAGGTCTGCAAAATAAATCAATTATTATGTATTCGATATCTTTATTCCTGAGTTCTAATTTGATCAATTTCTCAACATTTTTAATAAAATATTATTTTGTTATAGATAATACTTTATTATTATTGTGAAGTTGCAGTTTTTTCAAAACATATTTCTGTGGTATTTTAATACAAATTATATACAGGAAAAAACAATTTATCGAAAAATTATTATTTTAAATTTGGAATAATGTATTAATTTGAAATTTAGAAATTTTGTCCTCAATTTACTATGTTGGTGTGGTGTAATCGGTTAACGCGTTTTCCCGGACAGGAAAGAATCCAGGTTCGAATCCCGGTAGAAACAAAAATATTTTTTTCGTTAAATGAATTTTCTTCTAGGTATGTCTTTCTAATTGATACATTTAATTTGTTTTATTATTTTGTTATTAAACTTCACATTTTATTATTATAGATCATGTCTTTATATTATAAATATTGATAGCCATCCCCATACACCAAGATCTTTCTTATTTTGGGGTGTATAACTCTATTATTGCATTTTGTTGTTCGTATAATGTGTGAGTAAATAAAATAAAATAAATATCCTGTACAAGATCACCGGCATTTTAGATATGAAGACAACTTCTGAGGTTACGCAGTCAAGGCTACCTGTGCCTCTGCAGCCTTGTATTTTTCCCTGCATAAATGTATGTAAGAGATTATATTTCTTATTGCATCGAATTCGTCCGAAGTATTCCTTCGTTTGATTGTTATTAATTGTTCTCCTGACCTATTCATGTGTAATATCGTCGGCTCTAGAAATTTTTAGCATACATATGTAGCGCCTAATTTCAAAACGCCCTAAAACGGATTTCGGTTAATTTGAGTTAAATATGCAGTTTTGTAGATTTTTTTTTGTCAGCTATATATGGAACACATTGTTTCTCACAAAAGCCACTTAAATCCATTGATATTGCATGTTTAAAATCAGGGTTAGTTCCAAAATACCCCAAAGTGGACAGAGTATAAGTTGCTATTCACCCCTAAAATGAAATCAGCCAATCACACACATCGCTTGTTAATGATCACGTGATCTAAAATCGTGCATGGCTGCCAAAACTATATATACAGAAAAAAAAATTACAGAATTGTCTTTTTAAAAAATGCTGATGTAAAAACAAACATTTTGTACATTTGCTTTCAAAATATACGTTTTCATCCATAACTCAAAAACACAAAGTCGTTTTAGGGGGTTTTGGAATCTCATATCTCAAACACCTCCAGTTTTTTCTTATATTTAAATTTGACATCTTCTTGATTGTAAGTGTTCGATTTGGTCTTGTTCAATATTTGCTGGTATGTATGGTTCAGCTGTGTCTATTATAGACCTGTTTTCTTGCATCTTCTTTTTTGTAATTCTCTCGGTCTAGCTTATTACTTTCATCCTTCAGCACCACACTTCGATTGCTTCAAACCTATTTCTCTCTACCTTATTAACGTCCGTTATTTTATGTTTACATTTTATTTCGTTTATTTGTTTTTTTTTGTTTGTTTTAAAGCTTGTTTTTCCATTATTTATTTGGTTTTATATCAAATTTTACTAATTAATTTGACGATAATAAAAAAAAATTGCCTATACAAATAATAATTGGTGTCGTGGTGTTAACTTACGGCACAAGGAAGTGTCTGTCAAATTACAGTTGTGTAAAAAATAAACAAAAAATACATCTCCCAACAGCCATTCTTCTAGCAACTTTTTATTCGTGTTTATTGCCCCTAACTCACGACAAGAATATTATTGTTGATACAAGTTGATTGATGGCACAGTAAACGCACACTCATCGTGTCGGGCAGGCATCGAACCGGCGCCTCCCGGCGTCTGAGCCGGGCGCGTCACCGCCGTGCCGCCGGGCAGGGCTGCGGACAAATTGATTTTTTTCCATCGATAATAGGAACGGTCACAGTAGAAAGATCGCACTGAGTGTTAAACCAAACTGTTGGGTTAAACAAACGAAGGAAAGCTGCACAATTCGGGCACATTTACCGCAACGAGAAATTCCATATCTTACAACTCGTTATACAGGGGAAGATAGAAGGCAGTAGAAGCGTAGGTAGAAAGAGGTTATTTTAACTACAATAGACGAGCACAATGAGGGCGTACCCCCCGCTTAACCAGGACTAATGCAATAAGCTCGAGGCTCCTATCTCGGTCCTATTCATTCGCTGCTTGGTTTCCATTTTTTAATGCTACTAGGCAGCTGTTCAACAGCATCTCGTATCATGCGTAATCTCAGACGGTGACACGGTATCTAAAATGCCGGTGATCATATCTTGCATATAACAAATTAGCATTCTGGTACTTGGTCGCAAAATATTATTTAGAATTACGCATGAAGAAGAAGAAAAATCAAATAATACTTCCCATTATCAAAGACTTACTACTTGTTCCTTTTTACATTATTGCCACCGGAAATATGTTGTTTGTTTTGTAAAAAAGAAAAAAATGTTGTGTTCATTTAATACATTTTGCAGTAACTGGAATAAATAAAAATCTGCCGGAACAAGGTCCGGAGAATAAGGGGGGTATGAAAAAATCGATCATGAAAGTCTTAAAAAATCTTGAGTTTTTCTGGCCATGTGCTACGTGGTGTAAATGCTTTTTTAAATGATTACATTTATGTAACGATTTTAACAAAACATGTGCTACTACTTAACTGATGAACACCCAACTATTTGCTGTAGGCAAATTGAGTAAATGTCATAAAGAAAAACGTTTTTTTTTTTAAAGAAATAATAAACCTAGAAAAGTCTACGGAGAAGTTTCTTAATTTTCTAATTATTAAAATTACCGTAAATTAATTCATCACTTAGTCTCATTTTAATTTTCTTGTGCCAGCTCCAGCCTTCACTTTCATATTCGTGTCGGTGCTGGAATCTCTCGGGACTCGTTGCGAAGCGAATCGCTGCCATTAGAATTGTGCGAGGAAGTGAGATGTAAATAGAAGAATCATTAATTATGCAAGATTCATTTATAAAATAATTAATCTTGAATAATGATCCAAACATTGTTTAACTATCGCATTAACAATGGATAGCACGCTCGGACTGTTCACGTTAACGATATGCGTCGCTAGCGCGAAACCCGGGACGATACTGCAGAATTAGTAATTTTATGATTCAGTCTCAGTAATAACTTCAAAAATATTGATGTACATTTTGGTTAAATGGACATTTTTAAAGTTTGAGGAAAGGCATAAAAATAAGTTGCGAAAGTGACGGCAAATCAATTATTTACCATTCTGTGACATAATTCGCCACGGATGCGTTGTCTTCTTTCCCCGACATCAATCTCTTAGTTCAACATGATGCCTCTCAAAATTTTACGAAAAGGAAAAATAACTTTATTACTGGCATGCCGAAAATATTTACTTGCTACCGGGATTCGAACCTAGAAGCATGTTCACCATTTCACTATAGCAATCGAGTAATCCTTCAAATTGATACATCTTTTATTTCATTTTTAAATGCGATCAACTTTATATTTAGGTCCAGGTTTGAATCCCGGTAACAACAAAATATTCTTTTCTTTTAAATTTTACATAGATTTTTTTTTATATCTTTCTAGTTGATTAATTTAATTTGTATTAAAATACCACAGAACTGTGTTTTAAAAATGTAACTTCACAACAAAAATGTCTATCATTTTTATAAAAGTTCTAATATTCATTTGACACTAAAGTACCCTCTCTCACAACTAGCGTTCTTCCGTGCAGCCTTGCGTTATCTACATCGTTCACATTACTTCTCTTGTACATATCGTATTTCATGCGAAATTATTGTTATTTTATTTTCTGCGACGATTCTGCATTCATTCTTTCCCTGTGTTGAAAGATCTTGCCTTATTACAACCATTCGCAGGGTTACCACATGTTCGAATCCTTAGACTTACTACTTGCAATTCCTTTGCCATGAACCAGTTTTGATTCAGAAATAATTTGTGGGGTCTTCAAATTAAATCGTCATAATTCTCAGTTAAGAACATTTTCTACCTTAGAAGCTTTTTCGTTCATTCCCAACTCCTAGATTGGTTAGTGATGGGTTGACTGACTGCCAGTTGTTACCCTATGTCATAGGTCCAACAAGTTTTTGCCAATTCTCATTTTGCCTTCTAATCCAAGGTCTCCACTCTGTCTTCTTTTCAGTTCACCTGTTATCCTCTGGTTTCATCAAATGCCCCTCCTACTTTTGTTACATGGTGTTTGGTTTGGCTACGTATCCACTTATTTATCTTTCGTTCACGTAGTGAAAATACCAACGTAGATCTCTCAACCCTTTTACGTTCTTCTATTCTGGAATAACATTATTGCCTTGTTCATTGTTTTATATATACGTTCTCATGTATCAAATGATAGTTATCATTTGTCACCATTTAACTTATTTTTATTCGATCATGCTTGGACTCTGATTATGATAGGATGAGATAGATGGGAGCAAGGATAGAAGTGAATGATAGAAAGCTACACTTTTCTTCGTACCTTGTCCATTTCACCACTTCTCACAGATGTTCATCGGTTATTCGAACAGGTCCATTTACAATATATGGTTTTACTCTATGCTGCTTCTGCTCCTTTATCATTGTATTCTATATTTTCTTTACCATCTCCTTATTCTTACCAAATATTTAAAACTACTTTCGAGCTTTTCATCTCTTCATCTATCCCAGTATCACTATGCTATTTTTGCACTCAGTCGTGTAATTGATTCGAAATTATTAATGAATAATCTTAGCAGTAAATATTTATTAGATAACTTTTCTGTTGTGGCCAATGGATCATAACTGCGTGCAGTACGGCTCCGTATTTCCTATGCGTGATGGTGATGGCGTGATATGCAGCCAAGTTATAAACCAGCGGTAATATCCTCTCGTAGGACGCCAGCGGAGAATGGAACTAGCGTTTCTGCGTTCGCTAACCCTGGCCACGTATGATTTACATCTCTGAAGATCTCGCGAGAGTTTATGGTCAGTGTTTAATAAATAACATCCCGGTTGAGTTAGGGAGGGGGGAGGCTCAGCATCCTTCCAGCTGATGGCGGGCGGCCATCTTGAGATCCAATGGCGCCGATAGCGCGCCGCGAGGATGTGATCTGGAAATGGAACTCAATGACAATCTTGTTTGCTGCAGGCATTGTTGAATGTGAACACATTTTATTTGCGGCGATGTATATTGCTGCGGATCACGTGGTCTTCGATCCAAATAATATTACAAACTTGTAACAGTCAATGTACATTTAATTAATGATAATACGTTTTTTTGTATCTTGCTCTTTATATAATGGCTGAAGGTCTTGGGCGTTGGGTCTGGAGTTTGATCTCACTTACAAATTTAAAAAAAATATTAAACCTTGATTCTTCAATTTTAATCTTCTTCGAAATACCCTTACAAACTTACTTACAAATCTTATTAATTTTTTCAGTCGAACAGCTTGGACATAAGTCATTGTTAAGTTTTATGCTCACGCCGTCTACTTATTTTACCGAATCAACTATGAAAAACCAAATAAGCTATGATATAATCGTTTCTGTTTAATCTGATTTAAAAAAAATCGATATTCTAAAATTAGTCTGGCAGATTCTCAACTTTTAATGTTGGCCAGTTTTTGCACATCGCTAATAGTTGTGCGCTAAAATTTGTTAGAGATGTTACTTTGTCCTAATTGATTGTGTAAAGCATTTTTAATTTATAAAGCCGGTGTAACATTAACCGTTTTGACACCTTGATTATTTGCCCGAATAATTATAACGTTCTTGGATAATTAATGTTTTTTAATCATGTTTACACAGTATGCATTCAAATTTTATTTAACCGAGTTAACCATTTTGTTTATTTAATTTTTTTGTATTTTTTTTCACACCTTGTACTTTCTCTTGATAACATGTTGGTACAACGAATTACAATCGAATTGTTTACATAACATTGTCCGATGTAGCGAAGACCTAAGCGGTCTGAAACTAGTTTCTATGTGGCACTTTGTAAAAGAGTAAATATATTTAATGTACATCCGTTTTATTGTTATATTATTACATAATAATGAGCTAATTCTTGAACATTGTGTGTTCATGATATTGATTGTTTTTAACTCTTCATCGTCTCCCTTCTGGTCGATGTCCTCATGTCTGAGTCCTTTTGTCAACGTCTCTTGTGGCGGACGTGACATAAATAGGATCTTATACAGTACCTAAGAATACATGTTCTTAGGTACTGTATAACGTGGGAATTCCTTCCCGAGTACGTGTTATTTTAGCCGTTTAAATCTGTCACATGATATATACTTTGTTAACGAATTCTCGAATAATTATTATTCACATTCGTAACACTGTCATTGAATGATTCTTTTTAAAATTTACGTATTATTAACAGGTAGTAGTCAATGATATAAGATGTTAAAACATTTTAAGAAAATTGAAAAATTTTATTATTAAGAAATTAAAACGTTGTAAAAAATACAAATTATGTTGCAAATTGACAATTCTAAAGAATGAGCAATATATATTTTAAAAACTACTGCACATAAATACAAAAGTATATTGGTATTACAGATGCGTATTCCTTTAGAAAGGAGCCTACATTCTAAAGAATTTTTAATTTAATCTTAAGATGAAATAAAATGTATATTTTAAATAAGTACCTACCTATATAAACTTTTCAACATTTTTTCATCAACGATCAATCAAACTGCGGCCTTGTTCATATGTTTTTATTAAAGCTTATTTATTTCGATTATGAATTATCATTTGACTTTTTAACATCGTGCCGTGCAGTTTTACGGAAACGTTGAACAGGTTGAAGCCGGTATATATATATTAGCTTAGATGGTCCGGTGGCACCCCTCGAAGCGAGGTCCCGTTTCAGATCTTATCTCGGGCCATTTCATTATTAAAATTATAATGAGTAAATAGATTTATTTGTTCGCCGGCCGGCGTGTGTCCATTGCTAAATAAATTAAAAAAAAATTGTAGGTACACCAAAGTCGTAATATTTGACAGTTTTGTCTTCAGCTTTTGATATAGCATCTAGTGTGTACTACACGACGCAAGGGAGTGAAATTTGGTAATGGACACAGACCTTCATGAAGTTTGTGAATGTTACAATTATTGTTGCTACATTTCTTAAAATCTGCTTAACTATTGAATTTTCATTGTACATGTGTACACATAAGTGCAAATATTTGTGTTTCATTGTGGGTGTAATTACAGCATACTATTAAATCAGAAATATTGCCATTTCTAGCTCAAAATTACGACCCCTTAGTCAATCACTGATATTTTTGAGTCACACTCACTACCGGTGATTGAATATCTGGGAGTATCGTGATTCAAATGTTTTTTAAATTCTATTCATCTTCTGACACCATCGTTTGAATAGATTAGCACGTGAATCAGCGCCATCTACCGGATTTTCGGTAATTTGATTAGCGTCATTTATTGGAATCAGTTTTTATTGGTAATGTTTGTGCTAGCTTGCTGGTAACTTAAATTTGTTTGTATTTTTTTTTTACATTTTGTAGGTATATGTATATATGTGCAGTAATTTTCTACTAATTATTTATGCTAGAATATGTTTTTTTACACAAATAAAATTTTAATAATATAAATAAATACACTTAAAAATATGTTTTTTAAATTTATTTATTTATTTCATGTAGTGTGATATCGGAAACCGTAATCACAGTCACAGTTTTCAATCACTGATATTATTGAATCCCAATCATAATCACACCTGTGAGTTAAGAGTTGTGTTCTTGTGTTTTCGCTGTGTTCTGACTTTGGGTGCGCCTGCTGCCGACCTACTTATGTGTGCTCAAAATTTAATTAGTATAATCATACATTTTACTGTATAAATATTTATATATCTTTTTTATTGTTTTAGGGTACTGACGATGACGATAGAGTCTCTGTTGTTTCGGTAAGTTTAATATTATTTTATTTATTTAATATTAGCGTAAGGCTTGTGTCCATTGTTATTAGTGATGGTAAACTGTTATTGTAACTATGATTGTGTTCGATTGTAACTATGATTGGTAACTGAAATTTAACTGTGGGAGGTTTAGTTTATAGTGTACCAGTGATTGCTCGAAGAATGACGAATTACCAATCGAACTCAATTACTAAACAAATATCAGATATACCATAGAGACAAAGAAATTTTTTATTATATTTAATGGAAAATATAATAAAAAATAGCTTTGTCTCTATGAGATATCTGATATTTGTTTAATAACAGTGCCTTTGTAGGTAAAAATCCAGTAATTGTGTGTTCTTCGATATATTCAAATATTGCGAACACAATTACAATATAGTCACAATAATGTTTTAACCATCAATAATTGTGATTGTTAACTTACATCCGAACACAATCTTAGTGTAAGTCCGTCCCGATGAAGGTAAAATTACATCGAAACCGGTCTACTTGAAAGTAATTATCTTGGTTCATACAAAATTAATTTATTTGTTTAAATCAGTAAAGAAAAAAAGTCACATAAATGATTTTCATATTACGATAATAATGGATAAAGTCTTCGATAAATTATAATTAGTAGATCTGTTGATATTGATAAATAATCTATATACGAGTAAAAATTATAATGTGTATAATAACTACTAAATAATTGGTCATCCGTAGTCCTTAATTTTAACTCTTATAAACAATAACGGGGCGGGAAGGGGGGTCTCGAAAATTACTTTAATAATATTAAATAGTTAATAATATATGTATTAAATGTCTTCGTCTGCTACCGAGCGACCTGAGTAGTGGAAAAACACCTGGTCTCGGTTGCTTCAGCTGTTCTCAAAGTATTCGATGCGGTTGATGTACTTAAAGCCTTCAACACACGACCAATATTTCGCTTAATACATATTTTCTTTTCTAGATCTTTCTTGATTATTATTTACTCGTGTATTCAGCGTGTTTTGCCGACGTTTCGGAATCTATTGCGGGGGTCTTAACTTGTCGGTATGCCGGATGATAATTTGCTAAATTCCTCGTATGCTCTTGTGATGAGGGATTACGAACTCGTTTATGTTAGGTTTCATTTCTACCGTTAAAATTATTACATTAGGAGAACACATTCTTATTGTGAAGTTGTAATTATTCAGAACAGACGGTCTGTGATATTTTAAATATTAATTAAATATATTAATTAAAAAGATATACATGTAAAATCTATTTCATCGAAAAATATTGTTGTTGCGCCACCAGGATTCGAACCTGGATTTCTTTCCAAACCGGAGAAGGTGCATTATCCAACTATGCTACGGTGACGATATTATTAGCGACAAGTATTCGTACCTATATGTTACCTTTTTGATATTAATACATTTAACCGTTCCGTTATTTGAAAGAGCCATCTACCTTGATTCAAAATTTTTGTACTTTAATAAATTAACCATTGAACAAAAAACTCACGGATACATCTACATCATTTGTATATTGAACACAGAAATTGAAACATCTCTCCGATGCAATGTTTCGCTTTCTTTTCAAATTCCCCTACGCGTGACATACATAGGAATATTGGGATATTAGATAGATTATTATTTAGTTAAATTTTTTTAATAAAAACATTTTTGTTGTGAAGTTGGCATTTCAGAACTATGCCCATATTGATCAACTAGAAAAGATATACAGAAAAAATATATTTAATGAAGAATATTTTAAATACAAATTAAATGTATTAATTAGAAAAATGTACGTATAAAATCAATTTTATCGAAAAATATTGTTGTTGCTACCGGGATTCGAAACTGGATCTCTTCGCATAAAATATCACAGACCGTCTGTTCTGAATAATTACAGCTTCACAATAATAATGTGTTCTCCTTAATACATAAGTTGTATCAATGTGTTCAAAATTTAATAAATATGAATTGTTAATTCCGGCATCTCCTATTGTGTGTATTTTAGATACCGTAAAAACAAAGTAGACGGCTTTCAAATAATGGAACGAGAGATTTATTCATTTGAAAAATGTAACATATAGGTTCGAAAATTTGTCGGCATAATAGCATAATCGGATAATGCACGTTCCCCTGATTGGAAGAGATCCAGGTTCGAATCCCGATAGCGATAACAATATTTTTAGACAAAATTGATTTTATATGTATATCTTTTTAATTCATACATTTAATTTGTATTTTAAATATCACAGACCTTTGTTCTGAATAATTACAACTTAGCAATAAGAATGTGTTCTCCTTAATAAAAAATATTTGGTTGCTACCGGGATTTGAACTGAACCCTTTCCTATCGGGAGAAATGCGATAACCAATATATAGAATAACTTACCATTATTCCGATTCCCCGTGGGGTAGGCAGATAGGATAGAGCGCCACACTTTTCTGTACTGACACAATTCTTGCTTCATCCACATACATCTTCTCATACAAGCTCGCCGATTATTGAGACTCCTGACAGAACCATCCTCCAGTATCTGGTTTACCTGGTCGTGCTAAGTTTTCTGTGGACGTCCTCTATTTCTGGTATCATCAACACTTGCGTCATATATATTTTTTATCATTCTTTATTCATCCATTCCATATGACCAAACCACTTGAGTGATCCTTTCTAAATCTTACTCGTTATACTAAGATCAGATTTACATTATTTCCTTATTTCTTTATTATTTACTCTGTCATAAATAGATTTGTTACATATGTGCCTAAGTGATCTCATTTCCGCTGCATTCAGTCTACTTTCTTTGCAAGCTCGAGGCCTCACTTCCATACATCATTGTTGGTAACAGGACTCCATTGTGTACTGCTAGTCTTGTTTCGGTTGACAAGTCCCCGTTAGATATAATTCCATTCAAAGCACCGTTCACTTTATCTACTGTAGTTACCCTCCTTTCGATATCTTTCTCAGTCTTTTCGTTTTTATCAAACGTACTTACCAAATATTCAAACTCATCTACGTGTTCCAAACATTCATTATCTACATAATAATTAATAATACCAACAATATTGAATAATTTGTATTGCGCCATTTTCGTAAAAACTTTCATCTCAGGGGCGCTTTACACACAAATTGTTTATAGTTATCATTGTTTTTAAAATTAAAAATTGATATTTTCACTTATGGAAATGATTTTTTAAAAGGTGTGTTTTTAGTTTCTTTTTAAATAAAGTCTCTGATGTACTGTTTCTTATGACGGAGGGTAAAGAGTTCCACGCTTATTAATTATAAAAATTGATGTATTAATTATAAAAAAAATACAAAATATAAGTTAAAAATTTATCGAAAACGTAATTGCTTGATATTGTGAAATTGGTTAACGCGTTTCTCCTTTCACCTTTCTAGTTGATTATTTTAACTTGTGTATTTTTTACTATGTATGTTAAATTATAACACTCTTTCATTACTGCATTTCTGCATAAGTGTAGTAGGCAGATGGAATGTGTAATTCTTGTCCTACCATTCTTTCTTCGTTCACTTTCATACACCTTCTAATGCAGGCTTGTCGTGCACTGAAGCTTCTAACATGGCTGTCCTACAATATATATTTTATTTAGAAAGCAAACAGTTAATTAAAGTTATGAACAAAAGTCACAATGAAACAAAAATTGTAAAAGTGTAACAAAAATTGAACCAATAATATGTTTTTCTCTAAATAACAATCTACTTGATACAGTGAAGACAATATTTTGAAAAGAATTTATTAAATAGATAAATAGCTTATTAAAATTTTAATAGGAAACGAATTTAACGCTGCAAAAAAAAATGGTAAAGGAAATTATCTTCTATTGGAGAAATACAAAAAATAATAGTATAAGAAAAGAAAGAGAAAATGTAGAAAATAAAAATATAAACAGAAAGATAAAAGTTCTAAAGAAGAAAATTTTCCAGGGGAACCGGAGGGTTAGGGGAAAAGAAAATGGGATGTGGAATTAAATCTGGGTTTATATATTGAATTTTTATATAATTGTTGTATTTAAAGTATTGAAAATGTCTTGTCCATTTAAATATTAGTTAAAATAGAAGGAGGCTCGGTAGAAAAATGAGTTTTGTTTGTCATTGTTGTTACAATGTGGAAGGTTGAATGTGAGATTAGTTCTGGTTGAGCTAGGTGGCACTCGAATGGATATGCGTCTGAGTAAATCAGGACAGTTAACTTTGGAGTAGGTTATTTAGTTTATCTGATCATGCCAGGTCTTTCGCGAACGTCCTCTGTTCCTGATCCTGATAGTAAAATCTTAGATCTGGTCGGTCCATAGCACTCTTCTTTTATGACTCTCCACCTTTGCAGTTACCATCAGCTTCTCCAAGTTATCATTCTATCTGCTTGCGGTATGTCTTTTAATGAACTTCGACAATAGTGCGTATTACCGTCCAAAGCAATCAGCTCCAGCACCACGAGTTTAAAGGCGTCAAATTATTTTCTCTCACTTGGTCTCAAGTCAATTCCATGTTTCTACTTCTTGTAGAATGTATCAATATATGAAAATAACAAAGTTTTGGAACTATTTAATACAATTATTTTAATTTTAATTATTCACATTTTATTTGTGAACATAGTTTTGTGATAATTAAAAAAAATTTAGATAAAATATGTCTCATTTGGAGCGTACGTAGATGGAATTTGTCATTGTAGCTTAAAGCTGTCTACCTGCAAAATATAGTTTTGTATTTGGGTAAATGTCAATAAACATCCTGGATATTATGAACAGTTCGGATTATTTATAATTAAATATTTTTCAAATAACAGTTGCAAATACAAGGTGTATTTTTTAAGTAAGTACCGTAGCCGGATATTCCCGGTGCAGCGCTGCGGTTGCGATGTTGCGCATGCGCAATGGTTCCCTTTATCTGTTGACTCACCGCATGCAATGTTAGAGACGTCTAACAATGTGGCCATCTTGTAATGAGTGGTTGAAATGTTTTAAGACAATAGATCAGCCTGCCGATTGTGAAATATGGTCCGTGATTCGTTTCTTGATACACGAAACCAGCTGACATTCATCGCCAAGTGTGTCCTGTTTTGTCCTGATTTGGCGCCAAGTGATTTCCATATTTTCCTTCATCTGAAGCGGTTCTTTGGTGGCAAGCGTTTTGATGACGATGATGAACTCAAAGACGGAGTACAAACATGATTTTCATCCCAGGCGGGGTCGTTCTTTGACGAAACAATAGAAAAATTGGTGCCCCGTTATGACAAGTGCCTTAACAACGAGTGACAAGTGGTGGCGACTATGCTGACAAGTAGTTAAAGGTGTGTAGCGTCCGAACAAAGTAAAGTGTTGTAAAAATGATGTTGTTTCTTTGAAAAAAAATATGGTACTTAAGAAACGCGCTTCATATATCGTTTTTAACTATTTGGATATATTTGATAAATTTTATGTGGTTGTATTTTTTAAAAATTTTGTCAATAGAACATACCGAATAGAAAACAATATATATAAATATATGTAAAATTTATGCGAAATACTAGGACAACTAAATTGACGTATTTGTTCCTTACGCTACTTTACGTAGAAGGCATTGGTCTTAATTTACTAGAAATATATCTAGTAAGCAAATTGTGTTCAAAGCAAACATGTTCTTGTTAATAAAAACACCAAAACTGTTTAAATTAATGTGCAAAGTTAATAAATATATGATGTGTCATATAATATTTTATTTAGTCACATAAAGTTTAGTATTTGATATAGTCAGTTCTTTAAAATTGATACATTTATTATTCCATAAAATTTTGTTCTGAAATCACAACTTCACAAAAAAGGGAAGATGGTATTATCAGTAGGATTATCATTATAATACTTACAGAGTCTATTTTGTGAAAAATCGCAGAAGACAAATCAAGAATGAGTACACATTTCCAATAATATACTTCATAATAGTCACGCCGGGTACCAGGATATTCCAGGTGTTTTATGTATGACAGTATTTTAGAGATATTCTTTGATTTTCGATTTTCTCCTAAGCCTATTAAAAAACTTATAAAGAACTTATCGATCTTTGTTTACGAACGTAAATTTACATTTGGGCGAAAAGAACCAATCTTTATTTTAAGTATAATTAATAGTAATATAATATAATAAGTATAATTAAATGTTTATTTTATTAATATCATGCCGTTACTTGGGTTAGGTTAGTTTAGGTTAATAACGCGTTGTCACCTGCGATATATTAGGATAATATCATTTTGTTACTTTCGTTAGGTTGTTTGAGAAGTAGGTACAATCAAAATAATAAAATTTTGTGCTGTCTCATTCACCAGGACAGTATTTAAGAAGTTAATAAAATAATAACTTTGTATTAACTGCGTACATTTTCATTGAAAAAACAAAACGGTTTCAGAAAAAGAGCTGTTCCTTCTTCAGGACAATAATTTGACGAAAAACTAAATTTTTAATGTTAAGATTTTTTAATATTTAGAAAATTAAATTTTAGAAAAATATTTAAAAAATGTAATGCTAGTATAAAATAATACATAAAATATTATAATAGTACGATGATGAAACATTTTTAGGATAGGTCTAGTGGTTAAATTCAGTATTACTATTAATTAATTTGTTCACTCTATCGTACATATATTTTTCACACATGCGTCTAAGTACCGCATTAAGGCTTCCCTTTCAAAAATAATTCATATTTCCGCGTTTTTTACGAAAATATGGGTTTTTATTATTAATTTATATCAGAAATTAAACTATAAATATTACTTTTTTTAAAAATAATACTAATATAAGAATTTTAAAAACGTCTTAAATTGATCACGTATATTGAAAATTGAATGGCTCTATGATATTCAAGATTTTAAGAAAATATATTTCGTGTATGCAAGAATTTTTTATATTAAGGCAATTTGTGGCACGCTGAAAATAAATTTAATGGTCGCGGTTTTTCTTATAATGCTTGTATTTTCTTAATTATGGCAAATAACATTCTATTTATTCGTTTTACATTATTGTAAAAGTCCTCATCTATGTAATAGTTTTAAAAAAAAACTAGGGTTAACATCTGATTTAAAAGAATAATAAATTTTCGTAAAAAACATCGCAAAAATATGAATTATTTTTAAAAGCACGCCCTTAAGTCTACTTTCCTTTCTATTTTGCCAATTCCAAGCTTCACTTCCACACATTAATGTTGGTACCAGAACTCACTCATCCACCGCTAGTCTTGCTTCGTGTGACCAAATTTTTTGGAGTTAATTCAGAGAACCATTCCCTTTTTTTCCTGCAGTGACCCTCCTTTCTATATCATTCTCAATCTTCTCGTTCCTAATAAACACACACATCTAGGGTTGCCTTATATAATTTTATTAAAAATGACTAACCACAATCAAATTTGTATTAAAAATGCAGGAAATTATTATATCTGAATAATAATATTTAGTAAACAAAATATTTCGATATTATTTCTTATGAACTTTGAAAATCGCTTGCGTTGGTTTGTCTCCCGCCTACTTTGGGGAATAGCCTTTTAAAAATATGTTTTAATTATGCAAATGGGGGGGCAAGTTCAAATTTACCAATTTACATGACTGGAGATTGTTATCACCGCTGGGGTGGAGGAAATTATATTTTCTTATTTGATCTGCAATTATAAACCTGTCATCCGACTACCGTATCATATATTACGTCCGGTCCGCTTCCTTTTTTTTCTTCTTGTTCATTAGACGCCGGTTGAATGCGGTACTCTTTCGTTTTACAGCTCAATCAGGCGGGCCACGAGTGGATCCTGAAGGCCGCCGCTGCTGACTATCCGGCTTTGGCCAAGATGGCGAATGACGATCCGAAATTGCTGAAAGTCAAGGTAGGAATTTTTAATATGTAACATACTTTTCTATGCTCTTTACTTAGTTGCATTCAGGTACATTTCAAGTCAAAAGAATATTAATTATCCTTGAAACGGCTCATATCGTGTTACCAGCTATAACTGAATAGTCTGGCAACGCAGGATCGAATCCCCGACTGGATAATTTTTTAAACGTTTATTTAGCCAAGGCACAAACCGCTTCATCTTCAAACTATCAAACTATCTTCAGGCGGCGACGCATTAAATTAAATGGTAAATTACATATTTAAATTATTTTTATAATATATCTTATTGGGTATTTGTTTGTGTTAATTGTATCGTGTAGAGCGGACCCCTTTTATAATAAATTTAAAAAATACTATTTACGGAAACAAATGTTGTCGGTGCAGCCTATTGTTTTTTGCTAGTGGCTTAATTATAACCAATTATATTTCATCTCTACCAATGACCATCATAGTAAATAGCAGATTTATTTTTTATTAATGTTCGTAGCACGTCTAATGTGCGAGGTAGGTGTTCAAAGTTAAGAAATATCCTCCATTTATTTATATACAGTCGATTTCGCTTAATTGGGACACATTGGGCCCCAACATTTTGTTCTAAATAAGCGGCTGGCTCTAATAAGCGAAGTTTAAGGTAAAATTAAAAAATAATATGTATATATTTTTGAACTTTATTAAATTATTGGAAAGAATATTGAATTACAGAAAAATAATATATAATTTTAGGTATACATATGAATAAGAAAAAATAAAATAATCAATGATGATGTGAGCAGATGAGTGGTGGGGGACGAACCTTATAAGAGGCCGTCTCTGGGGAACAGCTCTCTTCCATCACAGCTTCTTCTGTATAACTAGTCTACCACTGAAGTGTATAATATATATTACTGTATAACGTGTTGTAATAAACGTATGATATTGTTACCTGGAAAGACTGAGTTTCACTTACAAGGAATTGGGATCCAAGTAATTAGACAGTAATCAGAGGATAGAACCCTAAGGGAATCTGGTGCTAATCCAAGAATTATCACAGTTAGGATACAAGGTGTAACACTTATGTAAATTCACAAGCCCTGCAAGAAACAATAATTTTTTAAATGGATATATATAAAAAAAAATTTGAGTTGTGTCACTGTTCTTCTGCACCAACGATTGTTCAAACGTTTTACAAGAATGTACATATATATTTATTTTAATTTTTAGTTCACTGTCCCGATTAACCGAAGTAAATTACTATTAGTTACTTTATTTGGTTTCTGTTCCTTGGGATTTGGCCCAAATAACCAGCTGTCCCGTTAGACCGGTGGTCCAATTAAGCGAAATCGACTGTATTTCACAAATGTTTTCAGCGTATTTCGGAAACATAAATAAATTCTTGAAAAAAATATAATACCTACATCGTTTACTATGTTGTTCGAACATTATTTTTTTATGATTTTAATTTGGTGCGATTGACACCTTTAGGGTTATTAAAAAGTTTTGATTTTGAAATGATTGACTGTATCTTTATATTAAACATCATTTTACAAATACTATTTGCTAAAGAAAGAGAACACATGCCATTTCGTCAATTGAATAAACAAGTATCTACTAAGAACAAATATTGTTTCTTTCTAACTCGTTAGTCATAAAAGAATTGTCTAATAAATTTACAATATTCTCGTACATTTTATATGAAATTCGGAAACATAAAAATTTTTCTTAGTATTTTCGGACCTCATTCCTCATGTTCTGCTGTGTAAAATATAATGGTAGAAACTAGGTTTAACTGATGGGTGCAAACCGCAGGGATCAAGTTCCCAAACTTTGGAAACACAACCCACCAAGCCAATATATACACTTCTTCCTTCAGCCATTATCGTCTAGTCCTGTCGATAAATGAAATTCAGCGAGCTTTCTTGTAAAGCAGGTTTTTCGTTATGTTTTTTATTATGTTCTCCAAAACGTCCCCCAAATTGTAACACCATATTTTATGAATTTATCACCCCCTGACTGACAAGGGTAGGTTTTGATTATGACGTGCGATTGGAGACTTGAATGAAACCATAATCCTGAATTATCCCCGTACTCGTGTTACAGTCTTCGACCAGATAAGACTCGAACAAATTTGTTACAAAAAAACAGAACTATTAAATTACCCACCACTAGTGCGAGATGATTTTGAATTTGAGATTGAAATGGCGCCTTCGTTTTTTGATCCATTTGTCCCTAAATTCGTCTTAACAAATATTCCTACCAACATAAAACAGATTACTTTTTATGGAGGTTTTTAAGTATCTACAATCTATCTTAATGGTGTTTATGAAGGATGTACTGATAATGTGGTGTAATAAGTCTAGGCTTGAATGATTGCTCGAAGCGGTACACTTGTACATGTAAGAAGTATGCAAGCTGACAATAGAATATGACAATGGGTTAATAAGAGTTGATGAACTTGAGAAAGAAATAAAAGAACATGTTCAACGCCTTCGAGATTCGGTGTTGTTGACCGTAGACTGCGAAAGAATGAATTTCTTCATTCTTTAGGAAGTCCACAATAAAGGACATGCAGGATAAGAATTCTTTTTTTTTTATATACAAGTGTTCCAAAAGTCTTTTTCATAAGAACAATTCTGTAATAAAATATATATTTTTTTTAAATGGAGATGCGTACACGGAATACATGTCACATCAATATTCTTACTATTTTCAAACTAAGCTAAATGCTTGTACTATGAAAATAGGACTAACTTGCTGGTGTCCAGGAACGAGGCGCGAACCCCCGACTAGATCACTAGGCCAACGTCTTGATCACTACACCAACAAGCTATTCAAATAATGGATGCGTTTAACAAAAAAAATGTCTATTTTGGAATTTATTTCTTTAAAATTATGTTAATTATTCAAGGGAAAATATAAGCCCCAGTTGCGAAATATTCGAAAATCGACGGGAATTGAGAAACCAAAAGGCATTGGCTTGGACAAGTGGTGAATACTGACTACTGAAAATTGAAAAGAAGGGACGTGGAAACAAAATATGTGTTGACATCCTTTTCAGGCTACACCTCACCAGTCGATTGATTACATATTGCTTTTTTAAATATAATTTTTCTTTCTCGTTTGTACAAGTGTTCCTGCCCAATTGCTTTGAAATTTCTTGGCTTGAAACTGTATTAAATTACGTATGTAACGAACATAATGCGTATAATTTTTTTTTAATATTTAATACGAAATTAATATTAAATAGATACTAATTTAATTTATATTTTAATAATGTTACAACGTGATACGCATGCATAATTAGGTTCATTTTTCATCGAATATTTATGCACCGATAATATGTACCGTATATCATATTAATGGGATAATAATTAGTGAGTTATAATAAAGTATTAACATACTCTTCTCTCCGGGGGTTGGCAGAGGATGGAGCGCCACACTATTCTTATTATAAAAAGATAATAAAAATAATGAATCAGAAAATAGATTTGGGTGGAAGGTTTTCGATCATCCACCGTATAGTTCGGACCTTGCTCCGAGTGATTTTTGCCTTTTTTCCTAAGCTTAAAGATTCCTGAAAAACGTTTTAGAGCTGATAACTGACTGATAATAATCTGTCAAATGGAACAAAAAACAAATATTATAAAATATTATCTTCAATCTGTTCGTATAACAATATGAATATATTGAAAATGTATTCTAATTTTAATTAGATTCGATTGTATTAATGGAATTAGTAATAGTCTCCATATCAATGTAAATATAAATAATTACACATTATAATGTGCTGTTGATCGACAAAAATCTGAACGCACCCATTTTATTGCGTCAATAAAAGCTCGTTTCGATTTCAACCTGTTGCGTTGGTAGTTTGTTTGAGACTAAGGAGGTACCCCCGCATACCTGCTCATTCAGTTATTTGGAGTTTAAATATAATAATGCTGATTAGTATTGGAAAAATAATATTTTTAATTCAATAATATATTATTTTTAAAGAGAACACATTATTATTTAATGAATTAGAAAAATATACAAAATCACTAAATAATTTTTCGATAAATTGAGTTTATCTGTATGTATATCTTTCTAATGGATGCATTTAATTTGTATTAAAATAATATATTATTTTATTGTGGATCAGTCCCGCGGTAAAACGGGGTCGTATTTAAGAATGTAATATAAAAAAATATACGCCACCTTTAAGATGAAAAATAATAAGAGGTCATGTAAAAACAGTTTAATACCACACATACGAGTTCATACGATTTCACTTAAATATGTATACACACGCACAAACCATACACTCGGTCGCCAAGTAATTCAATCTATCCATAATATCATCACGCTTCCCCATCTATATCCATCACCTTTTGGATGTGGCGGTTTCAGTAGTTTCATTTATACTAAAGTAAAGTGCTTGCATAAACGGCCAAGTCTGCGAGACGCGAGCGTTTTATATATTTCTAGGTCTTTTCTCTTTCATATATTCAATAACAATACGTAAATATATAATAATATCAGCGAAATTGTATTACGGCTGGCAAATATATTGAGCATCTGTCATCTTGTCATAGGTAACAAAAGCACCCTGTTATCTCATCTATGTCGCATGGTCATATCGCGTTGCAATCTATGGTCGCAGATTGGCGATAGCCGATTGCTTATCTGCCAGTTTATATTCATTGAGCTATTACATATGTTCCTAGTACACGACATTGTAAATATATTCAATAAATGAACTGTATTTAAAACCCGTCCTAAGACGGGCGCGAAAAACGTTCGTAGGACGATATCTATAAAAAAATTTAAAAAATTACCTACACAGCGCTCTAGTGTTCCAATTGTCACATTTCTGACAATAGAAATGGATTTGTTTCTTTTGTGTTTGAAAATGATCACCCCAATGTAATGTATCCCTTTTCTTTAAAATTTTCTTATCCCAATGCCTTTCTGTGTGTCACGCGCAGGGGACTTTGGAAGGATTATATTGGATTGAACTGTCAAATCTCCTGTGAGTAACAAATTTGGTGAATATGTTGGTTCTGAAAGGAAATTTTTCAAATATTGTAATGCCGTTGTACTCTAGCTAAGTAATTATATAAAGTATTTATAAACCTTTCGCAACCTTATGAAAGATGTATGACGCTATTGTTGTTTACGAAAGACTTGGCGTGACCAGGTAAACCAGGTACTGAAAGTTGGTCCAGTTAGGAGCCTCAACAATCGACGAGTTTGAATAAAAAGATGAAAAGATATATGAATGTTAATAAAGCGAGTTGTGTGTCAGGACAGAATACTTAGGTGCTCTATCCTCGCTGGAAAACAACGTGATAATTAGCTAGTTTTGTTATTTACTTACGTTAACGATAAGTTAGATAGTCGACTTTGAGAATGGTTCCGGTAACACGACTCGGATGTCACTCGTAAAATCTGGAGGCGAAATTCATAGTAATAAGGCTTCGAAAATCCAAGACAGGAAGTGTCGATGCCGCCATAAATCATTGTGAGCCTTCGGCACGGAGCGTGGGTCGCGGGGTGGGGCGCACCTCTGTCTAATTGGGACCCCCTGTCTGACCCGGGGTCAAACTGGCGCCAAACCTAAACCTTGAATAAAAAAAAAGGAATGTAAACCTACGGCCGCCACCCCCCGCACCCCGCGAGGACCCTCGTGGTCCACCATGTGTTGTTGTGGCCTCGCAGGAAATACTCGACAATGTTACGACGTCCCTTTTATTTTACCAGGGCCGAACAAGTAAGCTTTATTAAAAAATCGCCCTATATATATTTTTAACTCTAGATGCCGTAATGAACATGTTCACAAGTATCTCGTGACCCACCGCTTACCAATGACCGTTTTAGGAGGAAAATACATGTATATTAGTTAGTAAAATCAATATAAACTGAGTTGAAAATTAGCAAGGGTAGGTTTTTTAAAAATGTAATAAAATAGTTCGCACAAAAAATAAATAATTGTTAAAGAGAACAAATTATTATTATGAAGTTGTAGTTTTCACAGAACATAGAGCTGTGGTATTTTAATACAAATTAAATTTACAAAGTTTATCCAAAATTTAATAAAATGAATTGATTTAATTTCTGGCGTCTCATAATGAGTTTTTCGCAGTAAAATGTGATGGCCTTTTAAATTTGGAATAATATATGTATGTGAAAGAATTGCAGCATATAAGTTCGAAAATTTGTCGACAACTTACTATGTTGGTGTGGTGTAATCGGTTAACGCGTATCCCCGGATAGGAATGGTTCCAGGTTCGAATCCCGTTTACAACAAAAATGTATTTTCGATAATTCGAATTTCACTTTAAATCTTTCTATTTGATACATTGTATTAAATAATTTTTATTATTAATTTTCTGTTGAAATTTCCTTTAAACTACAATGTATATAGTCCATTTCGAGTATTTTAACGTCAAATAAAATAATTTATATACACCCTTGATCAGTTTTTCGAGTGTCACAGCTACAAAATTTCATATTCTATGATTCTAATTTTTGTTACGCAGCCCTGAATAGCCGTGCTATACCTTTGGAAAATATTTTTTTTTTGTCTGATTTATGAGTTATTGTTTTTTTTTTTTTAGCTAACTTCGACTTTATTTCGAATGTAAATTTTTTTTCTGCTTATCGTTTTTATATGTAACGTATCATTTCATTTCTTAATAAGTTTTAATAAGCTATTGTATCAATTTAATAAGCATTATTCAAATTATTGTCTTACACTGTATCTGGTCTATTGTTAATTCAGAGAAAAAATGTAATTGATTTAATTTTTGCTATACTTTTAATATGATTATTTTTATGTCGATTAAGTGTTTGTTTTCCAAATAAAATAAATTAAAATAATGATGATTGATGTGAGATATGAATCTCTTTTTTTATTTAGAAATACATTTTTGTTTCCCCTGAAGCAACTCTGTTGCATCCCATTCGGTTTCCGTCCCACCCTGTAGTACGCACTTTTCCGACCGTCCGTCGATTTGTTCTTAATTTTATCTCCTCATTTTATTTCCTTTTTTTTTATTGTGGACTTGTCTCCCATACTTAGCCCGTTGTCGGATTTGAATTGATTGTTTGATTGAGCAATTAATTCGGTCAGGGCAGGTTGTGCCTGTGTTGGCCTTTTTGTTTTAAAAAATGTTTTGTGGCCCTCGGTGGTTTATTTGGGGCCGTGGGCCCGGGCTCGCAGCGCCAAAGGGGGCACCGCCGCGTCGGGCTCTACCTCGGACGCCGTAACTTTAATTAGTCCTCGACCGTATTTTGGGATTTTGCTGCGAACCGTTTGATTCGGTAGAAAAATTGTGATTTATATTTAATTTATTGCGCTAAATACTTACTTACCATCACGCCGTTTCTCAGCGGGAGGGTAGGCAAAGCGGATACAGCGCCACATTCTTCTATCCTGACACATAAATCTCGCCACATCTACATTCATACATCTAACAGGATCATATTCCAGTATCTGGTTTACTTGGTCTTGCGAAGTATTCCACGAACGTCCTCTATTTCTGTTCAATAATACTGTATATATAGATTAAATGTTGAAAATGTCCCCCTGAAAATGTCACGATTAGGGGATTTTGAAGGAAAACTGATAAATTATATTGAAATATTGTGTCGTTTTCCTTTGGAATATATAAATTAGATGGATATGTAACATTTTGATCCGATGGAACATTTTTGAAATATATAACAAACAAGTCCATCTCTATTGTCAAAAATTTTTAAATTAGAAAATTATAATGCTTCTGTTCTGTAGGTTGTTTAATTTATGTTCTGTTAACGATTTTCGCACTCTTTTGCTAACATATCGTTTCATACGAATCAATTAGAAAGATATAATAATGAAAATATTTTTATACCTAGTATCATTAAATTTTATTTGTATATTACCATTTCCATCCCAAATTGAATATTTAATTATGTTAGATATATATATTATTAATTTTTTATTAAATGAATACATTTTTTTGTGACATTACCATTTTATAACATAGTTCTATAATATTTAAAACAAATTCGATAATATTGACCTATATGGTAAGGAAAAGTTCTGGTTTTGTATCCCAGCAATATACTTTCATTAAAAATATGTATAATTATTAAACTATAAATGCAAAAATAAACAGCAAATCATTTTTAATTAAATTACGTAAGATTAAATTAAAAATATATGTAAAGATAAAAGTGGGAGTAAATATATAATATTGTTCTTCTTTTTCCTGGCCTTTTCCCCACCTCTTTGGGGTCAGCAGGTCGGACACTCGTCCATTGTCATGATTGTTAGGCCGATTTGTAATATGTCCTACTTCAGCCTATAGTTTAGTGTCTTTTTCGGTACAATCCTAAAATAAAAAAAAATAATATTCATGTCAATTAGTTTAAATTTTGCTCATTGCCTATTGGCGTTTCGAACATTACGTGGTCCAGTGCTCTTGGAACACTTATTTGTTAAATATGTCACATATATAATCAAAAAGATTCTCGATTCGTCTATATATCTTTTTGTGATCCTTGAGGTGAAATAACATTTTTTTATTCTTCTAGTGAATGTCCGCTTAGCAAATGTTATTTGTTGTGTTATATTGGCAATCATTATTTTATTTGCGGCAACTCGAAATAGTTAGACTATGGATTTCCCGAAACCATTGTCTTGTTTTCGACTTTCAATTGTTTAGCCGAAACAGCTGACAATGAAAGTCTTTACGTTTGTTGGAACGAAATTTTAGATGATAAAATTTTTTATATACATGGGTTGCAATCAAATGCCACATGTAACAAGATATTCTGCAGTCATCCTCAGATTACGAATGCGAATGGTCAGATGCTGTGTGTTCTCGATATTATTTTATGGAATTGAAGCAAGGACACTTATCGAAGAAATGATAAGGCGACGAAGTATTTGAGATTTAGATCTACAGAAAAATGCTCAAAATAAGCTGGATGTACGTTGTGGTTCAGACGAATAAAGTATTTAAAACAATTAACATCCGAAAACTTTAATATCTCAGACATGTGATGAGACATCAGATATTGCATTTCGTGATGCAGAGAAAGATTGATGGAAGTCGGGGCCCCGGAGAAGGAGAACATCATGGGTGAAGAACTACTACTGTATAGCTTTTCTGGGCCGCAGTGAGAAAAGATAATAATAAAAGATAAGATAATAAATGGAAGAGAAGAGATGAGAAGAAGAAGCTGGGATGTTCTCTATTTTTCAAGGCCTCTTCTGCTAGTAATACATACATTATTTATTTTTTGATTTATAAGTTATACACCCAAATTGAGGCCGTCGAAGACGTCCAGCTGTAACGACCGAAGTATCGGTGGACGTTGATAAACGCAAGCAGTTATAACCAATATCCTTATTAAATCATCCGTATAGATGTATGCACAAACACGGCTCTTATAAATTCAGCCGGACCTTTGATCGGCGTTTCTTTCCCGAATGTTCTCGAAAGATTTATCGTTGTCTTCTACACTCGTGTATCTACGGCGGAACCTTATTTCTTCTTCCGAGGCTCATGCTGGTATCCCACTATGCCTCCATTCACGCCTATATATATTACATATCTTCGGTATATGAATGAAACACAAATTCCTATAATTTTATGGGAATATTTTTTTGAATATTTTAAATTTTTATGGTAATTAATTTATTATATATGTATATATATCTACATTTTGTTTCTTCTTCTTCTTCTTCTTCTTCTTCGTCTGTCTCTCATGACTGAGCGTGTCGCAGATTTGAACAGTATAAGTTATTTTTTACTTTGTCGGTCCAATGAGTGGAAGTTCTTCCTTTTTCTTTCCGTTCTCCGACGTGGCACACTATAACAAGATTATCAAAAAAATTAAGTATTCGCCTCAGCCAGTTAGTAGAGAGTTCCTGTATGATTCTGAATAATTGAGACATTTGTGCATCACGCTGTTCATGGTGTGATAACATTTCAAAGCCATTAATTAATCCAGGATTCCACAACACGCAGAAATATTGTTGCTGTAGGCTCTGTACCTAAATTGCTGTAATTACGATTACCCAACGTTATAATGGTATAATTATTTAAAAAATGGCATAGATGCTTTAACATTCACCCATATTGAGTAGATTAAGGAAGGAGTGTTCTGGTAATTCCACCAAATTTACAATTTGCGCCTAATTTAAGGAATAGATTTTTCTTCCCCATAATTGTCAATACGAAAATTAAAGCATGTCCTTTCACGTATTGGTAGGTAGAAATAACTTATTTGTGAATTCACTACCTACCTACATTCAAAATGTTACTATGTGTTTGTCTTTAAACAATTAATCATATGACATTTAATTCTTACAGTAACATACGTAGTACCTACGTACCTCATTCTTGTCGTTATAATCAAATTAATAGATACATCACACAATTAATAGATAATTAGATAAACAAGGTTGGCAACCTCACGGGCAATAGTTATATAATAAATTAGTAACATAATATTATGAACGTGCTCCAATGCGTGCAATTTTTAAATGGGTTACTCACCGTAACGATAACGATAACGTATAATTATAAAATGTATAGCTTGATAATTTTATTTTATATTGCCTCAGTACCTGCCTGCACTATTTACTTAATTTTATAATAATGTATTATTGTGTATTTCGAATATTTGCAAAATTACTTTGCGGCAGGGTACTATAAAATAAGAAAAAAACACTTTGTTTAACTATTGAAAAACTATTCTGAATTTTTCAATCATTTTTTGGAAACAAACCATTGTTTTGACATTAATAAGGGTTCAGAAATTTTACATGGGTTTACAGTTAGATAAATTAGAAATAAGAAAAACTCCTAATAGTAAATATAGTTTTAAATTTGTTTTCATAGTAGTTTCTAATTAATTACCCTTCAATTGTATTTATAGTTTTGTTTTTTGTCTGTGCTTGTATTTTTAATTTTGGTACGCTTTGTATCCTGAAGAAGGAACCATCTGTCTTGAATCATGTTGATTCATCAATAAATAGTGGTTTAAACTAAGAGTTTTTTCTTATTATTTTTTTATGGAAGTGTTGAATAAATAAATAAACCCACCTACCTACCTACCTATCAGTCCGCCCGGCGGTGTCGAGTGATTCCACCTAATTAACATCTTTTTAGTACATAGTGTGAGGGTGAGAGATGATGAATTGATATTTGATATCATTAGTTGTGATTGATATCTTATTCAAACTGATTGGAGTTGACAACAAATCGTTGCTATTTTGTAGCTCTTTCAATGAATGACAGATTTGCGAATATTATGCCTATTTATGTAAATGCCTTCGATAGCTGGTTCCCAGGTTTCCGATTAACAATAAGCACCATATGATATATGAACTGCACTAACCATTTTTATTTTTGCTCTCTCTCTGGTCCGATGTTGTTGTTCTTTTGATTTCGATCGACCGAAGTGCGCTCTGATGGTTTATTTGGACCTCTCGATTGGTCGAAGCGCGGGATGTAATTAAATCGCCTGTCGTTTACCGTCTTCTTGGCTTTACGAAAATAGGGCGGCAATAGTCACACACACACCCATTTACATTATTATTAACTTAGAAACCCAGTGGTGCCAATCGAAGTAACAAGGCGTGTAAACAATACCGATGAACATATTTTATATAACGCCAGAAAATCGGTTATACTGACATTCAAATACGGAAAAGGGCCAGATAATTTCGCTCCTGTGGCTAAACGGAACAAGATTGAGTGTTAAAAAAAATCAAATACCTTGTCCTTAGATTCAATGAAGATCGACAGGAAGAGGGTGATATCGAACGACAGAGTAGATACGTAGCTAAGGATGCAGCAAGGAGGTCAACATCATATTTTTTCACCAGCATGTGTTCCTGCGAGCTCTCGTCGTACCGCAATCGAGTTCAATACTGTACGGATTGGTGTTACTGTAGCGCTTCTACAATGTTTGTCGATGGCCGTCCATAAATTCATTCCACTGCTGAGATCCATCATGTTGATGGTATTAAGCTTAGGCTGGAGCTCAGCACTCTCTAGCACAATTCTAGCGCAAGTAGAAGTATGGATCCCTAACCGAAGAATTGTATCTTCTGCAGAGTAGTTGCAGATACGTATGATAAAATAGGACTAACTTAATTTTAATTATAAGTGTAATTATTAAGGGCGAGGGTAAGTCAAAAATTAGGTGGATGATTTGATGGGCAGAACCATGACTGATGTTCAAAGAAGACGCTACCTTAGCGATGGTAACTCGCCTATTCGCTAGAGACATCTCTCGACCTTGCTGAATCTTGTCATCTGTGGTGGAGGTTGACGGTCGTCCTGCTCCCTCTCCGTGTGTCACATTCGTCCGGCCACTTTTAAATTTTTCGTTAAACAAACATTTTTGCTTGCTAAAGCACTGTCCCCATATTGTGATAAATGTCTACGATGAATTTCAGCCCCTTTCACACTCTCCGACTAGAGAAATCGGATCACTACTATTGCAAAATGCTAGCAGAGCGGACTTGTTTACATTGTAATAGCGGAAAGGCAAATGACGCGATCGGGATCAAATTTAGTACACGTGACCGCAGTCGTACCATCTTTAAGCACGCAGTAGGTTGTATGACAACCTTGAAGGTGTGTTATGGCGAAAGTGATAATTTTTGACTCGCCCTCGTATATTTAATTATCCCTCCGTATTATCTGTTTTATATGTATTATTTTATATCGCAATTTCTATATATAGGTATATGGTGGACCTAGTCACACTAGGGTAAACTAATTATTATTGTTATTGATATCCCTCCCTCCCTCCGTCTTCCCGTAGGGGTAGATAAAAATGATAAGAGCGACTATTCTGTCCTGACTCTCACCTTGTCCACATTCATGCATTTTATAAAGTATTTCCGTCTTTTGTTAAAGCTTTTAACAATAACATATTCCAGAATCTGATTTTCCCAGTAACACTAGGTCTTTTGTGGACGTCATCTATTTATGGTGCCATCAACTTTAGTGCATTTTTTTTTTATTAACGTTGAATCGGAGATTTCAGGCCTCATTCCATTCGCGGCATGAATTATTTTTGATTGAATTTTAGCTTGAACATTGATAATATGAGTATTAACTCCACGTTCTTCATTATATAAAAGCGACTCTTATGGTGCGTACACACTGTGTATTTGATTTCTCATCTCGGTGATTCGTTTGTTGTTGAGTTACTCTACACAACAATTAAAAACACAATAGGCGTCCCTGCTCGCCTTTATCTCTGTACCAGTTGTGGTCGGTGACTTTTTGTAGAAGGGATGCTGGATAATAAGTTTATACCTATCAAATATACAAATCTATAGCCCAAGAAAGTTCACTATTTTCATTTGACGATATTGGTGAAGTATCCTTGTTATTTTCTGTATTATTTTTTTATTTAAATGATGAATTAAATTAGATAATTGAAAGTAAGTCAATGTTTCAAGTATTCTGTGCATTATACCCATAACTATTAATGTCGTTTTGTGAACGTAATACAGTATTCGAATACCTTGATGGGCGGAACTGAATGCGTATGAGCGAAAATCAAATACTTTTAAACTTTGTGGATATGGAACGAATGATAAAATCCACTGTTACTGGTATCTGTGTGTTTACGCAATTCATAGGTGTTCGAAAGTTGAGAATCTATATGTATTTTAAGTCGCTCCGTGCACGCGTCGTGTCGTGACTGGTCTCTAAAGGACAGTACGAATTTATTTCAGTGCTGTTTTCGGCTAGAAACGGAAAGTCCAAAGCTTTTTGACTCTAGAACACAAAGGATGCTCCGCATGCAACGCATGTATACAGAGAGATTCGAGTAGGATCTCGAGACAGCTTTCATCCGTGTTCACTATTGAGAGGCTTACTCATGGATGAAATTTGTGTATCGAGACCTATCTGAAACACTTACCTCGACCTCCGCTCTCTTGGTTTCGATTCCATTCGTAAAACAATCGGATTATTTTTAACAACTATTCAAGCATTTAAACAAAAAGAAAACAGACAATATATGAAAGTAATGAGCCGCAGAGAACTCAAACTGAGATACAAACACTTTTGTGAATAATTAAATCTACACACCAGCTTGAATATTCTTTACTTTTAAAGTAAACAGAGGTACCAAATTATATATGGGCTTTAAGTAGTTTTTGAATAGATTGTAGAGATTTTTATGTTTTAAAATGGGGTTTTTGAGGTCATCAAAATTCTCAGAATGCGATTTTTATGATTTTTTTTAATCAAAATATAAAATATCTCATGGTGCCTCAGAAACGCCGGTTATCATGTATGGATCTGAGTGTTGGGTAGGTGCTGAGTAAGAAAGATGAAAATTCACTACTGGTCTTTGAATGTAAGATACTGAGAAGGATTTTTGATGTCGCATATACGCTACAACTTCAAAATTGAACGCAGAATTTGGTGAATCCAACACATTGTCCAAGTTTTTAAGGTGGCACGTTCAAGTGATGAACTCAGAACGACCAGCGAAGAAAGTGTTTTATGTAGAACTTATTGGCCTCAGGAGTGTTGTAAGAGTCAAGCTGTTGCGGTTGGATGGTCTTATTTTATTACTTTATTTTTAATGAGTACAAATTATCATTGTAAAGTTGCAGTTTTTCAGAACACGCTTCTGTGCTATTTTTAATACAATATAGGTTTGAAAATTTGTCGTTAACTTACTATGTTGATATGGTTTAATGGATAGCGCATTTCTCCGGATAGAAAAAGTTCCTGGTTCGAATCCCGGTGCCAACAAAATATTTCCATATATTAATTTTATCTATATTTCTTTCTAATTGATACATTTAGTTTATATCAAAAATATCACAGAAATGTATTCTGAAAAACTGCAACTTCACAATAATAGTGTGCTCTCCTTAAAAATATATAAGTTGTATTAATGTTTCCAAAATTTAATAAAATAGATTAATGAATTTAATTTTGTCGTCTCCTATAGTGTTTTATTCAAAGGTATTTGAGATTCTCCGTAATATGAAGTGGATTGCTTTTAAAAATTAGAATAACAGATGTATCAATTTGAAAGTGCAGCATATAGGTTCATAAATTTGTCGTGAACTTACTACGTTGACATGGTGTAATGGTCAGCGCATTTCCTCGGATAGGAAAAGGTGGCAACAAAATATTTTTTCGATAAATTGATTTTATCTGTATATCTTTGTAATTGATATATTTAATTTGTATTCAAAATATTTTATTATTGCATTTATTTTATGGATTCATATATATTTTAAATATGACGTTAGTTTTTCCAAAATGACGCTGTTGAACAATTTCGCCCTTGGTTAAATACATCCGCTTTAGCACATTCATCTTTCATTTGTGTATGTATAAGATATACATGTGTTTAGTTAATTGGGAGGTCGTAGGTTTTGAACACCTTTCCTTGCACATATTCACGTCAATTAGTTACTCTGTAAAATTGTTTAACATCGCACTGAGAAATAAAGTGGGTCCAGCTCCTTCAGCCTTTCATTTTAGTCTACTTGCAAAAAGGTCGCCGCCTGCGTGGTGCCCGGGCGCTTCACCGGAAACTTGGTCACGCGCATTCCACCCATTATGGCGCCACGCACAATGCTAGGATCCATAAATTTTATTTTACATTTCCTATAGTTTGACTTCCGAAATTGACGTCTGATGAAGTTATTAAATTTTGATCATATGTGTATTACGACAAAGGGTGTGGCAACATCTCTCCTGCTCACTCAGAATTTTAGTCAATCTAGTCTTAGACCAATGTTTACATATTGATTATACTTATATACATGCCTTCCCCTACAGTTTAGGTCTGAAAGGTAATTTATTTATAACTGTTATAATATATATAATTCATTAATTCTTCATGAATATAATAAGAGTGGATTGTAAAGCTGATATTAGCATAGTGAACGGGTCACGGTTTGGTAAGCTAAAAAATACTTCATCATGATTTCATATTAAACGATTTTCACTCTTCTTCTTCTTGTGACGTTGGCTGTCATCACTTCGTTTACGGCCCGGAACAGCTCCATAGTAGACTGTCCAAACATTACCTCAGGTATAATATTTTCCTCCTTCCAGGACCTCGATTTTTAGCAATCTCTGTTGTCATCACATGTCCGAAATATTGAAGTTTTCATCTGAATCATAAGATCTTCATTAGTGACTATCCATTTAGCAACATTCTTCTGTAGATCCATCTCAGGTGCTTCGAGTCGCCTTATTATTTCTTCGGTAAGAGTCCATGGTTCCGTTCCATAAAATAATACCGAAAACACATAGCATTTGATCATTCGTATTCGTAATCTACGGTTAAGATCATGACTGCAGTACTTTTTCTATCTCTTTCGTACTCCTCTTTTTACTTCGTCTGTTAGATGTTGTTCCATCCTTATTGCTGCTTTCTGGTTCCAATAAAGATTACTTATTATTCTAATGTCTTTATCGTCAATCTAATTCTTTCAGGATTTTAAGCATTTTGTCATGTCGAACTCTGTCAAATGCTTTAAGGAACTCAATAAAACATGCATGCTGTGGTGTAGTGGGTAAATTTAAATTATATTTTGATACAGAATATTCTTTGTAGAATTGTATACATTAAATATCGTGCAAAGGACGGATTGACCACATGTACTCGGAGACTCAATTTAAATAAACAGTCATCACTATATTTACATGTTACAGCTCGATAGTTGTTTTGACATATTAATGGTTTTAGATTAAAAAAAAGGGAGGGGAGGGCTTAAAATCAGATACCACCTTGGTACTTTTTTTATTTAACACTACACCACTTCAAGCATGTGTATATATATATATATATATATATATATATATATATATATATATATATATATATTCACATCTCGACAACTTTGGATTAGTACTCATATACCAATAACAAACTCACTTTGAAAGCTAAACTATGTCACACGTATATGTATTTTACACTTTATGTTATACGTATGTGCAAAAATTCGACCCCGTATTGCATATTGTTTTATGACTTTATTTGAATTGTGTAAAAAAATCACGTAAGTACCGTTGCTGGATATTATGGTGTAGCGGTGCGGTTGCGATGTTGCGCAAGCGCAATGGTTTTCTTTGTCTGTTGACTCACCACATGCAACATTAGAGACATAGTGTGGCCACCTTGCAGTAAGTGGTTGAAATGTTCAAGATAATACTTCAGCCGGCCGACTGTGAGATACTGTCCGTGATTCGTTTCTTGAATGCACGAAACATTAAAATCGCCAAGTGTGTTCTGTTTCGGCGACAAGTGATTTATCTGAAGTGGCTTCTTGGTGGCAAGGGTTTTGATGACGATAATGAACTCAAAGAGGGAGTACAGACATGGTTTTGTCGAAGTAATACAAAAATTGGTGCCCCGTTACGACAAGTGCCTTAATAATGATGGCGACTATGTTGAGAAGTAGTTTAAGGTGTGTAGAGTCCGAAGAAAGTGTTGTAAAAATGATTGTTTATTTTTAAAAAATGCGGTACTTACTTAAAAATCGCACCTCGTATATAACATGTAACTCGTCTTTGTATGTGCATGTCTCGTCAATCGCGCGTCTCAGACGTCACCCTTCTGCGACCCGACTCTCTGGCAATACTCCCCGAGATGTTTTCATCTTGTTGCGTGTTTATTTTTACACGTGTCACGCCAACAAACAGAAATATTACCGAATAGTTTTGGGAGAATTATCGTGCACCCGGATATATCCACTTTTTGTACATCTTTATTTTTATCAGATACAAAAGTGACGCTGGGGCCACGCTCGCATACAAATTGTGAAAAATGTCCCGCTTAGACGCCCGTATGATGCGGTCGAGAAAGATTGTCACATGTGTTATTTTTCTGCAGAATTTATCGGTCGGCGGTGGGATGATCCCCTGGTATTTTTGTTGGGAGATTTATTTCGTGTCCGGTGAATAATTACATGTCAGATTTTAGAATAACAACCGATCTTGTGAGGATTTTTATAATATGACTGTGTTTTACTGCATTCAATTTTTATCGTAAAATATGTGATTGCCTTCAATATATCATAATCATCATCGTCTTTCATCAGCATCAGTGTCTTGTGAAAATTTGTGCTCGCGTCATATATTTTTGTGTGCGATATTTTGGCAAATCGCGCACAGTTTAAACATTTAATTTTCTGATCAGTTTGTTGAGTGTACGTGTCTCCTGAAAATAATAACGGCGTAACCTAACCTAACAAAATAAAACTAAATTCATGAACATTGGAAATAAAATAATACTAATCAAACCAAGTGAAATAAAATATTTGGGACTCGTAATTGATATAAAATTGAACTTTCCGCATAATACAAGATGCGTGACTAAAAAGGTTGCTAAAAAATCTCAATTTTTGGACTAATCAGATGATTAATTAGTACCACCGAATCTTGTAAAATATTTTGTATACATCTCTGTTATTATTCCTCACATCGGTTACTGCAGCAGCGTTTTCTTTTTGGCTAATGAAGAAAAATTCCACAATTATAAGTGCTGCACAATAAAGCTTTGAGAATAATATTTGAATAAGATAACCTGTAACCAGAAAATATATTTCAGTGTTATGCTATTTATTTTTAAAATCCTCACTAAGAAAATATCGGGAAAATTTATAAGAAAAATGGATTCGAATCAACATGAGCACGAACATCATACAAGAGGAAAAGATGGACTGTTACTGCCATTCATGAAGAAGGCTAAATCTCAAAAATCGACGATGCGCAGTATGATGAAATTTTTTAATGAAATGCCAGAAAATATAAGAATGGAGGAGAAACTACATAGATTCAAAATTATACTAAACAAATATGAGCAAGATAAGTTGTAGTAAAAAGAAACGTTTTAATCATGTTTGTATTAGAGCACTATATTAAGAATAAATAAATGAACTTTTCGGATTCATAACCCCAGCTACCACATTGCCGTTATGGTCCAGTCTGCTGGGCGCTCGCCTATCTCTTGGCATTGTCCGTCCATTGCTGTCTTTCATTTTCGATCCTGTTGCCTTGTGTGTATGAGGGTTTTGAGGGACTCTCGCTACAGCATTCTTATTTTTACCTTTCTCAAGATATTTAAAGCGGTGCAAGCCTCCGAAGTTCCTAGACTTAAACCCCTCCATTCTCCGGTTAGGTTAGTACACGATCCCATACATCTTGCACGTAATAAATCAGCGTACTGTAACTTGATCGCCAACCGTTCGACGAAGAATAAGAAAGTTAATTGCACTGCCCGATACACATTTTGGTGACCTATTCCTGAATACAATTAGACCGCTGTGGCATTAGACTGTTTCTGTCAGCTTTAGTTTTGGAGATATAGCACATCCATATTTTTAATTTATACTAATATATTTAATTTATACTCATATGATTTTATTAATACGATGTCGAAAATGATTCTGTATGTTTGAAATTTTATATTTATTAGTAATAGCAAACAAACATTCAGAATAAAGTATTATTTTACATACATTTATTTACTCATATACACAAAGTATACTAAAAATATATTCAATTTTATTATTGAAGTGTTATATGTAATATTTATAAGTGTTATATGTATGTATTGAAAAATATTTATAGAAAAGAGGTAGATACGGTAAATAGGACGGAAATATCATTCACGAATTTATAAATCTTCTTTAACTTTTTCTGGAGTGAGGTTTTGCAAGACAGTCCCGTTGAAGGCTCCAACAGTAATCTGCCATCACGTGACCATCCCACCTCCCATGGTATCTTTCTTCCATAATCTTGATATCTTGGTAAATCTTTCTCCTTGCTCTTCACTTAAGTCACCGAGATTTTCTGAAGAGAAATCTAAATAGCTGTGAAGTTAATAAATCTAATTACTCATATTGTACCCAAGATTTTGGAAATTTGTCAACATGTTTTTCATTAATTGTGCATAATTTTCAACTTTGTGTTTCGCGATAGGTTTTTTTTTTTTTAAATGAAGTTTGCTTTCAAAATAATGGAACGACAGACGTATCAATTTGAAAATGCAACATATAACTTCGAAAATTTGTCGTCAACTTACTATATTTATGTAGCATAATCGGTTAATGCATCCCCGGATAGGAAAAGATCTAGGTTCGAATCCCAGTAGCAACAAAAATTTTTATTCGATAAATTGATTTTATGTGTATATCTTTGTAATAGATACATTTAATTTGTATTAAAGTTATTTATCACTGAAACAAACGTTAACTAGGGACTCAACATCATAAACAGAATTTATGAATGAGGAATCATTTATAAGCTCTCTGATCTGAGGTCCATCAAAAATCCCAGCTTTTGCCTTTTATTTGCTGTTTTCAGGGATTTATATTATAAACACAAACTAAAATTGTTTCATTAGGCCAAGCTTTAATGGTGATAGGATAGATTTTTCTTTTGCAACCAAAGGTTTATTAATTATATTTTGTTTTCCTAAAGTTGTATCTGTTCTCAAAGGCCACTTTTTTAACCCAGTGTTCATGTTTAGCTCTACTATCCCAGAGGCAAATGTAACACGGATATTTTGTGTGACCACTTTGTTGTCCAAAGAGAAAATATCGACAATATCTGTATCTAATTCTCAATCGAGTATACTAGATGAAAAGTGAACGTGCTATGATATCTCTAAAACTACAGTAGAACTGATACTTAAAATATGATGCTATTTTTGAAATCAGCTATCTAATTTTTGTTTGTTAATGTTATCTAGATACATTTAGCAGCATTTCTTATCATATAAAAACAGGGTAATAAACAATTCGAATTTTATTTATCATATATATTATTATTTGTTACTGTACCAAAATAAAATGCTATATTTGTTCACACATACACATGCACCGAATCTCTTCAACTGAGAGGTGTCGCCAGCCTCCGGCTCGGGGACCGGCTGACAGTGCAATTTTTCAAACTTGTCAACGTCGCCGTAACCAAATCGCCGAAACTATTTATTGTCTGCGCGGCGGATTTGTCAAGCGGATTAATTGAGTGGTGGAGAGACGTCTTCCAGAATCGGTGTGATGCTGCCGAACTCTGCAGCACCACACTGTTCTCGCGCATGAAAACTGAGAAGCTTCTAGAAATATGTTGTTTTAATATTGTTTTATCTAAAAAAGGACAAGAAATTACACAACCATATAGGCGGCCATTATATTATATATATGTAAGAAATTTATTGGGTGCTAAAAATGAAAAAAGGAATTTAATTAATTAAATGGTGAATTTGTTGAACCCAATAATATGTCCAAGTTATCAAGATAGCGCGGCTGAAGTCAGCTGGTCAAGTTCAACAAATTGACTCCAAGGAGTGTTGGAAGACACGAGCTGGATATTTGTTTTGAGCACTGAGTTTCGAATCAAATGGCTGATTGATAACATAATTAGAATCACAGAATTGGAAAATTCAATATAAATACCTTTAGCACAGACTTCGATCTAATCAAGAAGACTGTAAACATTTCTCACACTATGTAATCACATATAACTGTATCAGAAAATTTAAGAATTAAAAAATAAAGTGTAAATCTATACCTCGATTGTCATTTCCATTTTATTTAGCAGGTATGTTAGCAATTATGCGCTTAATACTTTCCTTTTATTGATTTTAAACGGTTTGTACAAGTATTATTCCTAATATTACTTTGTTTAAATTTGTGTCGGTCGCTTATTAATGCGTTTATATATTTATTTATTAATTGTGTAGAATATTGACGTTTTGATGATCGAACAAACAGAAGTTATAAAATGTTAGTTTAAAAATGTGCCATCAAATCAAACCAATAACCGCATGCGTTAATACCATTTGCTAGCTTGTTAATTAGGTGTAAGAAACAATAACATATGTATTTGATTAGTTACTGCACCCTGAAGAAGAAAATAATATTTTTCGAAACCGGTAGATGTACTTTTAATTCATTAGGTGGTTAATAAAACAAAGTGAACAATTTAAAATAATGGATTATAACCACAAAGTTGATTTTGCTATTCTTAAAAATGTATTTAAATTTATTATATTTACGTATTATACATATTATGTGATGCATGTTTTAATGTAGATTTCGACACAAAATACTATCTGTTACAGGAAACTACCGGAAAATATAAATGTATCTTCTTCGATCATGAGTAGGAAACTCAGAAATCACTCTACTTTAAAAATTTCGAACATTGTAATCTGCTTCTACTTCGACCGCACGAGCTGCCTGTCTTCATTTTTTGCGATCCTGGGCGTTGCTTAATGCGACATGTAGCGAGGCTCCGGTCTTTGTAAAACCTCGTAATCACTAATTTCTTCAGACTATTTCATATCTTCTAGCAACATGCCACAGCATATCGTGGAGAGATAAAACTCTGGAGTTCATGACGAATAGAAACAGTAGTTCGTCTATGCACATATACAGAATACCAATAACGTTTTTTAATCACATTTCGATCTAATTTTCTAATTCGTCACTTTAACAAATACGTTTAAAATAGCGGATTTTTACATTTTTTTAATTTGCTTAAATTTTTTCTAAATCCTTTCTTTTTGTACATAGAAGAAATCATTCTGATTCTTGCGGATAGTGATTGAAAGTTTTCGAATTATTATTATTATTTATTTATTATGTAGATAAAAACATTGCCGACTTTATCGACTCAATCCGCCGTCCTTTTAGTTTGGATGAGATTCACAAACTGCAATTGATACAGTTAATAGTTTACGATGAAAATTATTTTTCGCAGATTATAACATATTTTATATATTTTTTTATAAATAAATAATAATTTGTTGGAAAAACGTCGATGTACACCTAATATTATTTTGCAAAAATATATTATTTTCTAATTTTCTCGTCGGTCGTCTCAGGCAAAACGTTCTGTTATTTGATTTGGGAAAAAATTGCTTGCGTTTAAATCTCGCAGAACGAATACCTATCGAGATGCGGCCAACGAAACCCGTGGCCGTGACAAAAATGCAGACTGTCGTATGCAAATACAATAATTGTGGTGTATATAATATAATGCGTATTCCGCGCGTGGCGCCGGGGCGCCCGGGGCGCCGGGACGCCCGGGGCGCGCATGCCCGCGGGGCCGTTTCCCGGGTTTAATAGGCCGCGACTGGCGCCACCGTAGCGCGCCAAACGGCGCGTTAAACCCACCAATAATTCCCGTTCCCGTTCCCGTCCGGGCTCCGCCAAGTGTTCCCGTCTGGCGGGCCTCCTGCGGCGCGTAGCTCACTGGTTGGGCGGCACTGTTCCAGGAAAATTACTCGTTATTACCTACTTCCCCATTTGTCGGCCTGATTTTCTGCAGTTTTTAATTTTAATACGCTGAATACGCGGTGTTTTACTTCTTTATAATGCGGCCCTGATCATTGTGATCAGGGCTAAAAAATAATCGCTTAGGTGATTTGGTCATATTGAACAAATGAATGAGGAGAGAATGGTAAGAGCGATGTATGACGCGTGTACCAGAAATAGATTGATCAGATTAACAAGATACTGGAAGATTGTCTCGTTAGAAATCTTAACGATCGACGAGCTTGTATGAGTATGGCGCTCTATCCTCTATGGCTACGTAAGTAAGTTAAGTTATTTAGTGCGGTATTATATTGCTGATTTTTTGTTTCTATATTAAATGGTTAATATTACATTCGATAGAATATCGATTTAGGATAAAGCTTCATACAATTACCAGATCATCAAGTGCTATTTATAAAAAAGGCTAAATTTCAGAAATCAATAATGTATAACGCGATGACGATTCTGATAAAATGACAGATGATGTAAGAAAGGAGTAAATATTATGTAAAATCAAAATTAAACTTATTAAATATGTGCAAGATAAGTTGTAGTAATAAGGGAAATAATAATATTGTTTATAATATAATGTCATATATAGGTATATACAAAATTAAAGAAACGCGAAATGTTCAGACCCGGTATCCTATCACAGCCATATAATATTCTCACATTCATTACTAAGCTACAAAAATCTTTTACAATACACTTTTTCTTAAAACTAGTCTAGTTGTTAAGACGCTGGTTTAGTGATCTAGTGGTCGGGGGTTCGCGCCTTGTTACAGGAGACCAGAAAGTTAGTCCTATTTTCATAGTACAGGCGATTAGCTTAGTTTGAATATAGTAAGAATATTGATGTGACATGTTGTTATTTAATTTTTCTTGGCAATATGTTTAAATGCATATTTCATTGTTAATGTAAAATTCATACCTACTGTAGTATCCGCAGGCAACGGTGGGTAGTAATGATGAGATTTGTAATGTTTTATGACCATATTCTTATTCCAATTCATTTATTATGTCATTAAACTGTTAACGCATAATGAAAAATGAATACCAAGCTGGCTTTGTTTAGATACACTTTCAAATATCTTAATTAAGCTGGCTTGGACATGTCTTGTGAATGACAGAGGAAACACTACAAATCTGTATTTTCTTAGCAACCCCGGAGGTATGGCGACCGATGGGTCGTCCAGACTAAATTGAGTATCAATAGCAAGACATATTGGTATTGATTGTTCAAGAAGTGTGCAGACAGGGGAAGGAATAAGGGGGTGAAAATGATGAATATACAGATCAACAGGTCGTTAGTGACCCTGGCAGGGCAGTCTTAGAATAATATAATATATATATATATATATAAACATTTTAGTTAAAGACAGTTAATTTATAAACACAAACAATATTTTTTTAATAAATATTTAAATAAATCAACGAAAATAATGTATCTGATCTTATTAGTTTTTCGCTGCCGTGCAAAACGGACAACCGTTAATATTAGTATATTTTGTTGCTATACGACACGTAAAAAAACTTCAAGCAATGCCATCTATACAATCTAAAAAAAGATAACGTTTATACGTCGGTCACGCTATTAATATAGTACTTGCAGATAAGCAATCGGCTTTCGTCGATTATTTACTGCTAGGTCCTGCGGGCGGCTACTATGGCCGCTAGGCGGCTATTAATAACCGCAGAGTGGTCATGGTCTCATCGGCTATCGCCGATTGCTTGCTGCTAGTCCCTGTGGGCGGCTATTTTGGCCGTTTCGCGACCAACAGTGCGCGTTACGCGGTCATTGGTGAGCACGCGCGGTCGTGGTCTCAATAAAGTCTATATTTCAATGATAGATCTTTCTCCAAAACAAACCACACGTAAATAAAATGTCGATATAATTAAAATTATTCCATCTTTAAAAGTTAGCTGTCAAAACGAACAAAAATGACATATAAGAATCGTGGATTGGCAATTCCTGTGGGAAGATTTCTCTTTTACGATAGGCAGAAGAAAAGATGACAGATGTCAATATACGATTTCGCTAAAATATTAACCTAGAGATATTAAAAACACCTTCGTTTTTACAGACCTGGCCGTTTAATCAAGGACTGTACGGCCATAATGACACTACTGAAGCCGAAGCCGGCATCCAGAAAGTCACAGATGTAGACGGGGAAACCTAATATTATTATGGTTTCCATACGCACGCATATTTAGAGTATCAAAATTATATAATCGTCTGGCATTTTGTCACTTGACGGAATATGAAAAATAAAATTGTCTCTGGATGTTCCAATTTTTTAAAATTAATCAACTGTACTCTGGGTAAGTGCCTACTTATATTATTATTATTATTAATAATAATTCTGTACCAGATTATAGAAACCTACCAATTATTCTGGGAAAAGTTGATAGTTTGTTTTTTTCTATTATTATTGGGGAATTTTTTATCTAGTTCGTTATTATTATTTATGATTATTCGTAATATTTTTATTTGTCTGCATCGCAGCTGGTAACGCACTATACATGTCATAAACAGCAGCGTACAATATGCTACCATTAAAAATAGTGTCTAAATAATAAAATAAATATTAATAAAAATTATTCTTTGAAACCGCACGATCATTACTGTCTTCTGCATAAGCATCACACCTAATTCAGATCTTTATTTATTATGATAAAATTGTGGATGGTTTCGTGAGAATCTTTAAGTATTAAGTAAGTATTTCTACAAATATTTTTTTACGTATTAATATTATTAACGCGTGTTTGAAAATAACCAAAGTCTTCCACTTAACATGTTTAACCATAAATCCGTTGCTCGCTAGGGTTGTTAATCTTTTGCCGATTTGAAATATCGATGTTACCGGCAAAGCATACAGGACCAAGATTTGATAAATTTAAATGGCTTGGCTTCATGATAACCTCCAAAGCTAAAATTGAGACTGATGTCACTTGTAAAATCCAAACCCCATGGCAAAAATGGCGTTCTTTGTGGTTCAAGGCTCACAAATAAAAAAATGAACCAACGAACTCAAAATGCTCAAGCGCGAAGGCGAATCAAAAATTATCTACACTTTCACCTTAACACACCTTTAAGTTTGTCATATTGCCTTCTGCGCATGCATGCTTAGAGTTAGTACAACTGCGGTCATGTGTGCTAAATTTGATCCAGATTCCGGCCATTACAGCGTAATCATGTTCGCTCCGCTAGCAGTTTGCACCAAGGAGGAACAACGAGCAGTGATCCGATTTCACTGGTCGGAGGGTGTAAAGTGGGCTGAAATTCTTCATAGGCTTTTCACAATACTGGGACTGTGCTTTATCAACCTCCAGCACGGACGACAAGATTCAGGAAGCTTGAGATATGGTAGCGTCTTCTTTGAACATCAGTCGTAGTTCTGCCCATCAAATCATCCACTATAAGTTTGGCTTTTATAAAGTCTGTGTAAATAAAATATAGAACGAAAAATGTAGATAATTTTTGACTTGCCCTCGTAAATGGGAAAAGAAAAAGATAAAGAAGAAGATGGTAGTTAGTGCTAAATTATGATAAAAAAAGGTACAATTAAACTACAAAAAAAGGAAAATCATATGTTCTGCTTAATAACTCCAAAATAATAAAATAATGACGTGCTTGCTGGTCTGGTACACTCGCCTAGTGATCTAGTGATCAATTGTTCCAGGACACCATCAAGTTTGTCTTATTTTCATTATTTTAACAAGCATTTAGTTTGAAAATAGTAAGAATATTGATGTGACACGTATTCCCTGTACTCATCTATTAGGTTGATGCATAATTATTCGCCGTTTTTATTATTTAGGAACATAAATTATAATGTACAATTATCCTTCGGGGGCGTAATCACCGTAATCGTGGACCGATCGATGTTAAAGTTCTCAGCCAGTGATTTAGTAGTGCAACTTTCGTCCATTTCCACAGCCACCAGAAGGCCTCTTGGTCATCATAATCTGAAGATTGACCTTTTCGTGGCTTGTCGTCTAAGCAGGCTTCACCAGCTTTGAATCGAACAAACCACTCTCGGCATGCCACGAAGTCATCGCGAAATGACTTAACAGCTTTCCATTCTTTCTCCAAGTGGTGCAGCATCATGTTGCGTATATGTGGATGCTTTTCTAATTTCTTAATTCTTATTAAGCAATTATATTATGACAAATGTCAATTAAACGTCAAATTAAAAAAAAAAAACAAAACGGCGGATAATTATGATATAACCTAATATATTTTTAAAAAAACATTGTAATGCCATAAGTATTTTTATCAAACAATTTGATTAACCAGTCAGAAATCCATAATATATTTGTAAAATTAATTAATGAATTTTTCATTCAATAAAAATTATCCGATCCAAAAAAGCTTTTTCTAGAAAGTTCACGCCTTGGCAGTGTTCATCGCTTTGCCGGTAACAGCGTTCCTCTAACCCTGCAGTTTCGTCTCATATTTTAACACTTGAATCCGGTTTTTTCTCTGCGTCATTAACACTGCAAAGTGGGTTGTGTGGCGTAACCGGAGCATTAAATCTCATAAATTCTTGGGAGTTTTTTCATCTTCTTCTTCCTTTTCTCCGCTAATGCATTTCTAAGGATGTTGTAATATTTCACCCCGTCAATAGAGCACGCGGTGCGAGGCGCGCCTGACACGGGTAATTAAGTAAACGGCTCGGGGAAATATGACCGGTGCAGCATCCATCATGCCCCGGTCCCCGGCAGATGATGCGAACATTCATCTTATTATGATTTGGGCGATCGTAACAAATTTACGAAACGCTTCTTTGCATGTCAAATAACGAGAAACGTGACGTTGTTTGTCGATAACTTATTAGTTATTTACGTGCTGTTGACATCTTATACACCATTTTGTATTATAAACGTGGTACATGTCCATTACGTGGTTTAATTGTTAACTGTTTGATTTTATCACGGACAAGTATTTGTGTATATAATAATCGCAAAAAATGTGCTCCTCTATGATAATTACCTTTTTTTTATTCGTGCCGGAGTGTTTATTTTCTTTTATGCATTTATTTATTTTCAATCCTGAATTGACAATGGCATAAGAGATGATATGGCACAGTTGTGCTACATTCTGCTTTATGATTTCCAACTCGCATAGAATGCGATTTTTAATATTGACAATATTTGCAGTGCAATGGCTAGGCATGTAATAAAATTTAAGCATTGAAAATTTTGCCTGCTGAAGGTTGGTAGGCCTTGAGGATAATTAGTGCTGTCAACGAAGCGGACCCAAAGATAGGGGTGCAATAGATTGCACAGACTCAAAATGCACACATAATTAATATGTCACTAATATTATACTTAGATTGTTTTATTTACCACATAATGAATTAAATGATATCCTGAAGAAGAAAATGATATTTTTCGAAACTGGTAGATGTATTTAATTCATTTCGTGGTTAATAAAACAAAGTTAACAATCTGAAAAATGGATTTTAACCATAAAGTTGATTTTGCAAATCTTAGAAATAATGTTATACTATAATTATTTACTTTTAATAATTGATTCGAATTAACACGAAGAAGTGGCAAAATAAGACTGCCATTCAGAAATCAGTCTCTCCGATATTTATGATGTACAGAGCAGTGAAGATTTTTAATGTTAGTAATTAGTAACAGATGTAGTAAGAAAGTGGGAAAAATGTATTAATTTAAAATTAAATATGTGTAGTGTAAATTCTAGATATACTTAAAACACATTGTTGTTACGAAGTTGCAATTTCAGAACATAGATCTATGGTATTTTAAAAACAAATTAAATGAATCAATTAAAAAGATATACAGAAATTTTTTTTATCGAATATATATTTTTGTTGCTACCAGGATGATAATAATAATAATAAAAATACGTTTATTCCAGCGTGATCTGGTTTTTTTTATGAATACCCGATTCGCCATAAAGCTAATACTATAATATGTATACATTAAAGTTACGAAATATTATTTATGTTATGAAAGGAAAATATAAATAAATAAAAAGTTCACACATATATATATAAATATAAACAAAATATAAATAAATATGAATTAAATATATTAATAAAGAAAGATATACATATAAAATCAATTTTATCGAAAAATATTGTCGTTCAAACCTGGGTTTCTTTCCAAACTGAGGAAGGTGCATTATCCAACTACACTACAGCGACGATATTTTTAGCGACAAATTTTCGAATCTATATGTTACCTTTTTGATATTAATACATTTAATCGTTCCATTATTTGAAAGAGCCATCTACCTTATTTTTTTGGAATCTCAAATATTTTTGAGTAATCTGATAGCAGACGCCAGAATAATCAATTAATTTTTATTAAATCTTGGACCCATTGATACAACTTTATTATTAGTAGAACTCCTAATAATAAAATATAAATCCTACATATGTAAATACTTCAGTCACTGCCATTATTGTATATGTAGCTATTATATAGTCGTTGTCATTCTCTGGTCAGGGAACCAGCTTTGTTTGAATGATTTGTTAGTTTATATTTGAGAATATGTAAATAAATAAATAAATATTGCGTGTATAATAATTAAATAAGACGCAATACGGTATTAAAGATTCAAAATGAGTAACCACTCACGTTATTATACGTTTAAGTTTGCGAGCAATAAATAACCGCCTATTATTTTACACCCAAGTTTCCGCCGTTTGCTTGTCTATCCTCTTGTGCCGGTGTCTTTCGCGATCGGACGCGCGCGCGCGCGTCGTGGGTGCGCGTCGCTGGAGCGCAAAACATCGCCGCGTAATATGTGTCCTGGTGAAATGATCACTAGTTAATATGTAAGACAGAATGTAGTACACGGAAATTCGTGGCGTCGTGCAATTTTTCAACACGCGGGCCATCTGTAAACAGCGCGGCGCGCGATCCGCCACTCTTGAGGTGAGAGATGTGTTTACGGCCTTCGGAAACTAAGCTTTACAAAGTTGCGGTGTCTCTAAATATATTATATTTAAAATTTTAAAAAAAATACGAGATATCGTTTATTTTATTTTTTTCATAGTGACAGATTTAGCTACACATGGGTAACTGTACTAATTCACAAACATAATGGTTCATTTTTAGCACGTTAGTATCCTGGGGGACATTTAAAAAAATGTCTTCAACACAAGATTTGTTTTCTTTTAATATATTGATTTGGATGAATAGAAATGTAAATGGATGATGATTTGCAACGATGTCTCAATCCTCAAAATTAAAAAAAATAAAGAATTACAGTTAGATTCTTGATCGAAATTTTTAATTCTTTTTAGCAGCTTAGACGTTTGCAGAGTATTTTTAATCTCACCATAAATTAACCAATAAATCACTCAAAGGATATCAATGGTATGATAGACTACGTCCAAATTGTTGGTCTGCCTGACTTTCACGCACCATTGAGGTCATCGAGACACAATTCGTTGTTCTATTACAGTGGTAATGTCAGAACACATGCATTAGTTAACTCCGCAGTCCCCAAATTGTATTCTTTGGGGAATGAATATGCGGAGATAGTCGATATTTTTGCTGTAAATTTAACTCTTTATAGGACTACATTATTACAATGTTTTGTGTATCAACTCAATGATGACGGATAAATTGCTTTATTTCACATTTTATATTTATTTTTGTTTTTAATTTTGATTATGAGATGACGTGCTAATATTATATAATTTTTTTTCTTTGTATAATGCACTTCTGACGAATTTTTCTGTTTTTTTACGAATTATTTTAATGGCTGAATAGGGCGTGTATCATAATAATAATAATAAATAAATAAATATAAGAATGTTACCATTCTTCAGGAATTTCGAGAAAAGAGAGAATGACGAGTCTGGTTTCTGAAACTATAGGTATATTCGTGCATGTATATGGACACTTTATCGTTTACATCATTTATTCATTCTACTTTGCGTATAAAATACAATAGGCAACGAATGACAGCGATTAATTCTACCGTTATTTGCGTGTATGTTCATGCGCCATTAGTGTCCCCTGAAATCTGCATTTAGAGTCCGGCGGGCCAATGCGCGATGGACGAATTGGCGCGTCTTGAACCACTTTGCTGATCCATGCCGGTGATTGGCGGGCGCGGGTGCGAGCTGCTCCAACATAATAATATTTATAGTGGTGTTAGTGGAATGAGTGACTGCGCGGAGCTACGGGAAGACGAAGGAGGCGAAACGCTGTCACTCTAATTAATAATACTATATATAAAAATCGCTTGTCAGGTGTAAAGAACAAATTCGTTGATTATTTCAAAAATTCAAAAATGTTCTATTTGATTATATTTTTTAGCTTTAGTTTAGTTAAAAGGAAGACAGCAAGACCAGCTGCGCATGAGTGAGTTCTGGTGGCAACACATATGTGCGGAAGTGAAACTTGGAATTGGCAAAATAATAATGAATGACTTTTTAATACAAATGAATCAATAATACAATCCGGGGAACGTGCATTAATCAATTATGCCATACCAACATTGGATTGACGACAAATTTTCGTGTTACACTTTTCAAATGAATACATCTATCGTTCCATTATTTGAAAGCCATATTCTTTATTTTTATGAAATCTTATATACCTTTGAGTAATCCGATCGGAAGAGATCCAGGTTCAAATCCCAATAGCAACAACAATATTTCGATATAATTGATTTTATATATCTATCTTTCTAATTAATACATTTAATTAATATTAAAAATATCACAGACCCATGTTCTGAACAATTACAACTTCACAATAAGAATGTGTTTTCTTTAATTAATAAAATAATTAATGCGCTGGAAATGCTGTCGCTTGGACGCCTGTGTGGAGAATTTGTGTATGATAGAGTAAAGAATTAATAAATTAGGAGCGAACGTAGGTCTGTTTGTAGCATAGTCGATAGAATTAATTTATTGGTGTTCAAGTTACTTTAACATTCGCCTTGGTTTGGCAGTTAGAAACAATGTATTTGGGCAGTGATAAGACGTGAGCAGAGAAACAGATTACTTATGCGTGGTATACGGAATAGTTGACCAAAGGTTTACAATACATTTCGCGGTACATGATTTCAAGGTAGAACGCAAAGTACAAAGTTGAGACAGACGATTTTGTCAGGTTCAAGTTTGGCAGCGGCGATGGCGCAGATTCCCCACTTATCGCGTCTGTCTACTTAACCATTTATTTTATTATTAATCTGTTTTTAATGCATGTACCGACTAGTCTCAAGGACTAGTGTCATCTTTGTCTCTCGTAGTCGATCTTCTCATGACTGAGCATCTTGGTACTCTATTCTGCTTCTTCTTCGCGAACTGTTTGCCTCTGCTCTTCGCAATCTTGGGCCTGTTAAGTGCGACGGGTATCGAAGTTCTAATCATGTCTCTGACTTTTTTGTCCTTCTTATTGGAGACGAACTTTCGTACTCCGTATGTACGTTGCTACGGAGATTCTGAAGGATGAAGGTATCCGTTCGTTTCATAGTCTGTGGTATGCGCAACATTCCTTTTTAGGGTCCATGTTTCGACCTCAAAATATATCTGATCTGATCACCAGATCCACGATAACTTCGATAGATTCAGGGCTTTCTTTCTTCAAAACTGTAGGTCCCGATGTGGACGCTTCTCGCGAAAACGTTTCCAGGCTACAAATCCGTTATCTACTCTGTTTATTTAGCCCGCTCGCTAAACATTACTGAGCGAATTAACAAAGTCCCACGCCGTTGAATTAACCACTTGATTCCTTTGAATAGACTCTAATGGCAGTTTGGCCCGGGCCGGTGAGTGTTCCCCTTTCCGCTAAATGTCCGGCGGTTTGATTTGCGACCACCGCATTATTTATGGACGGATAAAAGCAAACCAAACGCCGTGGAATTGCTCTCACTTAGACGGATGTGAAGCGAGGCGACGCGCGAGGATTTAACGTCCGTTTGCGCCGCAGTGCTGCGCTTTGAAGCCGGGCTGGGAAATTTATTTATTTATACACAAATTCTTTCAAAATTATGAGCTGCTCACAGATAGTTCTACAAGGCAACCATTTTCTCGTGTTACGAAAATCTAAATTTTTACAATTACACGTTTCAAAAATGTTTTAATGAGTTTATTTAAAATAAAATTAAATCTGTATGTTGTTTGTCTACTTAAAACGAGGCGCGGATAAGTACTTTTTTTTTTTGAAACAACATCATATTTACAACACTTAACTTTCTTCGGTCGCTGCACACCTTAAGCTACTTTTCAACATAATCGCTACCATTAATTAAGGCACTTGTCATAACAGGACACCAATTTTTGTATAACTTTGTCATAGAACGAAGCTGCCTGGGACGAAAACCATGTCTACTCCGTCTTTGAGTTTATCATCGTCATCAAAACGCTTACTTACCATCAAGGAACCGCTTCACATAAAGGAAAAAATGAAAATCACTCGACGCCAAATCAGGAAAAAACAGGACACACTTGGCGATGAATGTCAGCTGGTTTCATGTTTCGCGTATCAAGACTCAAATTGATTTACTTATCTACTAGTCTACTACTTATCTATCTTACCACATTCACCAAGCTGTATGAGAAAAGTGGACGAGTAATACGACAAAAAAATAACAATAAAAAAAGGGCGAAAAATTATGGATATCTGAAACTCTCTTAAACGAAATAAAAGCGAGAGACTTAAAATGGATCAGATGGAAAAACTCACCGAACAATAAGAATTATGAACTGGAAATACAAAAAATCAGAAATAAAGTAAAAAAATCTCTGATAAAAGCAAAAAAAGGTATTCTACATTAATAAATTTAAAAACTGTTTTAGATACTCTAAAATCCATATGGAATTAAATAAACAAAATATTTGGATGGCCATATCGAGCTGCGATGCAGTACTTAACAGATGTCTATTAAAAATAACTCTGCTGAATGTGTGTTAGAGACATTCGCAAACCAATTTTCCGATGGAGTAGCAAAAGTACTACATGATTGCTCTCTCGTAGCGTCGGCGCGCAGTCAAGAACACAGAGAGCATAGCTTGAGCTTGACACAAGACGATATTAAAAAAATTGTAAAGGGTATGAAAACATCAATTTCACCTGGAATTGATAATATTCGCATGTGCGATTTGAAATTATACATTAAGTTACTGTGTCCTGTCATTACTCACCTTATAAACAGTATTTTAAAAACTAGTAATAACCAAAAAATCTAAAATGTAGTATTATAAGACCGATCCACAAGGCGGAGATTTTTCTAATATTTCTAATTACAGACCGATTTACATTTTACCTTGTAAGATTCTGGAAACTTACGTTAAAAACATCTTGAAATTTATTTAAACAAATTTAAGCTAATTAACAAACAACAATATGGATATCAGAAAAAAAAAGTACTTATCAACTATTAGAAAAATTTTCCAATTACATAAATAGTGTGTTAAATGAGATAAAACATACTGGTCATGTTTATTGACTATTCTAAGGCTTTCGATTCTATTAACCATAAATCACTTTTAGGCATTCTAGAAGCCACATGAATTAGAGGATCTTTATTAGAATTATTCATAAATTACTTGGAAGGAAAGAGAGTTAGTGATAAAAGTCAACGGAAAATTTCCTAGTAAAAAATGTGTTAAAACTGGTGTATCACAAGGCTTAATCTTGGGACTTTACTTGTATATTGTTTATGTCTCTTTAATCTCTAAACTTTTTGTCATTGTCTTCATTATGTTATTGCAAATGACACAGCTTTAGTTATGTCGCACTATAACTTGAACGAAGCTTCATAAGGCTTACAAATTGATTTCATTGAAGTGTTAAAATAATCACATGACATGCGACTCATAATCAATGTCAAATAAACAAAACGCTTACACATAAGATCACCTCATACTCTAAATATAATTAAACCAAACATAATTGCGCATACCTAACTAGGAAGATTCTACAAAATTCATTACGCGTAGTCCACACGTGTCTCCATTACTAAGTTATACGATTGCTGAACTTCGAAACACACTCTAAATCGTATAGATTACTCAGTATTAATAGGCTAATATTATTCTTCTGTTACTAAATGCTTTCTAAGCTATTTTTGATGATCATCTTGTTGTCCGAAATGTTAACAAAATTTAAAAATATGTTAATAATAAGTGAGTTGTTAATAATATATGTACACAGTATTATACATTTTTTATATTGCACATCATCATCAATGTTAGTTAATAAATCATGTGTTGTTTAGTAAAAAAAACTGAAAGAGAATAATACCTTGGACTTTCGTACGATTGTTGGTCGATCTTGCAATATGTATTTTGACATTTAATAAAATATTGTTAAATACGGATACACTAGTTTATTATACCTCTTATAACAATATCTAATCATTGCTCGCTTAAAAATGTCGTCTAAATTAACACAGTTGTAATATACAGGTGTATATATTATATATTAATGGTAGTCTGCTACCAATAATTATTAGCTGTGACAAATAGACGGAGCTATACTGACAAAAACACTTGAATACAAGAAAACATCCAGTTTAAATTAATTTATGATTCTATATCTAATAAAATATTATGATATATATGGAACGTCAAAATTCTTGGACGTAACATACCTTTTCCATGTATTAAATTGGCTCCACTTCCCCGAAAGAGTAGCATTTAATAGTGCTGGTCGATGTACAAGCCGACATATGACATGGCGCCTTTGTATCTTCAAGACCTGCATCACGGTCGAACTTTTAGGTCACCCTCTACTTCAGCCGCAAGAAGGGTTGTAAAACCGGTCAGCCTTTGCCAGAAGTTGCGGTGGCAGGTCTATTTAAATTTAAATAAAAGTTATGTACTAGTATAGAACTAAACAGTTTATATATAAAGCGCCCTTGGGGTGAAATTTTTATGGAAATGACTATAAATTATTCAATGTTATTATTATTGACATTCAATATATACTAGTAAATAAGCAATCATCACTGTGGACGGCTATTGTGCCCGTTACGCGACCATTGGAGACCGCTGCGTGGTGCTTGTTGCTAGGCTCTGCGGGCAGCTAGATCTCGTCAAAACGAACAAAAATGACATCTAGATGATATATACGATTCACAAAAATACTATTTTATCAGTATAATGTGCATTTAAGTAAAGACGGAATCGGATGAGTCGCAAACAACCAAAAACCGTCGCTTTGATATTGCGACTATTCTTATTCCTATGTTAAGAGATCTTTCTTACCATAGACAGCATAGATAAGAAAAGATGACAGATGTCATGTATGTTTTTTCATACTCATAATGCAGACAAATTGAATATATATTTACGTACTGATATTGAATACATAAGATAAAAAATTCTAGTAATCGTTACCTAGAGATTTTAGTACTTTGTAGCCATAAATAACACTACGTCCGAATCCAACGTAGTCATAGATAATAGATTGAATAATTATGGATTTACATAATTTTGTAAAAACATTTATTTAGAACCTGTGCATTTTTTTAATGTTCTGTCCTTGTCTTAAATTTATTTAAAATTATTATTTCCTCCGTTTTCACATTTCAACACGTCATTGGAATTCAATGTTATTTTTCTGTCACGAGATAACGATGATTTCTCTATAACTATTATTTAAAAAAAAAAAAATTATTAACTTTATACGTTTAGAATATTAGTATCGACCCTCGTATAGGACGTTCGCAAAAGATCAACTGCGAAGTATCAATATCATACATTTTGTGACATATGTAATTAAGCAAAACATGTTGAGGATTGTGTTACTGTGAAAACGTATTACGAATCTGCCACGGTCGCCGTCTGGCAAACTTGCAATGCATTTCTTGCGAGTAAGATATAGGACCCATGCATGATTGAATTTGTGATATATCGGGACGTGTTGTCTGCGCATCCATCATCAGACCTGCTGGTTGCAAATTCCTGCTAATACTTAGAGACGCAGTGGCGTAACTACTTGTACCCTGATTCAAAATGAAAGAAAGTGCCCTTTGTGTATCCATTGTATTAGGCGGACCGGAGAGAAAACCATTTTTTTTTTCAGTCGCAAAAACATTTATTATATAGAAAAATACTTAAAAACTAATTTACAAAATAATTTTCTATCAATAATTATTTTCGTGACTTATTCCTTGGTCAAACAAAGACAGCATTCAATGAAGTCAGTGGGATTTTAGACTTCCACAAACAAATCTGGCAGGAACTCAAAATAGTTTCTACTATAAAGATTTCAAATTGTTCAACGAACTGCCAGCAAATGTGAAGGAAGCACCAACTAGTCTTGCTACTTTATGTTGGTTAAGTGCGGAATATGTTGTATCTATGTTTAATAACTGATCATTTTTCATGTGTTTATTTTATTTTGTATTTATAATCCCTTTACCTAATGTTAATTGATATACGATACAGTTTAATATATTTTTTTTATGTTAGTGTTGCATACTAAATGTAAGAATATTATAATTTTTACAACAAAATAAAAAATATACATACAGAATTGTTGATCTTGACATTGTTTATAAATATCGGTAATAAATTTTCTAAACAAAAACAATAAATTTACAACCAATAATAACAAAAAATACGTGTTTCCTGCACCGTATCTCGAAGCGAACTGACTGTAAAAAAGAGGAATTATTTTATATTTTTATGAAAATGGCGCTACATAAATTATCATTTTTCTCTCTTTTATGCCAGTATTGACTTAAAGTGGCCATCAGACGAGACTCGCTTCGTAATACATCTCCACAAGTGACTTCTCCTGATGAGTGCATTCTCACAGATGAGTCTAGAATCTCTTTAGCCAGATGTAATACATCCGTCCACCATTGTGATCTCTTCTAGGTCTTCCTAGTTAGTTTCCTTTTCTAGATTGTCATAATGTCGAATAATTTGAAGAATCTTTTGTTTACTACTTATCACATATAACTTTCCGTGGTTGGATTCGTTGAAGTATTGAGGCATTCTTGCGTCGTGCTGTCCACGAGATACGTAACATCCTTCTCCAGCAATAAAATTTCGAAGGCGTCTATTTTACGCTTGTCGCTATTGCGGACTGTCCAAGTCTCATAACCAACATAATTAAATAAGTTATCCAATATTATAATTAAATTGGTCTTATATCCTATAATAGTCTCACAGCAGAAACAAAAATAAAGTGTGTTTTAGCTCAGACTAGTAAATTAATAGACTTGATATGAAGAGTATATATAGAAACAGGATTTGGAACATTATTTGCTTGACGAGGAGCATTTTACACACATGTATCCAACGAAACATAAACCCGATAGATTATGACACATTTATGAAACAGTAAAAGTATTTACTCTTCGAAAATTAAATCTTTGTGTAAACAAGACGTATTTTTTACATTAAAAAACATATTATATTGACATTGCTTAAATTTTCGTTCCAATAGAGTTATATTTAAAAAAAAAAGTTGCAGAGGGTCACGTGGTTGCCACCAAAATAAAAATTTTGGGACAAGAAATTTACGTTAGTTCATGTTTATTTATTTGGTGGTCATAAGCATCTGAAAAAATCTTTTGCCTTTGGGCGATTTTCGCTTTGTTGTGATGATCAGTGGAGTATGATTATAAAAATTATTAGTCCATATCAATGTCAAAAGTATTGTAGGGCGCAGACCTTTTCCCTATTGAGTGCAATAGTGTAGTTACGCCACTGCTCGGATGCGTCGTCTCGGATTTGGTCTGGAAACGATTGGCGCTAATCTATCCCAAGCTCCATACCGATTCTGTAACCTGACACGTTTTTTCTCTGCTATTACTGTCAAATCTGCGCCCCGAAAAGGCCAGACACTCGATTTTTTTCCTCTATTCATTTTTGAGTAACATGGCTGAGACCATGGGACCCTTGCAGTGTTCTGTCTGAGTACACACTTGTATCGATTTACCCCGTAATAGGTTCGTATATTATCCTTTTTATGTGCCACTTGACACATTTTATTTGGCTCGGGTTTTTTTCTTGAGACGAACAGGTACCAGGCCCCTTTTTTATTATTTGTACGTATTTGTTCATTTTGGATGCAAAATTGGGTGATTTTTTTCATCCACCTTATCATGCCGGGTGTACCGCAGGATTCCAATCTGGGTCCATTGTTGTTCTTCGTTTACCTTTTGGGAGATATTGTTTACTTTTGTCTGCAAATGAGTTAGAACCTCTTGAAATTCCTAATCAGATTTTAAATATATTCTATGGTGTAGGTTCAACTTGAATGTTTCAAAGTATGAATTGCGTAATTTCTTTTTTTGTCACCCCGGTTTGCTTGAGTATTGCGCATTTATGGATAATATTAACGTAGTGCGTTCAACAGTTATTATTTTCTTTCCAATATACAAAACCAACTGCTGTCCATGGTCATTCAAGTGCGATTTGTTATACCATGAAAACAAAAATTGACTGGTAGCTTAAAATGAATGAGGGCAGAATAGTAAGAAAGGTATTTGACGCAAGTGCTGATGGATCCAGAAATTCTTCTTCGTCTGTTCACTGCTGAACTTCGTGGTCCCCGAAGTAGCTGACACCTGGTACACAATACGTCTTCATTCCTCCCGGTCTTAAGGCATGTAGATGGCAGCGTTCAAAGCAGTGGCGTAACTATGCTAATGCAGTGCATTGAGGTCCACATTAAAAAGGAGTCCAAAAAATTCGCGCCCTACAAACCATTAAGAATCGATTATTTATTCAAGTATCTAGACCTTTCACAACGTTAATAATAATCCACAACAAGAAATGGAATTACTCAATTTGAAAATATATTTCTCACGTGTATTACAAAAACACGTCCAAACATTATCGATGTATACAAAACAGCCGTACCCCACTTTATTTTGGGTTAGGAACTAGACAGTCACCGTAAAGTGAAAAAAGTCTTAAAGCGAGTATTTTTTAAATTGCAAGTACATATATAATATAAATTTCTCGCAAAGCGTAAATGTTATATGGGAAAATATCCCAATTTTGTTCTTATTATTTAATTAATAAATCACGCTGCACTTACTAATATTCGTAAATCTTCTATACAATACTTATTTAATGGCCCTATTTTCTATTCCGCATTGGGGCCCAATGTTTGTAGTTACACCACTGGTTCAAAGTGACGACCATGTTAATGCCTTTATTTGGTCTATTTATCTTACAGGAGACCATCTTCTTATTCTCGAAAAACTTTAATCGTTTATTTTGGCAATACGTATCTACAAAGTATGTAAGAATTATTTTTCTGCACGTTGTCGAAAGTCTTTCTGTAATCTTTAATTCTTGGAGGACAGCAAAATTTGTGCACTTTGCAGTCCACGGGATATGGAACACCTCGAAGGCATCCAGCATATTCCTTTCCTAGTTTCTTAGTGTCCAAGTATCCATTCCATACCAGAGGTTTCACCAGGCGGATTTTGGTTCTTTTTAGAATGTACCGATTCGTCAAATTTCCCATCGCTGATTTTGCCATTCAGTTCGTATTAGGATTTCTGCTTCACATCCTTCATGTTTCCCTCTCTTTCATAGGCAAAATTATGCAGCATTCCTGAAAGCTACCTGAAGTGAGTCATTGCTTGCATACTTCTGACCTCCACTCTGCCTTATACTACTGGTCTGTCCATTGCATCCGCACGTCTTGTGATATGTCCGAAGTAATAGTTTCTTTACGTACTTAGGTGAATCATCAAGGTAAAGATTAGTTAGTTACTTGGGTAAATCTTTAAATTGTCGCGTATCTGTACTATAATATTACTTTTTATTTTATTTATACATTACTTACATATTATTGATGTTATGTACGAATATATTTATTTATTACGTCCGCAATGTGTTAAATAAATTAAATGAAACGTATAAATTCCCATTTTGTAACGCGCGTACTAAAGCTTATCGCAAAACAACACAAGAGTTGTGTTTTTTGGTCTTGACACGTTAACGGTGATTATTTTGATGGCCAATAAACTCAAATAGAAGGATTTTATACCAAGATTTATGCTGTCTTCATTATTTTATCTAAGAGGCATTAATCTACCTGCTCTGACTGATAAGTCTTACTTTTCGAATTTACGTTTAAAATAAACAAAAATCAACACTTGGTATTAATAGTAATTATTTCAATTGGTGTTTGTCGTTTATTGCGGGAAATTTATCATTAAATCTTCATGTTCCTAGATGTCATGGATGTCGCTGTGCTAGACCAACGATAACATTGTAACTGCATTGGCCTTGATAGTTTACACCTTTGGGACTACCAATTACTAATATATACTTAATTATGCACTTTTGATTTGCAAATCGGAATTTTTTTTGGTTATTCTTAATTATAACCTTAAACAGTAACATTGTATTAAAAACGTTGAGTATTTTTACCAAGTATACATATTTACAGTGTAAATGCAACTGCATTTCAATAGGTATATCACGTTTAAGTACACCAATCCATTAATTATTATTTCTCTATCTACAATAATTTATTTTATCTTTTAGTATGTTTGTCCTAAAAGAGTATAATGGTGTAATTAGATAAGTGTTAAAAAGTTAGTAATTAATTTAGAATCAATCACTAGTCATAGCTTGTACTTCAGAAACAACTGAGTTTATTTTCGTCACGATCATAGTTTTAAGAGGTGCAGTCCACGAGGGAACCGTACTTCTTGAAACTACAGTCTTAACAAAAAAAAAACTCAGCTGTATGTGTGGTGCAATATTTAGTTTACTTATTCGTGTTGCATCACAATGTAACTGTCATGTTAATTAATGATATTAGAATTACTCAATTAGGAAAACAAATAAAATAGATTTTGAGATAATGATAAAACGTATGGAGAATAAAATTATGTGGTTCAAATAACGAGAGATTGGGTGCTTTTAAAAAGCTTTGTTGGAAAAATAGTGAATATTATTTGCAAATTATAAAAAATAATCATCTTATGAGATTGAAATGACACAAATAAATATCTCATACACTAAATTAAATATACCTGAAAAATATATCGAATATATTTTTTATTAACCATCTAAAAATATTAACTATAAGGCAAGCAACAAACGTTCGATAACTGCTGGAAAGGGCTGGGTGCCTTAGCTATAGAGCAGAGGTCGCCTAACTTTAGAACCTCACAGACCACTAAATTCATAATTTTAACACATAGAGTTAAACACATAGAATGCAATTAGTTAATAAAATTAAACTATTAATAATAGTAACCAAATTATAAGAGCTTTATTAATAAAACAAAACAGTTAAAATATGGTTTAATTATATTAAACTTTTAGTATTGTACATTTGTTGTGTTACGGATGTTATGGATGTTACGTCTTGCTTGAAATAAGATTATGGATATTTGACACCGATGATGTTACTGCAAGACGGAGAACTGCATTTATTTCAAGCCGACATAGGTACCGTGTTTTGATTGCTGTGACAAATGAAAATGCCTTTTCGAATAAATAAGTTTTGGAGAATTGAATCGGAATTTTCATCGCCTTTTCACTAAACAAAGGGTATTCACTTTTTATGGAAAGCTAAAACTGAGGTCTTGATAAGGATTAATGAAATTTAGCTTTGAGTGTCGTCGGATGATAGGTCGATGAGGCTTTCTTTTAGATTCATGCTTAAATGACTATCTTGAATGTTCGCTATAAACGGATCTATTATCCACATATTCTCATGGATTAAAATACTGTTGATTAAAAAATGCAAACAATGTTTACATTTCTCTGCGGCCCAGCAAAATTTTCTCGCGGACCACCACTTAGGCGACCGCTGCTATAGAGTATAGGTTTAACACCTTCACAGTCCAAAAATGACAAAGGCGTAACACATACGTCTAACACACGTCCCAAACACCAAAATCAAGAAATTACCCATAAATAAATTACTTTTACAAAGCAGTGTTTTTGTGCCGTACCCACACCTGATTATTTGAAATGGGATACGATACTTCTGATAAATAAATTAATTAATAGAAAGTGATACTTTAAGATAGAAGGACAAATTAGAATTAACATCTTTGTTTTTTCTAAATCTAACAAATAGCCAAGAAACTATTTATGTATGTTCTCGGAAAAAAACTCAGGAAGAAATATATTACCCGAGAAGTTTTCGTAGTCGGCTTTAGTTGCGCGAAATAATGTACATTTATTCTCTTTCTATTTTTTTACGCAACAGATCGTAGCTCGTTAACCTGAATATTTTGGCACCTCTGCTCTTCTAGATCGTCGTGTACATCTGTGGAATGGAATTGAACAGCACAATGATGCGTGAAAAATGGCTGAGATCTTGTTGAAAATACTCCAAACTATTCGGCTTTCTGTGTGATGCATAAGCACGTACCATGGCGTTTCCTGTACAGACGGTTTTATTGGAGTTTTATTAAATTCTTCTTAACATTTTATTATATTTATTTCATTTTTTTCTTTCCCTTCAACTATCAATTTCAATGAATTTTATATGTCCCAATCATTGAAATTAGCCCTTCTTCATCCTGTATACATACATACATACATACATATATACCTTGGTTCGTGTCACGTATTCTTAAAATCTTTTAATGTTCAGGTATTCAGAAACTTAAATATATATTTTTTTAATATTTAACGCTAACACGTTGTGATTCCTTTTAATTATTAACAGTTTATTAACTTTGTTTTTAAAACCACTGTGAATTATTTATATTCACCAACCGATTTCGGAAAACACCCTTTCCTTCATTTTGAATATAAATAACTCACAGTGGTTTTAAAAACAACGTTAATAAACTATTAATTACTTGAAATATCTATTTTATTTATCTATTCAACTAAACTTTGCACTACAATACAATTAGATACTATTTTTATCACTATATAGTTTCGAGAGTAATGCAGCAATGGAAATTAAAAATAAGGTTAAATACAAATTAAATTAGAAAGATATACACATAAAATCAATTTTATTGAAAAATATTGATGTTCTTATCGGGATTCGAACCTGGATCTCTTCCAATCCGGGAAATGTGCATTAACTGATTATGCTACAGCACACATTTGCATTGATGATAAATTTTCGAAACTATATGTTACACTTTTCAAATTGATACATAATTATAATAATAATAATGGATAATTTGTATAGCGCCATTTTCGTAAAAACTTTCACCTTAAGAGCGCTTACATACATCTATCGTTCCATTATTTGAAAGCCATCTACTTTATTATTTAAGAGATCTTCCTAATTAATATATTTAATTAGTATTTAAAATATCACCGGCCAACGTTCTGAATAATTACAACTTCTCGATAATAGTGTTCCCCTTATATCTGTCTGTTTTCTATTTGATCAATCTTACACTCTTTTATCTAAACCATTTTTTTTTTTGCATGGTTACATTTATTTATTTTTATTTATTTCATATTTATTTTTATGTATTTTGTATAGATACGATACATAGTAACGTTAGCAATTAAGAAAAATAGGTAGTATCCTTAGAGTAGTTAACGAGTATTGAAAAAATAGTGCAATTATAAATATTACAAATGTTATAAGGGTTTAGAAATTTTACATACTATACTAGGGGTCTATAGTTAGATAAATTTGAAATTTTAGAAATAAGAAAAAGTGTTAATGGCAATCTTAATATTATAAATAACCAAATCCTCTTTGCAAATAGTCACCTTTTAAATTTGTTTTCATATTAGTTCTTACTTATTCTTCATTTTACGGATTTGTTTTATCTATGCTTGTATTTTTTAATTTCATTATACATTATTTCCTGAAGAAGCTACCATAGGTATCGAAACATGTAGAATAATTAATAAATAGTGGTTTAAACAAAGTGTTTTATATAATTATTAATACAATATTTTTAAACTAAAATTAATGTTGAGTATGGCAAGTTATAAATAAAATGATAATCATAAAAATTAACATATTTCATGTAAGAAAATAAACAGTATAATAAAATGAACAGAAATATAAATATATTTAAAATATAACTGCCGCAACAGTTTATGATATGTAGTTTATTTTTGTAGATAGTTTATTTTAAACTTTTTTTAGGTTTAGCTTTCTTATGATAATTTGAGCTATTTACAATGTTTTAAAATCGGAAATGTGTAGGAACTAAGTGTGCGCTTTGTCTGTTATGTTTTCTCTGTTGTAGTTCAATAGCTAACGAGGTTCTGTGGTACAGATTACTTATCTCGACCCCAGCATCCCAGTCTGTCACGGCGGCTCCCGTGGGATGCAAATCCTCGCAGGATAAACACCGCACAGACCAGAAAAACAATTCGGAGGTACAATATCAAAAGGACATCTTTATTTATTTCGTTTTACGGATTAGTGTCTTTTCATCCATCATTTCATAATCTGTTTGTACTCGGTGTCGTCTTCGGTTGTTTGCCATCAATTCTGGCTTAATGGAAGTGTGTAGATTTCAGTGTAGTTGATGCTCCATGAATCGGATTCTTTTGACATCTGTTCGTTACGAATTGACTACTCACTCAACGGTTTGAGAGCAACGTCCCCTTTAATGTTTCAATAGGCGGTGAGCTGACGCATACCACCCTGAAAAATTACTGCGTACAAATAAGTGCATGTTGTATTGCAAAGAGAACAAACAGACGTATTCTCTCATTCTCGGTCGATGTGCTCATAACTGAGCATCGCGCTCTTCTATTCTGCTTCCACATCGCTAACTGCTTGCTCCCAGTCTTCACCATCTTGTGCCTTGTTTAGTGTGGCGTGTAGCGAGCGTTTCCATGACCAGACCATGTCTCAGACATGGTTTATCCATCTTATTGGAGATTGATATCTCGCCTTCGTTCTTGTGCGTTTCCGTGATCATCAATTTCCCCAGGCCCATTTCCTCCATCTCTTTTAGCAATATAATTATTGGAATAATTATTTTATCACTTTGTATGAAACTACGAAATTTATTAAAAAGGTTGTCCCAAAATTAACGCAAGGTTTGAATTAAATAGAAAACACAGTTTTTAGTCTAGATTTTTATTTTTTTTATTGAATCATAAAGAACATGGGATAGAGTTATTTATGGAATAACACATCGGGCAAATGGCCTCCACGGCTTTGCTGGCACATACGCACTCTTTTGTGGAAATTTTCCATCATCATTTTGCTTAATTGCTGACTGGCTTGTTTTTGGACGACCAGTGTGTTTAGCGTCTCCAACTGATCCAGTTCTCTCTAAATTCAATTAATCTCTTCGCAGTTGATGAACTTAAAACTCTATTCCGACCATATTTTGTATTAAATTTTTGAATTGCGGCCGCCAAACTTTCATTATTTTTGAGATATTGTTTAATGATGGAAACACGTTGTATCGTGTAACGTCCTATTTTTACTAACCCTAAACTCTCAGCTGTCAATTTTTTTTTTCAGGATTGCCAACAATTTACTGCAAAAATGGCGGCAAATTCAAATCTTGCGTTAATTTTGGACACCCTAAACGTCAACCGGTTTCACATATCTAAAGCTTCATCAGGACGTATTTAAAACTAATCATAACAAAAAAAGAGTGCACTTAAGGGAGGGGATACATAAAGAGGGAGATAGAATATAAAATTACATGTGAAAGAGAGAGACAGAATACATATATAGTTAGATAAAACAACAATGAAGACAGAATATAAGATTACATGCGAAAGAGAGACAGAACACATATACAGATGGACAGAACATTAAAGGAGGGGAAAATCAGTATTGATGGATATTAAATTGATTTTAAAGGAAACATACCTAATATGGGGCTAATGGATAAATTAATTTGATTATTAAGAATTGGCGTACCACTATTTACTGCCTTTTATATTTCGTAGGCTTCTGATTGCTTTCTACGAAAATATAATTATTTAATTATTTAACACCACATGTCAAAGGCGTCGATCAAATATTGTCTATAAGATATCTGGAACCCCAGTGTTGTGATTATTATTATTCTTTAATAATTTAACTTGTAGGCGGATGTAATTTAGTAGATACGTGGCCGCTTAGGGAACAATGTTTGACAATGATAATATTTTTGTTGATACCACTCTGCACTAAGGAATATAAATATATATTTTTTTCTTCTTTTTGTATTTATTGTTAGTTTTAAATACGCCCCGACGAAGCTTGTGCTTAGCCGGTTGGCGTTTAATAGAATTCGCGATTTTATACAAACTGATTGTGTTTGATTTAATCTAATATTTTTTTTAATACTACTCGTTAGGTTGTCTCCGGTGTTGTGAAAACCTTTAGCCTCTATGAAAACTGTACCCTAGCGACGTTTAAATTTATCTTGCATTAAATTTAAGATTGCGGTCGATCTGTTTAAACCGAATTTCTAAATACATCCAGTGGAGTTGACTGGAGTCATCCGTAATTGGTCGTATACACGGAGAAGATCCCGGCACATGTTTGTAAATAGGGAGAGAGAAATGAAAAATACTCGTAATATTTTAACACGGTCGGTTTTAAGTGTTGGGCTATTTGGGTTGGGGCGTGGCTCCCCCGACTGGATAGATGAGATGTCCTGATCATCCGATTCCAGGAAATGTGTTAGTTTCCTATATCGGTGTCTGGTGCCGTTGGGGGAAGAACTCAGTGTCATGTTGGCATTCGTTTCTGTAACTTATTACCCTGGCGCCTACGTCTTTACAACTGCCAATATACGTTTCTCACGATGTTATTGACAGCCTGTCAACTTTCCGTTCTTCGGGATAGATGTGTGATTTTTATATTATTGTCATGCTTTTATCAACAGAGACAGATTAAAAGTATTCGGTGACATCTTCCCCCAGTGGCAGCTCGATTACTCATAAATACATTTGTGATGCCACATGTGGACTGCTGTAATAGTATTTATGCTGGCGTGCCAATGTTTCTGCTGGATAGAATACATTCTGAATTATCTCACATAACATTTATTTGGCGTGAACTATTGTACATTAACTTCAGCAATATTTGAATATGTTCAAGAACACACAATTACTGGATGTTTACCTACAAAGTCACTGTTATTATAAAAATATCAGATATTTCATAGATACGAAGCTATTTTTATTATATTTTAATAAAAATCACTTCGTGTCTATGAGATATCTGATATTTTTTTAATAACAATGCCTTTGTAGGTAAACATCCAATAATTGTGTGTTCTTGGACATATTCAAATATTGGTAAAATAATAATAATAATAATAAGAAAAATGCATATATAAAAATTGAAAATTTTTGATTTTTCAGGCGTATTCTATTATAATGTGTTTAAAACATTTTACAGATAAAGAATATTACTTTAAATAATTTTCAAAAAAATAATCAGATTCTCATTGAGTTGACATACATGCCGTTTCAAGGAAAAATTAATTATCAAATTTGGTCCATAGATGGCGATGGTGTAGTGGTACATATTAACATGTATACAACTTTAAAAAAGTTGATGAATGCCCGTCTCGACACAGAATTCTTTAGTGAGACGGGCACAGTCCAAACAAATTTTTATATGTATTATATAGTTACTAATAAATAAATAAATAAATGTGGAAATTGATGGAGTGAGAATGGTGAACGTTATATTTATAAGCCAGCCGATGACAGCCCTGTAATTACCCCATACTTCTATATACTTTTCATTAAATATAATAAAAATAACTTCGTCTTTATGAGATATCTGATATTTATTTATTTTACATTAACTTCGTTTCTTTCAAAGACTAGAATTTAAGTTGTGCTGGTTGATTTACACGTAACATGGCACTTCTGTATCATTACGAGCTCTGCATCCCAGACAGCCTGGATGGTAGATGTAAGCAGGAAGAGTTTTAGTTACGATCAGCCATCACCAGAAGATTAAGTTTAGTGAATCTTAGTTTTACATCATAAGGAACAGCGCAACAGAGACTTTATTTAAAACATACTGAAAACGCACCATTTTACAAAATCATATCCATAAGTTTAAATAATAATTTATATACTAGTGTTGGACTAAACAGTTTATGTATAAAGCATCCTTGAGGTGAATTTTTTTTACGAAAATCGCTCTACATAAACTATCCAATATATATTTTTTAAATAATTACGTAACTGTGACAAATATTAGAGATTTGCTAGATGCCGGAAAACAATAACACACATATATATATATGTGTGTTATATAGCAAAACCATTACACAGCAACGTTTTCATAGTTGCACTGCCTTTGAAGGATCTAGTGCGATCAAATTTGCATGCGTAAGAAAGCGTCAGGTACACATACTGTGACAGAGAGGTGCATTTCCTCTCAGCATCACAGTTTTTCAATACAGTTTGGTGCCGACCTTTTCATAAATTAGGTTGTTAGATTTTTTAACGGTCTAGTAGCATGATAATTATATACTACAACAAAATAAAAGAATCATCGCAATAAATTAGTGAACTATATATCTCAATATTTGTGTGCAGTTTTCGATGCCTGCATCATAATAAAATGTTTATCTCGCGCACAGATCTTGTCTAGGGGGTCCGTCGATATCTAAATTTGTACTAAAGAGTCGTACAACCGAAACAAGATACAAACAAAAAATAACAATAGCATTGGGAAACAAAAGACGACTTATTGGGTGGGTATTTAAGATTGGCGTCGTAAAAGCGTAAAGGTCCAGAGCTGTGAGTAGATCGAATCCACGATTGTGACGGAGAGACAACTTGTCGTTCGTTGCGTTAACTAACAGTAGACATTATTTCAAATTTTGAAACTGTTAATGAAAACCGTCAAAACCAAAACAGGTAATGATCAAAAAACAACAAGTAGTGAAATGGTATTCCAATTATTAACAGTAGTCAGTTATCTGCCTACTGTTAGTTAACGTTGCGGTACATTTAACCGGTCGTGATTATTTTTCTTCTTCATTTCTTTCTTGTCCCTTCACTGTGGGTCGATTTTCATCATACGAAAGAACGCTTTGTCCAGGACGTTGTTTGGCTGCCAGGCTGCTTGAGGTCTTCACATTGTCCCAGTATTTATGCAATTTTGATGATATGGTCATCTGATCTCCCCATATCATACAATCTCATGACCATACAATCTCAGCCTGGCTTCTCAAAATGCAACCTTAAAACTTCTCCTGTTACACTCATTCCAAACTCTATCCAGTCTCATCATTTCTCCAGCCCATGTGAGCATTTGGAGTTGAAACTTTTCAGGAAATCAATTATAAATTTTTTTTTTTTTTTGCTTATTTTCGTTTAATTTTAGGATATATTTACATTTGAATAAGTCGAGGGCGAGAGAAGTTTTCTCCATCAAACGACATGACACAAGCGTGGAAAATTTTTACCCTAAAGAAATACGTTGAAAGTTGAGTTGGTTCGATAATGTGTTATACTACCATGAATAATAATTAATTAATTTTTGTATATGCATACTCATTGGACAATTTTAAAGTTTTTTTGGAACATGGGTCAAAGTATAGGTTTATTGAAAATTATAATAAAATAGAAAAATTAAGAATAAATAAAAAAATATTCATTGTATAATTTTGTTTATTTATTTATTTGTATTAAACAGATTATCAACATGTCGCAAATGACCTTGATAGATATTTCTAGAATGACATCAAGCTACATGTATAAACATTTTAAGACAATTAGGAGATGACGTGTTACAGAATGCACTTTTTAGAAGACTCGACAAGAAAGTACAACTAAATGTTGCAAATTGACAATCGAGGAGAATGAACAAAACATAACAGAAAAATTTCCCATTACACCTTGTTAGCTTACATAATAACGTCATAATTTTTAGTAAACTGAAAGGTGTAAATTATTTTTTGTGATGTGCTTTTAGCAGTGTTTTGGTCACATATGCGTTGACTGACTACCTTCGAAGGTAGTAATTTTTTACTCTCGGATGATAGAGATATTTGTGCGATCCACGGAATCAGTAGCTTTCGCTTCCAGCATCACGTGCGTATTAATTACTAGCTACCAAAAATACAACTAGTCTCTGTAACGTAACCGAGCGACAAAATTCGGCAAGATTCCCCTCACAATTGAACGCCAGTCCAGTCCTTTATTGTGCACTCTCATGGGCATCGATTGTCGTGGGGGCATCGGAATTCCACCGCCTGTCGCGGGCTTTTTTGTCCCCGGACAAAAATCACAAAAATGCTCGGATTCTGAGCGTGGTGCGCGCGGCCGGCGGATTTGTGGCATCGCCGCACGTTTGCGGGGCCGCGCCGGGGAAAAAATGCATTGTAAAACGCACTCCGCGGTTTTTTCCGAACCCGCTTTGTTTTTGGTTCCCATACGGAGGAGAACGTAAAAAGAACGACAAGTCGAACCGCGAACGTCCGCCGGGGCCGCTAGAATTTGTCCGCTCGGGTCACCGGTGCCGGATGTTGAGGCTCACACTCCGGTGCGCTATGAGTCGGTCGTTACCTGCACAGATAAACCTTTTAAGCGCTAAGTGTGAATTGACATGCACTCTTGGCACATCACGTGATTACACACATTTTTCGACCGTGCAGAAACGGGACCAAATACAATTTACAAGCTGTATATTTAAAATCATTTTGCAGTTCGTGGAAGATCATTCCCAGCTTTTAATATACTTATTTTGTAAATTGAGTCAAAACTCTCTTTTATTCCACTACACTTTTCATTGTGTTAAATGATATAGAACGTTTTCGGGAACATCTTCTCATTATCAATAATATAATTCAACTAAAATTAAAAACACTTTCAGACAGTAATATATGGTGTGTTTGGAGTTAACGGAGGTGGGTGTGGGGGTGGAGTTAAAATGGATAAGAGAGGGAATGTAATGGGCGGTATTTGAATATTTATTATGTTTGTATTGTTATTTTTATTATTACATATTTCAAAATTTTCTAAAACGTCTAATTTTCCTCCTTTGGCGCAACTATGCATGTGTTGTAAATTATTGTTATCAAATGAATGGTCCTCCATTCTTGTCTGAAAGTGCTTTTAATTTTAGTTGATCTATAATATTGATAATGGGAAGATGTTCCCGAAAACGTTATATGTTATCTAACACAATGAAAACTGTAGTGGAATAAAACAGACTTTTGACTAATTTTACAAAATAACCATGGAATTCTACATCGTTTCACCAAAAACACTTTTAATATATATTTTAAATCGACATACTTTAAACCTACCCCAATCCTTTGTAGTCACTCCTAAATCTTAACGTGTTAAACCCAAATTGTTGGCTGATAAAAGGTTAATTCTTGATTACTCACTTCTTCTTGTTCTTTCTGAGTCTGACTCAATGTGGCCTTAATTAAACGAGACACGACACGTAATAAACATCCTTAAGTCTCGGTGTACGGTCGTCCTTACAGCTTTACAGCTGACGCCGGGGTCTCTCCAGCTAGATGCTACACATTCATTCACCGTTGTGCCCGGGATACGTAACATCCTTCTCCAGCAATACATTTCGAAAGCGTATATTTTACGCTTGTCGCTATTGCAGACTGCACAAATCTCCTATGTACATGAAGATTAAAAAGACAAAAGAGTGAATCAATATTATTTTGATTACACACTCTAGGACATATTAGTCACCATTAACATAGGACAGAAGGGAGAAGGCAATCCTTGACTCCATCTCGACACAGGTTAATGATGATGATGATGATAATATATGGTACCTCATCAAAGGTTTAAATCAGTTTATAAAATATTAAACAAATATCAGATATCATAGAGACAAAGCTATTTTTTATTAGCCCTGTAATTACACCATACTTCCATATACTTTCCATTAAATATAATAAAAAATGGCTTTGTCTCTATGAGAATCTGATATATTTGTTTAATAACAGTGCTTTTATAGGTAAAAATCCAGTAATTGTGTGTTCTTGGACATATTAAAATATTGCTAATATAATATTTATATATTGCACTAAAATTTATTAAAAATATAATAAACTCGTATCTTATTTATTAAGTCAAAACTAAAGAGACTTAAAAATATATTGACCTACTAGAATGTGGTTAATTAGTTTTGTCGTTATGTCGTAAAAACGACATCAATTACTAATTAACATCCTGTCTCTAGACATCCTAAAAATAAAGGTAGCCTTGCACTGTAAGTGCAAGGGAGAGAAACAGAAATGCAATAGCAGGCCCTTAAAATTGGAAAGATTGAGACAAATTATATCCAAACAAATAATTATTTATATATTTATTCTAAATACTAATTCAATGTTTTAATTAAAAAGATGTACATACAAAATCAATTTTATCGAAAAGTTTTATTTCTTGTAATCTTATATTTTTCTCTTGATTAGAAGTCTTACTTTTACCAAAGGCTAACATCTTTTATTTATCACCTCCAGGTATTATTATAAATTTTTCCCAGTTTAGGATGAAGGCAGAATGTGACAAAAATAAGGTGGGTATGTGTGCTCAAGGTAAAAGAATCCGCGGATTTCATGTTCTACGCTGTTTAGCCGGCGAAAGGGAAGTACGAAGGTTTTTTGTCTGTCTTGCTGTCTGAAAAATTTCCCACCTCAACTTGAAGATGGCAGCACTCTTCAACAAAAGTTGGCGAACATGTTTGCATTTGCTTTGATTAGTACTCACCAATATTTCAGCCATTTTGGATGCGCAGTTGTTGTTTGACAATCGTTTGAGTGAGTCGATGTGAGTGTTTTTATAAAAATTGAAAAAATCAAGTATTAAGCTGTCATTAAATATTTGTTTTTGAAAGGCAATACGCCTACACAAATTAAAGATGAGTTGGATGCTATGTATGGGGGTTAGAAATTTTGGCCAACTGAATTTAAAAGTAGCCGTACCAGCTCGGGTGACAGACGTTCGGGACGGCCATAAACTTAACCACTGACGATAACATCTCTCAAGTTCACCAAATGGTGCTGAACGACCCTCGAATTAAGGTTAGAGAGAGAGCAGAGGCTATGAACATGTCCAAATTGTCGCATATTGAATTGGGATTTAGGCATGAGAAAGCTGGCCGCACGTTGGGTGCCGCGTTTGTTCACTCCGGACCAAAAACGTGTTCGAATGAACATTTCCAACGCTCTGTTGGCGCAGGTTAGGCGCAATAAACCAATGTTTTGGCGTAAATTACTATTATTACTAGTACTATTATACTCCAGAAACAAAAACAGTCAAAACTGTGGACCGCGAAGGGAGAATTGGCTCCAAAATAGCTGTTCCTTCGCCTGGGAAAGTGATAGCGACCGTTTTCTGGGATAGCCATAGAGTTTGTCTTAATCGATTATCTTGAAAAGGGAAAAACTATTACAGGAGCATACTATGCATCATTACTTGGCCGGTTGAAGGCAGAAATTGCGGAAAAACGGCCACATTTGCCGAAATAAGTCATTTTGTTTCACCAAGACAATGCGCCTTTTCACACCTCAGCGGTTGCCAAAGGCGAAAATCTACGAATTACGGTTTCAACTTCTTGACCACCCTCCTTACTCACCAGATCTAGCCCCAACCGACTTTTTTTTTTGTTCCATAGGCTAAAAGTTACGCTCAGAGGTCATCACCTTCGTAAATAACTATTTTGTAGAGAAAGACTTCAAGTACTATTTGTACGGGTTAAAGGAATGGGAGCATCGCTGGGAGAAATGTATAGACTTACAAGGAGACTATGTAGAAAAATAATAAATTTGAAAAAAAAAGTCTTGTTTTTTTGTTAGTTCGGAAACTTTTCAGACATCCCTCGTACATGAACTAATGCAAATTTCTTGTACCAATATTTAATTTTTTTATCACCCATGCCATCATGTTGGTATCTCTTGCGCAATCAAATAGCTTCGCAAGTTTTTTTTAAAAATAAGTCTTGATTGGATTATAATTTAAACACTGACAATATAATACGTCTTGTTTACACAAATAGGTAATTTTCGAAGAGAAAATGTGTCATAAACTATCGGATTTATGTTTCCACCAAGAATGTGTGTAAAATGCCCCTCGTCCTGCAACTAATGTTCCAAACTCCTCTCCTGTGTGTACACATTATTTAATAACTATTAATTTATTGGTCTGTGATGAGAATGGTATTTGACCATTGCGTATGTTTCGGTTGTTGTAAGGGTTGGAGAGGGATAAAAAAATGTCAAGTACCGTCCAGATGTGAAAATAGCGATTGACTTAATTCGTGACACAAATTCCATGTCAAATTCTGCCGATGACGCGGTATGTCGGTGGCTATACCGAGTGCTGGCATTTCCGCTGTCGTCTCACTGCCGGTCATATCTGGCACCAGTACTCTGGTGACGGGGCCGATTACCAATCCATTGTTTGTTGATTGGTTCTGGACAGCCATGATGCAGCGTCTTCGCGTCGCGTCGTCTACGACGCGTCAAAAAACAAACCTTTAAAACCACCTCGTAAAAAAGCTTCGCGATACATGTGAATTATTGAATTAAATTTCAGGTCTGAAGTTATTTTTTGTTAGTTTGTTTTCATACTGCTTTGTGTTAGTAAGTTGGTTAAAGTATGAATTTGTTAAAAGCTTCAACAATCAAAGATGTATGAAAGTGGACGATGCAAGGGTGGTATCTTCTCTGCCTACGCCTAGCGGAGAAACGGCGCTAAGTTAGGTAATTATCTATGTGTTTATATTTAATATTAAGAAATACAGTTAACTCTCAATTAACTTAATCAAAAACAATAATTATGTTTAATATTAAATAAACATAATTGCAACGCTAATTCTTCTTCATAAAAACTTCGTGGTTTGGCGTCATAGAATTTCATTTGCAGGTTTAAGGTTCAAGTGTTGAAATTTAGATGCAATACAATCAGTTGTCATTTTTTGTCAGTGTCAGATAAAAATTTGTTTGAGTATTATACTATGTTATTTTTGTACACTCTGTTTATAGCAAAAAGCTATCGGATTACTCAAAGATGTTTAAGATACATAAGTATGAAGAAGATGGCTTTCAAATAGCATAATCGGTTAATGCATTTCCCCGGATTGGAAGAGATCCAGGTTAGAATCCCGGTAGCAACAAGAATATTTTTTCGACGTATATTTACATGTATATCTTTCTAATTAATACATTTAATTTGTATTGAGAATATGTATATGTATATATTTTTTTATTATATTTAGATTTCTAAAATGATTTACATTTAATTATTTATGGTTGATTAAATAAAATGCTTTTAATTGAATTGTGTTTTACAGTATCTATGAATTCAATTTTAAAATATGATTTGTTGAATAATGAGATTCAACTCATATAACTATACACATACATGACGAAGATAATCGATTTCGTAGGTACGTAATTTGCAATTAATGTTAATTTGTAATTAATTAATTAATACATTTTAACACGTACTAAATCTTTGTAGCATTGTAATTTGACATATCTTTACAATCAACTTAAAAATGATTATGTAATCTGGTACTTTGTCATTTGACTGGATGTGATAAAATATATTGCTCTATGGAGTACTATTTTTAAAAATAAATCAACTGAGATATGCGTGTCCAATCTAGGAATATACCTAGTTTCTGTGTGTTCAGTAAAATTTAATTCGATACCACAAAGTAAGTCATTTAAATTTCAAAACACTTTTTTGTAACTATTGACAGGCTTTCTCTTAATCTCAACAATATTATCATGTCGCAAAATTTCTCATGTTTGAAAAACCAACAAAAATATGTCAATGCAGGCGTATCTTGGTTTCATGACAGTGCCATTGGCGTAGCAATTTGTAGCAAATCATTTTTCGAGGGTAGGATTTTTTTTATTCGAAATATCTGTCATAAAGATTCCGTGACTATTAGAGTGATGGGAAGCGTAGTTAGTTTCTACTTTGTTCAACGGAATTCTCTGCATCTGTATATAGTTATCACTAGTGTCATAGTGGGAATGATTCATTAGTTTGATTCGTTCGTGTGCGTGATCGCTCGGTTGTGGAGCCGCTCATTTTGTCTTTTTTTTCTTTTCAATGCATTTTTATTCATCAGCATTCTGACGTCAACGAATTATATTTTATTAATTAGAACCCACGTGAACGTATTTGATCTGTTCATCTTGATCATCATGATCGTCAATTTCTTCAGGCTATCTCCATCTCTTTTAGCAACAATCCCAAAGTATGTATGGATTATTTTCCTGCTTTATTGCTGAATTTCTAAAAAATGCAGACATTCGTTCGTCTCGCAGTTCATGCGACATTAACACCACATCTCGAAAGCGTCGAGCGTGTTCCTTTTTTTCCTTCTCATGGTCCGTGTTTCGACTGCGGAAAATACCAGAGTTTTAATATTCCGCATAGAATTTTGTACATTATTAGGACCGGATCATTTTCAAAACGTCAAAGTCATTATGAGGAAACGGCAGTATCCCATTCTTTCAACCATTGACCACATGCATTCGGAGATAGGTGACATATGTGAACTCAACTTAAATAGTCATCTTTAAATTTTCATGTTACAGCTCGATTGTTTTTTTGATATGCATGATTTTAGCGTTTACAAAAGTTAACTTTTTGCTGGCTTAAATCATTTCATTTTTACCTCAAACATACGTATATAATACATGGATTAACTCCATGTATTATATACGTATGTTTACGTATATAATACATGGAGTTAAGTTTACGTATCGTGAAATGGAGCGGAAAATCCAAATTTTAGTATACTCTATTATGGTAGACTTGGCCATATCAATTCTTTTCTGGATCTTGGCCTCGTACCCTCCATTTCTTGTTACAAGAGATCCCAGATAGATAAAATCACTGAGGCATCAAAAACATTAGTTCTCTGTATTTGGTCAGATCGATATTTTTGTCTTGCTTTGGCTTCAAGTTCTGTCATTACGTCTTCAATGGTAGCAATCAGTGTGGTATCTGCAAATCGAAGGTTGAAAAGCTTCTTGCCGCCTATTGAAACAACTCCTTCCCATTTGTCTAGTCCTCTCATTATACATTCTCCATAGTTAAAGAGATCCAGAAACATGCACTGTTTTAATAATAATTGTCTATCGAAAAATAAAATTGACATCTAGTATCATTTTGTTAATTTGATTTGAAAGTGTTGTGCCAGGAACGTGACTATTTATTTTATTTAGAAATTTTAAAGGAGTGGTGGAGGGGGGGGTCGGTTCGGGGCTGGCGCCGCCGGGCAGTAAACCCCCGGGGGGGCCAGACGGGCGCGCGCCCCAACATCTTATCGCCTATCGGTGTAATCTGTCGTGGAGTGCGGCGCCCGGCGCCCTGCTCACGATTACATTCCTTTGTTTCAGGATCGGGCAGGTTAGCCTCTATCCAGGGGTGCTGCAACCTTCGTTGGTTTATCTATTTTGACTGTCGTCCGAAACCTGACCTAATTAACATCGTCGTTGCCTAAAATATAATAACTTTTCGGTATTTTCTAATCGAAGAACTTAAACTAATCGTTATTTCGATAGTAACAAATTAAAAATCCTCCACTCAGCAGATTATCAAGGAATAATAACGAACAACTTAAAAACTCATATTCCCATTAGCGACCAAAACGTCCTCTCCCTCCTTTCTGTCCTGCCCCACTATTCGAATAGGTCGGCACCAAACTATTATTAGATTAAACAAATAATAGATTCCTCATAGAGACGAAGGTATTTTTTTCAATAGAAATATATGGAAGTATGGGTATCTACAGGGCTTAAGTTATTTTTATAAATGAATTATTATGTCTACAAGTATCCAAATTTGCAACTAACTTACCTGTAATATTTTTTAAACTTTACAGTCCACAGTCACATAATGTCTAGAAACATTCAGCCTGTTATATTTACAATGCTTATCTTGTCTTAGTATTGATCTTTCATCTTCATCTTGGTTTTTACCTTGATCCAGCCTTTTTCTCGTTTAATCTTCTCTCTCAAACCAAAACAATCAATGTTGTACAATCAATACGATTTAAAAAAAAAAAAAGTGGAACCTCGGCTTACGAATAATTCGGTTTATGAACAAAAATCCTGACGAATGTATGCTTCAGGTTGCGAACACAATTTCGGTTTACGAACAAGCAGGCAGTCTCAGAACTCACTACGGAAGAACTGGAACAACTTCTTAATGAGCAGCGAAAGATGGCGACAGAGAAAATATTATTTTTAGAGACTGGTAAACAAATGAAAGATGTTCCTTGGTCCTCCATTCATGAAATGTGCGCGAAGTGGAGTGAGGCTTAAAGTTTTGTGGAAAAATATCACCCTGATAAAAATGTATCAAATCGTGTTATAAATCTGTTTAATGATAATGTCATGTCTCATTTTCGCAACATTATAAAAAGCAAAAAGAGACAAATATCGTTAGATAGGTTTTTCGTGAGACAGAAACCTGACGAACTTCAAGCAAACGATGTTTTCATGGAAGAAGAGTCCCCCCAAACAATAACACTTTACTACATTTTTTGTAAGATAAGTTTAAATATAATTTGTTTTAACGTTTATTATTTTCGTTAAAACAATTAATTTTTATAGCAAGCATGATGATAAAGGGCTTGTCTTAAACAGATTAATACATTTTACATTGATTCGTATGAGAATAATTGTTTCGGTTAACAAATAAGTCGGTTTTCGAATACTTTTACGAAACTAATAAATGTAAATTGAGTTCGTAAACCGAGGTTCTACTGTCTTAGCAAAGTACACATAATAAAAATACTGAATTGCAGTATATATTTTGTATTAAAAAATGTGTCACCATTTTCCTAAATAAAATTTAATTCGGTATTTTCTTGCTTCAATTGCTGACCCCTGAATGGATTCTAGTACCAAATACTATCAATGGCATATCAGTCTCTCATTTATGTTCAACGCATAACAGAATTTTTCAATTGAATCAATTACATTTTAGCCGTGATTAAATGTGAATAATACTTTCTGCTGATTAATAAATTTATCAAATATAGTAATATCTCACTTTTTCAAAAAATATAAGGTTTTTTAAACGTCGAAAAACAAATTATTTTAGTGGACGAGCAAAGCTTCAGACTAAACTCGATATCAATGTTTTAAGATTTTAAAGCGGTTTTTTTTTGCAACTGAGATATAGACAATATATTGTTTTCACTGTTTACATTTAATAACTAACTAGACTTAAGCCTAGTCCAAGGTGGAGAATAGTTTATTTAAGTAAATATATATTGGTACCAAATAAATAAAAATTAAACAATAATAATAATAATACCACTGTAGTAACAATATAAAATTGAGACGAGTTTTTTGTGTTACATAATTATATTCGAAAAAATATCTGGTTACAACCGGGATATGAACCCGTAACTTTCTCTTACCCTTTGTTAACCATTCAAATTTACGACAATTTTTAAACTTGTATAAGTAATAGTAATTGCAATAATTATTATATAAAGTTAACTTGACGAAATAGTAACGCGTCTCCTCAAAAAGTTCTGCGTTCGTATCCCTGTGGTAACCAAATATTTTTTCGATAGATAGATTATTTTTGTATATTTTTAATTGGATTAATTTAATTTGTTTTTCATTAATTAAATTATTTATATAAAATACAGTTATTGAATATTTTTAAACATCACATTTTTAAATGAGCTATGTACACGTATATGTATTTCCTAAAAGTACCTATTTATAATATTGATGCGACTGTCCCTTTTTTCAGATTGATCATCGATGTCTCTATTTTTAAGCGTTCATAAATCGTGTGCATCCGAACCTGTCTTATTTTTATACCCGCAAAATTTCACTAAACATCATCATTGTATATTGTCTATCGGTTTTGTGAATTTTGCAAATCGCAATGTTAACTAATCGCGACAGTTGTCGCCAGTGTAGTCCGCTGACGTCCCGAACAACTTCGGTCATCAGAAAAGTGCAATCGAATAATCGGTTATCCGTCATGTCCGAGGAAGACTGTTGTCCTTCACGATTGTGGATCTTCAGGTGGCTGAAGAGTCCAATCCTAAATCCACAAATTTTGGAGCATCTTGGGTGTGGGAAGACAGTGGCTGGGGGATGACTTCTGCGTCCTGTACGCTCTTCCCTATCTTTGTGTCTTCATATACCATCATCAGCCAGTTCCCAAGTACTTATAACTATTAATAATTTTCGCTTTCAGGGATTTTTTAAGACGTTTCTTCCCCCTCCCCCCCTCGCGTTTGTCCAGGAAGTAAGAGTACATTATCTTCTTTGGCAGTCAGATTTCAGACATTCTGGTCTTTCTCATCGAAGCTCTCTCAAAAACTTGACGTACGTACATTACGTAGCGTTCTATTATGACACTTCAAAACATTATGGTTTTTTTATTTTGTATGTGTGTAGACATCAAAAAATATTACAACAGGGATATATTATCATTATCTTACCTTTTTACATGTTTTCACGCGCGCGTTTACCCTTTTAACACAAGGGCTGGTGTTAAATGAATCCCTTGGCGGTATTTAAATTATTTTTTATGCTTAAAAATGCTGTTGTCATTTTGGAATGAACAAGGTTTTTCTCTAGAAATGTAAGAGCTTTTATAAATAATGTACAGTATCGATGTGTATCTGTTTATGTATAAAAATGTAATTTGTGCAATACTATTCATTATTTCAAAAAAATTATATTTCTATGTACATGTGTCATAATTTACGTACCACTTTAAATACATCATATAGCTTCCATACCCCATCTCATACAATAAGGTCCTAATCGAGGGGGGTAGTGTTGTATAATTACCACATCTATAAATCTTCAAATAGTTGAAGATCAGTGAATTAAAAGTCCCAAAAATTTATTAAGTAACCTAATCTACCAACCCAAGAAACAGCAAATAATACAGTTAACGAATTGTAAAGAAAGTTTGATTATAAAATTAAACATCAAAACACTTAGGTAGGATTATAGATCAAAATGGCAGGAGAAAAAACAAATAATTAATATAATAATATGGCCTGGAAGCTTTGAAAATTAATTTAATTAATACATACATTTATTTAAAGTATTAGATTTTTTTTTCTCTATTTTTATTTTTATTCCTGTCGAATCTTAATTCTTTTCATAACATAAATAATATTTTGTAATTAATTCGTATTATAATTATTATTTTTTATCTTTCTTGAATTAAATAACACCACAATAGCACGAAAAAAACTGTCTACTTTAACATAGACGGCAGTCTAGCAAAGTAGCCAGGACAATGCTGCATATATCAGAGGTGGAATCTACTCCATCCCACACAATAAACTACGAGTATATACTTAATTGAAATATAATTGTATCATATGTTTATCATGTTATATTATAATATATTCTATGTTACAACAAAATCATGTATGTCAATAATGTCTAATAAATCCTCCAGTACAATATTCGTAATAACAGCGATATAACGAAATAAAAAAAGAAGAAGAAGAAAAATTGTATGACCCAGGAAAACATTCATTAGTCAGTTGCTAGATTGTATTCCTTACGTTAAATAGGGGTGGACGTAGAGAGCTACAATGACGAGAGAATATTTAGCACCAATATATACAAATATGAAGAAGACGACAGAGAGCTAAGCCATTCACGGCCATCAAAAATACGTTTTGTAGAACTTCGGATTTTATAAATAAATAATTAACTAACTAACTTAGCCTTTCTCCAGGGGTAGGCAGAGAGTAGTGCCACACTCTTCTGTCCTCATCTTGCCTTATCCGCATTCATAAATCTTATCATACAAGTTTGTCAATTTTTCAGACTTCTAACAGGACGTTCTTCTAGTTAACCTAGTTGTGACAAGTCTTCCGCGGACGTACTATATTTCTGATATAATAAATATGCGTAATTCACTCTGTTTGTGGAATGTAGACGGAGATGTATATACATTCTACTCGTATTTCTGTATTTATACGTACTTGATAATTTAGGTATGTTATTAGATTTCGTTTTGTTTGTTATAAAAACGAATAGGTACTGTCTTAAATATTTATTTAAATCACGCTACGCTCTCACCGATTCATATGTTTTCTGGGGTAGTTTTTTTGTTTTGTTTGTTTTCGAAGGACCGAACCCGCCCCGAGATGTTTTACCAGGCCGCGCATCACCCCAACAAAAACAATATATCAGTTTGCTCAATATACATTTTTTTTTGTCCGCCGAGAAAGTTGAACATTGTTCGGATATTTTGGCAAATTTCTCGGGTAACGAATTGCTCTGTGGATTCTTTTGACAAACATTTTTTTCGAACTGTCAGACAAAATGAATCACCGGTTGAGCGGTTGAACTTACGGTGGCGGTATTAGTTTTTTTCGTCGCGTCTGTTTACCGCGTCACGCATAATGTTGCGGCTAACGAACAGAGTGTCTAATCCGAGAGTGTTGTGAGGAGGTTGTTAAACAACGAGCACAAATTATTGTTCATTTTTTATACCTCGATGATTTATTAACGGGGCCGAGTTGGCCGCCGGTCATCCGGGCTTTACTGAAATATTGAGTTATTTGCGTCTTCATTGTTGAAGGAATTAGTGTGTATTTTGTTAAATTAATTGGTCGCCATTGTGTGGAAAGCTGTAATACATTTAGATTTTTTAAGACACATTTTTTCAGTGTTTTTTTTTGCAATTTTAGAACGGTTCTATGATATTAAAAATGATTAGATTGATCAATTAAAAAAATCTATCGAAAATTTTTTTCAATATTACCGGTATATGATATAAGTGGAGCTGGCAGAAGAGGAACGAAAGTAGACTGAATGCAGTGGAAATGAAATCACTTAGGCGTATATGTAGCAGATCTATTTATGACAGATTTAATAATGAAGAAATAAGGAAAGAATGTAAAGCTGATCTAAGTATAGCGAGTTAGATTAAAAAATGATAATTTAAAGGTTTGATCAAGTAGAACGAATGAATGAGGAGAGAATGATAAGAAAGATATATGACGCAAGTGTTGATTTCACCAGAAGTAGAGGACGTCCGTGGAACGTCCGTGAACCAGATACTGGAATATTATTCTGTTAGAAATCCCAATAATCGGCGAGTTTGTATGAATGTGGGTGAGGCGAGAATTGTGTCAGAACAGAAGAGTGTGGCGCTCTATCTTCTCTGCCTACCCCCGCGGGATTCGGCGTGATTGTAAGTTAGTTAGCTATATAAGATTCCGAAAAATATGTCATTTATAAATGCAGTCTTACGTATATACATAGATTATATACACATAAAGTATATCAAAAATGTAAAACATAAAAATCAGCGTCTTACTTACGAGATAATTTGGCACTACAGTATTCATATTAGGGCAATTTCAAGATGGTAAAGCGATGGCGTAACGGTAGGTATCAGAGGTAGCGAGATTGATACTAAGAATGTCTTCTTCTCGCGCCCTATTCGTCAAACAAACGTCAGCTATCGTGTTGGCTATCATCAATGCGGCACAGAAACCGCCTTCGGATCTACAGCCATGATGTTCTCTTTCTTCCAGGGCCCCGACTTCTAGCAATCTGTCCTTGAATTATGAGGTGCAAGATCTTATACTTCTCTGGATATCTCATCACATATCCGAGATAAAGAAGTTTTCAGATTTTTATTATTTATTAAATACTTAATCTTATTTTTTCATCCAAACCATGACATCTTCATTCGTAACTCTGTCTCGCCAGCTTATTTTGAGTATTCTGCTGTAGAGCTACATCTCAAATGTTTCAATTTGTAAATTCAAGAATGTATAAATAATAAAATATAAATTAATGCAATTGTATGAGAATTTGATACTTTAGTCTTTCGGGGGGGTTAGCAAGGCAGCAAGCTCGCCGCCATCAAAATCATTTAGATTTATTTAAGTATTTATATGATTTGAGTTATTATAATTACTTTATTATTAGTGATACAAGAGAAAAACATTTCCATCCTCGGTTTGGACTCTAATCTGGTGAAATAGGTAGGGATCAGATGAAAAGCACGTGACAAGGAATAATAACATCTTCATCGTATACTCATTACTGACTGTTGTGATCTCCTAAATATGATGGATCTTGGTGCATAGTACGTCTCCATTTCTCCCGGTCTTGAGCTGTGTTGATGGCAGCATTCAAATGTGATACTTTATTTGTTCTCCATCTTGAAGGAGACCGTCCTCTTCCCTCAACTGTCTCTGTGATTATGAGCTTCTCCAGACTCGTCGTTTCTTCTAACGTTATGTCAAAAGTATGTAAGAATCATTTTCCTACATGATGTCGAAAATTTTCTGTAATTCTTAACGTAATAACAAGTCATCATCCACGTCAATCCCTCATGACTGAGGATCGCGATATCAATGATCTTCCGTTCACTTGGTTATGCTCTTCCACTCCTCTCGGCTTCCTCTATATCTAAGGGCTGTCACCAGAGAAGTGTCTGATGCCTTTTCCATTTGATCGGTTCAACAGATGGGGGATCTTCCTCTTTCTATCCGTCTTTCGACGTGGCCCACCACAACAAGTTTCTCCAAGCTAACTTCCTTTTTCAAAACTATTGCTCAATATTCAATACGTTGAATATTGAGCAATAGTTAAGAATTCACGATGCCAAGATTAATTTACTAAAGTTATACGTAATATAAAAGTACAAGAATGTAGGCTCTAAGGGTGAGTGGCGTAGTCGTGTACTGCGGAACAGCCTGCACCGCGGGCCGGGCGGGGACTCTCCGCAGCCTTCAGGGAAGTTTTGATCCCCATGACGGACCTTTGGCAGATCTTATAATCAATCTTGAGTCATTATCCCTCTCGTGCTGAATTTCAATTAACACGGACCCGGCCGCATGTCGGTCGGTACTAACCGCTCACTGTCCGGTGTGTCCGGGGGTTGGGGAAATTTGCATGGAACGTCGCCCTGCCTTTGTGCGCTGCCTGTGTGCGTGTAGGTACCCACTCGTGTAATCATGCGCGCGGTTCCCAGATTGACATTCAAGTTTTTGAAAGATTAGTCATGACATAACTGTTACAGTTGACGTGAATTCGTTTCAGGCATTCCAACGTCCTCGCTCCTTTATTCACTCTTTATGCACTCCATCGGTATGATGTCACCATCGTGAAACTTCTCTGGGTAGCATAGTGCTATTGTCTGTAACACTCGCCGTACCCGCATCTAACTACGAACCACTCGCGGACGGCATATCTGCGGCGACACTAGGCGCTGTAGAACTGGCGGAGTGTTTTGCTTCGGCCGCGCGCCCTTTAAACCATTGTCTGTAGGCCCTGGCCTTTTATGCCGCGGTGAGTGAGATTTATCCGTAGACATTACTCGATTTTTATCAATATTCACAAACTTTGTATTTGCATTTTATTTGTAATGTATGCGTAGACGGGTTGTAACCTATTGTTTAACACTATTTTCGTCCCTATTGGACCTACGGTTCACAAGCCACGGCGTCCCGACGCTCTTTGGCGCGGGAAAAAATCATACATCTGTCCTCAATTTATTGACACTGATAACTCACGCATACTTTTTGAGATATACGTATTTAAAATTGGATTTTTATCGTTTTTTTTTCAAATTAATGTCTCCTAATAAGGTAACGTATGTAGACGAATGCTTAATTGCTTAAATCTGACTACTGGCAATATTTCTATTTATTCAGTAGATAGATTTTTTTGTATATCTCTCTCTCATCTATAATAATTTGTTATATTTCAAATATTACAAAATGTATAATACATAATTTTTTTGTGTATAATAATATCAAAATATAGATTAGAATGGTGTTGTGCGAGGTTTTGCTTCCCCCGGGAGCTACCGACCTCTGTGACTAAATAGAGTGCAGGAACCGAAATAAATAACATGTAGTTACCGCAGAACTTTCTTAGCTATTAAACCACAACCGATATAACACAACAAACAAATAAAAATAATTATTTCTACACGTTTCTGATTAAAAAAAATTATAATTGGTAAAATCAAAGTAAGCAAATTAAAAAGTTTATCTAAAAAAACCTTAAATAATCTATATATCGTATTAACTCGAATATAAGACGACCTCGATTATAAGACGAGTCCCATTTTTTACCGAAAAAATCCGAAATAAATACAATTTTTTAAGACCCCGATTATAAGACGATGCGCAATTTCTCGAAAAAAAAATAATATATTGGGCGTATGCATTAATTCATGCGTTTTTTTTTCGAAAAAGGCTTTATTGTGAAAAAATGGTTATACACTCAATGATCAAAGTATTATCCATCGGAAGCTACAACATTTGCCCATCTTTCTGGCAGTTTGTGGATTCCATCCCAAAAGAACTTCTCCGGCTTGGTGGTGAAGAACGAATCAAGCCAATTTTTGATACCCTGTTCTGAAGTGAAGCGTATTCCGGTGAGGGCATTCTGCATTGATCTGAACAAGTAGTAATCAGAAGGGGCTATGTCTGGGCTATAAGGCGGGTGAGGTAGAACTTCCCACCCACTGTTCTCCAAATAGTTTTGAACCGGTCTTGAAACATGTGGCCGAGCGTTGTCATGTTGGAAAATTATGGATTCGTGTCTGGTTGCATATTCTGGTCGTTTTTCCGCAATCGCTCTCTTCAAACGAATTAATTGTGTTCGGTAGAGGTCCCCTTTGATCGTCTGACCCGATTTCAACAGCTCATAATACAACACACCCTTCTGATCCCACCAAATACAGAGCATTACCTTGGCGCCATGGATATTCGGCTTTGCCGTGGATGTTGATGGTTGGCCGGGCTTCACATACGATTTCTTGCGCTTGGGGTTATCGTAATGAATCCATTTTTCATCACCAGTGACAATCCGATGCAAATAAAGCAATGAAGAAGAACTCCCCGCAAAAACACTTTTTCTGGCACAAAGTTCGACATGTTCAAATGAATAGAAAAAAATGTTGTTTACACTTCAATCAAATGACATATACTGAAAAAGACGCGCAATGACAGTAGCTTTCAAATGAATATAGTCACGGATGAACACGGCGCGAAATAATACTAGTAACGCCCTCTTAGAAAACCGCATGAATTAATGCATACTCCTATTATTTTTTTACTATTACTACAATGGTTATCCATTTTAATCGCCAAATATTTCACCGGTAGCATCATTTTCATCAACACTTTCATCGCTAATCACATCTTCTGGTTCACTTTTTTTACTTGAGTCAACATCACCAGACTCAAAATATCATCCTCCGTGCCATGCATGGTGTTAAACCCACTAATAATGTTTCTAGCGTCAACTTTATACCCATTCCCATAGAAAAGTGACAGTAGGCTTCTTGATTTTTCCGGTTGGAGTAATTGCATGATCGTATGGTCATTTGCAAGTAACCAAATCGTATAATTGCTTTTTAAATATGGTTTAAAAGTTTTATTCACGACATCCGAAAATCACAAAAAATCATAACATCACAAAATGCCCGATAATTAAAAGGTCCGAATATATGACGACACTGGTTTTTAATGACATTTCGGGGAAAAAAACCTAGTCTTATGTTCGAGTCAATACGGTACTTTAATTTCTGTTAAATTAAATTGAGTAAGATATGATGACATTATGAATTTATGAAACAGCCGAATTGAATAATTCTTAGTTGAGGTGTTCTACATTTCTAGGTTGTAATTTTGGTTTGTATTTATTAATTATGTAGATATTCAATATTATATCAATTAATATTGTGAACGACTTGAATATTTAAATGAGAATTAATTATATGGTATGGCCTGACAGAGAAGAAAGGCGATGCATCAGTTCCAGTGGAAAGAGGATCTCAATCCTCAACAATAAGGACAAGACTGAGAACAAGTTAAGATAATATGAAGTAGAGCCACAATAAAAGACAATATGAAATATCTAATGATAATTAAACAAATTATCAATGAATCCGCGTTCTACCGTACTGCGAAGAGTGCTACAGACGTGGAAGAAAATAGAGATGTAGGAATGTGTAGAATTGAGATTGATGCGTTTTATCATTTTAATTTGTTGGAATGCAGTTGGATGACATCTACGTTCATATAAATACTAGTTTGTTAAATAATTTCTATATTCACAGGTGTCAGGCAAACAAGGCACGTGGTTGAGTAATACAGAACCACATGTAACGAAACAATACATCGTGAAGCCTTTTTAGTGTCCAGGAACACGTTCAGTAAATTATTAATTATCTAGTTAATTATTACCGTTATTTATTTTGTGCATCCCGAAATGATAAAGGCTGTCATTGCGCGTATCTCCGGCGAATCGTTTTGTACACTCGTCACGTGCGCACCTCTGTGTTATGATGTAGCATTATTTCCTTTGACAAGGATGCCCCTCTATCTGAAATCATAGACGTGTATTCTGAAAACGCCGGAGTCCGGATTTACATGTGTGGTTTATAATTTCCATCCAACAACTATATTCTAACTGTTTTATTAATATTTTAAAATTGCTATTATTAAAACTGATTTCTAGGGACGGTGCTCGAACCAAACATACACGGACGTCTTTTCGACAACATTGTCGCCAACGAATGTATATCATTATTGCTCTGGCCCAGGCCTGCATTTGGAGTCCACTACGAAGTGAATTTCAAAAAGAAAGCATTACTTTTAGTTTTGCTACAGTTAAGAAAAGGCGACGTGGATACATGAATAATTGGATTCATCGAGGATGTCATATATAGAGTTAAGAGATGCTTGTGATACCTTCACTTTGTACGTCCATCGGATGGGAGAACGTCTTCTTTCTCTTCCAATCTCGCGACCCTTCCAGTCATCCCAAGTCGTCGCTTTCTCTTCTGGCCGCATGTCCAAAGTATTGCAGGATATTTCGCAGGGTCGCGCAAGTCGATGAGAGTCGTTCGTATCTACCGAGCTCCTGGACACGATATGTTGATGCGTCCAGCTGTCTGTGGTATTCTCGACGTTCTTCTTTAACACACATATAGAATTTGTTAATCCTCTGCTGTCTTTTAAATGCGTTGTCCATTATTATGTATATAAAACTATGGAGAAGACCAAGGATTTGAATTACATTTAAATTGTTTTCAGTTTTCTCAATTTAGGACTTCTAATTTTAGACGTATGTATGTATTAATCCGTAGCTCAGAGGAGCTTTTTCCTAGCTTATACAGTCAGAAAGTGTGTCTATGTACCTTCATAAACTAAGGGAATATATAAATATACAATAATAACAATCTTCACAGGCAGCTGGTATATATGAAGTACCATTCATTTATACCAGCTGAATTCAATCATTCAATATTTATCATATTTTTCTTTTTCCATATACTTGGAGTTGGCTCTCCGTTTTGTACGGTTGTGCCAAAATGCTCTATCCTGAAAGATTTCTCGACTTATAAGGGCGTCCTTCATCTTTTCTATATGTTTGACCACCAGGTTGCTTAAGGTCTTGCTCGTTGTCTACTGCTAGCGTTTACTATCTATCCCACGCTCACGTGAATAGCAAAAAAAAATAACGCTTTAAAGATTCCCTGAAAGCGAACCTTGAGAAGGATAGCATTGAGAGAGATTCTTGGGAACCAGCTGCAGGAGACAGGCCTAACTGGGGGGCAATGGTGTACATTATTACTCAATACATCAAAGCAAAACGCCAACAGAATGCTGCAGGAGTAAAAGACGCAAATATGAGGAGGAGCGAACTGGACATAGCCACAGCCGCTGCCTTCCCATGTCCAAGGTGCCCCAGAACTTGTGTATCCAGGATTGGACACAATCGTGAATGATAGTCTTCAAGCACGAGAGACAATTGCTGATGATAATATGACCAGCCTAGCTAAGAAGCCATGAGAGACCATCTTCTCTGTGATGGGTGCGATTTTAAAACATTCCCTTAAGTAATCTTTCCGAACTACATTAAAAATACATTTTTATCATTTCTCCAGTCCTGGGCATTCTGAGTTTTGTGGTGCTCAGATGTCCGCCCAACATATTAAAAATATTTTTTTTAAATGTACACGTTCCAGAGTGGGATCGAAAATCTAGGCTTGATACAACAATAATAATTGTCGTGCCATCGCTTGACAACTAGTGATAGTCTGTTTGTTTGGTTCCATTATTGTTTATATATAATGGCTTCCATTGTTGAAACAATGGCGTTCACGTGCATTGAACAATACAAAGCCTAGTTTCCAATTAAAATTGATTAATATTGTATAGCCTCCGTTTGGAGGTTCATCCATTGGAAAAGCAGTATTACGTGGAGAACTATAATTATTTGCGAATGTCGTTCCTGTTCTATATAAATCGAAAACGTATTTCTGTGCGAGTGGAGTACCTGTGGCGTGCTATAATGTTGATTTTTTGTCATAAAATTGAATATACTTTTTATCATACATTACTAACATGAAATTTTTTCCGAATATTAAATTTTATTTGAAATTTAACTTAACTATAAAAGGCTATCTGTTTTCACCTCTCATTCGTATCCGTCCGTGGTGTAGTGATTAGTATCCCCCTTGACACGCGGGAGTCCGGGGGTCGGTTCTCCCCCGCGATATATTTATCTAACTAAATTATGAAATAACTAGTGAAAATCGTACGTAAGACGGTTTCGTAGTACAATAATAAATATAATAAATAAACCTTTTCCTTGATATGAACACCGAATTTGAGCGAATGAATCATAACTTTAAGTAAAGTCTCGAAACATTAAAACAAATAGTTTGATGCTTTAACATTGGAAAATTAATTATTAAATAAAATTACCTACTTTTATAATATTCGTTTCAGATATATTACTTTTTTTTAAATAGAAATTGATACATTACTCCGATGTAATGTGTCAGTTTCCTACTAAATTTACCTATGCGTGGCATATAGAAAATGTTTGAATGTGGATGATGTGAAAATTGTGTCAGGACAGGATAATATGGCGCTCTATCCTCTCTGCCTACTCCCGCGGGGAAATGACGTATTGTTAAGTAAATAAGTAAGAAACTTTTTATAAGTGCGCATGTTCTAGATCAAGAATGGAAGAATATATTGATGGAAGATATTTAAAAATATTTATTCTTTTAGACCTATCTAACTGATATAAAACAAAATATATACATCTGTTGATTTTTTTTATTATTTAGTATTTAGAATAATTTCAAAAAATGTTAAACTTGATTAATTTAATGAGGAATTAGCTTCTGACAATAGGAAGCTTAAATAAAACAAATAAACGATCAGCAAGTACAACTAGGTAAGCTAGCTCTTTGTCTTGCAACATTCAGACTAATAAGACCGCATTGTTCTCAAGGTATTGGATGGAATAAGGATTTTAACGAAGCTGACTATACCATCGTCTCTTTTCACCACCCACACTGCCTTAAGGACTATTCAACAATGATAAATTATGCAGTTTAGTATGTCTTCATAACCAACAATAATTTTTGATCCTAGGTATACATTTGTATATTTATTATGAAAGGTCATTAGACCCTTATAAAGGAACTGATGAAAACCAGCATATCTCAAAGGTTTGTCTTAGCATCAACAGGTTTAGCACGTGTTGATTAATTACGGATTTGATAACCCACCATTAAAAAGCTGGAGGCTTTTTATTTGATGTGGCTTTGACCACGAAGAGGTACTAAGAACACATTGTGTATCTTACAACCCATTATTAAGAGGAAGATAGAAGGCAGCAGAGGTGTAGGTAAAAATATATTATCTTAGCTGCGTATTCTTAGAATAGTAGGCTGTAAGGTAATTTATTTACACAAACACTGGGGACAGTAAACAGGAAATTCGAAGACACATGCAACTATCTAAAGTTGCTTTGGGAGACTGTGATATAAAGTAAGCAACTAAAATTATGTTGGTTCACATTCTTATATTTTCAATTGGACAATACATATCTTATGTTACGCATCCCGTGGACAGCATGAATGCCTCAATCCTACAACAAATCCAACCACAGCAAGACTTATCTACAATAGTGGACAATAGATTCTGTGGCGTAACTACAAAATTAGGCCCCAATGCAAAATGGAAAAAAGCTCCCCTTATATATATATGCAGTCGATTCCGCTTTATTGAGACACATCGGGACCAGGAAGTTTGGCCCAATTAAGCGGTTTCTCCAATTAACCGAAGCGAGCTTAAAATTAAATGATGAATATTTTTCTTTAATGCGTAGGGCTTCTTTCATTGCTTTCCTGCATAAAATAACGCTATAACCAGGCTATAATTGTTTATTCTCCTGATTATTTACAGGCATAGTTGGATATTAATAATCAACGTCTTCTTCGTCTAATTTTTGATGTTTCGATTTAATGCTTCAACAATTGCATCCTTGTTCTTTATTTTCATTGTAACATGGTAAATTTTATTTTTATTATTATTGTAACATGGTAAATTGTCGAAAACGCTTGGAATAAAACTTCTAATATGTCCTCATTTCCATCATTGCTCAAAATTTCGAAAATATCTAAAGGTTTGAAGATTTTATATGGTGTTGGTTTTTATAGCTCACCAACCGTCAGTGACAAACTGTATTGCTTGCAAAAAAAAAATTTTTTGCACTAACTCTCTGGTTTTTGTGGAACTTATTAATTAATAAATTTTAAACTTTTATATCGTAATTTTAAATTTACTGTCCCAATTACACGGAATTTTGTCCCAATTGAGCGATATAAATTACTATTAGTTCCTTGGTTTGGTTTCCATTCCCAAATAAGCGGCTGCCCAATTAACTGGCTGCCCAATTAAGCGGAATCGACTGTATATATAATATATTAGTCCCCTGTAAAAACGACAACTTAAATATTAAATTTTTTCAGTGGATTTTTTTTCTCACAAGGGGTGGGGAAACGGGGAGGTAGGAATTCAGGAGAGGGACAGGGCAAGACTTGAGGACTAACCAGGAAGAGACACGAGTCACTTGGATTTTCTCTCCTGCAGTCACAACTCCTGAATTTCAGGAAACATCTTCGATGATGGCACGAAGAACTGTGATCCACAATAACGGTTTCGGCACGCACACGCGAGGAACCGAATACATAGCAACAGGTAACATCAAGTAACCAAAATTTCAAGGTAGGGATGAGCACATAGCAGAACATACGCTCTCCATGACTGTTCAAAAGTCAGACAAATACACAGGAAAAGTCGTGCTCTGAGGTGTAGGGTATAGGGTGGGAGGGACAGATAAATAAAGTAACCACAATGGAACATCTACACGCACACGGCCATCGACGATCTGTGGATCTGTCATTAAAACCGAACAATAATCATACGCAAATTTTTGCTTTGCAGCGATGGTATGGTTCCTAACCTAACTTAACCTCCCTAGAGTGCTGTATAGGTCCATCGATAATGTTTTTGTGTTTTCTTAACTCTGGAGTCAGCTGTGAGAGTAATCCAGGATCGGTGGTGCATTACGAGCCGAATCCGATCTGAATAAGGCCACTATATGTCAGTATACTGACACGAAAGAGGAAAGAAAAATAATCTTAGATTGTAGCTTAATGTCTAAAATACTGAAAGTCTTATACATTTTGTCCAGTAAACTGCAACTTAGTCGCCAACCTTCAATGGATGACGGGACATGAATAAGAATACGGGTCGATATTTTAAATGTCTTGGGGATTTAATGTATTTGCTTTGGTTTTTGGTGGAGTCACTTGGATGGAGTGATTGTGTTTGTAGATTTAGCGTCATCCGTTAAGAGGTGCTGTTTTATAGATTGATTACCCGAATAAATATATATAAAGGATTTACTCTACGATGAGACTGAGGACCTCGAACCTCCCCAGATCTCTCTGCGTGTATGTGAATGTCGCGGTGTATGTGCGTGTGACTGAGCTGTGTTCTAGAGCAGGTGTGTTACATAATACATTGAATACAATTGGTAACGTTTATTGCAGTACGATACACATATAAAAGTACATAGGTACAAATAAAGTTGATAACTAGCCGAGCTCATTGGAGATGCGTCCGACCATTGCATTAAATAATTTTTAAAAAATAATTAGATTCTCATTGTAACATATATGCTGTTTCAGTAGTACTCGTAGTGATTCCACATATTAACATATACACAACTATCAAAAATTTGATAGATATGGAGGTTATTTGGGTGGAATGGTGAACGTTACATTGTGTAAAGTGATCATTTCAGCCAGCCGAAGACAGGTCGTAAGCCTTGTAATTAACCATACTTCTATATTTTTAATAATAAAATCTATAATAAAAAATAACTTTTTAAACATAAATATCCATTATTTGTTTAAAATTTTACCAGCAACTATTTTTTTTAAATGTAATACAATAGAGAAATCAAATAATTAGATAATAATTTGTTTGACCTCTATATTTGAGTGTGTTCACTGATGTCTCTTTATTTTCTATGATGTTTAATAATTCTTTTTTGATTTTATTAAAAATTCTTCGCACAACACATTTTCTCGTTCTCTCGCCGTACACATTGTACTCTCGTGATTGGTACTCTCATGGTTCGTCCCGAGGATAGCTATGGTGAGGGTCAGTATTCATATTTACATTGTTTATCATCTCTTCTAAAATTATATTGTTAAGTTGTTACATTGCGATTTATTGTTAACTGAATTTCTGCCGGTACTAGACATTGTGGAACGACTGTAAAACGCTTAGTTAAACGGCCTGGTCTGTGAGACGCGAGCAGGGTCTCTACGAATGTATTTATTTAACTGTCGGTCACTTTGAAAGTTATTTCAAATTTTATTTATAACAATTATAAGTACGTAAGACGATTGGAATTTATTACATCTGAACAGGACTCTTAGAAGCGTTCATGATACTGGCAACAACAACAGCAAGGGAAATGAGATTAATGAAAGAAGTTCCAGGTTGGAATCTCGGTGGTACCCAGATATTTTATCATTATATAGTTTTTTTTTGTATGCCTTTTTAATTGATTCATTTAAATTGTTTTGAACTATTACAAGAGCTGTGCAAATAAGAACCTCAAGGCACCATATTATGATTTCAGTGTGTGTTATTGTGGGAGCTTACACAAACTAGTTTTAGGATATTAAATATGAAATTGTTCATGTTAATTTTAATAATGCAGCTCACGTTCTTGTTTGTATGCAGTTGTTCCTTTGTCCTTTCGAATATAAAGCTCTTGCAGTTAATTGTTGTACGAAGGATGCAATTTAAATTTAAATTCACTGCCATTACGTACGAATCAATAAATAATTCATGATGTGTCGTTATGTCATTAACGAGCAATCTTATTAAATAATAATTATAATAAGATTAAGGTGCTTTTCACATTTCTACCTTAGCATTTCAAATTGTCATGTGAACTTAACTGACTTTGTGAAAAGGTATGTTTTCAATGACGTTCTAGTGGTTGGGGGATCGAGCCTCGTTCCAGAAGTCTATTAAGTTATTCTCCAACATATAACATAAGGGTTTAGGTTAATTTTATAATAGTATGTGACAAATTCCGTGTACGCATCTCTATTTAAAAAAATTGTTAAAACTGTTGTATTGTTTCTTATTATAAAAGGCCAAGTATTCTTCCACCCATTTACAAATATTTTTAAATTATGATTATTAATTTCTAAACAGTCTTCTGCCAGTATACAATCTTAGTATTCTGCATGATTATATATAAAGAACCGATTATAACCAAACTAAGGCCTTTATTTATTAGATTAGATAATTTAAAAATTCAAAAATCTTAAATATAAAGTAATAAAAAAAGAGTTAAAAATAACCTCTAGAACTTAACAAACGACCCCTACTTCAATGTCTCCTTGTCAATCCCCCCTCCACTCCTACAAAGATTCCGTCTCGATGTTGTTTTAATATTTTATTTTTATTGAATAGTTCAGTTGTACATCAGTACTGACGAAGATACGTTAGTATCGAAATAGGTTGACGTAAAAATAACTCACAGTGGTTTATACACAGTTAAACGTGGATACAATTTTTGATCTATAGATATTTTCGTCTCCAGCAATCAATCGATTACAAGGAATAGAAGCGTCATTTTCACATAGAAGGCGGATAGTTAATTCATTAATTGTTGTCGTGTTTATCATGTTCATTTAAATAATATTATCAATAAATAATTAATTGTTATAAATTTATCCGATATTCTTCAAAATTTGTCTCCCTAAAACGCATTCATCCTGTCAAGTTCAGACAAGCAGGAAATAATATTGAAGCTAGGAAATTTAGTTCAATTAATTGTGGTACGCGGGTGTTTCTCGTACATTATACACACACACACACACACACACACGGCTGGTCGTATGGACGGAAGGCTGTATCGGACGAAAGGGAGAATTATGCTGATCGCCGATGACAGTAATGGTATTGCGCCGGGGGCTGCTCGACCAACCCTACGCAAATTACCTACCCCACTGCCCGTCGCTTCTGGTCCCCTAATAGGCTCGTAACACGAAGCTGCGATTATATGAATATTTACGCAATACTTGTAAAAAAAATGTTATATGTTGTATTGATTTTCATTTGCGGTCTATATACATTTCATTTCCATCGCATGTGATTGGTACAATTTTATTTATTTAATTGTGTAGTTTTAAAATAAATATAGCCATACAGAATTTCACAACCGTACTTGTTGTTTTTCTCATATATAATTTTTAGTATTGGAATTCTTCTGTAGATATATTTTCTAGTAACAGTTTATGTATTTTTATTTGTATTTATTTACAATATCAGTCAGTGCTGAACACAAGACCAACGGCGCTCGACCTTGAAAGGTCAATGCTAAGATAGACCAGTCATGTCTTCAAAGTCTGATATATCTAGCTTGATAGACATGTCTCTCTTAGATATTCAGGATTGTGGAGAAATGGCTCATAATAAAGATGAATAGAGAATAAAATTCGCCAAGATCCATCAGGAGTTGTAAAGTCAATAGTGATGATGATGATGATAATTGATTGTTTCGCAATTAAAAACCAACTTTTTCTCAAAATCATATCCAGAAGTTCCAACAATTTTTATTTTAAATACTAGTATAGGACTAAACAGTTTATATTTTAGACAGCATATAAAATTATATGCGAAAGAGACATACATAATATATATATATATATATATATGTAGTTAGACGAAACATTAAGGGATGGGAAAATACAAAACTTCTTGGGACACTACACACCTTAAACCACTTGTCGACAGTCTGCACCTTATTACGGTACTTGTCATAACGGGGCACCAATTTTTGTATACCTTCATCATAGAACGACGCCGCCTGGGATGAAAACAATGTCTATACTCCGTCTTTAAGTTCATCATCGTTATCAAAACGCTTGCCACCAGGGAACCGCTCAGATGAAGTAGAATAAGGATGTCACTTGGCGCTAAATCAGGACACACTTGGCGATGAATGTCAGCTGGTTTCATGTTTCGTGCATTCAAGAAACGAATCACGGACCGTATCTCACAGTCGGCGGACTGATCTATTGTCTTAAACATTTCAACCACTCACTACAAGATGGCCACACTATGTGAATGTCTCTAACGTTGCATGTGGTGAGTCAACAGAAAGGAAACCACTGCGCATGCGCAACATCGCAACCTCACCGCTACACCGGGAATATAAAGTAAAAATAACATGTACATTGTAAAAAGAAATATTAAAAAATTTCATGACACTTTTCAGGTTATTAATATTTAGTATCATCGTGTAGTTATCAACAGCCATTCGCTGCCACGTATTTCAGATTTTGAAAATTTCGTCAATCCAGTATAAAATGAAGACATGTCGTAAGTTTTCCTGTAACACGCGAACGAATTTCTGGTTTTCTGTCACCTTGTCAGTGCAACCCTTTAATCTGAATTCAATTAAAAGCCGGCTTACATGGCCGCTCCTTTATATCTCCCGGGAGACCGGCAGGCGGCCATCCGTCCGGATCAGCCACAGCCGCACGCCACCGGACGACGGATACGGGGAGCGAGCTGAACTTTTCTGCTCGGTGAGATTAACACGTTTCCGATCAGAATCGGACAAGATTCTGTGTTGGTGGGAAAGTCATCTTTATGGTGTGGAAAGTCTTGGTGTTAACTGCAAAAGATATACAGTGATATTTGGTTTTAGTAGATTATGAACCGTGATTATTGTGCACCGTAAATGATAGTGGTGTCTGAAAACAAATGTATAATACGGAACTCTTCAAGTATGGAGACGTCAGTGTGGTCAAATCAATTACAATTTGAAGATTACGATATCTGTGGTCTTCGTGGAAGACCAAAAATACTCAAATAAGGTTTTATTCAGTGACCCATAAGGGTGCAGAAGAGTAGGAACGCCGATGTTGAGATACCTCGGTCGTAGATGGTGTGGTACTAATGACCCACCGCTAACCCAGGACCATTTATAAACAAAAGCTCTTACTCATTCATCGCCAGGTTGACATATTTTATACTAAACAGGCGACCGTGCAAGCAAAGACGCACGGCCGCCAACCAAAATATTCCTCATTACACCTATGGTCCCATTAAAAATATTTGTTATGTAAAATATACAATGCACGAAATAATAATAACACAACAAAGTCGAGGGACAACTAGGGGATTACGCTAAAATACTCCCTCACGGGAAACAAGACGGGCACAAAAATAAAACAAGTGAAGTTGATTCTCTACCCGAGTACCACTGCTGGTAGATATTATCCAGGATACAAAATATGCAGTATCTTAGTTTAACGGAACCCAGATTTCATCATCTCCTTAATATAATAGTGGCTGCGGTGGTTCAAGCATGTGATTTACATGAAAAAAGGTTGTTTACCCAAAGTTAATAAGTATGACGAGCTTTGTGACTCCAATATATCTTGATTAGCATTTATGGTATAAATTAATATTTAATTTTAATTTAAATCTTAATTTATATCTTATAATAAATCTTAATTAATATCTTAATATTCATTAAATGAATATGCCGGAGATAGATCAGCATAGTGCCAAACGCTGATATAGAGCAAAGATGGATAGACAATACCCTGATGTATCTAAGATTTTACTGCCTCCAAAAAACCGTTCTGTTCTTCTCAGGTGGTACTACAACTCTAACCTGACCGTATAAAGGTACTATTAATAATAAATGAACCTTAAAGAAATAGTAAAAGTACTTTTAAAATTACCAATATTAACTTTGTGGTTAAAATTCATATTTTTTATTTATTATCTTTGTTTTATTAACCACTTGAATTGAGTTTAAATACATCTACTGCTTTCGAAAAATACCATTTTCTTCTTCAGGATGTCATAACTATATTAGTTATTATAATATATAACGATATTATTATTAAAAAATATAAATAGTAAAAGACAAATAAATATAGCTTCGTAATTATGTATAATCTTTATGCTTAATTGAGTGAAAAAGGATACAGGATTAACAGTTCCGAAGAAGCCTCGTAAACCTGGTTGCTGCATTTTACTCATCTCGCGCAGACAGACGAAGGTCAATATCTGATACCCCCGTGCAATGGCAGCCTGGGACACATTTTATCGGACTGTACACACAATCTGTTTCCAAGACCCCTCAAGTAGACGAAGAATACCGCTCCTGAAACATGCAAGTATTTGATGTAATCCGACACGGAAAATCCGGGTCCGTTACTGAGCCGGATCAGATACGTGTAATGACGCCTTTAATCGTGACGGACCGCAACAGGTGAACGGCTCGCGACTCAGTCGGTGACAAGTCATAACTTCTCTATAAAACGGATAATTTACGCTCAGGATCTCGGCTCCCCCGTTATTTTCTCTCACACTCTGTCTAATTATCGGATCTATTACTGGAGTCACGGCGAGCCCGCGCCATCTTCCGATACCGTGCCGGAGTATATCTGCCGGGTGAGCGTTTAAGCGAACACTCCACTTGTATACAAGCAGATATATATTATATATATATAGAGTCCGAACTCGACGGTGGAATTTTGAGACATCCATCTCGCAGACAGCGAAGCCAGATTAGCTTATATTCATTTCAACAACCCGAAGATTATCTCGGGCCGTAATTAATAGGTGAACATTTATTTACACCGTGTAAATAATGCGCTCTGTGATTCCTCCGATATTTTATCATTTATTTTTGCCTCTATTTCTGGCACTTCCCCGCCTATTGGCTACCAGAAATACCAACGTGTTAGTGAATAATATTTTATTCTTACGTATTGTCCGGTATTATTTTACTAGATATTTACACAGCGGAAGTTTCTTAATGTAATATCGTATCGTGTAAAATTTAAACTAATAATAAAGTACTTTTAAAATTCGCAATATACTATATATACCAAAAATATATAGCATATATGCTATATATTTTTGGTTAGTTATGACATCCTGAAGAAGAAAATGGTATTTTTCAAAACCGGTAGATGTATTTAAACTCAATTCAAGTGTTTAATAAAACAAAGATAATAAATAAAAAATATAAAAAATAATAAAGTATATTTCTTAATTAGGAGTCGTGGTATTTTTAGAAAATTTACTGTATTAAAAAAAAAAACATTCAAAGCATTAATTTAATCATTCATTTCAATTTTAATCAAAGTCGTTTGTTAGTTTCAATAACAAGTGACCAAATAATAAAAACCTTTATTTGTAACGAATGCTAAATGATACTCCTGACGACCCTTGACAAAAAAGGACACTCGATTGAATATTATATAAATAAATATTAAAAATACAATATGGAAATGAGTTTCTCACTTTTTTTTTATATACCATCTGATACGTTTCTATAAATATAAATCATAAGTAATATTAAAAAATAGAGCCATACCTTGCAGATAAACACAAAATAGTAAGCACGTAAGAACAAAACATATATAATGAATGCGTAATTTAGAATAAACATAATTAAAATACATTTATTATGTTATTTTTTATATATTATTATTTATTATGTTAGGGCCGGTTGTGTGAAACCAATTTTTTTTTGCAGTAACGGGTCTTTATTTAAAAATATTTACTTTTTGAAAGTACATTCAGTAGTAAACTCATTTTACTCTGCTATATCCGATAGTAAAAACGAGAATCGATAGTTAAATATGGCGGACTTTTCACAGCTATTCCAAAAGTCATCTGGCACATTGATACTTTGAACGATTACTCATTCAATATCTCGCTATTTTAGTGATGAGTTATCTCGCGATTTTATGATTGTGATCTCGTTGTTTAATATACATTATTACACATAATACGAAAAAATGTCACCACCAAAATGACAGATATCGAATGCTTAGGCGAAAAAATCCATAGATAATGCATAAAATAAAGCACATTTCATGATTATTTGTCACACCTATAGACATCTTCATCTATGCTTTAAGAATAGTAAATATAACGTTCGAACAACCTGCAAACGATTTTAATCACGGGCGTTAGTAAAAAGCTACTAGAGTAAAAAGTTACTAATGATCACACAACCGGCCCTCAGAAAATAATTTTCAGTTCACGTCCATTCAAATAAACGATGGATGAGAAATTATTGTCACTTTTTCCACGACGAAGTAACATTAGGGGTGAGTATTAACAAATAAAATATGTATTTTTTATTTATTATCTTAGTTTTATTAACCACAATTGAGTTTAAAAAACATCTACCGGTAGATGTTTTTTAAACTCAATTGTGGTTAATAAAACTAAGATAATAAATAAAAAATATGAATCTGAACCACCAAGTTAATATTGCTAATTTTAAAAGTAATAAAATATGTGATAATCGAAAATAAAATTTGGGAAGTGGGACTACGTAAAGATAGATTGAGGAGGTTGGATTTAACGTTGAGGTAGAGGGAAAACAAAAAAAAAATCTATGTGGGTTTGAAAATGATTGGCTAAAGTCGATATATTAGATTAATAGTTTATAAACTTTGTTTTTAAAAACCATTGTGAGTTTTATATATTTACCAACCGGTTTCGGAAAATACTTTTTCTTTCATCAGCATGATAAAAAAACTTACTTAAATTATGTCTCAAAAAGTTCTTATGTTTTAAAAATTCAATTAAAAAAATTAATCTAGTACATAACTTAAATTCTTACGATGATAGTAGTATTTGCTCAGTATGTGAGATGTTCCAGCGTTTTCATGTACGTTAGTTGTATCTCGGTAGGAGTTAAATAATGTATCAGATCTAACATTATAGTGCCCAAGAAACCTATTTTGTATTGAGAATTTTAAATGAATTCATCTAGCAGTGGATAGAAAATGGCTCTTAATGATGATGAAGATTATGATTAAATAACGCGTATTTAAAAAAAAAAGAATTTTTGAAATGTTTGCAGATTCATTCTAGCATAGTTAGGCCTTGGAGGTAATTTGGTCGATGTGATTCTTAAAAAGATGTTTGCTATCGGTGGGTGGACCTCAAATTATGTTCGTCCAAGTAGGAAGAGTAAAACATATAAACCAAATAAGATAAATCTCTTTGAAAGAGGCACGAAAAAATGTATTCTATTACTTCTTCAATATTATAAAAATTACTTTGTGGCCACATATTATATAAATAATAAAATAAAACACTTTGTTTAAACTACTATTTATTGATAAATCAACATGTTTTGATAAAAATTGGGGGTCTACAAATTAATTTGCAATAATAATTTTTATATTAGTAAAACTTGTAGAAATTTTTATTTTAGAATTTGGAGCACCTGAGATGTCTAAATAACAAATATTCTGAATTCTCCAATCACTTTTGGAAACAAACCATTCTTTTGACATTAATAAGGGTTTAGAAATTATACATACAAATACAACATTTGAAATTTTAGAAATAAGAAAAAGTATTAATGGCAAATTAAATATTATAAATAATCAAAATCCTTTTTTCAAATAAATAGTCACACTTTAAATTTGTTTTCACAGTACTTCTTAATAAGTTACACAACACTTACAGTTTTGTCTTTATCTATGCTAGCATTTTTAATTTTAGTATACATTGTTTCCTGTAGAAGATATTAGAGGTATCGAAACATGCTGATTCATTAATAAATAGTGTTTTAAACAAATAGTTTTATGATATTATTTAAACATTATTACCACCGGGACATGAAACCGGAACATTTCAATTCCGGTAGACTGCTTTACCAATTAATTAACACTCGTACTAAAATTGTCTTCAAATTTTGATGTGAATATTATATGTATTTCTTCCCGTTGGAAGGGATTTCGATTTAAAATGAGCAATAAACATAAATACGGTGGTCAACAAAATCTCTTGTTTTGACTAACGTGTTGATTTTTCCACGGTTCAGTGATCACAGATAAGGTCGGTTAGTGTGAATGTTTATTACTGAAATAAAAATTGGAAGGAATAGGTCATCGGATCCCCCGGAACGATGACCTATTAAGAAATGAAAGGAATCTCGGACTTTTCCTGGAATTTATTAGGGTGTGGGTCTCTTGCCGGGGGTTGCTGGGATGGGCGATGCTGGGAAGAGCAGTGGCTAGAGAGTCCTAACGGAGAATTCTACTGGCTCTCCCTCGCACCTCTTGCGACCTGGACAGGATGAATTTCTGCCGGACTGTTCTGCGACTGCAACACATCAATGTGACGTCTACCCTTCCCTTTTGGGGGTGTATGATTTATATAGCTTCTTTCTGGCCGCCTTCTGAAGTTAATGTGATAACGAGTCTCACGTCAAATTGTACAGGTATGGCTCTGGTACGATGATACCGGAACCAACCTATGATGGTATTATGATAATATGACTGAATGTAATAAAATAAATAAAAATATATGTAATTATGACGAATCGAAACGAGGATAAACAACTCTCAAAACTATTCGGTATTGGATGTAAATAAATAAATAAAAAATTTTACTGTATTTCAAATTATTCTTATTGGTTTGATTGGACATATGGGTAATGTTTGATTTATTCTTCTAATACTAGAATAAAGTAAAAATGAATACTGAAATTATGATGTTTAATCTATATTTTTACTGACAACCAACCCGCACCCAAATATTTTTTCTGTATATCTTTATAAATGATTCATCTAATGTGTTTGTTCTAAAATTGCAACGTCACGATAAATATTTAAATATTAATATGACATACAGATATTTTTTATATTCGTTAATTAACTAAATAGTGCGAAATGTAATATTTCAACTGTACTCGTATTAAACATAGTTGTTAGACTAATATTTATTTGATTTGTTAGTTACGATACGAGTGATAATCATTGAATATTATTGTTTTACCCACCCGTAACATCATCGTGTTAACATAATATAATCGGTGAATATTACACGTATTTTTCAATATAAAACCTCACCCGAAATCGATCCACAACATAGTTGAAACGTCTCAATAAATTGAATACCAATTATTTTTTATTGTCCCAAGACGTGAGCAGAGATGTGTATCTCCCTATAAATCAGTCTATTCTGTCGATAGCCTTTTTGCCTTATATTTGAGTAATGATAAATGTCTGCCCCGCCAACGGTAGCTGCTCAAACTTGTTTATTTTAATTAAACATTCCAATTTGCTCCGTCTAAATTATTCATCGCTCCTTGTAAGTACCAAGATTTCGTTTCTTAGCGTTATTCTTTCCATTTCAAAACATTTCTATGTCTCTTAACGACGTGTCTCCGGGCGAATTTGTTATTTTTTATTACAGATAATGCATGCAGCAATCGCGGCAGGAACGTTCCGTTTCGGGTTTATATTAGCGGTGGTCGATATTTGTCTCCCGGTGATTTTTAACCGGTTACCGCGAAGTCACCGAGACGTCCAGTTACTCGATGTCGTAATAACCAGCGGTTCCGTAGAATCGATCGAGTATATAGTACAGTAGGATGTAAGAAATGTCGGTGTCAACGGTCGATATTAAACATAAATCACTGTCATCGAGATTGTTGTACATGCATACAGCACTTTTAATTGTGTCAAAAGACCCACTTTTTCCCGGAGTTATTTTATGAATTTTACGGTTTTATAGTTTAGGTATGCAATTATACAACAACAATATTTTATGAAACATGGAACAATCATTTGCGTGTATGTAATATATAAATTATTAAATAATACTGCATAAATAAGTGACAGTATCATAGAAGGTAAGAATAGGGGTGGCGGGAGAAAAAGGACAACACATGTATGTTTGATCACGCTAACCTTTATCTCGCACCGTCAGTTTGTCTACCCAGCATTTTGCCTTGGTAATCGGGTAAAACCCACCGCCAAATATTCTATCCTCAAGGCTGATGACGCCAGGCAACTGCTCCTTGGCCCCTGAGAGCTCCGCCATCCTATGCTTCTCGCTACTTTTTTTCATTATGGCCCTTACACCGAACAGCGGACCGCCAGAGCTCTTCTTCTCCTCCAGTAATAGTGTATTTTCATCATTTCAAAAATCATTTTGTCTGCCCATAGATGTCTGCTGCTTAGCGGGCATTTAATTGGCCAACAGGAAGCTCGTGGGTACACGCACGTTGAGACTCATTTTGTTTCTTCTTAATAAGGTGCACACAGCCGGGGACGACTAATTTCTCATTGTGATATCCGTTAAAATGAACTATACAAATATGTTTGTACGATAAATATTGAATTGATCATACATTTCAAAACTTGGAACCGGTTTCAATAACAAACGGTTTTTAGCCATTCATAATTCCCCCTGTCTCCACGAGTCACAGCAAAAAACAAGTTATTTTGGAACCGGTTCCAAAGTAACCTAACAAATGATCCGGTACTCATTTGGAACAATAATCTGTGTTCCAGCAAATCGACGATATCAACCATTGCTAGTTTAAATAGACTGCTTAAAAGTTCCGAGAGTTTTTCCGTCACTGTCGAAAGTTTGTAGAGGAAACTTATTGATAATTCAACGACTTGTGAACATTATGGCAATTTGTTAAAACCACAACCCCCCGTTTGCATTACAGAAGTTTCTCTTATCTTTGTTTTAACCCTTCGCGGGGGGTGCGAACCAATTAATCATTTGCGTTTTTTTTGGTGTGCAAACATCTTAGATTACTCCCCCCCTCCCTCTCGTTGCCATGGTGACTACATATTTTGTACAGTGCCCATAAACGTCAAACTTGCGTTTTGACACTTTAAACAATGCCGTCCCTCAACACTCAGATGAACTCATACGTTCGAAAATAAAAATATATAGTATAAAAAAGTAGGCAGATAAACAATTTATTTGTGAATTCGGTACCCTTGAGGTTGGTTTATTTTTAATAATTGAGAAAATTTAATTTTAAATTGTAATAACCGTCAATTAAATTTTAAAATACCTAAGGGTAATAAAATTTTATTCCTTCCTTCCTTCCTTCTTAGTAAACTGTACAAATGATGCACATAAATGTACTCGATTTGTTTTAGATATTTCAATACCTAGTCAATTAAGAAAATAAACAAGTGTGCGCGAAAATTAAAATAAGTCATTTCACGTCTCAGTGGGCAGACAAAGGTTTTATTTGTGAATTCAGTACCTATGATTATTTAAAAAAATAATACACATACCGATATACACAAAATACAATGCTAAGCAATCATGTTCTAAAACATGAAATTTTAAATGAAATATAATGCAATTTGATCCGTTCCTTCCGAGTGTACTGTACACAAGTACACGCAATAATAATAATATTATAGGATAGTTTGTGTAGCGTCATTTCGTAAAAGCTTTCACCTCAAGGACGTCTTACACATTTATATTTATAGTCCTACATTATCATTGTTTTTAAAATTAAAAATTGTTATTTTAACTTACGGAATTTTTTTTTAAAGGTGTGTTTTAGTTTCTTCTTGCATAAAGTTTCTGATGCACTATTTTTTTATGGTGGAGGGCAGAGTTCTACGCTTTTTGGCCTGCAACGCCTCAACCGAAAATGTCCGTTCACTAAATTTAGACTTCTGGCAACGGTTCGTCGGTTCTACAACCCTTCCTGCGGCCGAAGTAGAGGATGACTTGAGAATTTGACGTTTACCATTCAAATTATCTGGGATATAAAGCTCCTGAAGACACAAAGGAGTTATGTTATGTGTGACCTTGTGCATCAACCAGCACAATTTAAATTCATCTCTTTCAGTAGTTAATGTTGCTCATGTTAAACGGATATTATATGAGAGAAATCAGACACTCCATATATTATCCGTGCAGCCGCATTTAGAATAGATTACATTCTATCTAGCTGAAACATTGGCAGGCCAGCATAGAATAGTCCACACGCGACACCACAATGCGTAGACGGGCTGCCTCAAGAGGAAGATGTCTCCGAATACTTTTAATCTGTCTCAGTTGATGTCAGCATGCACTGACAGTCTTACTGATTTGTGTATTCATTGAAAGATCACGCCCAACAACTTAACTGCAGATTTAACATTCGCAGACATTGATTCCTGTATTAAGTATTGTCTTGTAAGTATTGCTGTCCATGGTAATTCTGTTTTGGATGGATTCAATGTAAATCTATTTTGTGACATCCACTCGCCTATTTTCTTGACGCCTCTTTTGCAATTTTTTTTTTTAATACCTTTGTCTCACCCGGCTTACAAAAAAAAAAGAAATATAATTTATATTGAGCTTTGCATATCTAACCTAGGTAGGTAGGTTAGGTAGATAGCAGTGGCGATCGGTGACTTGTTGTAGAAGGGATGCTGGATAATAAGTTTAAACCTACTATCAAATATACAAATCTATAGAATGAATGAATGATTCAATTTTACACTCGTATAATTCATTGTTTTCGTTTTTCGTGAAGAATCCATGTTATTTTCTGTATTAATTTAATAATTCAACAAAATTTTCTCAAAATAATCCGTTCGCTTTGTAATATGTATTCTAGTCTGTGCATTATACCCATAAGCATTAAAGTCGTTTTTTGTACTTTGGATGCTGTTATGCCAATGCGTATACAGTATTCAAAGACCTTGACAGGCGTAACTGAATGCGCATGCGCGAAAGTAGAATACTTTCAAACTTGTGGATGCGGAACGAATGGTAGAATCCATTGTTGCTGGTTGAGAATGTTTATGTATTTCAACTCATTCCGTGCGTCCGCCATGTCGTATTGTGCGTTATGACTGGTCTCTAAAGGACAAGGCGAAAAACTCCAAACGTTTTTGACTCTACAGCACAAGGGATGCGGAGCATCCAAAGCATGTATGAAGCAACCGTTTCATTCGATTCAGAAAGAACCTGCTAACTATTCTGTGTAAGTATGATTTTTTTCGGTCTCTATTGACGGGCCAGCGAGATCCAGTGTTATATTTATTATGGGTTTATTTTATAAAAGTATTATTATCATAAAAATATTTTTAGTCCTTTATTTCTTGTACTTCGTTTTTTTAGAATTATAGATTGCTTCTGAAAGACTATAAATAACTTATTTCCTTGCAAAGCGCTTCCACTTCAGGTGAACACAATCGTACTTCTGTAGCATTGTTATTTTCAGCGTAACCTTAGTTCAAGCTCAGTGTGTCCCTGGTACATCACTTTATAAATAAATATATTCATATACATTTAGTGCTAATTAATTAGCTTTTTAAAAACTTGAGACACATGTTATATAATACACACTATTGAACCGTTTGACTGATTGACCGACTCGCCTGTCCAACGCATACTAAATACAAAAAGTATAATATTTGGTGATTCAATGAATAAAAAACAAAGAAAGAAAAATAATGCATTTTATTATTTTTACATAAACTAAAATCAAAAAATACTTAGTTTAAATTATTAATAGGTTATTGGGGACCCTGATACACATATAATAGTTACAGTATAATATTAAAGAAAAATATAAAAATATTTTTAAACAATTAGTAGAATAAAATGTGCATACAACTTTTATGGTTGAAAAATAAAAATTGAATAATATGAGATATGTTTTTTGGTTAATTAATCTGACATCCTGAAATTATGTTTTCCGAAACTCATTAAGTGGTTTTAATAAACAATGTTATGTAATGTATGAATTTTTTTTTTTTGAAAACTAACACATAAGTAGGTACAGTGCGTGGATTGAACGTCAACAAAGTTTAACCATGAGACACGCGACAGTCAATAAATAATATGTATACAAGTGTATAAGATCTATATACGACTTCTCATAATTGAATTTAACTTCCCCCTTTTAGTGAACTCTTCCTGTACCGGTTGACCCTTGAATTGCGAAGACACGAACTCCGTCGACTTGCAGACGGGATGTGGAAGAGTTTAAGCGTTCGGGCGGCAGAGGGTTCGAGCCGTGACGCGACGGGGGCGCGTCGGACGCGCGCAGCCCGGCTAATGGATTATTCATCTCCGGCATTAAAAAATTAACTGTCGCCTTCAATTATCCGTGTTCCCGCGCTCCTAATTCTCGGATGCCCGCGATATATATTTAGGCCGCCCGGGCTGCTTCGGCAGGGTTGGCCGCAGTAACGCGTTTCTAATCGACAATGTTGGTTCTTAAATCATTAACGTTGTTTACCGTTTTTTTTTACGAATATTTGCCCCATTTATAACTTCTTGCGGATTTACTGTTGTAGGGTTGTGCTTTATCAGTTAATATAGACTCGAAAGGTGCGTGTGCTATTAGTTGTCGAGTCACTCGGGTGGAATGGCTGACGTTTAAAGTTTATTTTATTAGGATCAGAAAATTTAATACGTGATGAGACTGAAGGGCCTCTTCAGGTGTCAGCGTGTATATGAATGTGGAATGTACGAGTGAGTATATATACTGTGACTAGAACAAGGTGTATTATTAAGACAGGCGTTTATTGCGGGATTTTCACAATTGAATGTACACGAGTATAAAGTTAATTTGGAGATGCTCGCATGAGGTGTTTCTGAAAGGACAAGCTGCAGAGAATTGTATAGACAATTAGAATTGTATAGTCTCGATGTATAGACATCTCCATTTCTGTGGGTACCGGGCAGACTGATATAACTGTCAAGTGTCTGGATTGACAGCCAGGTACTGTAAGGCTCGTGCAGGTCACCTACACTGTCATAGCTCAAGTGTATCATGTGGTCATATCATCTTCATTCATATTTTCGTCTTCTTTAATGAGACTCGACAGTCCACGACCGCATTTACTACCGATGTTATCTATGTCGCTATCCGCGTCCCGCGGATTGGATTACGACGATTCCGGTCGTAAATCGGAATCGCCGCCGAGGGTTGGGGGGGAAGGAAGGGTATAAGGTTCGAAGGACCAGCAGATCTCTGCTTCCGATTGAAGACGGTGAATTCACAGCTTCACCCGCGGCACACAAAACAACAAATGACAATCATTGTTCACACAAATTACAGGATCACACAATACAGTGCTCACGCACTGGATCTGAATAAATCCACACCGCTAATGATGTCGCGCTCGAACAAGCATCGGTCACGCGTTTACGTCTGCTGACGTCAGAGAGAAGTGTGAATTAGAACGCGGAAATGTGTTAATAATATGGGTCGCGGCCGATTCGCAAGACTCGCCAAAAATGTGGTGTACGAATCCGGAACACTGTCTACTATGGACCTGTTTTCTTACTCCCTCCTTAGAAACTCGTGATTTGTAATTCTCTCAGTCTAGGTGTTTTCATCCTTAATACTAATTACATTAGTGAAGATTACGTTGCGTTGATCACATTGAGTGCTTCAAACCTCAGGTACATCTGGTATAAGGAATACTACATTTGACGAGTCCTCAATCATTAATGCATTGAATGCTTTAATTGTGTTGAGTGGACGAATGTGTACAAAGAGTGGAGAATAATAACGATACCGGTAGAATACTTTCAGTCCAGCCCTCACTCCTCTGTGGTGATGAACGTAACTTTTCGTGATGTTTGTTTGCGGACGAGAATGAATAAGTCAGTTTAATCCCCGCTGATGATTGAGTACTTTTCGCGTCATCTTTTGATGGACTGAATAAATTGTCCCCGATGTGTCGTGAGAAATGTATTTTTACAATTTTAATTTTAATACACCTAATTAATTATTTTCAACGCTCTTTTTAATTATTTTGTTTTGATTAGAACTTCACTTGATTTTTCTTTATTTTTAGTTTAATTAATTTCCTTTTCATACACATGCAATTGCGTATTTTATTTTTGTTGAACTGAAACAGAATATTGCAAAAAAAAAACTGACGCACTATTGGGGTCGTCGTCTCTTTCGGACATTGTTTGATATATTTGCACACGGCTAGTTTGAAATATTTTACAATATTAAAACGGTAATGAAGATGCTTCTTTCCATATAATATTTAAAGATACAAAATATTTTTAATTTTCCTTTAAAATCCGTACGACGCTGAGCTTGAACTGTTTGAATTTCATTTTATTTTTAAAATCTTGATAATAAAATAAATAAATTAATGCTGTTTTTTTAAACAAAAATTTTCTCTTTGAATGCCCACACTATACTTTATAAAATTAATATATTTTTAATGATTTAAAAATACCTTATTGAATTATGTGAATTAAAGAAAATATAAATAAAAAATATCTTTAAACTCTTTTTTATTTATTTATTTATTGATGTACATATTTTTGTTATAAGAGAAGTGAATATATTATAATATAATATTGTAATATGTTTATTGTGTGGGATAGAGTAGACTCCACCTTTGATATATACAGCGTTGTCCTGGCTACTTTGCTAGACTGAAGTCTGTGTTAAAGTGGCCAGTTTTTTTCGTGCTGTTATTTAAGATTCGATAGGAATAAAAATAGAGATAAATAAAAAAATAAAAATATATATATATAGAATATAAGAAAATGAAATGGGAGTGTTGTAGAATTAGTGTAGGCACTGTATAACTTTAGCTAAAAACTTTGCGTATCCACGTAGGTAGGTACCTGTTTCTTAGTATTCAATAATAATTTAATTCTATACCAGAAGATAACTAACTACTTACTTTTCTGTATAAATTTGGAAGTATGTTTTTTCCTGTATTGATGAATTTACCTAATAAATAATTATAATACTATTCTTAATGTAAATTAAATTAATTAATTAGAAAGCTTTAGTAAGTATTGCTATCGGGATACAATACCACAAAACTATGTTCTGAAATTGTGACTTCACAACAAAAATGTGTCTTCATTAAAAAAAATACTATTCCACCAAGATCTTAGACTAAAATAATTCCCCCAAATCCATTTATAAAAATCGTTGTGAAAAAAACTATTTCCCTGATGTAAAAAATATTGTTAATAAATAAAAATCACGAACAAAGTAGTTTTTAGTTTTATTTATATCTAAAAATATATTAAGCTTAAGCTTTTCATCTTTCCAATTACATTTTTTTTGTATTGTATGCACCCATACATAGATCACTTTCACCTTTATTAAAAATGTTGTTCATCGTGAATTTGTAGTAACGACATTGTTTTAATAGTGTAACGTGTCTAAAATAAACTAAACGAGAAGCGATTAGTTAAGACGACGAAGGCGACACATTCTTAGTGGTGTTCCTTGTCGAAAATTCAACATTGACCAGAAGGGGTGGTGCCATCCGGCGTAGACATTTCTTCGAATCAGACTATACAGATGACTCTGCTGACGGTTTGTTCTACATTTGAATGAGGAAGAGAGGGAAGAACGTGACTCTTGTGACACAACTCTGGCCTCATCACATTCTTCTTCTTATCGTTTATCTTCGTGGACTATTAAGGCTTCTGACGGGACCGTTTTTCAGTAGCTGGTTAATCTGGTCATGCTAGGTATTTCGTGGACGTTCATTGTTTCTGGTAACATAAACAATTATCTCTACTTCTGATCAGATTTAAATTCACAATTTGTTCACTTTTGATTCTCATCTTTAAAGAAAAGACTCAAATATTTAAATTTCCCTTTCGAGTGAAATAAATTTCAAGATTCTGGTGTATAGTTGTGAAATAGGTAAAACAAAATATAATAATCTTATATTATTAGAATATTTTACACAATTTAAAAAAAATTTATAATAATTAGCTATTGATAACACTACACAATCTAGGGTAAGTACGGGTTAGTTGCTCAGGTTTCCTTGAATTTGCGGCATTTTTCTTCCAGTTTATCAATCAGTAGTCCTTTATCATAGAATCATTGCATTTGAACGAACATTTTGGCAGCTAAATCTTTTCAGTGGTAAACAAAAAAGGGCTACGTTTCCTGAATGCCTTTCCTTCGCACACATCTGTAGAATTCCACCTCTGTTGTTTGGCAAGTCTCAAATAAAACGTCCGGTTTCAGTTGGTTGCGATTCTATGTTGTTTCTTAATTATGATAAAGATGTCCCTATGCAGTGTACGGCGATGTCCACGAGATTCCTCATCTTTGATATTGTTTACGCACCTTTTGTTCCTTTGGCTTGCACCTCTAGGATTTCTTGTTAATTAATAATAATGGATTATTTGTATAGTGCCATTTTCGTAAAAACTTTCACCTCAAGGGCGCTTAAGGGATTGGTATTGGTCATTTTATGTTGTGTGAATGTTGCCGCTTTTCGGAGTTTGAATGATTGCTGTCAAATGACCAGCGGAGATCAATTGCGGTCAGTACATTGTCCATTGTCCAGTATATTGTAAGAAGCTCTCAACAACGGCCATACGATGGAAGTACGGGGGAAAACTACCCAGAGATAAGAAGAACAATAACATTGGACCAGCCACGACGCCAGAGAAACAGCTACTGTCAATCAAAGGTTTATGGTAGTGTTAATTCTGCATACATGACCATATTATCAATAAGAAACCCTGGGACAGCAGCTATCGAAGGCATTCACGGAAACAGACATCGTCTTCCATTCCAATTTCTTTCTGAATAAGGTCAGGAGTATTTCCATTATATATTTTTTAAACCGTCTTGTCCTATTCTAAATCCGTTAACGCTCAAGATAATCTTGGTCTTGTACAGTCGCTCTCTTCCTTGACAACAGATTTGAGATTTATCGAGTATCGCACTACTTTGGCATCGATCGCATTGCGTGTCCTTCAAGAGTGCCCTCGATGGCGACGATTGGCGCAAACCCAGCTCAGGAGGCCGCACACGAGGCCACGCAAGAGGCCTCGCAGAAGGCCGCGCAGGAGACCGCGCAGGAGACCGCGCAGGAAGCCGCGCGGTGTCGCGCGGGTTGGCACACGCCGCGCGATAATGACCGCGGCTATATCGGTGCGGGGCGGCGCGCGGGTCGCGCGGGGGCGGGGGCCGTGTCAGCCGCAGTGAGTGATGCCCGCCGGCGGTGCATAAATCCTCCGCAGACGGGAGCGGCCCCTCCCGTTTCCAGCGCTCACATATTTTACCCCCGGGAGGGTGGCCACAAAGGAAAAAGGGATAGTTTCTCGTATTTTATTTTTTGTAAAATATTACATTAAATAATTATTTCACTTTCATTTTTGTACATTTTTAATGTCTAGAGAAGACCTCGTTAGTAAATTAAATAAAAACATGAATATAATTCGACATAAAGGGGAATGTGCGTTCGGGTAGATAATAAAGTTAAAAGTCAGTTAATACAGTATTTTGTTATATGAAAATGAGCTTCACATCAACAGGAGAAAACAAAAAGTAAACATGATTATTTTCAATAGACATACATTATGAGGGGTTGAGAAAAAATCCGCCAATTGACAATAAATAGAGTATGATGCGCTTGGAAATGATTTTCTGGCAATAGTAGCACTTTTACTAATGATTCACTGCTCTTCAAAACATGCATTGATGCATTTTATCACAAATCTCCACTCTGGCTATCAAATCAGTTCCTAAAACGTTTATCTAATTTATTTATTGTTATTGTGTTTAGTTTGTAGAACTCCATGTTGCGTGTGCTCCAACGGTGAGTAAACCACATACAATCGACTTATTTAACTGATTTTAGTTACCCCTTCATCTATGGCCCTAACCGCTTAAACAGTTCTAACATATAATAATGCTTACGCAAACTACCAGAACTCGATAATAATATTTATTTTAATTTTACGATTATCTCCATTGGATAGTCGCAGATTTGGCTGTTTCTGAACCTATCGTGTGGTCAAAATATCTATTACGCATATTTATAATTTATATCGCATTATTATCAAGCCGTAACATATTATGACATATATAATTAAATATGAATCATACATCTGCTGATTAAATTATATATTCTAAATCAAATATAGACATTAATCCATTTATTCTCAGTACATTCGAAAAACACATACGAATCGTATTTGAACTATTTTTGTTACAAACTTGGGTGTCATACTAAAATGTCCATTGTTTCATCTTTATTTCACAATTTTTTAATTTACTAAATTTTGTCATTATGTTGTCCCCGCAACTATTAAAATCCTATCGAATTTGTGGCGTTTATATATATCCATATATTATTTGGAGTTGGATTTGTTATTTTTTTTTATAATGACGGTGGGGATGCTTATGTCGGATCATGCGCATTTCATGAGTAAACTCTTCGACTTAGGACTTGTCCGTAAACCGTGGTGTGTTTGTGCTCAGGTGAGGCAGAGGCTGGAGCACATCTTCTGGGACTGCGTGATTATGAATGATGCACGTAAGATCATGATTGCGGGATTAGAAGGAATAGCTCATCGGATCCTCCGGAGCTGAATATTGAATATTTTATTAACTCGAAATGAATTTCGAAGTCTTTGGGAAAGTTTGGTTACCCTTTTCCTTGTACTCTACCCTATCCAAACTCCGCCTGTCTTTAAAATCAAATTCTTATAACGTACTAATTAGTATTTACATACTTTAAACTGAAATCACATCTCTCCCAATAACATAATTTAAAAAACTTACGGTAAAAGTCGATGTCATATTTATAATTTTTTTTTTTTTACATGGTGCAATCATATATTTTTTTAGTGATAATGTATATTTTTTGTTGCAATTTTAGAACATAGACATATGATATTTAAAATAAACTAGCTTAATCAATAAGAAAGATATGCAGATAAAATCCATGTATTGAAATTATTTGGTTACCGGGATGCGAATCTGCAGGGAGAATGCGTTATTATTTCGCCACGTTAACCACTTAAATTTACGATAAATGTATACTTATACAGTATTTTTAAATGAGGCATCAATTATTTTCATTTAAAAGCTGCATATTCTAAAAATTTTCATAAATTCAATTAATTTCATTTTGATGGTGACACTTTCTCCCGGCAAGAGGAGGTTCCGGGTTCATGTCCCGGTGTAAACTAAATATTGTTTTGATATATAGATTTCTAAGAAGTTCTTCTAGCAGAAGATACATTTTGTTAGTAAATAAAATAATTGTGTTATTATTATTTTTCTATATTTTTATTTTATCCTTTACATACTTTTTCATTAACTTTGTGAGCTGTCGCGACATCTAGTTTGTCACCATGTAATCTCATAAATAGACATATCTGATAAATAAATGAATACCTATTAAATATTATAAATACATAAACATGGGGTGCCCTACTAGACACATGCGTAATATATATTCCTTTTTTTTGTATTACTAATTAATTAACTAAATAACTAATATAACTTTAAAGTAATTTACTTAACTAATATATCGAATTCCCTCTTATATATTATTAATACAATTTTATTGGAAAAACTTCATTTTATATTAGGAAGACATAATTATTTGGACGTTTTGACAGTTTTCAACCACTCATAGTTTAATCTGATGTTGTTATTAATTTTATGTTTTGTAACTGGCGTTAATGGAGTACGGATATTCATGTCAAATTTGACTGACTGAATAGGTCCATGTTATTTATTAATTTACAGGGATAACTATTTTTGAAATGCAATTAAATTCTTGACTTTTACCAGAGGTACCTACTTTTTAAATATACTTATTAAATGTATTAATTAGAAAGATATACATATAAAATCAATTTTATCGAAAAATATTGTTGTTGCTGCCGGGATCTCTTTCCAATCCGGGGAAGGTGCATTAACCGACTGTACTACAGCATACAGTACTTTTGACGTCAAATTTTCGAACCAATATGTTACACTTTTCAAATTAATTAATTAATTTATTTATTTATATATATTTTGACATCCATATTTATGTACTAACAGAGGTGAATACATAATAAATATACATAATACATAGTTTATTGTGTGGGATGGAGTAGACTTCACCTCTGATATATACAGCGTTGTCCTGGCTACTTTGCTAGACTTAAGTCTGTGTTAAAGTAGCCAGTTTTTTTTTTCGTGCTGTTGTGGTGTTATTTGGAATAAAAAGATAAATCAAATATGAATAAAAAAGTAAAAATATAATAAAAATATATGGAGTGGGAGTGTTGTAGGACTAGTGAGTTATTAGTAAAAGAATTGTATACATTATATTAAATTGTTGGATATCCATGCTTCTGATTCATCTCTACCTGATTGAATCATATATTGGGTCCATATTTGTGTAATCTTATAAGAATTGTACGATTTCCAGTTGGTATCTATCGTTCTATTATTTGAAAGCTATCTATTTTGTTTTTACGGAATCTCAAATATCAATATGTTCTGAATAATTACAACTTCACAATAAGAATGTGTTCTCCTTAATAATACTTATATGGCAATTTGATACCTCAGTCAAGTGGGGAAATATCAAGATAGCAGAACGCTCGCTTAGCATGTGAAAGTTACCGGGATTGGTACTCGGCGTCTCCAAAATACTGTTGATTTTAAAAGTATACCGGTAGTGGTGAAAATGAATCACAAGTTAATTGTGCGAAAATATGAAACTATTACGAATTATTATTTATTGACATATATACTCGTATACATTATATTATATTTGGTGCCGACCTTTTTGAGTCGAGTCATGGAAGGGTTTTTTTTTAAATACGTGGGTATATATACATACTAATATACCCGAACAGTAATAATAACTCTAAATGTGTTTTGTACAAAATTTAATTGAGGGAAAAAATTTAAATATTCATGTTCACGAAATTTTCAAAACTTCTATTAAAATGATGCTCTTGGTTATAATATGGATAATAATACTGAAGAAATTATAGGGCGACTTGAAGCATATATAACTAACTAACTTTCCATTACACCGTTTCCCCGCGGGAGTGGGCAGAGAGGATAGAGCACCACACTCTTCTGTCCTGACACATAATTCTCACCTCATCTACATTTTCTCATACAAGCTTGCCGATTTTTGAGGCTTCTAATAATACGATTTGACATATAAAGAGTGTTATTTTTAAAGGTATAGAACTTTAAAATTAAATAAAACACATAAAAATCATGGTGATGGCCACGGTATTGGGTTTATTGGAAAGATAATTGTATGCCATTAGTGTTTAAATATGATTTCGCGCATATGGGGGCCGCGGTTGGCTCGAATAAAGCGTAATCTGGAAGTTTAATTTTCGACCACTTTTTGGAACAGCTGGGGAAGTATATCAACAATAACGCAACGAATGTTGTCTTCCAAGTCGTTTATTGGCGTAGACTAGGCACTTCACATATCCCCGCAGAAAATAATCCAAAGGTGTTATATCTCACGATCTTGGAGGCCAATTCACAGGTCCATTACGCGAAATTATGCGCTCATCGAATGTTTCCTTCAATAAATAGATTGTGGCGCGCGCTGTGTGAAACCTCAGCTCTTTCACATTAATGCCATTCAATTGAGGAACGAAAAAGTCAGTAACGTTCTGGCCGGCATCATTTATGAAGAAATAACAGCTTCTTCGGTGCGCACTATACGACGTCTCTTCGGATGCGTATTATCAATTAGAGTAGAGTAGAGTGCGAAAACAATCCACAGTTATTCGAATTACTTGCTCGGGTAGACGATTATGCCGACCGTGAAATGGACGAAGCGCACGGTAAGTTATGATTCAAGTAATGATTCATCCAGAGAAGTAGCCGATCTTACATATTATAACACAGGGAAAGATTGATAGAAATTGGGGCCCTTGAAGAATGGAAACATCGTGGATGTTAAAACTGAGCCAGTCCATTGTAGAGCTGCACCGGTCCTCAGTAAACAAAGTGTTGATAGCCAATGTCTGTTTAACTGATGAGGCTCGAATAGAAAAAGAAGAAGACAAATTTTAATATATATGTTTTATGCGAAGAGTTTCATATTGATTTGTCATAAATTATTATGTTTCTGATGTTTCTAATAAATGATTAAATAAAAGCGAGTAAAAGAATAAAATAAATCAGTTAGGGTATTGCCTCGGAATCCGAGCCGCACCCGCCAAGAGGATACGGCATTCCCCAACTCTTTCACGGTTTTAATTTATAGGTATCCGAGTCGGCTTTTAGCCAATTTATCGTCTTCAAAATATGTCATTAATTTAAACGGTTTCTTCTGCTCTCCCTCCAGATTATTCAATGTGTCTCCGGGATGATTTTATTTGTGATTCGGCAACCGCCCCCCGATGTTGTCGTCCGCTCCGACCCTCGGGGATCACCCGGCGAGCGTCTGTTGACGCCGGGGACTCCCTTCAACGCAAATGCCGCTTTGTGTTCACATAGGAAACTAATTTTGATTCTTTAATATTAAATGAAGTTAAATTAAATATTAAATGAAGTGAAAATTTTCTTTGGCGCAAGGAATGATGTTGTAAATCTTCTAATATAAAATCATGCTTAATGTCGTATGTAAGTGATGATCTCACTGAAGACTAAAAATGGTAAAGAGTTTTTTCTGTTTCCGAGGTAAGTTTTATACAACTCCATAATCACATACGTGAAAATAAAACACATGTTTTTTTATTCTACTCGTTTAATTTACTTGAGACGCGTTTATATTTTACGCGATAATAATTTAAATGTATAAAAATCTTTTTTAAAACATTTTTCCTTTTTTACTTTCTAATCTTATTTCATAAATTATAGATAATTCGAGGATTTGATTCTGCCGAAACCTTTTTTCTGTTATAGATCTACCAATGATGTGAAACAAGATCACCGATTGCACATTGATGCATCCATTAAATTAATGCATCATTCCTGTTGAACATAACCACTTCCTAGAATCATGTAAACATTACGTAAATTTCAAAATATCAAAAATGTCTTTCTTACCGTATTACCTCCTTAAATTATAAAATTATATAGCTTTGATATTAAAATACCATTAGTGTTGAAACTGAATGGTTACTTAGAATAATTAGAAGCATCCAAAATGTATGGAAATCCTCAGAATTTCAATGAATATTGTTGTCCCTTTTCACTTCATGTAAATAACATTGTATAGCTGTCCCCGATTATAGTTATAAATACAAGTTGTTGAGTTAATTTGTTAGATTGGTAATGCCCTTATAAGGCGAAACGCGTCTCGGGTAAATTAAATGAGTAGAATAAAAAACAAGTGTTTTATTTTCACGTACGAGGTTAAAGAGCTTGGAACTTACTTGGGAACAGTACGACGCCCCAGATATTCTGAGGAAGGTAAAAGTACGCAGTTACAATGACATTCTATTGTGTATCATGACACGCACAAGCCAACAGGATGAAGAACAAGACAGCCCTGCAAGAGGTAGGCGGGTGCCTCACAGCGAGAATGAAAGAGATAGAAGCAGAGTGGAGGAACGGTGTTATACTCCAGATATCCTGAGGAAAATGCAAGCATCGAGGCTGCAGTGGGCGAGATATGTAGCGAGAGTAAATGTGTACCCAACGTTGTAATGCTAAATAAAAACTTACCAGGGCGGAATTTGATTTTAACTCTACTCCCCTTTTTTCTTTTTCGATGTATTCCCACAAAAAAATTTAATTTAATGTTTTAGGTTATGTCAAAAAGCTATCGAGCTAAAACATATAAATTTGGGAATGACTTTTTATTTTAGTTGAGTTCACATATTTCATCTACCTTCGAGTACATGTGGACAATGGTTCAAAGAATGGGATCCAGATGATCCAATTATTAACAAAAAAACTTCCTCGTAATGATTTTCACATTTTAAAAATGCTCCGGTCCTGTACATATTTGATGTTAAAAATTCTATGCGGAAAATTTCTTATCAAAATGTACTTAAAAATAAGCTCCTTGTCAAAAAAAGTGACAAGGCGGCGCCCTGGCTCGAAAATAAGTGGCCGCCCTAGCCCCACTACTCCACTATGTGTACCAATGTGTACCATAAGACCGAGACATAGGTGGTCGTGTAATGTCAAGACAAATACGCAAGGGATAATGTGAAGAAGACTTGTAAGAGGTAGTCAATATACGGATGCTGCACTGATTTTTTTTCTCTACATTAAAACGGATTCGTATATGATTTGACTTCAAATTCGACTAGATTTGAAAATCATATAATGTCAAGCAAGAGTAAAAGAGCTAGCTTCGCCTATAAATAAGAATCATATTTGGATATTACCACTTTTAAAATTTATCCATGTGTTGAAATATTTTATTGCAGTCACGTTCACGGCGTACCTCGCAAACACACAAACAAAAGAACGTTCATCGATAGCCCGCACGCCACGGCCCGTGACGTACATTTGCCGGTCGCGGCGGGCTTATTCAAATTGCACCTAATCCCTACTGCTGTTTCTAAATCTCACAATATTTTAAAGCCTCCGCCCGCCGAACCTCGTTGCGTTTAATTTACGGCTTAGCCTGCTCACCAGAATTTCGGAATAATTACATTGTCTCGCGATATTTCGGCTTTATTCTGCGCCTTCGGAGCCGCAGTCACCGGAGCTATTTGCATACTTAATTCGCTCCGTGTCGCTGGATCAGTCCTCCTTCGAGATTCTGTTGAGAGTTCTGCCCGATCTCGAACATTTAAATAATGCCCCTTTGCTTCGCAATCTCCGCTAATTTTTCAGCCTCGATTCTTGCTCGGGAAACGGATGAAGGATGGCGCGGAAGATGGACCCGCCCCTGCAATTTCGGTGAAGAGTTATCGTGTCTTCCCGTTATAGTAAACGTTCGGTACGGTAATCTCATATTAAAATAAATGTTGTTAAGAATTATTTTAAAATAAAAACAATTTTATTGTGTAATTGCAATTTAAGAACATAGTCCTGTGATATTTAAAACAAATTAGAAAAATTTGAGACTTATATATAATATTTTTAAATTATACATCATTCCATGTTAATTAAAAAATCCTCGACGGTCTCTCATTACTGAGGATCTCTCTTGACTATGTTCTTCTGTTTTTCTCGTCATCTAGTAGATTTGAGATCTCGACATCACCAGATAAGTGCATTTTCCACTTAATCTGTCTCAACGGGAAAGAGACACCAGTTACATACACTTAAATAAAACCTTAAATTAAACATGTATATACTCGTATATATTTGTTAGAAATGAAGTTACTTTTTATCTCGCGTATTAAAGTTCCGGATATATGTATAAATATTTAATCTTTAATTTTTCTATATGTCTATTAATTAATTAAATTTGTTTTAAACACAATTAAGATGTTATAGTGTTATCTGGCTATAAAAATCATTAAGGTTAATGACAACAGTGACACTATGACTTCCGCGAAATACCTGGTATAGTAAATAGTTCACAAAGACGTATCGAAGTAGAATGTGAATACCTGGAAGACGGTTCTGTTAGAAACCTCGACCATCGACGAGTGTGCTTAAGAAAATTCTTGAAAATGAACAAGTCATAAATGATACACCAGGACAGACGAAGCGTTCTAACTTATCTTATAAGATTGTAAGTACACACTAACAAGACATAATTAACCCATGAGCCAGGTTTCGTAAATGAAACGTTAGAATTGAAAATTGGGAATTAGAATTGAAAATAAAAAAAAACTTCATTATTTTATCCCCTCTGCCTATTTGGGAAATATGGGGGTGGTGTATTAGGGAGTAATGGCAAGATAAATAAATCAAAATCGAACGGACGGCTTCTCACGGTGCATAATCGCACGCCGCTCAGTGCGCGGAGCGGAGTTCGGCGGTTCGTGAAGTTTCTCGGTACTACGCCCGCCTCGGCTCGTCTCAGTCCGTCTCAGCCGCGGATCCTCGACATCGATCAAACAACGTCTTGATGCGGTATTAATTATCGCCGCGCCGTCCGAGGGCATTATGCGAAATAATTTCAAAATATTTTGATATGTATCACCTGTCGGATTCTCGGCGGGCACTGGGCCGTGTGTATTTTGGTCAGAGAAGACAATAGGCTGACCCGTGATGCACGCCAGTTCACCCGCTCCAACCATCCGGTCATTCTTATCTGCTCGTCGCACATCGGCCGGCGTGCCGCTCTTTCGGGATTGCCGCGCGGCTGGAAGCGTTCACCTCCCGATGCGTTCATTTCGGTCGCAGCGTTCTGCGTGCAAACATCACCTCAATTCTATTTTTCGATTGAAATAATAAACCTATGTTATTGCCTTAACTGGTCTTAACCCATGTTAGTGTACATTGACAGTTAAGAAAAAAAACACTTAAGTAGCGAGGTCGCATGTTTTATATAACTACAGTCGAATTCGGTTATATCGAGCACGGTTATAGTGATATCACGGTTATAATGAGGAAATACTTATTATTATTTTGAATCAGCCCTGTTTTCATACAACTTTTCGCTGTTATAGTGAGCTCGCTTCACTAATATAACGTACAAAATATTGTTAATAAGTTAACAAAATACACTACACGGTCTAAAAACCCTAATCCTTGAGAAGTCATAAAATCGAAAGCACCGTCTGCCGACGAGGTTCCTTATTGTTTACGATTCCTTTCAGGTTTGTAAATTCTTACGTTCTTAGTAAGTAAGTTTTAAACTTTAAAACAGAGCAGTATTTTGAATTTTGTTAAGAAATAATATGATTGAATGTAGTAATTTACTTTAAAATGTTGTTCATACAATTATATATTTTTGAATTTTCATATCTATTTGGCTTACTTTTAATTTTATTGGATATTAAATGTTTTTTGTTAAATTGATATATTTGTATAATTGACATATAAACCTTTAAACATCTCTTAATAATCTATTTCTGACAGTAGATAAAATAGCACATGTATCTAATTCTGATATAACGAGTAACGGTATTTTTTTATTTATTTATGAGAATCAAGCAATACAAAATATATAATAACTTATGATGTAGATAGTATATATAATACGACCAGTAAACTTTCAACAAAGTAAAAATATCATAAAAAACTAATAAACTAAAAATAAACAATAATGTATTTTTTCACTATATATATAGCGGATAGGATCGGAAGGCAGAAAAAAGGGATGTTAAAAAAATATAATTTGCTTGATGAATTAAAAAGTATAAACGCAAGTAAATACATACGCATATATAACACGCATGCATGTACAATTTATGTCAATAATTATTAATAAGTTGGAGTAGTATAATTTTAAGGGGAACCAATTTATTGTAAGTGTGTCGAACGAGTTTTTAATATCTCTACTTAAATATTTTATCTTTTATATATTCAATCATACTTATTTATGCATTTACTTTTCGTTCAATTTAAGAAAAATACCGAAGTAATGTTACTTTCTTTTATTGGGTTGATGCATAATTATCCGCCGTTTTTAAAAAATTATATTGTAGTATTAATTGACGGGGTGGTAACTTTGTGGTGTAACATGATTATTTTAATTTGTACTACACGTACGTTGGGTTATTGTTACTACTGATTTCAAGAGCTGCAGTCCCTTTTATCATCAGTTGTCAATTTCTACATCGCCAGAAGAGCCCGGTCATCAGAAACCGAAGGTTGACCCTTTCCTGACTTGTCGTCCAAGCTGGTATTACCAACTTTGAAGCGAACAAGTCACTCTCAGCATGCCCTTTCGCTAATCGTTCCTTCGCCGAAAAGATCATTAAGATTCCGAAATGACTCAGCAGCTTTTCTCCAAGTGATGCAGTATCATGTGGCGTGTATGTGGATGCTTTTCTAATTTCCTAACCTTATTAAACAATTGTGCCCATTATTATAAAAGTGGTCTAAGTCAAGTTTCTTTCGTTTCGAGATGTTTAAAGGTTTGCGTTTGAATTGATTAAAAAAATTAATATATATTACACAACACAATGTTTTAAATTTATTTAGTCTTCTAAATTTATAATTTAGATCGACATATAAATGTTGCATATAGCTTATAAGGAAATAAAAAAAATTAAGGTTGAAATGAATATCAAAATAAATACCAGCGAAATTCCGTTGAATATCGTAACAATACACGGAATATAACGTTTCAAATTTTTCAAAATTGTTACAATTTGCATCATGTTATATTAATTTAAAATAATTTGACGCAAAATAATTGATAAACTTCATAATAATGGGCTCAATTATGACAAATGTCAAATTCAAATAATAATACGTCGCATATAAAACGGTATGTAATTGTGCATCAACTTAATAAAAAATATACTGGCCAGTTTATTAACGCAATACTAGCTGTCATTTTGCAACATAACTTTTCTTTATTTTACAGTGTTTTTATTTCTATATATAGATTATCATCCGGCCATTAACGATCTATTGATAATCTGTATAAAAAAAAGAAGTGAAAGGTACACATGTTTATATGGTACATTGCCTCCCTGTTTACTCAATAAAACGGTACCTCAAAATGACCATGTGATTCGTCTTGAAGTTTGTACCCAAATGCTAGGCTAGAATACCTTCTGGAATAAAACAGCACAGTTTAAAATTATTATTACATATTAAAATATAACTTTCCACTGTAGTACTACGTTACGAGTAGCACGGATAAAGTATTGGGCAGCGATGAATTTAACTAAAATAAGCTGGAATACATCTGATAATATGACGATCCGGATGCAAAAGGTAAAAACGAATCTTTCAAAGTATAAAAACCCGGAAATTGCAATGCTTGGTCATTTCGTGAGATATTCATGAGAGTAACATATCCTTCATCATACGTTAACAAGGGGCTCGCTTAATCTCACAGCTATTCGCGGTGTTCCGGGGAAGGGGCGGATATTTATATCACTCTTAGGCAATAATTATTAAAGAAAACAAATGTTATTTAATATGCTCATAATATGTAACAATACGCAATATACCGTCAAATTATTAATATCAATAGATGAAAAATGTGAAAAGTTTCAAGATTGACGCAGAAATGGATACTATGCTTCTCGCTCCAATTCCATATACATATTAGCAACTGTGCTTATCAAAACTGTGCACAATTACGGTAATTATGAAGTATGAAGAATAATCATTCACAAAAATATTGCGTTGAACATGTAAGAACATCTGGAAGCAATATATATCAAACATCGCCATTTTTAAGCATTGTTAGACTATAGACAAAGAACGGTTAAGTCTCTTTAAATTAAAAATTTTAACTTAAAAGTCTTCATAATATATTTAAAACATCTACAAAAATTGCAGTTAGGTACTGATTTCATCTGAGAATATTGTTTTTTTCTTAATTTAACAAGGTTCTCGCGCGAGCCCCTCTCTGTAAAACGAAAAACATCCTGGCTGAAAAATCTAAATTTAAATAACGATCGCTAACGTTCGATAACCGAACAAGTACTAGAGGAAGAAGAGTAGTACGTTTTATATACAAGTACCAAATGGTTATACTCTGCATAAATGTATAAGATTTAATTATTTATAAAGATCGCTGTACGGTTGAAACCTCCCATCCGCGCGTTTCTCTCGTGCATATTTTTTCAACACCTCGATTGTTTCCGATCAACGCCGAGCTGACGTGACACCGCTCGGTGCGCGTTAGCCGGCAGCATCTCAAGGCGCCTTCTAGGGAGATCGCGTCCCGGCCTCCTGGCGGTCGCGCGGGGGCGCGGACGCCGTCCCTGCGGCATCCCCGAGAGAGTCCGGCCAGCTCGGCAAAAAGCCCCGCTGTCACGGGTGATTTACGTCACGCGAGATTGATTCGTTTCTTCTCTGATTGATGTACTTTTTGCTCTGGTTTCTCCGACGGCCGAGAAAAGACAGCGGGCCCGCAAAGTCTCCGGTTTTACCGAGTCGTCTTGACCCTTGACGAAACTCGACACTTTGTGGAATTTTTAGTTTTGTAACCTCATTACTAATCCGCAAACCTGTCCCCGTACTGCGTGCTATTTGCGAGGTTTTTTTTTTTAGCGTATTCCAGAATAAACAAAAGCTAATTGCTGCCCGTGACTCGCTCTGTTGGTAATATACCTTATTTGTTGTTGAGGATTGTCGTTTATTTATTTCTGCAAATTTGTAACCCTGTAGCATTATTTTCCTTTAGTTCCGCGATCGACAGTCTATTGAATTATGCATGAACTCTCGTCAGCTTCGCTCCACCCGTCACTTCTGCACTCGGTGACCTGCATTATGATGCGATTGTGCGACGTAATAATGTTTCAATAACTTTATATTGTAATACAAATTAAATGTATCATTTAGAAAGATATACAGAAAAAATCAAATTATCGAAAAACTATTTTGGTTGCTACCTGGAGTCGAACCAGGAACTTTTCCTATCCTAACTGTCGAGTGTCTTAACCACTAGATCAACAAGAACGTCATCTTGAATGATATGTAAAAATGTCAAGTATCAATTCTTCCCAGTGAATTCTACACACATACCCGATGTTTAATATGACCATGGGTGTAGGTAGTACATTATTATGTTCACGTGTTTTAAAAATAATTGCATTGCGAATCAAAAAATTACAGTTTAAATTAGAAAAACTTTGGCGTAGAGTTCATAAAAACAATTATTATTTAATATTTGTTGCAAATGGTGATTTTTATTCTTTTTAATATAGATTATTTAAAATTTTGCTTTTAATCACTTATATTTAAAACGCCAACCAGTTTCGGAAAATACCATTTCCTTCATATGGATGTCAAATTAACTAAAACCATATATGTCAAATTGTTCTAATGATTTTAAAAATTGAAATTGAATTTGACGTACACCTATGGTTTTATTACGAAATTTAACGTGGGGCAAGGGAGGAGGGCGAGCTGAGATATTTGTCAAAAGGGTAAAATAATCATTTGTAAATATGAATTAAATATATTAATTAGAAAGATATACGTATAAAATCAATTTTATGGAAAAATATTATTGTTGCGCTACCGGGATTCGAACCTGGATCTCTTTCCTAACCGGGGAAGGTGCATTATCCAACTATGCTACAGCGACAATATATTTAGTGACAAATTTTCGAACCTATATGTTACCTTTTTGATATGAATACATTTAATCGTTCCATTATTTGAAAGAGCCATCTACCTTTATTTTTACAGAATCTCAAATACCTTTGAGTAATCTGATAGTACCACCACCTTAGGCAAGGAAGAGCTAAAAATATAAATGAATATTTAATGTACCAAGTGAAGTTAAATATTTAATTATAATTAATATCGAGGAGTATCATTATTGGACCGAGTTATCCCAAAGTTTTTGGAATCTTATATGTTAACATAAAGTAATTGGACCGCGGTTCTCCTCCAAGGAAAAGTTCCAGGTTTGTATCCATGTGGTAACTAAATATGTTTTAGATTAATTGATTTTTTAGTATATCTTTCTAATCGATTCATCTTATTTTTTTAAATATCATTTTTTTTAAATGTATATTTATTATCATTAAAAAAATACTTAATAATAATTAAAAATTTTAATTTTTTGAAAAAATTAATTAAATAAAACACAACGTTGTTTACTTCACACTATACTTTAATTAAAAATTAAAACATTTTCAACGCTTAATGCGTCATCTTCGGTAATAAACTAAATTTTAAAACTAGAAGATAGATTATCGACTACATGGCGGTGGGGGGTATGAGAACTGTGTTGGGGAGAGGGGATTTTTGGTGAAAAGTGAAAGTGGTTGTGGGCGGGGCTAATATGGACAGGTGTTGTAATAGGGAATGTTTGTATGTTGAGTACATTTTTATTGTTAATATAAATCTCTATACTTTCTAGATATTTCTGCACTTTCTTGAACAACTTTTTTGACATTCTCTTTTGATGGTATGATATTATTCCGGTACTTGTAATGTTATACAAGTCCGTGACACGGTTGTACGGGGACTCGCTGAACCTAACTGCAACAACTGTCTCACCCGGTTGTTTCCCGCTAGTTGTATTACAATTTTCCGGTTTGATTTTCTTAAAAATTTCGCTCCATGTTTTCCTTTGCCCCTTTGAACTGCCGAGAAGCTGCTCCCCGCCCTCGCCGAAGTCCCAATTAGGCCCGCGGTCCCGGGGGTTTCATTGTTTTCTAAATTTAGAGGTCTTTTCGGGCCCCGGCAGCCACCAATTAGCCCGGCATAATGAACATGTTTTATATATCTCCCCCGGGCGCGGCCCCGTGCGCTGCCTCGCGCGGCGAGCGCCACGCGGTGGAGGGCCGCTGTAGGGCTGCTCTGCCGTTCGCGACACCCATTCGGATGTGACATATTCTCTTATTCTATAACATCATCATCTCTACCTTATCTTATTTCATTTTCTTGCAATATGCGTAGATGATTGTATACACAGTTAGGAGGAGACCATATTTAATATACAAAATATGAAGAAACAGTTGTCATTTAAGGAATAGTAGACTTTAAGAACGTTACTTCCACGTGTGCATATTTGAACTGCGATCCAAGACAATACATAGAAACCATAGGCTGTACAAGGCATCAGAGATTTTAAAAATGTTTCTTCTCACGATTCAAGACATAATATCTAATCTAATAATGCTGCTAACCAAATTATCAGATACCTTCGTAATTCGAAGTTTGATCACGATCCAAGTAAAATACCAACGCATATACTTGATGGGATGAATGTGTTGGGTGATTTCATACATTTACATTGTCATATTTACGAATGTATAAAAATGGGTCGTATAATTTAAATGTGGTCGCACGAGATTAGCTATTTACAGAATAAAAATTAACCATGAGCTCGAAAACTTAATTATTGTAAGATTCTGTAGGTCCCTAAGACTGCGATGGGCTGGCCATGTTAAAAGTATTCCAGATGACAGAACACTAAAAATCATGACCGAGGTAGATGTGAGCTGACTGTGTGGAAGAAGACTGGGGCAGAATGGAAGAGTCTAATATCTGGAGAAGGTGGCCAGGAATAGGAGTCGGCGGAGAGCATTTATGGAGGAGACCATATCCCATTCTGGGATGTAGTGCCGTCGAAAAATAAGAAGATAACCGATTTTAGCAGATGACGTCCTAAAAGTGATATAACACCAGGATTTTTCAATAAATTGCACCATACTGCGTTAATGCATCGTCTATTACAGCTATCTAAAATTGTTATAGCTGTTGGTATCTCGTATGAATAAACATTTCATATCCAATCCGAGTGAATAATTTATTAATAATAAATCACAAACGCAATCGAGCTCAGATTTGTCAAGACTTTTTGAACAATTGTATGAAGTACAACATAATACTACTCATTTTATTAATCGATATATAACCACTGATGAAGCCTGAGTTCACTGCTACATACCAGAAACCAAACAATGAAAACACAATTATTCTCCACCACCAAAGAGATGGCCAAGCCCATTTTGCATGTTTTTGTTTTTGGAATGCTAAGGGGGACATTGCTCAGTTATTTTATTCCAAATAGTCATATGATATATGGTGAGAATCTTTTGGACTAACTAAACCAAAAAAATCTTGAAAAAAGACCAGGTTATTATGAAAATCCCCGTATATTTGTCGTTTACATATCAAAATCGCTGAATTCAAGAGTACAGTTTGCTGCCCCGTCCATCTTATTCACATAATTTTATCTTCGTCTGATTTATATCTGTCGCCAGTTCAAAAATATTGAATTAATTTAATTCATAATTTCATAATTTTTATTAGTTTATTTTACTCGTTATTAGAGCTTTAAGAGGGAAAGTGTCTTCCCTTTTTTATTTTCCTTAACACATTATTCTTTCATTAGTATATTCGTTATTATATTAAACTTACATCCTGACACTATAGTAATCTAAAGATAACAGTAACTGGCTTAATTATTTTGGTTATATTTATATTATTGTTTTATAAATAAAATTTCAAATAAATCTTCCAGGTCGCGACCTTTTCAAATGACCTACGTACTTCGTTTTTTATTAGTATTGTTTGAGATTTTTCAGAACATATCGTATCCGGTAGCATCTCAGTGTTTATCGAAAGAAAGATTCACATTTACATTATTGCAAATATTGATGTATAATTTTTTTTCTTTCTACGAACCTATTAATTTTGTCGTTAATGTTGTTACGTAAATTAGTCTAGGCCTAAGTTATAAACAAAGAGATAGGTAACCCTGTTTCTACACCCGAGGCATTTCGTAAGAATTTACCCGGTTTTAACCCGGCAAATAATGCTTTTGTTATATATTTATTGGGTATATTACTTACTCTAAACGCCTTTTCTAATTATTTTCCCTCTCAACATCCGCTATTTGGTTTTGTTTCAAAATGTATTCTCTCGTGAAAACGCACCGAAATGTTATTGTTTTAATATTACGAGAGAATATTTTAAGTGAACGCGAATCCAAGAAAGTAACAGCTACTTCTCGTTGCCACGTTTCTTTTGATAAAATGTTTTGAATCGTTTCGTCTTCCTTAAAATTGTTTATTATAATTTTAATTATATTCAATTATGAATTTCAATCATTTCAATAAATAAAAAAACTTTATATGTAGATATTAATATTGTTTATTTAGAAAATATTATGTTTTTCCTACAAAACTTAATGTTTGATGCTCCAAAGAGTGTTAATAAATTAAATATATTAATTAAAATCTCCCGTTTACACGTATATGAAGCGCTTTAAAATCATCAAATAAAAAAATAATGCCTTACAAACTTAACGGTTTATAACTCTATTTATTTTTAACATTTTGTTAATTTGTTTACTACAGATTTTTTTTGGTTATCTTGGCTTCAAGATCATATACTATATTCCATATGTGTACGAATTTTCAATAGTTAATTACTTTTCGTGAAAAAAAACACATCGGTCTTGGTATTTTAACAATGCTTGTATGTCACTCTTTCAGCTGATGTGATCAATATGATCTTCTATTCTGCTTCTACAGTGCAAACTGCTTGCTCCTACTTTGTGAAATTTTTGTCCATGTTTAGTATTACTTATAGCGAGGTTTCAGCCGTATGTCCACTGGAGATCGACGTCTCGTTCTCCGTCCTTCTCGTATTCTCCGTGATCATCAATTTTCACCTCTTCTAGCTACATGCCTATAGTAGGAAAGAATTATTTTAATGCATGTTGTAGATAATCCTTAATACAGAGTTCCTGAAGAATGAAGTTATTTCGTTCGTTTCATAGCCAATGGTACAAGCAACGCCAATACATCTCGAGGGCGTTGAGCATATTATTTTATTTGTTTTTCAAGTAAAAAGGGAACCTGCCTTTGTCTGTCTGCCTAATCGTCTTAATTATTATGATAAGTGTGATGACTTCCTGAGTATCACCAGATTCCTTTGGGGTTCTAACCTCTGTTTACTGTCTAATTACTTGGGTTCCAATTCCTTGTAATATAAAACTCAGTATGTCCGGATAACAATATTAAGTTTATTATAACAAGTATTAGTCAATAATAAATTATACACTTCAGCGATAGACTAGTTATTCTGGAGAAGCTGTGATGGAAGAGAGCTGTTCCCCCAGAGACAGCCTCTTATAAGGTTCGTCCCCCACCACTCATCTACACATTTTCATGACACACACACGTACACATACATTTAAAAAGTGACAATTTTCACAATAAGTAATATTAAGTTTATTAGTTTTACATTAGTACAAAGGTTATAACAAAAAAAAATTAAATGTAATCTAGTGACATATGTGAAAATAAAACAATTATTTTTTTATTCTACTCGTTTAATGTACTTGAGACGCGTTTCGCCTTGTCAGGCCATTATCAATCTAACAATTTAACTCGACAACTTGTATTTGTAATCATAATGGAGGACAGGTGTACAATTTTTCACCATTATTCATTGGATTTCTGAGGATTTCCGTACATTTTGAATGCTTCTAATTATTGTAAGTAACCTTCAGTTTCAACACTACTAATATTTTTATGAAAGGGCGAAACGCATCTCAAGTCAATGAAACGAGTAGAATTAAAAAAAAAAGTGTTTTTGGTGTTCCACAAACTTACCTCAGAAACAGTAAATATCTAATCTAGTCACTTAACTATAATTGAATAAATAATACCCATCTTGAACTAAGCCATCGAAAAACGTACCCACTACAAATGTGCCTATATAAGTTTTCGATATTTACTTGATATCCTCAGTGTTGTATAAACAAATATTAATATTAATTGCGTCATGTTAGACCGGATCGTTTTATTGTCTAGAACACTGGCTGCACATCGCTATACCGTGGTAGAAGTTTTGGCCGCGATTTAATTAATTCAACCGAAATGCCATTCCGTATGTCTTCGCGCGCAGCATACGGTTGCAATATTATACCCCTGTAAGTGTTGTTTCTGGTATTCATATATCAGTCGTGTGATTCAATTGGCCGCCATCCAACGGAGTATATAATTACACTTCACATCTTAACCTGCAATAATATCTCAGTAGCTCTTTAATCTATTACGCTGTTCAATCTGCTCTGACAGATGTAAGAAATGAGCGCCTCTAAACTGTGGTTCGGAAATGTTATTGGTTCGTATCACCATTTGAATCCCACCAACTCAATTATATCACTCTTCCAACGTAGAAGCTATTGTCTTCTTCGCGTGCATTATCTATCATCGCTTCTTTTTTTTTACTACAGTCTGGAAAAGCTCTACAGTAGACTGGCTAAACCATTGCCTCAAACTGTTCAGCCATTATATTCTCCATTTTATAGCAATCTTTCCATACATTATGAGATCTAACACTTCATATCAATTACATATCGGAGATCACTTTTTTTTATTCTAATCTTTTAATTTACTTGACGTTTCGCCTTTGAGGGCATTATCAATATAACAATTTAACTCAATAACTAATATTTATATTAATGTTAATTTATAATAAAGGACAGCTATATAATTTTATTTACATGAGATAAAAAGAAGTACCATTATTCATTGTAATTCTAAGTGTTTATATGAATTTATACACTTTATAATTTATTTACGTCTCAAGTAAGTAAAACAAGTAGAATAAAAAACAAGTGTTATATTTTTTTACATTATGTGATTTGGATGCATTTTCTTACTCTATTTCCATGTCCAACAACCTGCCTAATCTTCGTGTTTTAGGACGAGAAAAATGCTAGTAGATTTATAAAATTATATGATGAATAAAAATTATAAAACTCTTTCTCCATGTTATTAATTATGAAAAGTATCGGGACCCGTAGTAATATATGAAATTTTAAAGTGTCTAATCCTTCCCCGCTTCTATCACCTTTTGGCATCATCCCGCGTGGCGTTTGCCATTTTGACTTTGCGCGATAAATTTTAATTAAACCCGCAGAGGTCTGCTTTGTTTTCAAACGAAATATCATTTAATGTGGGTATACGGTATTAATGTAAACATTGGTCCGAAGTCGGTCACTTAAGAAGGGTCAGTGCCTGCGTCGTGTATAATCTGTAGGACGGCGCAGGGTGGACGTTCAACAGGATCACGCATGAGGTTAAAAACTCTGGATCCCAGGTCTACCTATGCCTAATTATAACTAATTGTCCTTTCAGGAATTGGTACAATAATTTCGTACATTAGCGGTCGGTGGGTTTGAATTACGGTGCGAAATTTACGGGCAATAAACTCAGAAGCTTCTTTACAATTCAATCACATTTTAATCTTCAAAAGTCACTATAAATGTAATGTTTATTTTACAAAAGTAGACATTGAACAATGTAGCTTTGTTATATATAACATTTTTATTAATTATGGCAATTCTCATCTACAAATCAGTTGTATTACTAATACGTTTCAATAGCCGTAGTTTGCAATATGAAATTCGTATTTTATTTTAAATTAGATCAGTAACATTAATAGAGCACATTCTTATTGTGAAGTTGTAATTATTCAGATTCGAACCTGGATCTCTTTCCAATCCGGGGAAGATGCAGTAACCGACTATGCTACAGCAGACATTACTTTTGACGACAAATTTTTGAACCTATAATGGAACGATAGATGTATTAATTTGAAAAGTGGAACAATTTTTCGATGAAATTGATTTTACACGTATATCATTCTAATTTTTTTTTATTACAATATCACAAATAATTGTGTTACTCTATTTTTTTTGTGTACACTTTTTATATGCAGATGCTAGTTTAGTTTATAAATAAATAAAATATGTACTCTGACGTATGTTCGTCACAAATGACAATTTGAACGGAAAATTCATACATTTCATTGAAGATAAGTGTCGAATTGGTTTATACGACATTATTATCCAGTATTTCAATACAGCAAACAGATAAATCTAATGTCAGGTATGTTTATTGAATATTGGAACATTAGAAAATAATTAATTCAATGAATTAAATTGTTGACAGGTGGTATTATTTTTTTTATAAATTATTTTCTACGATCTGTTTTTAAAATTAAAACGCCAACTATTTTTTGTATTTGGATATTAAGTACTACTATGTTTTTAATCGTTGTAGATGGGCCAGAAAACAACGCGGAAGAAATAGGATTGTAGCTTGCATATACACGATCGATTTGAATGGCACTAATATAATTTATTAACACAATTTAATTAAATTGCATCCTACTTTTTCCATTTCAAAAAAGGGTACAACTTTTAAAGAAGCTGCTTCCATTTTCAAACAATAAAAATACACTACTCACATCAATAAGATGTTTGCGCATCGTTGTAATAATTAAGGTACCATCAATACGATTATATATTTACAAAAAAAAAGTGTTTTGAGCTGTATTTAAATTTGTGCATTTTTTTATTATCTCTGGTGCCCGCCCTCGCACGCGTCAGAATATCATTAAATTAATAATTATATGTCAACTTAAAAATGCACGATTTAAATAATTTATTAAATTAATAATATCAGTAATAAGCTAAGTCGTGATTGTTAGATTTGCGTTTGATTACTACGATGATTGGTAACTGGTTATTCGTAATTCGGCAAGCAATCACTGATTATCTGTGATATAACTTCTAGAATTTAATCATATGTACCAATGATCTCTACAATCGAACACTAATCACAAAATCAAACAAAAAATTCGATTATATAATTAAAATATATAAATAAAGTGGTAAGTTAAAAAAAAAAAGTATTTATAAATAAACAAATAAATTGAAATGGTGTTAAGATTCCACAATATAAATAACTAGGGACCCGCACCCTGTGTTGGCCGGGATTCAGGGATGGGGTTTAGCGGGTGGTTGGTGGGGCGCTTTTACGCAAGCCCTAACATGTACGATGTATGCAAAATTTGGTCCATACAGACGGACATCAGAATGCTAGAAACGTATTCATGTTAACCCTACAGCCACATTTTTTTTTAACAGTTCGATACCTTAATCTGCAAAGCAGCTAACTCCATTTTTCTAAAATGTTCAGGAACAACAAAAAGCTGTTTAATTTTGTAATTAAATGGATTACGAAAATTCCAAAACACACTTTGGTAGATTGTTTATGCAGAGGCTGAATAGGGTGGCTGAGAAATTTTATTGATATTTTTATTATACTCGTACTTATAGGGAATATTTGGAGTTAGCTGAATCTTTTTACCAAAATTGTAAAATATTATTGGGAGTTTGCTGACTTTCCACGATAATGTAATGATGTATTGATTATGATTTCCGCGGACGTCCTCTAATTCTGGTGCCATCGTCACTTGTGTCAGGTGAAGGTATTGAAGGTTTTTGCAAGAATCAACGTAAGGTTTTTCAGCACCTAGCACTTATTTATTATATAAAAACACGTGGATTTCACGTGTTTTAAAATGGATGAGATCAATAAAAGAATAAATTTGTTGACCATGAGTGGAGTTAGCTGCTTTGCAGATTAAGGTATCGAATTATATTTTCAATCGTGAATTTCGTCTCGAAATTCAATTTCCAATCGGGCTTGGGAAATCATGAGGCCAGCGTTAGATTCTGTGCTACCGCGTCGTCTTTTTGTTGTAAAAGCGTACCGAAAATCGCGCTGGAAAAAGGCTGAACACCTTTACCCTCTGTTACATGCCTCCTGTGGGTACTCCGGCCCTGTAGTCCTCGGGCGGTGGCTTGTATCGGGCCCCTTCTGCCCGGGGGTATAAGCTTTTAGGTTAACATTTACAAGTCTCAGTCCAGCTGTTTTTCCTCTGCCTCCAAGTCGGCGGCCACACAGTTACAAGGTATTGCGCTGATTCACTCCCCTCGCTACTCCCACCGCCGGGGGTCGACCCTTTCGAGCGGGCTCTGCGAATTGTTTAAATGAAGACACAACCCTCGTACACGAAGGTTTAATAGTGGTGAAAGGCCGCCCCGGGCCTGGAGGTTCAGACTATTCTACATTATTTCCAACGATTGGAAAAGGAAAGACAGGTATCTCATATTTAGCCTGTATTTAAGTAATTCTAATGTAAATATAACATTTTGTACCTGTGTAATTCATTATCTTCACCCTCACATCATTATTTAGTCATATTTTTGAATTTTTAAAATTTAAGTCTCGGAATCCGCGTAACATATAAGAGTAAATAAATATGATATTTTTAATATTTAGTGCAACTTTGTGGTTAGTAATTTATCTCAGAAAGTGGCTCAATGTCTAAAAACTGCAACTTGGTCGCCAGCATTCGATAGAAGACTGCACATGAAGAATAATAAAGTTACTAATGGCTCTATAGACGCGTGCTCTCTTAGGTTGACCACATTATCATGCAGGGGAATATTGACGACAGCACAACCATTGAAAATTATGGAGGTGGTCGCCAACCTTTCATCGAAGACGCCGCATGAAAGAAAAAAAATACTGACGGCGGTGCACAAAAACGTCGCCCGTAGGTCCATACAACAATCCGATTGCTTTATATTAAATAAAAAATATTTTTTAAATACTAAAAAATTAATATTAAATCATTTATTACACTACATGCGTGAATCGTTGATAAACAATGAATTTAACAGTCTCAATTAGAGGCGTAATATTACTGACCTTTTGTTTCTCTACAAGATTGTAAAATAATCTGGTCGACAGCACACCGATCTCTAAAGTAAAGCTTCTTGCACGTACCAGATCATTAAGGAAGCATGAATCGTTCCGACTAGATACCTATCTTTGTCCTGTAGCATCGAAGCTGGCTTTGGCCAGTAGATATCACCACTTTTTGACATTATGCGGCCGGGATAAATTTTAAGCTTACTTTGGACTCTGTGAGGTGGCACATGTGTTGCAGGTCCAATCGACCCAATTAATCATTAACGGTTACAACATTGCCTCTAGCATCCTGAAAGAAATAGGGTCCAATGATACCATATAGTATCTCTGCGTGGGTGAAAAGGTCGTCGGTGTATCAATTGAGGATTGTCAGTGCCCCAATAATGACTGTTTTGTTTAGATGCTCCATGTTAAATTATAATCAACCACTCTTTACGACTACTAAATGCGAATTGACAACTGTCTGCCAAAACCAAAATTGTATATAATATGAACCTGTATTTTCCATTGTAATGTAGAATCACATTTTTATAACAATACTCACTGCAGTGTATATATATATATATATATATATATATATATGTGCTACGGTGAGTAGTCACATTATAGTAAAAGCGTGTATTGAGTATTTTAAAGAGGTTTAATGAGCATATTTTTAATGTTACTCATTGATTCTAACCTAAGTTGTAAAAATAAAAATACATACAATACTAGAATGGAAGTAAAACGCGGACAGTAAACTAATAACAGAAGAAAAAAAATTTTGAAAATTTATTATACACGTTTCGTATATCGAGTATCCTCGCTCCGTATTTTGGTAGGATCATCTCGCTCCACCTGTAATTCGGTAGCCTTATGGCCCAGGGCCTGAGCTCCATTAGTTGGTCCGAAATGACTCTCCGCTCGTTAGTGCACCGCGTAAATTATTTTTCTTACGGTGTATCTCTGATCGGTATTTTGATTATTTGTATTACTTTGCCATCTATCCAAGAAAGGCATCAAGTTATTATGCAGTTCTGAAGAATTAATTTATATTATATCGGTTGTTCATTTCATTTTTTTACTACGATACTAAAATGTTGTGAATATGTTATTATTTATTACTCGCATTTCCGCGTTTGAACATTTAAGTAGAAATATGGAATAGTCAAGATTAGAGTATCTTGGCACCGACACTGGGAGGTATGGAAGTGAATCATGGATTAAAAACTTTCAATGTTGTGGTATTTATTTATAAAATCCTCACTAAGAAAATATCAGCAGAATTTATACGAAAAATTGATGGTTATCAACATGAGCACATCATATAAGAGGAAAAGATAGATTGAGACTGCCATTCCGGAAGAAGGCTAAATTTCAGATGTACAGTGCGATGAAGATTTTTAATGAAAATCCAGAAGACATAAGAAAGGAGGAGAAACTACATAGATTCAAAATGAAACTAAACAAATATGTAAACATAAATTGTTGTAGAAAGAAATGATTTTGATCTTGTTTATATTACAGCATACATAAAAATACTTATGTATGCACTATAACGTAAAATAAAAGTACAATACAATGATGCAGTGAAAATGAGGTCGCTACGGTGTACGTGTAAGGTAAACTCTCTCTACCTGTCTCTCTGTTACTTAATAATAATATATGAAAAATGCCTTACATGTCTCAGACAACCCTTGAAAAAGTCATAAATAAATCTCCCACGTGACAGACTAGGTTCCATTCCCATTCCCAAGAGACTCGCAATAGACGTTTAAAATATTTTAACTTCTTCATTATTTAGTTCTTTAATAATTAAGGTCTTTTTTAATGACAATGATCATCAGTTGTATAACTATTTTTCAAATAAAATGCCATATTAATGTTAAAAAAATAATAAAGTGTATATATTAAAATATAAATGTTTTAAATTCTTACACAAATAATCAGTATTTTATACCTATGTGACAATTTGTCAACACAGTCTAAAGGAGGGATAGGAATATGGTAGATCGCTTAACATGATTTCAAAAAAGTTTTCGAGGCACCTGGTATCAATCTCGGTACCGGAAAAGATGAAAATAAATATGAAAAATTTAAAATGAAAAAAAAAAAATTTACTATTTTTTTTTAAGTTACAAGGTTGACCGACACCGGTGATATCTTCAATTATTATTGTGTAATACATAATGCGTTAGACTACCTGTTACGTGTTAAAATCCAATCACATTATTTTGATTGCTTCTGTTATAATGTGCGGATGTTTCAATAATTTAGCAACCGCTGAATCCGAATGCCGGCGCTGCCGAGGGCGGCCGGTCGAGGAGCACATAAATTATTAGTAATCAATAATCAGTAAATGGTAAAGCAATGAAGAACATTCCTAAATCGCCTTTTACGCGCCTGATTACAGCGGACAGTAGCGGAGCCATAAATCCGGACCCGTCGCTCGCGGCCCAGGGCCCATTTATCAACGGTCCAAATTCTTTTTCCACTTCTCCTAGTTACCTCTTCGACGGGCTATCTCGGCTGCTGCTGTTTGGCCGCTACCACGTTTGACCAGTGACGGCTCTTAATCCACCGGCATACCATTTATTATGTTTCGTATTCGTATAACAATTTTGGCGCGCGGCCACATCGGCCGCGAAGAATGTTATTGTCACATGTCCGCCTCCAAATTTCAGCTCGCAGTCAATGCTTGTGACCCTGGCGCTGTCGGGCGTCACCAGATCAATACGGGATTTGATCTCGACAACTGCGATATCATACGCGTTGTGGACCAGTCATCTCCAATGCGGTGGAGGACTCTTTTTAGAGTCGATTAGTGAATTATTGTTTTTTTTTTGTTTGTGTATGCCATGAGTGAAATCATTTGTATTAATTTGGGAGAGGAGTTCATAGAACATCCTCACGCATTGACATCGCACATCCTGACGCATACAGAGACTACAGTTCAGAGATGTCATACTTGAAGTAAGGCGAGAGGTAAAATGACCAAATTACTGTTTGTTGTCACGTAATCTAATGAGAACGCTAATACGACCAATTGTTATATGTCGCACACCTAGATCAAAACTAAGACAACTCAATAAAATAAGAATTTTGAGTTATTCGGATACTTTTTTATTCTAAAGACTGCTGGAGGGGGGAGAACCTACCCTTTCCCGAGACCAGTTTAGAAGCTAGGGCTTTCTTATCGCTCTCACTTATCAAAGCTAATAAAAATACGCTACTTTAAGTTAATGACATATTCAAGTTTATGCAGTATATAAAACGAATAAAGGAAAGAAATTTAATGTAGTTATTAGCAATTTTCGCAGTAGGTTCAGACACTCAGGGATCCAGTCATCAAAAACACTCCCAAAAAAGGGACAGTGGACGAGACACAAAATGGATTGAGTCACACTTACTCGGACAGATTAAAGGAGTTGCAAAATACGAGGTATGATATATGAGAGAGAGATAGGCGCGTAGGTGGAGATACCCACCCACGCAGGCAGGCCTAACTACTTATCTAAGGAGCTCCAACGTGTCAACCATACCCGAATAAATTCTTTATAAATGTATTCGGATACTCTGTCATATACGCAACTATCTTAGCCCCAGTTCTCGAATAGTGTCATTATAAGATACATTTATGACCTAAAATGTTATTTAGTTTCATTATTTCAATAACAAAAAATGGAGAAAAATGTTTTTATATTTTGGTCTACTGAAAAATGACTTTTTGAGTTGTCTTAGTTTTGATCTAAGTGTGCGATATGTCAGTTTACAACTTAACCTGTTCGGAGAGTACACGAAGAACTTGAAACTCCAGCAGGGGCATTACGCCACGGATATCCTGAGGATAAAAAAAATCAAGGCTGCAGTGGTTAAGACACGTTGTCCTTTAACACTACAATGCTATCTTACTCAAACTAACATAGATAGACCTCTAAGAGAGTATCACACGGATTGGAACATAACAGCGATGTCAAAGGATTGAGTTTTTGATAATTGAATGCCTTAGACGTGGTTATATGGTTTTTGGACTTAAAATTATCAGAAGACATAAAACATATTAAAACATTTTCTCTTTACTTTAATATTTGTTCATATTCACAAAATTATTTTCCTTTGATCTTGTGACATATTTTAAAATAAACTACTACCAATTTTTTGTGCCAAAATTTAAAATTCACTAATTTTCTAATTAATTTTTAATAAATGTTGGGCGGAGAGGTTTAATCGGAATTTTTGTCCCACCTGCACTTTTTAAGCGCCAGCCGCCACTGGTTTTAAGTGGTCACAATCATCAGAATTGGGTTCTACAAATTGAAAGCATTGATTATCTTTGTGTAGATCGGTTGTTGTTTATTAAGGCTCGTTCGTTTTTGAAAAATTCTTACGCTTCAACGAGGTTATTAACAATATAACAAATAATGCAGTAGGTGTCTAATAAAAATACTTGTCTTGTGTCTTATTATTATATAAGTATTTATTAATTTATTTTTAATTAATATTTTTTGAGTGAGCGATTAGCGAGCTATGTATGCCTCGCAATAAACTGAGATAAAACAAAAATGATGGTCATTAAAAAATGTTATAGAAAGCAAGATAACATTAGTGTTTTGGGACTTATTATTGTATACTTTGAAAGAAATAATGCTCTGTATCTCCCACCTCCCCTCCCCTCGCCGCTAGCGAGCATCAGTCGATCGGCGACCGTGAATCGGAACAGTCAAAACGCTGTTATTAATTTCGGAAACTTCGTGAGTCTATTGTGTTCGACCTTTGGGCAAATAGTGTGATAATCCCATTCAGACCACTGCGTCCGGATGTGATCGAGAGACCCAGGAGTGGCGGAGTTCGATGAGTCCCTTTTACTGTGTTTTCTAACACCTAAGTTTCGATTGCACCACCTATGATATTTAATAACCAATGGTGAAGGCTATAACACGATCTGCTCTGAGTAATCTCAAAAATATATGACAACAATGAAGCTGGTTGGAACCCTCGTCTTTCCGATCTTTCTATATGGTGCCGAAACATGGGAGCCCAAGACGATAGATGGTCTGGAAATGTGGTGCCGGCCACGCATGCTCTGCATACTGCCCCGCAGAACGAATGCCTCAATCACAGAGTATTTAAACATCTAGCAGTATCTATTCTCAACTATACGCCTCCGGATTCTCAGATATTTTAAACATATTACTAGATATTTTCTCTAATCCTTCATGTCACTTTTGACACATATTAGCCTTAATCGGATGTGACTTGGCTCGTTATGCATCTCTACAAGTCCCGGTCCTGGGTCGCCCTCACGGCTGACCTCAGGATCTCTCCAGCTCGCATCTATCCACCGCTGTGACATTCTTCCAGGTCTTTTTCAGCCCAAAGCTGTACCCAGGATAATCTCCTTTTCTATCCAGTCACTGTGATGCATAATGTGGCCAAAGAATTGGAACACGCTAGGGATTGTTGTAGGATTTGTTTAAGGGTTGAGGCATTCGTTCGCCATCCTTCTACAGCAATACATTTCGAAGGCTTCTATTTTGCGCTTGTCGCTATTGCGGATTATCCAAGTTTCCGCTGCACACATGAACATTGGAAAGGAGAGTGTGAACCGACAAAACATGTTACCAGATATATGTATAAAAATGCTGATCTGAATGTTTGGTCGAGTAGATGAATTTGTGTATTTTAGAAGTATGTTTGATTATATATATATATATATAAGTAAACAGTGTTTTCAATGCAAATCATTTTTCATAGAAACTTGTTGAGCGAGCCAAGACTAGCGATGCACCGTGGATGGATTCGTGGTACCGCCATTGATGTATGGAAGTGAAACCTGGTGTTTGCAGAAGAGAAACCAAAGTAGAATAAATTCATTGAAAATTAAATTATTTAGGCAATACATGTGGCAAATCCATTTAGGAGAGAATAGTAAGAAAGATACATATATGACGTGAATGTTGATGGCACCAGATATAGAGGACGTCCGCGAAAGACAATGCACGATCAGGTAAACCAAATACCTAAGATGGTCCTGTTAGAATCCTTAACATTTGGCCAACTTGCATGATGTGCATGAATATGCATCAGGCGACTGTTATGTGTAGCTCTCCATCATCAGTGATTATTAAATATTTCTGTACATTTGTGCTGTATTTCTATCGAGTATTATAATACTTACCTAGGCTTCCTGGCACACTATTTAAATATATTGTATTACCCATATTGACACATTTATAATTAGTTTTCTCCCAGATAAGCTAAGTTCTACTCACTCAAATCAGGATGCCGGGATGTGCTCCTGCCTCCGCTAAGCCTGTTCTTGTCCAAACCACTTAAGACGACCCTTTTTAATCTTGTTAACGACGCTAAAACCTTTGCTTTGAATTCACTCCTAATCTATTTATGCTATGTTAACTTTATTTTCTGTTATACATTCATTCTTGTTTTGTAGTGTTTAAGAATCAAATAAATAAAAGTAAATAATTCCGAAATTAAACAGATTTGCTAAAGGGACTTTTTTTCCAGAATCCATTTTTATAATCAAGCGCCACAGAATTTTTTTTTTAAATTTCATTTTTATTAAAGTCGCTAGGTGGCACAAGGATCTTTAATCCATTTTATCATAATTAGCATCGTCATTATTATCAACCGTTGTCAATACTGGTGGATGAAAACCTCCACTTAGTCTTCATTTTTTCAGTGACACTCTAAAAATATAATCTATTAAGACTGTGGACGTCTTCATACCACTAGTAAAAACGTGTAAATTAAATAAAAATGATTGAGTGGTAAATTTTATATGAAAGTGACTTGGTGACTCTGTATACGACCAAACTGATGACTAAACAAGGGAATCTTCTATATTTTAGTGTTAGAACAAAGCAATCGGAATTTGTAAACGATTACATATACCTTAATCAAGTCGTCATCTTTAACTTGGCCACACAAATGGTACACATCAAAGTTGTCTTCAAATCAAACACGCCATGACAAAAACATTAAGAAGAAAGCCTTTCAGCAATACCGTGAGATCTATATCTAGTGATTTCGGGTCGTGAACGAAAGATAAATGAGTGGATACGTAGCTAAACTGAACTCGAAGACGTAATATACCAGCTGGAAAAACTTAAATGACAAGTAATGGGGCGTGAGATTAGAAGACAACTGATACAATTGTGCTGAGCGAGACTTAATCTGTATGTCCCCATGTTTTGTCTAAATCTTCCTTCAGGCAGAGTCTCTACGATAACCTACTTTGGTGAATCTGTACACGCCCCACAGACATGACCGTGTAGGGACTCACCTGACAGCCATATAAGACCGAAGCGAACTGACCAATAAGCAGATGCTAACACATCGTGACGAACGAGTCTTAGGAGCTAGCCGATCACTTCTCCGCAGACCGTTATTTCTCCAACATCATACTTCTTCTGCATTTAACTCGTCGTACCCGCCATTGTAAATCGTTCCGTAATAAATGCTAACTTTTGTTAGTTAAATTTTTTAAACTTACAAAAACATTTTTAACTTTTATTTAAATACCTTGCTCTACACGTACATTCATATACACTGCGACATGCACTAACACGTGTGGGACTAAAAGATAGTTAGGGGCTTTAGTCTCACCAAGCACAAAACCTTCTGATACGATCACACATATCGATCATACAATTAGAATCCTCGTGAGTCAATAATAGTCCACAAACATAACCCCGACACTATAAACGGCAGCCTTGGCTGCAACATCTCTCTCTTGTAACTGTAATTACACATTGTGTTACAAGGTACTTGATATCTACTTGTAATTATAATTGTTATTTTTTAATACGTTACTGATTATTGTCTCAATATGCTTTCAACGTAATGTTTTATGTACTCTTTGTTTCATAATAAATACCACCAAAATCCCACTAAAAGCTGGTATAAAGGAGTATTAAGCATTTAACTTTGATCTAATGAATTAATACCGCATTCAAATTATGGTTATTGCTTTGCTTTATCGAGAGGAACATTTCCGGGTCAGGGTGTGACCTTTCTAACTGATGAGCTAAAAAAGTGATTGATTAAAGACGGCCCCTCTGGACCAATAACGTAAAGACAGCAATGGGTAGACTCTTGAAGTGGCACGTGTTCTGTACTAAGTGCTGAAGTCGAAGATGACAAATGCTGGTCCAATCACTGACAACATAAATTTGCAAAGTGACTCGTCAGGATTTGAATCCGGGATGTCCGGTAGTTAGATAATAGCAACTGCGACGGTGCGTCGGGCGTCCATTGTCTCTCTGGCCGTGTTAAGTTGACCAAGTACCCAGTCACATCCGACACGAAACAACAGAGCCCAGCTTCCTCCGCACTCGCGGGTTTACCTCTTCCCGCTGCAGGGTTCAAACGAAATCCTTCAGATGACGGCGTTAATTGCGCCGAGTCTAGACGTTTCTACTTCTGTCCGCGGATTTGCCTCCTCGCGTGGTTTACGGCCGCATCGATGATTATGCAAATCGCGGAGCTAAAACAAACAGAATCACGACAGTTTACGACATCCTGCGTCGGTTCTGATGCCTTTTATTGTTGTCTTAGTCGGCCGGTGCCCGCTGCCGTCGGCAGCACGATTTCTTTTATATTGTTTTATAACCGCGGTTAACCCCGGGCGGCGGATTTGAACCGAAGGACTCGCGTTATTCTAGGCATGCGCACGCGCAATACCACTCTCGTCACACCCGCATAAATCATATTGTTATCCGTGCTGAGATCGAATATTTAATTTTACTCTCACAGTTTCTTAATTATTACGAGTAGTTCGTTTGAAAAGAACGTGGTTCTGTATTTATTTATATTTATTTAATAAAACTTAATACCGGAATCAATGTCTGCGAATGCTAAATCTGCAGTTAAGTTGTCGGGCGTGCACATTGATTCAGATCTTTCAATGAATACACAAATCAGTAAAATTGTATTCGGTACGAAAAGTATTCGGAGACATCTTCCTCTTGAGGCAGCCCGTCTACTCATTGTGGTGTCACGTGTGGACTATGCTGATCTGCCAATGTTTCAGCTGGATAGATTATAATCCATATAATAATATATGGAGTTTCCAAATTCTCTCATATAACATCCCTTTTACATCAGCTACATTGACTACGAATCCCTAAAAGAATTGAATTTAAATTGTGCTGGTTGATGTACAAGGCGACACACAACACAACGCCTCTGTACCTTCAAGAACTTTATGGGGGTTCGTAAAAGAAGCAGTTTATGAACCAACTCCGGCTGATCTGCGGAACCGTATCACAGCTGCGGTGAACTCAGTAACACAAGACATGCTTCATCGGGCGTGGAACGAGTTCAACTACCGATTAGATGTTTGCCGTGCAGCCAAAAGGGGTCATATTAAACATTTGTATACTGTATTTGTAAACTTCATTGTGAGTATTATCAAATGTAATTTATATTTTTTATTTATTTTCTTAGTTTTATTAACCACAATTGTGGTTAATAAAACTAAGAAAATAAATAAAAAATATGAATCATAACCACCAAGTTAATATTGCTAATTTTAAAAGTAAATGTAATTTACTTCATATTTGTCACTCGTTCGCAGTTTTAAATATGGAGTTACGAAATTAAGTCCATTATTATTTTGAATAACCCTTTACATTCACTGTGATCACCAATATTTATTTATTTATTGGTAACTATGTAATATAATGTAAAAAATATGTTTGTTATCTCTAGGCTATGTCCACCTCTTCTAGCAATATGCATAAAGTATGAAATAATTATTTTCTTAATGTTGTGGAGAGCGTTTCTTCATTGTTGAGTTCCTGAAGAATTCGTTTGTTTCATAGTTCATGGTATACGCCACATGCGACAGACACCAACATCATATCTTTGGAGCACGTTCCTTTATTTGCTTCTCCATGGGGTCTATGTTTCGACTATACATAGCTAAGGAAAACACCAGGGCTCTAACCAATCGCAGTTTTACATTTCTTTAGATGCAGTGGTTCATCGAAATTTAGGTCAATTTCTATATGGCAGAGTGGGCCAAACAAATTCTCTTTTTTTTATGACGAGAGATCGTAGGTAGATAAAATCACTGACCTGTTCTATTGTTGCCTTGCTTCTGTTGATTTCAAGACCCGTTACAAGGTTGCCTTCCTCAATATTCTGGATAAGTTTTGCCATTTCGTTTTCACTGGTCGCAACCAATCTGTAAATCGAAGATTGGAAAGTTTTTTGCTGCCTATTAAACACTTTCTGTTTAGCCACCATCAATTTATTTAGATATCTTCCTTTTATCTAGGTAAAAAATAAGCACAGCTTATTCTAGCCACCCCTCTCGGTTCCGATCACTTTTCCGCAGATCAGCGCCCGGGTGAAAAACGTCGTTGACGTCACTCTTCATTACGTCGGCCCGTTAGCGGCGGCGAGAGCCGCAGACGATCGTTAATATTTGAGAGGCAGGCCGTACCGTGAATCTGTCTTTCTCACAGTAATTAAATCGACTTAAGTTCCGGGGCGCGTCAGGTGTTCATTTCACCCTGCCGCTGTCATCGGACCAGAGACTCTTTCTTGATCACTGACGTCAAGTCTTTTTCTACGGCCAATATGCATGCATCTATTCCTAGGTAACTGCTTTTCTCTATTGATAATTGTATGTATTTTATTAGACTATCGAATATTAACCACTTGTATAATATCATCATCAGTCGTCTTCTATCCACTGTTTTTTTTGTGGAATACATTTTTTTATTATTTTAAAGAGAACACATTATTTTTTGTGAAGCTGCATTTTGTACACGCTTCCTCGGATAAAAAGGGATCCAGGTTCGAATCCCGGTAGCAACTACATATTTTTTCAAGTTGATTATTTTAATAATTTGTATTAAAAACTTTTTTGTTATATACTCTGAAAATATGATGAGTAACACAGTTATGTCCCGGCTACTTTGCTAACCTGTTAAAGTAGTCAGTTTTTTCGTGCTATTTAGATACTTAGATGGATTCTTTTTCTTTCCTCCATTCATGTGAGTATTTACTTATAGTGGCCTCAATCAGATAATAATGCACCTCCATAAGTACCGGTCCAAGGTCGCCCTCACAGTTGACTCCAGGGTCTTTCCAGCCAGGTGCAACGCATCAATATGTTATTCTTCCAGGTATTTTTAGGCTCAAAGTTGTACTCAGGATAATCTTCTTTTCTAGGCTATCATTTTAATGCATAATGTGGTTGAAGAATTTTAAGAATCTTTAGATCACTGCTGTAGATAGGGCTCGATGTGCTTGAATTTGTTGCAAGATTGAGGCATTTGTAGGTTGTGCTAACCACGGGACATGTAACACCCCTTTTCTAGCAACACATTTTGAAAGCGATTATTTTACGCTTGTCGCTATTGTGACTATCCGTCTCCGGTCTCTGCTGCATACACGAAGATTGGAAAATCGAAGATGAACCGACATAATTTTAGTTTCATTGTTTCGGAGGCAAATTCCATAATCACACACATGAAAATAAAAACACTTATTTTTTTAGTTCTCATTTACATAACATTGTGTAGTTATCCTCTTTCATATATATTACCTTTCATTAAAATATGATTAGTGTTTGAATAGAATTGTTTCTTAGAATCGTGGCAAAATATTAAAACTCAAATTTCCCATTGTTACTTTTATAAGTGCTTAAATAAAATTATATATAAACACAAGTTGTTGAAATTAAAATGGTTAGATTTATAAGGCGAAACGTGTCTCACGGAAATTGAACGAGTAGAACTAAAAAACAAGTGTTTTTGTTTCCTTCTTCAATACTAGCAAAATTACTTGTGGTCTCATTTTATATGAATAATTAGACAAAATACTTTGTTTAAATCGCTTATTCAACATGTTTCGATATCTTCTTCAGGAAACAATGTATTAGATTAAAAATTCAAGCATAGATAAAAACAAAAACTATAAAGTGGTGAATAAGTAAGAAAACAAATTTAAAAGATGACTATTTGCAAAGAAGATTTGGTTATGTATAATATTTAGCTTGCTATTAACACTTTTACTTATTTGTAAAATTTCAAATTTATCTAATTGTAAACCCCTAGTATTTGTATGTATAATTTCTAATGGTTTGTTTCCAAAAGATGATGGGAAAGTTCTGAATAGTTGTTGTTATTTAGGCATCTCAAATGCTCCTTATTCTAGTATCAAAATTTCTGAAAGTTTTACCTATATAAAAATAAATGATTTTTTTTAAATATCTATTTATTTTCATATAGGTACCTATAATTTTAGTTGTTTGCTTGATGTCACCATCTTTCCATATTCTAATAAGTTGGTTCGTAGCAACTTTAGCTAGCTGTATGCGTCTTCGAATTTCCTGCCCACCGTCACCAGTGTTCGCGATCAGTGCGCCCAAATAAGTTGCCTCTGAAACTACATCACATACTGCTATTTGGATATTTAGTGCGAAAAATAGACACAATATACTACAATCACGAATTCGACGCATAATTTGGTGTCCAAGTTATCAAACTAACGCGGCTGAAGTAGGTTGGTAATGTTCAACTAATGACCAGCGAAAAAACGTTTGATGCAAACCTATTGATCGATGGAGTGTTAGATGTTTCAAGCTACGGTGGTTGAATGGAGTTACCCGGGACGCTCATGCAGTCGGTATCGCCATCTTGAAAAGGACAGATAAGACTAGTGAAACTTACTTGAGGCGGTCAGGGCCCATACCGGGCTTTGCGCCATTACGAATAGTGTATTTAAAAAAAATATATATTTATAAATACACTATATAATGAATGTGTTGAATATCTTTGTTTTATGTTTAATTCAAGTAGAAATATAAGATTGCGTTTCTTTCGACAATTATATCATATGTTAAGTCCATATTTTAATTATTGTATTGTACAATTTTGAAGCTAATACCATATAGAAGATTTGATAGGAAATCGGTGTTGCTCTCGCTATTGTCGCGAAGACGTTTATGTGAAGTAATTAATATTCAATAAGTGTCAGCATGTTGATTTGTCTTACATCTAGTATGCGATGGTCCTGCACATGCCCCACAGACATGGCCGTGTAAGGAATCGCTTGACAGCCATATAGGGCCGAAAATAATTGACTAGTAAGTGGGTTCACTACCATTTCTCCGCTGACCGTTCTTTCGTCAACATCTCGATCGAGTCACTCCAGTCTTCAACTTCATACACACAATTAACTTTATATTCGTACCTGCCATTGCAAATCATCTCGCAATAAACGCCAACTTTTATAAGTTCTATTTTTATTTAAATACCTTGCTCTAGACAAAGCATAAATACTTACACGCATATTCATTTACATTGATACACGCACCAACATGAGCTAGACCAGAGTTAGGACCTTCAGTCTCACCATCCGCAAAATTTTATTATCACTCATATTGATCACACAATTAAGATCCTCACGAGTCAATAATGGTCTATAACCACAGTCCCCACAAGTATATTATATTTTTTAAAAAGAAGATCCAATGAATACTTAAAAGGGCGACCATTGATGCTATTTTACCTGACTATTATAATGTTCCTCCTCAAACTAATATACCGTAGTTAATTAAGGAATAGCAGAACGCAGCATGCACAGATCTTAAGTGTCGGGGGTAAATTATAGTATTTCTTTAAATTAATAAATAAGGTTTATTATGCAATAAACACTGCTGGATGATGGCCTCCTTAAGTGTATCTGCAAATACACGGGAATTAAATGGTTGCCCTGTTCTATCTGCAATTATTCATGTAATAAAACACGAATATTAACGTAATAACACCATACGGACTTAAAGGGGCTTGGTACTCAATTATAAGGAGAACATTACCTTCTTTTTCCACTGCACTACTTTCCAGGTTGGGATTTGACATCCTCCACAACAGCTCCACCGACTCCTATCGCTGACCATTCTTCTCCAGTTCCCATACGCTTTCTTTCCTTTTCCGGGGTCTTTTGTATCCTGTCATCTGACATTCTTTTAATATGGTTGGCCCATTGCAGCCTTTGGGACTTGCGGAACCTTACGATTGTTTCTTGCTCAATTAAAATTTCAAATTCATGGTTTATTTTCATTCTAAGTGAAGGTCTATAAAGTTTTTGCACTTAATTATTTGTTGCATTTTTATTAACTTGAACCAGTAGATACGTGAGCTACTGAATAACCCATTATTAAAAAAAAAGTAATATTAAACATTATTGACATACATGTTTTTGTTGTAACAGAGGTGAATATACTATAATATAACATGATAAACATAAGATACAATTATATTGCTATTCAGTATAATACTCGTAGTTTATTGTGTGGGATGGCGTAGATTCCACCTCTGATATATGCAGCATTGTCCTGGCTACTTTGCTAGACTGCCATCTGTGTTAAAGTAGACAGTTTTTTTGTGCTGTTGTGGTGTTATTTAATTCGAGAAAGATAAAGATTCGACAGGAATGAAAAGAGAAAAAGGAAAGTGTTGTAGAAACATATGTATGTATTAAAATAAAATGTATACTTCCCCTTCTATTTGCAGTTTTTCGTGTATTAAAAAAACGTAAATTGACTTAACGACACTAAATGATTCGATTCTCTCGATACTTAATTAGAAGAATCACATATTACTTATTTTTTATTTATTTTCTTAGTTTTATTAACCACAATTGAGTTTAAAAAACATCTACCGTTTTCGGAAAACACTTTTCCTTCTTCAGGATGTCATAACTAACTAAAAATATAGTACTGTTTCTCCAGAATCTATTTTTAAAAAAAAAATTTAAAAAACAATTATTTAAAAAATAAATTTAGTACCTAACTCAAATTACTACTCAATACAAATTTAGTCGAATAATTTTTAGGAAAAAATTTTAGAATAGGACTCGTAGTTAAATTTAGTTGGCTGTTTGAATCTTAACCACCAAGTTAATATTGATAATTTTAAAAGTACATATTACTTAATTAACGATTACATTTTAATTGTACCTGTGTTATAAATTCTTATAATATTTTATTTATAAACTTCAATAAATGTACCCTCGTGAAGTTCTCCAGAATACGCCAAGAGCCTAGTAGAGAATGTTGTACGTATTAATAAATAAATAAAACAAGACCCATCAAAATCCAAACACGCGCGTATCGTAATAATACAATCGCACGTATACGTGCCCTTTCGAGATTCCACACAGCGGCGATGAAAGTTAAGTTCATTGGTCAATTAAAACGTATAATATTTTGGTCAAATAGCGATACGTCTCCCGTCCGTTCCGGGCCAGCCTCCCTCGAATAAAGCACCGCATTTTGTTAAACAAATAGGCCTGCCTTGGCGAGAGGCCGGTCTTAATTAAAAACTTACGGCCGGCGTACGATGTACTGCCTGGCCGCCTCGAAGCCACCTGTAAATCGTGCGGTCGCCGCCCCGACGAGGCTTATTATTAATATCTGTATTCTTCTCGTCCTGTTACCGTTTAATTATTTGATATTTATTCAAACGGACCGTCGCTGCCACCGGGCGCCGGGGTGGTTTGTATCACTGGCGCACCCTTGCATCGATTCTTATTTATTTATTTTTCATGTATAAAATTAACAGCGGGTCGATAATGATCCTGAGAGACAGTCTTAAATATTTAAATATAAAAATAAAATATAAATATAAAAATATTTTTAGACAATATGTAACTTCTTGCTTCCACTCTTCGCTATCTCTCGCTCTCCTCCCTTGTACGTTCTCCGATCACCAATTTCTCCAGGCTGTATCCACGTTATAGAAAGTCTTTAGTGCGAAGTTTCTGAAGAATATAAACATTCATTCATCTCGCAGTTCACGGTATATTTAAAAGGCGTCAAGCATATTTCTTTATTTCCTCGTCACGATGAAATGAAACGTCAATGCTTTCATAAATACTAAGGAAAACACATTAATATTGTGAAGTTGCAATTTTATAATCAAATTAGTCATACAAATTAAAATCATTTAGAAAGATATATGGATAAAATCAATTTTAAAGTGAAAGATATATGTAGGTTCGAAAATTTGTCGTTAACTTACTATGTTGACATGGTGTAATAGTCAGCACACTTCCCCGGATAGGAAGGGTTCCTGATTCCAATGACGGTAGCGACAAAATTTATTTTGAGTAAATAGATTTTATCAGTATATCTTTCCGATATACTAACAGATGACTACCTACCTCTTCATACACAACGCATCAGGATCGAGTTACCTGAGAACTGCACAAACAAATAGCGCGATAGGAAATTTCATATTATTTTTATATACTCTCGTGTTTTATTTTCACTGGGTATTTATATCATCCCCCCTTTAGACTAATCAAATTGTCTTATAAGTATACACCATCTCATTTAACAACTCCACCCCTTTTATTAATTTACAATGCGCGTTGTCTTTACCTATTATGTCAGTAATTCTATGTTCACGGTATCGATCGATTGTGTACCATGCACAAATTATAAAACTTAACATATTTCATTAAAATAAAATAATGAGGAGATCGTTCACCGATCAATTTGCTTTTCGACCAGGTTGGTAAAACAAAACCTGGTTGTTAAGCGAGTACTAACTGGATACTGATTTCTTTATACTAGAATTTAATGCACCGTGATGTATTTAATTATTAAAATTTATTTTAAGAAGATGGTTACCCCTCTTATCTGTAATTTTTACATCTCATTCACTTCTCGGCAGCGTAATGGTTAGTATTTCTGTCACAAAGAAGACTTTATTTTTTCAAACCAGAAAAACATTCTGTATGGTGGTGGGTACGATATGTGCATATAATGAAGACATAATACATGTTATGACTCGATACCAATGTACATTATGCCATTCATTATACAGCCGTTTAATACATAATGATTAAATGAGATTAATGTCCATTTACTACTTTTTACTATTAATTAGTTTTCATTGATATTCATGCACAATTGATGATTAAGTTAGGTTGATGCACAATTATCCGACTTTTTTTTTAATTTGACGTTTAATTGACATTTATCATAATATAATTGCTTAATGGGGTCAGGAAATTAGAAAAGCATCCATATATACGCCACATGATGCTGTACCGCTTGAAGAGAGGATGGAAAGTTGCTGAGTCATTTCGCGATCTCAATGATGTTTTCGGCGAAGGAACGATTAGCGAAAGGGCATGCCGATAGTAGTGTGTTCGCTTCAAAGCTAGTGATGCCAACTTAGACGACAAGTCGGGGAAGGGTCGATCTTCAGATTTTGATGACGATGACGAAGAGGACACAAGTTGCGCTATTAAGACACTGGCTGAGAACTTCAACGTCGATCAGTCCACGATTACGGTGATTACGCCCCCGAATGATTATTATAATTATTTCGTTTTTGGTTACGTCACAATATAATAATACAATATTATTTATGCTACAATATATATTTTTTTTAAACCGGCGTATTGTGCATCAGCCTACAATCTAATTTTAACTAAATAAAACCACAATAGCACGAAAAAAACTGGTACTTTAACACAGACGGTAGTCTAGGAAAGGAGCCAGGACACTGCTATATGCATCAGAGGCGGATCCTACTGCATCCCACGCAGTAAACTAATAAGTGTATGTTCACTTCTGATTTACAAATAATATTGTCAATAATGGATCAAATAAATAAAGTTAATATAAAAAATTATATAATTAAATAAAGATTTAGCAATATTTGAATATGTCCAAGAACACACAATGAATTTAGTCCATAGATGCCGATAGTGTAGTGGTACTCGAAGTGTTTACACATATTAATATATATACAACTTCCATAAATTTAATAAATATGGAGAATGGTGAACGTTATATTTGTATAAAGTGATCATTTAAGCCAGACGAAGACACGTCGTAAGCCCTGTAATTATTCATTTTCCATTAAATATAATAAGAAATGTCTTTGTCTCTATGAGACATCTATCATTTGTTTAAATAAAGATTTGTACATTTTATAGTATAGAAGGGAATTAATAAAGTGATCCAAAATTAAACCTTAAAGTTTTTGCTAATATTCAATAAAAATATAACTCTGAGAGTATTGCCGTGTTATATTGTAACAACGTGTGATTATACAAATTCCATTCCATAAAAATTATTTTAAATTTATACTGCTATTATACTTGTGTTTTATAATATACCTTCACAAAGTGCTATATATCAATTTCAACAAAATGTTATTGTCTTGAAAATGGGTGCATAGCTTAGAGGGATCGTTGTTGGTGACCCATGAAATAAAATGATTATGTAACCCTAGATTGACTTTTTACATTTATTTACATATCATAAAGTTGACGGTATTATGGTAACGTAAATAATCATATTGTGTCTCAAAAATGATGTAATCCATCACCGTAGTTTGTGCATACTTGCTACGGGTGCCATCCGCTTTCACTGCACGCACCGCTCACTAATCTACCTCGTTTTCACTTTCATCAGAATCCTCAGATAAGTTGTACTGCAACTAAAGTTCACAGTTCTTTTACCTTTTCCGATGTGTCACGTTAATGTATTAAATTTGGTTATAACCACCGATATCGTGGATCACACTTTTTGTAATTTCTTTATTGTTTCGTAATATCTGCAATGGTGGTCCGGAGTGCAATGCGCTGGCTGCACTCCGGAGCCGGCTCAGGGTCCAGACGTCGTGCGCGCCGCCGCGGCTTCTGTCGGCGCGCGTAGATGCGCTCCTGGTTTTTATTAATTAATCGTTTCCCCGCATTCGTATTCGGATGCATCCGATAATTAGTCCCACAGATCCATGCGTAATTTATATGGTCGCCGCTCTCCGCCGCACACGCTGCCGGCCGCGTGTATTTTTAATTAAGCTCTGAGAGCCCGACCCGTCTGCGCCTAGCGGGATCGTCATCCAGTATTCCTAAGAGTAAATAATAAATACGCGGGGACAAATTGCACCCCTTTGGTTCCGTGACTCGTTCGATAGGCATCACCTTCCTACTGCAGCGTTTCATCATAGATACAGAGCGTTTGCATCTTTCCGTCTTCAGCCGTTTCGGTACTAGTTGCCGGAAACCTTTCCCTCTCAAGTTGCTGGAACATCATGGCTGTCATGTCTGTTAATAATGTTTGTGATTGCGTCGGATTACGCCCCTGTTAATGACCTAACCGAGGCTTGCCCGGTATTTTTCTTTTAGCGACAATCTCGTAAAAATTGTCTTGTTGACCGCTTATTTGATTGCCTTGTGTTCGCCAAACCTAGAATTTATTTTATTTATCAGCATCACAAACTAGTAAATGAATAGACATGAAATATAGTGTACATATAGGAGAGGGGTTTAGAACATTAATTGCGGGACGAGGGGCACACATTATTTTTGAAAACATAAATCTGATAGTTTATGACATATTTATGCAAAAGTATTTACTCTTCGAAAATTAAATTTTCATCTAAACAAGACGTATTTTTTTTACATTAATGCGTATTATATTGTCAGCGTTTAAATTTTCATTGCAATCAAATCATACATTTAAAAAAATCGCGTAGCTATTTGAATGCGTAAGTGATTGATCACGTGAAGGACACCAAAATGAAAATATTGGAACAAGGAATTTCCGTTAGTTCGTGTCTATATATGGTAGTCGGTGATCAGCATTTTTAAAACGATAGCTTGAACCATTTGAAAGTAAAATTGTTATCAGTTAGCAGTTGGAAACAAACTTTACGTTTAGAACATATCTGTTAACGATGCTAATAAAAGAGAATGCTAAAAGTGTTGAAATATATATAAAAAAATTTACCTCTTCAAAAATATCATTCTGCAATAATAAAGACGTCTCCACATACATGCAATGAAATCACAAATTTTGCAATGCAATTTACCGTTGTCTTACAAAGCACATGTTGACATAAATTTTATTTATTTTTATTTTTAGAGAAATGTAACAATAATAACATAATATGTAAAAATAACACCAGAGAAGTTTCTTCGGAATTAAATAACTAGTACACATAATGAGCTAAAAAATAGTAAGTATATATTAAAAAAAAAAAAAAAAGAGTGTTTTTAAACTGAACATACAAAGTAGAAAGGGTAAGGAGGGGAGTGAAATGGGATGCAATATATACAATTTATGTTAATAATTATTGAAAAGTTGGTGTAGTTTAATTTTAAAGGGAAATAATTTATCGTTGAAAAAGTTATTAGAAGAATTTACGACATTTTATTTTGACGTATAGCGGATCACCAAACAATTTTAAATGTAATTAAAATTATGTAGACGTAATGTAATTACATTAGTTTCTTCCTTCCTAGTATATCTCCAAATCTGTTTATTAGTACACGTTATTTACACTAACGACTATTGTACAAACTGCATTCGTCATTTCGATCACTTAATAACACAAATCCCATCTACAAATTGTCAAATTTTGAGAAGAGATAAAAACTATTTTTTTTCAAGATTTTGGTTATATGTAAGCTATATTTTAGTTATATTTAGCTAAATTAAATAATTAAACAAACATTCGGTTTTTTTTAACTAAAATTTATCTATATACCAAATTTTAATACGTATATAAATGGCATTTTTTCTTTTGAAGATAGAAATGTTCACAGAACACAACGACTTATCAAGTGATGGGTTTTGTTTTAATTTTTTATCTTAGAAGTCGTGAGTTATGTTTTAGATTATTTCACTTCCTATATCTCTTGGGAAAATAAGTATTTCTTTGTGTTACGAATAGAACCGTTTATTTTGAACAAACCTGTATACTTAACCCAATAACGTATATTTTGTGTATTTAGATTTTGTAGGTTTTTGTATTATTAGTGAGAGCTCACACCGACGACTGTCGTGCACACGAACGACTCAAACGATAGAACAGTTGGTGGCGACTGTTTTGTCCTCAGTGTGTGCTCGCTTTTAAAATTCAGTACGCTAATTTGACTCTTCTCCAATCTCTCTTTCGGCTGATGTGCTCGTGACTGACTATTGCGGTCCCCCATTGCGCAAATGCTTGCCTCCCCTCGAGTTCACCATCTTGGGCCTTGTTTAGTTCGACGTATAGCGAGGCTCTGGTCATGTATCGGACTTGGTCTCGACAGTTCATTGGAGATCGACCGTTCTTGTACATTTTCGTTATCACCATTTTCTCCAGGCTTACTCTACTCCATCTTAATACAAATTAAATCTATCAATTAAAAATATATAATCAATTTATTGAAAACTTATTTTGCTTGCCACCGGGATTCGAACCAGGAACTGTTCCTATCCGGGGAAACCAGCTGACCATTACATCATGCCAACCTAGTAAGACGACTCATTTTCGAACCTATATTTGCAGTTTTTTTTTCAAATTGATACATATATTATTCCATTTATAAGTAATCCACTTTATTTTACCGAGAACCTCAACAACCTTTGAGTAAAACCTGATAGGGGACGCCAGAATTAAATTAATTATTCATTTTATTAAATTTATTTACGCCATATCTTTTAGAAATATGCCCAAAGTATGATAGAATTATTTACCTGCATACTATGAAGAGCCTTCCTTTATCAAGATATTATTGAAAAATCGTTCGTTTCGCAGTTCATGGTATATGTATCTGTAACACTACATCTCTAAGGCGTTGACATTTCTTTCATTCTCAGGGTTCAAGTTTCAAGTCCATGCACAGCTAAGCAAACACCTGGGCTTTAACCAATAGTACTTATACGTTTCTTGAGATTTTGGTCAGCATGAAATGGTGTATTGAAGCTGACCAAACCTCAGGTAGATAAAATCACCGACTTCTTCTTAGTTGCTAAGAACATAGATTCTCAAAATTTGGTAAAGTATATTTTGGTCCCGCTTTTGTTTATTTCAAGACTCAGTACCGAGCTCCTTTCCTCAATCGTATTGTTAAATGTTGCCATTTAATTATTACTGGTAGCAATCATCTCCAAATGAAGACTGAAATGCTTTTTGCCTATCGAAACACTCCTTCCCATTTTATTTAATAAAGCATTATGGGCTGAATACGGTGCATTTGTCTATTAATTTTTTTAGCTACTCTTTTATTTGTTTCCTAACACCGAGGGTATTTGAATTTTTACGAAAACGGCTCTTTTCGACGCCCTCGTTCAGCGATTGACCCCGCAGGATGACCGTCGCGTACACCGCAGGCGCCGAATGCACCTCTCTCCTTAAATCGACACAAACTAATTACTGCCGCGCTGTAAACTATAGAAACTAATTATGAATATTCAATTTATGGCCACCGATTTTATTTACGACCCGGCGATGCCAGATAGTGCCACCGAGAGGCAGCCGAGGGATATAATTTAATATCTCCTTGCCCGGCCGGCGAGTTTGTTTTAACTTCTTTACGGCTTTGCGCTTATCAATCCTCGGATGTAATTAATACCGCCCCGTGGCTGACCAGCGCCGCAATGCTGCGGAGGGCTACGGTACGGTACAGCAGATTCACAGGCGATTGCGTGCACACCTGCAACCGGCGTCACCAGATAACCGACACAATCCGGGATGTCAAAAGGTCAAAATATACAATCGTTAAGTAAACGTATCGACCAAACAGCCTGAACTCTGAATACGAAGCTAACTCAGAAGCTTCATTCGATACACCCGGTAGTATAGAAACTATAAGAGAAAATAAAGACGTAGGTTAAATCTTAGAAAAATATTATTTAACATGGTCTCCATGGAGCGACAAAATGGTAACATGACGAATTGTTGGTAAGACACTTGCCAGAAAACCACGGAGTTGGTTCTATTTTCATAACGTTTAGCTTAGTTTGGAAATAAAAAATAGACAGAGGATCGAAGAGTGGCAGAATCAGCAATGGATCGATAATGTCTAAACAATGACGATGATGATGATGATGATGATTAACCGAACCCTACGGCAGAATCCGTAAAATAGTGCTGCGAAACTAGGGAAGCCAGTTGCGATGAGAAAACCTGGTTTGTATTCCGGTTCGTATAAATATGCGGTTTTAATCAAAACATTGGTTCATTAGAGATGTAAAGTATTGGATTGTATCTGTTTACAAATTACTTTTTTAATTATGCGTGTGTATGCATAGGCGGGCCACACGAACCAGTCGAACAGAAACAAAACATTCTTAAATTAATCATCCACCGTAACGCCTGCTCATTTTGGGTTTGTTTCGTCGTTAACTCCAAAATCAGGCCTCGTGCAACGGGAGACTTGGATCGCAGCTATTTTCTCACACTGGATCAGGGACTGCCAAAATATATCAATCAAAATATAGCTAAAGTAGTTTTTATAGGCCTTATATTTATAATTATACACTATTAATCAGCCTTTGCTCAAAATATGTTTTATTATACATTAAATTACCTCTGACACAGGTATGGATATAGTTGCCAATTTAAAGAATTTTTTTCTACCCATTAAATTAAATTTGTGTATCGTTACTTAGCGGTTACTTTGTGGTGTTACATGATTATTTTAATTTTCACAACAAAACTTTGTATTACACAGACGTTGGTAATATTTAAAAATTTTCGTGTTTAACTTTGTGGAAGTGCATTGTAATTAAAACATTTTTTAAAAGATGTAGTCGATAGTATCTATCTTCTAGTTTAAGCTTTAGTTTATTACTGATGATGACGCAGTAAGCGTCGAAAACATTTTAATTAATATTTAATTAGTGTTGTGTGAAGTAAACAAGATTGTGTTTTTTTAATAATTTTTTTTTTCGAATAGTTAAAATTTAATAAAAGTTTTTTATTTTTATAAATCAGTTACAGACGTTGAGTTATTTTCACTACGAATTTTGAGAGGTGCAGTCCCCCCCATCAGGTGAGAGCTAAACTAAATACAGTATTGTGTCTGATTGTAGAGCAATGGGGCGGTGCTTGAGAAAAAGGGGAAGGTTTCTGTCATTAACGGGAATATGAGCAGTAAAGGTGAAGTGTTAGAGAATGTTATATTGTCAATCAGTGTATTTTCTGAATTATTATTTTTTTGTATTTCAACGGTTTCTAAATTGTTCATTATTAATCTTTTATAAGGTACCCAGTGGAAAAGTTTTAGTCTATGACTATCGAAAGAAAGAGTGGTTTGTTTCAATTGTGTGGTTAAAATTTCGGAGAAGTTGCTATTTTTTTGGTTGCGGCGTGTCCTTTTATTATCGTATTTAGATTTCTCGCGGTTTGACCTATATATTTATATCGCAATCTCCACAAGTTATTTTATGTATTTCGCTTTTTTCTAATATATTAATAAGCTAATAACTTTCCGAATAAATGAATAAATTATTTCACAAAACTAAATTTTGTACTGTACTTTGAGTTTCTTTGTTACTACTACTGTAGTTTGAAGAGGTTCAGTTCCTCTCACCATCAGGTGTAATATATATATATTATAACTTACATCTGCTGATGAAAGGGACTATACTGTCGAAACTGTACTAACATCAAAATAATTAAACGTGTATGTAATGCAAAGTTTAGATGAGTGAAAAATTTTAATAAAATAAAATATTATGTTTTGAAAATCGTACTGCCAGCAACTAATTTATTTTTAACTAAATTACCATCATGTTATTTAGGGGCTGACTGTGAGGACGGAGTGCTACTAATTTCCTGATACATAAGTCATCCACATTCATACATTGTTGAGGCTTCTAACAAAAGCATCTTCCATCTCAATCTCAGTCTGTCAAGTGGTCGCGATCCATTTGGGATCCCTCAATGCATATACGCCTTACAGAAGTTTTAATCAGCCACTGACCTGACTGATTATCTTCTATCGACCCATAAATTTTTGGTAGAATTTTACTTACACTATTCATGAATTTATAAATGCCTTACAGAATTATCTTTATATTTTTTATTTATTATCTTAGTTTTATTAACCACAATTGAGTTTAAAAAACATCTACTGGTTTCGGAAAACACTTTTCCTTCTTCAGGATGTCATAACTAACACATAGTTATGTTAAGTTAAGGAAAAGTGTTTTCCGAAACCGGTAGATGTTTTTTAAACTCAATTGTGGTTAATAAAACTAAGATAATAAATAAAAAATATGAATCTTAACCACCAAGTTAATATTGCTAATTTTAAAAGTAGAATTTTCTTTGTTACTGCAGTAGATAATGAAGATGATAGGAAGCGTTACGTCTCAATTTCTCATTTTCTTTACAAAACAGTATAATTTATTTTTTGGAAATAAACACAGATATAAGCAGTGATGTAGTTGGGCTAGGGCGCCACCCTGCCACTTTTTTTTTACACGGAACTTACCTTTTAAGTATGTTCAAAGAATATTTTGATACAAAATATTCCGCATAGAATTTAGTAGGTACTTACATAAAATATCGTGGAGCGGACGGATATTATCAGAATGCAAAAAATATATAGAACCACAGTATTTTAAAACGTGAAAGTCATTACATCATTATAATTTTTTTCTTGTTAATAATTGGATCATCTAGGCGCACGGCGGTATCCCATTATTTCAACCATTGACGACATAATCTTATAGACATATGAAATATGTGAACTCAACTTAAATAAACAGTCATCTCTTCATTTACATGTTATAGCTAGTTAGTATTTTAGTGATTTGTTGGCGGTTTTAGCGTTTATAAAAGCTAATTAATTGCTGGCTAAAATCATTTCATTTTAACTTCAAACATTCATTTTAAAATCTCCGCGATAATACATAGAAGAAAAAAATGTTGGGGAGTTAAAATCAAATACGGCACTGGTATTTTTTTATTTAGCACTAAACCACTGGATATAAGTATAGGGCATTGGACAACTTACACCCCAACATATTTCACATGGACAATAAAATGACACAAAGAAAGCATACTACGATGTAAAAAAGATATGAACTCGAAAACAAGGATTATTTACGTATTGCATCGAAGAATATTGTTAATTAAGTTTTTTAATATTGGTAATGAAACAGAAAACGTAACAAATCATTTTAACCTTGGCTCGTCCTCACTATAGCAGAGCGTAATCCAGAATTGGTTCAATTTGTAGGAATGCTGAAGAGAGATGGTAGATGGGGATTTATTAATAACCAAGGGGTGGACAATTAATCTAGTTTTGACAGATTTTGTACAAGTTTCCCAAAATTGTTTTCGTGTCTTGTCTCAAGATGTCAGCATCTCGCGTGGCATCCACCGGAAGATTGCGAGAGGCACGACGGTCCACCGGGACCAGCGCCGGACTATCTGCCATCTCCGGCCAGGATGCCCGCCCCGCTATGTAATTGGCTTCTGTAAACGGGAGCCTCAACTCTGACCCCTGGTTCGATTAAAAATACCTAATTGATGTTTTGTACATATCTCGGATTCGATTATTATTTTTTCATTAACGGGCATAAACCAGTTCCTTCGCGGACACCGGTAGTGTAGTATGTGGTATTCTTTGTGCCTTGTTTAATTTATTATCGTTTCATAATTAAAAGGCGGCTAGACCGTTCTAGATTGCTGTGTTTGTTCGCTTCTCTTCGTTAAGTGTAAATGGTAGTTATTATTAAAGTGACTATTCGATTACAGATAAATTATCGCACGAATTACAATACACAGATTCGTCTTGTACACATTCAATTTATTTATTTTTTGTTAATTAATTAGGGTAAACTGGGGGAATACGGAAACTTATTATTTGAAGCTGTGTTATACATATTTTAAAAGAAATATCACAAATTGTTGGTATACATTAATTATTTCAATAATAGTTATACATAATAATACAATAAGACAAAAATAATTGAACAGTATCACAAAACCTATTTTAACAGATATAAATGATCATAGGTCTTGAAACATATCTTTGTATCAATTATGGTGCTTTTTCTTATTATTTATATGACATGTTACCAAAAAGTAATTTTGCAAATATTGAAGAAGTGATGAAAGATTTCGTGTAGCTATCGTGTTCACATTGGATCCAGTTACATTTCGGTCTATTGTTGCAATGTAACAACTGAATTTAACCATAAACCAAACAATTCAATTTTTTTAATCCCACAATCTACGAATCTAAGCTTTGGGTCCAAGTTTTATCTTAGCAATATTATTTTGTGGCATTCTCCTCAACAAAGGATATATATCCTCATATATACTGGAACATTATATACTCTGATGAGTCATATTACCCAGAGTATATAAATCAAGCACATAAATTACCTTATTTTTTATTCTAATCGGGTCGGGGACTTAACGCTCGGACAGCACTCTTCCACCGCTCTCTGTCCTGCGCTGTATCGATTACTTGGGGTCACTAATAGTTTCATCTCCAATTTGCCGTCTCCATGTTCTATTGGCTCATCCTACTGGTAAGAAAATCTGTTTTGGCATGTTGAATTTTCCACGCGGAGGATACGTCCAAGTCAATTTAGCTGAGATTTTTATATTTGGAACAACAGCAGGTTCATTCCAAGATCTTCTCGTATGTTAACATTCCTGATTTTATCTTTTAACGTTACTCCCTTAGGTATCTTATATCTACAGTCTACTCTTAGGTATCTTATATCTACAGTCTGGATTCTCGATCGATTCCTCTCCAACCAAAGTTGATAGCTCTAGATCAGGGTGTAATTTGAAAATCAGTTTTGTCTTATTGTTGATTTCTACTTTCCTTATTACAGAGTTACCCGGTGACTGTAGAACTCTGTTAACCGAGTCTATCCCTTTATCAATTTACTTATTCTAAATAAAGTACCCGAAACTATATTTATGCAATATTTTGTCTGTTAAACATCTGAAAAGTTAGAATATTGAATAAGTATCTGTTGAAAATAAACACCATCTGTTTAGCGGAGCGTCATTCCATATAACAACTATGATACTAAAATGTCAAAAAAACTGTTTCGCGTAATATTTTATGACTATAGATTTTATGTATTATTTTCGAGTTTAACCTCTATACAAAGCATCGAATTCTACCAATAACTGATAGAGGTTGAATGAAAAAAAAAGTACAATCAGTGCCTTATGACGATCGGCGGTAGGGCGGTATATTCCCCACTAAGGCGTGTTCCCCCGGTTTACTATACATAAAACATTTATAATCAACCAGTTAAATCACCTGTTAAAAAACCACAGAAGGTATGCAGGTAACAGAAATAATTCAACACAACTAATAGGACGGGCGCGAAAAACCTACACAGAACCTAGATATCGTAATAAAACAAAAGTTGTATACACAATTATATTCTTTGTAAAGAAATGTTTTCTTTCATGTAACGTGATAAATATATTTATTTTAATGAAATCACATTTTATTGTGAAGATAGTTCTAGCACGTATTTCCATAATATTTAAAACATATTGGATGAATAAATTACTTATGTAATTAATTATAGTCTTACGTACTACTCACTCTCGCCGGGGACAATGCGTTACCAATACCGTTACCATTTTAATTATCTACAAAATATGCGACAAATTCAAAAATTACACGTGTAGAATTTTGATCTGAGACATCTGTTTTTTCCATTTAAAAAGCTATCAACTTGAAAATTTAAACTTGATAGCTTTTTGGTATATTTTATTAGTACTGGGACCACGCACTGGTTTAGGCTTAGTCTTTAAATATAATATGGTGATATTTTGACTTGGAGGATAAGCTCTAGCTGGAAAACAATTTTCAATAAATTTTAATATTAATGTGTGCCCATCCAGACAAGTTAATTAACGATTAATACATTTAATCGTTCCATAAAAATGAATTGATAATTCTGGCGTCTGCTATTAGATTACTCAAAGGTATTTGAGATTCTGTAAAAATAAGGTAGATGGCTCTTTCAGATGATGGAACGATTAAATATTTTAATATCAAAAAGGTAACATTTAGGTTCGAAAATATGTCGCTAAAAATATTGTCACTGTAGCATAGTTGGATAATGCACCTTCCCCGGTTAGGAAAGAGATCCAGGTTCAAATCCCGGTGGCGCAACAACAATATTTTTCGATAAAATTAATTTTATATGTATATCTTTCTAATTATTATATTTAATTCATATTTAAAAATAGTCTTCACACATAATACCTGTATTCCATTTTTCTTCGTATGATACATTTTCGCATATTGTTTTTAATTAACTCTTAACTAATTTTATTTTAAAATCTTACGTACACAACAACGATATGATGTAGTCTGCCCATTGTTTACATTTTAAATTTAATCCTCGTATTACAAATTTATCAGATCGTCTCTTCGGTATTATTTGGTTTCAATTTAATCTTGCCCCTGTCGTGCCGTGGTTTTGAAATCCTTTGTTTTTTGGCAACTGGATTCATTAGTTTTTTGTTATTTCGATTAACGGTTTGTAATCATTGTGAGAATTGTAAGTATCAATAGGACGGTGACCGGATTATTGCGCAAACGAAAATTGCGCACATCAGATTTTAGAATTTTAAAAAATATATATTATTTAAGGTCAGTCTATTCCATTTTCTTTGAGTTTTTTTTTATATTGGAAAGTTATCCTTTCGAGTGTCTTCTTTGGAACCTTTGGTTACACTGGGAAGATAAGATAATATACGATAAAATGTAATAATTCTAAAAATTTTAATTAAAAATAAGAAATTTTGAATATAAAAAAGTAGTTAATATTACATAATAAACAAGTAGATATCATATAATTAGGCCCGTGCACAGTCAAAATCAGAAACGTACCTTTTCTAAAAGTCATTTATGTATGTTCAAATAACAATTTTGAACACAAATAAAATGCATCATTTAGAAAGAAATACACACAAGATATATTCAATTTACCGAAAAAATATTAGTTGCCACCGAGATTTGAACCGGGATCTCTAACAATTTTTAATCTAAATTACCAAGGAAAAAAATGTAGGACTAAAGAGTTTATATGTAAAGCTCTCTTGATGTAATTTTTTTTATGAAAATGGCACTATATAAATTATCCAATATTATTTTTATCTCATATTATTCTCATTTTGACTGTAATCTCGGGTAAGGAGCAGGTGTAGGTTAGGTTAAGACTAACCCTTAAATAAATTTTTTAAAATGACAAGTTTTTAATTAAAAAATAAAAAATATGCGAAGTTTTCGTTTCCCCATTTTTCGTGTGCGTATTCCCCGAACCCAATAGGATATATGTTATGTTAATGTTATTGATCAAAATCATTTGATTTATTTATGTTGTGTCCATCTTACTTTCTCTGTTTTTGACCATCCTTTTCTTCATCGTCCCTCCCTCTGTATATGCAATTTATATCCGTGCGAGTATTGCTCTTCTGGTCATCAACCTCTGCTTCTACTGACCAGCCAGAGGGACCCTCCAGATCCATCTCTTGTCCGTAAGCCTCGTTACCAATTATTACCCTGGCAACACTGCGTAGATTCACTGAACAAATTTAATATTTTAAGATTAAAAACAGATAAATAGCACTTGATACTTGTATTTTTTTAGTACAGACGGTATTCATTTTATAGAACTCCATTGTTAATTAGTTGATAATGCCATAGATAGCCGAAACGATCATCCAACTTATTTAAATAAATTAAATATAAAACCAAAAAGATCGTATTTGATTTATTGTGTTGATTAGCATTTGTGTAAAATTTGTCGAAACCAGTTTGATTGTCCTCCCTTTTGTCATTAATAAATGTCCAGTCCCATCACGAGCATCACGATCGCAACCTCTCTTTAGCATTCCCACAAGTCGAAGCGATTCTGGATTACGCTCTCCTATAGCGCAAGGTAATGTGCCGAGCTCATAAAGATTTATTCACCGATTTTCTCTTAACCAATATTCAAAAATCTAACTAACAATATTCTTCGATGCAACATGTTAATGATTTTGCCTTGTTTTTGTCTTTTTTTTTTCATAGTATTAGGTTATTTTTCTCTACCTGTCTCGGCTTCATGTTCGGGGGGAGGCATCTAGCCTAACTGGTTCTTTTTTAAATATTATCAAGTCAAATGGTTATGAAATGAAATTACAAAATGCCATTGTTTACAATTAAGTTTATTATCTATTTTGTGATACTTGCATGTATTAAAAATGGAAAATGAGCATTTTACTTGATTACTTATTAATGAGACAATTCAAAAATAATTACAATTAAATTAACATTATTTAGGTGTCCATCATGCCAGCATAAAGTTATATATCAAATTGTCCATGTTGACGCTTGTCTGATGTTGATTATTCAGGTCCCTCACGTAAAGGATTACCGCTTAGGAGACGCCTTCCACGTGTAGATGATGGTCCTGGATCCTGGACGTGAAGTGTGACCAATAGTTGTGGTGTCAGCGTAGGGTGACGGAGCTCAGGCTTGTAGTTGATTGACCACGAGACGATGCCCAATTATCCAGGCAAACCGGGACTCTGGACGCGATGTTCTTATGCAATTTGTGCGTGCCGTATATGATATCGTCTCCCCTGATAGCGACAATTTACTTTCACTACACCAAATTATGTTGATCGTCTTTTTTTCATATACATCCACCTAGACCCTTTTTTTACTTTTACATCAACTATTAAACACAGAGAACATCACAGTCTAAGCTTAAACTCGAGGCGCACAATTTAAACTTTCCCCGAAATCACAAATTACAAAACGCTTGTTTATTATATCAGAGACGATATTGATTTTATTTTCTAATTGAAAACTAGATGCCGTGTTTATGGAGCAAGCTCTCCCAGCTGGGATTTGGAGAAGACTGACGTATGAGGTGATGCGTCCCTTACGGTACATTTGCCGACGTGACTATGGTCACGTACGCCAGTTTCCTTATTGCCGTTCCCACGCCGCATCGTGCGTCTAACAATACCGATGTTTATTACCCTCCGTCCCTTACATCGATCAAGTGCTTACATACCCTTGAAAAACAAAATATTATTTTGGGTAATTTTGTATTCTACTAATAGTACTTACTACGCTTTTTCTTGCCCATGTGAAATATGTTAGGATATAAGTTATCTCTCTTTTTTTTCTATTTTCAATGCCAACAATATACTTATTGGTTATGTAACAGCGTAACCTAAATCTGTACCAACTCCACGCCACTGATTCATTTGTCTCATAGAGTAATAAAATATATAATTATATTAACGTTGTAAAACTATCGTAATTAACGTTAGTTTTATTTAACCTTTTAACTGCCAACTCTATTTGAAATGGAAGACACTACATAGGGTAAGACTAGGCTTTAAGAGTCTTGACTTATCTTTGAAAAGCTGGGACCTGTCGTTCACAGGTGGAAAAATTATTCAAAATATGACTATAATCCCTGCAAGTTTGCAAGGTCCAAAAGTGCGTGTTTACACGCTTATAGCTTGGCGTGACATACAAAGTTTGGCGTGTTAACGCGCTCATCGTATTTAAAAGGTTAAATACAAAAAATGACTTAATCACAACAGTAACATGTGACTTATATCGGTATCAAGCACAAGCCCATTTCAGATTGATGAATCTGTGGATATTGTCAACGGTTTTTTTTTTTGTTTAATACACCTTTATCTTTCTGTCTGCAAAGTATCCAACTTTACTCGTTCCGTAGGCCTTTGTTTTTGATACAATCTGCAGTGCAAAAGTCCATATCTTTGCTCCATACGTCAGTACAAGAAAAATGTTCACCATTCATCAAGAACTCACTATTCGAAAATGGAGATGTCGATAGTACATATTTATTGTATACTTTTTTCATTCTTTAATATTTCCAATTACAATTTGCATAGATTATTATTTGTGCACAATATCATCAAAATATTGAATATCGTGTTGAACACGCTTTATACTTTCCTAAAAAGATGAAAGTCCCATTCCATTTAAATACAACTGTATTCTTTGTAACGCCATATATCGTAATTTAAACAAAACCTTTTAAAATTTCAAAATCAATTTCGATGTGACTGTAGAAAATAAATACGTCATTTTTCTATCCAGAATTTGAATCAAGTACCTCTCTACATCTTTTCTCATAAATATGAAAGTACCAAATTTGGCTAAAAATTTAGTCATATGTTGATTTCAAACCTAACCTTTATATTTACAAATTACTTTGATTGGTCTGTCGGTTTTTATATCTGATACCTCTTTAATATGTAATGTGTATACTATGGGCCCATTTGAACTGACATGCAACTTTAAACTAAAATCGCTAGATGTCACCATGGTGTTTGACTTTGTTTTTCAATCACATTATTATTTACTTTGATTTGAGCCTTCAGCATCTCTTGTCGTGCCTCCGCTCGCACGCACGCGGGCGCCGCCGCACACTGGATTGAGTGATTATAACATCGAGCAAAAATAAATAAAAGATATTTCCACGTTACCAACTATTTCACAACAGAAATAAAATTATTTTTCACCCAACTGTTGTGTAAATCTACAGCATAAAAGTGTCCAACCATAATAATATTTTTATTTGTTAACTTTTTACTTTGGGTTACGGTACCTTATGTAAAATAACATTAATAGTTAATAATTTTAATTAATAATTTTAAAATATTTATTTTTAACTCACAGTTGCTAAAAACAAAGTTAATGAATCATTTATTTTCAAATGAATAACCCATCCTCAATTATTTCAGTCCAGCCTCCCTTCACTTCAAAAAATATTTATTATGTGAATCAAGACTGCATCAGCTTGCACAATGGGGCATTTGATATCAACAGAAATTCATTTCCATCTTTCAATTATACTGTAAACCAAGTACCTACACAATACTTTGAATCTTGTCCAATTTCAATCCACCAATATAAATATTGTCATTGTCAACTGTGTTATGTTTGTTAATGAGCATATGTTTTGTTTTAGTACTATAAAGTTTGACGTGCTTGTTGATCTAGTAGTTAAGACATATGTTTATTGAGCTAGTGGTCGAGGATTCGAGCCTCATTCCAGTAGCTCAATAAGTTAGTCTCATTTTCATACCACAAACGTTTAGCTTAGTTTGAAAATAGTGAGAGTATTAATGTGACTCTTGTTCCGTTTAGGCTGAAAAACTCGAGACAATTGTTTGGCCAGTCTACTGTTGAGTATTCCCGGACTGCAATAAACAAAGTACCTAACGTCCGTTGAACAGATAAGGCACCAGAAGAAGAAGAAGGGAATGATAAAGAAAATATGTAAAGTTAATTTTGGAAACTACAGGAACAGCGGTTCGGATATTGTCGAGCTGCTGTTTGCTAGCACAGAAGAGATGAGTGAGTGGTCATATTAATTGGCTGTTGTTTGCGTCCTTCACGATTATGGGCCCTCGAGTGACTGAAGAGTCTAATCCTAGAGCCACAAGTTCTCTGGCATGCGAAGACAGCGGCCGCGTGTGTTCTGTTCGTTCTTCCTTATCTTTGCGTCTTCTTTTAAGTTAATTCAAGAAGAAAAATAATTTTATTTTTTCATAGAAAGCAACCACTTTGTGGTTTGACATATTATATTAAATAAAATAACAATAACTTTATATGAAACCGCGAAATTTATTATAAGTCAACCGGTTTCGCTTATCTCAAGCTTCATCAGGACGTATTTAAAACTGACGTATAATAAATTTCGTTGTTTCATACAAAGCGATTGTTATTTTATTTAATAAAAATAGTTTTGCTGGGCGTCGTTTAGGCTCGTGGCCCAGTGTGCGGCGTGCGTGTGTGTGCGCGCTGGTGTGCGGGCGTGCGCGCGTGTGTGTGTGTGTGCGGTGCCGCAACGTGGGTGCTCCAGATCGGCTTTAATGATTATCTGATTAGTTGTCCCCGTAATCCGCTTAGCATTATCATCCGGCCCTGGTCCCGCGGCCACACACGGAGGACGCGGCCCCGCTCCAGGGGGACACTCACCGCGAAAACGGTCCTTCGCGCAACTCGAAAAACTTACTCATTATTTGACCTAAACTGATTTGCACAGACTTGTAAATTGCATTATTATATTATATTATTTGGCGTCTCTTTATTATCATCGAGCATTCGTGATCGTCCAAGTCCAGACACAACATATAAAAAAATTCTCCACCAGTGTACATTTTAATTATTTCTGTTTTCACCATTACTTTTAATCGCCCACGAATGAGACACCTATCGGAGATTTCACTCGCAATGACAGTATACAGTATTTTTGTATATAAAATTTAAAAAAATTATTTGAGCTTATAAATATGACTATGTAAATGTGCGTTTTCAATATATTTTTTTAAATAGTCTCTGTTGCACTGTTCCTCATGACGGAGGGCAAAGAGTTCCACGCTTTTGGGCCAGCCACCGCAAATGTTCACTAAACTTCTGGCAAATGCTGGTCAGTTCTACAATTCTTCCTGCGACTGAAGCAGAAGTTACATACCTTTGCTTTACTCTCAGAGATAAAAATGTCATTGAGAGATCATTGTGACTTTTAGAATTATTTAACTTGGGCAATATTTTAATATGTCCAAGAACACACAATTACTGGATTTTTACTTACAAATGCACTTATTTAACAAATATTAGAAATCTCATAGAGACATGGCTGATTTTTTATTATATTTAATGGAAAATATATGGAAGTATAGGAAAAAAAATATTTTATTGATAAAGAATATTGTTTTAAAATCAGATTCTCATAGTGATAACATATATGCAATGAATTATCAAATTTGGTCTGTAGATGGCGATGGTGTAGTGGTACTCGAAGCGAGTCCACATTCTAACATATATACAACTTTCAAAAAATTGATAATGTGGATATTGAAGGGTGAGAATTGGTAAAGGGATCACTTAACCCAGCCAAAGACAGGTCGTAAGCTCTGTAATCACCCTATACTTTCATATATTTTCCATTAAATATAATAAAAAATAGCTTTGTTTGTATGAGATATTTGATATTTGTTTATTTAACTTTGTTTATTATTTTCATTTTCTGCACTCTATTCGAAGAAAGTTCTGTGTACGAATGTGAATATGTAAGAAACAATGGATCATTTACACCATGGTTTGATATTACAATGGATGTTAAGCAGGGTTGTGTAATGTCTCCAAGGCTGTTTAACTTGTATATGGATAATTGTGTGAAAGAACTGGAATGTATGAATGTAGGAGCGAAAATGGGCAATTTGATTTTATGCCGATTATGCAGCAGTAATGCCGAATTACAGAGTTTAGTGAGTAGAATGTACGATGATACGAGAGCGAGACACCGCGCTAAATATTTGCAGGTAATGAATGCTTAGAACAATAAATATAAGTAGTTGAGTCATGTACACTCAGTATACATTTAACGCTAAAACATAACCAATATTAAAACAAAAATGCTATATAAACGTTAAATTTAATTAATTAAACCCGCGTTTATAATAGAAATAATCGAAGCAGACACTGCTTCTACGTAAACCACAATATTTGATTCCAGATTATATTACGTTGTAACGAAAAATTTTCGTTGATGTTTTTAAAAATGCATGTACAGTTATTATTACTAGAAATACCTTGATTAGGTTCACCAAGACCTACCTACCTTTAAAGTTGAAGTTGGTTGTTGCCAATTGTTTGTTGTTAGTTGCCAGCACAGCGGATAGAACACTTCTCTTACGTCTCAAGGCTTACTTAAGATCCGACTCAATATATGCTTTTATGGTCAGGGTATCGAAATAAAAGGTTTATGTACATTAGTATGGATGACATATTTTAGTTAACATATTATGAACAGAACAAAGACAGTATAGAGTTGAAATGTTGTGGTGACGAAAAATAAGGTAAGTTTACATAGGAAGATCACATATCGTAATTTAGAAAATTCAATATAAGACTTGGTGTTTCTGCGTGTGCGGTATTGAGGCCGTCACATCACCCTTGACAAAATTACTATATATCTAAACAGAGAAATAATTTTTCCTAGTTTCTTGTACTTGAAGACTGTTTTATACAAGGTTATGCCTGAACGTGGACACTGGGGAGACACTGAACGGATATTAAAATCATACTGGACCGAGTCTAATTATTATAATAAAATATGGCTTGCCTTATCTAGAAATAACGGAACGAGATGTTTGTTTAACTAGAGATGGTCGGATATGATTTTATTATGTGGGCAAGTTTGATCAGAACTTGATTATTGGTAAGTAACAGTACCCCGGTTTAAAAATATTTTTTTAATAATAAAATGTTATGGAAATGTAAAGTGACAAATAGTTATTTAAGATTTAAGATAGAAATGAAATGTATTACAGACAAATAAAGTTTGATGAAGTAATTCGAGGTTATTATAATTTCTGCTGTGGTCGAGGATAACTTTACATTGTCAATTGGATTTAAACGGAGAAACTTCACTTTTGGGGAGAGCGTGAATGTTCGGAGTATAGATTTCGAAGAGGTGGAGGTTTACATAAATGCGGAAGACTGGAGGGCGCACGGTACCTTAGTTTTAAACGTGGAACATGGTGGAACATATCTATTGACACGCGCAGCCTGGAGTCAGGTGGGCAGAGGCGATCTTCCTGGATGAAGCTGATGAAAGGCTTAGGAGATGACTTCTTGGTGGTGCGAGGTCTTCCGGAGCAGTTAGGCGATGTAGAAAGTAGTACAAAATGTATCTAGAATCTAGGTATTAACGGCGGTGTTCACAAAGAGAAATCACTTCTTGGTACAGCCCGGGTAATTCACTATTGCATGTGAAATTGTTGATAATATATTTCGGCAAAATTCTTATAAGCTTTTATACATTACAAACGCGATAGGTCGAGGTAACTATTTTGGATTTTGGAAAAGTTCACTGTGATATCCCGAGTAAATTATTATCGCACATAGTTACGAACATTACAACTGTTAAAAATTGTTCTCGAGGTAGATTGTTTTACCGAAACTGATACATTTTACAAGAATGACCGGAAAATATCGTGAACCGAAAGTCTCACGGACGCGCCTGTAGGTTGAATAGATGTTGATTTTTTTCTGCTCAGGAGACTAAGTGGGGGTCGCTTATATAGCCATCCTAGCAACGGCGATCAGCAAATTTGGGGAGAGGGAAAGACGAAAATTACAAAACACCTTTGAAATAGAAAAGACTAGGCAGTGGTTTCCACACAGCAGGAACTCGTGACGCGATCATCCTGGTTTTGTTAGAACAGCACGTGTGCACTCGAATAATCTATTTTTAGACTGTACTTCCTGTGTACGCGCGATTTTACCGGTATTGTCTGACGAAATATGCACGTAATATTAATATTGCGCGGAGTCAATTTTGAAGTTATTTAAAAATGGTTATTATTTTTTTTTTATAAATTCTTGATTATTTATATCGTAATGGTGGCATGTTGTACAAGGAATAGATGTTTCTTTTACGAAGATTTAGTAATTTAAGATCAAAGAATTTAAAAGACGAGTACATTGACTGTGGCGAAATAATATACATGACAACGTATAGCTACGTGTTTATTGACTTACTTACTAAAATGAGAATTTTATGTTCACGTATTTTTATCTCTCGTATCAGAAGGGCTTGACCTCTTGATGCAATCAATTGAACTAAAATTAAAATAAATGTCACCGAAACATTTAATTAAGAGAAATGTTGAATTATTATTTCTAACGAAGTTAATTATGTGTAAAATATTTTAAATTCAATCGTAAATCTTTTAAAAAATATATTAGTTAATTTTAAAAATTGGACTGTAATAAACAGCAATTTTTAATGAGATATACAATGGCGAAAAGGTTTATGTCCAGACTAGACAAGATGTGGAAAAACCGCAATATGTTGAAAACAATTAAGGTCAGGCTTGTTCAGTCTCTGATACGGATGCATGGCAGGATATGCTAAGGGGTTTGGAGGGAGTAGATCAAGGTTCCGTCAGGAATTCCGATCTGCTCAAGCGTGGCAGGAATCTGGAGTTGTTTAGGGCTCCGGAGAACTGCTGAGTAGCTTCATCATTTTTTTTTTTCTACCTTCTGCCCAGATATGATCTGCGATGTACTGTTCTTGTGGGTTAAATCTGTCGGCAATGGTGCGTGGAGGGTGAGTCTCCTATATGTTTTTAAAGAGAGTGCCTCCTCACTTCCCTTCTGCTCACCGGCCTTGTTAATTGTTAATTATATTATTGTATTTTTTAATATTATCTTTATGTTATTTTATTATATTTATTTACTAAAAAGAAAGTCAACCAGGGACAATGAGAGCAAATCTTTTTTTGGCAGCTGTGCGGTATCGCCCTGTTAATATTCGGTGCGCTATCGAACAGCTGCCTAGTAGTATAAAATGCCAACCAGGCGGCGAATGAATAGGACCGAGAGGGGAGCCTTGGCCTTATTGCATCGGTCCTGGGTAAGCGGTGGGTCCGCCCTCATTGTAAAGGTACATTCAATACTGCATGCATTTTTTCAGACAAAAAAAAATAACATAGTAAAAGTGAAAATTACAGAAAATTGCTAGACGTAACCCAGCTTCAGTAAGGAAATATGATATGAGTATTTAATTTAGTAAAATTGTTATGCAAATTGAAAAATACAATTTGGATGTGCGCAAACAAGTGTTTCAAGTTGACAGGAAAAACGCGATTCCTAATTTCAATATCCGGTTCGCGCGACATCCAATAAGCGATATCATTAGCAATTAATACATTTTCAGAACTTGACGCGTGTGTTAATTCATGGATTTTCTTGCAGTTAGTTGTGTCTTTAAAATAATGTGGATGTTCGTGATCGCTGACTGGCTGGTTCACTGTGTTACATTTACCATTACAGTGGCCAAACGCTTATTGCCGTTTAGGTCACGCGGAAGTAATCCTGATAGCTTAGGATCTCCAGCTTCAGTGAATCTAGCTACGTAATCCCGCTTGGCAAATATAACATTTTGAATATAACCGCGGCCGGGGCTTACAACCAATTATTTGCCAAAGACGTTTGAATCCCAAAAAGTACAAAGAAACATAAATCTAGTCAAACTCTTTATTATAAGATTTTAATGTTCGTTACCCGGGATTCAGTTATTTAGATTAATTATTTATGAATAAAGTAAAGTATTTAAGTAGTGAGAGGGGGTAACTTTATTTAATTTATTTATATACTTAATTGCACAGTTCTTAATATATATGGAACGGATGAATATTAAGAAAGATATTTACTGTTTCCGGGGTAAGTTTGTAGAACTCCATAATCACATATCGCACACCTATATCATAAATAAACCAACTTTAAAAATATTTAATATTCGAGAACAGGGGCTAAGTTAGTTGCGTATATGACAGAGTATCCGAATACAATAACAATTCAAAATTCTTGTTTTTAAGTTGTTTTTTTGCGATATGTAAAAATAAAACTTTTTTTTTGATTCTGCTCGTTTAGTTTACTTGAGAGATACATGACGCAAGTGTGGCTCCAGAAATAGAGAATGTCCGCGTAAGACTTGGCACGACCTGGTAAACCAGATACTGAAAGATAGTTCTGTTAAAAGCCTCAATAATCGACGAGCTTGTATGAGAAGATGTATGAATGCGGATGAGGCTTGAATTGTGTCTTTTGTGAAGTTTGATTAAATCCATTTGATTTTACTTAACGTCGGCTGGTTTAGGTCACCCTACCGCCTGACAATTGATTTCTTGCATATTTTATTTTATGAATCATTTAGTGTGCGTCCGTCCTGACGAAGATACTGTGTTATTTTATATTGTATAACATAACGTACATATGTTCGTCAAATCTCTTACAATTGCTCATAAGATGCGTTGACTACCAACAGTAGCATGCATTTACTACAGTGGGTATGAATTAAGCATTGACAGAAAATAATCCAAAGGTGATATACCACACGCTCTTGGAGGCCAATTCACAGGTCCATTACGTGAAATTTTGCGCTCATCGAATATTTCCTTCAATAAATACATTATGGCGGGCGCCATGTGGCATATTGCGCCGTCTTGTTGAAACCACAGCTCTCCCACATTAATGCCACTTAATTGGGAAACGAAAAAGTCAGTAATCATGGATCTATAGTACTCTCCATTGATTGTAACGTTTTGGTCGGCATTATTTTTGAAGAAACAACAGCTTCTTCGGTGCGCACTGTACGACGTCTTTGCGGATGCGTATTATCAATTAGAGTATACGTACAATCCACAATTATTCGAATTACTTGCTCGCGTAGACGATTATGTCGACTGTGAAATGGACGTTGCGCACGGTAAGTTTCGCGAACTGAACCACGGTTTTTAAGCGTTGTTCTGACGTAAGTCTTTTCATGGTGAAATGGCAAACCAAACTGAGCACAAATCAGCCGTCAGCTGTCAAATTGGCTGTCGCTAGAAAAGGTGTTGCCAATTCGAAAAACAAACCTCTAAAAAAACACCTTAAACATAATAAAATACATATATGTGAATATTGAAGTGTACGGGAACATACAAATAACTATTAACAAGTATTGAGAATCTGTCCAACTCATTTACCGTATTATTGTTAATATACAACCTACACATTCATTCAGATTAAAATGCGCGATATTGGTGTTGTACACCAAAAATACAAAAACACTGGTATTGCACTCTATCGGATAACTCTGAAGAAGATTCTGAACTCCTAAATGTTGTCATGGGGCATATTTTGGACGATTGTCCTTTTGTTTACCCCTGATCCCTGGCGTATTTAGTTGTAGGTTTCGGTGGCGTCCGCGCCTATGATCAATGGCCAACCGAACCTGCAGCCAGCCGGGTTAATACTTACGGCCCGGGATTAGGAATTTGGCATTCCCCGGGACACGGCCGCGGCCGCACCGCTTTGTGCCCGAATTTATTAGAGCAACTAGTAGCGGAGATTTAGGAGTCCGGCCCGCCATTGTCTGCCGCGATTGGCATTCGGCGTACACGCACGGACGGCTTACAAATTAAACCCCGATCGGGGGTCTGGGCCTCATTGTTTTGGCGGTTTAATTTATTCCTGTCGGCGGGAGGTGTCGGCCGCGCGGTGACAAGCAAATGCACTTATCCCGGGCCGACGGAATCTGCGAGGCCGGCTCCGCGTGCGAGCGCCTGCCCTCTTGTTGAAGTTCTTCCACACCCATTTTACATACATTTCATACAAAATATACGGATTAGTCACACTAAATGATGGACAAATTTGGAAAATTATACATGGAACTTACTTTTCAAGTTCATTTAAAAATATCTTAATACAAAACAGAATGTTGAACATCAAATATCGTGCAGTGGACGAGAATGTAAAAAATATTATATATATATTGGACAAAACGTGAAAATCATTACGAGAAAATTTATACATTTTTTTAAAAGAATTAGTTCATCTGGGCGCGCGGCGGTATCCCGTACTTTCAACCATTGACCACATGTACTTGGAGATAGATAAAATATGTGAACTCAAATAATCTTAAACCTAAATAAACAGTCTTCCCTAAATGTACATGTTATAACTGGATAGTTATTTTATATATGCATAGTTTTAGCTAATTTATTGCTGGCTATCATTTATTTTTAAACTATGCGTCGTTTGATTTTTGGTTCGGTTTCTGGTGACCATGTCATTTTATTGCTCCTTGAGTTAAGAGACAAATTATTAAAAAAATTTATTTATTGAATTATTTGTCTACATTATACACAATGAAGTAAATATTTAATAATTAACTACAACATAAAAATAAATATTTGTGTGCTCTATATTTTTTTCATTTTAAACTTTATATCTCACTTAACCTTTCCTGTACGTTGATGTAAACTGAGTTGACATTGTCCCAAATTATGTGAATATCTCTATAAACATACTAAATACAGAGTTCATATTTTAGGTATTCCTATGAATTGGAAAAAATAATTTTCATATGTAAGTATTTACTATACGTAACAATAAAAAATGTTTTATCGAGGAACCTGACGTGAATTTGTTAATACGTGTATGTGTGCATGCGGAGAAGTGCGGACGGTGTAGGTTGGTATAGCATAATCGGATAAAACACGTTCCCTGGGTTGGAAGAATCCCGATGGCAACAACAATATTTTTCGATAAAATTGATTTTATATCTATCTTATCTTTCTAATTAATACATTTAATTAGTATTTAAAATATCACAGACCTATGTCCTGAATAATTACAACTTCACAATAAGAATGTGTTGTTCTTAATACTATATATATTCACGTATATTTTTTGTACTATATTTAAATCATAAAGCCTCACATATTGCCCCTAGATATATTACACTACCGAGTTTCTAAAAAAACGTTATCTAGGTTGATAAATAATGGGTTTTTTTATGCCATATTATCCCGAATATAAGGCAAAGTTTTATAACATCTAAAAAAATTACGTTCTAGTTAAATTCGAATTTTTGTTTCCCAATTATTATTTTTTTTTTCAATATATTAGGCTAAAAGTCCATAAATTTTATTCGAGACCGCATTATATTCGGTCTTATTTAGTGATTTTCGTAATCTTAATATAATTCTATATTATATACCATTCTAAAATTCTTTATATTCAAGACAACGCCAGTCACCCCCATAATTCAAGAACCTTTGTTTGGGGGTGTATTAAGTAATAAATTTTGAGATATTTCAGGTAATTATGTGTTATGGATATAAATACTATATAATATCCTGATATTTAACATTACAATGTATTTATCCTTATTATAAGAAATATTAATTTTCTCATCTTTATCACCATTATCCTCGGCTCTAGACTCAGTATCGATCATGCACTCTTCAAGAATTCGTTTTACTATTGAATAGTCATTTCGGGGTTTGCACTTAAATTCATCCATTCTATACGACCTAGTCATCGAGGACTCCATAATTTTATATATTTTGTGAGTTTGTAATTCATCATCCATTAATTACGTATTATTTTTTTAAAGATTTGTTATATATTGTTATTTACTGGCGCTCGCCCTGCAGCGGCAGTCGTTTCGCCTAGTGCACTGCGCCGATACTCGCCTGCACGGACCAACCCCAAGTGCGGGCGTCTGGTCGGTGGACGACTCGAGCCTCACGTAACTTGATCAAAGTTGTCGAGAAGTGACGAGGGTCCGATCCAGCCACCGTTCGCGAAATGACGCAGCATCGGAGCGATGAACACTTTTACTCCACACCCTTTTTTTAAGGAGAATCTTTAATCAGTTAGGCCGCCTGCGCGTGTGGCCCGGGCCTAATCTCGGTGAATGTGGATTTGCATTATGCAAATGTGAAAAAAAATACCAAATTCAATTGTTCGTGTCGGGAATAATTCCCATTGATTTACCCTAATCTCAGTCATTGTTTGGTACTGGAGACACTAGCTGACGCGTTCCTAATTGTAATATGTATTCCCTTACATCGGGACGTGTATTTCATATTAGATATTAGTGAGTTAGTTAGATATACCATCCTAGGACACTGTTCAAATATCTCTTTTTCTGTATTGGATCTTCTTCCATATTAATTATGCACCACAAACACTTCTTGATAACTAAAGTACTGAAACATCGAGAAAAATGGTTTGACGTTTTATATTTTAAAAACAATCGTTTTGAGCTTGATATTTATAAAAAAGTAATTACTAACTGAGTTTAAAATGAGCAAAAATAATGAACAAAATAGAAGGGAATGTAAAACTGATCTTAGCGTCGAATTAACCATGTGTATTATAAAATATATGCACGATATATAGTAAAGAATAAACAAATTAAGAGCACAACAGGTTTGTGGATCTGTTGTATAGTAGATAGATTTAAGAGAGAGTCGTTAAGATGCTTTGGTCATGTGGAACGTTTGAGCGAGGAGATGCATTTATGACACATCTAGTACAATCAAATATACGAGAACTGAGGAGAATAGGCTTAAAAAAGGATCGCCATGTTGAACAGATGATTGAGAAGAGAATGCTAAGAAAGATATATGACACGAGTGGTGATGGCACTAGAAACAGAGGACGTCCACGAAAGACAATGCATGACCAGATGAACCTTGGAATTTGGTCATGTTAGATGCCTCAACAATCAACGAACTTGCATGATAAGATGTATGAATGTATATCAGGAGAGAATTATATGTCAGGATAGAGAAGTGTAGCGTTCCATCCTCTCTCTCTGCTCTCGCGGAGAATCAGCATGAAGATAGTAAGTCAATTAGTTACAAAATATTTAAGAAGTACGATTGATGCAATTCCAATTTTCACAAAATAAATGGACATTTTTGTTTCCTATTCAATTTTTTATTTGTATTTTAGGATTTTATTTATGCCTTAGATAACGAGAATTACGAAATAAATATCATTATTTTAAATTGTTAATCTCTTTGAATTTTAAAATAGAATGACGATATTGATCTAAAAACGAACACAGTAAATACAATCAGTATTCTCATGATTGTGAATTTTAAAAAACGACATTTTTTAAAATATATCCATGTCCGTTCCGTCAAATTTTTCAAAGTTACTTTTTAGGACTCGATCTATAGCCATCTCATTCACCTGTCCAACCCACGTCCCCGATATAAATGTGTTTTATGTTGAGTACTATCCATTCCAAATATTGCGTAGTAATTCTTTAGGATCTTACATAAATCAGACACCCTGCCTCCTAGGCAACCCAGGCAATTTGCCATTAGTTTTAAATTTTTCAGTTGTACTCGTAAGGCCCTGAAGAAAATTAAATCACCATCGGATACTTTACCCGTTTAAAGGTTACGACATCGGTTATGTACAGCTAGTACAAGATCCATATCCTACCGGGTGATTGGATCAGATGTCGACACTTCGAAATGATCATTTGAAATCATTGAAACGCAATCGCGGGACGTCCATCTTGCGGGCCTGGTCAAAGGGAGGACAATTGAATGACCGACCGAATATGCAAATGCGAACCGATCCCTCTTCCGCGCGCGCTTTTTGCCAATCAGACGTGATATGTCTTATTGGGATTTATCTCCCGTATTTACGCATCACCTGTCGCCCAGTTTGACGATCGACAAGCTCCCCCAGGACCGGAGCTGGCATCGGAGTACCACCCTTATTTATCGCGCCGTTTGATCGATACCTCAACTTTATCTGCCTTTTGTTGTCGGCAATCTTCGGTACGAGGTATTCGAAGTTTTTTTTTTCAGATTATTTGATTAAACAATGAAAAATGTATTAATTGTATTATAGTTCCTGTTTGTTAGTTATTATAGATTCGAAATGGTCGCCGGCATAAGGATTATATTTATGACGTATCAGATGGATATGTACGGTGAGAATCGAGGACCCCATACGGCCTATACCTCCTTCGATTCTCCCAGGTGTACAATATATGAAACATACCCTCATGACTGAGGATCGTGATCTCCATGAATTTCCACCCTCTTGACTATACTTCTCTACTTTTCTCGGCATCCTGCAGATCGTAAGTCTGTTACCAGAGAGGTACACTTGGTCGATCCAGTGGGTGAAAGATCTCTTCGTCGTATTCCATTCGATTCGAAAGGGGTATTCCAGCAAGATATAGCCGATTTGAAATTGCCGTAATTTCTATAGCGGTGCTTTTTGAAAGTTGATACTTGACACCTATTATGTAGACAGTGTGCCGTTACAGAATGGAGCGCTACACGGTTCAACGACACCTTATTGTAAAACCATATTACGAAAATAACGATCAACTGCGGGTACGGGAGACTAAAGTTTAGCGAAACGATGAGAGTCTATAGAAGCTCGTGATCCCAGGGACAGTTGAGGGAAAGCAAGCAAGAGGATGGAAGAGTCTTCTGCGAGATGGATGGACCAAATAAAGGAGTTAACAGGTTTCTATCCTAAAATGCTATTATCAGCATGGCTCAAAACCGAGAAAAATGGACCACGACACTCAACATTGAGCACTCGATGAAGAAGAAGTAGAATAGCTTTCACTATTTCAATATTTTAAAAAGTGAATGCATAAACAGAGTGACACGACACGTCGCCGAAACGCCCGCGCCGGAACCCGGGCCGATCGCAAAGGCACGATATAATAATTGCGCCGTACATCTGTTCCCTAATTATGACAAATCCGGTGCCGTTTTGGTGTCGGCTCCCCGCGTCACGCGGCCCCGCCGCAATTAGGAATCATAATTTATCGACATCACACTTACACGGAAGGCGCACGTCATTAACTCCAGCCCATGCGTGGACCGCTCTTGGCACGGCATCGGGCACGGACGAGCGCGAAGTCAATTCCGCGTGCGATCGCGCCGGCGGGGGCCGCGGGGCGCGTGCGGGGCCCATTTGTCCGTTGGCCATTTTTCCCCTTGCTCGTTTTCTACGAGGTATTCAACTTGTCGTCGGCGCGTTATGCATTCCCGGCGTCGGCGTCGGCCGGCGACGTTCGAAATAGAATCGCCGCGCGCAGGAAGCGATATGTCCTCTGTTCCGCGTCGCAATATGAAAAATGTTGTCGTGTCTAACGCGCGCGTATCAGGTAGCCGAATGATGTTGAATGTGTTTGTATGCAACTAGTTTTTAAAGATTTTCAATATTTAAATCTTAGTAGTATTAATTAAATACCACAAAAACATTTTTTAATAAACAATGTCTTGAAACATTGAGAAAAATAGTTTGACGTTTTAACTTTAAACATAAGGAAATATATTAAAATCATGTATGTATTAAATATTAATTAAATCAGAAACATTACTGGTCCCATGTTAACATGTTAAATTACTGTGTTCAAATCTGATGAAAATCTTTAATGAAATGCCAAATGGTATAAGAAAGGAGGAGGAGAAACTAAAATATGAAACTAAACTAATATGTGCAAGATAAATTTTAGTAAAAAGGAACATTTTGATTTCATTTATATTATAGGATATGTATATTTACATATTTATGCCCTATTTAAGAATAAATAAAAAGGTCATATATGTATCTTGCAATATTTGTTCCAGTATCTCCAGAGTAGCGTGAGTTTTTTGTAAGATTTTCGACTTGAGATTATATGAGATAGGCATTATACTTCCATGTAATTCGGTGATGATGTTCCATTCGTTAGTTGAGATATTTGAATTTCCGAAATCAACTGATATTTTTTTATATTTAATGCATCTATTTCTTTAACTTACCAAAATAATTATAATTATAAATCTAAGAATTTTCAGAATAAGAGTATGAGTCTTGCTGTCAAATCGAAAGTCATTTGTAAATTTTTTGTTTCTTTCTATTTTCAAGCCTATCTTATCCCTTAAATAATGCGGTTTATAAGAAGTTACTTATTCTTTGTTCAAGTTTTAAAGAGTGCAGTTCGATTTTAACAGTTATTTTTTCAAAGCTATAATGGAAGTGACAAAAGAGGATATATTCGGCATATTTAGCTTTGTGAGTTCAGTAAAGGCGACAACGCAACGGAAAGTGCGAGGAATATATATATAGGATCGGACAATAAGCATAAGCCAGTATCAACGGTGGTTCCAGAAATTCCGAGCCTGAAACTACAGCCTAAAAGACGAACCTCGCCCTGAAAAATCTGTAAAGCTCAACGAGGACGTCCTGCAAACCTTGGTGGAATACAATCCTATTGTAACTAGCAGAGAAGTTTGGATTTGGTCATTCAACCATTCATCGACACCTATGTGCCATAGTAAAAGTCAACAAATTGAATCAATGGATTCCTCATAAACTTTCCGAGTCTCATCGCGAGCAGAGAGTGAATATGTGATTTTCTTCACGTCACGTCTCAGGAATGAACCTTTTTTGGAAACGGTGCCTCACCCGCCATATTCGCCGGACATTGCCCTATCTGATATCTTTTTTTTCCCGTAGACGAGATCACAACAGTATTGTAAGAGCATTGTAGTAAATGAAGGAGAGTATATTTTAGATTAAAAAAGACCGTTGTTTATCTTTATTTTGAAAAATAAAAAAAGTATAAAAATACCGCATTTTTTATGGGATGACCAAGTACGTTTAAAATAGTACGCATGAATGATATATTTTGAATGTATCTTCTTCTTCTTTCTTCCTTGTCTTGAGATATGTTGATTGCTGCATTTAATCCTCTTGCTCATTCTCCTTCAAATGTTCCTGTGAACAAACTCCCTTTCGTCGTTCTTTCTGGAAACATGTTCGAAGTATACATTTATTTTTTTAATACAGGCAGTATTAATTTTATTGATCTCCATTAATCAACACAATAAATCAAACACGATTTTTTTGGTTCTATATTTAATTTTTCAAAATAATTAGACGATCGTTTCAGCTGTCTAGTCCATGTTAAAAGTACACAAGAATCCTTCTTATGCTCGGTACTACGAAAGCATTACACTAATTATTAACTAACTAACATTACACTAATTAATTACTAACGATCACGCCGTTTCCTCGCGAGAGGGTGAACCGCCACATTCTTCTGTCCTCCATATTTACACATCAAGTTCGTCTAGACTTCTGACAGGATCATCTTCCAGTTATTATTTTTCCATTCTATTAGTATTACTATAATTAAATATATTAAACGATATTTCGATTTAAAACTATTGATGTTTTTATATTACTTTATGTATGGTATTGAACAAAATTATTTCAGATTGACTCATACGGGTCATACATTTTGTATATCTTTTTTATTCGATGATTTGCAATAAGTCTCAGCGTATAATTTTGACTCGCAACTATAGCATTATATGCTCTAAAGAGCTGAACTTGATAACCAAATGAGCGACTGTTGACAACCGAGAGAACTGCCTCTTGCGCTCTTTTAACAATTAAATACAAACAATGATTTTTTTGTCGAAATTGCCAAATAGATTACCAACCTGGTATGGCAAAAAGTATACATCATGATGAATGTTTTTTAACAAGTTTCTTGCTCTTTTATGCATATGCTTTTTAATGGTAATAACTTTTTTTTCTTTATTGAATGGTTTGATAAGATTGTCTATTGATCTTGATAAAATTATCTACAGGTTCCATAAAAATATGTTGATAATCTGTTTAATTAAAATGTAAAAATATTTATTCATTAGTTGCCCCGTCTTCCTGGTGCAAAATCACCATTGATGTGACTCATTAAATGTATTTATGTTGGGTGACCAAATCTACCTCCTTTTTGATATTTACGCCCACATTTCATCGTCTTATAGCATCCTAACAGATTGAATAGATCACGTATCAATTTACAAAGTGTCGAGTCGTTATAGGTTAACGTAAAAAATAACTATCCGATTGTTTTAAATTAAAATATCGATTAATATAGCCATACCATACCGAAATTTCGGAGCACTTTTACATTAGTACAAAAATGACGATACGCAATAAAAAAGAACCGACTACGAAAAATTAGTTAATTTATTTAAATAATAATTATAAACACATTGTTTAAGCCACTATTTATTGATAAATCAACATGTTTCGAAACCTATGGTATCTTCTTCAGAAAGCGATATATACTAAAATTAAAAATACAGACATAGATAAAAACAAAACTATAAAAATATAAATGATGTGTAACTAAGTGGGAACTACTATGAAAACAAATTTAAAAGGTGACTATTTGCAAAAACGATTTGGTTATTTATAATATTTAGTTTACTTTTGACACTTTTTCTTAATTCTAAAATTTCAAATTTATCTTATTGTAAACCCCTAGTATTTGTATGTATAATTTCTAAACTCAATGTCAAAAGAATTGTTTGTTTTCAAAAGCTGATTGGCGAATTCAGAATAGTTGTTGCTATGTAGGCATCTCATTCTTTATTCTTTTATTTTTTTAATACATACGGTATTAATTTTATACAACTCCTTTGTTAATCAACACAATAAATAAAACAAGGTTTTTTGGTCTATTGTTTCGCCTGTCTAGTCTGTTTTTTCAATTATTTGGAAAAATTAAATATAGAAAAACTTTATAATACTTAATTAATTTGTTGCGCTTTACCTCATTTATTATCAGTAATTATTATTAATGAATACCATCTGCGTGCAGTACATTCTCGGTTATCTGAGATAGTGTAGATAGAACCTACCTCGAATAATCGATAACACATAATTATACAATCTGGTCATTTTTGGTGCGATTAAAAATATTTTTGATATATTATAAAAATATATAATATGCATAGTAACCTAAATTTGTTTTGTAATATTTGACATACAATATTTAATTGAAATCGCTGTATGGATTATTACACAGTACAGACAAAGGATCGTCCATCAGATAAGGCAGCTGAAGAATTGTCGCGGCTCCAGCTCGGGGTCGCCTTCTAGCAAAAAGACCGCGACTAAATTACCAGGCAAGCAGAAGATAAAAGAGACATGTGTATGTTGTAAGCTATTCGACGATTTTGTTTCGGAAATATTATCTACATGCGAAAACACGCGTCGCGGCCGACGGTAGTCAGGGAATTTGGCGGCAAAAATCTGGATGTAGACGTTCCCGAGGACAAGAATCCACGCATGCGCGCGCAGCAGATCTTATCTGCCTGCCGGCGTTTAAACAGCAGCAAATTTATGTACATATAGACGTAATATCTCATCGGGCTAGGGCGGCTAATTAGCGGAGTTCGGAGACGACCGTCGCGGCCAATTAGGGCCAGAGGGCGGAGCGTGAGAGCGCCAGCTCCGCAGCATCCGATGGCTCCATTCAGCCGTCGTCTTCCGCGCTCCAGATTAGATCGATACCGTTCCGGACCGCTTCCCTCCCGTGACGTACCGCCGGGCTGGACTTCAAACGGTGCTCCGCTAATTCGGGAATTGATGGCGGATTTAATTATCTTCCGTCCGATGAGTTACCTCTTTAATTGCGGGCCCGCCGCTCGCCCCCTTCCCGGCTTCAATATAAACATTGTTATTAGGAGCGAGGCGTGTGATCACTGATCACGCCGGGTTCACCTCGGCTCGGGTGCATTACGGGTATTAGTATTTTCGGCGATCGCTGGCCGGTAACGCATCGCTCGGAACAAATTACACGCCGATGTGAGGAATACCCCGGCGCATTTTACAATGTAATTTCGAATATTAAAAGTAATAGGTAGCCGCCGTAATCGAAGGAAGATTACAAAGAAGGAAGTCGTATTAGCGGAGTAAATGAAGGATCAGCCGGCCAGGTCGACTGAAATATAATTAAACGAATCTAAACTCCGGGCCGAAGAAACGATCAGCTTTAATGATAATTTATATATTAAATATATATATATATTAGCGGGTCGCCAATACGGGCACGATTTGACGGTAAAGCAGTTTGAGTTTCAAATATTCTATTATTTTCGCGGGACTATCGGCCAGCCATGCAGCGAGGAACTATATGTCAACCGATATTTATGGTCCCATCGTACGAAACCTAAATGTATTGGACATTTTGTGTAGGTAATTTAGGCACATCTAAAATTCTATGAAAGCCTGTTTATTTATTTATTTATTTTACATTGTTACACTCAGGCAATGGTTTGGCCAATCTACTGTGGAGCTTTTCAGGGCCGTAGTAAACGAACTTATGATAGCCAATGTCCTTAGAACGGCACGAGAAGAAGAAGAAAATATTTGTTCAATTGGTTAAGAATTAAGAAAACATTATTATAATATCGTTCACCAATAACCCGCAACACGGTAACATCTCAAAACATAACACGGTGATAATAACAAAATAAACAGCATAATTAAATGGCGACAGTCTCCGTGTAGGTGTTTGTTAACGTATTCAGGTTAAATATTGCGTATATGAGGAAAATTATTTTTATTTTTGAACAGTAATAAAATGATAAAAACAAGCCTAGGTTTTTAAAACTGTTTAGGGGAATTTATTAGCAACATTTAAATGTATAATTGATCAATTTAATTTCGTTTTAAAAATAACACATGTCCATGATCTGAAATTGCAACTTCACAATATAAATGTGTTAAAAAATACAATTATAAATTGTATCTAAGACTATTAAAATTTAATAAAATCGAATCCTGGCGTCTCCTAGCGTGTATTAGTCACTGGTATTTGAGATTCATTGCAGTATAGAGCTGATCGCTTTTAAAAATGGAATAATATTTGTTTAATTTATAACGACTATAGCATATAAGCTTTGTCCAATTTTGTCGAAAACATAGATGATTGACATGGTGAAATGGTAACATGTTTTCCCGGATAAAAATAGTTCGTATCCCGATGGTAACCAAATATTTTTTCAATAGATAGATATTCTTGTATATCTTTCTAATTTATTCGACGAACAAGAGTATTCAATTCTATTAGACTTAATCTTATAGAGAAGTCTCAACAGCACTTCTATTAATTCATGATAATATAATTGGTTACATATGTGAAAATAAAACACGTTATTTTTATTCTACTCGTTTAATTGACTTGAGACGCGTTTCGCCTTGTAAGGACATTATCAAATCAAGTCAATTTAATGAGTAGAATCAAAAAACAAGTTTTTTTGTTTTCACGTATGTGATCATGGAATTCTACAAACTTACCTCGTAAACAGTAAATATACTATTTTCGATATTATTTTATAGAATAGAAGGAATGGACACTAACCGATGAAATTATAAAAGAACTTGAAGCATTTCAGATGTGAATCAACAAATGAATGCTAATAGATTGAATTAATAATGAAGATGTTTTGGTTAAGATAAATAAAGAAAAAAATGATAATTAAACTATAACAATCTGAAAAACTTTAATGTTTCGGATGTGTGGTAGTGTAGTGTAAGTGTCCTGAACATTGTTCGCCCACAATTTTTCAACCATAATTGTTCATTTCCACAATTTATTGTTATCACACATTTGTTTTTATATTTTTGATAAATGTAGTTGTTTTCATATACAATGTCATTTTGATTTATTGGGTGTGTTAATTTTATTTTTTTTACTCATTTGATATTTGAATTTTCGATTTTAGAACTTGTATGTTGCACTTTCAAATTGATATACATCTGTCGTACCATTATTTGAAAACCATATTCTTTATATTTACGTATCTCAAACACCTTTGAGTTAAATCCGATAGGAGACGCCAGAATTAATTAATAATTCATTTTTATAAAATTTTTGAAACATTGTCGTCGACTTACTGTGTTGGTGTAGCGTAATAGGTTAATGCATTTCCCCCGATAGAAAGAGATCCGTGTTCCAATCCCGGTAGCAACAACAATATTTTTTCGATAAGTTGATATTATATGTATATCTTTCTAATTAATACATTTAATTTGTATTAAACATATTTTACAATCGTTCAAAGCTCCGTGTACATTTTTTATTTCTTTTTATAATGGTGTGTATGATTAGATTAAATTAACTCTTTTGAACTTTATTTTATTTCATACGCCATACTGTTGTGCTACCCTTTTTTTTATAATTGCTTATGTACATATCCACATGGTATAGAAATAATTACATTTTTAATAAAGTGCAAATTTACCAAAAATACATTATTTCAATATACGCGTTTAACAATTTTTCAGGCGGAGAATTGTGAACTATTACGTTAAAACGCAAACTCATTTTTTGCTAAAATGTCAGACTCGAATAATTGTATACGTTTCTTGTTGACCGACTGTATAAAACCTAGTCGTGTGCGACTGCCTTTAACGCAGTATCGATGTCACGTCTGCCTTGGAATTATTCCTGGCCGCGCCCCCGCCTTTTCGTCGGTATTATTAATAAACAATATCTCATCGGTGACATCCTTCCCCCCGCGAGATGGAAATAAAGAAGGCCGTAAAGTGTTTGTTTAATCGTGGCCGGGCACTTAACGGTCCCTTATTGTGACGTAGACAGCTTTACGCCGGTATTCCGCGGCGGTGACTGCCGGACATAATGAGACATCAAAATGTTGCGGCGGTTATTTACCGCGGCCATTATCTGACTGTTTATGGCCAATAAGTTTTTCAATTGTTATTATTGCTGTACCCTAAGCGACACCAACAGATGTTGCGTGGATCGAGTAGTACAATAAATATTATAAACATTCCTCGCGACAACTCCAACGGGGTACTTGATGATAAATCTACCGGTTTGGCCGGATGTCACCGCTGGGGCTGGGTCCTCGGCCGCGTCTTTAGTGGCCACTCCAGGTCGAATGTTCACTGTGCCAGACAAGTCTGCGTGCATTCATTTGTCCGCTGAATTACTGTGTAGTGTATCAGTCAGAGCACCGAATTAAGTGTTTCTTATTCTGAATGAAGTGATTACATTTATTGTGAGTGACGGCATGGATGATGTTCCAATTATTTTAACTTATATTCGTATCCGATTGTAACGATGATTGGTAACTAATTATTCGTAACTCGTCGAGCAATCATTGGTACACTTAAAACTAAACCTCTAACTATAACTTAATCAATCGTACAATAGGTCCATCTTATTTTTGTGTATTCCTGGAGTTCACTTCCACGAGATCTGGTTTCTTCCGTTCAATGTTGTCCTCATTTCTGGTAATAAGTCCAAAATATCTTCTTTAGCACCATATAGAAAAGTTGAGAAGACTTATGGTTCTGATCAGCCTTCTTTTGTTTCGATCATGATAAATCTTTTAGAGGTTGTCCATAGCAGGCCGTGTTACGGTTTTCTCCCCATTTGATTGTAATATTTACTGTTTTTACTGAATAAAATGTATAATTTTCTGCAAAAACCGGCAAGAAACTAGAAACTGATAAATGAATATATAACTGTATTTTTTATTATTTATCTTTGTTTTATTAACCACTGTATTGAGTTTAAATACATCTACCGGTTTCGAAATATACCATTTTCTTCTTCAGGATGTCATAACTAACTAAAAACATATATTATTGTTTCTTCACCAGAATCTATTTAAAAAAAAAAAACAATTATTTAAAAAATAAATTTAGTACCTAACTCAAATTGTTACTTAATACAAATTTAGTCGAATAATTTTTAGGAAAAAATTTTAGAATGGGACTCGTAGTTAAATTTAGTTCGTTGTTTATAATTTTTTGATTAGTTTTAAATGCTTTATTTATCTCCAACGATTCCAAATTATTGAGATATTATTGAGATAAATATTGATAATTTTAAAAGAATATATAACTATTTATATTGCCTATGCTTGTAGGAACCGAGATTACATATTACATTTTAGTCATTTAAACATTTAATTTTGTGTGTGAGGGAATAAAAAGCCTGACTCCTGACGTACGTACCACTCTAGTCCTAACCAGTTTCATTCATCTTTACGGGCGCGTTCGTATGTTCGTAACCTAATTTAACTGGTCGTGTCGCGTTTTTCGCGAATGTCCATTTTTTCTGTTTTCTTCATTCTCGTATCCGTTCCCCATCCCAAAATCGTCTTAGAGACCCTTTCTTAACCCTATCAACTAGATTTCAATCTGATTCGCTCCTTATTCATTATTCACTCTATTGTAAATAGATTTTCCAAAAATAGGTCTGTGCGGACGCGTTCAGTATCTACTAGCAATATTTTGAATATATTTTGACGTGAATGTCCCTTTAAAATCGTGTTTAAAAATCCATCTGTCTCGAAAATAGGTCAAACTTAAAACGCTTATATCTCAGAAAGTATGATGGAAAACAGGTGGAAATTAATGGTGTCAATGGCGTGAATTGGCGCGCTTAGTTAATTTTAGGACACCGTGGCTTGTGAACCGTGTGTCCAACCGGGACGAAACTAGCGTACTATACAAATAAATTACAAAGAAAAAAATTCATATAATAAAAACGTTTAATAAATATAAGCAGAAATCGGTAAAAGTGCTATCTACGAATAAATCTCGTCGAGACGAATCCAACGATACACCATTAATAACTACAGAAAGCGCCAAGACCTACAAAAGATTAAACACTCCGCTTGTGCTACAGCGCTTAGTGTCGCCGCGGATATGCCATCCGTGAGTGATTTGCAGTTAGATGCGGGCACAGTGAGTATTAGAGTATTATCAATGACTGCATGATGCTATATGAGAAGTTTAGCGAAGGTGACATCGTAGTGAACAAAGGAACGAGGACGTTTTGGTTTGTTCTCAGTGTGCAATAATTTTGATGATTTTATCGTGTTTAGAATAGGTCGTCGTTAGGTATATTTTAATTAGTATATAATGTAGGCACCACGCATGTGAGCGACAGTAAAACCCTGCAGTTGTAGAGGTTTTCGTGTTTTGTGGAAAATGGGCCCTTCTTGTCGATCAGGAGTTGTAGTGCGTCAAGCCTCATGGGTTCGATTGGCCCTGGGACATGTTTTCGAGATGGACTAGCATAAGGTTCAAGGGAAACCTCATTCATTAGTGTTATTTTTACACGAGGGGGTGAGAAAATAAAGAATGCTGGAAGAGTGGAAGGAATTCGGGAGAGGGACAGGAATAGAAAACGGGCTGGCTGAAGGACTACCCAGAACCAGAAAACACTACCAACCTGTGAAACGCTCCTTCCGGGATCTTCTTCCACTGGATCCACAGGTCTTTCGACTCCAGGACACGTACAGCGCTGTTCGGCACGTTATACACTTGGACATACACACTTCGATGGTAGCGCGAAGTGTCAAACATGCACGATGTATAGCACTAATCGAGTTGCACGGAGACGAACCAGCGAGAACTAAATTATACACAAACTTGACGGCAAATCAACGCACCCAATGGTAAAACTTAATCTTGACAGTTCAAAGGTTCAATTTTAACTGGTACAAAAACCGTAGAGATCACACCACAGAAAGGTCATGTTCTGGTATAGGATGAAGGGGTAGTGGGTAGGTACTGGATAAGAATTATATATGTGTCGCGTTCATATTGCATGCACACGGCGACTGCCGATCGTTGGATAGCTATGAAGATCGAATAAGCGTATTTTAGTTTTCGGAGACTTAACTTTTTCACGAGGACTTATAAGTTTTATATTCCTCTTATTCTATCATAATTATCTTTAGCCGTTTACTATTCGCTGCAGGATGAAGCTTTATTACCTTTCTCTGTCCATTGTTACACGCTCTCACGTATTTCCGCAGAGTTTGATGATTTCACTAGTCCAGTAGGCTTTAGGACTTGGTTGGTGGACTTTAGTTTTTGATTATCCTCTAGTACCACTGGATGCTTTTCCATTTTCCCATTGCAATTTCATTTTTTTAACTCGAGGATTGTATCGAATACTCTTCAGTATGCAATGTCTCTCCTTCAGTAGATATAAGGCTGTGTTGTGCATACGTACCACAGACACTACCAAATATATAGACATATATATATATCATGTACGTGATCACACACATGCATCATGCACGTGATCACTTTGGTACCACTTACGAAATTAAATAGCTCCGCGACTTTTTTTAAATATATGATTTGATTGGAACGAAAATTTAAGCCTTGACAATATATATGCATTATTGTAAAAAATACGTCTTGTTTACATACAGATTTAATTTTCGAAGAGTAAGTACTTTTACTGTTGCATAAATGTGACATAAATTATTAGATTTATGTGTCCACTAATAATGTGTGTAGAATGCTCCTCATCTCGCATTTAATGTTCCGAATCCTTCCCCTATATGTACACTTTATTTCGTGTCTATTCATTCACTGGTCTGTGATAGTACTTTTTTGTTTTAAAATAATGCATTTAATAATATAGGAAAAAATACAAACTTAAAATAAATTTTCTTACTTATCTATCTATACTTCTTTAGTGAAATAATATATACATAACTATTTTTTATTATGTATATACAGTATATATATACACAGAGTGTCCCGGAGATATTAGTTAAAATGGAGTTTGAGTAAAAGACATCACTCGCAACCCATTAAGCGTCAAATAGGGTTATCCGTAATTCAGTGGTTTAGAAGTTATTTTTAAGGAGAACACACTCCTATTGTGAAATTGTAATTATTCAGAACATAGATCTGTGATGTTTTAAATACTTATTTAATGTATTAATTATAATATATACATATAAAATCAATTTTATCCCGGTAGCGCAAAAACAATATTTTTCGACAAAATTGATTTTATATGTATAATTAATACATTAAATTAGTATTTAGAAATTATTGGAATTTTGTAAACTTAACTAAAACAACCAACTTAAGTAGCTACATTTACGATAAGTTTAGTATTTATGACACAGTGCTCATTTTTGTAAAGACAGGTTGCAAATTTCTGTTCCGCTCAAGTTCAAGGTATATTGTGTTTCGGATAACTATTTGACGTCCCCTAATCGTTGGCTCCGTTTAAACTCTGGGATACCCTGTAAAAATAAATAATTAAAATATTCGTGATGCCATGTCGAAATAAAATAAGCTATTCGTTTTATGATATTTATTATTGATATGAAAGGGTTACCCAGAATAACTTAACATTTATGTGGATACATATATGTTTTAAAGGTTTACCAATATTTATTCAATCTTAGTATGTTCGGTGTTTAACTGTGGATACTTAAACACCAAACATAACGGTCAATCAACGGATTGAGGAATAGTTCGTGACGTACAATTTAACATAAAACTACTTTTACTGCACGCACGACCTAATAGAGTTCTCCGAGGTTATTATTTATTTACACCCTATCCCGAGTAAACAACTCTCAAAACGATTCCTCATAATTACATATATTTTTATTTTATTACATTCAGTTATTATAAACATTATCATCATAATACCATCATCGGTTGGTTCCGGTATCATCGTACCAGAGTCATACCTGTACAATTTGACGTGAGACTCGTTATCACATTCAATTCAGAAGGCAGCCAGAAAGAAGCTATATAAATCATACACCCCCAAAGGGAAGGGTAGACGTCACATTTATTTGTTACATAACACACGCAACTCAACATAACATTTCACATTAATATAACACAAGTGACGCAGAACTCGGTCACAGTCCGGCAGAAATTCACCCTGTCCAGGTCGCAAGTGGTGCGAGAGAGCCAGTTGAAAGCTCCGTTAGGATTCTCTAGCCACTGCTCTTCCCGGCATCGCCCATCCCAGCAACCCCCAGCGAGAGACCCATACCCTGATAAATTCTCGGAAATTCGCCGAGGGTAGATCAGAAAAACACTCAAAGCAGAAAAGTGGTAAAGAAACCCACTAAAACGGACAGTTAATATGAAGATGGTGGTCTGCCGGAACCACTAGCTCACCATGGTACCACTGCGGGAAGTGCGGTCGACTTTTTAGGTTTCTCCAGCTTCATCCACTAAAATATGTGTTATAAACCTGGGTGCTTCGCTTTCATTGTTTCTTACTGAAGGAATATAACTATAATGGAATTGTATCTTAGAGCATCCAGGGTCGGAGCTCTTATATTTAAACACATTTTAACAGTGACATTGTTGCAAATTATTGGCCATTTTTGTCACCACTTGCCACAGAAATTTTAATCTTACCCACGCTACTTATTTCAAAATGCCACCATCTTGTCACACGCAAGTTATGGTTTAGGTGGTACAATTAATCTAAATTGTCGCGCATTTCCACCACGTTGAACAGGTCATCGAAGGAGACAACACGCTTCCTTTTCATCACGTGGTGTCGGATTTTGTTTCGATCCAGTCGGTCTCCCGGCAGTGTATTTGACAAGATATTACCAAGATGATTTATGACTATCGCCACCGATTTCAATGCGAGCCTCTAAATGATTTCGTAAGTTAAACCAACAAAGGTGGTTTCCTTTTGTTATTGTTCACTGTAATCTGATTTGCTTTGGATAAATCATCTACTCACTGTGTCCTTTGAGATTAGTTCATAGTCCGTTCTTCGGTTGTGATTGTTAAAATTGTTTATTCTTATTATCGTTGTTATCGTTGTTTGTTAACTATTTTGATAAAACTTGCTATTTCTTTCTTATTACTTGTTTTTTAACTAAATAACTTATGTTCTCCAATTAAATCTACCTTTCCGAAACTTGGACTCTGACAAAATTAGACGATAGACCTATTACCATACAATAAATTCATACTTAAAAAATTCGCTGTGGTTAAACCCATAGCTCTTCACGCAATACGTTGACGTTAACTTGGTCCAACAAATCAATCAGACCACTCTGGTTTTGTCATGTACGGCGCATGGAACATCAAGAACCAACAAAAAATTCAGACAAATTATAGATATCTAATAGAGACGAAGCTATTTATATTATATGGGAAGTATGGGTATTACGGGGCTTACGACCTGTCTTCGGCTGGCTCAAGCGATTACTTTACGCAATGTAACGTTCACCAATTCTACCTACAATTAACCTCCACATCTATCGAATTTTCGGAAGTTATATATTGTGACGTGGACGCCTATACGTGATGGGTAATCGTCAGGATAGGACGCCATGCTTTCACGCCGCCGACTTGCTCAGAGGTTCATGGTTACAGAATTTACCATAATGTCTTGCCTGTCACTTCAGCCATCGTACTCAGGGAAAATAAAGGATTATTACAATTTTTTATCACTAATTTAATACAAAAAAAAACTATGAAAATAAAATATAAAATCAATAAAAATCATCAAATTGCTACTTAAGTAAGAGTTGTTCTCGGCAATTTCGCCACATAAAATATAAAGTTTACTATTAATTTTTACCAAAGCTTAGTGAACATAATTGTTATCTGACAGTTTGTCAGGTCAGGTATAAAACAGAATAACATTATAAATTGATCGGTTGACCCTAGATGGAAAACCGTGAGTTTCAAATTAAATAGAGAAACAGACGTGCTACAAAAAAGACTACTTAAGCTTTAGATTCCTTGTACACCAGAAAAATATGAATTTTTGCAACAAAAAAATATGAATTTTTACAACCCGTGTGTTTGCGATAGTTATTGTCCATTCCTGCAGAAATTCACTGTTCTCGTCAAATTCAGTCAGTCCAAGGTACACGTTGAAAAACTTGTCACTCCTGGTGTCGTACATCAGACAAACTGGATTCTAACATTTGGTATTTCTTGAGTCGCTCGCATCGCCTTCGGTTGGAGAAATTCATTCTGTCGAGTAGTCCATGTCAGATTAACACGTTGCCCTCATCCCTTGTGCGGGAGAAATCCTTCCCGCTGCATCCCGTGCGTTGTGGCATGACTCCTTCATTGTTATGTCCACGACGTTAGTTGTGACAAAAAGGCAACAACACTTCCATTTCGTAAGATTTTAGAGTAAAAATAACAGGGCCATGTAAATCACTGATGAAAAATACTTTAGCGTAGCATTTTTTGAGTAGTAAAAGGAAAATCAAGAATGTTAAATATAAAAATTTACGTAGAGAAATAAACTAAACAGAGAAATAAACTATTTGGTGAAATACTCCATGGAGAAAAAGACTGCATGGAGAAAGGGATGCGTATCCTGAAATTTCATATATAATTAGTCAATAGTCCAGTTCAAATATGATGCAGGACAACACAGATGTTAATATATTACATTGTTCTCATCCTTTCCCATTATAAAAGTCACATCATTGCTTATTTAAATAATAATAATAATAAATAACAATAATAATATTGTTCAATCCGTCGCACTCGACAGCTGTCAGATGAAAAAACCGTTGCACGAAATCGTGTTTCCGCGTGAGCTATGTTGCCAACCTGAGAATGTTAATCCCTACTTGTTCTGCGCGCGGTAGGTACCAGATTTAATGTTATAATATATATATGTTACCATGTAGAAACATTTCAAGTACAACTTCGCTGTCGCCATCTATGGTTTGAAATTTGATATTCATTCCTTACAACGGTATAGATGTCACTAATGAGAATCTTATTTATTAGAAATTATACTTCCCATATAATATAAAGAGCTTCGTCTTTATGAGATATCTATAATTTGTCTTAATAACAATGCCTTTGTAGATAAAAATCCAACAATTGTGTGTTCTTGGACATAAATAATGTTAATAAAATTTAGTATCGCAACCCAGAGGGTCGTACGTGAAGATGAAGACCGGTACTGCTCTTGAGGACGATGTCGTAAAAGACTTCGCTAACACGTTTGATAGGAATCAGTGGAGGAGAATTTTGCTGGCAACCATAAGCCATCCCCGGTTTTGGTCTTATTATGATGATAAAATCTATTCTGCCTTGGCATTCTTTTCTTTTTGGTACGCTAGCCGTGAATTTTACCTAATCCTAATCTGTTCATTCTTCATACCAGAGATGGCGTTTTGATCTTATAGTAATTTATAATCTTTTAAAATTAATTCAATCACTTATTTTTTTTATGAAATGTGATTTTGTTTTTGTGTCATTATTATCACTATAATTTTGTATTATATTACGTACCGTGACGGCATTCACGGGAAATTAGTATATATTATATTTGCAGAATAATAAAAATGGAATAACACCCTATCCTTGTTTTCAGTCGTCACGAAAGTATATCGTATTTCTTTGTAATATTTAACTTCAATAGTTAAGTGGTATGAAATTGATACAATGCCATTGCAAAATACTATATTTTCACAATTGTATAATACCGTGAGCTGTAAAGACTGAGGATTGATTCCTTTCCACTATGCACGCCTCAAATGATATTGTTTATCCTTTGGATTTCAATAGCTGCTGTGAAACTTCTTTCAGTTCGAAGGGTGGAACCAATATTGACATGCTAAGTACATCTTATAAAGTATTGAATAAAAATTATTTCCTTCAGTTGAACGCATGTGGTCGATTTCTCAACAGTTCACAGTAGATAGGTACACTATATTTTATCACGAGAGGCGGCCCTCTTGCGGTGGGTTAACTAGCGCGCCACAGCCTCCGCCGTGAAGGGATGTGTGCTATCTGTATGGACCGAGGCGTGGGTACCGATGCACAACCGTTTACCATTAATACGGCGCAATAACTATAATCTCAGGGCCCGCTGGAGCTGACAGGGGTAGCCAGTTTTAATGTTTATTATTTTATTATATTAATTTCATTTTGTTAATTTATGGTGTTTGAGATTTCTCTCGTCATTCATCTCGAAAGCGGGTAAAGATCAGTATAGAATTCGGTCCGATGCGTTCTATGAATTACACGTATTTCGCTCTCAGATTAAAATGACACATCCAATACATACGTATCTGTACTGTCTCTCAGATAAATGTCATGAGAGAAACATCACCGTGGACATGAACCAATGTTTCGACTCTTAACAGAGTTATGGCGAATACCAGACATTTAACTAGTCAAATTTTTACGTTTCTTGAGATGGAGCGATTATTTTTCAAATTTCGGTCAGTTTATGAACACACTAGTACATACACCTAGTAGCAGTCAACGAAGATAATTAATAGTTTTCAAAACATTATAAGTTTTGTGCATGAATTACTATAATTTTTCAGGTCACATAAGGCAAAATTTATTTTGTATTCTCGGTATATTTTAACTCGCTCCTCTGTGAATATGGGAGGCTTCTTCGATAGCTTTTAAGCTTGTATATTACTCAGGTGCCCCAAGACTCCAATACTTCTCTGAGGCAACCTGGGCATGCGAAATCAGCAGCTGCAGACCCCGTAAGGTATTTATTTTTGGAAGAACACATTCTTATTGTGAAGTTGTTATTATTCAGAATAGACAGTCTGTGATATTTTAAATCCCGGTGGCGCAACAACAATATTTTTATATATATATATATCTTTCTAATTAATATATTTAATTCATGTTTATTTATTTATATTTTTGTGGCGTAACGCTGGTTCGAATATTGCTGGTAGTGTATGCCATTGCCATTCCTCTTCTGTAAAGACTGTCTTTCATGTACCTTGTTCCCAGATATCTACCTTTTAATGTCGTTCTTTTGAAGGTTCACTTCAGACACAAAGTCTTTAAGTGTAAGAAAGTGTTTAAATAACAATACGAAAAGAAGCATAGCAGATACGCCAGCTCAACGTCAGGTTTTATTTCAATCTGAAATTTGTGTAGGTGTTCGATCTGTATAACTATGTAACGATCATCGGTCATTGGGTGCGCTCAATATGGTTCTAGTCCATTACCCCCTCTCCCTATACCAGAGCACGATATTTTTTTGTGGTTGTGTTCTCTATGGTTTTTTGAATCAGTTGGAGTTGAAACTGACAGTGGTACGGTATGTTGTGAAAGTCTAGTGTTAATTATCGTCCTACTGTGTGGGGCTGATATTGTTTATGCGTATTTCGGCTTCTCGCTGTGCGTGCCGATGCGGAACAACGAAGTACACGTCCTGGAGTCAGAAGATCTATGGATTCAGTGGAAAATTCAGATACCTAAAGGAGCGTTTCACAGATTGGTCGTATTTTCTGGTACTCGGTGGTCCTTCAGCCCACCCTGTTCCCTAATCCTGTCCTTCGCCTAAATTCTCTCTACCTTTCCTACATCCCAATACAATGTTCAGACAGTTGGTACCAGTCATTTTATGTTTATGTTTACACATTTTAAAAAAATGTTATTTTGATCGACCGTCGCTCGATGGTTGACCGTACCAGACCCATAAAGTCGCATCTGGGATAATGAAATGCGATAAGGATTGAAGCGGTCCCATTGAAATGTCAGAAAAGTGATCGCTAAACGTCCGCCCATCGCAATTTTAATATTTCACTTACCGCGTTCACCATTTTCCCACACTTCTTCCTGCCTTCGTTTATGTTTACACGATACCACGTGTTCTGCTTTGTTTTCAACGCAGACAGCCCTTGTTCTATCGGCTCTCCAGTACCACGCACCTGTGAAATATGTTCTATTTCATTCAAATTCGTTTTTTTTTTACTATTTAGATTTATTAATACAAATAGGGATCAATGGATGAAATTTTTTCAGGAAGCCAACATCCACTAGGAGTCCAACAGTGAATATAAATAAATCTCAATCTGAACTCGCACGTTGCAATCGGCGGGATTATTAGTCGACTTGGTTGATAATATACCACTGAGAAATTACGTCTGACGCACTAAGGGCAGGTCATAGTAATAGTATAGTAACTTTTTACCACCGCCCGTAGTAAAAACGTTTGCTGATTGTTTGTACGTCCAATTTACATCTGGCAAAGTCAATCCCGCCTATTAGTGTGGCAAGGCGAATAATCATCAAATACGTTTTTTTTTACCAAAATAGATTCATTCTAAATATTCACCATTGGCGATACATACAATTTTATGCTTTATCAACGGTTTTATTCTTTCCAGCGTTCAAAATCTGTCACTTTTAATTTGTAAATAAAATTTGTTTATTGCCGAATGTACTTTCGATAAATAATTATTTTTTTTCTAACGATCGAACAACTCGTTTTCGTAATTTTTTTTTACTATTTAACTTTTTTACCAGAAGTAAAAAGTTACCACTAATAGCACAACCCGCCCTAAGAAACTCGAAACTGGTAGGATTATAGACAAGTTCCTGATAATGTTCACGTTGTTAATAATATATGTACGCAAAATTGCGATTCATACTTTAAAAATGGTTAACATATTATTGTATATTAATTTTTCTTTTCTCTTTTTACAATACCTTAACAACTATTGCTAATTCCCCCTCACTAGGATGATCCTGAGTCGAGGTGGGCAATTATTGTACGTACTACTTTTGATTTCATGTTTCAACGATTACATATAAAATTAGTCAGTTAATATTGATTCTTACATTAGTGTATCAATACCGGGTATAATATGTAAAATTCATTTCAATAATATCATATTATATAAAATTCATTTCAATAATCAATTCAATAATATGTAAAGTTCGCTAGGTTATTTAATTAAAAACTATAATCTATACTCAATATCACGTTTTTGTTCGGTACTATCGTATTGGTAGAAAAGTGTCTCAATCATTATTAGAAAAGTGTCTCAATCATATTAGAAAAGTGTCTCAATCATAAAATTTTTTATAGATATGGAGGTTGATTAGGTGGAATGGTGACCGTTACATTGTGTAAACCACTTAAGCCTGCCGAAGACAGGTCGCAAGCCATGTATTACCCATACTTCGTTTGAATAATGATCAAAAAACTATAAATATTATTCAGGTCTATCACAAAGATTTCTTTTATATGACATAGTTATGTGTTATGTTAGGTTAGATTAGGTTACTATTTCCATTTATTAGGTCTGTGTACAACACAATTCTATTATATTATATTATAAGTGGTTATATAATCTTAATTAGTTGTGATTGCTCTTTTATAGTTCTGGTCGAATATGGTTGTTTAATGCTTCCGAGGTAAGTTTGTAGTATTCAATAATCATATATGTGAAAATAAAACACTTGTTTTTTTAGTCTACTCGTTTAATTTACTTGAGACGCGTTTCGCCTTGTAAGGGCATTATCAATCTAACAATTTAACTCAGCAGCTTGTATTTATAACTGTAATAGAGGACAGATATTCTATTTTATTAGAATGAGATGAAAAGGGACCACATTATTCATTAGAATTCTGACCACGTTATTCATTAATACATTTTGAATGGTTCTAATTATTCTAAGTAACTATATATTCATTTTCAACACTAATAATATTTTAATGTCATGGGTAATTTGTAGAAAAGGAAAAGAGCTATATAATTTTATAAACTAAGAAGGCTGTACGGCAAGAGAGACATTGTTGATATTCTGTAATTTATATAATGTTTGCATGATTCTAGGAAATAGTTATGTTCAACACAAATGATATTTTTGAAACGTGTCCCAAGTAAATTAAACGAGTTGAATAAAAAAATAAGTTTTTTTAAATACTAATTAAATGTATGAAAGATATACATATATAATCAATTTTATCGAAAAATACATTGTTGTTGCTATCGGGATTCGAACCTGGATCTCTTTCATAGATGTCACAGACCGTCTGCTCTGAATAATTACAACTTCACAACAAGAATGTGTTCTCCTTAATAAAAAAAATAGTGTTTTATTTTCACATATTATGTGAGAATATGGTAGTTTTGAGATGTTATTGTATTGCAATATTGTATATATATATATATTATAGTGATTCAAACTTTGTTGACATTTTTTGTTGGTGTCCTGTAGTTACACGTTGTGAACCATTTTTTATATTTTATTGTCTTTGAAATTTGTTTTATTTCCGATTCCCCAAAATGTCATTCTATTTTACTCTTTATATACGCCTCACATTTTATTATTTGATGTATACTTTTTTTGAACAGGCCATTGAGTGAATTACTCTGTCCAAATGTACTTTTACCCTTTCTACCCTGACGGTATTTTAAAGTACCAACAACTTTATTTAGTCATATAATCTTACTGCGGTGTTGATTCTCTAACGATACTACTAAGTCTAAGTAACTTACACATTTATTTAGACTACCAACATTCGTTATTTCTTTTAGTATTAACACAAATGTGTTTATTGTGCGAAATTTCAGTTGCGCATTTTTACAAGATAAGGTTTTATGCGCTTGTGTTATATATTTTCAATTATTATTTTAGAATATATCTTTTAAATTTTTCTACTATTCTATTTTTTTTTTTTTGTGTACGTTATGTAAAGTCTGATGGTACCACATGTACCTAGATTTTTTTTTTAAATTATGCACCACAATTCGCTTATTTTTTGTTTTAAGAATACACTGGTAGGTACTACAAAAAATATGCAGTCGCTCGACACTTAAGTTTAATTATTCGGGATAGAAAGGGTTATGCACAGTTTACGACATAAAATCAACATAAATGACCGAGGTTCGAGAAGCGAGGCGGAACGGTAACAGATAAGCGAGTTCAAGGTCAGTGACTAGTAAGAATAGCGAATTAGTCGGTTTTACTTCAGCTCGAAAAATATATTAAAATGTCGCCAAGATTTTACTGGCCGAATTATCACTTCATCTTTCGTTTAATATATTATCCTTATTTCTCTGCTTCCTCGTGTGGTCAAATATTGACACATCTCGGATAATCGATCATTCTTGACAGGCTTAAGACGTCTGACTTTCCTTCTGGGAACAGACTTTTGAATTCCCTCTTCTTCTTTTTCACATTTTTTTATTTGCAGCAGCTGTGAATTTCCCGAACCATCGCCTCATATATCCATTGCCTCCTTTCATCCGTCTTCCAGGGTAATTGTACCTTGAATGTTGAGATCCGGGATCTTATATTTTTCTGGTCAGTTTTTTCAACCTTTATTTCACTCTGTGTATTTAGCTAAGATACCATCCTCCCTGTTCTTGATAATATGGCTCTCAATCTAATATTATTTTCTGTTTTATCAATTCCGGAAACACTGGTCCTGATCGCATAGCTGCCACTAGCCGAAGTAGTTAGTTTCTGGTAGTAACAAATTGATTTATTCATCTTTGTTGTTAAAAAATCAGTGTTTTTTTTATATTTATAGTACTAAATATTCGTTATTAAAGTATTAACTTTGTTTTTTTAATTAATTAATTACCACTTAATTAGTTACTACACCAACCGGTTTCAGAAAATACCATTTCTTTCGTCAGGATGTCCAATTAACTAACTAAAACCATTATATCATGTAATTCTAATGAATTTAAAACTCTATTTAAAAAAAAAAAATTAAATAATAATAATGATATTTATGAGGTCGAAAGAAATGAAACACAAATGATGTTCAATGGTGGCAAAATCGAGAATGGCTTCCGCCAGCAGAATACTCTATTTTTATTCAAATTCATAACAATACATGTAGTCATATTTGCAAGTATTAACACGGCGACAGGCCGCCGGTAGTGATGTTTTAATAAGACATCTTTGCTTTCCTAAAATCTATCCCACAGTTTTTTGGCGCCACGGCGATGATTGCACCTTTAAATTGAATTGAATTAAACACGTATTTTATCATATCAATTATAAAGTAATCCTGGCGAGTAATTCTGTGCAATACACCCGCTTTATTTATTTCTAATGATTCTAAATTATTCAATTTAAGACTAATATTGATTAATAGACAATCCCAAATTTTTATTAAAAGTTTTTCTAATAAATTATTGGATAATTCTGAAAAACCATTACTATTTAAACATCTTAAATGCTCTTTGACTGTTATGAATGTTAAAATTTCGTCCTGTTTTACCAATATAGAAAGTAGTACAATCTTTACAACTAAGTTTATAAACACCGGAATTATTAAATTTAATTAAGTGGTTAAAAAAAACAAAGTTGAATGATGTAATAATGAGATGTAACCACAAAGTTGATTTTGCTAATAATAAAAATACTCAATATTCAGTTCGTTATACAACGATATCAATATACGATGAAACTTTGCTCTCGAGTCTCGGAGTGTTGACGGTAAAATTCTATATTTATTTTCATTTCAATTCATTTATTATTACATATTATTTTCATTTGTTCCCCGCTCACCTCAATAGATCAGAGTTCGTTTCGAGGTGGGCAGCATAGAGGGTATGCATCAATTGGTCAATCTGCTTTGCGTCCAAATTCCGTTGATAAGAAACGCACTGTTTTTTAAGCAAGTCTCGAGACAGAACGAGAAAAGTTTAGTATGTTTGTACGCACCTCAAAGCACACCGTTTCTTCACATTTCATTTCCCTTCGCTCTCACTGTAGGTTATGCTGCATAGTTTATTGGCGCCTAGGCGAGGCTCCCGTTTGTGATTCTTTCTCGCCACTTGTTCAATATGCGCAGCGCATTTATGTATGCAAATACGCGTATCCGGAGCAGGGCGCATTGTCTATCGACACATTTCCCGCAATTTGTTTATGAACGATAATTGACTCCGTTCCGCGCACTGAAGTGTGCTGTTGCATGGACGTAAACTGTTCAAACTTGGGTATTTACTTATACCTGCAGAAAGCAGCTGGTTATCGCCGGATGCATTCGCTAGGCCCTCCCAAGTCCCTCTAAATAAGGTGCGCTGAGCTTTTAGACGTTTAAGATGAGCTTTGAAACGTTCAAGGGATTTTAACAGTATAAAGTTCAATTGTACACTAACGTTATATACAGCATACGAGTCATTTAAACACATTGTTAATGTCACAGTTATCATTTTAAAGTAACAAAGTTTATTAATTTATTTAAACACATATAAGCATTGTACAGTTACAAAAAAAATACAGTTTGTTACATATATTTTACACAGATTTTAAAATGCATTGCCCAACTAGGCAAGCCTGTTTTAGGGCGAATTGGCAAACAAGTTACATTTCACAAAACCAAATGACTCATTGAAGTCAAAATACAATCAAATAGAAGACATAACATTCAAGGCAAGTAAACTTAAAATATATAAAAAAGAGTGAAAAAAATACCATTGTGCACTACAATATGTAAAATAATGTAAATACATATAAGGTAAAGGAAAATATGCAAATCTAAACACACAAAATGCAGTTATAAGAATTATTTTATTATATAAAACAGTATCAGCTCTTCCTAATTTCAACAACCAATTTGTAATATCCCTTTTAAAAGTTTTAATGTTAGTTAAAGTTTTATTTCCAATTTGATTGCATATTCTGGGAGTTTGAAAGGTGAATAATCTTTGACCAAAAGTAGTTTACATTCTTGGAACTATTTTAAGATTATTTGCTCTTGTGGAATAACATCTTTCATAGTCTTCTGGGCAATGCTTACATGATATATATGTGTACCTGATGCATTCCCCAACTATCAATACCATAGCTTAAGATGGATTGCACAAAGCATAGTACACAGTTTTCATATTTTTTTTATTCAGAATATTCTAAATACATATATAAATAAATTTTCGCAATCTTTTAGTTAATATATCAAAATGAACATCCCATCTCATGTGCCTATCAATAACTATTCCCAAATACTTTATTGATTTACAACTTGCTATACTAAGAAAATTACAACCATTTATGTATTTACAGATATAAATATAATAAAATAAGATAAAAACTGGAGGAGAAAGGATGAGGGTTGAGATAGATGGAGAGCAAGGAGAAGTGTGTGTAGGTAAAATAATTTATTAAAATTGATTATAAACGTTTTCACTAAATTCGTTGCTCCAATATTACGTATAGATAGATATTCTGATGTCATACCAATTATTTTGTTCCGTTTCCTTTGGATGCTTTTTCATCTAATTATACTTTGTGCTTTGTCCGGATATTGAATAAATTTATGCTGCTTGCCATGTCGTATTGCGTTGCTGCAATGCTGTACTGCAGTATGACATGGTTGCCATGTAGTGTACAATATGGCAACCTGGTGGTGAATGAGTAGGTCAGATATGAGAGCTTTTGTTTACAAATAGTTCTGGATAAGCAGTGGTTGCCATGCACTGCTCTAATATTACTCATATTAAATATGAAAATGATGTTTGAAATATATAATTTTTTTGTCGTGAATTGTAGGATCTAGAATGAAATTATAAACTACGCGTTATGCAAAAACTGTCACTATTCTAATTGCATAACTTACAGATTTTTCATTTACAAGATTATAGAAAACTGTTTTTTATACTGATAAAACATACTTTTGAATAATGTCTCTTTTTTTCAAGGTGCGATTTATTTGTTTGTTCACTATGTTCACCTTTGCATCCCTTATAATCATCAGTTTCAGTTTTCACACCCTTAAAATCTTTATATAAGTAGTATGTTAAAGTATTAAGTCGTAATGCAAGTTAGATAAATCAAATTTACGTTACTTCCAATAAACACCTCGTCTATTTTATTTATTAACTTCGCCACACTCATAAGTTCCGCGTGTCCAAGCTATCCTCGCAACCCTTCTTAATTTTATTTACTATTCTACAAACAGTATATGTGACTATTCTAGTCCCTTCATGGGAGAGTCTCTTTACTAGTAAGCCATTTGATGGCTGTCCTGTACCTACTGATTTCTGTCCATCCTTATATAACATATTTTATTATTTGTTTGGATATCTAATCTTTGTATCTTTTTTCCTTCGTATTAAATTGCCATTTGTAATATTTATATGTATCTTGTATTCGGTGGTGCGCAGTAGGTATAGATCTAGGTTATGCTGTTACCAATGATATTATACAATCATATGTAATATATGTACTACAATATATGTTGTATGTATGATTATGAACTTTCGTTTAACCAACGCTTTTAGACAAGATGAATCCGTCGTTTATTCGACCCTACCATGTATTTATTTGTAATTTTAGAGTACTATTAATAGTGTTTTTAAGGTTCAAGTTTTAACGTTTTAACGTAAAATAATAACCTTCTTACCCGTATAAAAATATATGGATGTTTTTAAGAACACTTTCTATGACTGAACATAATTATTTTATCGTTTGAAAATCCTTCACGTAATAACTAAACGAAATATTTTTTTTATTAAAGGTTAAAGTAGGAAATAGTTCTGCCAATTCCTTTTTGTTTTACCCAAATCACAAACAAGTCTATGCACCAAATGCGAAGAACGATCATGAAATCAACACGTTAAAAATAGTAAGATAATAAAATTATGGATTTAGTAAAAGAGAAAGTATACACTTCAATGATTTACACGCAGTTGTAAACCTTTCAAATGTTATTCTATTAAAAAAACAGCATAAATAACAACTCCATTCAAAACGGATCAACTGAAAGGAATTTTCAATTTAGTAAATAGCCAATTGTATGACTTGAGTGCCAGCTTAAAAATAGAAGATAGTAATTTGAATAGCTACAATGCGTCGATTGTAGCTACTAGCGCTATTGCTGCAACTGTGGGTTGTCGTGGTAGTTTTTAGAACTAAGACATTAAAGTCTCTGCTGATACACAGATGGCGCTAATTGTAATAAATCCGTAAATATACATTCATGATCCATATGATATTTTTTAAAATTTAATTTTATATTTATGTCTCTGAATTTTTGGTAATGCACAGCTTTTTTACTTGTATGCACTAACGCTCCTGCTTGTATTGTATCTAAGAGTAAATAAACAGAGCACTTGACAGGATTTGTTCGTTCCTATATAATATTACTTCTTATTTTCTACTTAATGCAGAAATTATTTGGCTCAATCTTATTAAGCCCATAGCATTCTATTTGTGAAGACCTTTACAAGTGATAAAAACATTTATGGAAATGATAACTAATATAAATTAATTAAAAGAAATTAAAAGAATCGTTACATCCCTGTGTGTATCACATAAAACAACGCATATTGAGTCGCATGGCAACATAAAAATAACATGATCTACTGCTAATTGAGTTGGACAATAACAGTGGTCTAATTTCGAAAAGTTTTGTTTTGACTAGCAGTATTTTAAATACGATACATTAATATAAATACAAAAACTCTTCACGACACATTGCAATTTAGTAATCATTTTTAAAAGCGTAGTAGTTGTCCGTAGTATTGCAATTAAAATATTTCATATTCATTGTCACGTAATGTCTCGCTGTCTCATTTCTATCACGTGAAAGTTACAGTATCAAACACTGTAAATTATTTACCTTGATTTTCAGTACTGACGAATTACTTTTAGTTACAATTTGATATAACATATGAAAGTGATTTATTATTTAAATTCAAATTTTTTAGCCGTGAATGTAAATGACCAGAGCTTATTGGATTATAGGGAGAAGGGTGAGGAATGTAAATTAGGAGAAAAGAAAGAGGGATGTGATGTTTGTACTTTTTATTTTTACAAAATCAGGCAAACGCACCTTTCAATATTTACGTTTAAATTGTATACTTAACATGGTGAAAGTTGTTCGAAACATGAGTTAAATTACAGGTTTCCTGTAAGTTTCATGTACTGGGTGTTATTAAAATAGTGGAATAAATTAATGTTCCAGGCATTAAAACAAGCTAAAACAAAAGGTCATAATAAAAAAAAACATTATATATTTATGTTGGTACATCAAATACGCAATATTAAGGTACATCGTTAGGTGAATAAATATATATATATGTATGTTTAATAATTTATTAAAAACGATCCACTTATTTTCATACACTTCATGGATGTATTTTTTTGTTGTGTACTTTACAATAAAAACAAAAACTATAATATTTATTTGAGAAATTAAATAAACATATACATAGTTTTAGCGATTCTAACAAACCAACTATCCATACTGTGGTATCTTAAGGACAGGTGCATGCAGTCAGTACGTTGAAATAAGCCGTACTCAACTATTATTCGAGTGTATACATATTTTGGGAAAAAAAACAAAATTAATTATTTGACATAATATTACAATTTTTCCCTGTTATGCGAATAAAGTGTAAATAATGTGACTATAGTGTTATTATTGTCTGAAACCTCCCCCACACATCAGAGATAGGCATTCTGACACCAACCCCTAGATACCCACAAACTGAGTTTAGCTGGTGGCGTTGTGCATCGGATTCCATCAGCGGATGAAGGTCACGGCGTAACAATATGATAATACTAATTTGCAGAATGTATGTAATCAATATATAATGAATACTAATGTAAGAATGCTTAATTGCCACAACATGTTATTCCATGTTGCCCAGTTTTGGTAGCATGCAGATAGAATAATTCCAAGTTTCGTAGGCGATTGTGTGTACCGTGTAGACTCTAAAAAGAAGAGAGCAATTTCATTGATGACCGATGATTCAGGTTCGTATCAGAGGCTGTTTGCCCCGTTGCTAGGAAACCAACCGGCCTGTGATCCATCAGGGATTGCGTGGACTATCGAAAAAGACAACATTTTCTTTATCATCATTAGTACCGAGGATAGAAATTTTGATGACAGTTCTGGCGCTTCTCGAAATGTTTTCTTATAAATAAAATCATCTTAATGGTGTTCTTTGGGTATTATCACAGGTATCTCCATGGTGCGGCCTTGCGAAATATATCTGCGAAAGTTGAAATAGTCAAGGAATTTATGTATTTACTTATTTTTCAATTATAATTCAATTAATGTAATATAAAATACCAAATAAACTTCAAACTAGACTAAATATTGCATACTTTGGTGTCACTGTGAAATTACGGAAAATTACACATCAAATATTATGCATGGATAAAAATACACCCGGAATAAATTACACACAATTTTCTTGAGTTGTATCACGTCTTGTTTCAGGAAGAGCAGTCCTTCCTATCTACGTCAAAAAAGTTTTCATTGTCCAAAAACGACAGTGTGGTGTGCAATTTCTACCCGAGGGATAATTGGCCCTTTTTTTTTTAACCAGCGAGAAACAGTCACTGCTGACGTGTATTGCCGAATGATCGACTAGTTTTTGGTACCGCAACTGCAGCTATTTCAGCAATACGGGGCCCTTCCACACACAGCTAGAGTTTCAATGGAGAAGCTGAGGGGAAATTTTCCCAATAAATTAATCAGCAAGTTCGGAGACATACCCTGGGCAGCTCGGTCATCGGACCTCAGAGCGCGTGCTTTTTTTTGTGGTGATATCTTGTCATCAATCCTCGAACAGTTCCGAAGAAAATATCCACCGTGAAGTTGCTATCATTGAACTGACGCTTTGCTTTCGTAAATTTAAGAGTCGGATTGCAAGTGTCTTGAGAGCATTGTGACGGCATTTAGACGATATTGTTTATAAAACGTAAAATCCGCATCGTTAAACTCCATTTCGCATAAATAATATATGAGAATAACATTATAGTTTTTTTTTTAAATTTAATATTAAACTTGAAAATTTTCCGCTGGATACCCTTTATAGTAAATTTCATATTCATCATTCAGTATTTAGTTTTTATTAGCGTTCTATACGTATATACTCACATAACCCATTTGTCAGTCTTTTAACTAGCGTTCCACAGATATAATCCATTTATCAGTCTTTTTATTAGCATTCCATAAATTTAACTCATTTCAGCCGTCATATGACATTGTTTTTTTATTCGCATCCCATACTAACAACTCATATGACTGGTTGTGTCAGAAATTATGTTACTGTTTTCGCCTGGATCCGTATTTTTTCTTTTCACCACTTCCTGCTGCGAAATGGCTGATGTGTATGCGCGACGTCGTGACTAAAATTTATCCCGTGGGAGAGCGCTATGGGAAAATATATACCAGTTGGTGAACTACTTCAATACACCGTTATCGGATCATTAAATAAACACCCTTAAAGAAATTAAAAATTATGTGACCACCAATGCTATCATGGTTCATCAAAAAATTTAATACCAATCTTGGCAGACAGTTAATTGCATCGCTATCCATATATTTTTTGTTTTATATTTTTATTGATAACTTAGGCTCAACACCGTCTCAACGGGAGGTCTGGTTTATTTTTTATTTTTGTTTTATTACGCTGGCCAACAAAGTGAACTAATTTTTTCGGTGCCGGAAAAGTAAGAACTGATTTTGAATATTTTTGATGTGCTGATTCCAAAAATACCTGGCTTTTTTTCATATCAGCTCTAGTTTTTGAGATACAGGCTAATTGATTTTAGTTCTGATAAGAGGCGAAAATAATTCAATAATGATATCTTTTGAGTTGAAATTTATATCTGGGTAACCGCCACCACGAACTAATTAATAACTCGCTCATATTACCTCTGTCTACTATCATTTTGTATCATTATTCAGTTTACTATCATTTTGTGTAAAGTTTAAGCATTATTTAGTAATAAAACATGAATTACTCGTAAAACCATGGCATTCACAAGCAGACGTAACTGTTTGAATCATACAAATGTTTTTTGTTATGTCTGTGATGAATGCACTTTGACAGAAAGTAGAAAACCTATTTCTGACTTTGTGAAAAGAGCTGATCTGGCCTATTTTAGCATCCACTTGGAAGACCAGGATAAATCTTGGGCTCCACATTTCGTATGTATAACATGCATTAAACATTTGCGACAATGAACAATTGAAAAGCGGAAGTGCTTAAAGTCTGGAGTACCAATGGTTTGGAGGGAACCAAGAACCAAGATTGAAGAACATACGGCATGAAGTGGTTGGTTATTTTAATCGTTATTTTGATGGTGATTGTGTTAGACTGTAACGGAGATTGATAATTGATTAACGTAATTCTTCAAACAGTGACTGGTACACTAAAAAGTAAATCTTAGTTACCAATCATCATTAAATTTTAGTTACCAATCATTGACACAGTCACGTAACGGTTTACCATCACTATAAGTTAGTCATGTCCGTGAACTGCATTTATTGCTTATTAAGGAGAACAAATTATTATTGTGAAGTGATAATTATTCATAACATATGTCTGCGATATTTTAAGTACAAATTAAATGTATTAATTTGAAAGATATACATATAAAATCAATATTATCTAAAAATATTGTTGTTGCGCCAGCGGGTTATTTTTGGATAAAATTGATTTTATATGTATATCTTTCTAATTGACACATTTAATTTGTATTTATATTTATTGCGTTTGGTGTTTACGTCATTGATGTTTTTAAATAAACCAATTGGCAGGCGTACTTTTAAAAATAATTACGTAATAATATAACGTATTAATATATTATTTCTCTCTTTTGTTTCATGTCCATTGCGGCCTGTACAGGATCCTGCTACGGTGAGTATGTAGCTGTAAATTACACGTACATTCACAATTCACAACTACGAGTACACAACACGAAATACACATTTTTCAGACAAACCTTTATATTTTCGTTACGCACTACAACAGGACGCATCATATTTATTATTGACTATCTTTAGTTTTTTCCTGCTTAAAAAAATGCATCTTTCTAAGGGTCATCCACGGACAAAACCCTTATATAGGATAGAACACGAAGCGCACGTCATTCGAAAAATATTGTTGTTGCGCCACCGGAATTCGAACGTGGGTCTCATTCCAAATCGGGCAAGGTGCATCCAACTATGCTACAGCCACGGTATTTTAGCGACAAATTTTCTAATCTATATGTTACCTTTTTGATATTAATACATTTAATCGTTCCATTATTTGAAAGAGCCATCTACCTTATTTTTACGGAATCTCAAATACCTTTGAAATTCCGTAAATATCTGATAGCAGACGCTATCTTTTTCGATAAAATTGATTTTATATGTATATCTTTCAAATTAATGTATTTAATTAATATTTAAAATATCACAGACTGCCTGTTCTGAAAAATTACAACTTCACAATAAGAATGTGGTCTACTAAAATTTTCATTCAGAAAAGAAAGTTGACAACGTTCCATTAATATTTTTATTTTATATTTTCGAAAATTGTACGCAATTCTAAACAATTCAATTTTCTTTGAGGAATATAAATAATAAATAAACAGATTACGGGAAAACTTAACATTTTGTCACTTTCTTTCCTGCATTACTGATTACTGAAAAACTGTTTAAATGATTATCATAATAATATATTCATTTTATATAGAGATTATATAAAATATTATATTTTTTCATCATATTTTGGCTACTTTAAGAGAATTGTGAGTACGACTATGATTTCAGTTAATGTTTTCCGAAATATCTTTCCGAGACCTACATAAAAATCTTGCAATTAATAATCGTTCACGGAAACTGTGTCACTGAAGTTATTACCTCATCCAAATCCGGTTAGCACTCTTGTACCAGGTGTTAACCGCTGGTCCTTGTCGATTTAGACGACCTCGTGACGCATTGCTCTTAAAAATTTTTAAAGATAGATGAATATCAAAATTCTAAATAAAAAAACTGCCGAAAAATTCATGTATGCATGTCCTAATCACATACATTATTTTCAGCTCAAGTAAAATGTAGCAATTGAGGTACTGAATGATTTTATTGAATGCCTAATAGTCTTTGTGGAAGATCAGCTAAAACAAAATACCATAGAATTGGCAGAAGCTTATAGCTTCTCACCAAGCTACCTGAATCGGTTAAAAAATTTAGAATCTAGGAACGACCGTGACAAGGAACAATGATATCCAGTGGTGTGGTGATAGATCGCCCTTGGCATTTCTTTTAAAACGGATCTTACTTTTCAACTACAATTAAAAATATTTTGATACAAAATATTCCGCATAGAATTTTGTAAATCATGGATGTTACGAGAATGCAAAAAAGTATATAGGACCGTAACTTTTTACAAAACGTGAAAGTCATTTCGAGGAAATTTGTAGGTTTTTTTTGTTAAGAATTGGAACATCTCGGTTCGCGGCGGTATCCCATTCTTTCAACTATTCACCACATGTAATTGAAAACAAATTTAATATTTTTGTTAAGAATTGGAACATCTCGGTTCGCGGCGGTATCCCATTCTTTCAACTATTCACCACATGTAATTGAAAACAAATTTAATATTTTTGTTAAGAATTGGAACATCTCGGTTCGCGGCGGTATCCCATTCTTTCAACTATTCACCACATGTAATTGAAAACAAATTTAATATTTTTGTTAAGAATTGGAACATCTCGGTTCGCGGCGGTATCCCATTCTTTCAACTATTCACCACATGTAATTGAAAACAAATTTAATATTTTTGTTAAGAATTGGAACATCTCGGTTCGCGGCGGTATCCCATTCTTTCAACTATTCACCACATGTAATTGAAAACAAATTTAATATTTTTGTTAAGAATTGGAACATCTCGGTTCGCGGCGGTATCCCATTCTTTCAACTATTCACCACATGTAATTGAAAACAAATTTAATATGTTTACTCAATTTAAATAAACTCCAAGTTCACGTGTTACTTTTATTTCGCTAGTTTTGTTGACACGCATGATTTCAGCGTTTAAAAAATTTATTACGATTTATTGCTTAATAACTAAAAAAAAGGGGATGGAGAGTAGTAAATATCATATACCGCGCTGGTACTTTTTTATTCAGCACTACACTATTAATGTTGTATTAATATCCAACATTAAATAAACAGAAGGATAAAATCAGGAAACGTTTGTTACTTTGCTTTACGGGAATCTATCACGGAAGATTTACGATCCAACCTAACCTAACTTAACTTGACTGTAGGAGAACTTCTGGAACGATGTGTCGCACTAGAACATAACGACGAACGTCCTGAGAAAAAATAGTTTGTTTTGCACCATTGTGATACACTAGTGCCCCCGGGTCATCATTCAAAAGCCATTCACATACTCAAACAATTAACGTCTCATCTTCAAGATTTCCCGCTGATCCCCCGCCCGACTCGCCTCACACAGAAGGTATTGTCTCCCTCTCGCACATCAATGCGGTTTTCTTATTTTTATTTAAATAAACATTAATCCACATCCACACGTGCATAACGTCGCATGGTGTACGATTGCGCACCGACGGATCGTATTTTTTCGATAACAAATCTACCGCGGGGGATGACAGCCCGACAAGTCTTACCCCTTGTGCAAACGTGAAATATTTTTGTTCGTTATTAAACGATGACAATGTACGCGAGTAAATATGCGGTAAATCACGCGCACACACGCTCACACACGCTCACAAACGCACACGATTGCAAACGCACACGATCGCAAACGCACACGATCGCAAACACACAGACACAAGTCGGCGTACGAGAGCGATAAACTAAAAAGTTGTGGGCGTACAACACACGAAGCAATTAAAAACACATCTGCATTCATTTATATGCATTTTTTTTTAACTCCACAGTATTGTGAATTATATTTTAACGATGGAAGTAACGACACACTTTGTGACGGTGCTGCAGACGTGTCGGTCTGTGTATTATTACTTTTTTGATAGGAAATTTAAATTTAATAGGCTGATGCATAATTTGGATTTCAAAAAGATCTAATCGACTTAGTCGAGAAATGTGTAGTGGGTGAGGTGGTGCAAAATGAATATTAATATCATGTGACAAAATAAACTCAATTCAAAATGTTCTACGAAATTCTTGATCGATTCGGGGAGAATATTCATATGACATCGCACTAAACCGTTTCGGTAAAGTAACTACACTTGAATCTGAAGTCGATTCGATTAAATGCAAACAGACTGAATTTTATCGGGTTTACTTATTGCTAGGTAGTAGCTTTTTCTTAGTGGTCAAATCTATTTTTCAGGCAGCTTATGACATATTGGTTATACGCATAAAGTGTAAAATACTTTGAACTCCACAACTAACTCTCGGTGGGTTGAAGCCTCCTCATTTTGCACGGTTTCTAGTTTTGGATCTCTAAAACAAATATATTTGTGAATGTTGTCACTCCACCTCGGTCACATGCCCAACCACCGAAGTTTTATTATTTTGATAAACTTTGGAACGCTTAGTTCATTAAACAAAATATAAAACTCATTTTTGTAAAGTCTACGCCAAAATCTAATTTCTAAAACTGGCCCAAAGATACGCGTCATAATTCTCCTTTCTGTAATCTAATTGTATTATTTAATTTAATATACGTAGGTATTACCTCAAAAATATATCTGCTTTAGAGAACCAACATTGGAGAGGAACGGTGCGAAATAGAAATTAATAATAGATCATTTAAATAATCTTGAGGATGCCTAAACCCACGAGGGATAAATATTGATAAATATATAACATGATTAAGATATGGACAACCAATTGTGATCACCTGTTCGGTTGCTGTCTATACCCGATGATGCTTACTGAACATACTGTGAGGACGCGCACACCGTAATCAAATGTGCACGTTAAATTATATCCGATGAATCAGCCTTGAAATATTATCCTACTACGATTATTGATGATGACACATGGCAATAAAATCAGTATTGGAATCTGACCAGTCTTTGGAACTCCACATAGAAATTACAATATTTTAGTTATAGAGATTTCAAATTCAAAAATAGTTTTAAATCAGTAATATTAGTAACAATCCAGTTATTTTTCTTCTTCTCGTGCCTTATCATCATTTTGTTTTCTGCGGCTCGGAAAAGCTCTACAGTAGACTGACCAAACCTTAGGCTTTAAGCAAAGCCTTAGGGTCTTCAGCCATGATGTTCCACTTCTTCCAAGGCCTCGACTTCCAGCAATCTTTTCCTGCATAACTAGGTGCAACATCTCATACCTCTCTAATTGTATCATCACATATCCGAGATATTTAAGTATTCGGATGTGTTTTATTTCAAACACTTATTTTTCTTTATTCTTCCGAATCGTAACATCTTTATTCGTAACTCCATCCAGCCAGCTTATTTTGGGTATTCTTCTGTAGATCCACATCTCAAATTATTATTATTATTTCTTATTCCTTATTATTTCTTCGATAAGTGTCCATGCTTCCATTCCATAAAATAATATCGAGAAAAACAGCATCTGATCATTCGCATTCGTAATCTAAGATTTAAATCGTGACTGTCATTTTTTTCATGCGGATAAAGGTTGTACGAGCTCGCTTAATGCGAGATTTGATTTCATTATATGGAATAAATATCAGATATCTTACGTAAGAAGCTATTTTTATTTTGTTTAATGGAAATTATATAGAAGTATGGGGTAATTACAGGGCTTACGACTCATTGATTCTCATTGAGTTGACATATATGCTGTTTCAAGGAAAAATGAATTATAAAATTTGGTCCACATATTAATATATATACAATTTAAAAAAAAAAAAGATCGATTTGGAGATTGATGGGTTGAGAATGGTAAACGTTATATTTATAAAAAGTGATCTCTTAAGTTAGCCCTGTAATTACCCCATACTTCTATACATTTTACATTAAATTTAATAAAAATAGCTTCGTCTGTATGAGATATCTGATATTTATTTAATAACAGTGTTATAGTTTGTAGGTAATAATCCAGTAATTGATATATTCAAATGTTGCTTCAACATATGGATCCCATTTTTAATTTATATTACAACCCAGGTATACAATACTTAATATAAATACTTTCATTGTTAGCTATGCATATATTTTCTTTTATTTGTATTTAGTTCTAACCCAAATAATTGCATACAAATCTATTCGAAAAATGTAGGCTCTGGATTATCTGGTATTAGATAATACGGAATTAAATGTAATTCATTTTTGCTATAATTTCCTAACGTTGTGGCATTAACCTCTCGATGTATTTTCTTACACACTTGTTAACACTGCATTGAGATAAATTACGCGAATTTTCAAATGCACATAGCGTTATTCAAAGTACTGCAGTAAATATATATAACAGTTTGAAACATTTTGCGTTTGGTTTTATATGCGTGTTGCGTTGCAATTCATTGCGATTCTTATTTTTTTTGTTCTATTTTGCGATTCAGCGTTCTTTTTGCATTATTGAATTGTGTGTTTTTTTTAATGTAATTTACTATAATATGTTTTTTTCTCTTTTTTGTCGGTGTTTTATTGGCTGTTGTCCTGTGGGATATTCTGCTCCTTTGATCGTCTCTCCATCGCATCGGATGCTTCGTCAATTGGTGACAACATATATAGGGCGTGAGTATTATTGATTATTTATTCGTTTTTCTGCTTTTAAAATGATAAATTTAAATGATTCTATCTAAAATACTAAATTAATGTATTAATTATAAATATATACATATAAAATCAATTTTCTGGACCTTCATCTGGATCTTCATTTCCAATCCGGGGAAGTGCACTACCTTTGTGCTATAACGCCAGTATTTTTCTTGACAAATTTTCGAACCTATATGTTACATTTTTTCAAATTAATACACCTGTCGTTCCATTATTTGAAAGCCATCTACATTATTTTTACAGAATCTCAAATACCTTTGAGTAAACCGACTTGCAGACGCCAGAATTATCAATTCATTTTTATTAAATTTTGGACACGTTGATACAACATATATTATTAAGGAAAACACATTCTTATTGTGAAGTTGTAATTATTCAGAACATAGGTCTGTGATATTTTAAATAAAATATCACAGACCTATGTTCTGAATAATTACAACTTCACAATAAGAATGTGTTTTCCTTAATGATTCTATCTAATATATATATTTTAATTTAATTAAAGTTTATACTCTACACAGTACTCTGACGATAGAATTACTTCTGTGTTTTAACATGGCCGTCGTTTCTGACCACTTTTTTGGCCACCAATCCAAAAAATCTAAATTATAATCGAATCTTATTGTTTGTGGTGTTTTTTTTTATTATGTATGTATAAGGTAAAAGGTAACAGATTATTTCAGAGGTAAAAGATAACGGATTATTTTCTTAGAATCACCCGTATATATAAAAAAGCAATAATAATTTTCAAATATAGAAATAACTTGAACAATTGAAATGACTTAATAAAAATTCCACACACCTGGACTTATCTTAGATACAGCCGTCCACGAAAATATATCCGTCCAAAAAAAAAATACTATTAATAATAAACCAACAAAATCTCTCTAGAAATCAAAGAACCACTTAGCAAGGTAATCACGCTTGCACAAAGCCGGTCAATAAACAAATAACAAGTCACCTTCCGATACCATTGGATACAGTTAATCGCAACGTCAACTAATAATATCTTAATATTATATTAGTATCTAAAATATCACAGACCTTCTATTCTGAATAATTACAACTTCACAATAAGAATGTGATCTCTTAAGAACAATCGTTACAAAAGTTTTCATAACGTAAACAAGATTCGTGCGAAATCGGCGAAGGGGTGCACTATAACCAATCACATTTTTTCTCGTTTCTGTGATGCAATGCTTACAATAATCACTTTCACTATCTACCTACGTATTACTGGCGTATTACCCCTCAATAAACATATGGACTAACCGAACAAACAATGAGCCAATGGCGGCCGGCCGGCAAGCACATCGAGATGTCTTAAGATATGTAATCAATCAATCAATATAATACTATTCGTGTTACAAAATGTGGGTTTTGTTTAACTCACATTTAAAGACTGACTACACTGCAAATATTTTAACACAAACCTTGCATTTTACTTCATATATATATTTTTTTTTTCCGACCAAACCAACCGTACACGATGATCCGAACGATGAGTGACAAGTAGTTTATTAGTTTAGGAACTAGACGTTCCAATTTGTTTGTTCGGCATATTACCCATGGTGCCATATTCACCCATTTTACCTTATATGTTATACACACAAAAAATCTACCTGTCGAAAAATATAATCTTGGTATTTTTCGATAGATATATTCTTTCTAAATGATAAATCTAATTTATTTTTATCGTTTTTTTATTAAACTATACTGTACTGAGTTTTTCGTCACTACTATTGTTTCAAGAGTTGCAGTCCCTGTCATCATCGGGTGAAAGTAAATATTTTTTAAATCTCACTTAATTATAACAATTTGATCGACTGTTATTGTCGAATAAAGATGTTCATAATATTTTTCACACACTATTTTAACTTACTATCACGCCGTTTCCCCGCGGAGGTAGGCGAAGAGAATAGAGCGCCACACTCCTCTGTCTTGACACACAATTCTCGCTTCATTTCTCATACAAGCTTGCCGATTGTTGAGGCTTCTAACAGAACCATCATTCATTATGCGGTTTACCCGGTCGTGACAAGTCTTACGCGGACGTCCTATATTTCTGGTGCGTCATATATCTTTCTTACTATTCTCTCCCCATTCATTCGTTCTCCTTCCAGGTCACATAAAGTCCTCGTGTTATTTCCAGTCGCCTAATTATAATTTTCTCCTTCACAAAGTGCTCGTCCTCTATCTCATTGTTTTATCTCTCCTTCATAACTGTATACAAGTATTTACTTATTCCTCGTTTCAAGGTAACGAAGCGGAATCATTTGACCTTTCCGTATGCACATTATTTGAGAATTCCCATTCTCAATTGTCTAATAGTAATAATATTTACATAATTATATCAGATAACTCCCAGCTCCCATCCACCGCTACTATTAATATCCTGAAATTATTTATCGCCCGATTCTGTATCACGTGTTATACAAACGTTAAACTGTTTAATGTTGCTAACATGATAATTATATGAGTTAATTAAAAACTTTCAATAGCCACATAATTGGTAGTATTATTTTGATTAGGAAATAAAAATCTCTCATCGTTAATAAAAATGCTCCCATTTTGTTTGTGTATTTGTTTACGCACTGCATCGGGTGGCGCAGTAAAAATTAATCGCTCAGAATGGAGTTTTTTAAAAGTATAAGACGAAATAATACGTATTTAACTGAAACCCTATATTACGAGGTTAAGAAAAATGTGCTTAGTTATTTATTCATATCATTTAATAAATAATATTAACAATACCGTATAGATAACTTTTTTTAATTAAGCTAATGTTTTTTAATAAAACTCAATTTATACTCATTTCTTTCAATTTGAAAAATTAAGAATGCAAAAAGTTGTCGTAAAACAGTGGTTTATTAAAATTGTTTACTTTTACTAGCATTTAAGGTCATTCAGGTTCTTGGCCAACGTACATCCTATCTCCAGGAGTCTCTGTCTTGAGCTGCATCCATCCAGTGGGTGATTTGCAGCGCATTGTATATTTTTTTTGCAATGACAATTAATTACAATACAATTATATAAATTAAATTAATCAATTAAAAATTACAATCACTTATTTCTTTACGAAATTGATGCAAACTCGTGTTCAGCAGTTCAATCAACAAATGAACGAGAATTACAGAGCCTAGTGAGTAGAATGTACGATGTATGCAAGGAAAGCGACCTCATGATGAATGTTAACAAGTCCAAAGTGATGGTATTCGAGAAGGAGGAAAACAAGACACCGTGCTGAATATTTGGAACAAGTAGATGTGTTAGTGTATTTGGAAAAATGTTCGATAGAAACGGAAAGACAGAGAAAGATATCGAAAGTAGGCTGATCGTAGGGAATAAAGTGAACGGCGTTTTGAATGGAATTACAGCTAATGGGAACTTGTCAACTGAGGCAAGACGAGCGGTTCATAATAGAGTCCTGGTACCGACACTGCTGTGTGAATGTGAGGCCTGGAACTGGCAGAAGAGGAAAGAAAGTAGACTGATTGCAGTGGAAATGAAATCACTTAGGCGTTTATGTGGCAGATTCATTTATGACAGTATGGAATGAAGAAATGAGGAAAGAATGCAAAGCTGATTTTAGTATAGTGAGTAAGATTAAGAAAGAATCACTTAGGTGATTTGGTCATATATAACGTTTGAATGAAAAAAGAATGGTAAGAAAAATAGATGACGCAAGTGTTGACGGCACCAGAAGTAGAGGACGTCCGCGGAAGACTTAGTACGACCAGGTAAACCAGATACTATAGGACGGTCCTGTTAGAACCCTCAATAATTGTCGATCTTGTATGAGAAGATGTATGAATGTGGATGAGGCGAGAATTGTATCTGGCCAGAAGAGTATGGCGCTCTATCCTCTCTACCTACCCCGCGGGAAAACGGCATAATGGTAAGTAAGTAAATATTTCTTATTACAAATAAAAAATAAACCGCGAATTCCCGGGAAGAAAAATCTCGATCATCGCCAAATAACTTATTTGGTACCTTTATGAGCACCTAGCTAGCTTAAATCCACTCGCATGTCCTGGGATCCGAAATACAGAACTCAGCATCCCATACATCCAGGTAGTCTACAAATTGTCATCTATCATGCGGTCCATTCCGTTAGTAAAGTCATCCTTCATGGCAGCATTTACTTCCAGTCGGTACATCAAAATATATCGGGCGGGCAGGACCAGTTTCTCTGCCCGCCTCTTAAATCCTCAAATAATAGCCGACCAATCAATCTTATGCAGTTTCCGCAGGCAATCTTTCTGCCGGAATTCGAAACTCCAAAATTCAACATTTGCAATAAAATTCTCGGTGCTGGCTCGTGACAACAATCTTTCACCTTTATATATCGCACACCTAGATCAAAACTAAGACAACTCAAAAAATCATCTTTCAGCAGACAAAAAAACAAAAACATTTTTTTCCATTTTTTGTTACTAAAGTTATGAAACTAACATTTTAGATCATGAATGTATCCTAAAATGACACTATTCGAGAACTTGGGCTAAGTTAGTTGCATGTATGACAGAGTATCCCGAATACAATAATAACTAAAAATTCTTAGTTTTTTGAGTTGCCTTAGTTTTGATCTAGGTGTGCGATATATTACTTCCTCGCTACAGCCAGAGCAGTTTCCAATAAAAGGCCACTGCTCGACCGAGTCTACCATACACGTTTGTGCGATAGCAGCGATCCCTTCTTCGCGGCCGCCTGCCGCCCCACCGGTATAGATTAAAATTACACATAGAATATTTAAAATTGACTAAACTTTATTAAAAAAATTATATCATGACTATTCTAAATGATTTTCTACAACAAAATTGCAGAACATTACTTTGTATTGTCATAATTTTTTTTATTTCATGTCTGCCTTACTAGATGAACACCTGTTTTAGGGCAGACTTTGTATACTTACATTTAATTGTAAGAACAATAATAAGACTGATTTTATTTAAAAGTATTTATTATAATGGATTATTTATATAAATAAATAAAAAGAGATGTTATGATCTCTGAATGATAATGAAGTATCTTTGCGTGGTTTGTAACGACGAGCTTTAAATAACGAATTGTATATCAGCACTGATATCTGTAAGTCACAATCACTAACGATGATTAATATTGTCATCTTGAATAATGACATCGAGAGGAATCTGCAAAATGTTTGAGAATTTAGATATAAGTAAATAATTATTACATAAAAAAATTATTATGTTCGTTAATTTTTGTATTTAGATTTGATTTATTTCATTTTAATCTTATGAATATGCTTTTTTACGGTAATTAATGTAATATGATATAAATAATATTTAGGTGCTATTACTTGTTTTGATTATGTATTGTGTCGCCGTATACGGTGTGTACGGACGATCACAGTGATAGTTTTCAATCACTGCTATCATTCAATACCAATCACGTAGTGAGTCAAAAATGGCAATCTACATATTCACTGGAGCATTCTGGAGACTTCACAACTGGCCACCTGACCTGCCCATCTCGGTATTTCCATATCTCCTAATCCAGTACGGCACTTCAGATAATTTTATTTTCAAATAATAGCATTTTCCTATGTTCCACCTCCGTATAATATCTATCAATAGTCATCCAGACATTAGATGCAGAATTTTATTCTGTCTTTGTACTAATTTGATCAATTGGTTTGGCGAAGTAAGGCGGACGTTTTCTGTGCCGCGTCTGTTCATTATTTTTATAATCATTTTATCCTACCTGTTCTATTTCAGATCTATCAAACTTTAATAGCAAACAAAAATTATGTACTCTATCTGACAGCATTTCGAGCCTAATTGTCAATATATTATGTATATAATTTTGAAAAATGATGTTTCTATTGCGTTTAATTGTTTATTTTTATTTCTCTGTAATTAGCGAAATGCCTGCCATTATATTATCTTAATAAAGGTTTTATTATATTTATTTAAAAATATAAATATTGTATAATTTTCTTATGTCTGTCCCTGTAGTATGGCAACATAAAAAAAAGACATTCTATCAAGACACGAGTATTGCTTTAAAACAAAGAAAATTATTGTGCTATTATATTTTCATAAAAATATATAAAATTATGAAGACCTCAGCTTTATTTATAATATGAGAGGTATTCTGTGATTTGATATATTTAATAATATTATTTCTATTTTTCTGTAGTTCTCTGTCTATTGCGTGTTTTGTATAATGATGTGATGATTGCCGAATTTTTTTTAAATCTGTTTCTTAGAATGCTTTTTTGTACGACTGAGCTGATTTCCATAGTGATATCATTTTAAAACACATTAAAACAAATACATAATACATTTATATATCTTGTTTTCTTCCTTTTATTTTTGTTATAAATATTTTTTTATTATTGTTTTAAACATTACATTATAATTAGCTTATTTATATAGCTAAAACATATAATCATAATCATTACTTTTACTTAAATATTTTAAATACTCTTCAAATGCCTTCTTTTAGCTTCTCACATAGCTGCGAGTGTCAGGACAGGCGTGTGTACGCCCCCACCCCGTATAATACAATAGTGTATAAGTAGTATTAAAATTATTTTTTAAGTAACAATATTACAACAATTTATATAATCACATCTTAGCTCGAAGTCAAATTTCATACTTGATTATTCTCAGAAAAATATGTGATGCAACATACGTTACACTACGGTGACTTCACATTTTATTCAGTACCTACTCCTACTTTTTAGAAATTTACGTTTTAACAATTTCACAATTTCGAAATTCACAACACTCGCATTTAAAAAAATTAAAATGCGTATGCGGATTCAACGTCTACACGGCATCTACCTAAAAACAGTATTTAATAATGTAGCACACATCTAGTACTTTCCTACACAAAGTACAATGTTATTCAAGCGTTTTATAACAAATCAAATTTTAAAATGTCAAAATTAAATGTAATATCATTTCATTTATTCCTTCCTTCACTAACTCACTATCACACTGTTTCCCCGCGGCGAAACAAGGAAGAACGGATAGAGCGCCACACTCTTCTGCACTGATGCACAATTATCGTCTTATTCACAATCATCCATCTTTTCGTACAAGCTCGTCGATTATTGAAGCTTCTGTTATGACCATTTTCCAGTATCTGGTTTTATCGGGTCCTACCAAGTCTTCCGCGGACGTCCTCTATTTCTGGTGCCATCAATATTTGCGTCTCTCTTCATTCGTCCGTTTCATATGACCAAATCCCCTAAGCGAACCTTTTTTAATCATATTCGCTGTGCTAAGATCAGCTTTACATTATCTTCTAATTTCTTAATTCTTTTCTCTATCATCAATGGACCTTCCCAGTGATCCTCAAACATACACGCACATTATACACAACCGATGAGACTGCTAATGGTAATTTAAAAATGGAATATTAAATGTATCAATTGTAAAAATATACAGATATAAATTCAGTTTTAAATTTGTAATCTTAATATTTTGAGTATGACAAAATCTTTCTAGGAACCAATTACTGGGTTTTATCCCCAGAGGGATTGTTATCAAGATATATTATAGATGTCCTACATAGACGAAGCCTGTAATGCCCGAGACTTCCATACTTACCTTCCCATATACATAATAGCTTCGTCTCTGTGAGATATCTATAATATATCTTGTAATCTTAATTTTACATACAAATACCAGGGATTTTCAGTTAGATAAATTAGAAATTTATGAAATAAGAAAAAGTGTTGATATCAAATGAAACATTATTATATTAGATAAAATAACAATCACTTTGTATGAAACCACGAAATTAATTGTGCGTCAACCGGTATCCCTTGTCTCAAGCTTCATCAGGACGTATGTAAAATTTATTAAAATTCAACATGTATTTAAAACTTATTAACATTAAGCGAAACCGGTTGACGTATAATAAATTTCGTGGTTTCATTTAAAGTGATTGTTATTTAATTTAATGTAATATGTTAAACCACAAAGTGATTGCTTTCTACGAACATATTATTAATAACCAAATCCTTTTTGCAAATAGCCACCTTTTAAATTTGTTTTCACAGTAGTTCCTAATTAGTTACCCACTCTCCCCCCCTCTTTCGCCACTTATATTTAAAGTTTTGTTTATGTCTATACTTGCTATTTTAATTTTTGTGTACATTGTATCCTGAAGAAGGGACCATTCCCGAAACATGTAGAGTACCTAATCGATAAACAAAGTGTGTTTTCATTATAATAATAAGTAATCGTAATCGGTTGCTGTAGTGGACTGGCTAACACTTTTCACCGGATTGGAAGAGGTCCAGGTTCGAATCCCGGTACCAACTAAATATACTATGTTCTGATAATGCAACTTCACAACAGCAGAAAAGATTTTTTTTATTTGCTAATAAACGCAATAATTCATTTCTGTATTTTTTCACAAAAAGATTATATTTTTTTATTCAGTTCAGTCTATTGCAGGCGCCTGAATTGAAAGTCTTATCAGCTAGACTAATTATTCCTAACAAGTCGAGTCAGTCCGACAAAAAACATATTATTTATTTGACGTGGGCCATTAAAATGGCTATTTTGTCTACCTAAAACGATAATCCTCTTTACATACTAATTTTTGGACATTATAAGCACGCTATACTATTCATCAAGTGTTGTTTTGCTACATATGTTTTTGTGTTTGTTTTTTGTTTGTTATATCCGCTCTACCGGAGAATATTTAATGAGCCCGGGAGGTCTGCAGGAGGAGAGGTCTAGATTCACACAATGTTGGATAGACCGACACCTTGCTTTCTGACCGTTGTCTTTGTCCACAGGGTGCATCAAAAAAGCTTATTTTGAAGAATTGATAATTCATGTTTTTTTTTCTTTAACTACCTTCAAAGAGTTATTTGATTTATATCATCCATCCATTTTATTATTATTATTATTAGCGGTCCGCACCTTACGTTGCCCGGGATTTAAGGTATGTGCGTTTGTTTTGCGCAGACTCTAAATTTTAAAGTAATGTGAATATTTTTCATGAAATATAAAAAATATAATTTCAATAAATATTATTATTAAGTTATAAATAATATTATTATAGAGGAAGGGGTAACTAAAATCACTAAAATAAGTCGATTGTACGTGGTTTATCCACAGTTTTAAAATGGCCTTAACCGCCGAAACAGCTGTAAAAATAATGCTTTATGCAAACTAGTTGAACTCAATGGTAATATTTATTAAAATATCATTTTTTTAAATTTCATTAAAAATATCATTTAATTTTACTAATTAAAGACAATAACAATAAATAAATTTCGATAATTTAGAAAAAAATGGATCGGTTGGAATTCGATTTAATATTGGGGAGGGATGCCTGTATTTTCCACTACAGACTAAATATGAGATTTTTTATTTAGATCGTTCAAAGGATGAAATATTATAGAGTAGATTGTATGTTTGTTTGATTTAAGTTTCCGCGTGTACTAGTGCATGGAGCTGGCATATCTTCTAGGTTAAATCATGATTTTGTAGATGGTTACCCTGAGGAAACCTAGATTTACATTTCGGCACGGTACCACAAGCCATCGTCAAGGTGTTACGATACAACTGTAATTTTTTTGCGGCACCGCCTTGCACAATGGCACGTGTTACCGTATCGAAACGTGCCGAGCATCAGTTTAGGTTTCCTCAGGGAAACCATTTACAAAAAACGCGATCTAATCTAGAAGAGACGTTGGTTCCATATACCAGGTATGAAAATATGAAACCGAAATTTGCTCGTAGATGGTCCTAGCTATCAATGTAGTTACCGTCAAACTGCGTCATTGACTAGTTTTGACATCTGACAAAAATTTTCAACTCATAACAATACAAGTTTCATATAACAGTATAGTTTTTAAACTACGATTTGCGAACAGCATTGATTTTCTGTTACCATTTGAAGAAAACTTGTACTTGCAGAAACTTACGATGAGTATGATCTTGGTAAATCACAGTGCTTTGAGTGGTTTAAAAAATTCAAAAGTTGGATTTTGACGTGAGAAACAATGCTCTGTGTTTGGTGGAATCGAAAGGGTGTGATCTATTATGAGCTGCTAAAACCTGGCGAAACCGTTAATACTGAACGCTACCGATGACAAATGATCGATGTAAATCAAACTTTGCGTAAAAAACGACCAGAATATCAAAAAAGAACACAAAGTGATTTTGCTTCATGATAATGCACCATCACACACAGCAAAACCAATACTTTAAATACTTCCGCATGCAGGTTACTCACCAAACTTGGCTCCGTCCGATTACTACTTATTTGCATCGATGGGGCACACACTTGCTGAGCTTCACCTCTTACGAAAATGGCTCGAAATTGCCTCAAAAGGGTAACCTTTTTTTTGGCGTGGCATCCTCAAATTGTCAGAGAGATAGGAAAAATGTATAGCTAGCGATGGACAATACTTTCAATAAAATATTTTGTTTAATTTTCATACAATAAACGTTTATTTTCTATACAAAAATTCCTCTTTCATATTTACATACCCAAGTATATATGGAACTGGCGTCATTTCTAGATTAGATTGCGTATAAAAGAGTTGTACCGTGTAAGTTAACTTACTCTACTTTTTTCCCAAATCCGTTAAATGAGTAATAGCTTTAACCTTGAGTAGCTTGTCGGTGCAGTGGTCAAGACGTTGGCCTAGTAATCTAGAGGTCGGGTATTCGCGCCTCGTTCCAGGACACCAGCAAGTTAGTCCTATTTTCATAGCACAAGCATTTAGCTTAGTTTGAAAATAGTAAGAATATTGATGTGACATGTATTCCGTGTACGCATCTCTATTTTTTTATTTTTTTTTAAATATCGATTTTTCAAATTAACATTTTTTTTTAACCTTTTTTTGTATTCATCGGGACAAAAGATGGTAGTGCTCTATCCTCTGCCTACTTTCGCGGGGAAACGGCGTGATTATAAATATTTATTATTTTACTCATTTCATTAAAACCATTAGAAAGCAAATTTTTATAAATATTTGTGTTTACGTGTATTTTTGAATCACCCGGTCTCCCTATTCTTTTGTACACTGTCATGAATATGAATGTGATCGTTCCTGTTAAATGTTTTTGACAGTCCTCCATGTTTTTATACAACTTTCTATCTTGTTAATTAATCATACACCATTATAATATCCGTTTTAATAATTTGTGTGTATTATAATGTTTTAAGGAGTCATCCAATCGCCTGTCGCACAGCGCGAATTGACCGTTCCTCGCACATGTTGGTGATTTCTGTAAAAAATAAATAATGACTTAATTATATTACCTGTCGAAAATCGAAGACCTCACAGAAGCCAAAATAACACATCATTTAATTAAGATCGTGTTTTATTTGATTCGCTCCAAATATAAAATAAATCATTTTATTTATGCTTTATATTTTATAATTAGAAAATTGCAATAAATGAGCGAGAGGTGCGTGTTGTCCAGTTAAGCCGTTCACTGGTCCAAATATTATGACTTCTCATTTTTATGCCAATTAAACACGTGTACACAAATGAATCAACATAATATTAGCCCCAAACTAGCTATATTTGTATACTTATATTATAAGCCAGAAATTATACATTATGTCCAGATTTGACAATATATTTGGAAAAACCGCGGTGTTTTAACGAAGGTCAGACTTGTAGTGCATTATATATTTGCATATGGTTCATCATAGACCCTGAAGGCGAGGGAAAAAAGACCGATTGATGCCTTTGAGATGTGGTGCTGGAGACATGTTGCGCGTAACATGAATGGTGAGATGCACGAATGTCTCCATTCTGCAGGATCTGAACGTCAAGGGCAGACTCTCAACCATGTATATTAATAAAGAAAACACACTTTGTTTATTCTTCTTTTTATTGAATACTCAACACGTTTCAACAACCGGCATTTATGTGTAAAATTATTAAACCCTAGTTAATGTCAAAAGAATGGTTTGTTTCCAAATGATGATTGGCGAATTCAGAATTATTTTGTTCGTTCTGCGCTGTATCATACATGATCATTTACCATCTCACTCATATTGCACGCTCCCAAACCGTCTCAGTGACCATTTCCATTTAAATTCTATCAACTCTATTATATATAGCAAGGTCGATCCTATTTTGTTGGTTTATATTTAATTTTATTACAAAAATATATTTAAAAAAAACATATTTTGGATCCCTTGAATAAAAATCAAAATTATTAAGGATGTGATTGCTATACAAGCACTCAAAATGTACTGAGGACGTAGACCTTTACATCCGTGTACTATTTATGTTTGATTTTTTTGAAACAATGTATCTTACGTCCAATTTTGGCAGCATGATCGATTCAGATTCTAAATATAATTGTATTTAAATATTATTGATTAACTTCTCATCAGATTTCCAAGTCTTGGCTGAAAATTGGATATTGAAACCAGTGGCGTAACCTAACAAATCCTACATAATATGAACGGTGCATAAGTTGTAAAAATATTTAATAGGTAACTAGCAAGAAATAAATTGGTCCCTTGCCTCCTTTTATTTTCACACTTTCATTAAAATAAAATTTAAACTCTCGCAACTTAAAAAAAAAACATTCTTACATCTTCTCATGATGGATTTAAAAAAATATTATTAGTTTTTGCTGGGCTTCTGCGATCGACGTCATACGTATTCATATTTTCTTTGATCCACGCTATTCGATAAATGTAGAAGAAAAAATTGCGGATATGTTTATCCCTACAGATTGAGGCTATGTTTCTGCTGAGCCTCAATGCACCAAATTGGATGCAGTGGCGTACGCCTCTGGTCAAAACACTCGGTTAATTTAGATTAGTCGAGCGTTTTTGCGATCGGCGTCATACGTTATTCATATTTCCTTTGATCCACGCTATTCGATGAATGTAGAAGAGATCGCGGATATGTTAATCACTACAGATAGATTGTTCCCTCTCCCCCCGTTCTCCCCTCGGCGGCCCGGCAGCGTGATGTTATTCGCTTATGAATGAGGAATCTCTTTACGCGTTGCTTGTCCACTTGATAGTCCGCTCATAAATTTCCCCGCGTTGTTGGCACGATTGATACTCGCTGCGGTAATCTGCGCGTATCTGATTGGCTGAATTCACTCGGCGGCCATTGTGCGCGCTCGCCGTACTGCGTGGCCGCAACTGCGAGACGCCACTGCCGGTCGAGGTTCGCCCGGCCAGGTCCGTTTCCCGGGCGGATCTCGCGCCCGCAGCGTTTTGTGGTTCGCGCCCGGTGCGTTTTTTCAACGCGCTCCTCTGTACGCGTGCACTTAGTAAAATATGCATTTTTATACAATTCTGGGAAACGAAACGGAGAACACTATCTTGATTCCTTTCCATTCGCGATGTTTACGTGTCGTATAACACTTGTCGCTGTGTATGTGTCGGTGGCGCCCAGTGCCCCGTGTGACTGCATATTATATTAAAAGTAATGGAGCTATTTACAAGCTCTCGACTGCACAAATTGACGATTAATGTACCAACTTTTCTCCATGTGAAGCGGTAATTAGATCGTAAAACCACAGTGTGCTAACAATTAAGACGAATAAATAAATTAATGTATTAAATATTTGACGTCTTTCTTTCGTCTCAAGTGAATCCGATCCCGAGCTAAAAATGCGATCTCTTGATTTTGGGATTCGATTGTGAAAAAGCAAATACTATTTATGTAAGATATTTATAGTTAAGTATGTAAGGAATATATGAACCAAAAATAACGTAAATAACAGTAACAAATAATACTGTTAACATATTTATTAACAATACATTAATTGTGAGATTTTCGGGATTATACGCAGTAATCCCCGGATTCATACTGTGAATTGGACCAAGATCTCGGGTTAAACTAACCAAATTTTCTGAAGACAAAATTAGTAATTTTTTTTTATTTTAAACTATGACCGTTATTAAAATATCAAACAAAATAATTAATTAATTTTTATTATAAACTAGCTGAAATATCCGTCGTTGCCCGAGCTTTACGCAGAGTGAAGAGGCTTCATTTAGGGGGATGGGTGTAGTTTTTTTTCGAAGTTAGATGTAGATAGTAATTTTCCTCCTATACTGAATGTCAAGTGTGCAAAATTTCACCAAGAAGTACCAACATTTTGCTTTAAGGGGTGGGAAAAGGGGATGGGGGTGGTTTTTTGAAATCTTATGTAAACGGTAATTTTCATCTTACTTGAAAGTCAAGTGTGCAAAATTTCATCAAAAAGTACCAAAATTCGGCTTTGGGATAGGGGGATGGGGATGATTTTTCGAAATCTAATTTAGACATTGACCTTCCTCTTGTTTTGAAGGTCAAGTGTTTAAAATTTCATCAAGCTCTGAATAAAATTGTAGATTTGTATAAAAAACAAACAAACCAATAGACACTCTTTTTTATATATGTACATAGTTTTCGAAATCAGAACGAATAAGTATGTAAAGGGGCCAAAATGACATACTTTACATATATTTATAGCACTCGTAAAATAAATGTCACTACTTATCGAACTACCTACATTGTATTAATATTGCAAATTCTTTCACCCCCGTTCTCAAACAGCCCATAAGGCACACATGAAACTTAAACGCACAGATGAAAGAGCAAGGGGTCCTTACGGACCCAGTACTCTGCAGACAGTAGACCAAAGTCCAAAGCATTTTCTTTTTACCCTATCCATTAAACGGACGTCGTTTGCTATCATCATTCTGTTTACTGCGACCCGGTGCAGCTCTACAGTAGACTGGTCAAACCATTGCCTCAGGTTTTTCAGCCATGATGTTCTCCTTCTTCCAGGGCCCTGACTGCCTGCATTATGAGGTGCAAGATCTCGTACTTCTTCGGATGATTTTTATTATTTTTCTTTTTTCATTCGAACCATAACATCTTCATTCGTAACTCTATCTTCTGTAGATCCACATGTCAAATGATTCAGGTCGCCTTATAATTTCTTCGGTATGTGTGTATATCTTAGGTGTCAATTATTATGGTTCCAAATTTAATAAAATAGCAACTATCTTCCATCTCCAACACGTCAAAACAGTTAGGTTAGATGATTGATAGCAGTCCGTCAGGAGACATCAATGCTGAGTGTTTTGATATATTACAACACCATCATCAGCCTGTGTCTCACCACTGCAAGACTTCTTCAGGCCTTCTTATCCATCTCTTGCCCGCTACTCTTCTGCGTTGTTACTTTACCATACTTACAAACAACTCACACTTTTTCTACTAGTGCAAGGGCTCCATTATAAGACCTTCCTTCCCCGCCGTCTATCTCTCTTCTTCAAATATGTCCAACCCACTGCTTATGATTATGGAGATTTTTTATTACCTTAGGTACTCCATCTCCAAGAGATATCCCTATCCATTGTTCTTTGAGCAACTATGAATTTGATTTGTTTAACATTGGCGGTGAAGGTTCTTACCTCGACTTGTTTTTAACTACATTACGTTTTAAAAATAGATTTTACAATTAGCCTAACAATAACAATCATGGCACTGCAACCCAGATTAGGCCTTGGCTGCCTCAAGGAAATCCCTCTACTCTTTTCTGCTCTGAACCGTGCTTCGTCAATCATCAACCCGAAGAACGTTGAAAAACATCCAGGTTCCTTCAAATCCCGTTCAGTTAATGAAGTCACGGTCTCTCAATGTCAGGTTCCCCCATGGTGAGGACTCTTTCATCCGAGCCAGATGCACAGCTCATTAAAAACGCTGACAACTTCAGGTTCATCACAGAACTCATAAACTTTGAAGTTTTAGCAGCGACATTAAATATTATCATCGTAAATCGTACTAACGCTTAAAATTATAAAACTAAACATTCTGGGAAGGTACTGCAAAGTCGAAACGTGCGAGACAAAGACGAGAATGCTTTAATTATAGTTGAAGCGAGAGGTTCATTTTCTTCTTTGAATTGTAATTGAAGCATTTCGGCTCGAGTAGTTAATAATCTGTATCCAACCGTAAGTAAATTCGTGCAGTGTGCTTCTTTTGAAGAACTCATTTTGGGTTTGGATTTCTTCTGAAGCCCGTTAATTATTAATAACTGCAGTAAAATTATACCAGAGGTCCCTCGAGAACGAGCTGATATTAGCTGATGAGTGATTTCGAGTGTACTGCTAACCTTGGAGTAGGATAGGACGATGTCTCGTCCATCGCCGACTGCTCGAATTTCCTCGTAAATCATCGCGCGTTCTTTTATGACCGATTTAATTCCCCGGCATATTGCTGACAGTGGCGGATGTAACATATTTCCGCCCTTAATTTCAAAAGTGTTTTTATCTATAAAACAAATCAAGTGATTCAATTATAAAAGTACACAGAAAAAAATACTTGGTTGCCGCCGGGATACGAACCTGGAACTTTTCATAAACGAGAAAACGCATTACCATTTCATCGCGTCAACCATTTATGTTTGTAGTCTTTATAAATGATACATGTTTTCTTCCATTTTTAAAAGCAATCATATTTATATTGCAATGAATTCCTTAAAACTTTCAGTAATGTAAGATTAAATTAATCCATTTTATTTCATTTCCATAATCTTTGATACACCACAATTAAATCATAATTCAATATAAGTATAAACTTTAATGGCCTTCATTTTATTTTTATTGCAAAATTTTTAATCCCTATCTCATTTTCCCTTTCCCCTAACCCCCCGTTCCCCTGGAAAATTGTCTTATTTATTACTTTTATCTGTCCTGTATTTCTATTTATATTTTCTACTTTTTCTCTCACTTATCTTATTTTTTGTATTTCAACAATAGAGGAGAAAGTTCATTACGTTTTTTTTTTTGCAGCGTTAAATTCGTTCAAGCTATTTTTTTTTTTTTTTAATAAGTCATTTTCAATACTTTATGACTTTTGTTTATATCGATTAACTGTATATTTTCCTACAAAAATAGAAATAATAATAAAATATACGAGGATTGATCAAAAATACGCGGATTTTTTTTAATTTGTCGGGTTGTATAAATTAACTTGTTACAATTTTTTTGTTGCTTGTTCACCTATAATATGGTCCCTGACGTATCTTGATATTGGTAGCCATATTAATGCTTTCTTTATTGTTGGCTGTCGAAAAGGTTAAATTTAACGAAAGTATTGACTATTATTTTTATTTGTTAACATTGTTTTATTAACCACTTAGTGAGTTTAAATACATCTACCTGAAAAAAATAAAAATAAAACAAAGTTAACAAATAAAAATAATGAAATTTAACCACAAGTATCAAAGTATTTACAATAAATGTTGCTTTATGAATGGAATAAAGTACAGCACCGTTTTGGAAATGTTGAATTTTGCTTTTGGTAAGTCTTCCAAGAGGGCCATGAAGACGTTGAAGATGACGAGCGCCCTGGACGCCCGAGCACATCTAGTGAAAAAAGTGAAATTTTTAATCTGTTTCGGATTCATAAAACACATTTTTGCCGCGACCCGTGTAATTGACACTTTTTCGCCGTACAAATTCCTTAACTTAATGCTTGTCTTGTCAGTGTGAAATGTGACTTTGACATCAGCAGACGTCAACGTGACCGATATTTGTTCGATCGCGACATCGCTATAGCATTCGCGGTGTGAATTCGTCAGCTCCAGTGCACCAGGACTGTATTTTTGTAATCTTATGTTTGATGATCACGTAGTGTTTGTTATTTGTGTGCCGCGGGTGAAGTAGTGATATCGCCGTCTTTAATTGGAAGCAGAGATCTTCCCACCCGTGTGCCTTTTGTGTACTTGGCGGCGACTGCAGGGGTGACGGAGGCATCATGCACAAGGTAAGGCGAGCAGTCCTTCCAATTCCGGTTCCCCGAAATCACTGGTCCTTCGACTGGAACCCGTATCCCATCGTCGACCTTTATCACTTATATCCAGGTTCTCTCATTTCCTTCCTCCCCCACCGCCTGCGGCGATTCCGATGTACGACCGGAATCGTCGTAATCCAAACCGCGGATGCGCTACCCGGAGATCGCGCAGTTCGTTCGTTAGATCCTGTCGGCGCAGGATTTACGTCTTCTTTACATAATCCATTATTGTTCCTTGAGTATATATTATTCTTTTTCAGCATAAACTGCTTGCATCCACATTCATTTTCTCCATCTCTTCTATCAGCATGCCTAAAATTTTAAATAATTTTTTTCTTGCGTTCTCGCCACTTCCTAAATAATAGAGACATTCATCCGTTCACAGTCTATGGTATAGACATCATGCGACGCCTACACCACTTATGTCGAAAGCGTCGTACATATTCCTTTATTTTCTTCTTAGGGTCCATTTTTGACTCTATACAGAACTGTAGATATAGCTTTATTAACTACACAAAGGCCTTAAAGATAATGTTAAATGGAAGAGACTATTCTTGAGGAATAAACTTTATTGGAATACTAAAAGTCTTTGCAATGATAATACTACCATAGTTATGAGCAAGAAAAAACCATAGAGAACACAACCATAGAAAAAGATCGTGGAGGGGTTAATGGGTAGGTAATCGACAGGAACTATTTATTTGTCGCGTTCATATTTGCGCAAGACGACGATCGGCGATTCATAGAATCTTGTTATAAAAATCGAACAAATCCGAAATCTCCGTTTTGGGTTGCGACCTGCTCAGTCTCGCAGAAGATCCGCCTCTGTCCGCCCGTCGGCTTGCAAGACGTCTTCCGGAAGTCCTCCGGGCGGGCCCCGTGCAGCTCGAGCTGCGCCGGTTTACGAGGGTTCTCAGGTCGTGCCCGGCGGTACTGTTGCCAATATCCGCACGTAACGAGGCCCTGGCGCCTGTCGCCGTCTGATTCATATTAGCCGCTACCGTCTTTTAATTGCACCCATTGTGGAGAGACACCTCCATAATAATATCGAATTAGTTTTTTCTGATGATTCATTTGTTTTATTAACAAAGTTAAATGTACATTTTTTATAGACGTCATTAAAGCCGGTCACTGTTTCCAAAATCTTTTATTACATTATTTTTATAGTTCTGCTTACTAGAATAAATACAATTTTGTGTCTTCTTTTTTTCTTCGGCCATTTTCGTACCCTAGCAGAGGGCATATTTATTTAAGTTCTCGTGATATGATTAACTAAAGCCGACATTGTCATTTTTGATAGTTCTAACCTAATTCTTTTCTGATACTTTACACTAAGAATGAAAGGATATTTAAAAAAAAATCAACTTTTTCAACACAAACACTTTTTGAAAAATTCACAGTTCCCAAATTAGAAAACGTTTACAAAAAAATCTCAATTAATCAATTAATTAAAGAAAATAACAATGTAAAATTTGAAACAATGCACTTAATTAAGGTTTAAAAATAAATTTAAAATCCGTAAATGTAACACCAAACACTATCAGCAAAATTTGATATACTCAGGGATAAAAAATTTCAATAGCCTCCTTACACAAATTAAAGAAATAAAAGATATAAAAGAGTTTATAAAAAAATTAAATGAACACTTCAAAAACACATAATTAGAAAATAAACAATATTACAGAACACTTCAAAAACACATAAATAGACAATATATAAAATTATTATCGTGTAACTCTCTCCAAGCCCAAGAGTTTAATTTAGTATTTAAAATAAATAAAAAAATAAAAATGTATTTTGTAAAATAATCTACATTCAAATCATACAATTCCATTTGATTTGATAGAATGAAACGCTACTTTGGGTATTTTTTATTATTGCCAATAATGACAATATACATTGGATGCACTCCTAGAGCAAGTTAATGATTAATTATTTAGCGAACTAACAAATAGGTTAAAAAATTAAAATAATTAAAAATTAATTTTATATCACTTAAAAATTACCTCAAATCTATTATCACACCAATGTTTTCAATAGTATTTTTCCTTTTATTTTATTATAATATGTTATAAAATATAATCCGAAAAATGTACTTACCTATCTTAAAAAATATATATAGTAAATCTTTATCAAATTATGACAAAAATTCATTAAACATGTACAATTAGGTTAAGCAGTTATGTGCAGCGCGATCAATCACCATCAACCCGTGTGATAAATATGTGTCAACTGTCAATCCCATGTCTCACGCACTTACCATCATACCTATTCTCCGCAGGGGTAGGCAGAGAGTATTGAACGCCACACTCTTATGCCCTTACACGCAACACTCTCCTCGTCCACATTCATACATGTTCTCATGCGTGCTCGTAGATTGTTGAGATTCTGGACAACGTTCCCTATAAGGTGTGCGGGTGTACACAATTTGGCATCATAGCGAACATAATTTTTAACAAGACTACTTTATGCGCCGCCTTGTATCATGTTGCAGTGTGTTGATTTATATATTGTAAGATCACCAATATTTTGGACATTGAACCACTTTATAATCTACCAATATCGTCCCCTGCATAATGAATGTTGTAAAATATGGATATTTTTCATTGCGGATAATGTTTCTGAAATATACAGCTTTCCTTGATAGTTTATTGGTTCTCTTGATTTATGTATGCGTCTTAACACAACTTCATAAGTAATGCGGTTTAGCATAAGTAGATAGAGATGCAAGTCATTACCCTACCAGAAGCCTTATTCTTATCGGCCAATGTTTTTCTTATATTCTTCCCCTGCGCACAAATAATCGCATTGGTCCTTAAAATTGCATAAGAGATTTTTTATGCGCACACTGTGATTCAAAATTAGAGGGAACATTGCTTCTGGACCATCTTCCAGTATGTAGTTACACCTGGTCACTGTGAAATCTGTTTCTGGTGCTATCAACACTCGCTTCATACATATCATTCCTTTGTCCACATTTCACTTCTTATCACGTGTGAACAAAATATCTATAAGATATGAAAATATCACTTTACAATTATCATAGGTTATTTTATTGGAAGTCTTTAGCGAGCGATGGCAGACGTATGAGCTTAACGGACTCCACAGTGACGAGATGGCGTCAGGGTAACCTCCTGGAGGAGAAGATCAATTCTGATACGGGATCGTGGCGAGCCAGAACCGAGACTGCGATAACCCCTGTGGCAGCCTGGCATTTGTTACGATCTCACACCTTGGCAAGCTGGGAATAAATCGATAACATTGTGTGTCCTCATTGAGACGAAAGTTTAACATAATTCATTGTTTTATTACAGTGGTAATGTCAGAACTCATACACTAGCTAACTCCGCAGCCCCCAGAATGCACTCTTTGGGAAATGAATATGCGGTAGTCGACATTTTTGCTGTTAATTTTATTCTTTATAGTACTACAATATTACAATTTTTTGTGTTTCAACTCAATGGTGACGGATAAATTGCTACTTCATATTTTATATTTATTTTTAATTATGTAAAAACATGCTGACACTGTGTAATTTTTTTCTTCTGTTTTAATTTTCTGTTATTTTACAAATTATGTTAATGCCTGAATAGGGCGTGTATAATAATGAATAATAATAAGAAATAAGATTTTAAAGACTATGAACGTGCTTACAATGTCGGGATGTCTGTCTAAGTAATCTCATTCCCACTGCATTCGATCTGTTGTGTGTCAGGACAGTGGCGTTCTATCCTATATCTACCGTGATGGTAAAGTAATTTAGTTCAATTAAAATTGCATCGCGTTTACAGTGTTTTGAAAACAATTACATGACATTGAAAATACATTCCACTACTTATTTTTTTAATGTTTGATGTTAGATTTCATTGCTGATTCAACTTTCACACATTGATACTATTCATATTGTATCAATTTTAATAGGCTATTTTTCGGCCAAATATGTCATTGCGAAGAATTTTTAACACATTTTTTACTGATTTCTTTACTCTCCACTAGATAAGATCTAGACTGTGGTATCAACTATTTAGTGTCGATTTATAATACAGATTGGTAAACACACAAAATATGAAAGCAATAGAAGTATAAGTAGTATCAATGTATCCAAAATTAGGCGTCCGCTATCGGTTTACTCAAAGGTATTTGAAATTCCGCAAAAACAATGCAGATGGCTTTCAAGTAATGGAACGATAGATGTATAAATTTGAAAAAGTGTAACATATAGGTTCGAAAATTTGTCGTCAAAAGTACTGTCGCTGTAGCATAGTTGGATAATGCACCTTCCCCGGTTTGGAAAGAGATCCAGATTCGAATACCGGTAGTGCAACAACAATATTTTTTGAAATAAAAGATTTTATACATATATCTTTCTAATTATTTTATTTGTTAGTATTTAAAAAATAGTACCGATTTATTTGCTTGTAATATTTTTTTATGTATGTACAGTATAATATTGCTTTAATTATTAAAAATCAGTTACTCAACGAGGTGGCAATAGCTTTAGAATATTTTAAACATTAATTTTATTTTCCTTTGTTCATAAATTACAAATGTTATTGGATAATTATACCTGGAATTAATATGGTTGAACATGTTGCAAATATAATGTTTGCACATTCCCCGATGTTGTGTTGTGTGCGCAAATATGTCAAAAGTGTACTTTTTTCAATTCCTCGCGATAATTATTCTTCCCTGTCGCATAAATAAAATTATAAATGTGAGTGGACACCGCACGACACTCGCGGTGCAAAAACTCGTACACTTATCTGCGACGGTAATGAAAAATGCACGGTATGTTGATGGGGTAGAGTTTATAATTCCATTCGGAAACTTGTTGACATACGGTTGACGCGTGGGACAAAAAATATTATGAAGCAATTGTATTTTAGCGAATTCTTCAGAGTGGACCAAAGCATTTGAATCAGTGATTAGTATTTATGCTTACTTACCATCCCGCCGTTTCCCCTAGGGGGCAGGGAGAGAGGATAGAGCGCCACACTCAACGCGGCACGGCTTGATTTAGTGTAGATAAAAAATGCCAACCTGGCGGCGAATGAGCGGAAGTTGCACTTCATAAAAGGGTCGCCATGTACAGTCGTCAATAATTAGAAGTCCTTGGGAGAAACGTATATCCAACGGTGAACTGCTGATGATGAACCAAGTTTTTCTATATATATATAGTATTTCAAATTGATTGATCTAATTAATTTATTTTAATTATTATACAACTATGTTCTAAAATTGCAACTTCACAAAAAAAGGCGTTCATCAAAAAGTATAATATTGATTGACGTGAATAATTTATAAAAAAAAATACTGTATACTCAAACGGAATGGAAAAATTGTTTTATATTGTTCCCAATGGTATAGTTTTGAATGAGGAGAGAATGATAAGAAAGATATATGATCTAAGTGTTAATGGTACCAAAAGTAGAGGACGTCCGCGGAAGACTTGCAAGACCAGATAAACCAGATAACCGGTAAGTAAGTAAGTAACCCTTGAAAACCATACAAAAACAAACCCCTCCCCACCCGCACACCCCTCTGTTGAGCCTATTTTATCTGCCGTGAAAAGACACCCTTAAAATATTTCATCTCGCTAGGCATCGCGTGCATATATATTAATTACACCGCATTAAATTTGATGCGGTATTAAAAATTCTCGTTTCCCCTAAGCTAAGATCGGTCGCTAATTATGCAAACATATTAAAAGCTTCGCATGCATAAATATGTGTTTCACTGCATAAAATGGTATTTTAGTTAATACTAGATACCACCCTTTACATTTTAGGGACAACTCATTAATTCAAAGATGTTTTGCTTTCTCGTAATTTTATTAATCACTTTTTATAACATTTAATAATTCTCAATCTATTTTATTTTGTTTTGTTTAAATATTATATAGTTACGTAGATAGTTAAAAAAAAAAAACAGAATTGATTAAGACATCATATTTTTAATAACAATTCTGAACTTGCGTACAACAACGGCGAGTTGACATGTATCCATGCTTTAACTTGATAGGTGTCCGATGACAATGATATTAATTCGTTAGGTAGTCATTTTGTGAAGCATATATGAGTAATGAGACATCACTATGTAACTTTCCACAGCGATTGAGGTCCGGGTCGAATTAGCAACATGCGACTTAATGCGATTTCCGTTCCATCAAAACAACAAATTTTAAAACTTAGCACGACCAAATGAGAATGTGTACGATTGTGGATGGGTGCAAGTGTTGAGGGTCAGAACAGAAGAGTATGGCGTATCATTTCTAAATATATTTGTAATATATAAATAATTTAAAATATTTACTTTTTTTCTTAAATAAAACGCAATCACTTTGCATGAAACCATAAATTTTATTACACGCCAGCCGGTTTCGCGTAGCTCAAACTTCTTCAGGGCGTATTTAAAACTAACAATAAATACAAAAATAATGCACACATATGGTATATATATAAAGAGGAATATATAATTTAAAATTACATGTGAAAGAGAAAGACAGAATATATATATATATATATATATATATATATATATATGGTATTAGGTATGTTACCTTTAAAATTAATTGAATATCCATCAACACTGTACTTTCCTCTCCCTTAATGTTCCATCTAACTGAATATGTATTCTGTCTTTCTCCTTCGAATATAATTTTATATTCTGTCTCCCTTGATGTTCTGTCTAACTATATATATATATAAAATTATATTCGAAGGAGAAAGACAGAATACATATTCAGTTAGATGGAACATTAAGAGAGAGGAAAGTACAGTGTTGATGGATATTCAATTAATTTTAAAGGTAACATACCTAATACGGGGATTATTAAAAATAAATTTAACTATTAGTCCCATATTAGGTATTTTTCCATTAAAATCAATTATAATATAAGTTCACTCTTGTTGTATTTATTGTTAGTTTTAAATACGCCCTGACGAAGCTTGACCTAAGCGAAACCGGCTAGCGCGTAATAAAATTCGTGGTTTCATGCAAAGTGATTGCGTTTTTTTTTTAATCTAATATGTCAAACCACAAAGTAATTGCTTTCAACGAAAATTTACTTATTTAATTATTTGTTAATACAAAATCTATATTCCTATGTGTACAACTGAATGTCTGTCTATTTATATACAATCTTTCACCCTTTTACCGATCTAACCAAGGACCCTTACGTGTATACCAACATAGGCACCATCTGCACTCCTTGTGATATTTTGCATTATTGTGGCACTGCCAAAACAAATTATTATTAAATCTAGTACCGTTATGTAAAGATTATGAAGAAACTAAAATCGAAAATGCGTTGCAGTTTGATTTAGCTGTACGATTACATTATAAAATTATATTATTCCAGGTCCCTTTAAAATTTGGAGAAACTTTGATCCAAGCCAAGGTGTAGCGAGATAGCCCGTCTGAATTATTGTCTTCCTTGTACTTTTCAATATAAACGTTCGGCGATCGTTATCTTCCCCTAAAAGTATGCGTTTTATTAACCTTTAGCGTGTATTAATAACCCGCTCTCTTTGCTACCCTACAGTTTTGCAGCTGTTCATGATTTGAGAATCAAGTTAGCCAATAATATTTTGAATCGTTTGCCGCAGTTATTATAGATATTTTGTCACACTCTTTGAAATGTCTGAACACGAATAAATATTTTACAATTGAAAGTATATTTGTTCGTTTTGATTGTTGAGTTAATAATTCCTACTTTATAATTCCTACTTTATTATTCCTACTTTATAATTCCTACTTTATAATTCCTATTTTATTATTCCTACTTTATAATTCCTACTTTATTATTCCTACTTTATAATTCCTACTTTATAATTGCTACTTTATTATTCCTACTTTATAATTCCTACTTTATAATTCCTCATTTAATTGTTGAAAAAATGTCTCTCTCTCGAACTAAAAGAAATGAGCGTCAACTCAAGTACTAGTATGCCGGGTTCTTTGGTTTTTATTATAATGGTTTATTTTTTCACAAAAACACTAAATTTGCTTGTTTTATGTAAAAAATAAATAAATTGGTTTGTTTCTAATTGATCATAATTTTACTTTAAAATAACCAAAGTTATGAATGTGATTATCGTTTTAAGAATGCAGATAAATCTCGAAATAAATTTAAGATTTGGCGAATACAAGGCAATCGTAAACATTTAGTATCCTTTTAATAATAATAATAATAATGGATAATTTGTATAGCGCCATTTTCGTTAAAACTTTTACCCCAAGGGCGCTTTACACATAAACTGTTTATAGTCCTACAATTATCTTTGTTTTTAAAATTAAAATTGTTATTTTAACTTATGGAAATGATTTTTTGAAAAGGTGCGTTTTTAGTTTCTTCTTGAATAAAGTCTCCGATGCACTGTTTCTTAAAACGGAGGACAAAGAGTTCCACACTTTTGGACCTGCCACCGCAAATGCCCGTTCACTAAATTTTGACTTCTGGCAACGGTTGGTCGGTTCTACAACCCTTCCTGACCTGAAAGTTTGACGTCTACCATTAAAATTGTCTGGAATACTAAGCTCTTAAAGATACATAGTCGCCATGTTATGTGTCGCCTTTTGCATCTACTAGCACAATTTAAATTCAACTCTTTCAGGGATTCGGAACCAATGTAGCTGATGTAAAAGAGATGTTATATGAGAAAATTTGAAAACTCCATATATTATCCGTGCAGCCACATTTAGAATGGATTGTAATCTATCCAGCTGAAATATAGATGCTGTTACAATAGTCCACACGTGACACCATAATGAGTAGACGGGCTGCCTCAAGAGGAAGATGCCTCAAGAGGAAGAATACTTGTAATCTGTCTCAGTTGATGTCAGCATGCACTGACACTTTTGCTGATTTGTGTATTCATTGAACGATCTGATTCAATATGTACGTCCAACAATTAACTATATTAAGTTTTGCCTTCCAGGTGTTGCTTTCCATAGTAGTTCTGTTTTGGATTGAACAAAGTATGAAAGAATTATTTTCTTGTAATTCGACTCAGTCTTTATTAGATATTATTGTAGTAATATATATATAATATACCCTGCGACGAGTGGATACGTCATAGAGATACCTTTATTCTGCAGTCATGCTGGTGATGATGATAATGAAAAATATATTGTTAAAATTGGTGTACTTGATTACTCCTTCAAAATCACATTGTCAGACTTAATACACGAAACAACTTCTTTTTTTTAAATAGAGATTCATAAGTACATAGAATACACATCGCATTCTTATTTTTTTGAAATTAAGCTAACCGCTTATGAAAATAGGAATTACTGGTATTCTGGAATGAGTTTTCACACCTCCGATCACTAGGGGAGTGTATTAACCACTAAACCAACATCTACGTGCTTAATCGTATGGTATCGAAAACTTGTGGCGCACATGTGTCGAGGATAGTTATAATGCCTCCTATATATTTGTACAATTAGAGGATATTAAGTGACGTCTTCCTTGCAGTAATAAGTATAGATATTACTTTAATTATTAGCCTCTGTTTTTCACTCCCTTACCGTGTTTCCATATCAATTGTCGGTCTGGTTATGAATATTTTCTTTAAAAAAAATTATTCATTTTATGTCACTTATATAATATACAACGTATTTATGAAATAATATGTAATTCTTTTTCCCGAAGGCTTTGCAAATGTACTCATGTGTTCGACCTCTTTCGTGTTTTAAAAGTTCTTTCAATCTTTTGTGCCACAAATGTAGGAGAGCGAATATATTGAATACTAATGTGTCAAAACCATCTGGTTCACCTCAACTGTTAAGTACCTATTTAGCATCCTTGAAGGCATTAAGGGTCTGTTAGAGCAGGTACCGAAACGCTTCAAGCCCTTGTTTCGGATGAGATAAGAGGACAATGTTATGGGTGTAGAGTGATGTGAAGGGTTTGCAATGTTACCCATTTTCCTTATCGCGCTCTTCTTTGAACAGATCGTCTTAAACAAAAACTGAGTAGCTCTACTAAGATAAAAAGTGTAAAGAATCCTCTTCACGCTGTGATCAGAAGAGTGTGGGCTAGGGCATGCACCTTCGGTTTTCGGTAAACCGGTTCACCGGTAAATATGGCTGAATTTTGTTACCTAATTTCCAATAAATGTATTTCTATACTGTTGTATTTAGTTATCACTTTGTGGTTATTCATTATATATTAAATTAACAAAAATTCCACCTTACCACCTTATTTTTGGTTTTCACTAATATGAATATATGTAAATTTATACTACACACACGTGTGTAGTACAAAGTTTAGTTGAAAAAAAAAATTAAAATAACATGAGATGTTTAAATAGTAATAGTTTTTCAGAATTTTCCAATCAAATTATTGAAAATAACCATAGTTTCGATAAAAATACAGGAGTCAATATTCTCCACATTGATAATAAAAGTAAACGTATAGATAACTTAGAGGCTCTAGAAATCAAGAAGTTTATAAATAATAATGAATATATAATAAATAACCAAAAAAATCTAACCTCTAGTCCTATCTTAAATGTGTTGCCATTCATCATATCATATGTGTCTTTCTCTTCACCTCCACTTTAACACCTGACATTAATGTATGATTTACTTTGTTTTGTAATGTCAAGTTAGTATCTAGTTTACCCTGGAGAAGAAACGGTGGTTCCGAAACCAGTTGGTGATATCAAAAATAAAGCAGTTTTAAACAAAGATATTTTTTTGTTAATTTAATTTAAATGTATGTATTTTTAATTACTTGTACTTTGGTACGCATATGAAATATTTAACCAACAAAGTAAAAATGTAATTACGAAACAAATCGACGAATTGATACAACAGTTATCCTGTAAAGATGGAGAGAATTAAGTTGACGTTCAAGTTATTAGTTCGGCTGAATCGTAGTTGCTTGAACTATCAAGCAACTTCAGCAAGATATAAAACAAAAAACAAATTATCTACTGGAAAGTCAAGCCATTAACAACATGACGTACGATTTAGCAAATGCAGTAAGAATAGAAATGTTTATACATCAATAAAGAAAAAATTCGTAAAAATATTTACTATTAACATTTACTTATATTACAGTAAATTGGCAACACGTGTAGAATCAGAGAGAGCCTTCTCTTCGGCAGAAGAGATCTGCATTAAAATTAGATCCAGCCTAAACAATGCCACGATTAATATATATTATTTTGTTTGTTAGGGCTCATTTTAATTCGTCTTCTGACAGAGAATTAGATAATATATTAACTTGCAATATATTTCTTCATTGAAATATATATATCTTTTAATTTGTTAATACCATAATAATCATACATCTCCATAATTACAGATAAATTACCATTATTCATTTCATATTTTACCGGTAATACCATTTCTCGGTAATTTTCCATGCCCTGGTGCGAACACTCGAGACTTATTCCGTTAAAAACTTGCACAGCTCAAATATTTCAGTATTTTGGGATCTTTTTGGTTCTCTCTCACTTCTACCCTTAAAGATATTTTGACCGAATGAATGGAATAAAATAATTTAAAAACATTTGTTTATTTTTGTGGATACTTATTTAGCTATTACTACTTATTTATATATTATTTATATAATATAATATAAGTTATTAGGACAACTTTAGCAGTTTCAAATAGCTCAAAAATTAAACTTTTCTTCGACCCATATCAATTCCAATATTACTTTTAAAATAAGTAATATTAATTAACTTTGTGGTTAAAATTTATATTTTTTTATTTATTATCTTCGTTTTATTTAGAATTTTCTAATCATTTGATAGAAAATGGTCATGGTTTTGATAAAAAATTGGGATTGTCAATTTTGCATATAAACGGTGTCGGTCACAAATTAAATAATTTGGAATCGTTGGAGATAAATAAAGCGTGTAAAACTACTAAATTTATTTTTTAAATAATTGTTGTTTTTTTTTTTTTTTAATTTTTTAAAAATAGATTCTGGTGAAGAAACAATGGTATATTTTTAGTTAGTTATGACATCCTGAAGAAGAAAATGGTATTTTTCGAAACCGGTAGATCTACTTAAACTCAATTCAGTGGTTAACAAAACAAAGATAATAAATAAAAAATATGAATTTTAACCACAAAGTTAATATTGCTAATTTTAAAAGTATTATTTTTAAAAACTCTGTTAAAGCGTTTGAGTCTATTTAAGTCATTAATCTATTGTAAACCCGGGTTGATTCCTGTAAGAACATCTTATTTAAATTTACTTTCTTTTTTGAAATCATTAATCTTAAGCTCGTGTCTAAATACTTAGTAAAAATGTTGAAGGCGTCTGATGTTTACAACTGATTAGTTAATTTGTTCAGGTCAATTACATACACCGATGTCAGTCAACGTCATTAATTATGTTTAGCCGTATCTTTGTAAATACCGAGATGGAGTGTAGATTTCTAAACTATACTAATGATTTGTAATTCAAAATCTTATTCTAAAATAGTGACTTTTTTTTGTATAGTTATCTCTTGAAACCAGACCGATATTCGTTTACAATGCATTTCATCACATTTAAGTTTCACGTGGATAACAAATCTTCAAAATTTCATCATCATCATTAGGCCTCTCTTTTCTTCTCCACTCATCCCTATCTTACGTCTTAATTAAGATCCCGTAACACATGTAACGTCGACTGACAGTCATGATGGATCGAGGCGAAAATAATCAACCAGAGGAATATAATTGTCATGTAAGTTGCACTTTCCTTTACGATTATTTTTCTAAAATAAAATAGACACCGAATTGTGCTTTGACATATTTATGACATTTATGATTCCAAATCATTTAAAAATATAGTTTTTTTTTTTTAAATAATAGTGATATGTACACGTGTCACATCAACATTCTTACTATTTTCAAAGTAAGCTCAACGCTTACACTATGAAAATGTAATTAACTTAGCCTCCTGGAACGAGGCTCGAACCCTCGGTCACTAGATCACTAGGCGAGTATCGTAACCAATAGACCAAAAGCAAGTCATGTTTACCATATTAATCAAGCAATTTTTTGAACATCTTGCGAGAAAAGAAGTTTGTTGTGGTGGGTCTAGGGCTTGCAATTTACGGGTAAGTGAAAAAAAAGGTATAGATTAGATTGTTAAAATATAACTATATGTATCAGATTATTATTATATTAGTTATTAATTTTTTGGGAATAATAATTTTTCAAAATTAAAATATGCTCTCATGAAACAAATTATATCAATACTTTCATATTTTAGACTTGACCTTAATTTTTGTACATATTTGTCCCCCAGATGAAAACGCTCGTTCAAATTCAATACTTTTTGGCCGGCAAGTCATCAGATTTTGAATTTTCAGACCTCGATTTTTCTCGAGTTATAATCTATAATATATCTCGAGAATAACAGTGAAATAATTACCTATGGTGTGTTTTGGTTGATTTACCGGTTTATCGGTAAACCGGTAATGCAAGCCTTAAGTGGGTCACGTCCAAGGTCTCTGGTAACATCCCTCAGATCCGCAGTAGTCTATTATCTCAGTCACAGTCAGACGTGAACCATGATGAGTCATAATTATGAGTATCAAATATTAAACAGGAATATAAAGATGCTTGATAAGTAATGATGTCTGCAAGGGTGGCTTTGCATCATCCCCGTGGTTCTGTCATAAACTGTTACACCCTCGGAGGTGACACACCCCCTTTCTTCCCTCCCCGCAGTTGGTGCCGGGCCCGTCAGCAGGTGACGGCCGGTCGTGTCACACGTGATCGATAAGTTACGCAGCTAATATTATCCCGCGCCGAGTGCATCCAATTGCAACACTGCATTTAATCTGCATACACATCGCCGGTATATATGCACACACAAATTTATCACACTGCAGTTGAATCCATGAACAGTATTCGTATATTGTTATTTTTTTGTATTATTATTTAAGTAGTGTTTAAAACGCTTTCGTAGGACGGTTTCTATGAAAAATCTAATTTTAAAAAAACTGTGGCGAAATTGTAAGGCATTTTCCTGGATAGGAAAACTTCCGGGATCGTATCCCGTTCCAACTTAATATCTATTGATATTTTTACTTGATTAAACAAATTTTGGTCTCCAATGCAAAATGGAAAGAAAAGCCCCTAAATTAGTATTGTATATAAGATATACAAATATTCGTAGTGCGTGGTTTATCCATTAAATAGTCGGAACAAAATTAGTATATCATTGCATGATACTAACACTTTCATGAAAAAAACATGTGTTCTTGTTCTTAGGCATATACAGGGTGTAACAGAACCAGTCCACAATACTTTATGGTTGGATACCTGACTAAATTACGAGTCGAAAAAGTTCAAGGGATGTGTACCTAATCTCAACCATGTCTGATATATAAGTATTGCGATTATTTCGATTAGTTGAAATATTTTAATGATTCCATATTATATGTTGTATACAAAAAAATAAAGATCATCAAATTTCGAGCGGCTAGAACATTTTTTGTTAGATGATTTAGGACCTGAAGCGAAAAAGTACGAATTTCGAAGTACGTAGACTTCAAACTTAACACGATTTTGTAAAAATTTCAAATAAATTATATTTTCCGTTACAGTGCAGTTTTTCCATATATGCCTTAAACATTTTCGACTCTTAATATAGTCAGGTACCCACCCATAAAATATTGTAGACTAGATTTATTACACTCTGCATAAGCACTTGCAATTTAAAAAATACTTGCTTCGCATTCAGGCGATGTTTCGGATAATATCGGGGTAGCGCTACTGTATACTTCGATAATGTTTCGTAATATACGTGAGAAATGATTTTTTAAATTTCATTTCTTGCTGTGGTTTAATATATTGACGCTGGGAAAGATTCACTTAAAAATATCAATACCGAATGGATTGTTAGGCACGAACTTTTTGATCTCACGTGGGCCTCAATGCACCGCATTGGCTGTATTGGCATAGTCACGCTACTCTTAGTGTTACATTTTTGGGACAAAACGCCAGTTCTAATTTAACATACGCGTATTGTCTGTCCCAAAAAGTGACATCTACAACTAGTGTTATAGTAATGGCGCACATAGGGTCTTGACTTTCCTTGTGGGACAGACAATTTATCTCGCCGGGAATTTTCTCTATAAAGCCCGTCGCGTTATTTGACCACCTGCTTGGCCGCATGCAACGTTGTTGGAAAAAACCTAGGTGTTCGGTTTTCTTCGACCGTTTCATGCAGCCTGTTAAACAATATATTGGATGTATTTCCTACTTGTTCAGTGTCACAACCATCATAAATGACTTGAGACAAAATCTGATTTGTACAGGTATCATTTAACAACATTCACACGTGTTACGAAGAATTTTGCTCTGTATATTAAATAAAAAGATGTTGTAATCATTTAAAAATATTTTCACTATTATTTTAGATATATCGGGATCGATACTAGACGCTTCCAAAATCTATTTTAAATCAAAACTATTTTACATCGATCCTACTACCTTTCACACGCTAAGCGCGCAATCTAGCATCTTGATATTCCCCCATAAGACTGTAGTGCCAAATTGTCATTAGAAAATTAGTAATTAATGTATTCAATACTAATTAAATGTATTAATTAGAAAGATATACATATAAAATATTTATCTTATCGAAAAATATTATTGTTGCTACCGGGGTATCATTCTAATTAATATATTTAATTAGTATTTAAAATATCACAGACCGTCTGTTCTGAATAATTTGAACTTCACAATAAGAATGTGTTCTCCTTAATAATTAATGTATTGATTTATATTTAAATATACTTTATTACTTATGCGTTCTTTACATCTAAGTTTAATACTAATATTGTTTTTTTTTTTAAATAGTTACACTTGGTGATATTTGTAAACGTCTTTTTTACATATTTTTCATACCAGGGGGACCAGGGAAGATTTTTATTTTATTTATTTAACTGATTTTATGAATATTTTTTTTCTTACCAGAAAAATATAGGTAATCTATGTAGGGGTGGAATGGCGCATGTGTGTGAGTTGTGTTTGTAATTGATTGATTCTTATAATTATTTGTATTATTTAAAACCCTGCGCATCTGTAGGTACTAGGTACCTACATACCTTAATTATACAACAATTATAATTTCTAAAAAAAGGAGACAATTTCTATATAGAATAAAAAGATGCTAACAATTTATTAGGGTTAATGAAAATAATCTTAAAACCTTTCACATATTCATAATTATTGCTATATTTTTATCGGTAGTGCCATAAACACGCGCCGTTTTTCGATTAGTTTATCGAGTGCATGCAAAAACTGAATACTGAAAAAAAAATTTAACTTATCATTTTATTAACAATTTCATTATAATAAAAAAATAAAAAATCATTTTAGTTGCAGAAACGAGGAAAATCATTTTTAATCAATCTTAAACGTAAACTTTTGAGACTATTAACGAACGAACATGAAAATTCGAAATACGGAGATCCGAAGAATTCGAATAAGAATAGAATTGAATAGATCCGTCAGCAATAATTCCTATTCATAGTCCCTAATTTTTAGCTCGGTGTTTTTAGCAACTTTAGGGTATCACGTTTTTTTTAGAATTTTTGTCTTAAATTATTAGTAATTTAACATTGCTGATAAAGCTGGGTGATTATATATTTTAAAAATTCTGAAGATTATATAATTAAAATTTATCAAACTACATAAAATATTTATCACGACATATATTTCAACACAGCAATCCCGCATTGAATTTCAGGTTCGATTTTGATGATGCCGAGATCAGCATCAGGGCTCGGGATTATAAAATGCTCAATAACTCATTTATTTAAAAAAATAAATGTCTCATTTTTTTATTGTGGATTTGCAATTCTCTGATAATTAAACAAATTAGGTAGAAAAATAGATACACAAAAAAAATTTATTATCGAAAAAATATATAGTTACCACCGAGACTCGATCCCGGAACTTTTCCATAATTTTTGATATATATATATATATATATATATATATATATATTATGAGCTATGAAGCCGGGGCTCCACACCTCCGCCGGCTAGTTCAGTGGCAAACATGAGATGTGGATCCCACCGAGTCAAACCTATCAAAACTCCTTACCTTACCAACGATTTCCCAATCTGCATTCGTCCCTAGAGGTAAAAGAAGAATAATTTGAAATAACAAAATGATAAAGGTGTTTTTTTTCATAATAAATAAAAATTTGATTATCAAAAGAGCAAAATTTAATACATTAAACTTTACTTAGCAACAACCAATTTCATGTCATACGGTAGCATAAACAAAAAAAAATGTGGACATCAATATTTACTGACCAAATACTCTTCCGTTCCATATTGTATAATTGTATCTTCATCCCCCGAGGTCGCACCGAGATACAGAACTCAGTGCGCCAGACTCCGATCACAGCAGTGACATCAGGGTACACCATCCATTTTATGGCTCCGGTCCAAATAGGGCTTGACAGGGCCACATCCTCCTCCATCCAGAAGCTTTAGGGTCTTGCCGGGAAGGACCAAAACCCTCTGCACTGTTAAACAATAGTCACACTTTGGGTCACGTGCCCATCCCAAGGTGAGGAAGACTCTGGCAGAAATTAATCTTCTGTCAGGATCGATGGTAGATAACCCATCGTGTCGCCATAAAGTATTGGCTCCGCTTACTTAACTGCTTCCTCACTCGGCCGAGCCCCGATCGACGTCTGATATAGGTAGGCATAGATTTTTAATTTTATAGATAGGTTATCACCATTATAGAATAAAAAATTTCTACATGAATTTAGTTATCGGGGCGAGTACTATAGTGTAACGTTACGATGTATATTCCTTCTATTTTGATGAGAAATATTTATATTTAATCGAAAATCATCTATATTTTTATTATTTACTCCAAAAAAACATTCTAGTTAATATAAATAGCATTAAAGTATTTGTATTTAAATAAGTTTAAAAAAATAACGTAAATAATAATGATAAAATTGACAAATAGCGATTATAATTTTAAACAATTTTATGAGTATACATAGCGTAGCATTTACCTTTGATCTAATTTTGGTGCCCTGAAATTAATCCAAAACATTAACCCCGGGATTCGTAAAGTGGGCCGGGATCCCGAATTAGCTGTAATATTATTATATTTATTAATTATTCTTTGTCAACGGCGCCCTGCGTCGAACGCGGCCCAATCATCCCTAGCACATCTCGGGGCCGCCATAGGTCCGCGCTACCTGCTCGCCAGCGCGCCCCCTAATTAATGCGATATTCCATATTACCAACAGCTTGATATAAACATTTAATAAATATTTATAACGGGCGGTTATAACGCGACTTTATCATATCGGTCACATCGTGTTTGCGTCCAGGCGGAGAGCGCACTGAAGCATGTACACATGTTATCGGGCATGTGTTTCACATGTAAAGTATTCCATTCTCACTTGTCGCTACAATATATCACTCGCTCCAGTCCAACACATCGATTGCCCCCGGATGACGTATTTATTATTAGGAAAGGCGAAGACGTTCTTCCGACATGTGGACGGTTCGGACGTTTAGCAAATTAAGCTTTTTATTTCGTGGGATTTGTCAGCTATATCGCCAACTTCTCATGGATGCTGACGCCAGATTTATTTGAAATGGCCCAACTCACTTCTTCATTACTCACCTCACTTCGTTCGTTTTACTTTCAACATAGAATATGTTAAGGAGAACACATTATTATCGTGAAGTTGCTGTTTTTTCAGAACATAGTTCTGTGCACAGACAGTAAATAAATATACAAGATATGATGTATATATATATAGTAGAGGGGTTTGAAACATTATTTGCGGGATGAGGAGCATTCTACACACATTTATCCAACGAAACATAAATCCGATAGATTATGACACAGTATTTACTCTTCAAAAATTAAATCTTTGTATAAACAAAACGTATTTTTTACATTAATGCATATTATATTGTCAGCGCTTAAATTTTCATTCATATATTTAAAAAAAGTCGCGGAGCTATTTGATTGCACAAGTGGTACCGAAGTGATCACATGGGTGACACCAAATTGAAAATGTTGAAACAAGGTTTATACGTTAGTTCATTTCTATATATTTGGTTGTCTGTGTTTGCAAACGTCTAAGCTGCTTGAACTATTTTTTCAAATAAAGAATATGACATTTCGTTCAGGAATCTGACTGTAAATAAAAAAAATCTATTTTGAGGGTTAACAAATTTTTGTTCTTTTCTCTGCGGCGATAAGTTAAATAATCCATCACAAATCAAGTGGCCGAACTTTCATTGGAATTAATTAACATTTTAATCAAAAATCAATTGTTCTTATTTGATGTGAAGTCGTATTCTTAGATTGTAAAATTATATAGCTGTCCTGTTCTACAAATTACCCATGACATTAAAATACCATTAATGGTGAAACTAAAGCTTAAAATCATGAATCTCATAAATATTATATATCACACCACATTTCAGTGCCTATTTTCTTTTCTAATAATTACCAAAATGTAAAGTTTTTTCCTTCAGGAAATAATTACATTAGTCTGGGGTTCGTCTATCTTCATGAACTTCTGGCCTTTTAACTACTTGTAAATTCTTCTACTTTTCATGGCAACCTAGGCATTAACTTTCGACGTGGCCCACCGCAAGTTTCTCTAAGCGAACTAGGTATTCTTCACGCATGATGTCCAAAAAATGTACAGTTTCATCTTAGGCAAATGGTTGATAGTCTGTCCTTGATGTGTAGTCCTGTATGAAGTATTTTGTACGTCTCATCCATGGTACGTGCGGCATATGTCTCTAGCACCACTGCAACTATCCATTTTTCTCTCTCGCTTTTAAATTCTACGATTTCACAACATACGGAAATAGTGATTATTTTAATGAGTAAGTACCTACTTTATTATACTTACATTAATTTATGGCACTTACAACGACATGACGGAACAAGTAACTTTGATCTATAAAATAATCACCCTGGTTATGTATTATAGGCGAAATCGTCCAATAGTAGTCCTGATATTTGCCGCATGGTTTGCGGGCATTGGTACCTTATTCTACTCGAAACTACGAGCTGGGTTAGTCGCCGATCGGCGGTGGCCTTTGGCCACCGACCGATTTATCCGCGGACTCGTTATAAAAATATTGGAAGGAAGAAGACCTCTAATAATATACATTTACTCAAGGGTGCGTTAAATATTATGTATTCTTTAATGAAAACATATTTTTATTGTGAAATTATTATTTCATATAAATAATTTTCGGAAACTTATATGGTAACGCGTTTCCTCAGATAGGTAAGGTTCCGTGTTCGTATCCCGGTGGCGTTTTAAATATTTCTTCCGTAAACTTTCTAATTGATGCATTTAATTTAATTTAAATGATATTTAATTTTTGGTACAATATTTTTTATAAAAAAAACCATTAAATGCTTCGTTCACAACAATTTAATTTTCACCTCTCGATATTATCTATTAGCACGTTGTTAGTCTATCAAGTAGATTCCAGATTCCGTTATTATTATTATTTTTAAAATTATACAAATATTTAAGTAATGTTAACTCGGTCGATTCGTGACGGATGTAATGGGTGACCATTATATAATGTTAAAAGCTCCCTTGTTAAATAATGTTTAAATTCAAATTTGCGGGCAGATAGTATCACTGGCGGCCGAATGATTTGTACCTAGATAATTATTGGCAATTTCTCGTCGATTATCGCAAAACCCGATCGAATAATAATTGACCGTCGCGTGCCGACGACCTCGGCAACCTTAGCGACCCACTGGCCGATGTTGATTTTTAATGACTCAGTTCTCTTAAAACAATTACGAGCTCGAAACCCTTCGCAACCTTCGAAACCCTTCGTAGAAGAATTTAAAAATATTCGGCTAAAAAATGGCAATTTTCTGTGACATTTAAAACTTCGAGGGAAAGTGAAATGATTGGTATCAGACGTATATTGTGCATCTATACTTCCATTTATGATAGAGCAAAGAATGAATAAATTAAGAATTAATGTATGTAAAATATATATTAGCATAGTTAACATGTTTAAAAAGGTCGCTCAGGTGGATTGATAAAGTTCACAAATGGATGAAGAGAAAATGATAAAAAAAGACATATGACACGATTAAACTAGATACTAGAATATGGTCCCGTTAGATGCCTGTACACTTGACAAGCTTGCATGAGAAGATATATTAATGTGGATGAATCTGACGAAGATATAAAAACTCTTATATTGAGTATCTATAAAAGTAACTGAAGTCAATATGACGTTCAGAAAAATAAATGTAAAGGCTGTGTTGTAAAAAACTAAGACTGGTGCGCATCAGAAACCTGGATACTAACAAAGAAAATTGAAGCAACATTGGATATATTAGAAAAAAATGTTTTCATGAGAATTTCCGGAGCTGTCAAACTAAATGAAGTGTGATGTAGGCCTTATAACCACTACCAACACCGTAAGAATTTTTCCACCTGTATAATGTGCTGAAATTTACAAAATTCATATAATTAAGGAGGCTTCGATGGCTAGTCTATATTAATGATTTCTCGAAATGGTTGCTCTATAATACACCTGAAGAAAGACAAAGAATGTATAGATCCAAAACGAGATGGCAGGACAATATAAATGAAGTAAGAAGAAGAAAATAACCCAGTGAAGAAACTTTGTATTCTTGAGAAGGTCAGTAGCCATATCAGGTTGTGAGTCAGTTATCTTGATGATGAGTTATCTTCATTCCTTATAATTGACAACAGACCTTACTTGACTTAAGTGACTCAATACATGTTTGTTTTGCGTTGACGACACGGACGAACGTATGAAAATTATATATGTAGGATAATAATGTAGCCAATACAAAGACTTCACAACCTCGACACTAAATTCAGTCTAGCCGATATTTTCTTTACCTCAATGCTTAAGTTGTGATGCTTTGATGCTATATTGAAATAATAGTATAATCGATTAGGGTATTAAAGCCGTTTTGGGTTTTAACTTATTTTTTTAGTAAATATTAATAAATACTTAGTATTTGTAGATATTTGATAATTATATGTTGAAGTTAAACTGAAGAATATATGTTATAAAACATCATTAATGTAGTGTTGTAAAAATCCTATTTTTATATGTTGCGGAATCATGCACGCTGAAGGCAAGGGAGAGAAGACGCATTGATGCCTTTGAGATGTGGTGCTGGAGACACATGTTAAGGAGACAGTGAAAATCTTACATTATGAATAGAATGAGTGTGTTTGTATTGGTTGTATGGTGTTTTATTTTATTTATTTACATTATATTTACATCCTTATGGGCTTTTACAAAATTATTTATAAAAACGTGTGCTGCTCGTACTAAATAATTCACTATAGTAAGTACAATACAGTACAAGTACACAAGTAAAATCGAAATATATATATAAAAGAAAATAATAAAATTAATCTAAAGAATTGAAAAACTATTATATTATTAACGTATTATGTATTAACTTGAGTAGGTATATGTGCAAATAAGAAGAACAGAAGAGTATAAGAAGATAAAATAAAAAATGATAATTTAAAAAAAATAAGCATAATTTTTTTTGTTTAACACAGAATGGCTTAAATACCTTAGTACAGTACAGCATCAATAAAATTACTCTTATATTTAAGCATTTAACATCGAAATATATCTATAGAACCAAAATTTTTCGTATTTAAAAGTAAACACTAAGATTAAAATATTGGCATTTATTTATAAATTAATTCATATGTACATTTTTTTAATGAAAACGCATTTTTTGTTACAATTTTGAGATTCTGAAAAATTGAGACTACATATATGTAGTCTTCTATAAATGGTACATCTATTATTTCATGTAAATATGATAGATTTTTTTCTGAAGGTAAACTTTTGATTGATTAATAACTATGTAACAGACCTTGTTCCGGAAACGGTTGACGTTAAACAGTAGAACAAATCAAAATATTGCAGTGAGAGATCGTTAATTGCTATCATTATCTACAGTAGAGCTCGCAATCGAGCAACAGCTGGAGGTGTTCGATGCGCTCTCCGAGGAGAATTCGAGCGGTTGAAGCATCAGGTGCGAAAACCTTAATCAGATAAGACGATAAACGTTTGCGTCGTAGAGGGCGAAGGGGCTAAATGTCGTCGATTGGGGGTTTGTTTATTTGTTGTTTGTTTGCTCGCTTTCAATTATGACGAGATGGGGTTATTTTAACGGCGCTTCCCCGCTAGACCGCGCCTACGTGCCGCCATTACAGTGGTGTGTGTTTGGTATCGCCCAGTTTTTTGACAATAAATGCACGTCAATCGTGCTAAATTATTCTGTTTTACATGGGATTTTTGCACGCGCCCGATCGCTCGGCACGCGAACCGCCTTATATTTCGATTCCTTATCCGCGATCTAGAAATTTCGTTATTACCATACATTCGTTACAACCGTCATCCTTATTAACCTTTTTGTGAACGCGCTTCTTATCAATTTTAATTTCTCTTTTTGTAAACTCGTATTTTCGTCTATCTATTGAGCGATTTCAACAATGCTACTGGATTGTAACTAGGTATTGCTTGCGAAATTTGGAGAATTTCGAAATTCGTTCTCATTAATAGAATTTATAAATCCAAAAATTTCATAAATGTAATATAATATAAATATAAATATATAAAAATAAAATATTGTCACGATCAAAGCCTAACGACCATACAATGAATAATCGTAGAACAATATCGTTCCTAGAAAACGATGTAGAAAGATATCGCCTTCAGTTCAGGAACTGATGCACTCGGCCGGCACTTAAACAGACAAAGACAAAAATTAGCGGCAATATCAAAGAAGTGTCCGAAAACTGACGAATCAGTGTTGAAATTTGTTCTGACGAGTGCGGTGTGTAGTGTGTATTTAGTTATACTGCCTTGCTTTTCTGTTAAATTATCATTATTTTTTAACAAGGTAAATTGGGGCAGTTTTCATTTATTACCGTTATTTAGTATATACAGTAAAACCTCGATTATCCAGACTAATTGGGACCATGGGTAGTCAGGATAATATAACGTATAAACACGGAACTCTGTTTATTTTTCATTTTAAAAAAATATGTTTTTTTATACAATAAGTAATAATGAATTTATTATCTTAAATAAACTGTATTTTATTAATAATATTGTCCAAAAAATAATATTATATAATAATTTGTTAAATTCGAACGAATTCCGAAAAATATTATATTGAAATTTCGAATTCAGTTTTTTTTGTATTTCATCAAACTTTGCAATCCCTAATTGCAACATCAGTGTTATAAACAAATAGTAATAACTTTGGGTTATTCACATTTACAATTTCTTGAATTGCAGTTAATTCTTCTTGAAGTGGTGTAGTAATGAAATGTGTGCTTATAACAATTTATTTTATTTTACTTTTTTTATTTTATATTTTATTTTATTTTATTTATTTATTCGTACATAATATATTTACAATACCCGTAACTAGGAATTTATCAGAAGACCGAGAAGTAAAGAGAGAGCTTCTCGAGCTCGTCAAAGCTATCTAAACGTTTCGGGTTCCACCAACGCGCACCAGCTACCCGTTTGGTCTTCTCACATATTAGTGATGAGAAAAAATGCTACTCTTGATTCACTGGTGTGATTGTGATTGGTATTCGATAATATCAGTGATTGAAATCTGTGACTGTGAGCATAAAAAACAATTGTCAAGGTAATAATTGGTCGTCCCTTTAGATATCCATCAGACCTTATATTTAAAGAGTACAATGTCCTTGACATAAGACAAATCTTTATGTTGAGACTCATTCAATACTTCCATACTAACAACAACTCTCCCCAAGCAATAAATCATGGACACAAACACTAGACTAGACAACTACACAAACTAGACAAACAACAAACATCTACACATCAGTTCCGAGAGCAACAACGACATTTTATCAAAGATTCTACATGTTTCTAGCTCCGAAACTATACAATACACTCAGTACCAACTGGAAATCGTACAATTACTATAAGATTACACAAATATGGACCCAATATATGATTCAATCAGGTAGAGATGAATCAGAAGCATGGATATCCAGCAATTTACTATAATGTATACAATTCTTTTACTAATAATTCACTAGTCCTACAACACTCCCACTCCACATACTTTAACACAGACTTTAGTCTAGCAAAGTAGCCAGGACAACGCTGTATATATCAAAGGTGAAGTCTACTCCATCCCACACATTAAACTATGTATTATGTATGTTTATTATGTATCCACCTCTGTAACTACAAAAATATGGATGTCAAAATATATATAAATAAATATAAATCACCAATAAATAAATAAAACATATATTTTATTTTATTAAAACATAATTTGCGTAAAAAACATATTCTAGCATAAATAATTAGAATAATTCGTAGAATATTACTCCACATACATACACACTTCACAAAAAAAATACGATCAAAATTAAATTTCCAGCAACCTAGCATAATCATTACCAACAAAAATAGATTCCAATAGATGGCGTTATCAAATTACGGAAAATTTTGTAGATAGTCCTGATTCAAGCGATAATCGATTTAAACGGCAGAATTAAAAAAATATATATGAATCACGATATTCCCAGATATTAAATCACTGATAGTGAGTGTAACTCAAATATATCAGTGATTGACTCACGGTTCGTGATTTTGAACTCATCTCTGTCACCTATTCTTGACATCTGTCAATACACACACACACACATGTATCCATTTGACAAACGTCAGTATTATTCACCCATTTTAAGACGTAATGGATTAGGCAAGTTGTTGGATATGGCAATAGAGAAAGATGAAGAAGAAAATGCGGTAAATTTGATCTATCGCCTGTATTTAAAAAAAAGTGGTTCAAATCACACAGAAAAGTATAATAAAGAGATGAAAAAAAAATACCTCCTCAGATTTCCTCAGGTTTGTCACATGACAAACACACTTACCTGAGTTTTTTTGTTGGCATTTATATTAATTACTGATGATGGTAGCGACCCGTTACCACGTAACTAAGAAAACTTTCGTGAATGATAATATTCTGAATTATTTTGTTTATATTATTGAAACTAATTAATTTCTAAGTAATTTTAATGTATTCATTATAAATATATACATATAAAATCAATTTTGTCAAAAAATATTGTTCTTGATTTTATATGTAAATATTTATAATTAATACATTAAAATTAGTATTTAAAACATCACAGACCTATGTTCTGAATAATTACAACTTCACAATAAGAATGTGTTTTCCTTAATAATTACTAAGTATTTATAAAACGGTCTAAAAAGATAAATAAAGCCACTGAGATGTAATATTATAGTTATTCCAACAATGCTATAATTTGAAGAAATATATATTTTTTGATATTAGAAAAAATTTTAATGTATTGTGGAGGTGCAGTATTAAATAATTTGTAATTAAGGTATGCGGATTAAATATATGTAAAGTGTAATTACTGAGAGTGGGTATTGTTGTACTGTATTTTTTTATTTGCAGAGAAACGTGAAAAACTGATTGGAGCTCGAAGAACAATATATTTATTCATTTACATATTATTATGAATGATAATATTTATAATCTTGTTTATTATAAAATAAATATAACACCATATTTCATAAACAAGCTAGTTTATATGCCAGCGGCTATTTAAATTTCGAAATGGCAAAGATTACAAATGGTCGCAAACCTTGAAAATAGTAGATGCTACGTTGAGATATAATTATTTGGATAGTTTGCCAACCTCTTTTTGCATAATCTTTCTGACAATTTTGTGACCCTATGGTCCAGTTGTGTGATCGGTATAGTAACTTTTTACTTTAGTAAATAAAGTTACTAAAGTAATATTTTTTTGCGAAAACGGGTTGTTTGATAGTAGGTAAAAAAATATTTACTACTCGAAAGTACATTCCGCAGTAAACTCATTTTGCTCTCCGTTATCCGATAGTAAAAACGAGCATCAATAGTTAAATATGGCAGACTCTTGACAGCTGATCCAAAATTCATCTAACACATTGATACTTTGAATATTGCAATATACGACATGATGAGTGTTCGTCCGATGATGGTCTCGTTGATTAATATACATTAGCACATAATTTGAAAAAAAATTATCACTTAAGTGACAGATTTCAAACGCTGAAGCGAAAAAATCCATAGATACTGCATAAAATAAAGCATATTTCATGATTATTTGTCGCGACTATGGACATTTTGATCTACGCTTCGAACAACCCGTCAACGATTTTAACCATGGGCGTTAGTAAAAAGTTACCATAGTAAAAATTTACTACTGATCATACAACTGGCCCTAATTGTACACGCTTGATTGTATTGAGGTAATATAATTCGTGAACGTATATTGAAATGATCAAACCTGGCAAACCACTGGATCATTCCTATGGTTTTTTAAAATGTCAATAGTATTTATGTGTAAAAGTATTTCGTATCATTATTTAAATAAAAATCTAGTTACTGTTCTTGTGAGTTATCATTTTATGCCATGCGAGTCATTCACAGAGATTCAAACATACCCTCACTCGAACGACTATGGTACAAATTTATGGTCTAAATTAATTTCCATCCCAAACTTTTCCATAAACTCCCTCGGCTTATATGATCCCTCATCCGATCCCCATCATCTTGGTCCCATTTCACTTCTTTACTCTGTTCTTTACCCTATTGAACAAAATTAATGAGAAAATTCTATAAAAACTTTCACTAAAAATATGACAATTTGCAAAAAATTCAACAAATCAAACAAAAAAATAATTAACACAATATAGAATTTTAAATGAGTATTATAAATATTAAAAACTTAACCCATTTTTGCTACTACTTTATACAACGTTAAAATTACCCGATATTAAAAAAAAAAATATTTCATCATGTTCCCCGCAATAGGGTCCCGTAAAGAAATCTTACGCCATTGTTGTTACCTCATATGTCAGAGATATGAGGGCTCAGTCCTTATCCCCATTTAACAATCGAATCAACCCATGCGAGTATTATTTTGCATTGGAATACAACGAGGCAGAAAAGTTTTGTACGTTGATATCTCTAACTGGTTTAATTATTTCGTTTAAAGGGTAATCAATAATATTGCATGTATAGATTTGTATATTTAAAAAATACTTTGATGTATGATAAGAGCCGCTTATTTGCAATGTTGATTCTGGTAACGCTGTTAATTTATTTAAATGTTCTAATATTATGCAAAGATAATCAATTCAGCTCATTTACATTTAAGTAAAAAAAATATAATTTCCATCATTGTCTATTACGTGTTGCCACCTGGTGAAAAGTGAAAATATTCCTGTTTTATAAAATTCTCAATTTCGTGTGGAAAAAATATCTTAAAGAGTAATTTTAACATGGTTTACAATCTATAATCATCTTATTTCTTAAGAAATGTCGGTGATGCGATGGTGGACACTTCCTACTTCCCAACCGAGCTCGGTATTTTTTTAATATTTAATAACGTTGACCATTATTAGCAGGGGCGTGAAATTAGTGGATTGAAATAAGTTCTACGTTACTATAAATTTTGAGAAATAAAACGAAATTAAAATCTGTATTATACATTGAACTTTACACTATCGGTAAAGCACTGCCTGCTGTAATATAATAAAATTCTAATATAGCGTACAGGGTACCGAAATACATGTCTTACTTCCCTGCAATGATTATTTTTAATTATTCTGTTCATGTTCTTAATATACGTAGATAATATACGTCATAAACATTCTTATAAATATACAAAAAAGGCGAACAAGCTTCATAATGTAAGAGATGTTCACTGTCTCCTTAACTAGACCGAAGTCTGTACTAAAGGAGACAGGTTCATCCGTTGTCTATCATGCAAATATGAAAACCATTATTGTTATTAATAAATTTTTTTGTATCTCAAACAAAAATATTAGGAATGAAGTAAGTAGAGTTATAAAAGAATTCTAATAACATAATAAATAAGTAAAATACTCTCGCTATCCCATGATTGAAACACTATGCAAAACAGAAAAATGAATATAAAGAAATGATGTTCTGTTCGTATGATCATTTCCATGAATCTTTGCTCAGTTTCCTTTCTGCCAACACCTAATAAGTGTTTGGGCTTGTTAATCGAGAATTGTTTCATACTGCTTGGCAAAATGTTATAGGCTTTGGGGGCCAGAAACATGGAAGGATTGACCATATTGGAACGGAACACACTGTACTATGACTTAAAAAAAAAAAATACATAATATTACGCTTCCGCATCCTCCTACATCTATGAGTTTCTGGATATGGCTTCAGTAGTGTCATTATGGGTGTATAACGCTTATTTAAACGAACAGGTCTGTGAGACGCGAGCAGGGAAGATTACTTAAATGTTGTCTCTTTTATACTTTCAATAACAGTACGTAAATAAACATTCAATTTGGAATGAAGTGCACATTGTTAAAAAAAAAAAAAACATATTTTAGCGATATCGTATATTGACATGTGTATGTTATCTTTTCTGTCTACGGTAAGGGAGAAGGAAGGGTACTTGTCATAGAAATTGTCTATCCGCGATTCTTATATGTCATCTAGATGTCATTGTTATTCGTTTAAACTTACAAAAATGGAATATTTTAATTACATCGACATTTTATTTACGTGTGGTTTATTTTGAGGAAAGCTCTATCATTGAAATATAGTCTATTACCGTCTATACCGCGTAGCGGCCACTAATAGCCGCCAAGCTCCCACGGCCGAGCAGTGAGCAATCCTATGCCTATTATTATAATATGATTGTTTTAAGAATATGTTTGAGTATATTGATACGCAGAAATTCTAGTTAAGTATAGCTTATTTCAAAGTACTGTCTGCACACCGCCGATCACTAGGTACCTACCTATATTTAATTCTTAAAATAAAAATATATTTTATGGTTGTGTATTATTTCCCAAATCCACAAATATTTGTGTATTTTTGGAGTTACACCGATTTGACTCTGAGCAATCGACGTGATTTTTGAATAAATTGTGTACTAATTTGTTATTTTTACTTTGTTTCATATTCCCGTACCGGCTGCGCTCTGTGTCGGCAGTATGTAAGTACAATCCACAATACAAATTATAACGATTACTATCCGCATTTTCTCCGTCTGTCGACTTTCGCCCGGAATGCCTCCAATCGCCGACTCTTTTCATCAGAGAACGGCCGTAGAAATACTCGGTGTTTTCCAAAGCGTGAACACTTTTTTACATCTTTCAACTGTATTAATGACTTCATCGCTGCACGGCCGCGCGCTCGATTATATTTCTGCGGAGCCTTCATGCTTTCGGACTGTTTTACGTCATTGCTTCGGTTTACCGGGTATTACACGTCACTTTTCATATCTCGTGGACTAGAAACAAACTACTGAAGATTCGACACCCACAATTGAAAAATATTCATTAAATGGAAATTAAATGGTAAATGGAAATTAGCCAGAATATTAAAAAAGATATTATATTTAATACATTGCTTGAAATAACATTACATTAACATCTACATAACTATATATATTATATATTTTGGGAAATAAAACACAAAATCACATTTTTATATTTAAATGTAATTAATAATAAGATTTATTTATAACAACATTGGTAAGTACGTTTAACGTTTAAAAACGTGGTGAGGTAAAGTGAACGGTGTTCTGAATACAATTATCGCCTATAGGAATTGGAGATAAGTAGCGCCTAATTCAAAAAATCCCTAAAACGACTTTTATGTGTTTTTGAGTTATGGATGAAAACGTATATTTTGAAAACAAATCTACAAAATGTTCGTTTTAACATTAGCATTTTTTAAAGATACAATTCTGTAATGTAATTTTTTTATTCTGTATTGTTCTGATAGCCATAGTGAATTTCAACATCAATGAGCTTTGCAATTGGCTGATTTCATTTTAGGGGGAATAACAACTTATACTCTGTCTGCTTTAGGGTATTTTGGAAATAACTCTGATTTTAAACATGCAATATCAATGGATTTATGTGGCTTTTGCAAGAAACCATGTGTTTTGCGCGTAGCTGACAAACAAAAATCTACAAAACTGCATATCTAACTTTAATTATTCGAAATCCGTTTTAGAGGGTTTTAGAATTAGGCGCTACATACATCAAGACCAGCACTTCCTTATTGCGTTTTGGTACTCAGGTAGCTCTGGTACACGTGTGTAAAATCTATATGCGATATAGTAAAATATAAACAATGTGGGTCAGTTTGAGGTCAGGGTTGAGGTTAGAAGTAGCTGCTGTTGTTTGATCATGCAACATATGAGCGAGAAGAAGATAGTAAAGAACAAATGTGCCCATTATTATGAAAGTGGTCTAAGTCAAGAAATTGAAAAAAAAAAAAAAGTTTGTTAATTATTTCGCGTCACATTGCAAATTGTAACAATTGTGAAAATTTTGAAGCGTTATATTCAATGTATTAATTATAACGTTCAACCGTATTCCACTAGTGTTTATTTTGATAATATATCAAGTCATTTCAACTATCAATTTTTTATTTTCTTATATGCAACGTTTATATGTCGAAATAAATTAAAAATCTATTACATTTAATAAATTTTGAAACATTGTGTTGTGTAAGGTAAGTGTAAGTGTTGAGTGTTGAAAGCAATGGTAACAGAAGGCGTCCGTATGAGACCTGACACGGATAAACCAAACATTGGAAAAATGCACAGACAAATAATGATATATTTTTATTAAATAATAATAATCAATAAATAATAAAATGCTCATACATTGTACCGTTTTATGAACCATTTTTAAAAGTGGTTTTCGACGCCATATTGATCTCCCTCCCCTCTCGCCATATTGAATCGCCAATCGCGATATTCCCATTCATGCATATTTCAATTACTGCGGCATCCACCTCACTCTCCGACAACACAATCGGTTTTTTTTTTGCTTTCCTCATTTCCGAGGTATGTACTTCTAATTAATATTTTCGCGCCGCCTTTCAACTTGCCGACTTTTAATTACGATATATTCTTTTTTTTCTTGACAACTCTAGACAATGGCGAGACGAATTGGCAATAAGGGAACGATTACCCTGAAAAATCTGTTTCGCGGCCAGATCAGATTAGTTTGTACTAGAGTAATCATCTAATCTAGAAAAATACGTGACAAAATTCAGTAGATACACATAAACAACAATTTTTTTTTTTAACAATAATTAAATTAATCTTTGTACTACACACATGTTAGGTTACCTCGTCACTTTTTTACACAGGTTTTATGAAAACTAAAGCATTAAAAACAACAAATTTAATGAAACTTGCTACATAAAATAAACAAAATTAGAAGTTTAACTGACATTAAGATTTTTAAAAAGGATATTTCAAATTGGTTGTTGCAATTAGGAAGAGCAGATACAGAGAATAAACTCTTTTATATAATGAAATAATTTATATAACTAATTTTGTGCATTTTGGTCTTGTATATTTACATCTTCCTTATATCTGCTTACGTTATTGGTATTATTTTTTTTTTTTTCTCTCTTTTTTATATTTTATATATATACATTTTTTATTATTTTTTTTTTTTCTCTCTCCTTAAATATTTTTGCATTATATGCTATGTATGTATTCGATCTTACTGTGTTTTGCCTTCTATGAGTTGGTTTTATAAAATATATATATATATATATATATATATATATATATAATTTGCCCAAAAACAGGCTTGCCTAGTTGAGCAATGTATTTAAATGTGTGTAAAGATGTAAATATGATATATTTCTGTTAAATCAAATATCTTCCGAGTCATGATACACTTCGAGTTGCGTCATTGAACTCGGAACGTCGTCATTGAACAAAAACAGTGGTTTCATCATATCCAAGCGTGCACTATCCACTTCATGAACGTAGGTATCAGAATGCCGATGATCATTCGTATTCGCATATTTCAATATTCACTTTGGATACAATGGAGAATGAAAGAAATTTAGTCCATTGCGTGGCGTAAACAACATAAAGTTGTCACGTAGTACGCTGGCACTGGTGGGTAGAATGCCGGCGCACCACGCCACCGGCTAGACCCAGCCTGTGGGTAAGGTATCAATAAGGCCCGTAATCCAAATCTCAACAATTTGTTAAAACTTCACAATTGTAACACTAACACCACTCTACCTTTATCATACTCATCATACACAGCATGCAAATATAAGGAGCTAGAGAGAGTAAAAGAGAGTAAATTGGCATTTGGATTGACCTAGTTGATGACATTTTTCTTTAGATGTCTTAGGAATGTTCTAGAGAAACGTACGTTGAGAACAATATACATTGCTCTCTGCCAATCCTTTCTTAACTACGTGATCTTAGATTGGGGTGGAGTTGGAAAAACTGCCCTTAACCAATTAGTAATCACACAAAAATCCATTCTCAGAATCATCTACAAAAAATCATATAGGTTTCCCTCTGACTCACTGTTTGAGGAATGTCAGCTTCTTAATATTCGACAACTCTATGTAAAAAAGTTGGTACTTTATTTTCATTTCAACAAAGAACTTTATCAATATCCATCTCATAGTTATGTTACGAGAGCAAAAAAGAATAGGATCACCGTGAAGCCTAAAATGAAAACAAGCTTTGGTCAATCTTTCCACATGTTTCTGGCCCCCAAAGCCTATAACATTTTGCCGAGCAGTATGAAACAATTCTCGATGGACAATCTCAAACACCATCTTAGGAGCTGGTTATTAGGTATTGGCAGAAAGGAAACTGAGCAAAGATTCATGGAAATGATCACATGAACATAACGTCATTTCTTTATATTTATTTTTCCTTTTGCATTGTGTTTCAATCATGAGTATTTTTGTTTTAGATAAAAATAAAACTAAAAATAATTTCATATTTGTATGACTGACAACGGATGAACCTGTTTCGTTTAGTACAGTACGGTCTAGTTAGGGAGACAGTGAACATCACTTACATTATGAAGATTGTTCACTTTTTTTATATACTTCAATAATTATTTATAATGTATAATATGTAAGAATGTAAATGTAAATAAATTTAAAAAAAAGGTAATGTGTGGTGTCGGTACGCCTGTTTCGGAAGGATGGGAATGGTCTCAGACAATAACAACACTTGATTTCAATACATTTTTTACACTTTAATAACATAAAACATAACAAACCCGATATTGTAAGCACGATAACAGTCTTTGACATCTTCTTTCTTCATGTTAAACTCTCCTCCTAGTGAGGACACACAATATTGCCGATTTAGCACACCTCGATTTCTACCCAGTTTGCCACGGGGGTTGCCGCGGCCTCGGTCCAGGCGCCGCGCCCCGTACCAGAAGTGATCTCTTCCTCCAGAAGGTTACCCCGATGCCATCCTGTCACTGCGGAGTCCGGCGAGCCCATCCGTCTGCCACATATGGCCACGATGGATCAGGCCCATTTTAAATACATGAATCCACCGCGGGAGAATACCCTATTTTTTTATCTAGGTCGTCGCCAATTTTTTCCTTCTCTCCCCGCGCACCTCGCATCTCAACCGCCCGCGCGGAAATTCCCTTCTCGACCGCCTTCGCTCTGGTGTAGAGTTATTGGGTTAGTGTAGGGCCGGAAACTAGAAGAAGAAGACCCAACGCCCCGCCTTGAATAACAGTAGTCTCGGTATTCTATCCGCCGATCATTAAGATAAAGAATGCGCACTCGATAGGGGACATCGAGAGAGGTGTTTAATATACTTCATTTCCTGCGCCGGACGATGTCTACTCGGACGGTGGAATTAATTGAAGTGCATTTAATAAAGTATTCTCATTCGGCTAAGGCCGATCCGTCCGCCCGGGATCGCGTCCGCGCGCGCACCTGCCTGATTTTATCGGACACATCTACGGACGGGACGTATTAACATTTCAAAACGTAATATACACTACCTAATTTCGATCAACTACCGTACCATAGTCGATGGATTCTTGCCCGTGCATCGTAGTCCTTGTTCACCGTTGACTTAGAGTAGGTTGTGATGCGAGTAAGACGGATACATAAAAATGATGATTCGCTTACATAAATCAGACCAACATTTATGGTGCCTTCCGTCACTCGCTCAGCAGCACGACTCATTCCCTCCCTGGCTCCAGCGTCTTCAGTAGCTCACGCGAACCACTGTATTAAATCACAGTCGACTCTAAAATATTACATATTACCTGATGCCTTACTATCCGTCATACTCAACTCGGGTACATATTCACGCGACACATCTATCGAACACTGAAGGGAGCCCGATGATAGATGCGGGTCTCCTTCGCACTACCTTGTGATACATTAATATATGAAACTTCTACAACTGTAAATAAATCCTTTATATATTTTACTTAGCGTACGATTAGGAATAAAAGGATACGACGAAGGTATGCGTTAACGAAATAAGTACTTATGGTTTTATCATACATTTATTGAGTAAAAATTACAATAGTAGCTATCATCTAGATCAATGCTCTGCAACCTTTTCTCACCCACGACACACCAAAATTCTTCCTATAATTTCGCGGCACACCAAAAGCTAAATTTGACCGCTGTACACCTGTATCCGGCTCACGGCACACCAGTGTGCCACGGCACACCGGTTGCGGAGCACTGATCTAGATGGATCCCGCGAAGAAATATCGCTTAAGCGGTGGTGACGCTAGTTTGGCTTTGTATTGATAGATGCCACTCTGTGTCCAGCTCACGAATAATGTATATTCTGGATAATACTACTAAAATATGTTTATCACTTTTAATGTTACATTTTGTATTAAGTTAGGTGGTAAATTTACTAAATGTCTCAAAGGCTTATTTCCGAATGTATGTAAGAGCATTTGGCTAATGTGCAGGCTGCAACCCACTGACTTGTACTTGGCCTTATTTTAGTTTTCTTTATTTATTTAAAACTTCAATATATTCTATTCTATTTGCAATAGGTCGGTTACAGTGGCTCCAGCAATATCGATATATACACTATTAAACATGTAAATAAAAATATTAAAAATTGAAAAGTACATTAAATAAAACAGTTTTAATAAATCGTTAAATAAATATTAATAATTAATTAAAGCTGTAAATAAAATACATGGTATTGAAAATGATATAGAAATTAAAAAATAGTAAATTCATGGATACATTATTTATAAAAACTCTGACCACCTCATAATATAGATTAAGAGTAGATCCGAACGATCTCGACCCTCCAATTATCTGAGAGCGATCTGGTTATTGATCATTTCAAAGTAGTCAAAAATACTTAGTTTTGGTTGTATTGTAGAGCCTAAAGTCAGGAACACAAAAATTCGCATTATCGAAACTATTACTTTCACATTAATACCATTCAATTGGGGAACGAAAAAGTCAGTAATCATGGATCTATAGCGCTCTCCGTTGACTGTAACGTTCTGGCCAGCATCATTTTTGAAGAAATAACATCTTCGGTGCGCACTATACGACGTCTCTGCGGATGCGTATTATCAATTAGAGTACGCGTGGTGCGAAAACGATCCATGGTTATTCAAATTACTTGCTCGGATGGACGATTATGTCGACCGTAAAATGAACGTAGTGCACGGTAAGTTTCGCGAACCGAACCAAGATTTTCGTAATAAATTTGCACAATTTTCAAGCGTTGTTCTGGCGTAAGTCTATTCATGGTAAAATGTCAAACTAAACTGAGCACAAATCAGCTGTCTGCTGTCAAATTGGCTGTCGCTGGAAAAAGTGTTACCAATTCGAAAAACATCCTTTATATCCGACAGAGTTATGCAATGAGGTATTATTTGTGAAATATTTTAATAATGATTGCATATACATTTTGATTTACTACAAAACTTGTATGATAAAGCTGATAATGCATCACGAAGAGCTTCATGGGATTTTGCGATGATGCCGGCGTCGACCAACTTCTGAGTTCTCAAAAATTGTTCCGGTTGTGACAATCTTAGAGTCACGCATAAGTTTTTCCAACACTACGTTAAATAGTAGATAGGGCAGTGTATTTCATTATCTTACATGGAGCAAAGCAAAACGGGTCATTTCTGAAATATTATCGTGGTTCACCCTGTTGTGAAGTCTCTGTCCTGCTCTCCCTCTCTCGATCTTTTCAGATAATACGCTCATATATATAAGAAATGGCTACAAACACAATATTGTAGAAGAAAAATAATCACGAGGAATACTACGGTGTAAGTGCACTGACCAAACACTAAGATGAGAGGCAATACAATAGGTATACCAAGAATCGGTTAGTTGTGACAAAAATCAGAGAAATATGAAAAATCGTAGAATTATTTTTGTGTGTTTTGTTTCTATAACAACAATAAAGTACATATCTTTACTTATTTTAAGTACATACAATATACGGAGAAGAGATAAATTTATGCACGGTATTCGTTCTGTTATATGGCGCAAGTAATATACATACATTTATCGATGTGTCAATTCTAATTTTATATGGTTTCAGCTGTAAACCGAAAAAGCTTAATGTCGGCGGTCCAACGCATTCATTATTGCCTCGTATTTAGTCACTTTATCGGTGCAATGTGTGTTGTAATAATCTATGCATTTAATTACAATATGCTTTAGTGTGAACATATTGAATGTAATGTTATTAGTGTAAACAAATAACCTATAACTATATACAATATAGCAGGGGCGTACACTGGGCATGAACTTAGGTTATGCGGCGGTTAATATTGATTCTCCAAAAGTACGATGTGGTATACTGTCACTAGTAACTATGTCCACTCTTTTAGAAGCGTGTTTTATATACCTCTATTAGTTGTTCCATTCTTAATATTACTACAAGGCGCATTTTTTATTTAAATATCGGAATTTTTTTTTGAAAACAACATCATTTTTACAACACTTCAATTTATTCGGACGCTACACACCTTAAACCACTTCCCATGTCTGTATTCCGTCTTTGAGTTCATCATCGTCATCAAAACGCTCGCTACCAAGGAACCGCTTCAGATGAAGGAAAATATGGAAATCACTTGGCACCGAATCAGGACTAAACAGGACATACTTGGCGATGAATGTCAGCTGGTTTCATGTTTCGTGCATTCAAGAAACGAATCACGGACCGATTGTCTTGAACATTTCAACCACTCACTACAAGGTGGACACACTATGTGAATGTCTCTCACGTTGCATGTGGTGAGTCAACAAATGAAGAAAATCATTGCGAATGCGCAACAACGCAACCGCTATGCTACACCGGGAATAAAAACCGCGCCTCGTATTATTCTTGGGAAATTTTTCTACTTAAGTTGAGGGCTAAAAATATTAGCACGTTCAGAATTGAAATACATACATTCAAATTCGCTTCCAATACACTCTTGCGGCGTTTTGCAACACATCTGTTCAAGCGAAGACGAAGCGCGACAGACCGAACTGTTTAGTTCGTGTATGTTGTGGACAGATTTGCGAAACACAAGCGCAACTTTACTTTTCTAATTTTTTCCCGCTAGATGCTACATACTTAGTAGTTACATAATATATATAAATATTTAATTCAATTATTGCTGTGTGTAATACAGAGTGCAATATAGTTCAATATAGCTGCTTACATAAAATTGTGTTGGTTGAGTGAATAAATTAGAAGAGAATGTACAGTTGTTTGTAGCGTAGTAGACAGAGTAAAGAAAGTTTGGACAACCAAAGAACGTGCATGGAATGATGTATGAAAGTATACGTGTAGATGCAATAGTGGTGTGCCAGGACTAAAGAGGGTGACATTCTAACATATCTGCATACTCCTGCGAGGAAACAGCACGATGGTGAGTTAGTTAGTTAAATTGTTTCAGCTTCACCTTAATATAAAGTAAATTATTTATCGATTACAATTTTTATTTCCTTTTTTTTTGTTTTTTCATTATTCTCAATTTATATTTGCTGATTGGCTGAACCAACTATGTAAAATATTATTATTGATTACCACCGCTTACCCACCTCCTACGCAATAAGCTCAAGGCTCCTATCTCGGTCCTACTCATTCGCCGCCTGGTTGGCATTTTTTAATGCTACTAGGCAGCTATTTGATAGCGCCCCTCATATTAACAGGGCGATACCGTACAGCTGCCAAAACAAGATTTGTCTTCATTGTCCCCGGTTGACTCACTTTATTAGTAAATATAAAATAATACAATTAACAAGGCCGGGGAGCAGAGGGGAAGTGAAGAGGCACTACCTTCCGGGAAACGAGACGGCCCAAATTAAATCATATATTGATTAATCGTGTAAAATTTTTGCCTCAGCACGGCGAAGCAGATATTAAAATACTATACGTGCATACATTTTTAATAAATAAATAAATAAATAATACTGTCCTATTAACCTATACGGCCGTAATCACGACGAACACAAGCAAAAAATAGAAATTCTAGAAGATTTGTAAAATATATATGAGCAAATCATTTCAAAATACTTTTTTTGCCGCATTGATTGGCGTATTTAAATTTAGAAATTGACCCACAGACTGCTTGCACTCGCCTAAAGACAATACCGCGAATAAACTATCCCCACTAAACAAGCAAGCCCTTTTTTGTCTCTTGAACATTTTGACAAATGGTTCTTCCGCGGTATTGGACTTACACCTACGGTATAATGTATCTGATTACAGTAGTACTGTGACATGAACAATGATATATCATCACCTTTGCGATAATGTATTATGTACTGAACTAATCTTTAGCTACATTGGCTCCTGTTCTCTGAAAGAGTTGAATTTAAATTGTGCTGGTTGATTTACAAGGCGACACAACACGGCGCCTCTGTATCTTTAATAGCTTTGTAACTCAGACAATTTGAATGTTAGCCTCTACTTCAGCCGCAGGAAGACTTGTAGAACCGAGCAGCCGTTGCCAGAAGTTTAGTGAACGGGCATTTGCGGTATCAGGCCCAATAGCGTTGAACTCTTTGCCCTCCGTCATAAGAACAGTGCATCAGAGACTTTATTTAAAAAGAGACTTAAACCCACCTTTTCGAATAATCATTTCCATAAGTTCAAAGATATTGTAGGACTGTAAACAGTTTATGTGTAAAGCGCTCTTAAGATGAATTTTTTTACGAAAATGGCTCAATAATATTTATCCAATATTATATTATTAGCTTATTAACACTTCGGTTTCCGTATACAATGTTATAAAAAAGTTTTGAGAGAAAACACAATGTATTCAGTGATAAGCAAGCTGACAGAAGGTAAAGCGGTAGACTGTCGTGCTCCGGGAGTGATGAAATGAAAGAGTAATACCACTAATGAACATTGTGGCAAATTTATCACTGAGACTCGTCCTCGCGCCTCTAGAGATGAAGATGTTATTTAAAATATGGTTTTAGCGACTGGCGCTGTCTTGTGCCCGACTTTTCTATTGTAGATGTTTTTCTTCAACAGCCTCGTGGGACTCGGAAGTCCATGACCTCTATCACAGTAAAACGCCATCTACCAGTTTAGTCTGCTGATCACTCTTGCAGGTCTATTTTGGCATTATCTGCCCATCCACGTCTCAGTCTTCCCCTCGGCCTCGATACTGTTGGTTTATGGGATTCATTTACTCTCTCAACATATCATGTCCATTGCTTCATTGGTTTTTTTTTCCTCAAGACATCTGAGGCGGTATACCTTTCTTGAAGTTCCAGGTTCTTAATCTCCTCCCTTCTCCAATTAGATTATCAAGTATTGGGCCGTAAATTTTATTTTCGAAGATAACCTATTTTTGCTGTTTCTGAAATAAGTTTGTAGAACTCCATAAATAAACACTTGTTTTTTTATTCTACTTTTATAATTTACTTGAGACGCATTTCGCCTTGTAAAGGCATTATCAATCTAACAATTGAACTGAACAACTTATATTTATATCTATAGTGGAGGACAGCTATTCAATTTATTTGTATGAGATGTAATGGGGCATTGAATTTTGAGAATTTCCATTCATTTTTTAATGCTCTATTCTGTTTCAACACTAATAGTATTTGAATGTCATAGGTAGTATATAGAAAAGAACAGCTATATAATTTTATTATCTTCTTATGTTGTATATAACGTATTTTCTTGCTCTAAAGTGAGACACCATGCTTCATATATTAAATGTTTAATCATTATTTTTTGTGACAACATATTCAATAGAATATTTTTTTATGTCCAATTTTATCTTTCAGAAGTTTCTTAAAACATCGCGTGACCAGAATGATTCCTACTTCACTGCCCCTAAGGGTATTTTTCTGTCCCTGCCTTCACCTACAAGGAATTAAAAACAGCCGCGAACCCTTCAATGCCCGACTCACCCATCTTGTCGGGACACGAAAACAGCGATCGCGAGCGGGTCCCGCCAGCTTATTATTCAAGTTGTTATCAACAACTTTTTGAAAACTTTGAAATATTTCAGCCGAAACCACACCCCGGACCTGGCTAGGTTTCCCGGCACGTCGTGTGTGTACAGTCCGGCCCACATTTTTGTTAACACATCGCCCGTACATGGCTTAGGCATGTCACGCGAATTCACCCGTTCACGGACTCGGCGCCGTTCCATAATACGTACACGTTCCGTAGTTCGATTTTTTTAAATTTAATCAATTCATAAATGTGTTAGATTGTTTCGTATAATATTTGCATATTTTTTATTGTTATATGTACACAAAAATTGAATAAAACAACGATAGTTTTTGAAAACTAATTTACTAGCAGCCATCAAACTGTCCGGCACCATAGGCCAGGGTGGTTGGTTGGAATCCAAAATGAGTGAGTGTCTTCATTTTTCACGATCTTTGCACTAAAGATAAACTCTCCACCACATGCAAGAAAATAATTATTTCATGCACTGGGCATGGTGCTAGAAGAGATTGGGATAGTCCAAGATCGCGAAGAGTGAAGGCAACCAGTTCGCGTTATAGAAGCAAAATATAAGACCGCAATGGTCAGTCACGAGGACATCTAACATTACTATAGAACTAGCGTGGATAACTATAGAACAATAGATACATTCTCAGCCTCTACTTCAACCACAGAAAGGGTTGTAGAACCGACCAGCCGTTACCTGAAGTCTAAGTTTTGTGAACGGGCATTTGTGGTGGAAGGCCTATGAAACAATACATCTGAGAAGTTATTTAAAATCAGACTATATACCCACCTTTTCAAATAATCATTTCTATAAGTTCAAATAACAATTTGTAATACAAATATAATAAAGGACTATAAATAGTTTATATGTAAAGCGCCCTTGAGCTGAAATTTTTTACGAAAATGGAGCTGTAAAAATTATCCAATGTTATTATTATTAGCATTGTACGTACATGATATTTAAAAAAAAGTAAATAGTACTCTCACGGTTACGTGTTAGTTAACATCAAATATCAATGTTTTGAAAATCAAAAAGTTTTGTAATATGACTAAAGTAAAGTTTTGTAATATGTTTTGCAATATATTTGTAATTACCTACTATAGTGAACTCGCAGTATCTATGTATAATATGTCTTTTTGGTAAATGATTATGTGTTTCTCTTTCTTTTAAATCCATTACAATTCGTAGAACGGACGCTATTTGTCTTTCTGCGCAAAAAGATAGATTTCGAACGTAGGGGTGAATAAAATAAAAGGTAAACCATATAATTGTGCTATATATAAATCATCGACATAAACTTTGAACTGATTTCAAACTTCATACGACTATGACTGACTTTGAAACCTTGATAGAAGGATCATCAACCATTTCCTAATTTAAATCTTTTAAAATCGGAATGTAACCTTTTAGGATAGCTGATATTTGCATGTATTTGGATGCATTTAACCCAAATTTAGGGTGAGAAAATCTAGTTGTATTGCTAATGGTGAATATTTAAAATACATCAATTTTAGTACTTTATGATTATTCGCCTTGCCGCACTTTTAGGCTGTAGTAAATTTGATGTACGAACAACCCGCAAACGTTTTTTACCACGGGCGTAAAAAGTTACTACAGTAAATATTTACAATCATTAAATGTTACTACTGATAACACAACCGAGCCTTAGTGTTAAATATCTTTACTGCTAAGGATATTTTAATCCTTAGATACAGTGCGTGGTGTGTATAATATTAAAATTAAAAATAAATATTAGAAATCAAATTATGGATGTTTTATAATTCATTCATGTCACTGGTGCCTGATTTTTGACCACCTTTGAGCAAATAATAGAGAAATGATTTAAGGTGTGCCATCTTCACCATTCGATGTAGTATATATTATGTATTCGGTAGCTGTCTGTTCTGGATTTTCTATTGGTAATGTTGAATACATTCATTCAATCCATCCAAATAAAAATACATCAACCTTTGTGAAACTGGGCTGTTAGACGCCGATGGTCGTTCTCCTTGCAGTCTTGAAACTTCTAAACTCTGCTGGCCAGCATCTTTTTTTATACATACATTTTTTTACATCATCGCCATACATTTTTATACATCATTTTTATATCATATATATACGATCGAACCGAAAATCGTATCTCATCAGAAGCAGTTTCGCTTTTGTTTTAAATCTGCACAAATAGAATGCACATATTCAAAATTTATACTAGACCTTCCTATCGAAGTATAAAAACCCGTATACACACATTAATATTCTTACCGTTTAATATGAAGAATTCAACTGACTTGGTGGTAATAACCACCGACACAAAATATTTAATTATAATCATGTATACATATTTAATTCTGGTAGGCTGTTATTTAAACCGCTACTGTGATTGTCTATGTTCTAAATGTAACTATCGGTTGTCTAGTTTCTTCTTCTAGTTTTGGTTTGTAGCAGACCAGATTGTATCAGATACCAGTCATCATCATTAGCGTATGTATAAGGGGGTCTTTGTTCCCATCTTGCATTGAAGTTTCAGTTTTTTTTGGTTATTCCACTGCCGAAATGCTGCTTATAGACAATAATGATTCATTTTTATTATTTTTAAACTCGTATGGAATGACACCTTCCATATACAAATTTTACTGGTCAAGGCTTGTTTTTCGTTACAGGTGCTAATTAAGTTTATTGTGTGTACAGCGGCTGGCCATATTTTCCGCTATAATTGCTGCACGTTTTGGTTTTGTCGTCAAACCCTTTGGAATTCTGTCAGCCCTGGTTTTGTTTTGGGGTTCACTCAACCCGCCCCGTGTCATTTAACGCGGGTTGGAACATTGTTTTATTTTTCATTCACGGTAGGTACCCGGCTGTACATCTCATTCACGCCTAGTACTTTATCGCCGCGAGTGTTGCCGGTGTACATTGCGGGCAGTGTAAGGATATTGTAAGCCCGTCTCTATTGGCTCGCAATACAATCTGAAGTTTATTGTCTTTGTCGATTTTGTTTATTTTCAGTTTCAATACTCCTTTTTAAATAATATTCATGTACCGAATTTTTATTTTCCATAATGAATGTCATTAAAAAACTGGAACCCCCTCGAATCTATCAAAAATTGGTCTGAATACTTCCGTCCGATCGTTGAGATCTCGAACTCTATTTCACGATTTATCAAAATTTGTATCACCTATCTCTTCAATCCACAATAATATTGCTTTTTCCCGTCTATTATCTATGACTTTCTGGATGTGTCGGCTTCGGACGTCATGCCATTTGTAGCTGTAAAGTGCTTAGTTAATAGGCCAGATCTGTGAGACGCGAATACAACAAAAACTAACGTTTTTTTAATATATTTAGGTTAAGATTACTCAAATGTTTTTTCTTTTATATATTCAATAACAGTACATAAATATATATCCAATTTTAAATGAGTGAAATCGTATTACAGCTGACAGATATATTGAGCATTTGTCACCTTGTCATAGATAAAAAAAACATCCTGTCATCTTATCTGTCTCATGGTCATATCGCATCGCACTCTATGGTTTATTTCTTTGTCTATGGTAGTACTGTCAAACTGAGACTTTAATGTTATGTGTTTTTCAAGAATGTTTTCAGGTGGATATACTTATATATTTCAAAGTTAATACGTAAGAACACCGTTTGTACAATTCCAGGGAGAAGAATACAGAATGCACTAACAGAAAACCAAGTGGCAATAGCCGAATGCTTTTCTGTTAATTCAAAAATTGCCTATCTGCTAGTAACATACATATTTCATCAAATATTGCTTACGTCAGCAAATTCTTATTGTTCAATTGAACGTATGGACTGTAATCTATCTTGCAAATATTGAGTAAATTATCCTTCCTGATTTTGTAGTCGATGCTGTCTCCTTTGTACGCACTGGTCAACAAGACGTACTCGTCACGCTCGCGATCTCTAAAGTGCGCACGCCTGTGACATGTGCGCGAAAAGAGCACATTACAACGACATAAGCAACGTGATTGTTTTCAAACGAAAGCAGTATTTCTGTAAGATTTATTACTGATTATTAATTTTCATTTCAAATCCATGTGACGGTGGCGTTATCAATTGAAGAAGTTTCACATCGAAAAACCTCGCATACTTGCACTTGAATGTTTTGTGCGAACCGCCCTTCGCTGTTCGTCACTCGCGACCCTGCGCTGGCTCGTCTAAGGCTGTGTTAGTAAGTCGCCCCGTGCCGGCGGAGGTACTTTTCCCAGATTTATGGTATCGCACTCATTTACACTTTATAAAAATGTGTACCTTCCGTAGTTTGAGCCTCAATTACATGCGTGTACGGTATAAATACCGAGCCGCGACACGCTCCCACCGTGTTTTATGTAAGGCATACTCTAAATTATTAAAATGAATTACGATCGCAACTGATTCATATTTTATATTATTGCCTAATAATTTCGCTCGCCTTTTTTTCTACCAAATACTTATCCGCCTCTTCTCTTTGAGTACACTCTTTAAAAGCTCCCTAATAAAAATAAATTGCACATCCCTATTTTAATTATTTATATTTTTAATATGCAGATTATCAGCAGGGCGTTAAATAATTCTGATTGGTAGTCGTTATATGACGTTTATCATCATTTTTGTAGCAATAAGAATAAAGTAGATGACTTTAAAATAACGAAACGATAGATGTATTAATTCGAAAATTTGTCGTCAATCCACTGTGCCAGTATAGCATAATCGGATAATGCATATTCCCCGGATTGGAAGAGATCCAGGTTCGAATCCCGGTAGCAACAATAATGTTTTTCGGTAAAATTTATTTTATATGTATATCTTTCTAATGAATACATTTAATTAGTATTTAAAATATCACAGACCTATGTTCTGAATAATTACAACTTCACAATAATAATGTGTTCTCCTTAATAGTATTTTAAATCATTATTAACTTTCGTTTATATACTGAATACGTTTATATTGATGTGTAAACATCTTTTAACTGGCATCCAATCTAAAAAATTTCGCACTAGAAAATCGACTAGAAAATCGTTACACTACGTTACTTTCAAATTCATATGTTTACAAAACCACAATACTCGCATGACAATAATTAAAATGAGTAATTCACGTTCCAGTAGGTAGATAGGTATACAACTTATTTGTGATTTCATACCATACCCTGGTCCTGCTTGCAAAAAGTTAAGCAAACATTTTTTATGACGTCAAAAATATATGTAATAAAATTTTTAATGGCAAAGAGTTCCACGATTTGGGCCTGCCACCGCAAATACCCATTCATTAAACATAGACTTTTGGCAACGGCTGATCGGTTCTACAACCCTTCCTGTGACTGAAGTAGGGAATGACTAGAAAGTTTGACGTCTAATATTCAAGTTGTCAATAGAGGTAATGGGGAAATGGAGCCAATGTAGTTCATGTAAAAGGTATGTTATGGGAGAGAATTTAGAGACTCCATATATTATCCGTGCTGCCACATTTAGAATAGATTGTAATCTATACAACTGAAACATTAGTAGGCCAGCATAGATGCTGTTACAATAGTCAACACGTGACACCACAATTAGTAGACTGGCTGCCTCAGCGGGAAGATGCCTCCGAATACTTTTAATCTGTCTCAATTGATGTCAGCATGCACTGACAGTTTTGTTGATTTGTGCATGCCCAACAACTTAACTGCTGATGCTAAGCAACTGTTTAAAAAAAAAATTTAAAATGTCATAAATAAATGTAATAAAACTGCATATCTTCCTTCTTTTCCATTAAACTGTACACACATATACACACGCGATGCTTTCACATAACCATGAGAGCATAAATAATTATACTCGCTCGATTTTTTTTAAATGTCACCTTTATCGAGGCTATAGTGTTTCTCGGCGTGTATAAGGGAGGCGAGCCCGAAGGGGTGGCAATGGGAAGGGATGAGGTGGCCTCTTTTTTTAAGAAGGTGGTGGCTGACCGCCTTTTTCCTAATATTTCTTCCTTTGTTTTTATTTCCTGTTTGTTGTGTCCTTTGTAATTTTATTTCAGCACTTATAAATCTTATCACGGAGGTTGTAATTTTATAGTTTCACCCCGATAATGGTGTACACTTTGTATAAAAATAATGTTAACACGTAATGGTGTGGATAACAATCGAGAAACGGGTCGGCAAGGTAGAAATTAATATTCCGGCGGAATTTGGTCGAAACTAAATTAAACACAAGGTGAAAATGTTTTACGCGAGATTGTATGAATCTAAAATAATACAATTCTCAAACGTTTTCTCAAAAAAAAATTCTACAAGAGTACAAAGGAATGATAAATCAATTTAAGGAATTCACGTATAAAAAATATATGTTTATTGTAAAAATATAGGCTATTGTCGCCTTGTACATGTGCACATTGACATGGATGGTGTTCACATTTCTGGAAGCACGCCTAGAACTATTGAATACCTGTACCATTCTTCTTGTTGAAATTAATTCTTTATTTTTAGTATAAATCTTATTATTTTGATAATTCCTTTTTTTTTGTGATTTTAAAATATGATGTTCATTCACGTTTTCCAACCTTAACTTAGAATCATTCCGTATATATAGAGAAATAATAGAAATTTTCAAACATAATAATATCATGAACAATAAAAACGACTCAATAAGAATTCCACACACCTGGACAAATATCTTAGATCAGTCCACGTGATACGCAGCATCCATCTCCAGCACCACATCTCGAAGGCGCGAAAGTCTCAAGGATTACGTTTGATTTATGTACATTTAAGGCAGAATTTACATGCGCAGCTTTATTTATTATCTTTAAATTTTTCCGCTATATAATTCTAGTTAAAAATTTTACATGCGCACTCTGAATTATTTGCGAGAGTATCTACATACTTAATACATAATATATCACATACATATGTAATTTTGATTTATTTTGCAGAAATTATAGTTATGCACAGCTTATTTGATTATATAGAGTGCACCCCCCTGCTAATTTCTCCGTATCGTCAGACTGGTCATCGCTAATTTTGCCATTCCAATTCGTCTTCGAATTTCTGCTACACACCCTCCACGTTTTGAAATGAGAGCACCCCTATCTGCGTATATGAACTCGTCATCAACCCTTAAGGAGTCGACGATGAGGACATACGTTTTGTTTTTATTTATTTCTAGTTCTAGTTTACTATTCTCAACTTCTACTTCGAAGGAAAGAAAATGACATGCCTGACGCCTTAAAGATGTGACGGTATCGCATGCTATGAAAACCTAGGACTGCGAAACGAACTAATGTTACCATTCTTAAAGAAAGGCTCTTTACAATATGCTGAAAATAATTCTTTCATACTTTAGGCATGTTGCTAGAAGAGATGGAGATAACTAACTAACTTACCATCACACCGTTTCCCAGCGGCTTTAGGCAAAGAGGATAGAGCGCCGCACTCTTCTGTCCTGACATACAATTCTCGTTTCATCCACATTCATACATATTCTTTTACAAGCTCGCCGATTATTAAGGTTTCTGACAGGACCATCTTCCAGTATCTGGTTTATCGGATTATGCTAAGTCTTCTGCGGACGTCTTCTACTTTTGGTGCCATCAACGATAGCGTCATATATCTTTTTTATCATTCTTTTCTTATGTAAATAGCCCGTGTACTTTAGAAGCATTGTAAATAAATAAAAGAATAACACAATTATTTTAGCTTTGTTGTTCTCTATTATTATTGTTAAGCAGAGTTACGTTGCAGCGCAGTGCGGCGGCCCGGTCGTACTACCGTCATACCGTATACTCCCCGGTCATATCCTAAAACGAATCAACATTTTTCATATAAAAAGGCCGCGCTGAAGTGCCGTGTTTTCGCTCCCGTTAAAATTAAACGACATGTGTAGCGACTAAAATCGTTCGGCAATCAGCGACACGCATGTCCGTACGGGCTGCGCCTCCAGTCGTCAATTGTGAAACTGTCCACTTAAAAATTCCGTTGGCACACTTCGTTCCATTCGTTTTTTGATAAATCGACTCAATTTTGCAAAAACTTCGATGCGACACTCCAATACCAGTACAGTCCCTCAATGCTTTTTTACTAAACTCCACCCTCTAGTAAGCTCCCATGGCACACCGACCATCGACATAATATTAAATGTACATATAATTTCTATCAGTATTCATACACTCGCCATAGATTGGGCACTTAGCGAATCCTATTCCAGTATTAAGGCGACGATTTTGAGTCAGTAAAGTCGGCAATGCTTTTATCTTCGGGCGTTTTGAACTGCGAATCAACTAAGTGGTGTTGTAGAAACTAGTGATGGAAAAAATGCTACTCTTGACTCACACGTGTGATTGTATTTGATATACCATAATATCAGTGATTGAGAACTGTGACAATGAACACAGTTTCATTAATAATATGCATGTACCGCACGATATAACAATAAACGAAATAAATAAAAAACATAATTTTGTGCGTATTTACTTATATTATTCAAACTTCATTCGCGTAAAATCACAAAGAGAATGAAAACCCTTAAAAAATACGAGTTTATTTTCGGGTCAAATGCGTAAAACGTTTTAGTAGATTCACGAATTATAACGTCATTCCTTCATACATATTTTCACATCCAAACATAAACAAAATAAAGAAATCACGATACACCATATTCCTAGATATTCAATCACTGATAGTGAGTGTGACTCAAAGACAGTGATTGACTCACGGTTCGTGATTTTGAGTTCATCACTAGTAGGAACCGTAATAAATGATAATCAGAAAGAACTAAGTCTGGAGGATAAGCCGCGTAAGGGAGAACTTCCCAATCCAACGAACGTAGTGTGGTATATGACTTTGCGTTGTATTAGTTTCCCGATCTAATTGCCAGTAAATGGTATTCCTTGTTAAACTGCGTCACTCAAATAATAATAATTACATTAAATATTCCCTATATACAAAGTGTTACTCGCAAACTTTGTCAATACCGTGCGACTGACAAAGTTTTCATTTCATTCAGTGACGTGAGCAGTTTTAGTTAACAACGCGGATCGCGGCAATTAGGCGGTAGAATACGGACAGAACAGATATACATCCATAACGACGATCGCCAGGTATCTAGTTAGTTGCAAAGATCAGCAAACTGGCCTTATTTTATTTTAGTTTTAAGATAAAACCTTATCTATAATTATATTACGCTACAACTGCCAATAGTGGAGTACACTCTGTATTTTCACGTGGTGGCCGTGTATCATCGCCGAATCGATACATTACGTATATAAATTAATTTACAAATACGTCTGATTTAGTCTTTTTTTGCATTAAATGGTTAAGTTAAGTTATACAGTGGTAGACCACTTTTCTTTTTTAATAATGTATTTAATATTTAAAACAGGTGTTATGGAAACATTAGCCGTGGCTGCGCAGTGCCCACTATTGCCCGTAAAGCGCCTGTTATACTGCATTTTAGGTGTTATGAGAATTAAGTGTGTTTACCAGATTTCTATCGAGAATTGTACATTGTCTTTCGTTGGATTTTGTTCTAGGGGCATCCATATGTAATGTCACTTTTTTATATATTCAACAACAAAAAAATCAATAATATAATTCCGGTAATTATCGATAATCTTTCTCCATTCTAGATAGATCTGAACATATACCAGTCCGATGAAGCAGCATCTGGAGAATATGACGGGTGTGGCAAGACTTCCCAACCCAGTTTCCCAGAATGTTTCTTATGTGATTCTGGCGCGAGGTCTTGCGTTATCATACACTCTTTAAAAACCCTTTCGATTAATCAATCAATACTGGGCATTATGAAGTGATTTTCAATCGGTCAAGCTGTGTATAGTAATTCAGGAATTATGATTTCATTGAGATTCAGAAGCTCGTAGTGGATGATTCCGGCACACTTGCAATAACACTTTTTTAATGTGAAAAGCTTTCTCCTGGAGATTACCGATGTATTTTCTTATGTGGATTATTGAAAAGTATCCACCCTTCGTCCTCGGTAACATTTTTTTGAAGAAATGCACGCTGAAAGCTGATGGACGACTAGAGATTCTGTATTCTAGACTTTTTTCAATTCCCGAGAATTGAGACCGAGAATTTTATTTAATTAAATTAAAAATTAAGCTTACATTTATAAATTGATGACAAAAAACAACTGATAAAGAAACATATCAGAAGACAATAACGTATACATTTGGTCAAATTCAATAACAAAATGAACTCCCCTAATAATAATAATAATTTTTCGAATAATTTCATCTCATCTAAATTTTGATTCGTCAAAAGATGACACGATTTTATTTGAAATGTTTACATCAAATTTTACAAGGTTAATCCCCTTTTTGAACAAACCGACCTAACTATTCCCTTCAGAATCTTTATAGCTAACCATATACAAGAATTCACACACTTATGAAAAAAGGAGGTTAAAAAAGTATCGAAATAATTATATGTGCCAATTATTATAAAAGTGGTATTTCTTTCGTTTCGAGATATTTAAAGGTTTGCGTTTGAATTATAAATATTTTTATATTACACAACACAATGTCTCAAAATTTATTTAGTCTACTAGATTTATAATTTATTTCGACATATAAATGTTGCATGTAGCGTATATGGAAATAAAGGTTGAAATGACTTGCTATATTATCAAAATAAACACTAGCGGAATCTGTTAAACATCGTAACAATACAATGAATATAACGCTTCAGATTTTTCACAATTGCATCATATTATATTAATTTAAAACAATGTGACGCGAAATAATTGATAATTTTTTTTAATTTCTTGACCTATACCACTTTTATAATAATGGACACATATCTTTCTAGTTGGTTCATTAAATTTATATAACTTAACTTAATTTGTTTAAAATTAATCATATCAAGAAAAATCTCGAGTCTCGGGTTATTTTTTTTAAATTCCCGAGACTCGAGATAGCAAAAATTCCCGGGAATGTTTTCCCTGGTTTTCTCGACACAGGATCCCTATGGAGGACTTATATTCCTTCTCTACATACCTTATTCAATCGGTTCCAGCACCGTTGAACAATACATACATGAATTTAATTGTTGAACAATCAATACGAATTGTTAGGAAAAAAAAAGTAACATAAAAAAAACGATATTATGCTCGCGATGCAGGCTGATCAGCTGGTCGCTGCCCTTGCAGTTTGCCGAACTGCGCGCGTCACACCCCGCTTCCCGTGTCTCGGCGTTTTATGGCAGGCGCAGACCTTCGGAGCAAACATCACACAGCCTGGACGCTTATCATCCCACGGGTGACAGCCGCGGAGCCGAGTCTGCACTGAAAGCCACACGATTTTTCCATAAATTATGATGACCGACTGTTTTGTGCTACAGTCCGTTCCGCCCCGTAGCCGCCCAAGGTTGGAGCCAATTTCGTATGCATATTGTTTTCGCAATATTTTTATTAAATTATTTTTTGCTCGGTGCAACCTGTTAATTAGTTCGATGTACCTGGTTCGTGTCAAGGAACTTTAACCTTAGCTCTTGTTCGCTGTGCTTGTTAGCAATGTTGCATTAACGCATCGGTGTCATCGAGTTACAAAGCATTGTCACGTTTAATTATTTTATTATTGGCCCGTCTCCTTAGATGTTTTTCTATCGTTTAGAATACAGTTGATTGATAATTCTATTTTTAAAAAAGGTGCAGAATGAGAAACTGTTTTATGAGTGGTTACTCTCTTGCCAGTTAGAGCAAAACGCCGGTCTAATGTAAGCATAATTTGAATGAGATCCAATTTAATTAAATAAATATCAGATATCTCATATAGACGAAGCTATTTTTACTATATTTTAATGGAGGGTATATAGAAATATGGGTAATTACAGGGCTTACGACCTGTTTTCGGCTGGCTTAAGGGATCACTTATATATATAACCCTCACCAATTCTCACCCCTCAATTTCCATATTTATCAAATTTTTGAAAGTTTTGAGCCCTGTAATTACCCCCATATTTCTATATATCTTTCATTAAAATATAGTAAAAATAGCTTCGTCTCTATGAGATATCTGATATTTATTTAATAACAGTGCCTTTATAGGTAAAATTCCAATAACTGTGTGTTCTTGGACATATTATAATATTGCTTTTCTAATTTAATTCTTTAGCTCAATGTTTATCACTTCCACCTCTATACTAGCATTCAGCGTCTTTTTTGCTACTATTTATACTATATACTGGGTGGCCCAAAAAAAGTGAGAACGTAATATAATTACATCAAAATTAGTTTAACTATATCAACAAAAGCTTAAATAGTTTACTAATTTACTTACTTACCTATATAACGTTTTATTTCGACAATTTCCGGTCGCCATCTTTGATTATTAATTTTCCTATTGATTATATTTGGTTTTTTCAAATTGTTGACAAAAATCACCGCAGGAGACCGTATTCTGATCAAACATTTTCGAATTAAAAAACTTCGGGGTGCTAGGAAAATGATCAAAGAGTTTCAAAACAATGCCTGGAGTATAGCTAGACATTACGGCTTAACTGGATATTACAGCGAGACGGAGCTCCATCTCACACTGCCAGAAATACATTCAACTTTCTTCGTCGTTAATTTCAATGAGCCAGGAATGTGGCCACCGAACAGCCCAGATTTAAACCCACTAGATTATGCAATATGGAGTGTTTTAATGATTTTTGATTAGCTAAATATTTTGAAAAAAAAATTATATTATGTTTTGAAATAACTCGTGTGTTATGAGATGTTCTCACTTTTTTTGGGCTACTCTGTATATATATATATATATATATGAATAGAAATAAACAATTAAAAATAATACAAAGTATATGTGAACATTGTAATGTAGTCAAGCATGTTAAATAAATACGATAGTAACAGCGGTTTATTTGTTTATAGAAGAAAAGGAAGAAACATAATGTTAATTATGGTTACAAAAGAACATTATTTCACAGCCAATGCTGCCGTAGAGTAAGCGGAATAAGACAGACGCTCCCTGAGTGGGGAGGTTTGGACAAAACATAAATAGAATTTGAGTTTCGCTCGTAATGGTCATGACTTAAATTAGATTTACATTTTCATTATGTTGTTACTTTATCGAGCTCACCATTTTTTTCTATCTAAGCATTGCTTTTTCTGAACTGGATCGTCTGTCGCATTAATAAAAAATAAGAAATTCTACGTCAAATGAAACGTCCAGAAAAATAACTTAACGTTATAGTTTTGAAAACCGATTGTTATTACAATTACATATGATTGTTACTTAGGTACGTACGTAAAATTTAAATCACCTTTTGATTTAAATCCATAACAATCAATGCCCCAATTTTTTCAAATACGAGTGTCTGACTTGAAAAATGACAAACGTACGTTAATGTATTTTAGAATTATATTTATCAGATGAACAGTACATAGAGGTGACGTTTTAGAATTCTTTACTACTTCATACTAAAACTTTACCCCTACTGTTCATATTCACATTAATGGGGGTGAATTAATGGTCTGCAATTAATCCAATAATAGCAGCTCAAAAAATTATATTAAAAGTTATCCTCAAATCCCCAATCACAACGAGCACTGACGAAATTTTTGATAAATTCAATGTCTTTGATATTAGACAAATATACGCTAATACTACTCTCAACTACATATATAAATACAAACAGACACATTTTAAAACAACACAAAACATAATTTCAAATACAAATAACCTTCAAACCCAAAGAGCACACACTACATTTGGTCAAAGGAACTACAAATATTTTGGACCTAAACTGTATAATAGAATGCTAAAAGACTTAAATCAATTGAATTGTCACAAGAACATGAAACTTTATATTAAAACTAGGATTCGTAATATGGGTAGAGCCAGTATTGGTGCACTCACCCAAACATATTGACTCATACCTATATTAATTATTGCTACAAAGTGATCCAAAAATTAAGTCCACCTTAAAATTGTTCTTCATATACACCTTTTATATGTTAATAAATCTTTCTACTTGTAATTTTAATCAATTGAACAATTGCTTGTAAACTATGCCCGTCTCGACACAGAATTTCTCTAGTGAGACGGGCACAGTCCAAACAAATTTTTATATGTATTATATAGTTACAAATAAATAAATAAATGACCTAAAATAATCCCTCCTTCCTTCCACACTCGAATAGATCGTCACTAAGCTAAGCTTAAATAATGTATCACCTCACCTGATGATGAGAGGGACTGACTGCACCTCACAAAACTATAATATTGCCAAAATTACTCAACACGAGTGCAGTACAAATTTTCATTTACGTCCGCCGAATAATCGTGACCGCCGAAGATTTTTTCATATTATTTATTTTTATTTTTAAATAAACAAAAATAACAACCGGCCAATTAAAAATAACAAACGACTTTTCAATAATGTCACTCTGCATTATTTGATCTACGTGTTTTTACAACGAGGGTCCTACGGGGATGTGTGAAGATGTTTAACCCATTTTTTGTAAAGACTTCTTCCAAATATTCGGTTAGGGATTTCATAATAATCGGATCAGAACCGGACGTCAGGGCCGGGTGTATGTTGACGTCATTATTGTCAAGTGACATTGGAATGTGAAGTATATTTTTTAATCTGAATTTAAAAAAACTTATATTGTATTTATTTATTGTTGGTGGTGAGATATTGTGTCCACGTGAAAATACAATATTCAAATAGTAGATGTTAAAAATTATTTAAAAAAATCAAATTCATGTGTGCACATTATGTGCACAATTTTACAATAATATTTGTATAAAACTAATAAGAATATATACAGAACAACATATATGTCGTTCTTCAACCAACATAAAACAAGCGCGTAGCAACATTAAACAAGCATATATTTACAGCTGCAATTGCTACATAGCAACATAAAAAACATGTTGACAGCTGTCAAAAATTTTGGACCCGAAGGTCAGGCTCCCGCCGACAGGAATCGCGGCCTGTCTCATCCAGTCGCTTGACTCGACACGAGTCCCGATCCACTGCGCTCCGACTCGCTTCGCACATATTTTATATTCACTTCTTTGTACCTCATCGATTGCAATATACGACTATCCGAAATAGAAAAAAACGCCTCCGAAGAGACTGGTAGCTGTGGATTTGAATCGCCGCTCCCACGTATCTATCCTTTTGTTACATTTTATCTTCCTCTTTACCAGTTAGATCAGATTTTCCCCCCTCTACTCCCAATCCCTTTCTATCTTATATTTTAGATTATCCTTGTCTGTTATTGTGCTGCATAGTTTCATAATAATAATAATTAGTTAAATCTGTGGAGACATGTAAGATGTTATTCGTCCTTTTTAATTGTACTGTCAGTTTCTTCATTAATAAAAATGTGTCCAAAATTATGTTTTTCTTGTCCTGTGTATTGTTTAGGGTATGGTCCACGTGGATAAACGGAACAATACTGGAAAGAAGAAAGACCTAATAGTCGATTGGGTCAATCTGGTTATCACTCCTTCAGATTATCAAAGGTAAAAATTTTATATTTTGACACTTCCGGCAGATGCGTGCACGACTCGCAGTCCCGGTTCCTCCCTGGCCAGATTCCGGGCGACACAATCCGGCGTGATTGTCACCTACTTGTCAGTATTTTGGGAAACTTGCCTAACGCCGGATTAGGCCCAGAGGCGCTGGACCTTAGGGTAATGAGGACCTGACAGTCTCGAAACATTTTTGTATGCGGAAATGTGTTGTGGGTTATTTTACAAAAAAATGTATGTCAATTTATTTTTTTGCGACAGTAAAAAAGTACACGCTTGTTATAATTAATTTCACAAGTTAACTATTGTTGCAAGTAGCGAATACCGACAATATCTTTTTTCATGTTTGTTCCAACCCCACGTGGTAAATTGACATATTTTCGTTTATTTAAGAAGTTTTACAATGTATACTAAACCAACATTCTACATAGTTTCTTTTTTTTTACGTCCTTCTGCGATTTCACGCGTGTCATATAGCAATGAAATTATACTAAAATAGTATATAAATAATTTTTTTTTTTTGAAAAGGCAGAATTCGAATCTGTCACAATTTTTTTGAATGTGACAGATTCGAACATCGTTGATCGACATTAAGAACAATTAAATTATCCAAATACCTACTTACCTTACTGTATACATACTATCATAACAGTATGTATGCACTTACGTACTGCATACGGTGTAACTATAAAAATTCTTAGACCGAGGAATTTTTTTCAATTCATAGATAAATTGGTAAACAAAAGTATGAGCGTATTAATCCAAATGTTATATTTTAATTATTTGGGTATTGTATTTTCGTCGGTTGTTTATTTATATTAAAGTTATAAAAAATATTCAATTTCCGTCATTACTATTTATTACATGACGGGCTATTTCTAGTGGTTACAACATTTTCTAACGCGCTGTTTAATATATTTTTCGTAACAAATTTTACTGGGGGAACCTCTGAAAAAACATATATATTTATTAGGAGAACACATTCTTATTGTGAAGTTGTAATTATTCAGAACGTAGCTCTGTGATATTTTAAATACTAATTAAATATATTAATTAGAAAGATATACATATAAAATCAATTTTATCGTATAATATTACTGTCGAGCCACCAGGATTCGAACCTGTATCTCTTTCCAAACCGGGGAAGGTGCATTTTCCAACTATAGTTGGATCCAGAAGAGATCCAGGGTCGAATCCCGATGGCGCAACAATAATATTTTTCGATGTAATTGATTTTATATGTATATCTTTCTAATTAGTATATTTAATTCATATTTAATATATTTTTATTCTAAACGATTTTTAAATATTATATATTGTATTCACTGAATGATATTATAAATTTAACAACCGACGCAACGTACTAGTTGCAAAATGAGCAGCCCTCATTTTTTTTTTAAATTTTCGCACATATCTTTTACACATTAACAATAAAACTTTGCTCTTTTTGAAGTAAAAAGCTCTTTTAAAATCGATGTTAGCCGCAAAGTCGATTGCCTTTGCCCGCCGCCACTTATATTAAAATTCGACCAATTGCAGTCTTCGTTGCCACCAGTACGAAAACTATGTTGTTTTTGAAAGATGGTGTACATTATATTTTAAAATATAGATATATCACATGCGTTTACTATAATAATGCGACTCCCCACAGCAGTCTGTGTGAACCGCGTATTTGCAGTGAAATACAATGCATATAAACATTAATATTATGGCATAGGTATATCTGAACGTATATAAATAAAAAATACGTGAACGCATAAAATAAAATACACATATAGAAACTTAAATTTAATTATCAATAAATATTTAGCACCAATATGTACAAACATGGTTTTTTTGTAGATCCATATGTCCAACTTATTTACTGTGTTATTTTCATTATAACGGGTATTTATTTTAGAGGTATAGAATGTAAAAGGAAATAAAACACTTAAAAATCGTAGTAATGGTCATGGTATTGGCTTTATTGGATAGATAATTTTATGCCATTATATATTTAACATATGATTTCGCGCATATGGGCGCCGCGGCTAGCTCTGGAAGTACAATTTTCGACCAGCAGGGGCCGTATGTCGGCAATAACGCGACGAATGTTGGCTTCCAAGTCGTCTATCGTCTCTGATTTATCGGTGTAGACAAGGCACTTCACATATCCCCGCAGAAAATAATCCAAAGGTGTTAAATCACACGATCTTGGAGGCCAATCCACAGGTCCTCATCGAATGTTTCCTTCAATAAATTGATTGTGGCGCGCGCTGTATGAAACCACAGCTCTTCCATATTAATGCCGTTCAATTGGGGAACGAAAAAGTCAGTAATCATGGATGTATAGCGCTCTCCGTTGACTGTAACGTTCTGGCCGGCATCATTTTTGAAGAAATAACATCTTCTTCGGTGCGCACTATACGACGTCTCTTCGGATGCGTATTATCAATTAGAGTATACGTGAGTATTCGAATTACTTGCTCGGATGGACGATTATGTCGACTGTAAAATGACGTAGCGCATGGTAAATTTCGCGAACCCAATTACGATTTTCGAAATAAATTTGCTCAATTTGCAAGCGTTATTCTGGCGTAAGTCTATTCATGGTGAAATGGCAAACCAAACTGAGCACAAATCAGCTGTCAGATATCAAATTGGCCGTCGCTGGAAAAAATATTACCAATTTGAAAAACAAACCTCTAATAAAAGCACCCTTTACAATGTACACTCGTTGCATTTATGTTGTGTTTTAAAACAGATTATAGCGATTATCATTCTTAGCAAAAAGCGCATTAAATATATTGCTCTTCAATAACGCTTCAGTTTTTCATTTTTATGTCCTAATATAAATATATGAATGTTGCTAAGATTTTATTATTCCATATTTTATTTCGAGATTTATTTATGAATCTAGGATCACATTCGTGAAATTGGTTCAGCGCACGGGCGCACTGCTGCGGGAGCTGCCACTGGTCATAAATGAATAATCTCCGAAACGAATTGGAAACGCGAACCCCTCGGAATTATTGATAGTTTCGCTGAGAGCCGCAGACGACGTATAAACAGCGCGCGGCCAGTTCACCGTTCGCATAACTTTGCCTAATTCGGGTAATTGGCTAATTCAAGATCATTACGTGCAGATTTATCGAAATGTTCCCCAGGGTCTGAATATGCCCAGATAAACTTCCTATCCTAATCCCAAGGTGGCGACGAGGTCGCCCGCCCAAGGCCACGAGAGATTGCTCTTTTTTTTTGCATGCACTTGCGAACGAATTCACGGGAATCTTCGTGGGATTTCCGATATGATAATCGTATGCAAAAATATGCATTATACAACATCTTCAGTTCTGCACAAGATTCGTGGAATCAATCACCTAACTCGACGACTGCAGTCATGCTATATATCCTCCAAATTGACTCCCAAGTTTATCATCCGATTTTTTGTTTATCATTTTTATTTTTAAATATTACGCAACACGCAACAAATTGGTCTATTATTTTAATGTTATGAATGTTGTCGGCAGAACCATTGTGAACTGGAGGTTCCTACGAGCTACTGCATCGCTCCCTGTCGTTTCATCTTCATATGGTGTAACGATTAATTTTTAAAACCATTTAGGGCCGGTTGTGTGATCAGTAGTAAATTTTTACCATGGTAACTTTTTATTTTAGTAACTTTTACCATTGCCCATAGTAAAAAACATTTGTCTGTTGTTTTTACATCAAATTTACTATTGTCAAAGAATAGATAATAAATCTCGCCTCACAGCGTGGCAAGACAAATTATCATGAAATATACTTTATCTAGGGCTTTATTTGCCTCTGCGTTCGACACCTCTCACTTTGGTGGTGAAATTTTTTCTGATTATTTGTTAATGTATAATGTGCACTGAGCGCATTAACGCGCTAAACTCTGTCATACCAAGCCATAGCCTGATTACACGCACTTTTTTACTTTGCAGGCACTATAGTCCCTTGCAGGGGATGAAGGCTTTGGATTTATACTTTTATGTCAAGACCCTTAAAACCCTAAATAAAAGGGCGCTAGAAGGCAACCTTTCCCGAAACCGTTGTAGAAGTTTCAACTTCTTTTATCGGTTCCACCCACAGTAGTACAGAAACGCGAAATGTACAATTAATAAATACAAAAGAAAGGAGATAAAAAACAAAAGCTAATGTAAGAGATTGCGAAAACGAACAGAGATTTAAATTTAAACCTTTTAAGTGCTATCTTTATTTAATTTTAAAATACAGGTATATAACAACATTACAAACAAACAGATAATCAAGTGTGGGTACAAGACAGCCATTAAAGGGCTAACAATCGAGTACACTCTCTACTGTACTGAAGGGTCTCGGACAAAACACAATGATGCATGAGTCACCCCACCCCACACCACACCACACACGGAACAGGTACAGGCCAACGGAGTTACGCATGAATAAAAAAGTATAATAAATACATATATCAATAGTAATACATACTTCACTTCCTTACAAATAATCATACATTGTTTTAATTATTTGTTCTCATCATATGCCGTGCACCCACTGTGTTCTATTCTGTCCTGGGTTGCATTCTTGGTCACATACGAATCTTTAAGATCGTGACAGACTAAAGCCATCCATATTGCTCGCGATCTTCCCGATCTTCTCCTATAATAGTAGTCTGTATCCTTTCACATCCATCCTTCGTATCGCGTCGTGTCCACACCATCTGAGTCAATACGTGATATTTTTTACAAACTGCTTACAACACAGCTCCTCGAATTTTTTTGGGTTTTCACGCCACGGTTTTCAGCTTTTTTAACCAAGTGTCCAATATTTTGTCCGAATATTGAAATTTATAACATCGATATTTTTGTGTTTCAGGCGGATAATTAAAATGTAATCTGGTACCAGATGGACTTGTATAATTAATAGCGGAAATATTATTCGTGGTGAAGCCTATTAATATTTCAAAAATCGAACAAAAGGCTTGTCACATTGACTAGTATTATTTTTAACACTACAATGTAAAAGTCCGACCGCGATTATGTTGCCGCGATCACCATGTTTTATAAGTGGCTGGGAGAACTGCAATGGAATCACAGTATTTCTAGAATTGGCTGCACTTTGTAAATATATTTTTATTGTTGTCTCATCGTACGATTTCCATCTCACGCTATAATCCAATCTAACCGTCGAAAAGAAAACGATTTGATGTAATAATTTAAGAAATGGATTCCACTTACATTATATCGCATTCGTTCTGTAACTGTCAAATCCCCGATTTGATGCTAAATATAAACACACGACGACGTCACGTAACTGTCGATATAAAACGCCATACCGGGTACTTTGCTTACACTAGATTAGTCTTTTAATATGAAGCTATGGTATATCAAGATGCTGGCTTTTCTCAAACACTAAATAGAGAAAAACCTATATATAAATAATCCTGAGAATGGTTTTTTGGGTAACTTCTAATTATTTAGGGGTAGTTTTCTCAACCCCACCCTATAATATAAAAATTAGAAAGAATGCAGATATCTGAACTCCAAAAAATCCATACATATTTCGATTTTAAAAATGTCATGTTTTGTGTTTAAATAATCTTTTTAACTGCAAAAATCAAGAAAAAATTTTCTTTTTTTATATTGGTCTACACAAAGTTTATTATTTATTAAAAATAATAATGACGCTATATACATTTTAATAAATATTTTGGAAATTGAGTTAAAATACTCTTTTATTTCACTATATTAACAATAAAAACATAATAAATATTTAAATACAGCCAATTACATACCCTCTCTTATCCATTTTAACTAATTTATATTATCAGCGTTTAAATTTTCGTTCCAATCGAGTCATATATTTAAAAAAACTTGCGGCGCTATTTGATTGCGTAAGTGATCACGTATTGACACCAAAATGAAAATATTGAAACAAAAAAATTATATTAGTGCATATTTGATAGTCTGTGACTTTTATGAGTAAATTTAATACACCAACTTATTTCAGAAAATAATTCAATACTTTATTAAATATATATATATAAGTAGAACAGGCAGAAACAGTAAACTCCACACAGTCTTATCCTGCTGGGATGATACTATACGTGATTAAAAATCAGCCATCTCCCTGGCGCTTGTCCGACAGCGACCGTGTTCCCCGCTTGGACCCGGCCTGATTATGAATATGCCATACGTGAACTGTCGCTATATAATCCGGGCACGCCTCGCGCGCGGCGGCGGCCCATTATTCAGTCGGATGCGTCACAATTTGTCGTCCTGGTCTACCCCAAAGCGCGAGCCGCCTTCATTACCGACCGAGAGGATATCCGTCGCCACCTCGGGGCCAGCTCACGTGCGGCTCCGGGACGAGTCGCCGCATCCTGAGCAAACTGCCGGCGACATTGGGTCAGTAGAGTGAAGCGGGCCAATCTCCCATCTCCGGAGATGTCATTTGGTGGAATGTCACGCGCTACCTGAAGCGGCAAAGGGCGGAGTCGCTTAATTTTTGTCGCCGGGTTTTTGTAATTATTATGTATGACACGTTTACCTATTCGTGTTTACACGCTTCGTAAAATCGACAATGGTTTATGATGTAAATTTATTTTATTTACATTAACTGAGTATTATATTATGATTCCAACTGGGCCTAGATAATCAAAACATATTTAAAATACAGAATAATGATATATATTGACAAATTCCAGAAACGCTTCGTTTGGTGTACAATTATGTAGTTAAAACCCATAAATTTACGGTAATATCGACTAGTTCCACATTACCGGCCGTAACAGAGAGTTAAGACGTCTGACTTTTTCTTTGGGGACGCGGGTTCGAATCCCCTGGTACTAGCTTTATTTTCACTCTGTACATTTAGCCGAGACACAAAACGCGTTTGCTTGTACCTACAGTGAACCCTCAATATTCTTCCATATTAATGTTCGTAGGGTTGCCAGATTTCTTGTAAGTCAAATCGGGAATTCTAATTGGAACAGGAACAGTATAAAATAAACGAAAATATAAACATATTATTCATTTACGACTTTTATATTTGTCTGGATTCGCTCTCGGATTCGATGGTACTACGCAAGGCAGCAGCGAGCCGTTTCTGAGCTGCGCGCCCACTTAATGTCAAAAGAGTACACTATTGCCATACTCATCCGAAAATTTTGAAAATCGGGTTTTTTGGGCGTCCCGAAAGTTTTGTTCAGGACACTGGAACACGAAGCTTAAAACCGGTGAGAATTCCGATTGATCGGTAGGTCTGGCAACCCTAGATATTCTTCTTGTTTTTCCGTCGAAGTTTTTGTTTGATATTCGTCCTTTTTTATATTTATGCTTCCCTAGGGAACGGATTAATGATGAATATTGAGGGTCCACTGTATTTTAATCATTTTCAATGTTGAAAAGCAGATTTTACGGAAATGCTGCACATGGTCGCATATTAGCGAAGCAGACACTACCTAGCCGAAGTAATCGACGATGGCCGGTTGCTTTCTGCTAGTTATTTTTATTTATTTATCCTGTATTTATTTTTTCTTTCTAATCCGGAACCTTGTCATTTGTAACCATATTAATCAAGCTTATTTTTAGACTCTCTGTAGATCCACATCTCAAATGCTTTAAGTAGTTTTAGAATTGTTTCAGTGACTATCCATAATTCCATTCCATATAAAAGTATAGGGAACACATGGCATCGTATCATTCTCATTTTCTTCAAGTTTAGTCATGTCTGCATTTTTTTTTTCTTTGCGGAAGAACGCAGCTGGAGCTTGCTCTATACGACATTTAATTTCCACATAAGTTTGTTTTAATGGCCCCACGTTGGGCGCCAATTGACCATAGGTTTGATTACACGTCAAAGAGAGATAACACAAGCCAGAGGCCATATGACAATATGACGATAAAACTTAGTGCACATCAATTATTTTTATATTATATTATTTTATGAAAATGAAATAACATTATTTTATTTTTTTACATTTCAGACTGTTCTGCACTGGGCCGCGAAACATGGTAACGAAGACATAGTCAAGCTTGTGGCTGGGAAATGCAAATCTATTGTTAATCAACGCAGTGTGAGTATTTTATTTCTAAACTATCGCCTCGCACGAATTCTTGATATTTATCAGTAACGTTATCTTAAAAAAAATATTTTTATTATTTAACGCCTGTCTTTAATAACAAATAAAAAAAACAAGTTAATTAGGGTAGCAGAATTAGAAAACAAAAAGGATATTGATGTGAAACTAGAATAAACTTATATTTAACATGTGCTTGATCATAAAGTTTTTAAACATTAAAATATTGTATTATATCAGGTATATATCGACTGAAGCGGTAAATTAGTAATAAATTTACGTTTTATATGAACAAGAGATGTCGGCAATATTTCCTCTAAGTTGTGCGCGTATTTGACAATATAGCAAACACAAAAAATACAGTGTTAACAAAAATATGTTATCTTATACTTACACTTACCATTAATACTTTGTATATAGAGGGTATAAAAAATAAATTTGATAGTTTGCTAAAAATCGATTTTATAAAGACATTGCATTAATCTGTTATATATTTTTTGAGGTCGAATATCAGAATAACTTAGCACGTTTTTATCCACCAAGTTTTGTGAAAAGGTAGTTATATTATTGGAGGACGATTTGACATATTTTAATCATTTTCGACAATTGGGTGACAACGGACATTTCATCCCTGCACACTTCACATATACATAATGTTTATGTAAATGCCTTCATGTTTATGTAAATGTTTACAGGTTTCCGATTAACAATAAACACACATGTGATGTATGAACTGCACTAACCTTTTATTTTTACTGTCTTTCTGGTCTGATGTTGTTCTTTGAGCTGGATTGTCTTCTTTAGATTTTGACCGACTGAAGTGCGCACTGACGCACTGGAGATGTAATTGAATGACGCCTGTCGGTAACGTCTTAGCTTTCCAAAAAAAGGGCGGTAATAACATGTGTACATTATTATAAACCAGGAAACGCAGTGATGCCAATCGAAATAACAAGGCGCAGAAACATATACAAACTCAATTAAACAGTTATTGATAGAATCGTTAACTTTGTAGAATTTAGAGTATGATTATCAAAATGGATGGATATTAATAAAACACTGTTAAAGTGTATTTGAATTTATTTACACTACTCGAGTTTTGAGAGTAACAACTTAAATAAATAGCTTTATACCGGTAAGGTAATGTTTTTCTTAATTTCACCCCAATGCACAAATTATAGCATCGGACCCAAAGACACGCAAATAGTCAAGGACCGTAATATTAATAATATTGTATAGTATTTTTGGCCATCTTTAATTAATAATGTTTTTTGTTTCATGTCTTAATTCTACTCAACTTTGGTGGTGCAGAATGGGGTAAGATATATTCTCATTTGTTTTAAATTTCTTATTTATGTGATAAGAAATCCTTACTATTTTTAATTAAGTAATTATGCTCGATTTAACTGAATTGTGCCAGATACCTGATTGGAGACAATTATCTGTTTATTTTTCAGGAATTTGATGGGGTTAATTAATAATTTATATTTAAACTTTCTAGGGATATACACCGCTGCACATTGCTAAACAGTTTCGACATGAAGCGGTTTTCGTCTTGCTGACTGAAGTTTATGGTAAATAGTTTATGGTAAATAGTATGTTAAAGGCTGCACGCTGATTAAAGTTATATTATTGTATCCCATCTAGGGATTTCATTAAAGTTAAAAATTTTTGATCTTAGCAATGCCAAATCAATACATTTATACAATTATTGTTTACACATACAGAAATCAAAGATTTCCAACATTTTACCTCTAAATCAAAGGATATCCTTAGGAAATAAATGCTTAGTACATATTTGTCAATAGATTAAAGATTGGGGTCTGATCCGCTCTACATGGTTCACTAATCTCCTCTTGATCTGCGCTTCCAACTACTCTAAATATCAAATAAACAGATATACCTCTCACCTCCATTCCATGTCCATTCACTAGAGGATATGGCACTGTCACGATGTTCACCAATCTCCTCTCGATTTGCGCCTCCAACTGCTATACATATCAAATAAACAGATATACCTCTCACTTCTATTCCATGTCCATTCACTAGAGGATATAAGGACTGTCGCGATGTTCACCAATCTCCTCTCGATCTGCGTCTCCAACTACTCTACCCATCAAATAAACAGATATTCTTCCATTCCATGTCCATTAACTAAAGGATACGGGACTATGGGATGTTCGTCAATCTCCTCTCAATCTGCGCCTCCAACTGTTCTTGATGTGGCATCAATTCGGTGAAAGACACTTCTTGTCCAAGTTGTTCAAGTCTCATACTTTCTTCACACAGTGATTGTCTACTCAGAGGTGTTCAGCACACTACCATTTGAGTTTGCATACTCTGAGTTATATCGGCGACTTTGGTTCTTAGAAGAATTTCATTATTTATGTGATCTCTCAAGAAAATGCCAAGTCTGTGTTACTTTTAGCTTATGTAGTAGGGGTCTGCAATCAGCATCCAAGTATCGGTACTGTATGTCACCATTAGGGGAATGCGTTACTTGAAGATTTTAGTTTTGAGGCATCATAGGATATTTACCACTTCACAAACTCAATTACCTTTCTTTGTATTTATTTTATTTATGTTTCAAGTGGATTAGGTACTGCAAATAGTATTTTTTGCATTATTAAATTATAAAATAAAGTACGAGGCTAGTTTTTAAAATAAGTACCGTTGCCAGATATTCCCGGTGCAATGGTTTCCTTCATCTGTTGACTCACCACATGCAACGTTAGAAACATTCACATGATATGGCCATCTTGTAGAGTGATTGAAATGTTCAATATAATAGATAAGCTCGCCAACTGTGAGATACGGTCTGTGATACATTTTTTGAATGCACAAAACATGAAACCAGCTGACATTCATCGCCAAATGTGTCCTGTTCTGTCGCCAAGTGATTTCCATATTTTCCTTTATCTGAAGCGATTCCTTGGTGGCAAGCGTTTTGATGACGATGTTGAACCCAAAGACAGAGTACAAACATGGTTTTCATCCCAGGTAGCGTCATTCTATAACGAAGGTATACAAAAATTGGTGCCCTGTTATGACAAGTACCTTAATAATGGTGGTGACTTTGTTGAGAAGTAGTTTAAGGTGTATAGAGTCCGAATTATGTTGTTTCTTTAAAAAAAATTCAGGTACTTAAAAAGCGCGCCTCATATATTAGTATTTTTACAACACAGTTCATTTAGACCTAATTTGAATATATTTGAATATAATAACTAATATAATATTTGATTATTTTAATTAATTTTTAATAAATTAAAATCTTATACATTGAGATTTAAAAAATGTCTACACCGATAACATGTTCAATCAATGCTCACCCAAGTGTTTGCATTTTCAAATAATTAAATTTGCCTAATTTTGAAATAAGATTTTTCAAATACTTGTACATATCATTCTGTAATAAATCTCTGATCAATAATTGCAGGTGCTGATCAAACAATGCGTGACTGGTCTGGCAAGAAGGCGAGGCAGTATCAAGTGACCGAAGACACAAGTGTATCCGCCGAGACGTACAGAAGTGAGTACGGAAAGAAAAAGTTGTACAAATACCAAAGTATCAAACAACGGAAACAACAATTATCTGGGACTAACATCAAGGCTAAGCAAAGCTTCCTTAGGAAAACTTTTGCACCCAGAAAAACTGTAATATCTAAAAGTGGTGAAGTGGCTTTTGTTGGCACATTCTGAATAATACAATACTAATATTATTATAACATACTTAATATTATAAAGTTTTTATTAAATTAACAGGTAAGTGCCTGTCATTTTATAATTATTATAAAGAAGGCTTTGCATGATTGTATGTAATAGGCTTTTGCATGTTCTAAGTAATATGAATTTATTTTGATTTTAAATAGTTTTTTTATATTTTATCTTATTTTTACTAATGTTACTTACAATATTAACTATGTCTAATACTATATCTATATCTGTCGCAAAAGTCGGTACAGTATTTAACGATAACAGCAAAGAAAATATATTTTGTAATCTGGTTACAAATTTTTGGACCAAGTGTGGAAAATATTTAGTTATATGATCATCTCTCTTGTGTGAATGTTAGGTTAGGTGACTGCAAAAATCTGTCTCTTTTCTCTCCTCCCTGGCTATACAGCTGGTAGGCTATCCCTATTAACAATAAATCTCAACCTATTACTTCTTCAGCCGACACCACAAGAAATCACAATACAATTATAATATTATATATTTCAATAAAATTTTACCATCATCTAACATAGTCACTAAAAATTTGGAGTGGTTGATACCCTTTCAAAATTTAAAGACAACCTCGCGGAATGAAAGAAAAAAATCAGAGAATCAAATTGATTTTAGATAACCCATCTTAAAAGATCAATTACCTTCTTGATAGTGGTAGGTGACACTGTCCTGTTAAAATAAGATATTATACTGAGTGTGATGTTATAACTGGGCACAAAAAATAATTTGATCATATTCTTTTGTAAAATGATTGTGAGTTACCAAACCAGACCAAATAAATATGGTTCAGTGTTTACAAACTAAACCCTAATGAACAGCTCCCTACCAAACTTAACACTACCAAAATAGAAGTTATTGATTGTTCACTTTTCAATTTTGCAAAGACGGTATTAAACATATTTTTTAATGACACATGTTTAAAAATATTTAGTCAGTTTTAAAAGATATTTTAAGTCAACATCCTTATGGCTTTCTTCTGCCATATGTGTCCACCACGGAAAAATGGTCGGTTGTTCATTAATTATGTTTAAATGTGAATAGTTTGCATTAGTCTATAAAAATTAAAAATATCAATAAATTTACAATGTTTTCAAAAATAATACTGACTTTTGCGCCATCATTATAAGCTTTTGAAGTACTAATATTTTGTCTGTAGTTATAATTTTCTTTTGGTTGCATTTACTGAGTACTATTAATGTTTTGGTTTATTAAATGAAGTAAAACATTAAATTTTAGAAATGTAGAATTTACACCTATATCTATAATGCCTTCCTTGCTTTGAATTATCTTTTAGGAAACAAATAATTATTTAAATTGCATGTTTTGAATGTTTCTTATGTTCTCATGTATAATGTATCAAAAAGGCTTTTAATCTTGCTATACAGGTTTGGGATTAGCTATCCCCAAAGTGCTTTTATTGGGATTTAATTTACCACATTTATACTTGAGTATAAGGATTTGAGATATATAAAGAATAAGGATATCCGAGAATACGTCAATGGGTGGGTTTATTTTTAAAAGCGTCAGATATTGTATAAGTTAAAATTAAAACTTTTTGAAATAATATTTTTATACATACTTTATTATTATGATTCTGTTATAAATCATCATCAATGGCACAACAATATCCATTGCTGTCCTTTTCCAGTTTGCAGTGTCGTTCTTAGTCAATTCGTTGAATGTGAATCTTGATAACTTGGATAATATTGGGTTCACCAAATTCCACATCTAATTCTTGGTTGTGGTATACACGCCACACCCCTTTATCATTTTTGGTACCAAATAATATCTTACATTCAAAGATCAGTTGTGAATTTTCATCTTTCTTACTGAGTACCCAACACTCAGATCAATACAATCCAGTCTCTAGAATGCTTTGTAAATATATATATTCTGTGTCTTCAGATGCTTACTATATTACTTATTTTTTGAAAGGCGCTAGCTCTAATACAAATTTCACCCTATTGCTGCATAGGATCGATTATTTTAAGAAGGTATCATGTACTTTGTTTTATTAGCGTTCACTTGGAAACCAGCTTTGCAAGATTCAGAAAAGCATTTTGTTCTTCCAATGATATCTAAATCATTTGCATACGCCATAATTTGGCGTGACTTGTTGAATATGGTACCACCACTACATGTAAATATTTAAAACATGATATGTTTCTAGAACATTTATTTATAGCATTCATTACTTATGATGACTGCTTCAGCTTTCACCGGTTACAAACAAGTTTTTGGTTGATGTTGAACTCCCACATTTGAATTACCACGAGCCTGCGTATTCCACTCACCTTCAATTTAAAATCGGCTTCGATCAATACGACATTTGTGGTATAAAAGTATTTTTTTTAATTAAGGTAAAACATGATGCGTAACAAATTTTGCACATCAAATATTAGTTGAAGTTAACAACAATAAATTTCTCGACTTATACTCAGGTAATAGGTGTATCTGAAATGAATGTCATTTTTTAATAAGTGAGGTTTCGATGGTCAGGTGAGTTTAGCTCATTGATACCTGACAATGTCTTTTGTTAAATTTGTATTGGTGCACAACTGGACGTTACATTCCTGTATTTAAAAAAAATACTTTGCTGCAAATTTATAATGGCAGAATTTATACGGAGTGAACAATTCATACAAAATTGCATGTTATGAGTTTCTTAAAAATAATCAGCAACTACAGCCACTAAAGACATTTGTGAAGTGGTAGCTGAAATGGTAATTTTTGAACGGGAAATTATGACATCAAGAATAGTCCTGGCTGCTGAAATGGAAGTAAATTCTACCAGAGCTATTCATCAGCTAGCTAAAACACTAAACTACTCCTATAGAACAGTGCAAAGACACATTAAGAAGATTGGGAAGACCTGGAGATAAGGTGTATGGGTTCCACACAAATTGAGCGAAGAAAACAAATCCTCACGTGGTGAAATTGATTCTAGATAAAATCAAGGAACTTGAATGGAAGGTATTATCTCATCTACCATCTATTTCGGTCGAAGCAACACTTTCTAGATTGAAAAAATGCAGACGATGTGAAAAAAGAACTATCTGATTATTTTCAATCAATGCCTACAACATTTTATAATGGGATTAAGAAATTGACAATTGAAAATTATATTTTGGATCTTGAAGATAATAAACATCTCAAAATATTTTTTTATTTCATTAAAATCGACATTAATTTCGGATACACCTAAATTTTGCAGTGATTTATTTTACAAACACTAACAAATGTTTTTTTTGCACTGTCATAGTAAGATTAAAAGATTCCTTATTATAACTACTTTGGATATTCACCAATATGTATTAAATTATTAGAATAATTTTCTTTTCTTTCATAAATACATTAAAAGCTTGAAAACGTGTTAATGTTTTATTAATAATTTATATTTATATTGACACTAATTATAATTGCTGTAGGGGCAAAATATACTGCATGAACTTGCGGAAGACTTGGCAAGAACCAGATACCTTTTCATTGGCAAGGTGGTCAAGCTGGTAGATCTTTATAATATGTGGATCTCAAATTCAATCAAGACAATTCACTAAATGACATTAAAATCTCAATTATAACAATTCTGTTAATTTAATTACTATTTAAATCATAATTAACATATATTTTACTATGGTATACTTGGAATGTGCGTATTCATTTCACTTTCGTATTCGTTTCACTCTTTGGAGCAAAAATGCAGAGAACAAAGGAAGGGAATAGATATTGAAGTATAGGGTATGCAGCGGAAAAATTTCAAGATTAAATTGTAATTGCTCATATACAAGTGGGATGTGTATTGTTCGACACGCATGATTTTCAGATTTGCCAGTCGCAATAAGTCACTGATTGGGAGCACACTGTGCGTTCGCACTAAGCAATATTTAAAGTGCGGTGATTCATTCACTGTCACGCTTTTTGTACTTGCCTGTTAATAAACAGAACATGAGATACTAGTACTCCGACAACCCAAGGCATCGCCATCAAAAACATTTGCATTGTCCATAAATGACAGTGTGGTGTGCAATTTCTGTCCGAGGGATAATTGGCCCTTATTTTTTTAACTAGCGAGACAGTCACTGCTGACGTGTATTGCCGAAAGATCGACAAATTTTTGGTACTGCAGCCGTTTCCCGGGTTCAACAACAGAACATAATTTCAGCAAGACGGGACAGCAGCACTCCACACACAGCTGAGTTTCAATGGAAAAGATGAAGGAAAATTTTCCCAATAAATTAATCAGCAAGTACGGAGACATACCACCCTGGGCATCTCGGTCACCGAACCTTATACCGTGGGACTTTTTTTTTGTGGGGATATCTTAAGTTTACAGCGACAATCCTCGAACAATTCAAGCCCTATAAGAAAATATCCGCCGTGAAGTTGCTGCCATTGAACCAACGTTTTGCTCTCGTGTGTTTGCAAATTTAAGAGTGCGATTTCAAGAGTCTTGAGAGAAATAGATGGTATTTAGACAATATTGTTTATAAAACGTAAAATCCACATCGTTAAACTCCATTTTGTATAAATAAAATATGAGAATAACATTGTAGTTTTTATTTTATTTAATATTAAACTTGAAAATTTTCCGCTGGACACTTTATTTTGATCTTTAATATCCGATCATGAAAATTTAAAAATTGGCCTGGTCGAGCAGAGGTATCTATTGTGGTCTGGATATCTCAGCTCATTAGGGCGGTTGATTTCCAATCCTGGAAGTTTAAAATGTTTGCACCTTTGCTGACTTCATCCATCCTGTGAAATTTAAATTACCTAAAGCTTCGTCATCCCCCAGGTTTAGTAAATATCAGGCGCTTTGGGGATTCATCCTCATCACATCATACACCCTTGGTTGTGAAATTTTGATAAACTTCCCGACATTGGGTTCTCGGAATAGAGTAGTAGAACTCATTATTAAAACTAGTAAAAAAATTTATGAAATTTATAATGCAGTTTTCGTGATATATTTAACTAGGGAAGCCTATGAAAAAACATTGTGTTAATGTAATACTAATTTTAAAATACATTATATTCATTGAATGTCGTAAATCTCAATTTGACTTCTCAAATCAACCTCGACTGTTACTAACACCTTACCTACCTCAACTAACTCTTTTCTTATGAACAAAATAGTTAACTTGTAAATTTTAAGCAGTATCGACATATTATTAGTTTAGTAAATGGTTCGAAATGCATATTACCTTATTAAGAGTTGGTACATTTCATACCATCAAAAGTCCTTAAACAGTCAATGAAATATTGGATGTTAGGAAGAAGGTAAGTGTCAAATTACATTGGCTGAAGAATAGTGCAATCAGAACTGTAGTAAAGTAAAAATTCATTTTTGTCAACCAAACTAATGATATGAAAAATTGGTATTGAAGTAGATTTTTGCAATTAATTTTAAAAGTACATATTACATAAATCTACCAATTTTCTTTAGGTATGTAAATAAGTGACCACCTTTTAGAAAATTAATATCAAGTGTATTCATAAGACATGTAGAATTATTATTAACAATCCACATGTCATTAAATTGCATCATAGCATGAGCATATTTTATTACTAACCTTAATAGCATTTTTTGTTAGAAAACTATGTTACGGCACCCCAAGGTAAATATGTCCAGATCGCTATCACAGGAATCTGTTTTCACTCCGCATGTATCCACAGGTGAGCTATAACTATTACTATACAGTGTCCGTTTGTAGATAGTAAGCAAGTATTTGAGTTTAAAAAATAAACTTAATAATTAATGTATGTATGTATATACAAAATATGAAATGCTATGCGATTTCACACATTTATTTTATTTTAACATGAAACAAAAAACATGCAACATGAAAAGATTTTGCGTCTCATAAGAACAAAAAATTTAACCGGCCACTCTTTACTATTATGACTCAACTTTATATTGACTACTACGACACCTGATAATAAAATATAAGAGTATGCCACTTTTGTTATATATCACATACACTCTTATATCTGTTGTAGTAAATGCACATATTAAGGGTATAAAAAAATAATAACTCCTTTAATGTGTTTGTTTAACCCTGTTTGACTTGACCCTTTCAATTATTAGGACATTGAAAAAATGGGTGAGGTTTTATTTTATTTCTTTTAACATGAAAGTTCTCATATTAACCGATTCCCAGTGTACATAGAAACTGAATACTATCAAGTTAAAAATTAACATTTGGGTTAATGCAGAATGATTGCTAAATACATATAAAATAAAAACAATAGTATTTTTGAGATAAGAGTAAACAATATTTTGAATTATAAAATTCATTATCTCCAATGTGAACAATTTAATTAATATTTATTTTATTTTACCTTTCAGGGCTCAAGGCATCTAGACAAAAGCGAGCAGGTTACTTATTTTATTTTATCTTTAATACAAGCGTAAATCTTTCATTCTCGTAAATAAAAACCATTTAACTTATCTCCAAAAGTTTATTATTCCATATTTCTTAATGTACTCAAATATTCATAATGCAAGTCAGTCAGTATTGCAAAGTGGTAGAATGTCTGTCAACGACTTTGGTTTTAATTGAAAATATATCAAAGAAATGTCTATTTCAAAAAATGTATTAATTTGATAATGTAAAGGTGATCAACAGAAATTTACTTATGTGAATGAGAAAAGAATACCACAAGTGTATAAGTAATATGTAAATGTTTTATATATTGTTCATATATTCGATTGACAGATACAGGATGCTATGGAAATCACGGAGAGGTAGAACTTAATATAAAAAATGTAAATTATGCATTATTTTTTAATTATAAAATATCAAAGTAATGTAATTTGTCATTTGTATTTTTTCTTGTTGTATATTTATGCACGCAATGGCATGACCCCTGGGACATTGCTCCGGTCTCCCAAAAAACATATATGTACATATGTAGATTTAAAAAAGTGGATGGAATATTGACTTTCCATGATTTCTGTCAGCTGAGTCTTTCAAACTTGAAAGATTTGTAGTTAAAAATTTATACGAGACTTATTTTACTGTTCACAAATTTATATTTAAATAATTTTGTCAAAAAAATTGCAAATCACATAACATCTCGCCCAGAAGTCACATCTCACATTATTACACCAAAATGCGTGTAAAATCACAATATTAAAGGCCTATGGCTGCTATGACAACCCACTTCTGCGAATACTTTATAACTTACTACAAGTAAAATAAAAAATGTGATAAAACAAGTTTGTACAAAGTTATATAAGTTTACGCCCCCTAATTAAGAAAGGATAATTTTTAAAAAAACATATAATTCAACAATGGTTTGGCTTTAATAAATAAGACTAGTAATGACCTATTATTTTGTAGGAAACAATTCACGTTAATCAAAAATAAACAATATTAAAAAAACAATCTCTCGCTATTCACAATTTTGACAAAAGTTGCTGACAAAAATAAAAATGCACGCACGGTACTCCAAATCGTAGTCTTTTCATATTCACAATCAATGTTCTCTTAATATTTTATTATATACACTTATCACATTTTTTCTGAGAAACTCTTCTTCCTCGGCATCTTCATCTTCAATCCCTGGAGACCTGTTAATAATCAAAATTATAATTTGGGATGTTGTCTCTCATTTTACAGAAAAAGAAATGAAATTCCTTCGCATCGGTTCATTGAATCTAAGAGTGAAGAAGACTACGCACGCATTTAGCCATTTTCTGGGGGTTGGCTCCGGAAGCAAGAACTCCGGTAACAAGTTGGCCGGAAGAATGCCACCTAGCAATTCGAGTGAATTTATCAAGCCGTGGGGATCAGCTGATAATTTGCAAGTTAGTATAATAATTTGTTTTTGTATTAAATCTTAAGGATTAACTTGATAGTGAGTTTTTCAAAAACTGTCTTTGAATTTCCTGATCGCTTAAGTTTCCTGCTACAGCTGTCATAATACTTATAATTAAGATGCTCGGGTGTAAACCATGGTAACTGACAAAAAAATTATTTTAAATCTTACATTTCGAATTGTTTACATTAAATAGTATGTTATCAAAGATGTTATAGGCCTGGAGTTGGCAGAAGAGGAACGAAAGTAGACTGAATGCAGTGGAAATGAGATCACTTAGACGTATGTGTGACAGATCCATTTATGAGAGAGTAAAGTATGAAGAAATAAGGAAAGAAAGTAAAGTTGATCTTATATCTTATAGTAAGTAAGATTAAGAAAGGATCACTAAGGTAGTTTGGTCATGTGGAACGGATGAATGAGGAGAGAATGGTAAGAAAGGTATATGATGCAAGTGTTGATAGCACCAGAAATAGAGGACATCCGCGGAAAACTTGGCAGGACCAGGTAAACCGGATACTGGAGGATGGTCCTGTTAAGCCTCAATAATCAGCAAGCTTGTACGAGAAGATGTATAAATGTGGATGAGGCGAGAACTGTGTGTCAGAACAGAAGAGTATGGTGCCCTATCCTATCTGCCTATCCTTGCGGAGAAACGGCCTAAAGGTAAGTCAGTCAGTCATAGATTACGCTTTCAAAAGAATGTGTTAATATGCTAGCTCTAGTGCTACCACAATAAAAATAATTTACATCCGAGCAACTCAATTTTTGGTTATCACTATGCATGTACATTCTTTATCGCTAAATATCAAAACATAATAACTAAACATTTAACCATGTTGTAAGATGGTTGTTAATTTAACATTTACAATGTCAGTGAGCATAGTGTTTTAGTAATGATTTTTAACAAGAATTTTAAATAAATGAAAAAATTACCTTGGATGAAAATTATTCAACTCTTATAAGTTTACACGTGAAGTGTATGTTTTATTTTGTATTTATTGAAGATGTATACATTCTCATGGTGGGTTTATTCTGGAGTTTATAGTTAGAGGCGTAATGTTATTGTGAATATACAAATTACCCAATTCTAACATTGCAGCAATGAAGTCTAAATGAATTTTTATTTTCAAGGAACTCACTGCTAGTCTTTGTCTAGCTTACTCAGTCACGTTTCAGGCCGAATGCAGCAAATTGTTTTTTATTTACACCCACTGATCCTTGTATCACTTAACTGGCGCTTCACCTGTCACGCAGCCTCTGCCAAATTACAAATGAATAAAAAATATCACATACGAAAATTATTTTTAATTTAAAATCATGAATTTGTTATTCTAAATACTTCATAACATAACACGTTTGTTACATGTTCAATGAGCTTTACATTTCATTAATATTTTTGAAAATTTATTTTATTAATCATTAATTATTGAGCATATCAGCATACAATTTTTGTTCTAGATATAAACTCCGGAGGGTTGGGATGGGCGACTAGAATTGAGCAGAGGCGGAAACTTATTCTGGTTGCCAAATATTTTATTTAATATACAATTTACTGGATCAATGTTACCTATCTATGTTAAATATATAATAATTCAGTGTATGTACAAACCAACATATAGTTTGAAAATAAAACTTCGCAAATCTTTTAAATTGATTGTATAAAAAAATAAATTATAGCTGTACAGTAATAATTATCACATTAGTAATACACATTGAACTACTAATATTAGTGGTTCAATAGAATATGTGCAAGTATATTTTAATGAACTCTACGTTTTATACCTTACCATCCTTCTCACATTGAATTCATCATTTTTAAAATTGTTAATTTTGTATCGCATGGCATAAGGCAATAATGTATTGATTGTTTTTCCAGGATGGTGTTAAAGCTATGCCACCTCCACAAAGCACAAAAGTTAGGCGCAAAATGGCAAAAAAGACTAACGAATACCCACCACCATCACAAAGCAGGAGTACTCCAAGCACACCAAACCAAATGCGGTCTATCCTGGGATCCGAAGACCAGCCTATACCATCCCACTCGAGTACGCCCACTCAACAAGATTCCGACTCTGATTCAGCATGCGGTTTCGATGCACAATGGCAATACAAAGGAGTCAAAAAGTGAATTATTTTACATGAAAGTGTAACGTATATGAAGTTTGACAACTCTATTCCCGGACTGGCTGCGTAATTTCACCAATGATGTAATTGTATTGAAATTACATAAATATTTATGTTTGAACTAATATGTGTGTGAATTTCTAGCTGATAGATATGCACTCTGGTGTAAAAATAGACAAACAAAATTTAGAGCAGCGTATTAACATCAAATTTTATGTAAAAATTGGAAAAAGCGCTATTAAAATGTTAGAATTGTTGAAAGTGGCATATGGTATGTAGAAATTCGTGTAAAATGTTATTTTCGGGCCTAAATATTTTTTAAAAAGTGCAAATTATGTGAAAATATGAATTAAGAGTACACAAATTAACGGAGTTTTACCGTATACTGATATCTAACAGAACATCAAACAGGATTTCAAAAGTATTCTGGAAAATGAGTTATAAGCCTGATTCCAGAAGTGGGAATGTCATTTAAGGTCGTCTAAATCAGTGTAGATGCATTGAGTATTTTGAAGACGACAGTAGTCACATATAGTATATTTTACGTGTAGTATATTTTTCAAAAGTGCATTCGGGAATTCATTTGTCAAACCTCGTACTATGTAAAAACGAGTAAATTATGTTGTTTTCTTTTCAATCTTTTAAAATTTATATTTCGAACATCGGTGCAGCATATCTAAATAATTGAATATGTAAATGTCATAGCTCATGACACAACCAGAGTGGGAGGTTGAATACGCTGATAGCAACTGATGAAGACAGACATTGAAAGGAAAGATAGCACAATGCGCTAAAATATTATAAAGTTTATACATGAAAATATGAATTAAAAATGTGTTTTAAATATTTACTAATGAATGTCATTTCTTTTCTTTTTGATTTTTATCAGTCAGCAATTCAAATCAAATAAAACTATGTATCTACCGGTGTAACACTATTTGTGATTTTTTTTATAGATGATTTATATATAAATGGTTACATTGTATCAAGCCCTAAATATAACTGTAAGTTGTAATTGTAAAAAATTACATTAAATTATTTAATTTACTAAAAATATTCCAAAACTGTACCTTTGATGTAACATATATTTATACTACTTACGCTTATTTAAACGAAGATAATTGCATTTACTTTTCTTATAACTAATTATTGCCAATCTCAATACATACATGTAGTATAGAGCAGCGGTCGCCTAATTTTAGGACCCCACAAAATTCATAATTTTAAATCCCGCAGACCACTAATAGGTTTTTTTAAAGTGTTACGTATATTTAGAAAAAAGTGATCTAAGAACACATAAAATGCACCTAGTTAATAAAATAAAATTATTAACTGTAACCAAATTATGAAAGCTTTATTAATAAAACAAAAATTGTTTCGCTGTTGATTAAAAAATGCAAATAATTTCTACATTTCTCTGCAGACCAGCAAAATTTTCTCGCAGACCACTACGTAGGCGACCGTTGGTATAGTGCACACTTAACTTTTAATCGCTTGCAAATATCCAGGCTACTCGGTCAAAAAACACAATATTAGAGTAGAGATTAATTTTTATTAAAACTCATTTAATAATTGAATTTATTTACAAATGTACAGAAATTGAGTAAAATAATTGTAGTTTTAAGATTCCAGTGTAATCACATTTTTTGACTTGCGCACTTAAAAGTCGTTCAACCTAATTTATTTCTATAGCTTTTCTTTCAATGAAATTAATAACTTCTAACTTAAATAGTGACTTATTCTTAGTGTCTTATCTATTTGTATTAGTATTTGTAATAAAAACAAGTAATACTTCATAAAAACAATGCATGTAAAGGACTGCTTCATTTGAGCGAGACAGATACGTGGCCTCAGATCTGATAGAGATAAAAATTACATAAGTTTAGAGAACTTTATTTTACAAATCCATTGTTATAATTAAGTTATTTACTATTATTATGTTATTCACTTAACCCATCCGCCACTGCTTAATTATGAAATTGGTGATTCTATTTTTTTTATAAATTCGGTCACAAAAAATTGGTACTAACTTCCTAATAAATTAGGAGAAACTTTTGATACCAATCAGTACAAAAAAAATTATGTGATATTATTATTGATTTTTAATGGAAAATGCTATAAAATCTCAGGCGTCTTCGACGGTCATGGCGTTCACGATGGGTTAAATCACTGTTAACACTGTTATTAATATTTAGTATGCTTTTTTTTAAACATTCAGTATTTTTGAAGTTCTTTTGATAAATGTTTGTTACACCATAGATTAAACATCCATATTATAAAATTCTACATAAAAATCAATTACATGTAAATCAATTTGTTAAGTCATACTTTTAACTGTATTTTCTATATGTATCCCTCCCCTCAGCAAATAATTTAATTACTCTGCAAGGCTTATTTACGAGAAGGTAAAAATGATTTTGTTGGATTATTTGGTGTAAAATAAAATAAAAATGTGTAATAAATAACCTCACAGCTGTCAGATGATAATTTTTTTTCCGTGGATCAGTTTTTTGAAATGAGTGTTTCATGCCATGTTTCACTGATCGTGGCCAGTGAAATGTGGCACGAAACATCAGCTATTACAAATAATATAAATATAAATTTACTATTTCATAATATGCATATGCAAGTGTAGGGAGAGTACATCAAATCTTCAATAAATCTAGTTTATGTGTGAAACAAAAAATTATACAAAATCTTTGGGGTTTGAATATTTATTGTATTTGATTTATTATAAAATGTAGTGTCCTAAATGTATTACTAGTTATAAAGTTATTATTTATCAGTATAAATAAAATCGAACACAATCAGGTAAAATAAATTGGTGGTGTAAAAAAAATATTTTATAAGATTTTAAATAAGATAATTTAAGAAAATTTTATCTTTGAAATATTGTGCAAGTGCCTAAAATAAATAATTTTGACCCTTTGCTTATTAATTGTTGCAAGCCTATTGCTTAAATTAGATAGTGAGCATGATCTGACTATCATATTATTGATAAAAGACATCTAAACAATTTCAAACCAATCAAGTTTTCATGCCGTCCCATGTAAATAAATATTTAATTGTAATGATGCTAACATCTAGTAGTATAAATATATTTTTCAGACATTTTAACTTTTGACATTGAAACAATTTGTGTTTCTTTCAAATTTATTTATTTACCTTAATCGCGTATAAACAAAATACTACTACTTTTGAAAGTTTATCATTCAGTTCTAAGTTTAAAAATAAATTGAAGCAATATTTTTTAATTCAATCATTTATTTATTTTGTGATCACAATGCAATATTTTTTAAGATTATATTTGTGTGTGTATGCGTGTAGGACTGTATGTGATTTACATTGTAAAGCCTTTATGTTACCATTTTTCTTACTTAATGCAGGCTAAATACTGTTCTGTAAAATAAAAAAAGAATTGCAAAAAAAAATTATCTAACATTTTCTATTAGAACGGAATGTTATATGCACAATTTTCATTTCACATAATTTTTGTTAACTATTATTTTAATTTTTGCTAACAAAATGAATGTATTATATTATGCAAAATGATTAATGTATAGAATAATTTTTTTTTTAATAAAAGTAGTTTATCTAAAACTGCTTTAATAATCGCAAACAAATTAATTAATTTTCACAAAAAAACATTTGCAACAGGTCCCAATAATGTGGAAGTATTTTGTTCAAATGAACGGCACTTTAAATGGAAAATGCCTAACGGGAATTTGTAAACCGAAGCAAGACTAGTGGTGCACAGTGGAGTCAAAGTACCGACACTGATGTATGGAAATGGGGCCTGGAGCTAGCAGAAGAGGAACAAAAGTAGACTGAATGCAGTGAAAATGAGATAACTTAGGGATATATGTGGCAAATCTATTTATAACAGAGTAAAGAATGAAGAAATAAGGAAAGAATTTAAAGCTGATGTTAGTATAGTGATTAAGATTAAGAAAGGATCACTAAGGTGCTTAGGTCATATGGAACAGATGAATGAAGAGAGAATGTTAATGAAGATATATGACGCAAGTGTTGATGGCACCAGAAATAAAGGACTTCCGCAGAAGACTTGGCACGACCAGGTAAACCAGATAATGGAGGATGGTTCTGTTCGAAGCCTCAACAATTGGCGAACTTGTATGAGAAGATGTATGAATGTGGATAAGGCAAAAATTGTGTGTCAGGACAGTGACTACGGGGAAACAGCGTGATGGTAAGTAAGCACATGTACTGTACATCAACTGATGTACAGTGTGCCTTTCTATAAGCCGATTTATAATGTGTTATCCGCGCGTCTATGTAGTACCAAGCGGATGTAGTAAAAATAGAATGTTAGAATACAAAAATAATTTTAATTAAACCCACGCGGACTGCATAGAAACCTAAGCAATTAGAGCGTTTACATAGTAAATAATCCGGGTGGCATAAACATGAAGGCATCTGTCTATATATAACAATATATTTTTAACTTCTCATTTGACGTGTCGGAGCAGTAGACATATAGTATTTGTACATAGGGTATCCATTTTAGGTACATATATGCAAATAGTGGGTGAATTCTCAGAATATTTCAACATGTTAAAACACATAAAATATTTTGTGAATTTGTATGGATTTTAATCGTGCCCGACAATTACATAATTAATTTATTTAAAATGTGCCTGCTTACACTCACGGGCCATTATAAAAATGTGACTGACCTACAAACGGCAAGATTTATTTTAATATTGATTATGCTGATTGTCATAATCTATATATATATAAAGAAGCGTCTGTTGGTTTGTTTGTTTTTTATACAATAGTTTTATTCAGAGCTTGAAACTTTGCAAACTTGACCTTCAAAACAAGAGGAAGGTCACTGTCCACATGAGATTTTAAAAAACCACCCCCATTCCCCTTTCCCGCCCCTTAAAGAATAAAATTAATATAAGAATTTTGGTACTTCTTGATGAAATTTTGAAAATAAAATACCCCTATCCCCTTAAATGAAGCCTGGTTAACTTTACGTAAACCCAGGGCAACGTCGGGTACTTCAGCTAGTATTCTATATTTTTCAGAATGTATAGTCCGCAGCTGTCAATGTAGCACTACATGTATAACTCAATTTAGGAAAATCGGTAAAATTTAAGTTTCGAATCTATGATACACAATTGGAAAAATATTAATGTATATTACATAATGTATAAAGTAATACCACACTGATGTACCTTTCATCAGTATTGAGTAAATCTTAGCTTCATTTTTCTAAAATTAATCCTGGCTAAGGAAGGATGAGAAGAGGATGCAAATTGAAATTTGGATCGCCGAGGAAAACTTTCTTACTAAAGAAAAACTGTACATTAGATAATATAAAATTATCCCTGGAAAGCTAGACTATCTTAAACAAAAAAAATCTAAATTCCTATTTTATCATAACATGCTAGAGACGCTCCTCAAAAATAAGGATACATAATTCATTGAGAAAATCTGCAAATCTACATCGCACTTTAAGTATTCATTTACAAATTCGGCAAGCATTTTTGACATTATTTATAATTGGCAGTATTGATCAATTAGGATTTTCACATCATTGTATGTAGTCGAGTTATAAATAATAATTTTTTTTAAATATAGATGTAATTTAAAAAATATCTGAAACATTTAAAAAATAATCACCACCTCTAAAAATATTTCATATCTTACATTAAAACCGTAATAATAATATAATTGATGAATATGCACTCCATTTTTTCCCTATTTTCATCACTTAAAAATCGGGGTAAACAATATGCACATTTAGTAATGTCTTGAAAAAATGTATGTCCTAGAATGATTGAGAATAAAGTAAGCACGTTTTATTAAAATTTTAATAATATTATTATAAATTATAATCTTGAACTGTATAACACTATTATTGAAAACTTAAATCACCATGAAATACCTAAAACATCAAGTGCATGTACATTCGCAGTAGTATACAAACAAACCTATTACTTCTGTATCTTTGTAAAAACTCGCAATTAGTATGCTCACTTTTTGTCAAGTGAGAATTTTAGGTATAAAATATAGTTGACCATCTTTTGTACCCAGGTAGAAAACTTAATAGTTTAGAAATCAAAGAAAATAAAATCTGAAATCATTATTTAAAAATAAGAGTGCAAATTATACGAGCAAGTACAGTATTGAAAATGTTGGGTGTCTATATAGTCCAGACCAGCCATACTCAACCATTTTTTTCTTCAGGCCACATACACATGTTAGGTAAGTTACACGGGCCGCAACATTATACTGGTATGATGAAAAAAACATTCATATAGGAAAAATAGTATTGGTTGAAACCCGTTTGATTCAAGATTAGGGTGCCATCACTTGATAAATCAACAAATACATTTTTTAACTAAAACAGAATGATAATACTTATCGCTTATCAGCATACCAGCCAATACCAGCTCAAACATTAACAACAGCATGTTTTCCTATATGAAATTTTTTTTTCGTCATCTCTGTATACCCAAGAAGGGTAGGCAAATGCCGCCGGCATCAGTATGATGATATTCAGTTGAATATCCCAAGATATTCAAAACTTAAAATGGCAGATTTAAAAAAAATTACATTCCTGATAATAAATGTGTTTCAGGCCGCACATAAAAGCTCGGCGGGCTGCAGGTTGAGTATGGGTGGTCTAGACAGTTGCATTCCTAATAGAAAGAAAGAAAAATACAACAAACAATTATTTATTTTAATTCCTGCATTTATAAGCCTTTTACTTAATGCATATTCTTACAAAGGAATCACCATAATGTTTGTTACGCGTACTGTAAAAACTGCTAAACCTATGTAAAAATTCATCTTAACTGCCCATTTTCTATACTAACCTAGTGCGAGGAGTACAACACTGCCCGATGGCAACTAAGGAATTAGTCAATCTGTTAGATAAAAGCCATCCAAAATTCAATTGTTTTCTCCCTTTTTTTTTAATCTTTCCTATGCATGTAAAAAAATATGGCATCATAATTTTTTCGCAATGGGTTTCTTTTCTCTTAGTAACACCATTCAAGCTCCAGTAAAAATAATCCACCTACCAAAAATGGCTAACTTCTTCTCCATACTCGTTCGCTCATTCAGAACAATCCTTAGTTTTTAAGTTATTTAGATGTTTGCTACAAAAATCCAAACCTTTAACTTTCAGTTTAGAAACTTACCACATCTGAAATGACTCTCTTATCGAGTTAGTAGATTGCCTTGCCATGTTTATATAAGCCATATATTATGAATAATTGTTTGAATTTTAAAGTAAGCACTTCATTATTTTAAAAATTCATTTTAAGAAAAAACAAAAATATGTAAAAAAAAAAAAAATACATTTTACAGCAGATAATTTTGACAATCTTAATTATTCAGAATTTCAAAACTAAAACGTTTTCAATATTTTTTGCACGCACTTTTTTCACTATTATTATATTTTAATTCTTCTGATTTTGTAGGTTTATAAATTTGTGTTAGTTAGAGCTTTTTATACTGACTTGGTTTTATTCAATATTACATATGTATTTATAAGATTATGTAGTAATGTTATTACCCTTTATTTAATAACTCAATTAATTCTATATATTATATTTATTATTTTAAAAAATGGCTACTTTCCCGAAGTAGCGTAATGTAGGAAATGTACTGTTAGGAAATGCTTTTATAATACAAATCATTACAAATAAGTAATATTTTTAATGGGACATCAATGTGGCGATTCAGGTGTAGTGTAGGCTTATGGGACAATATAAAACAGAATGTTCTGAATAGAGAATTTATTTTGGTCTATTCTAGCCATAGGCCATAACCAAGAACTAAGCATTATTATCTGACAACCGTATAAAATTACACACTTCATTTAACTGAACTTAATCCACCTGAGTGAGGTAAATAAAATTTTGCTATTATTGAATTTAACTGCATTTTTGTTGAGAATGTGTGCCGGGTAGTAAGTGCCGGACAATAAATACAGTAGACTCTTGATTATCCGGGGCTGCATTATCTGCAGCAATAAAAAATTCAAAATATTTTTAATAACATTTCTAAACATTTAAATAAAAAATATTGTTTCATCATAAAATAAAACTGGTGGTTAAAGGATCACATCATTTTATATCTTTAATTTTATATTTTCGAGTCACATAGCTGCATCCAAATAATCTCCAAGATATTTTTTTTGGCAAGGTTAATATTTTTTACCACTGCGGATAATCGAGAGTCTACTGTAGTAAAATTTCAGTTCTCACATCTTTATTAAATTGGTTTATATTTATGATAAAGGACAAATACAATATTCTTTGCAGATGATGAAAATGAAATTATATTGAATTATTTTACAAACATTGGACAAAATGCACACATTTCAAAAAAGGTGCGGCAGTAAAAAGACAAAAACTGAAGTAATAAATTCGCAAAAATATTTAAATAAATAATATCATATTATGGAAATTATGCAATAAATTATTATGTATCATGGCCTGTAAGTGGGAAAGTATAAATTGAGTTTCAAAATAAATCCTCTTACGTGATAATTGTGAGGTATCGTAATTAAAATTATGTGTGTGTAAAATTATAAAAACACCTAAATATGCATTTTTTGCATACACAATGGAATTATATAAGTTAGCGGTCATTTTTAAAAATGAAAAGCATTGTATTAATTAAAATTAACTATATGTATCGTGTGTTGTCTTAATATTTATTCAACTTATTTTACATTCCTAGAGTATTGTTATATTAAAATGTACACATTCAGTGTTTAATACTTTGCGTTTCATATGTAAAAATGACTGCTAACTTATATGATTTCATTGTGTATGCAAAAAATGCATTTTTATGTGTTTTGACACATAACGAACAATCTTAAGAAACGGAACTCGTTCATAAATGCAGAACTGCCTGATTATTTAAAAACATATTTGTTAGTTATGATACTTTACTTGGAGGGATGGATAGGGGTAACATTGCAACGCATACTTTAAAATAATACAATAGGGAAAACAGTGAAACCAAGTGAAATAGTGTGAAACCCTGGACAAGTCAAAATTTAATTTGTAATATATAAGTTTTAGCAGTTCAGATATTTGTGTACATCGTAAGATCTGATTTTGTTGATGAACATTTTATTCTTTAACATCTTCCAAAAAAATTATGCACACTCATCTAGGTATTCATACTTGGATAACTTTTTAATTTACAGATTTAGAATTTCCAACTTAATCTTTTCTCAATTATTTCATCACTGGAGTGGATGAATTTTTTTAAGACTTTATTTTATTTATTATGTCGTCAAATAAAAAAAATTATAAATTTTCTTACTTATACAAACCCTAGATATAATTTTGAAAAATATGTAATTATGCGTAAACAAAATGCTTATTCTATATCAGTGATATTTTATATGTATTTTGGTGGAAAACTTATTTTCCTAGTGTAATTCATTCAATATTATCAATTTTAAAAACATTAATATTTGACAAACATATTTTAATCCAAAATGAATATTAATGTTTGAATCCAAAAATCTTAGTAAATAAATAAATTTAAAAAAAACATGTAACAATTTTAATTAACAGGGTTTCATTATTTCGCATTGTAGAAATTGTGTACAGTTATCGTAATCTTATATTCATTGATTATTTTATTTTTGAATATTTTTTTGAAGATCGCAAAAATCACAATATAATCCTTAATATAACGTGTGTACAAGATTCCGTAATTTCTAAAGAATCATAATATTTTTTGCAAAATATAATATTCCAGTGTGAGACGCGTCAACATGAAACTGTTAAAAAAAGGGTAATAACGTCAGTTGACAACTATCATGCAACAGCGTAAACTACAAAAATAAAGAACCCTCTTTATCTAGGATAGTAATTGAATGTCACCTTATATTCGGAGTAATGTAATTAATTTTATAAAATTAATACATAATAAATAATTGAAGATTTTACGGATGAAGAAAATATTTATGCATGATACAAGCTCACGCTCGCTTTTAATATTTGTAATGTTAGACTCCAATTTAATGTCTAATATGTAAGATCAATCATAATTTACAATTTTAATTCCTCAATGTTTTGGTAGATTAATTGTGTGTATTTCGCCGCCCTGGTGCAAAAGTCATTAAGGTACATGAGAATTGCAATACAATCGCATATTTGGATAATTATTTCCATGGTTACTATAATTGGCAGATTATTTTACATCAATTAAAATCAAAATCATAACAGAAAGACTTTCATTTTTCATCCAAGCTAAACAATATACAGTAAAACTCCATTAATTCATAACTCACGGGACTGAAATTTAAAAAAAAATTTGAATTACAAATAATGAGAAACAACTTTTTGAAGGCAACATCAACATCAAAAAGAAATTAAAAAACATGCCAGTTTACACGTATGCATTTTTGCTCACGCTGCTGCTGTCGACGACGTGATTTGCAGACTGAAACATGGCGACTATCTATTATTTCAGCTTTTCATGTGTCAAAGTGTTTATCAAATAACCAATTTCTCTTGAATAACGAAGATGTGTGGTAACGTGGTGAGTCAAATTTTAAAAACAGGCAATAATACTTCAAGCGATTCACCAGTGCTTGACACAACAAAAATACAGACATTTTAATTTGATTGGCGGTCAAACTCGTCTTTTTCTTCAAAATGGGCAAGAAATTGGAATAATGAAAACCTTTAATCTTCGTGCTACGTTGAAGCATATTATTTTCCTGTAACTTTTCAAGTTTGAATTCATAGAGATATTTGAGATTCAAATTTTCCCACTAATTTTATCTTTTATCAATTTTTATCAGTTTTTAAAATAAGCTCAATTTTCTCAAATGATCCGAGGATTTTCACAAATTACAAGATGTTGGTGCCATTTTAGAGAACGGAACATAAAAAAAGTATAAAATATGTTACGTACTTAAATACAAAGGTTTCAGTTTCTTTATTACATTAAACAAATCGCAACATTTCATAAACAAAAAATTGGATATAAAATCAATAAAACTGTTGCGTACAATTAATTTATAAATTACAAAATTCAATGAAAATTGTTCACTTAATTCGCAATGCGCCGACAATTACTGTCGAAATAACAACAAATCTTATAAAACGTACTGTGGAATTTGGTTGACGTATGGTATAACTCAGTTTGCTGCTCTAAGCACGCCGTTATTACGATAAGGAATAGCGCCATGATTGGCTAGGGGGTGGAGCTAGTTACAGATGTTCACGAACGGATGACAAATGCGTAGTCGTGCGAGTTTGGATTTAAAAACATGTGAACATGTGAATTACATGAACAAATTATTTACTTCGGGTATAAAAAATGCATATGAACTACGAATAATCAGGTTTTACGAATAGTCGGTAAAAATTAATATGAAATGTTATTTTCGGGGCCAAATGTTGTGTAAAAAATGCAAAATACCTAAAAATATAAAATACGGGTACACAAATTAACGGAGTTTTACTGTAGTCTCAAATAAAACAAGTCTAAAATGGGAAATACAAAAGTGCATTTCGAATAAAAAAATTATATAACTTAAAAACATTTTTAAAAAAATATTGCATAATTTTTTGAAGTGATTTTTAAAGATAAAATTTTAATATTTCAGTCATTATAGAGTTTACATGGGTGCAGCGGCAACAGAATATTAATGATAGAAATATATAAAAAAATCAGTACCATACCTTGTAAAGGGTACATAAGAAAATATATAAAGAAATATTAAATAAATCTCAAAATCATATCTGTATTCACATTTTATTTTGTTATCCAGGAATATTTTATAATAAGCCAAACTGCTCGTACAAAAATATTCCTATGCAAGGGTCACAAGAAAATTTCGCAGAAAAGGTAACTCCGTTTAGCTCAACTGACAAAAAGAACATTAACTCTTACTAAATATAAATAAAAGGAAACTATAGTTAGACAAAAAAAAAAAACAATATTAGAAAGTTGATTTCTATGACATTTATTTACACAATATTCTTTGACATTTACGTTAAATTAAAAGAGATGCTTTTCAGCTTCACGAGTCGTAAAAGTTTTTCCACATTTTTAATTCAAAATTTGATTCTGCATATGATCACCTAGTACCGTGTATGTACATGTAGTAAAATTGATTATTATAATTCAGTTAAATCATCGACCAATTAAAAAAAAGGCGAAAGCTTAGACAAAAATTGTAATTTAAAAATAGGAATAATTTTTAACAAATTTATTTTAAAAAAAAACACATATGGGGGATACTAAAGTTATGTATATAAAATCATTTCAATTACAGAGGATGATTGGTAAATGATGTAAAATATTGAAGGAGGCAATAAAAGTGACGTACACAAATAATAAAGTTTTTGTGAATTTTATTAAATTCTCATAAATAATAGGAGTATGTTGAACAGTCCAGGTAATGGAATTATCACAAAAGGAGTAGGCGCAGCAGCGACATGTGGATACTAGATGAACTTAATTTTTTTATCTACTCATGTTCATACATATCCTTAATTAATTTTTAAATATTTACCAACTCCGGAAAGAATTGATATTATATTCAGACAAACTTCCTTCAAAATTTCACATTAAGTACAACTCACCCATATACATTAAAAAGCTAAGACTATCAAGAATTATTTTAATTCGCACAATTAATAAAATATCATAATTTATTACGCATGTGATTTTAACATAACACACAATTAAATCAAAAATCATGAAACAGAACAGTGTAATATGGCAAATGTGAATTTCTTGCCTAAAGAATGCTCTGTCAAAAGTCTTATATACTACATAAATTAATATGATCACTTTATATTCTCTTACTGCGTCTATTGTTGGCTGGTTTCACTTTTTGGAGTCATTAGACTAACTGAAGTATTGTCATCAGAACTCTTCGTCACCACCAATCCGGTGATAGCCTGAAATATTCAAACATATGGTTAAAATTCATATTTTAAAAATTCTGTTGAGTTTCTAGCTTCAAGTAATAAATTAACTCTATTCGCGATTTCTAAAATTAAATTAATTCTACTGAGTCCAGCAAGAGCTATCTAAAAATAAAAATGTAAAACTTATGTTTCACATTTCACAATAATATATTTACAGTAAAACCTCGTTATACCGACACGCTATACTGAAAAATGACGGATCGAAAAAAAAAAAAAATTCCTTACAATCAATTTTTCACACAAAAAATAATTTATACAATGAAATTTCGTTAATATGTATAATGAAATGCTTTTTGGTCCATACGAAAAATACTGATATATTTATGTAAATATAGTCAATTCCGCTTAATTAGGCCGCCAGTTAATTGGGCCAAATATCAAGGAACAGAAACCAAACCAAAGAACTAATAGTAATTTACATCGCTTAATTGGGACGACATTCCGCATTATTGGGACAGTAAATTTAAGATAACAATACATAAGTTTAAAATTTTTTAATAAGTTCCACCTAAAGTTGGAGAGTTAGTGCAAAAATTTCCCTTTTGCAAGCAATACAGTTTGTCCCTGATAGTTGGCGAGCTATAAAAACCAACACCATATAAAATCTTTAAACCTTTAGATATTTCCAAAATTTTGAGCAACGAGGGAAGCGAGGATATGTTAGAAGTTCTATTGTTAATTATCAAGAGTTTTTGACAATAGATAATAATTAAATGTTACAATGAAAATAAAGAATGAGGATGCAATTGTGGAAGCATTAAACTGAAACATCAAAAATTAGATGAAGAAAACATTGATGATTAATTAATATCCAACCACGCCTGTAAGTAACCAAGTAAGTTTATTTTATGCAGGAAGGCAACGAAAGGAGCTCTATGTATTTAAAGAAAAATATTAATAATTTAATTTTAAGCTCGCTTCGATTAATTTGGGAGAGCACTTAATTGGGCCAAACTTCCTGGTCCCGAAGTGTCCCAATAAAGCGGAATTGAATATATATAATGAAAAAAAAAAATTTTTACAACAAAAATATTTCGGCTGTTTACGGTCATGTTTGTCAATTGCTTTATTGCCTAAGCGCAGCGGGCTGCCCGCGCTAACCGGCCCACTGCGCCCTTGTAAAACTTCTCCTTGGGATCATAATAGGCCCTTATAAAGCTATTTGGCATAATCTCCACTTTGTCCAAGTCGGATTTATTGCCGATTGTCAAAATAGGTTATAATAACAACCCTTCCCACGCTCTAAAGCGTACGCCTCTAAAAACGGGTCTTATCTAGACCAACTGGAGAAAATAAAAAAATCGCGAATGGCACGTCACACTTTAGGGCACGCACGTGTCAGCTTTGTGTATGGTATCACCCGCAAAGCTCAAGATGCCTACAACTCTGCACATTATCACTTTTTACATTATATCTGGACATTTACATCAATTTCAATGAACTGTAATATTGTGTACAACATTTTCGTTAATATATTTATTTGACAATTGTTTTTGTGTATTTGTTTACCAATATTTATATGTACTAACATTCCGTAATTTATTCTTTAAAGTACATTTTTTAATATTTTGTGGAACCCTAAAATGGCTTATAATTATAAAGGTCGTTATAATTTCCGCAAAATTTTAACCCTCGACAAAAAAACTATAATTCCGAATTCGTCTCTCTATGTTTAAAAGAAATAGGAAGATCGACTAACCGATGCGAAACTCTCAATGCTTGTAGCGGCTGTACATGCCAGCATCAGGCAGACTGAAAAAGTAAGTGCCTTCTATCTTCCAATATTTCCACCAAATGTTGTTTTATATTTGCATAACATTTTAGAATTTCCAAAAATATCGCCAAATTTTAGGTTATCTTATATTGTTTCGTAAAATGTTTTTAATTTGATTTCTTAATTATTATCCATTTGCTTATATGTTGAAACAACAAAACTAAATAGATTATCAGTTTTCTTTGTACAGAAAATCTTCCTTTGTTTGCAGAATGCCTTATTATGTTTTACACTATATATTGGGTGTCTTATTTGCGGAACTTACAAACTTTTTTAAAGCCGCTCTACATTTAAATATTAATATATTAGGAATTTATTTTATTTCATTTTGCTATATATGGGAATTCGTTATTACGAATTTTTATTTTTTGATCCCTTGGATTTCGCAATGACGAGGGTTTTACTGTACTAAGAAAACTTAAAAGAAAACGTAAGTAACATAGTAATTATGAAACAAACAGCTGATAAAATGGTAATGTGGTGTTTTAAATCAATAATATTAAACAAAACCACAAAATGCATCAGACAATAATTTTAATTTAGAACATTGATTTAAGCGACCTTCTAAATATATGTAGGTACTTGACTGATTTCAAAATATTTTCATATATATGAACCAGGTAAAAAATGTTCTTAGGTTTTCACTGTTATTCAGGATCTTCTGTGTATAGTTTTCTGGGCTAATCTGCTGTGTATATCTGACCTTTCTGGACGACATTTCGGATCCACGACATTTATATGCAGAGTCCATCATCAGGGCTTATGTGATGTATGACTTTAATTTAATTTTTGATGGATTAATTCAAATGATAACACACACTTTATTTCATTATATGATATTAGTATGTAAAAAACATAGAAAAGACACTAGATACAAGTTATTTTTTACTTTTCTCTCGAATGCGAGATAATCAACAATTTTGTTGTCATCTGTTTATATTATAACTTTCCTCTCTATCAAGATTTATGTAACAGCAAAGCTGTTACTTGGACACTTAAGCAAAAATACAAGAAGTTTAACTATTAGTCCGGTCTTGAAAAGAGTATGTAATTCACGTAGAATTTCTCGAATTTCAAACTGGATATATAAAAGTACACCCTTAATGAAAGGAATCATCAAGTACATATAAGTAGAATTCCTTTTTCGAACACTTATTTTGTTAAATTCATGAAATTGTTTGTTAATTTGTTCACAATTGTTTACTAATCTGGGAAGATTTCGTAAATTCCAAATCCATTCATTCGATTGACTCAATCGGTATCGGGCAATAAATTTCATTTTGAACACTTGAATTTTGAATTATCAGGGTTACGCATAATCTAAATATTTATTTTTTGTTCTCTAGAATTGCAAAATAAAGGAGTTATACTATAATACTCACCAGCATGGGGTCGGGCACCTTAATGCAGCCGATATCCTGGTCACCCAGGCCACCATGTATCTTGAAGTGAGTCTTGAGAGCCGAACTTTGCCTGAAGGCGTGTCCACATGCGGAGCACACATAGGGCCGCTCGCCTGTGTGAGTACGTGTGTGGGATACAAGGTCATTCTTCTGAGCAAACGCTTTGTCGCAATACACGCATCTGAAAATAATATGGATGGTCATAATATTCAATGGCCAATAAATTTCTTTATTTTGCAGAAAGTATCACTTTAGCTCTATCACAGTATAAGTGATGTGGGCTCTGATGGAGAACATTATATTGCAATGGGTCCAAAACATCGGCCAGTGAGGTTGGAGATGAAGAATAACGTGGTATTTACGATTTAAAAATTGAAATTGATGTCATAATTAATTTCAGAGGAATGAAGTCAAGCTAAATGCAATACAGAATAAAAAAAAAAATGAATAGTAAGGCTCTTGGAGTTTAACAGGAATACTTTTTCTAAGAGTAATTAAATTAAAAGTATGCAGTTTTATATTTAACATAGTATTCTATCCTCTCTGTCTATATGTATGAAAAAATTTAATTATATGTTATATGGTTCAATGTATATGTTAATGGAATATGTATAATAAACCAATATTACCAAAAAATACATAACATTGAGCATTTCACAACGAGGCCAATTTAATGAAAAAAAAACCATTTTAAAAATGCACAATTTTTCAAAATAAATCAAATGATGGCACAATCTATAACTGCCCAAAAATTGATTGCGAAAAAAGTGCCAAATACCTAGGAATAATTTTTAATGAAAATTTAAAATGGCACATAGTGCAGTTTGAGAAAAATAAGTACATTATATACTTTTTTCAAAATATTACAAATCAAAAAGTCATTAAAACAATTTATGGCACAGTTGAATGGGGGGAGGGGTGCAGCCTGTACACCTATTGATCAACTAATTACAGCGCAAAAGGCTAAAATAAAAGTAATTCTCAAGATGCCAATTCGAACATGCTAAATTAGAAGTTCCGACAGTCCTATAAATATATACCAAAAATTTATTTATCTACCAATATAAAAATTCGAATATTACCCAATCACACAGCAACCCATAAAACAATGAAAATAAGAACTACATATATTACATTTGGGCAGAATACCGTTAAATATTACTCCTCAAAATAATACAACAAACTGCCCATGGAAATAAATGGTACTAACGATGAACACATAATTAATAAAAAAAAATTAAAAAGAAGTCATCAAAAATATTAACAAACCCTTGGTGAATAGCCCACTTTGACACACGATCATCCTAGTGAGCAGGATTATTTATTATACGTGTAAAAAAAAAATTATAATAAAAATAAAAAACGTGCTCGCAAATTCTTTACTGCCTTTTTATCACTACTCTCCACATGTTTGGAGGTTCAAATTTAACATATGGATACAAATTCTATGATATATTCTGACCACTGTAGAAACAGTGAAATCAAAATATATATTACAAAACATGGAAATTAAAACATGGAAAACCTGTAATAGTAATAGAAAATCTGAAAGTTGTGAAAAAAATGTCACGTGGAAAGTGAAATGACATTATAAGATGCCCGTACACAGTAAAAAAAAAAAAAAAAAACAATAATTTGAGAGAAAATTCACAAAATGTGCGTTTATTTTTATTATATTATCTGGTATTATGCAAATTACTAACTTGTAAGGTTTCTCGCCCGTATGTGTGCGTCGGTGGTTCTTGAGCGTGCCGAGGGCAGTGAAGCGCATGGGACAGAAGTCACATTGATATGGGCGTTCTCCCGTATGAATGCGCTTATGCTTCACCAGCGAGCTGGACGTGGTGAAACCGCCCCCGCAAACGTCACACACGAAAGGGTGCGCACCGCTGTGCTTACGGGTGTGCGCTTCCAGTTCACCTTTCGACACAAATCTGTATAACATATACATACGCCATATTTATAATTATTGTATTGAAAGAATAAAATAAACTATTTTAAGCGTAAAATTAATTATTGTATATATTTCATAATTTTAGGAGAATAGGAGAACCAGGATATCTGTCGCATCAAAATGTCTGACCCGATGCTGGTATCAGGCACTTTGACCCGTTTGTCATTTGATAATGTGATTATGCAATTATTATTTGATAAAGCAATTATGAAACAACAACATTATCGTTACTATGGTTGTTGTTCTTTTACTGTGAGTTTACAGCAATTTTATTGTGGTACTTTGTTGTAATAATGACAATGGAACCTCGACTTACGAACATAATTCGTTCCGTAAACATGCTTGTATGTCAAAACAAATTTCCCCATCGTAAATAACAGAAATTTAATTAATTTGTTTTAAAATATTCATTTCAAAATATACATATATTTTTTTATATATTGTCATATGTATTAAAACTTTTAAATAAATAATAAAAGACGTAATCAAATTTATTTTCGGAACATATCAGAATCACTTGATGGCTCAACGTGTAAAATCACGTAAAGGCATTCGTCATACATTGCCACCATATAGAACAAACAGAGATGTTGTTTAATGACACCAATGAAGTGGGAAATTGCCTTCATTACTCAGTGTAACTTTGCCGTAAGATTGTCGCAAATTATAATATCCCATATTTTTCAAATATAGTGAGTCATGTTTATGTTTAATTATAATACATACAAATTTAATCATACACACGTTTGGTCACAAAATGAACATTTGAATGGCTTGTATCCTTGGTGGCGACGCACATGCTCCTTGAGGTTGGTGCTCTGGCTGAAACCCCGTCCGCAGATGGAGCACAAGAAGGGTTTCTCCCCTGTGTGAGTTCTGATGTGATCCTTCAATGTTGACAGCATGTTGAATCCTAATAATCATTACATAACAGATTTTTTTAATGTTTTCGTCTCTTCACAAACCAAATCTCGCAAGCAAACTTGTCTAAAATAATTCTTACTGCCCCGAGAACTTATTAAATGTAATTACAGTTTATTAAACTTATTAATGACACATTTCTTGCACTAAAAGTTTACAAGATATACCACATATTATACAAATCCTACAATTGGTCTTTCATAAGAATCTATCTGAGATTTATGTATTTTTTAAGATTAAAAATGCAAATTTCCAGAGCTGTTTGACAAACAATCAAATCGGCACTAATGCAAATACTGATTGTACTGTTGCTGATTAAGTCAATAATGGGACATATTATTAATGATTCCAATTGAGTAATTATTCAATCAGTCCAATTAATCAATGCAGCCTTAGATATAACGAGAAAGTGAAATCTTTTCAAGTAAGGCGTGCTACTATGTATTACCTTTCTCGCAGAAATTGCATTGATGTTTCTTGATCCCTTCATGATTGGCTATGTGCATCGAAAGGCTGTCTTGTCTCGCAAAGGCCTTATCACACAGAGTACATTTGAAACCTTTCTCTACAGAATGAGTCAAAATATGATTATCCAAATGTGCCTTTCTTTTGAATTCTCTGAAATAATAAAAGAGATTGCAAATTACACTTCACAGTAAAAAATAATGTTTATAAAGAATGTGCACAATACTCGAAAGGTGATATTATTGTAAAATGCATCATCTCCCGCAAAAACAACTCTGATTCCCTCCGATGTGACCTTTCTTCCATTTTGTAAACATTCTGCTCACATGCCGTACACAATCTGTCATCACTGAACATACTTTGAACGTCAACACGCTCTACTTTGAGTATCGGTGGCACAGTGGTAAATCTAAATGAATGACAAAATGTTTAAAGCCTAAGAGGCAGTGTGTCCACTTATATGAAAAAATTGTGGTATATGTAAAAATAAAGCAGTCTGACCAGAATGATACCATATTGAGTTACAAATATGGAATTTACAAGTGGGACTGCTATCATAAAAACAAAGATTTAGTTAATTATTAAATGTGATAGTTATCATGAGAACTGTCACTTTTGTATGTGTGTGTGAGATGAGTGGTGGGGGTCGTAGTATATAAGAGGCCATCACTGGGGAACGGGTTTCTTATTCCATTGTTCCTTCGTACTAATAGTCAATAATATCTTAGTTCTATAGTTGTATATTGTGTAAAATAGTTATTACAATAAACTTCAATTGTCACATATATCACGGAGTTTTACTACAAGCAGTACACCTAGAGAGAACACCCAAAGGGAATCTGTCATAGAACTTTCAAAGGCACTACACTGGTGCAGCCAGTAATCACACTTCTCTATACCGGTGCATTAAATTGGAAAGTCACTACAGTTATTTAGCTATCTGCATAATTTTATTTGTACAATGCAAAAAATAAAAAACTAAAATGTTAACTTTAATCTCTTTTTATTAAAATGTACTGATGTTTTAGGGATACCAACCTTTTACAAGTAAGGCATGTGTGAACTTCACTCAACTGATCCTCGTGCTTCTTCAAGTGTAATGTTAAAGTTGTAAATTTGGAAAATTTCCTCTCGCACATTGTACAAGAATAAGGCACTGGAGTATTGGCATCTTTGCCATCATCGCCACTGATATCGTCGCCATTCCAAATAATATCGCAGGGATCAACCGACTCAGCTGCGTCTTGTTTCTTTTTCTTCGTCTTCTTTTTTTCAATCACACCGTTAGTTTTGTGCAATTTCTTATATTCCCTTTTTACTTTTGCAGGTTTTTCAGAAATATCATTGGAATGCTCGGTCTTCATATGTAGACTGAACATTTTCCAATTGAATGTCATATCGCACTCGACACAGGAATATACTTTGTTTTTCTTTACATTCTTGTCCATTACTGTTTCCGATTTGATTTCTTCGCATTCCATCGGAGTAGCTTCTAGCTCTAATTTGATATCCGTTTTCTCAATTGTAATGTCATCATTGTAATGATCTTCAGTAATGATGTCTGTCGGATTGTATTCAATATCAGAATTATGATCTTCATATCTCAAGTTCTCCGCTAATGGTGTGTCACTATCACTACTAACCTTAAAATATACAGAAGATGTAATGAGTACACTTCATTAAAGATTACATAAAATATCATAAACAAGGTGAAACAATTTCTAAGTTGCTTTAATAAACTTTTCAATGTATATATGTATGTATGTACTGAAAATACTTTTAAGGTACTAAATCAGGGTTTCATTATACAGTAAAACCGCGATATAACGAAATCCAAGGGACCAAAAAATAAAAATTCGCAATAACGAATTCCCACATATAACGAAAAAAATAAAAAAATCTACTATATGTTACGCGCCGTCGCAAAAAAATGTTGCGCGGCTTCAAAAAAGATCGCAAATTCTGCAAACAAAGGAGGAAGAAGGCCATAGGGAACTGAATACCTACATATTTTTAGTAGTTTTGTTATTAAAACAGATAAGCAAATGGATAATCAAAGGAATTAAATTAAGAACAGAACCTATTCAACACCAATTGGAAGATATTTTTGTAAATTCCAGAATATTGCAAATACAAAACAATATTTTAATTGTGTTTAAATGTAGAGCCGCTTCAAACATAGTTTCAAACATACAAAATAATTCAAAAATAACAATTTTACAGTTGAATCGTGGCATTTTTATAAAATGAGTCGTATATAAATTACGATTGTTCACTTAAAAATTATTGTTAACATTGTTCACTTAAAGTACACGAAAACAATAGTTAATAGAAATACAAAATGCCGTACAAAAATAGTCCATAAAATATTTTAACGAATTATTTATATTATTGACGAGTTCACACGAAAACAATGGTCAAACGAAAATGAATTTATGTAAATATTCAGTTCGGTCATGCAATAATCGCGTTAAAAGCTGAACAAACTTAACTCTACAGACGTTACACTGAGACTGACATTTCCAATAAGTACATACTGCAACTTTCGGGGGGTTCCTGTTAATTTTTGTATTTTACAGCTGTTTGGGTCTGGGATTGCAATACATATTAGAGGCGTATGCGTATCTAAAACGTGTCTAAGTGAACGCCGAAGAATTATATCAAATGGTTTTATGGGCCTACTATAAACCCAAGAAGAAGTTTGAATTGTTTTACTACCTTATCGGCAGACCGCCGCGCACCGCCGAAAAGGCCATAAAACCGTTTGCATATGGCAGATGCATCGGCGCGGCTTTGTAAGTGCGAAATAATATTTTCATCTTTTAACATTTTTTTATTTCGTTATAAATTTACGTAAATGTATTGGCATTTTTTCGTACGGGATTTCGTTATATAAATGCATGTTTGTATGAAAAATTTGTTTTAGGGACTAAATTTAGATTTTTTTTCTCGATATACGTCATTTTTCGCTATATCGGGTTTCGTTATATCGCATTTTTACTGTATTAATTAATTCCAAAATAATGGGCAAATTTAATAAAACAAACTAAAACTATTATGCATTTTGCCAATGAATTAGAAGTTTATTTATTTATGTAAAATAAAGCTTAGGTGTCCAGCGGAATCCAAGAATTCTTTAAAAGCATTTTCATCTACTCCCTTTATTTATTTGCCACACTTACTTATTGAGGTACTTGAAAAGATGAAATTTTCAAGAAACAATTCATCTGCAGTTTTTCGTTTCATTGTGTGCTGTTTAAGATGCATATACAAGTTTAAATTCAATAAATCAATAAATCACCTAACAAAAAATGTTAAAAATGATATAATATTAAAATGAATCATTATTTTCAGAGCAAGAATAGCGCTAATACCCTGTTGAAAATAGTGTGTATATTATAAAAATGTATATCATTTTTACTGGATAAAAATCTGTTTATAGTTAATAATATAATTTCCAATTTGTACTTACTATTTCCTCCTTAATTTTTTTTTCTTTGGGTTTCTTGGAAATACTTTTCTTCTCACATCTGCGGTAATGTGCACTGTATGTCGTCATTGATCTGAAAACTTTTGAACATATTTGGCATGAGAATCTTGCTTTTGCAACTTTATCATTCGCAGCATTCTTGCTCTTGAAGTGTTCTTCATGTTCGTTTTTAATATGTTCTTTTAATCGACTGCACAACTGAAATCTAGAAAATAAAACCATTAATTAAACAACAGCACCAGAATAATATTTTGATTCTGACTCACATTAATGTGAATAAATATTTTAAATCTTAATTTTTAAAAAATCACATAAATTAAGGTGCATCAATTTTGGTTGATGCAAGGTGGTTCTTGTTACATCAAAATTCTAAATATTTTCAAGGTTGCCTGAGCTCTTGTTCAATGAAAATAGAAGTAACTCTCAGGAGACTGCTTGATCATTAAGTGAGTATCTTATCGCTAGACCAAACAAGCCTTTTTGAGGAGTAAGTCAAACCAGAACGGCACTGTCCCTAGGCACTATGCCGCCTTTAGGCAAGCCCGAAAATGGCACCCTTAAATTTCTACAATCGCAATAATTGACATAAAATATTGCATTTTTGTAACCTCTGCAATCAACAGTGGGTTACCTGTATTTGAATGGATCTAATAACTCAAGTGCATAATGAATCATAAAAGTTGATAAATAGTGAAATATTTGTAGATATCATTAGATTCATTATATTTCTTGATTATTGCACAAATGCAAAAAAGTATACTAAATAATTGCATATATTGATTCTGTTGTTTATTGCATTAATTATAATCAATTCTTACCTTAAACTGCACACAGCACATTGGTAGAGTGCATCACTGGGAGATTTTTCTGATGAAATTTTTTCAACTGCACTGTCAAGACTTTCTACATCATCTTTCAAGCCTTCTTCTTTTGTACTATTTTGGACAGGCTCTGAAGTTTCCTTGACCTCCAATTCTATCGAGCAGTCTTTTTCTCTCTTGATTAAATTCCTTTCATCTTGTGTATTCTTAATGATCCTTCTGAATGTCGTATCAGACTGATAGCATTGCTCCTTGAAAAAGGAAGCTGATTCAGTGAGCGAAACGCATTGATAGCAAATCTGTTTTGGAAGTCCATCACTTTCCTCAATCTGAAAATAAATAAAAACTCTAATATAAAATAGAGAATTATAAAAAGGATTTGCAAAATATAAAGAATGAATAAAATCATTATGATTGGGTTTTTCCTTGTGTACTTTATACTTCTGACTTTAAAAAGAAACAGACAGTGCATTTATAGTAAATAGCTGTCTGTAAATAAGCAAAAATGCAAATACAGAAATAGCGAACGGTGAGGCAACACTGTCTTCTTAGTCTGTCCTCGTTTTACCAAGTTCATCTGAGTAACCCTAATAATCTGCCCCGCTCTGTTCTGTCCTGGGCTGCAGCATTGATCACATTGAAATCTTTAAGATTGTGACTTACTGGAGATACCCACGTTGCTCATGGTCATGGTTTTGTGAACCCACTACTCGTCACACGCCTATACCATACAATGTTACATCTTCATTATAGATTCTATATCATATTGACGTCAACGTTATATGTGCGATGACAAAATCACTACTGTGATTTAATTTTATCTGACAGATTACTGCGAAGATTCTAAAGCAATCAAACATGCAAAAACATTTATTCCTTTTCTTAAGCTCTTTTAAAAAGTATTGTTTCAAATCGACAATCTACTCATCTTGTTGTAAAATATTTGACGACATTAAGTAGTTTTATGGGTACATTCTGGATATAAAATGGCCTGATAGCAGTAAGACTACAATATGTATCTAAAATAGAATAAAAAAGATGAAAAGATTATACAAAAAACATTATATTACTTTTGTATTGAAAGTGCAGGTGAGACTCAGCAATGTTGTTATCAAATGTCAATAGTTTTATATTGGTGTAAGATACAGGAAACCTACTTGGCGATAGACTAACCTGGATGCCTGTGACATACGTGATCATTTCGGATATCTTCCGCTCCATAACCTTTGATTCTATGAAGACGGATTGTAAATTACTGGCGTTGCACATGCACGCCCGGCACAGGGCATGCGAGGCCATGTTTGCTGAGACGCTATCTTCTCTGGTATCCATGGTCGGCTCGATAGCATCACATCAGGAAGAACTCAATTAAATTTCACAAAATCGACCGCTTCCGTTGCACTCGCACACTCCTCGGTGTCATTGTATCTGAAGTTTTACAGCACAGTTTAGTTGTTTCGTTCACAGTTTCTACGAAAACAAAAATGCATATTTTAATACATAAACTGACACCTAGGTGAAACTAATCAAACTGATAAGCTTGTGACAGCCGGAACAATATGAATATGTGTAAATATTAACTTTTTGAAAGCGTCCGCTTCACTACATAACATTGGTAATTTTAGTGTCGTAAATTATTACAAAAAACTTTACTATAAATAATCCCGTCTCGGAATATTTCACTCGAAAAGCAGAAACGATCAAAAGCTAAGCAGTGTATGCAATATGTAACTTATATATTATACTTATAATTTATACTACTATGCACTTTACTATAAAGTATAAATATGGCGATGGCGCTCGTTCAAAACTGTTCAAGACTCACGCCGCATTATTATTCAATGTAATCTAATCGCACGTGGAAAGCGTACTAATATTAAACGTGTTAAAGGCTATTTTTCTGTGCCACTTCTTTTTATAAATTATTGCCATTATTAGAAAAATATTATGCTATAAAAGGCTGTAAACCGATTCGCAAATAGGTACTGTTGAATTATAGGCTAATAAAGAATGTTGGTTTAAAAATGACAATACATATTGTGAATGATAAAAAATCAAGAAATTTAATATTTTCCCTAATTGCATGTGATTTATTTTATGAAATATGTATCGTGTAAGTAAACTGTGCTGTTTACAACAGTTTTGGGGTTAATTATCTGGGTAATAGAAGATACATATGTCTGTATGTGATGTAAAAGGACACGACGTTGTGCGCCATGTGATTTAAGTATGCCACGATGTCGTTGGGTGTCATATGACTTGAGTCGGGGTTCTTTAGGAGTTATAATTCTATTAATCAGTGATTAATCGAACGTATATCATGCTCCTGATCGCTCGTCAGAACGAAACGCAGAACGCACTCTTCCTGAAATGTTCGCTTCGCGACCCATCCATCAGATATCACGCCTTCATTAGTAAAGATATCACGCCTCCATAGTTATAAGAAGAATACAGGTGAATATGAACACACGGAAAATGCAAAAATTAGACATTTATTAATCACAGTTTATACTCAATGGGCAGGTGGTAATATTTATAACTAATTCGATTTCAGATCATCTCGCGATGTTCTTCCGGGTCTTTTTCTGGAGACCTGGTCTCAGGTTGGCGAAGTGAGGTTTATTGAGTCGGATAAAACAATGAAGATGGATGAGAATGAATATAATGAATAAGTGAAGATGTAAAAGGTGTGCGTGGATTCCGAAGTGAAGCGAATCGGCGATCTCTAGTTAGCGTCGATGGCGGTGGATATGAATTCTGATCTCTACAAACACAAAGTCTTTTAATCTTCGAATTCATCTCACCTGCAGGTATAAACACTTAACATTGTCTTGTCAATTAAACTTTTAGCGCAGTGACCTCATTACCGCTATTCATTATTCTCTGTCAATTTGTGACTAAATTTATCTCTATAGTAATTTTACATAGTTGATTTTTTTTTGCTGTAACATTAGGTACATATGGGATCTGGTCTTTTCTTTATTCAGCCTTACATTACACACACTTAAACCTATTACATATTTTTCCTACCTGCCCAGTTATAATTACATTATTATTTATTTATATTTTAATCTCCCTATTCGTCTTCATCCCTATTATCCTCGTTGATTAGTAGAGAGTAGATTACCGTAGAAGTGCCGCTATATCGGTACACTTTAATTAGATCTAAATTCGCGATTGATCAGAGACTCGCTCAGATTGTTTTACCGTATGGGATGAACATTTGCTGATGGCATAGTTCGATTTACGCACCACATAAGGCGCATGAAGATGGAAGACGTAAATCTGAGTACATAAACTTGTGGGTATTGCTCTATCCTCTCTACTTACCCCTGCAGAGAAAATACGCGATAGTCAGTCGCCGCTCATGGTGGGTCATTGCATTTGGGCTCCGGCCCGAGTTCAACAAAAGCTACTTTTTTACCCAGGAGTTAATTATCCTAGGGACGACAATTTTTGTACGATGTACTCGATGTCTCGGCCGGCGAGGATGTATTGTTTTGCCATTAATCGCTACCGAGTGAGATATTTCTAGAAACAATTTACTCTTTAGACAAAAAGCAACCGCTTGACTCGATTTTTGGGAGCTCTCCCGGCTATTATGTCTGTCACCCGAACATAATCTATTGCGTAACGCGTGTGGTCAACCTTCGTAATTACGGAAGAGATAAATCTCCCCGATGGATGGCCGAGAAAAAAAGGATGGTTTTCTAATGATGGAAGAAAAGGTTCCCGTGTGACGCAGGTCTCTGCAATATGCATTCCCAAGAACACCCAGTATTTGCTGGTGTCAAATTATGATTGATCGGTCCGTATCTGTTCAGGCGTATCAATCGACCCCTGTCTTTTGTCGCGAGCTATTTGATTCCTCTTCTTAGTTATTGTTCTATTAATATTTCTTTTAATTCTATTAACTTTTTCCATCTTCATTCCTGCGGTATTAACTACTGATGCCACTTTTGGCTTGCCTAACACATCATAATCTACTCCATACGTAACGATACTTAATTCGCCTTCACGATTACACAATAATATTTACGATAAAAATTTATTTAGTCGAGGGACGCCGATAGGTTGCGGTAATTGAATGCCTCTATCTATATATGATTAATTTCTAATTTTTCTTTCCCCTTAAAAAAAAGTCTTATGTCCTATCTTCAAGATATGCTACGTTAGCCGATACTATCAAACCTATATTTTGTACGAGCAAAACTTCGCATTACGCGATTTGACCTCACGAGAACAAAGCCTACCATGTCTTTTTTTCATAATGAAATACGTTTTTTTGGTTCACTTTAACATGATAATAATCTTAATTACCTAGCAATCTTAATTTCGACGAAACGCTGAATCGTACAATCTACCCGGTATTTTACCATCACCCTTTTTTTACGACGGAGAAAATTTTGAAAATTTCATATTCTAACAGCTATCCCCGTGATCAGGTCAATTTTTAAATTAGTTGGGAGTCGCACCGATATATCGCTTTTTTATTATCACCTGCGCGACCTTACACTCATATCAAATTTTGCATTCCACAGAGTTAGTAGATTCTACACGTGCCCTGGCCGCTGTGATCTATCTATACAGTGTGTACACCACTCCCGTATACCGCTCCGATTATCGACTCGTTTGCGTGCGCTACACACAACCCCTATCTTTGCCTTTGACTCCACATGCTCGTGTGTTTCCTCGTCTTCTTGGGTCTTCGCTACCCTCTGATACACGTCTTCGTTTCTTCACTTGTTCCTTGCTAACTCCATTGTCGACACCGGGACCCCCCCGTCATCGTACACTGTATAGATTCAAACTACGCGCCTTTTCACAAAAAAAAATTTCACACTACCGTTTCGGTTAAAACCCTTACAAAATTAAAATTTCTAATTATAATTAATTAACTCGTAATTGGTGAGCACCCCGTGGCTTGGAAGTGCACCTCACAGGCCCGAATAAACGATTCGGGATCCTCCTCCGCCAAGCCGCTGAACTGGTCCTCCAGGATCTTGGAGATGGAGATTACCTATTCTTCAATTTATGTTTTGCGGTGGTATTCCGTACCGTATACACACACGGAATGAACATTAGTTGTACCTGCATATTTAACGTTATGAAAAAAAACTATTATTATTACTAAGATAATAAATAAAAAAATATGAATTTTAACCACCAAGTTAATATTGCTAATTTTAAAAGTATTATTATTAATTCACCAATTGTTTAAGATGATTTCGACCTATCATCATCACTATTTAAATGTTCAATGTTAAATGTTAAAAATTATCGTTACCGCGATTACAATATTACACAAACTTCAAAGAGAAAGAAAAGACATCGATTAAATTCTACGTCGTCAATTTAAAATCTTTTTGAAATTACGCTTGACTTGTGCTGTTTTGAAATTACCCTCGGCTCCTGAATCATATTTATCTATTTTCGTTTTCATCTGAAATATTTACTATCGCACAAATTCCCCAAATATTTATGAAAGGTGACCGTCTGAAAAGCCTCCGACTCGACGAAGTTCAATTTATTTATTTTATTTTATTTGTTTCTTACATTACATACATTATAAACAATTCTTAAAGTATATAAAAAGGCGAACAAGCTTCACAATGTAAGAGATGTTCACTGTCTCCTTAACTAGACCGAAGTTTGTACTAAAGGAGATAGGTTCATCCGTTGTCTGTCGTAAAAATATAATTTTTTTATTTTATTTTACTGTCTAAATCAAAATACCTATGATTGAAACACTATGCAAAAGGAAAAATGAATATAAAGAAATGACGTTCTGTTCATGTGATCATTTCCATGAATCTTTGGTCAGTTTCCTTTCTACCAACACCCAATAATCAGCTCCTGAGATGGTGTTTGAGATTGTCCATCGAGAATTGTTTCATACTTCTCAGCAAAATGTTATAGGCTTTGGGGGCCAGAAACATGAATGGATTGACCAAAGCTTGTTTTCATTTTAGGATTCACGGTGATCCTATTCTTTTTTGCTCTCGTAACATAACTATGAGATGAATATTGATGAAGTTCTTTGTTGGAATGAAAATAAAGTATCAGCCTTTTTACATAGAGTGACCCATATTCACTGACATTGTGACCCATTTGTCATAAATCTCCAGCGGTAATGACGCACTCATCGTTGACCGCAATTACCAGTACTTAGAGCTGAGGGTTTTTTTCCATTGTCACCCATCCCCTTTGTTATTCTTAAGGCTTAACGAAAAGGTTTTATGATGGTTCCTTCGAGAAATGTATTATTAGACCATATAGAAAAGTATCGATGCCATTGTTTTTGTAGGGGGCGAACTTTTTGGGCTCCTGTCTAATGTAGGACTCAATATACTGCACTGGCTACATTAGCATAGTTACGCCGCTGATTCTATGTGTCAAAGATATATCTAGTCGCACACTATTGCTGGAGAATTTCTTCCTACTTTTAGCAGGCCTGGATTTATTATAGTGCTAAAGGGGCTTTAGCCAAGGGTCCTCAAATAAATAAGGGCCCCGTGGATTCAATGTCAAAAAAATAATCTTTATGATGGATAAAAGTGTAGTGCATCTATTTTTTTCATATCTTTTTTTCTTATTCTTCTTCAATTACTTAATTTAAAAAAATAAATTATTTGTTGAGTTGGATGCCAATTGATAAAGTTGGATCCAGTGGCGTAACTAAAAAAAAAAAGTCTCCAATGCGACATGGATAAAAGGCCCCCCGCCCTATATAATAACGTAGGAGATATAAGTTGGTTGGTGACTGACCTCGTAGTCGGGTACCCCCTCGCCATTCCCCCTTAGTTGTAGCTTGTGAGTTGTTTCTTCCCATAAGCAAGTTTTTAAGTACCAGGCGGTTTTATTAATTAAATATTAAGAACAAAATTGGTCTATTTTCTCTTATAACATTCACACATTCAATAAAAAAATAATAAAAGACAGCCCCGAAAAAGAGTTTATATAATATTATTGAAAATAATTGAAATAATTTTATAATTTATTAAAAAAAAGATAAATTTTTTTGAAATGGTAACAAATTTTAATTCTAGAAAAAAAAAACGTACTTATAAAATCATCGATACCAAAAGATTCGTATCTTTCTTTTAAACCCCTAACTAACGTGGGTCCCGGGTACCGCATTGGCGTAGTTTCCTATTGGTTGCATTTATTGAATCTAATCCTGAGCCTAAATTGCAATCCCGCAATTTCAGCATTTGATTCCATTGATCTAGATTAGAAAATGTTAATTTGCTCATTAATGTTACATTTATAAAAAAGACCAGAAAAAACACTTATGTCAATTTATGTTAAATATAAAAATTTAATTTCGAAAGTTTCGGGATTATAATACTAATCCCGCCAATCCCGGGATTCATAAATACTGTAATATGGTCCAGGACTCCAGGACCCGGGTCCGTAGTTGACTACTAGACACTTAAGTGTAACATGAAAACTTATGAAGATATTATTCGCAATTACTAATCGAATCAACTTGTTTATACCAGTACTGTAATTTGTATTAAAAATAATGATTTATGATAATGAAAAACGTGGACCTATTCAATCAAGTACGTAAACCTCGATTGATGAACTGGTCGTGTATAGAAGGGATTGGTCTGCTAACATACCCTACCGCACACTGGAACAATATGAAAACAAGCTAGACAAAAGTAACGTCATGAATAACTGGTTTTATTACAACTTCTCTCACAGTGGCGTCTTAAATATATTTTATATTGAATTGGTGAATATTTTGAGCTAAACTTCTTATTAAATTATTGTTTCTTCATGCCTAATGTACTGAGATCAGTTTAATTAGCCCATTTGCGGAATCGTCAACAGGATGCGGTGGCGAAAATAATGAAAGGGTTAAAGTATGTATTGGCCCGTAAAAAAACAGCGACCTATGATTCTTTATACGAAAAGTAATTCAATCTTAATTCAATCATTATTTTAATAATTTTAATATTTGATAATTTATTAGGTTTGTCTTTAAATCATTTTTAGGGGTTAATTATAAACCAACTGGTTTTTTGACATCCTGATGAAAAGGTATTTTCCAAAATCGGTTGGTGTATAATTAACACCTAAAAATGTTTTAAAAACAAACATTAAATAATTCAATATTAAAATAAATAACCACAATGTACAGTTTGTGTTAAATATTAAATAATTTCACCTTTTCAATGGTTTTAATGACTTAGCGTAATAGAGCGTAGAAGGCTGTTTTTAGGGAATTATATACACTTGAAGGCCTTGTTTCGCTTTACTGCGATACTTTAATCTCTAATCCAACGTATTAACAAAGTAATGTACACACGGTTAATGCTTTTGTAATACATATTATTATTATTTTTTAATTTTAGATCACTAAGGACAGTAATTTATACGAATAAATAACGTTACTGTATGTGTCACACAAGTATAACTATATTGATAGTAATCACGTACAGCTACGCTTAATTTTGAATAAATGATTGTTAAATAGAGAAAAAAATCATTTATAATACCATTATATCCATTCACGCGTACGCCCATCAGTCCATGTCGCGTAACAACATAAATCAAACAACAGCTATTCATTTGGTATTGTTGTTTTTATAAAAAATGAGTAAAATACTTCATAATTATAAAACAATTATCAGAAAATACCACGTAAAATAACTTTTTAAAACAAAAATTACACTTTGAATCTTAAAGATCGTTGATTATACTGAATAACTAATTGAAACTTTCATACTTCTTAGCTAATCTTAAAACATATTCGTAGACGAAATAAAAATTTATAATTTGTCGGAAATCATTATTAATTGTATTTTGATTGTATTGTATTGATGTTTTAAAAAAATGAATAACTATTAATTTCACATCGTTATTGAAGGGTTATCCCTTATACGAAGAGTTACATAAAAACATTGCTTCAATGATACATTTTTTGATCCAATGTGCGTTATAACTACTGCCGTTTATATCAAATTGTCCACATTCATATGATTTTCACTGAGTTCAGTTCGTGTCGGGAATCTTCCAACAGCGGAAGTGTTGTTTGAGCTTTCATAACCTTATAAAAAATTATTAATTTTTTATATACTTTTTAAACGACGATCGAAACGTGAGTATTTAAAATAACTACTAACATTATAAATATTTACTATTTATCCCTTCATAAAATTCCCAATATATCAATATCGTTTTGGAATTAACCATACTAAATTATGAATTCACTAGTACCTACTTACTTTGAAGCTAAAACCCCCACAAGGGTAGGTTTACAAATTGTCTCGTACAGAGTTAGAGTGGAGCTTAGCTGTTATTGGATGCGTATAATATTTTATACGCAAAGTTTTTCAAAGAAAATTGACACTTTACTGCAATGCAATGTTATTAGTTTCATATTAAATTTACCTACACGTGATATAGAAAGACATTGGAAGGATATTATATAAAACAAAAATGAGCTAATCCTGCGGTTCCAAAACTGCGGGTTACTAAAATTACGCAACTCTATTATTAAAAAATAAAATAAAAATAGAAATGTGCACACGGATTACATGTCACACACAAACCACGAAATAAATAGACATGAACTAACGCAAGTTCCTTGTCCCAACATTTTCATTTTGGTGGCACCCACGTGATCACTCTTTGTGCCACTTACGCAATCATAGAGCTCCGCGACTTTTTTTTTTAAATACTCGATTGGAATGAAAATTTAAACGCTGACAATGTAATTAATGTAAAAAAATACGTCTTGTTTATTTTTTACATTAATTACATTATTTATAGATTTAGTTTTTGAAGAGTAAATACTTTTACTGTTGCATAAATGTGTCATAATTTATGTTTCGTTGGTTAAATGTATGTAGAATTCTTCTCGTCCCGCAAATAATATTCCAAATCCCTTTCCTATATATACACATCATGTCTATTTATTTACTAGTCTGTGAGGTCACATTAAAATTCTTACTGTTTTCAATGTAAACTAAACGCTTGTGCTATGAAAATAGGACTAACTTGCAGGTCTCATAGATAACTAGATCACTAGGAGAGTGTCTTAACCACTAGAGCAACAAGCACACTTTTTTAATACATGATATATATTTTTATAATATTTGTTGTATGTACGTGTTTTTTTTTGTTTGATAAAGCTATGTAGGCGATAAATTGTCATTCTGAGACTTGGGTAGTTCTTTATCATATAGTACGTATGTGCTTCTTTTTGTCTATTTTTTCATACTTTTAGTAGATACGTATGTCTTCGTTTTATCTGTTAAAGATGTGTGGGTTACGATTGATTGTCATTCTAAAAGTTTGGGAAGTATTGTGTTAAACCGTAACATATTATTGCTGATCGAGAAATAAGTTTAAGACTATAAAGAAAATTAAAATTAAGGTTTTATATTATATTTAATGGGTAGCATTATTAGTAATGTATAATAAATAAATAAACATATTAGGTGCATCCAAATGAATGTCGTTTTTTAATGAAAAAAAATTTTTTTTTGAGATGTTTATTTTATTTTAAAGATTCAAAATATAATTTCCATCTAAAGATATAACCATTTCCCACCTCTGTGTCAATTTTTAATCTCATTCAAATTCAAAATATTTGGGTAGTCCTTTTTTAACATCGTCTGCATTTTGAAAGATTTTTTTCATCTAGAAAGTGTTGAATTGATCGAAATAGATGATAGTCGGAAGGAGCAAGGTGGATAAGATAAAACCTTTCAGCAAAGTTCCTCGATTTTATCCAGAGTCAATTTAGAGATTTTTTTTCTTCGCTCAATTCGTGTGGAACCCATACACTTTGTCTCCAGGTCTTCCCAGTCTTCTTAATGTGCACTTTACACTGCTGTATAGGAGTAGTTTAGTGTTTCCATTTCAGCAGTCAGGACTATTCTTGATGTCATAATTTCTCGTTCAAATTTTTTAAACTATCTTTGACCTACCACTTCAAAGTGTATTTAGTGGCTGTAGTTGCTGACTATTTTGAAGAAACTCTTAACATGAAATTTTGTATGTATAATTGTTCACTCGGTATAAATTCTGCCATGATAAATTTGGGGCAAAATATTTTTTTTAAATACAGAAATGTGCACAAACACAATTTTAACAAAATACATTGTCAGGTATCAACGAGCTAAGCTCACCTGACCATCGAAACTTAACTTATTAAAAAACGACATTTATTTCGGATACACCTATTAATATATAGCATTACGTTGAAGTTCCGCGATTTTGACTGAATGTATACAGTGTACTAATACAGGTATAAATGAATTCTAATACTGCCACAGGTGTTCCGGGGGTGGTATGCAGGTCGCGCTGGCGCAATACTCCGACTCATCAACTATGGTCGTGGACGGTGAGTGACAGCGGGTCTAGCTTGGCCTAGTCATCTTCAGATACCGGGCGACGGCGGTCGCGCGCTGTGCAGGCTATACGTCCACCCGGTCGCCAACATTCCACCCCACCGCACTGTGCCCCTCGGCACAGCCTCCACCACGTCACACGGTCGGATCGAGATCGTATTGCCAGAACAAGGTGTTTTGGCAGTATTTGCAAGAATTTAAATTTCAACTCGAAATATAACTTTTTCATAAATTTATTTATTGATCCACGTAAATCATGTTACTTTTTTAATATAGGTATCCATCTACAAAAGATTGGTAAAATTATTATACGTACCTACACTGTTTTTTTAATATTTTTTAAATTTTCTAAATCTAAATGGATACGATCATTTCACTAGATGATAGCATTCCGATAGTTAACATTTTAAAGTTAATATGCGTGTGCGATATAAATAAATTGTGTAATAAGTGGAAATAACATATTGATGAAGGATGATGGCATCTCTCTGCCACTCTTTGTGCTATGTCTCTCCACCGCTCCAAATATTTTGTCTACAGCTTTGGGTGTCTTTTAGGTCGTTTTTTCTCGTGGATTCCATTCTAGATTGTTTTTTATACATCGTTTTGGAATACGAACCGCTCTTACGTCCACGCTTTTTAGCAGTGATTTTGCGAGAATACATCTCCATGCATCTGGCATTCTCTTAATATTCATGAATGGTATCTAAGTGATACCTAGAGAATGTCCGAAGTCGTGTTGGTTAAACGAAATTGGCGGAAATTATCAAAAATTTTATAATTCAAAAAATACATACGTAATATTATTTTAGTTAAAATATTTTTTATGTATAATATATTTTATTACGTCGAACTATTCTTGCTTTGCAATATTGGACAATGTCCTGTTTTTTTTTGATATACCTGGCTAAGACTGTTATTTTTCTGAGTGTTATAATCATTTAAACAATTTTTAAAAATAATGTATTTTTCTACAATACATAAAAAATGAAAAATTGATTTGTTAAATTTTATACAACTTACGTGTTAACTAATTTTTTCTGTCATCAGAAATAGAAAAACGTATTAAAATAACTGTTTTTTTTTAAATTTAAGGGTTAAGTAAAAAATTCCAATAATGCCAAAAAATGAAATTATATTAATTTGAACGTAACAATGAATTGCGTATTATTTTCGAGACATGGTGTTGTCGTCACAGGCTGCGCGTACACCATGGATTACTATATTTTTTAAAAAATTTTAAGGAGATACAATCTGGAGAAATTAATGATGACTGGAAATGTACAAGACGAAAAATCAGAGATTTCTGACAACATGAACAGACAAAGAATTAACTAGAGTCTCTCTACGCGTCACACGCACAAGACCCAGGCAGCAGACGCAGAAGAAGCAGACGAAAGGATGTTCAGTCGTGAGCATATCGAGAGATACGAATAGTTTATCATCATCATCATCATCATTATCCTGTGTCCCACCACTGCTGGCCCGTGCACCGACGGATCTAGGAGTTTTTCCAGGGGGGGCGGCGATAAATTTTGTTTAATACGTATTGTAAAAAACCCGACCCATATTGCTTTTACTTCCTAGAATTAATTGGGTACTCGAGAAATAAACTTTTTTGGTGTGTTGACGATGTAGCCGTGTGACTAAAAAATTTTCGCTCATGGAAAAAATAGTTGGTTTCGAACTATAAGTACAAATTTGTCTGAAATTAGGGGATCCTGGATCCATCCTGTGCAGGCAAAGATTGTGAATTATTTCTATCTTACACTTATGTTGTTCTAAATAATTAAGATTTTACTAATTATGTATATTTCTAGGTTAAATATGTCACATAAAAAAACCACGTTACATTTTATAGAAACCTCGGGGATGTAATATAAAATAACGTCGTTAAGCATATTTATTATCTTTACAGACATCAACGAAGAAATAAATATTTCCACAACATGAGAAAGAATTCAGATAATGTTTAAAGAGACCAAAATAAAATGAATACACTGATCTGTTTACGAAAAAATCATATTGCATGCAGTGGTGGTATGATATATGTGTCTGAGATAACAGAATTATTTTTTACAGTTGAAGAAATGGACCACGATTCAAAATTGTGCGGGAAAATTCTGACGGGGCTGTCGTGGGTGCTCGTCGTGCTGACTATGCCCTTTTCATTCTTTGTGTGCTTTAAAGTGAGTAAGATGCACAGTATTAATTCATTTTATCATTTACACTATTAATACTGTTATACTTGTAATTAGTGCTACTAATGCTACTCTTGACTCACTGGTGTGATTGCGATTGGTATTCGATAATGTTAGTGATTGAAAACTGTGACTGTGATCAGTTTCATTACTAATGCATGTGTGCCGCACGTTATCACGATACACGAAATAAATAAAAAACATATTCTAGCTTTAATAATTAATATTTATCTGATTTGAGTATATTTTTCTGGTCAAATTATCATCGTTTCGGGTCAAATGCGTGAAACGTTTTGGCAGAATCTACTACATGGCACTGATCACGAATTATAACGTCACTTCTTCTTGAATATTTTTGTTTCATATTTACATGCGCTGAATCATGGTGTACACTCAAATATAAATAATCTTAAAAAAATGAATCACGTATCACAATATTCTCAGATATTCAATCACTGATAGTGAGTGTGACCCAAAGATATCAGTGATTGACTCACGGTTCGTGATTTTGAGCTCATCACTACTTATAATATGCGAATAATGCGTTCTTCAGTATCACTCGAGTGACGTAGATTAAGTAGTGTACCTAATTAAAAATATGCAAGATGAAAGGGCTCCTGAATACCTGTGTATTACATTTAAGATATAAGAATATTAAACTACGTGGTTTATTGACATAGAAAGAACAAAATTGATATCTTGTCTCCTATAATATTCACAGTTTCATGATAAAAAAAGTACGTTTTTAGGCATTTACCTATATGCAATCCATCAGACCAGACCCAGATTTTCGGTTTGCAGTGATGGTCTGGACCCTAACCTAACAAATTAGTGAATAGGTATCTAATATAGAAATTATTATTTTAATTCTATAATTACATATCTTGGATTTTACAAATTATTAGTCTATACTAGCGCTAAAAAAAATATTGATACTCGCAAATAATCGACATCAAATAAAATTAAGTGTGGACTTTTTGGGCCCGTAACTGCCGTGGGTCATCAGCTGCATTTGCGTAGTTACGCCACTGCGTGTATTAAAAAGTGAAGTAATCCAAATTTGCGAAATTATGTAATGTATGTCACGCATTTACATTTATTAGCGATTTTCACAATGTACATATTTATGAAATACAGGATGAATATTATGTTACAGGTCGAAATGAAACATAATTTATTAATTTGGTTTTTATTTATCGTGGTGTTTTATTTTATTTATTTATTATTGCAATTATGTATGGAATATGTTGGGAGCCATCAAACCAGCCATCAATCACCACTTTTGATATTATGCAGCAAGAAAAAAATTCGAAATGTCCAGCGTACTTCAGGTTGTGTGTGACGTGGCACCGTTCTATTGAAACCACATATATTGCAGGTTCAATCGACCCAATTCGTCCATCAAGAAGTTTGCCAACATGTGACGATAGCGATAACCATTAATGGTTACAGTATTGCCATTATTATTTAGATACAACGTTTCAACACGTTGTTTAGCCGTTAGATGCTTCACATTAAATTGTAATTAACTATAATCTACGACTACTAAATGCGAACTGACAAATATTTGCCAAACCAAAATGGTGGCCAAACAAAATCGGCCGGGCACATAATATTCACTTTGTATTAAATTTTTATACACAATATTAAAAAAGATATATATTTGTAAATTTCATTGGGATGAGTTTATCTAAAATTAAATAACTTATTCATGTTTTATAATAATATAGTTTTAATTATTTATTTTTCTGGTGCCATGTACTGTATTACCAGGTATTACTGAATGATGATCTTGTTAGAAACCTCAATGATCGACTAGTATGTATGAAAAGATGTACGAATGTGGAAGAGGCGAGAATTATTTGTCCGATAGAAGATTTTGATTTGAATTGATATCACAATGTTTTTTTAAATTATATATAATTTTTTAAATGGAGATGGCACTTAATATTAGTATTATTTTCACTCTGATTTGCTGTTGATTGTATTACCGTCACATAAAAATACGCGAATTCTATTAGGTTGATGCATATTGTCATTCCAAAAACGGCGGATAATTATGCAACAACCTAATATTTGAATTTTTAAAAAAATAATAGCAATAATAATAAAGTTGAGTGCTTAGCAATTGACTAAGCGCTGTATGATGGCAATAAAAATATGATTGATAGCGTAGCTGCATATTTCCAATAAGATTTTTAACGTTTTTATAGCTTATAACTTTTTGAATAATTTTTATGTAAACTTTTGGAATGATTGTTCTATCAAGCGACTGTTTTATACGATATTGTTGGATATTTATTGACCTCTATAATAACATAACAGACTCTTCTGCCATTTATTAATTTAAAATTAATATGGGATTCTGGCAGGTGGTGCAGGAATACGAGCGAGCTGTTATATTCCGTTTGGGTAGGCTTCTTTCTGGGGGCGCCAAGGGACCAGGTAATATATATAATATTATTATTTCAAGGATCATCAACTTAATATTTACAATATTAAAAATTTAGATAAATCAGCTATCTGCTGACAGTTAAAATTCACGTTCGAATCCCGGTAATAACTATATTTTTTTTGATGGTTAGATTTGTTCTAATTGATTTATTCAGGGTGTCCACGAGACAATAGTCTAAACAAACCATCATCAAAAATCTGATAGCTTATGTGATAGCTTCATCACACATGCCAAATTCATCAGTTAGTATTTATGGTTCAACGTTCATTTTTGTAATGACAGGTTTTAAAATTTCTCGAAAATCACGAATCTTCGAAAAACTTCTAAACGGTTGAATTTCGGAAAATACTATTTGACACTAATGGGTTTCTAGTGATGTTTCCTAACTGTGGTTTCATTTAGACTATTGCTTCTTGGCTACCCTGTATAATTGTTTTAATTATCAAGGAACTGAAAAAACGTTACTTCGTTAAAAATGTAATTTTATGAAAATTTGTTAAATAATATTTTTTTAATTAATTCGTCAGATCTACAGTGTATTTCATTAAAAGTAATAGAGCCAAGAATAATAATAATTTTATTAAATATATCTACGATATTCAGTACAAATTATAGGTATAAGGTACACGCGAGTAATAAGGCCTGTCGGGTAATAAAGCCAAAGAAGCAAAAATCATATTTAAAATACGCTCACACATACAAACACTACTTACAAACATATTATATATTAGGCGCGTTGATTCCTGATCGCGGCCTCCCGCTGCCCGTCGCCAGTATCGTGTCAATTTTTATAAGAGCGCGCGCCCGCAATTACTTTACATATTATATAATTTAACAGTATGTATTATATATGAAAAAACTGTCTGTATTTTTGTGTGTTCATTAATTTTAAATTTTTAAATTCAGATGTATTTACTTAATATAATTTTTTTAAATAATTTGACATGTCTTGAAACTCGCGTTAAGGGCAACACAGAGAGTTGAGCGCGGAACGAGCTGCTATTCGTTGTCTATTGTATTTTGGTACGCAGAGCAGAGCGATCTTCTAATGCATAGTGACACTTATCGCCAAATCTCTGAGACGCGAGAGTAAACACCATTCTTCCTGCACTTGGTTCAGGGAATATGTAATAGTACGGAACGCCATTTCAGATATTTACCCTTAGGATAGTTTCGTATCGTTGTGTACGATTGAATAATTTCTGAATGAAATTTATGCTACAACTTTTCTATTAAACTTCATAAATATAATGAGTTTATTTACTTTTGAATAATAAAAAATAAATATGCTTTGCCTGTCGTCTTGTCTTTGCATTTTATTAATATTGTACGTACAACGAGGCTTATAAATATCGTTTGGCAACTTGTTTCATTTCTATCAAACTTATGGTTCACAAGCCACGGCGTCCCGAAGTTGACCGAGGGTGCCACCAATTCGTGCCATTTACGTAACTCTCTCGCACGAGGTGCGGAGGGGTGGCGTCCTCAATCTATTGACACCATTAACTTCCATCTGCTACCGTAATTTCTGAAACAAAGACGTTTAAAGTTTGACCTATTTTCGTGATGGTCAGATATCGTACCAAAAGTCCGTACCAAAAGTCGAAGAATGCACTCCATACCTCGAACGTACTCACTTCAAAAGTAATATTCACGTTATAGTATGCCAATTTCTGATGATTCCTATTCAGTTAATCAACTATGATTCCGAATTCACAGGCCTGGAGGTTACAGAATTTTTTCATTAACCCATAATTTTTAATTGTGTTTAAACTTACTAAATTGACACTAGACGCGTCGTGCCTGGAAGTAACGGAAAATTCCCCATTTTCTAAATAAATAAATATACGAAGTAAAAATATGTCTCTTGAATATTTAAATTACTTTCAAACCAAACAAATATTAACCAATTTTAACCTGATTCGATAACGAATTCCACTAATATATTATTTAAAGGTTCGTGATTATTTCATACTTTGTATGTGTTCATAGTTCTAACGATTTTTCATTATTGAGGTGTAAACATCTCCGTATTATTTTTGTTATTGATGTGTGTTAGGTATTTATGATTCATGGATCGCCGGACGCTGTATGCGCGCAATTTGAATGCGACATATAGAATAGTTCCTGTCTATTACTTAACCATTACCCCCTCCCCCTATACCAGTGAACTAAACCTACCCCCTAAACTATGAAAAAAATTATCTGTCTTACTGTCTTCCCATTAGCGGTACAGTGTTATAATACAGCCTAACTCATAGCGGCAACGCTATAAATATATCATGTGTTAAATTGTAATAAATCATTTAATTATGTATAATAATTATAACAATTTTGAACACCAAACACAATATCAGAAAAAAATTGCCACTGCGAATTTATACTCTTCGTGTACCTCGACGTTTCTCCCAAAAATCCTGCTAATTATACGCAATGTGGAATTTCAATAATTTGTTTACTGATGTGCTTATATCAAATTATTTGTAAAATTGCTTTCAATATCTGAGAATATTCTGTGAATTTAGTTCAACACGTGAGAATATTCTATGAATTTAGTTCAATATGTGAGAATATATCACGGGCTCCAAAAACGTACATAGAACAGCTAAAAATATTTTTAATATTATATTTTTAAAATATATATTTTAGCGTAAACATATGAATTGTTAAATTTTCAACCCTCGAGTTCAATGTAACCTAACCTTCGTAATAATCTATGCACGGAATAATCAATTTCCAGAATGATCATTATCCGTATAAATCATGACCGGAAAAATCAGTGTCCGGAAAGATCGTGTCCGCAAAAATGTTTCGGTAAAATTCGTGTCCGGAACTGCGTACACACCACATCTCAGAGATTGGCCGCCTTGTGCCTCACTTTACGCCGGTCGTATGTCAAGCGTCGAATTTTATTTTCTTTCCTCAGCTGGGTGATTTTAATCTTTTCTACAGCAGTTAAGATTTAAATGTTTGTAATTTAACGCCTTATATTAATGTTAATTTTTAATGACTTGCTTTTATCTTTTCTGAATAGACAGCTGTAGGAATCTATGGTGGTTGGTGGTGAAGTTTGTGTACACGTGTCGAATCTCGCCATCAGATCGAACGTCGCGTTCACTGGTTTAAATTTTTGCTTATTTTTACGAATCTCTAAGATATATCTCAACTAAATTTCTGAGATTATCTCAACGTGTCTCGTACCTTGGACACGGGCCTTAGTATTCCCTTTAGTGGAGTTTATAGATGTTACACAATTTTAAGCGTAGTTTTTGAAATTGTAAATTGAATAAACGATGCGAGAACAAGTTTGACACACATTTAAACAATATTTTAAGTATCTATCTTCATTAGAATAGTTTTGTAGTTGTTTGGTTTGCGTGATTGAGGGAAAACTTTGTAATGAATTCTCTATCGACAGTGCAAGGGTTTATGTGAGAACTGGGTCTTGAAAACTGGCTGCAGCTATTGAATAGACTCACTATTCTAGAATTATTTATCAATCACTGACGTCAGAGAATAATAATAATAACTTTCTCACACATGGTCTCATTTTTGTTTTTATTTTCTTCTTTTCGTGTTGAGTTTTTTTGTGTTTTATTTTCACCTCTATTGGTACCGATAAACAAAAAGATTTTGAAGGCTACCCGACCTTTCGCATTCTAAGACAGCGCTCTATCTTAAATAATCCCCTAACGGACTGTGGTGTCGAATTGTCATTTTGTTTTAGAATTTAATGCATTGATTTGTATTTTTGTTCATGATATTTAATTTTATTTGAACTTTATGACAAGCATTAATAAATAAATTTCAACGTATATTTTTATTTGATATTATGAATTTATGAATATTTTTTCGAACCGGAAAAATATATTACATGATTTTTATTAAAACAAAATAATACAATCTGAATCTTAATTGAAATATTTATATAATATGTAAATATAAGTACACAAATGATATTCGTCGATCTTAAACTTTTAATGCGTATAAATATTGTAATTGTCAATGGATATGTCAATCATTATAATACCTTAGTGAAGAAGTAAATATAATGGTTAGAACCACCCACAGTGTGTTATAATACAGCTCTAATAATAATAATAATAATAATAAAGTCGGTGGTCACTGTATAATGCAGGTACATATTGTGGTTAAACAGCGTTTATCCTTCCATGTTTACTAAACAATCCATTGGCGCCGATCTTGGGTTGGGTATAACTTATTGATTTTCTTGTATTTCAGTACCGCACGTGCATAATGTCAGACACGAGCAGGTCAATATCAGCGACTACGCTTATTTCAATATCAGCGACTAGAATGGAAAAACGATGGCAAACGCACCTATATCACATAATTAGTTTGTTACAAAAATTATGGCCGATCAGTGATCATCAAAAAAAATAATGAAGTGAATACAGAACTTTTACTAGCCGCATAAACTAATCGGAATATTAATTATTATTCTCGACTATAATTCATTATGTATTGACAGCCTTGAGGATAGTATAAAAAGAATCGTACAAGTTATATATATTTCTTCAAATACAAATTAAATGTGTTATATACATAAAATCAATATTATCGAAAAATATTGTTGTTGCTACCGGGATTCGAACCTGGATCTCTTCCAATCCGGGGAAATTGCATTATCCGATTATGATACGACAACAGAACATTGACGTCAAATTTTCGAACCTATATGTTACACTTTTAAAATTGATACATTTATCGTTCCATTATTTGAAAGTCGTCGTCTTTATTTTTACGGAATCTCAAATACCTTTGAGTTATCCGATAGGAGACGCCAGAATTAATAATTCAATTTTACTCTCCGATATCCGATAGTAAAAATGTGAATCGATGGTTAAATATGGCGGAATCTTCACAGCTGTTTCAAAAGTCACCCGTCACATTGAAACTTTAAAAGTTATACTATACGACAATTAATCATTCAATATTCCGCTATTTTAGTGATGACAGTTCGTAAGATGATGATCTCGTTGTTTAATATACATTAGCACATAATCCGAAATATTTTATGCCACAAAAGTGACAGGTGTCGGACGCAGAGGCGAATAAATCATATAATTATGCATGTTTCATGATTGTTTGTCTTGCCACGCTGTGAGGTGAAATGTTTTTGACGTACCAACAACCGGCAAACATTATTTATCACGGGCGATGGTAAAAAGTTATAATAAAAAAGAATCTATGTTTTGCACCCATTCGTGAGTACTGGAGGTATTTAATGATACCATTTATTTTAGACCCAGTGAAAAAAAAAACTATATATGCATATGATACGCCTTCTGTTATGGAAATTTATTGTCAAGTACACATAATTATCGATTTCCTATGGGAAAATCAACTGCAATACTCAATATTTTCTGATACATTTCTTAACATGTACTTGTTCTGCGAAGTTAATAAAGTTTCTCTAATACCATTTAAATAAACCTGCTAGACGGCGCCAGGACTAGCAGCCTATTTAACATAACATAACATTAATTTAAAAATAAACAACTAATTAAAAAATGTAAGCATTGCATTTTTTTCATTAAAATATTTAATTTGTACATTATTTTACAGGAATTTTTTTTATTCTCCCCTGCATTGACGCCTACGCAAGGGTTGATTTGAGGACACGGACATACGACGTACCCCCACAGGAGGCATGTATAATCCATAATAATATTATATTGATTATTTTCTCACCATTATTTTATAAAGACTACCACCTATCAACCTGTATCGCTAGTTGACTTTGCACGGCCCTGTAGTTGATACATATAAATCACTCCTTTAGAATATTTTTAAGGATCATTACTTATTACATCTGATACATTTATCAACCTGATACATCTGATACATTTATCAACCTTTTCATTTTGAAGTTTGATTTGCCGATTAGTGTTAAAACAGTGTTCTCGTCAGTGTAGAACTTTCATTGTGTCCCTGTTCTCTCTTCCTGGTAAGTAGCCATATTAATTTGTGTTTATAACTATTTCATCAATGTACTTCTGTTTTGTCTTATTCTTTTGCTTCAATTCTTCGTTCCGTGACATTATTTCTTTATTTTTCTTCATCGATCTCTTACGACTAAGCTCTGGCTCTGGTTCTAGAAAATATATGTCAATTTTTCTCGGCGTCATCAGATAAGTCGGTCCGACGAAGGAGGGATCTTTTTCTTCCTTTATTTTAAGTTAAAAGATTCGCCTCAGGCAACTGGTGTGCAGTTCCTACAGAATGGGGACATTTCGTCGTCCATCTTTCAAAGAGGCGTATTAGCAAGATTGTGTTAACAAATTTTGTGGATTGAATTACACTGTTGAAAAATGTTAAAAAAATAATATTACCTATTTCTACAAATATTTTTTGATTTAAAGCCAGTGTGAGGTATATTTATTCCATAAATATGATTTATTACTGTTATTTGTAAGAATTGCGCATCGATAAAAGATTAATGTTTTTGTGTAATATTATTTCATTGGAATACAATTCAGATATGCCTGTTTGAATGGATTATGGGCGTGTGTTTAACTCAATTTTAACAAAAAATGGGATACGTCTTTTTGAAAGTCGGACGACGATTTGTGTATCTCTTTGTCCATGATATGCGCGTGTCTCCAATACCATATCTCAAAGGCATCTATCGGCCTTCTTTAGGTATTTCATAATTTGACCAATTGATTTTCTATTTTTTTTTTGTTTTTTCCTCCTACCTCATTTTCTCCTTCAAATCTATAATTCCTTACAAATCCAATACTTCGTCATATTGAGTTATTACAATTTTTCATCATAGGAAACTCAAAGAAAGTCACAACACCAACGAACTTTAAAATTTATAAACAAAAGAAATCAGTTAATTATAAGTTATAGCAACCAATTGTACATTGGATTTTTAAATGTAGCGACTGAAGCAAGAAGGTGTGGTGATAAAAAGCAGTGACTAGCAGACGACATGATTTAGGTTATTTTGTTAGTAAATATGCTATAGAAATTGTGTCACTGGATGTTGTATTCATCTGAACTGGGGATACTTTGCCTGTGAAGAACAGTTTTTAGGTAAAAGGTTAAAAATATTATAATATAAAACAGTAGCAGGATTATTTAAGCAAGTCCGTTTCAATACAGGTTTGCAAAATTTAAAAATATACTGCAACACGTCAATTCAAACAAAGATATGGCAATTCAGTAGTCAGCTTCAGAAGCGGCTACCTTAAATCTATAAATTAATTGAAAAAATTGTGTTAGATTAAAAATCTTTTAAAATACTAAATTAATGTATTAATTATAAATATATACATATAAAATCAATTTTGTCGAAAAATATTGTTTTTGCGTCACCGGGATTCGAACCTGGATCTCTATTTCCAATCCAGGGAAGTGCACTACCATTGTGCTATAACGCCAGTATTTTTCTTAACAAATTTTCGAACCTATATGTTACATTTTTCAAATTAATACACCTGTCGTTCCATTATTTGAAAGCCATCTACATTATTTTTACAGAATCTCAAATACCTCTGAGTAAACCGACTGCAGACGCCAGAATTATTATTAAATTTAAGAAAAATACTGGCGTTATAGCACAATGGTAGTGCACTTCCCCGGCTTGGAAATAGAGATCCAGGTTCGAATCCCGGTGACGCAAAAACAATATTTTTCGACAAAATTGATTTTATATGTATATATTTATAATTAATACATTAATTTAGTATTTAAAATATCACAGACCGTCTGTTCTGAATAATTACAACTTCACAATAAGAATGTGTTTTCCTTAATAATCTTTTAAAATATTTTTTTTTACGATTTTAAAATAAAGGATCAAGAAAACTGAACGAATAGAAATATTATCAATGTTCACGTTTCAATAATATAAAACAAAATATTACTGGGCAAAATTGATATCTACAATGAATCTATTACAATAATAAGTGTTATTTCAGCTACTAAAAGCACACTTAGTTCACATCGTAATGACTGCCGATACCATTTGCTTTTACAGGCATTTATGTTCACGCTAACTCTAGCGGGTGAAGTTTCATTCGGTAAATTTGTTACACACCAATGCTTTTTCAAAAGCTCTAGTAATTGAGAGGGCTTGATGAAGATGGCGCTGGGTAACAATTTTAATTTTATATTTAAATAAAAAACTTTTCCGGTAAAATAGGACCGTTGCTTTATTTAAATTTCTTACTCAATTGTGATTTTTGATTATGTTATAGTTGAAACTTCAGTCAGTAATGACTTTTTTATCACCTATGATTATGTTTTGATTAGCGTTACTGAGCAATTAATACACTATTTTATGACCGCAAGTTAACGCTAATTCATGAGTTACTTTATCACAAAAATATCCAGTGGCGTGCAGTAGGTATAGATTTAGATTATGCTGTAACCAATGATATTATACAATCATATATAACATATGTAATACAATATATGTATTTTTGTTTAACCAACGTCTTTAAACAAAATAAATACGTCGTTTATACGACCCTATCATGTATTTATTTATAATTTTAGAGTACTGTTAATAGTATTTTTAATGTTTAAGTTTTAACGTAAAATAATACATTCTTACCAATATAACAATGTATGGACGTTTTTAAGAACACTTTCTATGACTAAATATGATTAATTTATTGTTTGAAAATACTTCACGTAATAACTAAAAAAAATAATTATTTTTGTTAAAGGTTAACGTAAGAAATAGTTTTGCCAATTGCTTTTTGCTTTTCTCAAATCAAAAACCAATACATGCACCAAATTTGAAGAACAATCACGCAATCGACAGGTTGAAAATAGTAAGATAGTAAAATTCGCTAATTTGTAAAAGAGGGAGTAGACACTTCAATGATTTACATGCAGTTGTAAACCTTTCTAATATTATTCTGTTAATAAACAGCATAGGTAACGACTCCATACAAAACGAATCAACCGAAAGGAATTTTCAATTCAGTAGCCATTTATATGACTTGAGTAATTCACTAGCTTAAAGATAGAACTCAGTAATGTAAACAGCACGATTCGGCGAATAAGAAAAGAGCGCCATGAGTACAGCGGTGAGTTGCGGTGAGTTTTCAGAACTAAGCAATTAAAGTCTCTACTGGTACACAAACGGAACTAATTGTAAAATAATGTTTTTGTTAATGTTAATCCAATTTTTTAATCTATATTTGTTTCCTAGAATTTTTAATTATGCACAGCTTTTTTGTTTGTATGCACGACACGCCGCTGCAAATATCATTTCAAACTTACCATCAATAATTAATTCGTAAATTTAGTTTTGTGTTGCACTATCGGGTGAAGGAGCAAAACACGTCGGCCTTACCCAGGATATGCATACATCATGACCTGGAGAAAACCAGCGAAGAACAAATCGGAGTGACGACAAGCACGTAAGAATCCATTTGATCTCCAAAATGGCCTAAAGTCCACCTACGTACCCTTGTAAAACCAAAGTGCGTCAATGCAACACCTTTATTGGACGAATATTGACCTCTGTTGACTCGTTGCCACTTCTACAACCACGACTACCATCGACCAGGTATCTGGTTCTGCCAAGAGCATTACGAATTATAGGAAGAAATTATATTAATTATATGGTTATATGTTACGAGTACCGTATGATATTTTATTCTACGGTAAATCTTTGTAATATGTAGAATTTAAATGAAAATTCTGCAATGTTTCATTTACACATTTTTTAAACTATTACATTAATGTTTATTCTGCAATTCTATTAAACTAATACAAAACTGTTAAATAAAAATACAAGTTAAATGAATAAATTATAAAGATATACCGAAAAAATGTATTATCGAATAAATATTTGGTTATATCCAGGAAAACATCTTACCATTCTACTACATCAACCGATTACGAATTTATACATTTTGAGTAGTTTGTTGGTCTAGTGGTTAAGATGCTGACTTGGTGATCTAGTTAGTGGTCGGGGTTCGAACTTTGTTCAAGGTGGCCAACAAGATAATCCTATTTTCATAACACAACAAAATAGTAATAATATTGATGTGACATATTCTGTGTACACATCTCTATTTAACATAAATAATTAAAAGATAGGTACCTCTATTATTCCGTTTTTTAAAGCAATATAATATTTCGATAAATTGATTTTCTTTGTATATCTTTCTAATTAATTAATTTCATTTGTATTAAAAATACATTTATTACTCAAGAATACTAGGATGGTAGTCTATGAAAAAAACAATATCGGTGCCATCTAGAATCAAAATTGAGAATCTGCTAAGGACAATGACAGAGAAAAAATTGAAAGGATGTATGGAATATGAAAAACTGAGTGAGAAAGGAGCGAGTGATCTGAATATAGACGAAGTACGGGAACACACTAAGGTTACTCAATGCGAATCAGCGAAGAAAATCTGTAGCATACCTACCCAAGGATGAAAGAAAGGCGATGCGTGGTGGGACGATGGTATAAAGGAACTTGTGAAAGAAAATAAGAATGAGTGGCGCTATCTTTTGACAGTAAATGTAAATGAATGCATGTGAGCATAATACTTGTATAATGCCTGTAAGAAAAAAGTTAAATCTGGTATGAAATAAAGGAAAGAGCGGCTGAAAAGATGAAAATGACTGAGAATTTTCAAGATAGTATAAAATTCTTCTGGAAGGCGGTCAAAAAATCCTGATTGTGGTGCTGAAAACAGTGGTATGAAAGTTATAAGTCAGTAAATGGAGAGATGTTAATGAATAAGGATGAAATAAAAGATATATGGATGAAAAATTTCTAGGAAACGTATGAGAGGGTAGGGTAAGTATGAATGACAAAAACAATATGAATGCAATAAGTATGGAAGAAATAAAGTGTGCAATAAAACATATGAAGAATAGTAAGGCTGTGGGGTATGATAATGTTGCTGCTAAGTATATCAAAGCTGGTGGCTTATAAGTTATCTCGTGGTTTCATACGTTCTTCAATCAATGTTTGGAGGAGAGCCACACCCCATTAGATTGGAGAGAGGCTATCATTATGCCAAAGACAAAGGGTCGAAAATGGAATGTGGTAATTAGTCTACTGAGTTCGGTCGGTAAACTGTAATGAAAAATTTTAATAGAAAGAGCAAGAACGGTGACGAAAAAAAGTATGAGACATACAAGGGGTCTTTGTGGATCGCCATGGATCGGATCATTTCTCTACCAGTTATGGCAGAAAAGTTTTTGGCGAAAAACCAAAAACTTTTTTGTACCTTTGTAGATCTACAAAAAGCATATGATAGAGTTATAAGAGAAAGGTTATGGAATGTACTCTCTGATTACAGAGTGAATTATAAACTTATACACGCAATCGCATCCCTATATGAAGGAAGTTTATTGTTGCTGATGATGCAGATTAATGGCGAATAATGAACAAAAACTACAGAGTCTAGTGAATAGAATTTTCGATGTATGCAAGGAAAGTGACCTTATTATGAATGTCAACAAGTGGAAAGTAATGGTATTCGAGAAGGAGGAAAGCAAGACATCTTGCTAAATATTTGTAGGTATTGAATGTTTAGAACAAGTAGATGAATTTGTGTATTTGGGAAGTATGTTTGATAGAAACGGAAAGGTCAAGGATGATATCGAAAGGAGGGTGACTGCAGAGAATAAAGTGAACGGCGCTTTTAATGGAATTATATATGACGGAAATTTGTTGACCGAGGCAAGACTGGCGATATACAATGGAGTCCTGGTATCGACACTGATCTATGGAAGTGAGGCCTGGAGCTGGCAGAAGAGGAATGAAAGTAGACCGAATGCAGTGGAAATGAGATCACATAGGCATATATATGACAGAATTAAATGTATCAATTAGAAAGATATACATACATACAGATAAACTCAATTTATCGAAAAAAAATTGTTTAAAGTTGAAATGTCAAAACTATGACTTGAGTCCATAATTATTTTTTCTGGTGTAATAGGTGCTGACAAAGGATAGCGTGACAGTGTCTGTGGACGCCGTCGTCTATTATCGAGTCTCCAATGCGACGGTTTCCATTGCCAACGTGGAGAATGCTCATCATTCCACAAGGCTTTTGGCACAAACCACCCTCCGTAATACGATAGGAACTCGACCCCTGCACGAGATCCTGAGCGAGAGGGAGACTATTTCCGGAACAATGCAGGCCTCTCTGGATGAAGCTACCGACGCTTGGGGCATCAAAGTCGAGAGGGTTGAAATGTAAGTGCACTAAACTTTCAGAAAAGTATTTGGTAGAATAAGATATTTTACCATATATATATATATATATAATAATAAGATATATAATAACAATCTTTATCGATTCGATTATTATGAATTAATATATAACTATATATATATATATATAGCAAAAATCAATCATAATAATTTTTCAGAATTTTCCAACCATGTTTTAGAGATACGTTGTTTACATATAAATTATAAAGGATAGACAGATAATTTGTGTTTAAATGTTAGAAATTTTAAAATCCCTTGATAATAATTATAATAATATAATTAATAACCAATTAAATATAACGAATATTTAATACATTCCCTATTTTAATATCTTCCTGTCAATCTCCTTCCTATACTTCCACTATAACCGAGGCCATGCCACCATCTGACAATTGATGTTGTTGCATATTTTATTCTATGGATCAGTTAATGTACGTCGTTAAAAATCGATCGACGTTAAATTAATTGATGATGATGCTGTTAGTTTTTAAAATTAATCATATTTAACCACTTACTTGTATGTTTTATTACTTAATACCAACCGGTTATGAGACAAAATCTATTTCTTCATCAGGGCTATAAAAAACACGATATAATTTTGTCATTTGATTCGCTGATTATCTAGAAATTAACTTGAATAACTTAACTCGAAAATAAAATCTGCACATTGAAACTTGAAATACTATTAGATATTAGGAAAAAACACTAGTTTTAAATGACAGGGTCGTGGGTTGTATTAGTAAAAGCGTTAGTCGAAGCAGAATGAAAATAATCCTAAAAATTAAAAAATACTTAAGAGCGAAGCGCAGAATTAAAATATAGCACGATGGTTGTTTTAAACCAATACACATGAAGTCGAAAACTAAATCAAATGTTAAATAATTAATTTAGTTTAATCAAAAATGAATTATTTAATGACAGTCAAAAAATAAAACCCCCAGTAATTAGAAAAAGTCATTAAACCGTTCATAATTCATAATGTTACTGTCTGAAATATCAAACATATTTTAAAACCTGTCAGAATATTGGCAGGTTTTAACATAGACTAGGTGATGACGGTACGACAAGTGTCTCAAATGATATGGATACGTCATCTACCTGTCTCTTTACCCTCAAACACACTAATAGGTTTTCACGTTCGACAGATAGGTATAAGATAATTAAATATAGAGTGTCCAGGGGAAAAATTTCAAGATTAAATTGTAATTGCTCGTAAACCATCAGGGTGAGGTAAATGGGAGGGGTATTGTTCGACGTGCGTGATTTTATGATTTGCCAGTCACAATGAGTCACTGGTCGAGAACGCACCGCGGGTTCGCGGTTGAGCAATATTTAAAGTGCCGCGATTCATTGGTTAGTGCGTGTCGCGCTTTTTGTACTCACTTTAAAATTCGATGAGTAAGTGATGGGCTGAGCACACAACTTATCTGGTGTTGTGTTTAAAAGTTCAGACAATAAGGAACAACGGTTAACCAAACTCCTCCGGGACCATCAACGTTAGCTGCGACGCCAGAACATGTGGCCCAAGTTCGAGGTGAAATTATACTCAATTCGCGTAAATCGATAAGAAATATTGCAGCCTTTACTGGAATAGAAAAATCAACAGTGCACGTTATTTTGAAAAATAAACTACAGTTTTACCCATACAAACTGCAAATCGTGCAGTTTCTCAACAAAAATTACTATTCTTTACGTGAAATCTTAGCAAGAACGATGCTGGAATGTTTTGGAACAGCACGAACGCTTGAAAACATATTGTTTACTGACGACGCACATTTTCATATCGATGGCTATGTTAATAAACAGAACATGAAATACTGATGCCCCGACAACCCGAGGGAACGCCATCAAAAATGTTTGCATTGTCCAAAAACGACAGTGTGGTGTGCAATTTCTGCCCGAGGGATACTTGGCCCTTATTTTATAATCAGCGAGAGACAGTCACTGCTGACGTGTATTGCCGAATGATCGATGAGTTTTTGGTATTGCAACTGTAGCCGTTTCTCGGGTTCAGTAACAGAACACAATTTCAGCAAGATGTGGCCACTCCACACACAGCTAGAATTTCAATGGAGAAGCTGAGGAAAATTTTAACCAATAAATTAATCAGAAAAAGACCCTGAGGACCTTACACTGTGTGACTTTTTTGTGAGGATATCTTAAGTCAAGAGTTTACAGTGACAATCCTCGAACAATTCAGGCCCTATAAGAAAATATCCGCCGTGAATCTTCTGCCATTGAACCGACGCTTTGCTTTCGCGTGTTCGCAAATTTAAGAGTCCGATTGCAAGAGTGTCTTGAGAGAAATGGACGGCATTTAGACGATATTGTTTATGAAACGTAAAATAAGCATCGTTAAAATCCATTTTGCAAAATAAAATATGAGAATAACATTGTAGTTTTTTTTTTATATTTAATATGAAACTTAAAAATTTTCCGCTGGCAGCCTATATAAGATTATTAAATATATCAGTTTTATCCTGTATTTGAATGCTAAATACATTCGAAAATTAACGATAGTTAGATAGATTTTTATTGTTTTAAAATGGCAGTCGTGTCACCATTGATATATTTAATTTCAAACCTAAATTGGTTGACGTTTTGTCACAATGTATTAAGCTACACTCATCTCAAACTGAGATATTTGAATTTAAAGATTTGATAGTTTATTCTAAAAATTTTGAGTGCGTACTTCGCTGTGCAGTGTTGCACAACTGAGAGAATTTTTCAGGCTGATATATTGGAAAACACATTTATCTTAACACTCACACATTATAACTTACCCCCTTGGCTTTCTTAAACCAGAATTATATATTTTTATGTTCCTTTGGAACACGGCTTGAATTATTTTTACAATTAAAGAAACTGACTTTTCATTAAAGTATCTGACAAACTTATTTTATCACTGTCCAATTGGCAATGGCACGTGAGATAAATTTTTTTAATGAAAATTTAAAATATACATGTCTTCGGTGTATCGTACCACTATTTTGCACTAGGGTCCAAGTTTTTTGGTTACACCACTGGTTTTGACATAAATAATCCACACTTAATAGGTACTAAAAAGATTCAAACCACCCTCGAATCAGTTCTAAAGTGGCCCAAGTCTAAATATCATGTGCCACATTTATCGTTCTCTTTTTTTGTAGATACCTATATTTTAGGTTAATTAGAGCATATAGTCAGTCCTCTACATACGAACGAGTTCCATTTCAAAAGCTCGTTGGAAATATGATTTTGTATGCAAGTCGAACATAATTAACCTACACATCCAGCATTTACTAACACGATCACTACTAGGGTATGCAAATTTATCGGAAAATGGCATTACCGGTAAATCAGTAAAACCAAGAATTTAAAACCGGTTTACCGTTAATTAACCGGTAATTATGAATGTGTCAAAAAGTGAATATTATTATATAAAACAACAAATTAAACAAAATTTACCCTACATTATTTATAATTTAGGGTATCACTATTTTAATAATTGATGAAATTGCAGTGACAAAATGTTGAAAGGGACAACGTATAGTGCAACTGAACTTCACGAAATTTCAGAGGACACTAAAAAGTATTTGTCGGAAGACAGAATAGCCGCCAAGGGATAAATAATTATCAATAAAGTACCATAAGCTTGACTAGTGCATTTTGCGATGGTTAGTCTAGGCGTAATACAATGCACGTGCGTGCATTATATAGAAAACGAACCATACAACAAAATACTCAACTATCCTGTTTTCTGTAAATGTCATCACATAACGTCGTAGTTTAAAAATATTATCGTTTAATACATTAAAAAGAGAATAGATAATTTACCGAAATTACCGGTACTTAAAAATTATCTTTATGGAATTTAGCCATATTTACCGGTAAATTGGTTTACCAAAAACCGGCAATGCATATCCTAATTACCACTGTTTGCATTTTAGTAATTGAACAACATGTAGCAATACTGAATAATGAAACATCCTTTAAAGAATACTATACATGACTACTGTAAACTTTATAGTAGTCTTAAAATGCAATGATTTAATATATCTGAGAGATCGGGTACCTAAAGTACAAATTCATCAAAGAACCGAGGTAACAGATAAGATATTGCTCAAGAGATCAATATGATGGACGAGCTCAAGATGATGGATGTTGGCCATCGTCATGCACAATGAAGCGACAACATCAATATACCATCAATATACCATCAATATACCATCAATATACATCTAAATCCACCTCTGCCCAAATTCAACAAAACAAAATTAACTGGACTAGATTCATTTCACAACTGAATTCAATGTCCAAAATTCAAAATAATTAACGAATATATAAATTAATAAATATTCAACTCTGAGTGTTATGGAATCACTTATTAATTATGTCATAAATATTTAATTAAATGTGTACCATTCATTTCTTTATAAATTCGACTAATTTGATGGATTTGAATCTTGAAGGTGCGGCGTGGAGCTGATGGCTGGATGTAGGTGGAGTGTGCGTGGAGTTTGACAATTTATGAATTTATGACAGGATTTTAATTAAAAATTATCACGCTCGTGTGCGGTCATTTTATAATTAGCTTAGGTACTTTCGGGAGACCTTATCCACCTCAAGGGTTGGATCATCTCGTATTGTATTTTGTGACTACGTGTAATATAAATATATCATTTTAATGAATAATAAAATAATATATATTTTGACTTTCAAACAAATGTGTTGATGAAAAAAAACGTGAAACATAAAACAGATAAAACGACTCTTGTGGTTTATCATTAGAAAATATGTTTTTGTAGATTACATGTAAAATATATATATATATAAAACTTTCTAATTATTCCAAATAATACCTATTGCGCTTCCCCGTCTATATAATCAAACATCCAGAAAGTCATATAAAACCCTTTTATATGACTTTCTGGATGTGGCGGCTTCGAACGTAGTGTTATTATATAGTACTCGTATATAGTGCTTTCTTAAACGGCCAGGTTTGTGAGACGCGAGTAGGGCAAAAACAAATGTATTTTTAATATCTCCAGATTAAGATAACTTAAATATTTTGTGTATAATATTTGTGTGTATATATATTCAATTTGAAATGAAAGGCACATTGTCTTTATTATGCCGTTCGCATAATAAATTCTTTTATTATGCCATTCATAACCGTTCGCAGAGCCCAGTAGCACGCAATTGACTACAGATGATGAGACCCTGACCGCACAGCGGCCATTATAGGCCTTGAAGCGTCCATAATAACCACCCGCAAAGCCTAAGGCCTAGTAGCAAGCAATAGGGGAGTGCCGATGTGACTCTGACCGCGCAGCGGTCGCCAATGGACGCGTAGTGGTCAATATTGGCCGCGAAGCGGCTAAAATAGCTGCCCGAAGGGCCTAGCAGTAAGCAATTGGCTCTTTTCGTCGATTAATTATCTGTTAGTACTGGCAACAATACATATCACACATACCGTAAAAAAATGTTGAAAAAATAAAAATTTACAAGAGAATGAAAACTAAAATGAACCATGTTAGATGTGACAGGATTTTAAATTTTAAATTAATAAATAGTTAAATGACATACTTTTGAGCGGAATCGAAATCGACACGCGGTATTACATAGGAATTTCAGTTATAAAAATATAAAAAATCCTCGAAGAAAAATGCGTTTTATTACAAAATTTCTACGATAATTTTTATCATTTTTTATTTAAATTATCACGGTGGTCAATATTAGAATAAAAGAGGTTATTTTTCAGTCAACATAATATGCATAAAAAATATAAAAATATGTATTACAAAATATAAAACTCTTAATGCCTGCGATATAGATAATATTCGTCCTTTGTAATCTCGAGCGACATGTCATAATATATATTATGCATGCGCAATTAACTATCATAAGCGTTTAATATTCGACTATAAGTTGAATTCGTTATTCTTTTTTTGCTTTTGTGATACTTTTATTTATTAATTATTTATGTTAAGATGGCGGTCAATGTACGCTGAATACATGGTGATAATAATTGTACTTACTTGATTTTAAAATTTTTTACGATGGTGTGAAAAAATATAAGTACATATTTGTTTTGTATAATATTTTTATGGATTCCGGTTGCTTAATTATATAATATTCAGATTATGTTTTATAGAAATGTGCTTAATATATTTAAGTTCCATTAGGGTGCTGTTGATAAGGGGGCTGTTTTATTCATAAATTTAGATTAGTCGACTCTTCTAAGTACTTAGACATATACCGATTCAAAACATAATAGATGTGACATTCGGAAATGTAAAATCAGTATTTCTGATTGATTTTTTTGTTTTGTTGCAAGTTTGTTTGTGTTGTTTAGAATTTGGTCACAAGGCAATTCTCTTCACAATTTCCAATCCTTTTCCTAAGTGCAAAACGACCCTTTAGTTTTGAATTTAATCATTCTTCAGCAAGGATGTGAGGTTGCCCGTGCAGTTACAGCGGGCCATGGCGGCCGAGGCGGAGGCAGCGAGGGAGGCCCGGGCCAAGGTCATCGCGGCCGAGGGCGAGCAGAAAGCTTCTCGGGCGCTCAGAGAGGCCTCCGAGGTAATAGGAGACTCGCCTGCGGCACTGCAGCTAAGATACCTGCAGGTTAGCAACGTTATTTATTTATTTATTTACATTTAGAATGATTAGATATATTTATAATTATATCGTCATAGGTATGAACGATATTTAAAAAATTAATTTTTCAATTCCACGAAAAGAGACACGATGAGATAATCTCAGAGATTTAGATTAAATACATCTCAATACGTGTCTTGAGATTTTGTTCCGGAGGTAAACATAGAAAAAAACAAAAACTCAACCCAGTGTATATGTCGCTAGATCTACACACAAACGTCGCTTAAAACTTTATAACTATTTATTCTGGAAAGTTAGACATAAATCATTAAACATTAACAAAAGGCGTTAAATTACAAACATTTATTCCATTTAACTGCTGCTGGGGAGATTCAAAATCACCCAACTGACAAACGAAAATTACATTTGGTGACTAACCTGAAGTGAGGTGCAAAACGATGAATCTTTGAGACATAACTGAGATTCGTTTCCAAATAATATCATGGAACCAAAATTCGAATCTCAGAGATTGTCTTGAGTTGAAAATTTCTTTAAAATTTTATTCGTGGACACGGGCCATATTGTTGCACATTAGCATATATATTTGGCTTATGTACTTTTATTTTGATAATCTTTGGTCATTTTACGAATTAATAATATATCTGCGAAGCGAATTTTATTGAAGTTCATTCGCTATAAACTAATCATAAACTAAACAAGTTGTGAAATAAACGTCAGATAGTTTAACTTTTTAAATTTTTTTCAGACCCTCAACACAATTTCTGCAGAAAAGAACTCGACCATTATTTTCCCGCTGCCAATTGACATTCTCACGTATTTCATGAAGGCCAAAGAAGCTTCTACATCCAGCCATCAAAACTAATCGATATCACCAGAACACCATAAATAATTTATTTAAAGGGTTATTTTAAAAAAAAAGTGTTGTTTCTTCTTCTTTTTGGTTTATACCACAGGGATAATATAAGAGTCCAGTCAGAAAAAAAAGAAGCCTTCAGGGTAATTAAGATACCGGAAGTGTTGAAATTCCGTTAATAACCTTACTGAATTAATATTGGTACCATATTTAGTATTATATGATTACTTTTGAATAAAATAAATCAGTGATGTCCCCAATATGAGTTCATATGAAATTGAGAACAATTAAAATATTTGAAACTGAAAAGGTTATAATTAAAGGTTATATATATTATATAATCAATATGCTCTGGAATAATAAATAAACATGCATTTTGAATATGTACCAACATTATTTTAGAGAATATACTTTTGAGCATCGCTTGAAAAATATATACATATATAATTATATGCGCTAATGCGGCATGCAAAGCACGGCCTCAATGACATGTATCTAGGCAGTTTCCGGATATAATAACATCTTCCAACAATGAACTTAATGGTTCGTGTCCACGATAATCTTCCAATGATACTCTCATCTCTGAGTGTCGGTAATGGTACGTATGCACTGGATACGTCATTTTAATCCGCGACCAAAACACATGCGGTGTTGATTCGCGGTGAACACTCATCCATGGACACGGGCCATAAAACATCAATCTACGATGGACAGCAAATTATGGAATTTCCGACTTCATTTACGTCTTCAAACTGCGATCTCTGCGGTCTGTTACCTTTTGTTAAATATTTTCACTCAATCAAAACCAAAATACAGTTAACAGAATGAATAGATCTGATAATTAAAAAAAATTAAATAGAATAAAAAGTTGGATTTTATAAAGTATATAGATTTTCAAAAATCTATCAAATATTGTCCGTTGGATAAGGTAACCATCACATTATTCACAGAATAGCGTAAAGTCGTAAAATATGATCAAAAATCTGCAAATAATATTACAATATAAATGTAAAATACGTGTAATGTTTTCACGAATCTTATTACAATTAAAACAAAATAATATTTGCCTTGTAATAAAATATTTATTTTCACCATTAGTTTAAAAAAGAATTAATGCACAACAATTATATGTCATGTATCCATCGAATGGTTTAAAGTTGTTATATATATTTACATTTAATTAAAATACAATGTTTGGCGTTAAAAATGTTTTAAGGATAATATTTATTGAACATGTGAGAAAATTGGGAGTATTATTTTGAGAATTAATATAAAATAACTACTATTTCATGAGGCAACGGGTTGACCAATCTATTGTTATTCTACAACTATTCCAAGCCGCAGTAACCAAAGTGCCACTTATATGAGATTAATGTTAAACGGTTAAGGCATGAAGAACGGTTAAGAATAATTAAAAATATGGAAAAAAAAATTACAAATCATTTAAAAATAAATCGATCGCTTCGTTTAGTAATTTGATTATATTTAGATTCTTTAACTTTAAATCTGCATTGTGCGAGTTCTTAGTTTCACAAAGGAACATACGTTGTTACAATTAAACTCATACGGTCACGTAAAAAGTTATTTTATATTAATTATTTAAATGTCTTAAATATAAAGTTATTGCTTCAAGCATTATTTTTAAATTAAGGAATTAATTAACCTTTTCTACTCGGTGTATAATAAACTGTAAAAAAAACAATTTCTATCGTTTTATTGATTTCTTTACCACATTGAAAACAAAATTATAGATATATAAATATTTAAATATTAAATATATTAATATTATATTTTCATATATCTTATATATGTCTTAAATTAATCGAAACAGATTTTTTTTTGTATCTTTCTATAATAGCTGAGTAATTTAATTTGTATTAAAAATACCATAGTACTATGTTCTGAAAATATAACTTCACAACAAAAATGTGTTCTCTTTAAAGATAAAAATAATGTTTTAAATTAAATATGATTAAGGGTTTCGGCAGTAAAGTAAACGCTTTATTCGATTCCCTGTCTGTTATACTAGTTTTCGTTTTTATTCGTTATTAATGAAAGCCATTCGGATACGAAAAAGAATGGACAGTGTTTATATATATATATATAAAAAACACGGAGAGGCTTTAGAACCCTAGTCAAGTGTTAACTATTGTTTGAATTCAGCATAAAAAATATTAGACTTATATTTAAGCATTGAGCTAAAGAATATATCAACAATACATTAGCGAGCGTGTATCTTTTTTATATTGGTAAGTTAATATTATAGTTAGTTTGTGACACATTTATAAATAGCTCTAATGAGCTAATAAATACTTAAGAACACCGTACAAAATCAAATCAGTTCAATCAAGGACATCTGGTTGAACATTTACTACTTTGTACAAACACATTTAATGTAGTAAAATTATCACGATTGAAGACTACAATAAATATGCGTACAAAAGCAGTCCTAATGACATATATTTTTTAGTATTTCGTGAAATTATACATTTATGTATTACGTTCCATATCTACAGATGCAACGTCAATAACAATGATATAAATATTAATTTTATTACACAGTACAATTGATTTGAAAATGAACTAAATCGTTAGACAAACGAAACTGGCCAACTAAAACGGTTGCTTCCGATGGGAAAAATATATAGGGGTTAATCGGTAGATTATTGCTAAGCTGTAACACGGCGCCTTTATAGAAACAAAATCTTACGTGAAGCGTTGGAGATTACCGCTTTACTGTTTAAAAGTGTAATGTTAAAAGCGAGTGTTTGGAAGCAACCGTTAGTTAGCGGTGTATATGATTGTCAAAAGGGTCGATGAGTGGATGTCAAGGTCCTATAATCTTCCGGCTGTCCATTATGTTCACAATAAGATATAAGGGATTGTGTATGTGTGGTTGTAGCAAGGGCATCTAAATTTACCGGAAAATGGCATAACCGTAAATTGGTAATACCCTAAATTTAATACCGGTTTACCGGTAATTATGAAGATATCTGAAAGTAAATATTATGGCAATATATTATGATAAAAATCAAACAAATTAAAAAAAAAATTGTTATCGCAGCCATTTATTTACCAATCTATTTAATACATAATTAATATCAAATGGTCACAATAAATATGATTTTTTGATAAAAACTAATTACTCATTTTAAAATAATACACAATACAATAATAATATATGTAGATTATTAGGATATTACTATTTCAATAATTGATTAAATTGCAGTGACTAAATGTTGAAAGAGACAATGTATATTACAATTAGACTTCACGAAACTTCAGAAAATACTAAAAAGTATTTGTCGGAAGACAAAATAGCCGCTAAGGGATGAATAATAATCAGTAAAGTACCGTAAACTTGCCTAGTGATTTTTGCGATGGTAAGTTTTGGATTCCCAACGCACGTGCGCGCAAATTCCACGAAATTCCGAGTAAATGAACCATACAAAAAAAACACTCAACGATCTTTCTTTCTGCAAATATTGTCACATAATATCGTAGTTTAAAAATATTATTGATTATAATCCATTAAAAAGTGAAAAATAATTTTCCGAAATTACCGGTGCTTGGAAATTTATTTCCCAGTAATTCGTTAATGAAATTTAGTCATATTTACCTGTAAATCGGTTTACCGAAAATCATACCGTAGGTAACATGGCATGCATTACAGTAGGTAACGCATGCCGTAATTGTAGCTAGACTAGAGCAGGTGAAACAAACCATGAATGTTAGTCGAACTGTTATGAGAAGCCTGCCGATAGAGGAGTGCTCCTATAAAGTTGATTTTCTGGGAGGCTTTCCGTGTATCTTATTATTATCGGTTTGCGGCACGGTACGAGGAGAGATTATATGGCCGTTAAGTAATTTATGTAATTAAGAATGTAAAGCTGATGTTAGTATAGTCAATAAGATTAAGAAAGGATCACTTAGGTGGTTTGGTCATATGGAAAGGATGAATGAGGAGAGAATGGTAAGAAAGATATATGACGCAAGTGTTGATGGAACCAGAAATAGAGGACGTCCGCGAAAACGTCCAGATAAACCAGATTGGCACGACCAGATAAACCAGATACTGGAGGATGGTTCTGTTAGAAGCCTCAACAATCGGCGAGCTTGTATGACAAGATGTATGAATATGGATGAGGCAAGAATTGTGTGTCATGACAGAAGAGTGTGGCGCTCTATCCTCTCTGCCTACCCCCACGGGGAAACGGCGTGATGGTAAGTAAGTAAGTAATTTAAGTTCACACCCAGGTTTAGGTCACGTTCAGGACCTGTCAGCGGTGTTGCCGATTATGAAGGCGATAGTCTTCCACAAATAGAAGTCTCATTAAAAATTTTACATTAGACGGGTTTCAGTGGCGTAATTGTATACCTTTTAAAGTTAATTGTTAGACGAGTTCTTAGGATTTGTTTAAATTATCAAAGAAGAAAAATTGCAATTTTATTAGTGAGCAGTAGTATATATCAATAATCGCTCAGCCCTGGTGTACAGTACGACCATTTCATTATAAATGATATATCTGTAGTAAAATAGAGAAACTAATGGACAATGTACATTAGCAAGAAATCGATTTTTACATACATATTTTAATATATTATAGATTCGTTCCAGTTTCTCGTCATATGCATTATATATGTAATATCCATTTATACTCTTCGTGTGCCCTGTTCTACTTTAGTACCTACTCATTATAATTTAAGTACTTTTCGATTTTGATTTAAAAAAAATAGACAGACCCCCGTTTCTGATGATGGATTGAAGAGAAGTATTCCACTGGTGAAAATACAGCGCGGGAGACACTTAGGTTAGGCGCGCACCTACAATTTTTAATCGCTCGATCGATTGGTAGACATAAACGTACATTGTCGTGTATTGGCGTGCGCATAAACTCGATTTAACAGTCAATCTGCGACGAATCACACGAGTGTTGGGAGATCTCATTGCCGACTGGTTGATCATATGCGCACTCCTAACAACTAAACTGTTTAGTCGAGTAGAAATCTTGGGGTTTATCGGTTTTGACTCAATAGTTTAGCCTGTACGCGCCTAGTCTTAGGATAATGCCGTCTACGAATACGAAAGAGGAAAGCGATCAGCCGGTGGTGAACTCGGCATTCATACCACTGAGAAATGAAGACGCCACTATTGGCATTCGCACGACGTGTCCAAGACACCTTAATTGAAATATTTATATTTGGGGTCTATGCTGAGCTTCTCTCTTATATCGGTACTTTTAACACCTCAGACTGTCTTTAAATTAAAAAATATTCGTAGAAATCGGTAAGATTTTTTTAATCATTTTTCAACAGTGAATAATTTCACACAATTTGTTAATATATCGTCTGCTGTAAAATCAACAAATTCAAGATACGCCTCTTTAACAGTTGAACGAAGATTTATGCATTATTTTAGGTTCATTTAAATGTATTACAGAATCTCAATATGTGATAACCTTTGAAGTCTCATTACCCGACAAGCTGGATGAGGCGAGAAATGTGTCAAGACAGAATAGTGTGGCGCTCTATCCTATCTGCATACCGAAACGGCGTGATGGTAATGCAGTTAGTAATTCACCGTTTGATTTTAAAAGTCACGTATCGCTGAACGAATCCTTGAATTCGCCGGGTACCGCTGCCGTAAGTAAGCCATACCAAAGTACGTCGTACGTAACACCACATTTCGAATTACAATGACGATGTGACAAAATGATTCCACACCGCTTACATCAGTGGAGTTTTACCGATCCGTGAACATGACTTGTTGACACGTTCAAACAATGATTAGAAAGTAAATAATTGCCTTTGACGCGCTACGTTATTACTTTTCCTTTCTGTAGAATGATTACATACCCGCCAGCCAGTCGACAGAAGGGATTACATACCATATGATGACAGTGTTGTATAATATAATTTTCATGAGAATGACGAAATATCTAACTAAAAATAGAACAAAATAAAACAATGAAATAATTTTATTATAAAATTATCAAATTCCATATTTTTACGATTCTGAGATCTGGACGCGGAGCCGGATTTAACCTATTTATTAAGATGGAAAGAAGAAGGGGGAGAGATAAATATAGTTAAATTCGGTAGCAACTAAAATATTTTTTCGTATATCTTCTGTATATCTTTCAAGTTGATTCAAATTTTAATATATTGGGTATTATACATTAAATGTACAATATTTTAAGTACATATTAAAAATATGATTCGAAAACGTTTAAGCAACATGTGCCTAATCTCAATTATGATAGTTATATAAGAATTTTTTAAAAGCGATTAATTCGAATAAAACAAAAAGTAAAAGTTCATCGAACATTGAGTGGCCAGACTATTTTTTGTTAGATGACTTAAGGCCTGAAGCATAAATATATATCTATAAAAATAATGAGTCAATTTTGCTAGTATTTATTTCGAAGTAGTACACTTAAAGCTTAATATGATTTTATAAAAATCTCGTACAATAATATTTTCCGTAACAGTACAAATTTTGTGCATATTCCTTGAACACTTTTGACTCGTAATTTAATCAGATAAATATTGTGGACTTGGTCCGTTATATTATGTATATTATTTAATTAATTATTTAGAATTTCTGACCATAAAGTTGCTGCTTATAATATTTTTACATACCTATGTATTTACATATTTGATTTTAAAGACGCTTGGGAGAGACATAGGAAAATAAATATATCTTGAGGACTCTAGCGAATAGTGGTAGATGCGAAAGCCGCAGAAGTAAAATATTTGTTACAGAACAGGGATTGTTGGAGAGGCCTACACTATCCGAAGGGAATGTATGTCTCTTAATAGAAATAAGGTTTAAAAATTCAAAATATCTGTCACGTTTCTAATGACGCCAGTATTTTTACAAATAACCATTTGAATTGTGGATTTGAGAGGTCAATAACTTAAATGTGGATGTAGACTCTAGTCACATTACAGCAGTCATTGACGAGGAGCGTCCAGCGCGGAATGCTAACGCAAAATCAATACTTTTCTGTAAATAATATTCTAGTCAGTGGCAGTGTCAGAAGGCAGTTTATCTCTTTTTCTATATTTACTTATTATGTTACGATGTGTATGCCATTAAATCGGATTGTTGATTTGGTCTATTATTTTATATTTCAATTCAGCACGATTTAGAATCTTACGTATTTATCTATCTTTTATGAATATTGTTAATATGTAACCAGTGTTTAAACCCGCACGATACATTGGACACAGCATGTCTGGTTTACATTTGTTTTCATCTTTCTTACATTATTCAATCGATATTTTCCCTACTTAGTCCTTTTATTGCCGTCATTTTTGCTGTCTTTCTCTATCGCGTAGTTTTTTGTAAACTGAATTATCTTATATATTATTGAAATACAACAAATTAAACACTTTTAAATACCTAAAATCAAATCGAATAACTTGTCGGTCTAGTGGTTGATGCTGGCCTAGTGATTTAGTGGTCGGGGGTTCGCGCCTCTTTCCAGCAAGTTACTCCTATTTCAGTTTGAGAATAGTAAATTGATGTGATATGTATTCCGTGTACACATCTCTACCTTTGTTTTATTTTTAATAATAGAGATGCTCTATTTGTAAATAAATTGTAAGGTTGAAATCACCTTATAGCAGCATTGCAATGTGCCAATTTTTTTTTACTATTTTGAAAAAAAAACCTTTAGTACCAAAATATCATACGTACCAGACACGGTCGCTTCATACATGCTTTGAATGCTCCACATCCCTACTGTAGATAAATTCGTTTCTTTCCGTTAGAGACCAATAATAACACACACTACGACACGGCGACACGGCGCGCGTACGGAACGAGTACATATACATACTCAACTTTAGAACATCTATGAATCGCGTTAACACAAGTATACCAGCAAGAGTGGATTCTATCATTCGTTCCTTATGCACAAAGTTAAAGTATTTGACTTTCAAGCTTGCGCATTTAGTTCCGCTTGTCAAGGTCTTCGAATACTGTATACGCATTCATTAACAGCATCCGACGTACAAAAAACGACTTTAATGCTTATGGGTATAATGCACATATTAGCATACATATTATGAAGCGAGCGGATTGTTTTGAGAAATTTGTTTGTGTTACTTGAATACTTGAATTATTGAAACATTGGATATTCTTCGATTATCTATTTAATTTATCAATAAAAGAATTTGGTCTCTAATTGATATTGCGGAGCGTAAATAATTTACAAAGTTAATTTGACTATGTTTGTGGGCTAGTTTATAGATTTATGTATTTGATAGTAGGTATAAACTTATTACCCACCCTTCATACACCTTCAAAGGATTTGAGAGTTCTCTTTAGTGAAATGTATGAATTTCCTGTTCAATTTTAATTTGTAACATTAAATGTGGTAGTAAAATAATACACGTTATAATTTTCGATAATTTTTATTTACTTAACGAACTATCTTACCATCACGCCATTTGTTAGAACGTTAGAAAAGAGAGAATTCAACGTCATACTCTTATGTTGAAGCTTTTAAGGACCATCTTTATTATCTGGTTCATCTGATTATGTCAAGTATTTCGTAGATGTTCTCTGTTTATTTCTTTATCTGTTTTCTTTTCCATTTTTTCCTCTTTCATGTGTTGCATGTGACCAAGATTTAGTCCATTCTTACTTTAACTTATTTAATTTGTAAGAATATGAAGAGTCATTGAGTATTGTCTAGAATAAATTAATATAAAGTTAGTATAGTTGATCTAACGAATATCTTTACACGTTTTACACGGTAAAGGACAGTGCAGTCATTCATTTCACCTGGTCTGTTTCACGAAGAGCAAATTGAAATGATTTTCATATATTGCAAACTGCACTAACCATTGTGACATTATAAATTAGGGTCACGTTTGAAATTACCCTGTATTATTGTCAACTACCTCGAAATCATAAATAATTGCCCTTATGTTATCAAACGGTCACCATCTATGGTTCATCTCCAAGTCATCGAGAGAGCTGTCAGATTAGGCGGTTACGGCCAGCGGTTATACAATGTAACTGTGTGTGATCCAGTTTTACCAATGGGTAAATATTTTCATGTTATTCAATCATTAGTGCATAATTTACTATCATTTGTTAATCTAATCGCATGGTGAATAATCTTTACAGGAAACAATATGTTTCCCTTTGGATTTCACCTATGGTTTCGCCATGGGTTTCTCCCATTGGTTTATTTGCTTCACTGAATGAACATTGGTCACAAGAGTCTTCTTGAGTACAGAATTTAAATAAATAAAACCATTTAAGCGATCATATTATTTATATTATAATTTATTCATTCTTTATTCTATCATAAATAGATTTTATAGATATCTATACGCCGTCATTACTAAAACTTCTGGAATACAAATATAAATTAAATAATTGGATTGACATAAACGGAAACATTTTTTTTTACAATTAGTACCATCTGAGTACTAGTAGAGACTTTAATTGTTTAGTTCCAAAAACTACCATGACAACTCACCGCTGTAGTTACGCCGTTCTTGTGCATTCGCCGCATCAAGCTATTCACATTACTCTGTTCTATCTTTAAGCTAACGAATTAATCAAGTTATATAATTGGCTATTTACTTAATTGAAAATTCTTTTCGGTTGATCCGTTTTATGTGGAGTCGTTACCTATGCTATTTTTTAACAGAATAACATTATTTAGGCCTATAACTGCGTGTAAATCATTGAAATGTCTACTTCCTCTTTTACTAATTCGTGAATTTTACTATCTTACTGTTTTTAACGTATTGATTTCATGGCCGTTCTTTGCGTTCGTGGTGCATTTGCTGCATAAATTTGTTTTTGATTTGGGAACAACAAAAAGCAATTGGCAGAATTATTTTCTTCTATGACATTTAATGAAAATAATTATTTCGTTTAGTTTGTGAAGGATTTTCAAAGAATAAATGAATCATGTTCAGTCATAGAAAGTGTTCTTAAAAACGTTCATACATTTTTTATATGGGTAAGAAAGTATTATTTTACGTTAAAACTTAAACTTTAAAAACACTATTAACAGAACTCTAAAATTATAAATAAATACATAATATAGTCGTATAAACGACGGATTCATTTTGTCTAAAAACGTTGATTAAACGAAAGTTCATAATCCTATGTACAACATATATTGTAGTACATATATAATATATGATTGTATAATATCATGGTAACAGCATAACCTAAATCTATACCTACCGCACGCCACTGCTATATGCCTATTATTTTCATTGAATTCAGTCTATTTTTGTTTTTATTATTAATTTGTAAAAGAAAAAAACTATTTAACTATTAAATACAAGAATTGTAAAAAATACAAATACAAACCTCAGAACAAATAATACACAAAAACGTTATAAATGAAACAACTCTTTAACAATTAAAATTTATTTCAAATGTTATCATATTGTTTCATTATTAGATGAGATTTGGAGATCGGTGGATACCGATTATAATGATATTGAAAAAATACCAGTTTCTCATTTTGTTAAAAATAATATTTGGTGATAATTACTGTGAAAAATTTGTTATTTGTTTTCGGTGTACTGGTTCTTTGAGTTCGCTTATAAAATTTAAATAAATACATTATATAATTCCTCTCATTACTTTGGAAATCGTGAATTGATATTTTAGTCCACTCAGAACGATTGTGTAGGTTATTTTTAGAATGATGAAATGCAATTAATGTGAGACTGGTTGATGCCCCAATATTCTGCCACCACTCTCGCGTCCGTTCGATAGTTGCGGGATGTATTGTGTATATCGCCAGAGCGGGTTATGAAAACGATCGACTACTTGCTGTTGACACTTGATTTATTGTTAGGCACAGAATAGTTTTCGATTGCAATTCCGAAGCTGTTGATGGGAAGGAAGCGGAAAATAGAGTTGTGATGTGAATTACTACATGACTTCGGTACTAGGAGTATTTGCAGGGTGCGTTCAGTATAGCTGGCCTCCATAAAACCGATTCTTTGCAAATGATGTTATGATTGAAGCTGAATCAGAAGACTACCTCCAAAGGAAGTTGTTCGAAGAAGACGGGCGTCACATTCTAGGTGCTATTACGTTATAAGTGATACCTCAAGTGAACGGTTGAGTGGTCAGTTAATATAGTATTTTGTTCTATGAGGGTAAACCGCTAAGTTGTTCACACAGGAAGCACATTGTATCAAACAGTTACAAACTAAAAACTCATTTTCCTTTTATTAAGCAATCAAGAGTACAGTATGCTTATCTTTATAGATGAAACAAAGACTTTAACGTTCGGAAGATTCGCATAAAAGTGTAAATTGAGGACTGATGACAAATCAATAGAACTCAGAGTTCGAGAAGGAAAAATTAACGAACCGGAACCGTCGATAGTATTTACACTTATTTTCGATCAAATAGTATGCACATGTATACATCATTCGTGGTTTTCTGACTGACTGATACTTTAGGATGATTTATGAATTCTCTGATAGAATAATGGCTAAAATTTACTCTGAATAATGATATATATTACTTATTTCTATTCATGATCATTTTCGTCTCCTTGCACAGGTAAATATTATGTTCCAAGCTGATGTTGTTTTTAAATATCTAGAAAATAAAATACAATTTATTAATTCTATTTTAATTTATCAATTACCTAATTTATTACAATTATGTATAAAATATGACATTGACCAAATGACCGCCTCTGGTAGCGACACAAATGCGTGATCATAAAACCCTATTTTTCAAAACATTCTTCCACATTTCGCGTGTTATTTCAGCATTTAAATTTCGAATATTATTCTGTAGTATAGAAATTATTGTTGGCTTATTAAAATAGACTATTCTTTTTAAAGTACCCCCCACAGAAAATAATCGGGAGCAGTCAAATCAGGTGATCGAGGAAGCCAGTCGATATCACCACTTTTTGACATTGAGGGTCGGGAAAAATTTAAACCGTAGCTTGGGCTGCGTGTGAGGTGACACCGTCCTGTTGAAACAACATGTATTGCAGGCTCAATCGGCCACTAAGAAGTTATTCAATATGCGACGAAGGTGATCATCATTACAGCATTGCCATTATTATTTAGATAAAATGTTTTAATAACTTTAACACGTTATTTAGGCATTAAATAGTTTATAATAAATTGTAATTAACTACTCTTTACGATTACCAAATTTGAATTAAGAAATATTTGCCAAAATAAAATAGCAGTCAAATAAAATCGACCTGGAACATAATATTCACCATGTATTAGGAGATTTAGGGCTTCAATGTCACAACTCATTTTCATTTTCACTTCTCTTGTACACTTGTAAATTGACTACTTAAGACCTATTTTGTCTTCATATTATTGCTGTTTATCCCAGCTTCCATTGTCTGCGGTAATCCACCGGTGTCCCCCCCTTCGGAATTACCAAGAAGATCTTGATAATATTTCATCTGGCATTCGCAAGAGTACAAGCCACCTTAATTGCGACTATTCTATACTAAAAGGAAACTATTGCACACATTTATTGATAAACCTTTAGACTTTTAGGATTTTATTAAATCCAAAATAACGCACAGGGTGTCAAGGGCTAAAGTGGCGTTCGGGTTTCACCGATCTATTCCAAGCCCTAAATAAAACAGTATCCTGGGCATCGATCTTAGTAATGAGAACGTATAATATTGATAATATGTACCAGAGCATTGTGTTAATTTATCAATACGTCTTTCAACCATTATTTGTTGATCTCGCAGCGACAATAAAAATATAATCTCAAAGAACATATTACCAAACGGTCTAATTATACAATATGTGAGCGACAATGTCTTCAAAAATATATATGTCTTAGAAATTCAAACTAGTCTACTCTAGTAAAACCAATAGTGATGATGTGAAGACGGTGTAAAAGAAAATCGTCGAGTTCATACAAATGTGGACGGGGTAAGTTTTGTTTTGTGGGACAGAATATTATGATGTTAGAGTACGGCCAATGTAAGTTTGCGCATGAAATTTTCGGCCATGCGCATCTATACGAAGACATTCGTAAAACTTCGGAAAAGGGGCGCACATGCCATACTTACAATAGGTAAACCAAAAAGCGATCTTCTGAATATAACTGACTTTTAAATTTGGCCATTATTGAAAGATACACAAAATAAAAAGTCAGTTTCATTTGATAATTAATTTATTAAATAAATATAAAAGAAAATAACAGTTCATAAATATTTTGAACTCTTTATTAATACTGGCTTCTTACAAAATTCAACAGAGGTCACAATTTAAAAAATATTAATATGATTATTTGATATTAAGAATTTATAAATAATGAAGAATAATGTAAATAACAATGAAAATTAAATTTATTACATTTAATCGCAACAATATCATATTAAAAACATTAATGAAAATTAAGTCATTTAAAATTAACCTAAACAATATTATAAAAATAACATTTTTGCACAATAAGTAAAATATAGTCATTTATATTCAACTGTGAAAATATTATTCGTATTCGAACTTTTTTCAAATCACTAACAAAGAAGATGATGGAAGACATTATGTAAATATTAAAAATTTCGTAACTCTCGATTAGGTTGAGTATGCCTGCACTAAAAAGCAATCGGAAACGTCCGGAGCACACAAACTCCTTGAAGGACAAGGGGTGACTAATTAAAATGAGAGCTGATTGGTGACACACTGAATTATGCCAAACTCCTTCCCCAAATGCGTTTCTGTGCAGATTTTTTAAAGCGCAAACTTAAGACTGGTCGTGCTCATCATGTGGTTCTATATTATTTATTTTACGCGAAAACATCCATGGCTTGGACGAAGATAAAAGGTTGTAGGAATGAAAATAATTAATTTCGTAATTTCTCAATTCGAAGGATGTCTTCGAAGTATGCAGCTTTTGTTCGATGGAAAATGGTTAATAATTACCTGTAGGTTATTAGATACCTCCAAACTTTAAGAGTATTTTTTTATGTCCAGATCTCGATCTTTCTCCTACTATCAGGGATTTATGAATCATACTTCTATGTTTAGCGAGCAGATTTGCGCACCTTTAGCGACTCTCAGAGATCAGAGTCTCGTGAGAGATGATCGTAAACACGGAACACAGGCCATAACAATTTACATCCTTCTAACGGGTGCTCAGGCTTGAGTTTCGATTGCAGAAAACAGAAAACATGCTTCATTTTCACATAATTCTCTCTACATATTATATTCAAGCGAGTGTATGTGCGATGCGTGCGTATGGTCGTGTGCATGGACCGTACGCGTTTGATTGTAACAGAATATGGAAAATATACTCTTCCTTCTTAAACAATGACAATTATTATTTAAAACGTACACAATGAAAGTTTATGCAACACATTTCCTGCCATACAGTACAGCCGCTATTTTCATTTCCGCGCTGTGCATACATTCAGGATTCTGCTTCCTAGTTATTCTTTGCGGTGTATCTAAATATATCTAAATATAAAATATAGTTGTCAGAAGTTAAAAGGTAAATAGTTCTTGGTTGGGAAGGCTTTGGAAACCTTAAAAATTATGCAAATAAAACCTGCCACGATACTTTAGAGTCAACGTCTAAATAAGTTTGTAAGGGTTATTCATAAATGCTTTCCCAGCCATAATGGTTATCTATACTATCTTCTAGGTAATTTTATTGCTGATTCCAGTTTGTAAAAACTAATTAAAAAAACGAAACGTAAAAATTACGTAGGTATGAAAAATGTGTACAAACGATAAGCAAACGATCAACACACTCTTGACTCTATAGCGTATAGCAAACTGGCTGAATGAATTTCAATTAATTTTAGACGTAAATTGCGGGAAAGACAAACGTAAAATAGGGTTTTTAATGTACTAAAATGACACGGGACTGTAAAAATAACACACAAATGGAGGGAAAACGTGAATTCCGGGCATGTAAAATCGGGGTTCCGCTGTAATTAATATCAAAAATATCAAAGACCTTTGAATAATTACAACTTCACAATAAGAATGAATTTTCCTTAATGAAAATGATATGGATTGGATGAATAAGAAAGAATAACTAGTTATATTATAAATATCGGGTGTGTGATGACACATCGAGAGAAGTACCAGATCCTGCATCACATAATGCAAGGAAGAAGTGCTGGTAAATCGGAGCCCTGAAAGAAAAATAACGTCAAAGCTATGAGGCTAGATCCACCGCTTACTCAGGGCGGTTTATAAGGAAAAGCTTTTATATAGCATTTATTAAATGCTACTATGACAACTGGACAATAACGTCCTACACATAGTGACAGGGCCGTCTATGAGCAAAAGCATTTATATGGCATTTATTTAATGCTACTATGACAACTGTACAATAATGTCCCACACATAGTGACAGGACATCCATAAGCAAAAGGTTTTATATGGCATTTATTTAATGCTTCTATGACAACTATACAATAACGTCCCACACATAGTGACAGGGCCGTCTATAAGCAAAAGCTTTTATATGGCATTTATTTAATGCTACTATGACAACTGTACAACAACGTCCCACACATAGTGACAGGGCAGTTCCGCACAGCTGTCAACACAAAATTGCCCACATAGATCTCGAGAACTTCAATTTTATTGAGGTATAAACAAAAACATATAATATTAAATAAATAAATTCCAATACAATATATATAAAAACAAGGAAGCAGAGGCACAGATAACAGATAATGTCAAAGCTGAAGAATCTGAGGCAATTGTTCGGTCTGTCTACTGTAGAGCTTTTACTGGCCGCAGTAAACCAGATTATGATTGCTAACATGACAGCCAACGTCCTTTTAACAGATAAAATATGTGAAGAAAAGGAAAAAGAAGATTGATGGTTGATTGTTTTCGTTAAGACAAATTCGAAATTGCTTTATTCGGATATTTAACACGGTTTAGAAGTAGTGATGGTTAAACCGTTATTATGACTGATTGCGACCGTTTGTAACGATAATTGGTAACTGATTATTCGTAATTCTTCGAGCAATCACTGATATACTATAAACTAAACCTTCAATCTCAGTAAACAATTATCATTACAAACGAACACAATTATAGTTTACCATAAATGTTTGGAAGGGAAGAAATTTACATTGCATTAGTAGAAAATAATTTACAAATATAATTGTCGTGATGGTGAATAGTCAAAGAAGGCCATTCTGTCGTTGAACTTAAACTTATGCACATATGCAATTCGGAAGTGTCACACCTTTTATGGTCCACCTACGCACGAAACCCGGTGATTACCTGTCGTCGGTCCAGTGCGAGCACCTATTGTCGTGAGCAGCCCGAGCGTCACCTCCCTGGATGTTGTTATAAAATCACTGCAGTCGCGTAGTACTCTTCAGAATTAAGGAAGCTGGTCTGCCGCCCGGTTATATTTGTGATTTTTTATTTGGTTATTTAATTAAGTGATCATGTCACGATTACATTATTGTTTTATTCTTTGGTCAACGTTGACAGTCATATTGTGTGCTGGTAATATTTTTTTATGTGCTTTATAAAGTGTTGCGAAAAATAACTCGCGTTATATTTGTGAAATTTTCAGAACATAGTTCCGTGATAATTAAAATAAATTTAGATAAATTATCTACAATGATATTCAGAAAAATCTTGTTATCGAACCCGGATCTTTATATCGCTGGTAGACAATTTTAATCGATTAAGCTATGTTGACCAATACAAATGTCATAAAATTTCATCTACGCATATTTCCTGAGTAAGTCGCTTATTCTCAATAATATAAAATTCTGGGTTCGCGTCCCGGAAAAATAGATTTTTTTTCTGTCTTCTGTTAATTAATAAAAACTCATCTAGTGATAAAGTGATCTAAAGTGATTATTTAAAAAAAATTCGTTCACAATTTATTGTTAATCAATTTGTAGTAAAGAAAATCTAATCTTTTTCATTAGTGTATATACTTATCTACAATATAAAGTCATTCAATCTAATAACGAGTATACATAGATGAAGTTTGTTTCAAAGACTCGTCTCGAAAGCAGGTTAAGGACAGAACAAAGTAGCGCGCCCCACAAAGTAGAATGAAGTAATTAGCACATACCTGTACCAAATAATAAATTTTATTTATTACCTTAGGGTAAACATCGATTAATTAGTTAAGAAAAATGATTTTTCCGAAACCAGAAATGCGATAAAATACCAAGTTAATTGTGTTATGTAATTTTGTCAAAATATTCCGCTAGTAAAAATGGACTAAAAATCCAATTGAATTGACATTAAATTAATGTTTCAGTTAAGAGGATGTATATAATGCATCTGACACGCGTTAATTAAGTTTACGTAGCTCAATTTTAAGAGCGATCTACCGAAAATTGAAAGATTTTGGTTTTTCATCCCGGTGGCTAACCTTTTAATTTTTTTTATCGATTTTAAATAATTTTTGTTTTTTTCATTTTTTGGAGGTATTTAATCCTACCACTCGCGTTTTTTAAAATTATATTAAAATATTCGCCAATTTCACTTTGAATGATAGACTGAAATACCTACCAGTGGGTATTATCAAGAATGCTCTTGTGTCATGAGGCTCTTTATCAAAATGCGTATAAACATTAATATCAAAAGTATTTATGTCCCCATTATTATGAAAGTGGTCTAAGTTAAGAAATTGAAAAAAAATGAGTTTATCAATTATTTTGCATCATATAATTATAAATGAATATAATATGTTACAAATTGTAACAATTGTAAAAAAATTGAAGCGTTATATTCACTCTATTGTTACGATGTTCAATTGTATTCCGCATTAGTAAGTCATTTCAACCTTAAATTTTTTATTTTTTTATAAGCTACATGCAACATTTATGTATAGATATAAATTATAAATCTAGTAGACTAAATAAATATTAAAATATTGTGTTGTGTAATATAAAAATATTTTTTAATCAATTCAAACGCAAACCTTTAAATATCTCGAAACGAAATAAACATGACTTAGACCACTTTTATAATAATGGGCACACAATAACCCACTTTGATTTAGTTGTCCTATAAAGATTAACAAATAAAAAATTAACTACTTGGACCGATCAACAACTTACATAATTTTTCATATAGGATTAGGAAGAAATGTATAGTTTTTTATAGTAATTATCTATTGGTTGCAGTAAACATCGCTTACAATTTATTTTTGTTATATTGTTAATATTACAATATTAACTTTCAGGGGACTCAAACGACACTCAACAATCTCCGAAAAATCTTCTTGATGGTTTCGGTTCGTGGGCCAGCAGTCGTCTTGGTTTCATGAACAACCTTTTCGGTCATCGATCCAGCGAACCGCAAGCCAAGAGTGCATCCCACAGAACCGTCAAGTCTCCGGCCAGGACTGACAGGAATGGACGATGTAGGAACGCTTACTACTGCTACCACTTTGTAATAAAATGTGAATTTTGTCTGTTTGAAGAAGCACATTTTTCTTCCAGTTTTGTCACTTTTGACGGTGGTGAACTTCCCTGCTGACACGTGCACAGGAGCGTCCGGGAACAACGGAACCTGCCTGGCTGCGCAGGACTGTCGGGCGAGGAAGGGTGCTCTCGATGGATCCTGTGCTAATGGATTTGGTGTCTGCTGCATGTGTAAGTACGGTATTAAGACGTCGTCATCTTCATAATTTAGGTGGATCGAAGGTTTAAAGTATCGACATGCTTTTATCTACCACTGCCTTATGCTGTTTCAGTACTTGATGATCAATCGAGGCTCAATTTATCTTCGTAATTATAGGGCTTATGACCTGTCTTCGACTGGCTTAAGTGATCACTATATATATATATATATAACGTTCACAAATTCTCACCCCTCAATCTCCAAATTTATCGAATTTTTTTGAAAGTTGTATATATGTTAGTATGTGGACTCGCTTCAAGTACCACTACAACGTCGCCATCTACGGACCAAATTTTATCATTCATTTTTACCTTTTAAAACAGCTTATATGTTATACTATGAGTACACTACTAACTACTAACTTATAGACAACCCGTAAGTACCCCATACTACCATATTTCCTTATATTTTTCCTTAAATATAATAAAAAAATGGCTTTGTCTCCATGAGATATCTGATATTTGTTTCAAAAATAGTTCCTTCGATTAAGGCGATGGTCTAGTCCCTAACCCAACATATTAGCGAGGAACTGCTAGTGTATACAGTGGCCTAATGGTGTGATGAATTATTGTGTTTTATTAGCGAGGACAGATCGGAGAGGCAAAACTTACTTGAGGAGGCCAGGGCAAACTTCAAACTTTTTGCCCATATTTAATGTTCTCATATGTCTATGGTTAACATTTATATGCTTTCATCTCAGAATTATTATGTTATTACTTTTATTATGATGCACGTTTTACCTATTAAAGATATCTCGAATAATCCAAAAAGCTGCGAAATCAATAAAAAATAAACAGTAAAACTTTATGCTCTCTAATTAGACCGTTGTCAGAATCAAGTTTACATGGCTGAGAAGCGTCTGTTGCCATTTTCACTCGGTCAGTCCAACGGGTGGGAGATCTTCCTTTTCCTCTAAATTCTTCGACGTAGCCCAATACAACAAGCTTTTCCAAGCTTTCCAAAATGTTAAAAAAATTGAAAGGTTCATCAAGACATTCGTGTGTCTCGCCGTCCGTGATAAGCGCAACATATGTCTCCAGCACCACATCTCAAAGGCATAAATCCGTCTTCTCTCCCATGCCTTTAGGGTCCATGATTCCACATATATTATATAATAGGTACAATGATAATGTTTAATGTTTTTTTGAGTTACCAATTACTACGGTAATCCCATTGCGTTTTTATCATTTATAGTTATCGTGAGCTGTGGCAGCACGACGTCAGAAAATGGTACCTATTTTGTCAACAACGGATATCCGTCTCGATACGACGGAACGGGGTCATGCCAGTTGACTGTTCTCAAGTCTCATCCGGACGTCTGTCAAATAAGGTAATTAATTATGTTATACTAGAACCTCCAATAGTGTACATATAATACAAATAAGGTAATTAATTATGTTATACTAGAACCTCCAATAGCGGTTGCCTTTCGGCTATGAAATGACGTGGACGTGTGTCATCGCCGGAATTTTATGAATATGTCTGACTGGATACTTGTTTGCGTTCATATATTAAGTTAGATTATTGATTGTGGCAGACCACTTCAATACAGTATGTTTTCAATATTTAAAAATAGTTTTAAAGAAAATGTTTGCCTTGGCCGCGCTGCAGCAACAATAAATATTTTATTTATTTATTAAATATATAAGATAAACATGATATTGACTTTGACTTTGATCTATGGGTCTGCAGAGTACCGGGTCCATGTGGACCCCTTGCTCTTCTATTAAGTAGTATGCTTTATGGGCGGGTGTAAAATGGAGATGTGATAAAAGTTATAATTTGCTACAAAATGGGGCAGGGGCTGCTATTTTGGGGCAGTAGTTAACCTCTAAAGGTGGCGGTTTTGGGTCTCTTCATATGCGTGGGAATGCTAATGTCGTAGGCGGAGAAGACATTTATTGTGAGGTTTTGGTGTTGGGGGATGCCATCATCACAACGCTCGGAGAGATGTTTTATGTATTCCTTAATGAGAGTCGTGGTGGAGTTGTATAATCCTAATCCATCTAGATGCACTCTGCGAGTGTCGGGTGACCCGGTTTTGGAAGGTCTGTAGTTTATTTATGTGTATTTTAGCTGCGTAACCCCAGACGGAGGCTGTGCATATGAGTATAGGCCTTAGGTACAGGCCTTGTATTGGATGAGTTTCTTATCTGTGGCAAGTTTGCCGTTCCTAACTAGGAGTGGGCACATAGCAAAAACTGTATATGTTGCAGCATTTAAAACATGACATTGGACTATACCTGTTTCAGCATTTAAAACATGTTATTGGACTATGCCTATTGCAGCATTTAAAACGTGATATTGGACTATGCCTATTGCAGCATTTAAAACATGATATTGGACTATGCCTGTTTCATTATAATGTATTTACACTTATATAAGCGTATTCGCTCGCCATTTGCTCTTGTATACTGCTTGTTTGCGTGCGTTTTTAGAGGCGTTCCAATATTTTCACAAAGATGTATAGAAATATAGGAAGATTGTCAAAACATAAGTTAGCATACTTTCTAATTTTTGTAGATACTATGAAACACAGTAATGTCTGCGCTGCCATGCTTTTTATAATATACCGAAATTTTCAGAAATAGTCTCAATGAAATAATAACCTTATGAATGGTTATTGTTAAAGGTTGGATTTCGACCAGTTCCAAATAACTGGACCAGAAACAGTGAACAATATCTGCAACAACGACCAGTTCATTGTCTCCGGAGGAAACCCAGTACCAGCCATCTGCGGTCTCAACCAAGGAAACCATAGTGAGGATAAACACTTTTATATGTCAGAAATGTAAATATTAGTTTTAAATACAAATTAAATTATTAACTAGAAAGATATACATATAAAATCAATTTTATCGAAAAATATTGTTGTTGCTACCGGGATAGATACCTGGATCTTTTCCAATCTGAGAACGTGCATTCACCGATTATGCTACAGCAACACAGTGCATTGGCGACAAATTTTCGTACCTATATGTTACACTTTTAAAATCGATACATCTATCGTTCCATTATTTGAAAGCCATCTTCTATATTTTTACGGAATCTCAAATATACCTTTGAGTAATCCGACACGAGACGCTAGAATCAACAATTTATTTTTATTAAATTTTGGAAACATTGATACAACTTCTGTATTATTAAAGAGAACACATTCTAATTGTGAAGTTGTAATTATTCAGAATATAGGTCTGTGATATTTTAAGAACAAATTAAATACATTAATACATTTAATTAGTATTAAAAATATCACAGATCTATGTTCCGAATAATTACAATTTCACAATAAGAATGAGTTCTCCTTAATAATATTAGTTTTGTTTGAATAGTTCAAATGGAATCACAGAATTTGCGCAACTCTTTTATCTCTTTCACACACTATACCAACCTAACACGCGTTTACGCATTCGTCCCATAGACACATCACATAAAGAAACCAAATTTTTAACAGATATATAAATGAAAATTTATCTTATAAACACGAAATGTAAGGTAATACGTCGTTGAATTAATTTGTTAACATGAAACACGAGATACTAGTGATGAGAAAAAATGCTCTTGAACTCTTAAATCAGTGGTGTGATTAAGTTTGGTATTCGATAATATCAGTGATTGAAAACTGTGACTGTGATCACAGTTTCTGATATCTCAATACATTAAATAATTTCAAAGAAAACATAATTTTCAGCGTACTTATTTATATTATTAAAACTTAATTTGCGTAAAGAACACAAATAATTTGGATAAATAGTAGAAAATTATTGCATATGCATACATACCCACAAAATTAAAAAAAACATACAAAATTAAGTTACCAGCAAGCATAAACTTTATTATCAAAAAACAGATTCCAATAGATGGCGTATATATGGCTATAATCAAATAAAAGAAAATCCGGTAGATGGCACCGATTCAAGTGATAATTGATTTAAACCAGAAAATCAATAGTATTTTTACCCAAAAAAATTTGAATCACGATATTCCCAGACAATCAATCACTGATAGTGAGTGTGACTCAAAATATCAGTGATTTAATTACGGTTCTTGATTTTGAGCTCATCATTACGACATACGTTTTAGATTATTTCACATCCTATAGATCTTGGGAAAATATTACATTGGATGGAGCCGTTTAATCTGAAATAATTTACGTACTTAACTCAAAAACGCATTTGTTATAGATACGTTTTTGTATTATTAAACCATTGACATAATATAGGTATATCGAAAATAAACATTGCGCATTAGAACACCGGTAACTTAAATAAAGTCTAACTATTTTAAAAAAATCGATGTGGATAGGAAAATTAGAAGTAGATAATTAGAAAAAATATTAATACGTAATAAAAAAAACGAATTTAAAAAAAATCACATATATCTTATTGTTTTTTTTAACATTTTAATTTTTTGCTGTAGAATATTTACGTACAATCAAAATAATTAGGTTTATTTTTGGAAAATAGGATTATGTAAAAATGTATTTTTGTTATAAAATATACTTAATATGGTAAATAAATAATCTAAAATGCAAATAAATAAATTTTTGTGACCATTTTTTGCCTTACATGAATGTATATATTTTAATGTGTGTATCTATAATTGGTTAATTTATGATGCGAATTGAGAGCGATTTTATTCTGCGATTTGTTGCTATTTATATTTTAAATTATTTTTAGAAATATCTTTTGTCTTGGTTTCTTTTTTAAAACTGCCACATAAAATATGATCAATGTAGATAAAACTATTTATTGATATATGATCTGAAAGTATGTCGATCATTATTAAGTAAAGGATCAGAATTAAGTATACTTTCTCCTCTTCCCCGGCTATTTTAGATCCTGAGGTCATCCACAGTACCTGATATTTTCCATCATAGCGGCAGAATATTAGCGATATAAAATAATCGCATATTAAATTCCAGTATCGCGACTATTTAATTTAAATATAATCCTAATACGACGTGAAATAATATATATATTGTTGCAGTGTACATTGATGCTGGTCTGGGGACGACGAATCCAATCACGTTGACATTTGTCACCAGCGGACCATCTTTCCAGAGAAATTGGAAGGTCAAAGTTAGTCAGATCCCTTGCAGTACCATATACAGAGGTTGGTAATATAAAGAAAACTATTCGTAATAAATTTCAAACATCCGTAGAGCTGAATATCTTTAAGCCTAGATTTTAAGTGACAAATTGTTTTTGTTAAAATGTTTATTTGTTTCCCCTATGTTTAATTTACAGTGAAACCTCGGTATACGAATTTAGTGCGTTTCGTAAAAACTATTTGAAAACCGAGTTGTTCATAAACCGAAACAATTATTCCTATCAGAATAAATGTAAAATATATTTATCTGTTCAAGAAAACGGCGATTTATTATCTTGATTTTCTACTTATTATTGAAATCACGGTATTGGAACTAATAAAACGAAAAGAATTAACGTAAAAAACAACTTTATTTGAACGTATTTTACAAAATATATGATAAAGTGTTATTGTTTGGAAGGGGACTCTCCATCCATGAAAACATCTGGTGCTTGAAGTTCATCAGATTTCTGTCTCACGGAAAACCTATCCAACGATATTTGTCTCTTTTTGCTCTTTATAATGTTGCAAAAATGAGACATGACATTATCATTAAACAGATTTATAACACAATTTGATAAAGTTTTATCAGGGTGATATTTAACCAGAAAACTGTACCTCACTCCACTTCACGCACATTTGGTGGATCGAGGACCTAGGAACATCTTCCATTCGTTAATCAGTCCCTAAAAGTAATATTTTCTCTGTCACCGTCTTTTGCTGTTCATTAAGAAGCAATTTAAGATCTTTCGTAGTGAGTTCTGAGACTGCCTGCCTATTCATAACCAAAATTCTATTCGTAAACTGAAGTATTTTTCGGTCAGGTTTTTTATTCGTAAACCGAATTGTTCGTAAACACAGTCGTTCGTAAACCAAGATTCCACTATAGATGCAAAAAAAAAAATGTTTTCTAATTGGATAACGAAGTAATAGAATTTTAAAATTCTGAAAAAAATTTAAGCGAAGAATAAAGTATGACAATGTATTTTCAATGGCTTAAAAATATTTTTAAAATCTTTTTAAATATTATAAGATGCACGATATAAAGCAATTAAAGTAAATTAAACTAATGTATAAATAGCTTAAAATTTGGAAAAATCGTATCTTAAATTACATGGATCTAAGAGAAAGATAACTATAGTAATAAGTAAATTAATTTCTAGCTGAAGAAGGGTGTTTGCAATACTACACCGGTGTTTCTGGCCAGCTTAAGTCGTTCAACTACGACCCTGTGAGTGGACTCCAGCTATCCAACCAGGACTACAGCATCTGCATCAGAGTGGAGAGGAACTTCTGCGGGATACAGTACTCTGCCTGCCCCGACACAGTAGCCTCCGCAGGTGAGGGAGGGTTCTTCGACCAACAAAGTAAAAAAATTATCTTTTTTTTCGCTTCAAGGGGGCTTAACAACAGGCGCAACAGGTTTGGTGGCAAAATTAACTTAACAAGTAGTTATGGTTAAATCGTTAAATTGTGTTCGATTGTAATGATGATTGGCAACTGATTATTTGTAATCCTTCGAGCAATCACTGGTACACTTGAAAGTAAACCTCTAAGAGTTAAATCTTAGTTACCAATCATCGTTAAATCTCACTTACCAATTACCGTCACAACCACAGTCACATAACGGTTTACCATCACTGTAACAAGAGTGATAATGATATGTAATTATAACTACTCACTGAACTAACTCAGGTGACACATCATACTTCACCGGTCATGGCAGTGAAAGCAATGCATTTTTATACTTTTGTATTATAAAATATTAATATTGGCTGGTTACAAAGTTCACCAGGGGTAAACATTTATAAATATAATTATATATGAGTATTAAAAGTTGATCTTAAGAATGCATATATAAATAAATTAAATCAAAAATACAAATAAATATTAATTAAATTCTAACACTAAAAAAATCAGCATTATATTTTTATGACAATTTGGCACTATAGTCTACTAGGGGAGTAGATATTAGAGGTATCAGAATCGCTATCGAATGATTTTGGAGATATTTCTATTTCTAGTGCAATTTTCGTGACAAACCTTACTGAGGCACCCGCTGAAAACACATATTTTAAGTAAATTTTTTTTGGGATATAACAAAGATGTAGTGTAGTGTAGGAAATAACAAAGTCGGCTCTGGATGCATAGTTGGAAAGGTAGTCTTAAGCAGGCGACAAAATATATACATTTTTGAAATATATTATGGGGTATTTCGATTTGCACGATATTAAGACTTATGTCTGAAAAGAAAGAAAGTTTTGAAGGAGAAAAATAGGTTTCTTTACTTGTTCATAACTCTTTTTCCTTTCGGGTCCAGGTGAAAGCATTGTTACAATTGACCCCCAATAGTCGTGAGCAAACCTCAAGTTCGTCCCAATAGTGACTCAAAATTTACATTGCTTTACGTACAGACTTGAATAGTTGCTTTGATGATAAAATATCTTAATCAAGATTTAAATCCAACATCAGATGATTCAAAATACTACGTGAATTAACGTGCTTTTCTAAAAAAAACACTCATTAAGAACTTGGTCGGCTGTCAATTCTGAAACATGTCCAATTTATCGGTCAATTGCATGCGCCACAGTTATGCAAAATCATGTAAAACCATAATTATGTGTACAATGATTTGAGTTTTGTCTCATCCTCGAGTGGTCATCTTGTAGTTGATCTCCATATTAAATGAAATGTATCTCATCGTCTCATTTCGTGTACACGTGCCATTAAACCATAAAGACCAGTAATGTCAAAAATCTTATTCAACTCAGGAATATCATCCTGTCGAGAGCTTCTGTATCGCTCTTGATAAATAGTGATACACGGTTTGGTTTTAAAATGCATTCGACTTCTTGTACAGCACCGGGCAACCGTTCTCGAAGTTTCACGCTATCTGGCAACAGTAATTCGGCGGTGCCAGCGATGATAGGCTCCAGCAACACCCCTAACAGCTGCCCGGCGGACTGGATCATCATCCCTTGCGCCTCCAACGTCGGTAGACCTCCGGCCTCAGCCCCGTCGTGCACGGACCGCATCTGTGGAGGCACCTTCGCGGCAGAAGTATCGCTGCAGGCTTCTTCTGTGTTCAGTAAGTTAGTTTAATGAAGAATTGGTCTGGAGTACAAACGCCATCGTTTGAACTTAAATTTTGTTTGATTAGCTGTTCTTATTAGCCTTTTACAGTACGAGCGCACACAGACGACTTTCTGTCGTATGACAGTTTTATCGTGATGGCGAGGATTAGAACACAGACTACCAAATATATAGACATGAATTAAGGGAAATTACTCGTTTAAATATTTTTATTTTGGTGTCACTCACTATCACGTTGGTACCACATACGCAATCGATTGGAACGAAAATTTAAACGCTGACAATATAATATGCACTAATGTAAAAAATATGCCCTGATTACACAAAGATTAAATTTTTAAAGGGTAAATACTTTCAATGTTGCATAAATGTATCATAAACTATCGGATTTGTGTTTCCACAAAAAAATTGTGTAGAATGACCCTCGTGTCGCAACTAATGTTCTAAAGCTCTCTCCTATATGTGCACTTTATTTCATGTTTATTCATTTACTAATCTGTGGTTATGATAGTGCACAGCAGTGCGCACACTGATAACTACACTTTCAAACAATTTAACAGTTTTGTCCTCAGTGTGCGCTCGCTCTTATCCATATTATTAATACGTTATGGATACATTTTCAATGACAACGTTCAAGCTCTGTCTGATAAATCTCAACTGTTTCAGATATATAAGCATTTTATTTAAATCGTAGTCATTCAAGGGACTATTTGATTTTAAACGATATATGTACATATTCAATAGGGAGTGGCTTTTAATCGTCAAATGCAATATTTTTACCAATAACTTATTCTATCAATTCAATTGAAGTTTTGTCATGTTTTGATTTAATTGCATCACTGACGGATCGTAAAAAAGGTTTTTATTTACAAGTTGGGTATTAATATAAAAATAGTGCAAAAATATTCTCGATAGTCCATAATGGTATGGTTTTTACACACAAATTGTATATTTTCAACTCATTTTAGGCGGAAAACACTCACAAAATATTGTGGAGTGAGTTTCCCATTTCACATATATCATCTCAAGAGATGAAATTGGCGATTCCCGAGGTGTTTTATATTTTAAAAAATATGATCAATTCTTTAAAAAAAAAACATTATTACTTACTTAATATTTAATATTATTGTCACTAGAAGAAATCAACAGGCTAATGCAAATTGTTTAAGTTGGGCCCTCCGGCTGGAATACAGTAGGACCAGATTCTGCAATAATATTAAAGTTGGGTCACCTCTTAGTAACCTTAACGTGCCACATTTGATCTTAGACAAGTAAATTAAGTTATTAGGAAAACACATTCTTAATGTGAAGTTGTATTTATTCAGAATATAGCTCTGTGATATTTTAAATGTGAATTAAATATATTAATTAGAAATATATACATATAAAATCAATTTTATGGAAAAATATTGTTGTTGCGCCACGGGGATTCGAATCTGGATTTGAGATTCCATAAAAACAGAGTAGATGGCTTTCAAATAATGGAACGATAGATGTAATCATTTGAAAAAGTTTAACATATAGGTTCGAAAATTTGTCGTCAAAAATAATGTCGCTGTAGCATAGTTGGATAATGTACCTTCCCTGGTTTGGAAATAGATCCAGGTTCTAATCCCGGTGGCGCAATAACATCATTTTTCAATAAAATTGATTTTATATGTATATCTTTCTAATTAATATAGTTAATTTGTATTTAAAGTAAAGTACCATAATACGTAATACGATCATTCTTTTAGGTACAGTGAAACCATTTCGCATTGCCTTTCACACGGACAGCGTAGAGGCCCCGAACGATTTTGGAAATAGAGGATTCTGCCTTAACTACGTACAGCAACCATGTACTAATAATTTAAGTTAAATAATATGTTATGATATTAAAGATAAATAGTATTTCCTAAGTTTAGGGCTATGTTGATAAGTTTTTTTTTTTAAATTGTACATTACTTTTATTAAATTGTTATGAAATTAAATTTATCACGATTTTGGCACTGACACGTCTTTGATATTTGTTAATAAAGAACCTGTTATTACTTATACATATATTTACACTCAAATTATAATATTTTCAAATACACCTTCTCTATACTCGAAGTTATTTGCAACCTTACATGTCATGAATTGAGATTGGTAAAGTCGTATGAAAAATTGTGATATATTTATAATATTTCAATTAATATTATTAGGCTGATCCGAAAATAATTTCTGATTTAAATCCTACAAATTAAAATATACACAAATTAAGAGAAAATAAACTATGATCCAATTTACAAGCTAATTTTAAGCTAATCCTAACGGTCAATTTACAAGCTAATTTTAAGCTAATTCTAACGGTCAATTTACAAGCTAATTTTTTTCTACTGTTTTATTTTTTACCGTAAATAGTTATCGAGGTGTTTGTAAACGTTATCGTGAAGCAAGATACGTTCTCTTTGGTTAATCAGAGCTGATTGAATTTATCCTCTCTCCGTTTCTCATCCGTTTTCGAATCAATACCGCACTGTTCATTCACAGATGGTTCCTTCACTCCATGCTCAGTTAACATAGCGCGTTGTTTGAAATATAAATTCATCCAAAAAATTACATATTCTATTCTATTTTCAAATCCATTTCTGAAGGATTAAAGAAATGCTAATTGAATATAATGCTTATAGCAGATTTCCAACTGGCTAACATAAACAATTGAACGAATATTTCCTAGCAAGAATGTCAAACGGACATTATTTTCGGAGCAACCTAATATAATATTTTAAGGATGACATACAAAAGCATATGGGAGATTTTACTTAAATGTTTTACCTACATCGAATAGCTCTAATTGACAGTAGGTACCATTACACTTAGTAGGTAGTTACATTAGACATAAATATAAAGTTTTGACCAACCAGTACGTATCGATCTTTAATACTAACTACCTAACAATACGAATGAAAAAACCAAAACTAAATATATCGACTTTTACTAAACTAGGTACCTAACGTTGTAAATATTACATATCAAAGAATAATTTTAAAGTACCACGGTTAATATGTAAATAAAATATAAATTAACAAGAAGTAACACATCGCGCATCGTCCAGATGTTCCTCGTTCTGTCATTTCTTGGTATTTGAACACAACCGACCTTCCCGCAAATCATTTTCTATGTTAAACGTGGTAAATAACATGTAATAATTATATTGGGCATATGTTCGTCCTCCGAAGAAATATACTGAATCTGATCAAAATCATTCCCCGAACGGCCTCTGTACATTCAACCTAACAACCTAAATCACTGTGAATACTTAATGAGGTTTGATCTGATATAAACTTTGAAACTCATTATTTCAAAATACAGGTAACCCCCCAGTTAATCGCGGGAAATACGTTCTGGACATGGTCGCGATAAGCGAAATTTCGCGAACGGGGAATTTAAAAAAAAACATTTTAAAATCCGAAAAAACGTAACAACAAAAAAAGACAAACGTAACACAATTAAAATAAAAAACCTACATTCCCTTGTTTGGCCCCTATACGTTTAATATGCAAAATTAACTTATAACTGTTAAATAAGCCTTTACAAAAAGGCTTTACAGCATTCACTCGCTCGTAATCTTCGTCGTTTTCTTCTAATAACTCCATGAATTTATTATGAAAAGCCTTTTCAATAGTTTTTGACACTTCTCTTTCGCACGGAAACAGGTTTCGAGACGTCATTTTCTTGGGACATAGTATAGCAGTCCATTTCTTGTATTCAAGGGTCAAAGTCAACCAAAAGATCATTTATACTTTTGAATGGATTATTCATGTATTTCACATTTAATTGTAACGAACAGAAAGATTAGGGTTTTATTCATAAGATTAAGTGAAATTCAATAAATAAGTGCGGTGGTGAATTAAGAACGTTCCCAAAGAGCAGTCGTACTCAATCTTCAAGAAGATTCCCCCGTATGTAAATTACTATGAATAGAATAAAAACCAGTTGGCGTACAGTGTACTTTTTCGCTTCCGCTCACATGCGCTAAAGCTCAAAAATCTCTCACTATTCAAATTATAAAAGGAAACGTCAAAACCATTCAAAAGTAGCTCACTTTTAACATTTTTTATAACAAAACGAATACCGCTTGTTTTAGTTATTTTTACAGAAAGATATTTGTTAAATTTTCAATGAATGATTCTCAGTTATCCAAAACAATTGTAAGAAAATTACTATTGCTATTCAATTAAACGTGCGTTACAACATCGATCAGGGTATGGTTCGTATGTTAAATATGCTCATTTTAATAGTTAATATTTACAAATTTACTACCGTAAAGAATATTGAAAAAAAATTCTACGTATAAAAGACGCTCATAAGTATGCGTATTCAAAGTTTCAAAAGGATTGTAAGAAAAGTGATTTTTTTGGGAACGTCCTTAAAACAAAATTATTGTAATTGTTATTATTTTATACATTAGCGCTATCTAGTTACGTTTATGAAAACTATTTTAATGATTGGTTCACATCTGCATTAACATTATTTGACAGTATAAAAGTTGTTTACTTTTTACCACAGATGATTGACATGATATATTAGTCGTTTGCTAAACCTAGTTTTAGATAATGTATAATACTTTGTACAATACTAAAAAATGTATTGTTTCGAAGTGAGCAAGGTAAATCATGAGGTGGGCAAATTATTTTTCAAAAGTATATTATTTTTACCTAGATTATTCCACTTAATTTTAAAGCGGACTCTTTTGACGATGAAGGATATTAATCTCGAGTATGGGCTGAGTAGTAATAAAATGTTTTACTAAATTTCAATAGATGGCAGTAAACGTTTCATTTTATAATTGTTATTCAGGTTAATAATATGCTTTGTAAGCAATTTTAAACTTTGGGAAAACATCAGTACTACGGCATAAATAATTTTTCTTATTAAGTATACAATATACAGTAGAACACTTTAGTATCAAGATAAATTTTCTATATTTCACATGTACAAAAATCTTTAATTTGTATAGAAAAGATATTCAAGCTTGTATTACACGAATAACAAACTGATTAAAATAATCGTATAAAACACTTTCATTTTTCTGTACGATTCATTATCCAGATTTTCGATTACACGATCCACCGCTGGTTTTAATTAATCCGGATAATCAGTGATTTTTTATTACAACATTCTATATACCTGCATAAGATCAGTGGCGTAACTTAAAAAAATTGAGCTCCAATGCATAAAAGAAGGCCCCAATGAATTGATTACATGAATTCAATGCCGGCCCTAGTCTTTGTAGCGCCCTCCGGAGAAATTTTTCTAGGCGCCCTCGTCCCTGATTAAAAAAAAAAAAACGATGGAACTGTTGAACCATTCTCTTAGGATTGCGCAACTATAATGTCCTCCTATGACCGGACCTTCTTTTTCATGATTCAATCTTGCACTGATGAGGTGGAGAGTGTTGCCAGGCTTGCTCGGCGCTCCGGCTCGCTCGGCGCCCCGGATGGTTCGGCGCCCCGGCTGACTCGGCGCTTCGGTTGGCTCGGCGTCCCTGCTGGCTCGGTGCCCCGGCTAGCTCAGCGACCCGGAGTAGAATAGTAATACTCGGTTTAGTATTAGTAGTAATTAGTACTACCTGGTTTTATCCTTTTAATAATAAGAACAAAATTAGTGCCTTGTCTAAAACAGAAGTGTATTTTAAAGCATTTATAAGCACTGGCAACTGAAAAAATCCTTGCTCCGCTATTTTCTCTATGCGGCGATGGTCTGACCCATAACTTGACATTAACGTGTCATCACTGTGTACATCGAAAATGCAATAATAAGAAATGATTTTCAAAAATTTATAATTACATTTCTTGTTACAGTGAATTAAAAAAATATTCGACAATTTAGTGCTAGAAAAAGTATCGAATTGGTAAATCGCAATTGTAGGATGCAGATCGTTTGGGCCCCTGTCTAACGTGATCCCCAACGCACCGCATTGGCGTAGTTACGCCACTGGATGAAATGAATTGATTTTAAATAATTTCAGCTTGGAACAAGTAAAGTTGGTTGGTAATTGTGATTTAAAAAATGGTTATATTCTAGTGCGGATATCTACAGGTGATCGCTCGCAATATTACCTATACATACACGGTGTATTAATCACAATTACCAATCAATTGATACAATTAATGTTCCCTCTAAGGACCGGTTGTGTGATCAGTGGTGAATTTTGATCACGCAAAATTTTTTACTATAGTAACTTTTTACCATTGGCCGTGGTAGGAAACATTTGCGAGTTGTTGGTACGTCAAACTTACTAATGTCAAACCATAGATAAGAAATCTAGCCTCACAGTGCTTGATTGTATATTTTATCTATGGTCACTTTACTGGCAAAATTTTAGCCTATGTATGTGCTAATGTATATTAAACAACGAGATCATCATCGAATAAACTCTCATCACTAAAATAGCGAGATATTGATTGATTAATTGTCATATACTGCAACTTTCATACTATTAATGTGACATATGACTTTTGAACACCCGTGGAGAGTCTGCCATTTTTAACTAACGATTTTCAGTTTTTACCATCCGACATTCGAGAGTAAAATTAGTTAACCATTGCATTTTTGACCAACTATCGAACAACCCGTTTTCGCAAATTATTTTTACCATAGTAAAAAGTTACCACCGATCACACAACTGGTTCTAAAATTGGCTGATGGTTTGCTTATAAAAAATCTTTTGTGCAATTTTAAGGACAATGTTATTATTTGTGCGCTGGGGAATTTTTTTACCCTACCAGTATAAGGCTACTGGTAGAGCCTGGGTTGACCACATTACTAATGAAAATGTATAAAGACGCATCAGTAAATCAAGAGAACTAATAATAACTATCAAGGAAAGCTGCGTACTTCAGACACATTCTCTGCAATGAAAATAATTATATTTTTAAAGAACATTATGTGATTATTATTATTATTATTAGAAATATAATATTTTGACTGTGTAACCTTATAATGTGGTTCAATATCCAAAATGTTAGTAATCTTATACATGATAAATTAAAATTCTGCCACATGGTCACCAACCTTCGATAGAACATGGCGTGTTAAAAATTGGGTGCGCGCTATATTTTTAAGTGCGCGCTATGATACCAAATCAGGTGCGCGCGCACACCCGCTCACCTTAAAAGGGACATTTATCACAATCAAGGCGGGTTGAATCGATTAACGGCCAATTTATAAATTATATTTTATAAATTAATTGGTATTTTTTGTATGCTGAACGATAAATTACATATAATACGGAAAAAAGCGTTTTATATAAATATATAATGGTTTTAAAAAATTGTGTGAATTAATTCCGCAATTAAATCAACAATCATGTCAGTATCAATCAATCACATTCAATAAGTCTCTCTGTTGATACAAACGTTAAAGTTTTATTAAGGAGAACACAGAACACTTATTATGAAGTTGTAATTATTCAGAACATATATCTGTGATGTTTTAAATACTAATGACATATATTCATTAGAAAGACGTACATATATCATCAATTTTATCGAAAAATATATTGTTGTTGCTACCGGGATTCGAACCTGGATCTCTTTCCAATCCAAGGAAGGTGCATTATTCAACTATGCTACAGCAGACAGTACCTTTGTCGACAAATTTTCGAACCCATATGTTACATTTTTCAAATTAATACATCTACTGTTCCATTATTTGAAAAGCCATCTACTCAAATACCTTTGAGTAAATCGATAGCAGACGCCAGAATTATTAATTCATATAGATATTGGCTATCATCACTAGACATCAGTAGACTGGGCAGACCATTGTCTTAGGTTCTGAAGCCACGATGTTCTCCACTATCCAGGGCTTTGAATTCCAGTAATCTTTATGAGATGTAAGAAGAAATCAGTGGATTTCCCCCGTGATTGCACTCTACGGAACACGGTGTTGCAGATACTTAAGGGTGGATATGCAATTTTTTTTCGTTCGAGAATATACGATCCTTAAGGCAAATGCAGCCATCGCTTAGCAAATTTTTCAGATAAAATAAAAATATGAAAAAATTTTTGTATAATTTATTGACATAATATACAGGATTTTTAAAGAATGCATCGCTTAATAATAATTATATCACTCCGAGGAGTGTCATAAAGTTGTTTAATACATGTGAAGTCTGTGGTTGAACGGTGAACCCTACTTATTTGTTCGTACAGAATCAGGAAGTACTGCGAATCGGATATTATATAATATTATACATAATAAACTAAAGATGTTTTTCTAAATGTTTAATTTATTTAAAAAAAAAACGTACAGGAATACATTTACGACACCAAATTTGTACAATATTTAAACATATTTTAAAATTATTTGCCAAAGAACACGGGAAATATTTAAGGGTGTTTTATTTGACAGTTTACTAGGCAATTCTACAAAGATTTATTATATATTAGAATTAGCCATTTTTAAAGAATATTATTATGTATTGACTAATATGAAATATGGTCAGGTTTCCACAATAGAACATATAGTTAATAATGATAGCAACGTACCGGTAAGTTAGTAAGGGTTGACTAACTATGGCTGTGACTGATGTTGGCTCCACAAGGATATATAGCCAGATAAAAAAAGTATCAACAATTGATGTAATTTCGGAGCTTGAAATTGCCAGAAGTACTGGATGGAATTCCGTCAATTAGAGCTATTGACTGGTAATCCAGAAAGTAAGAAAATATATGATTATATAATTTTATAATTTTTGAAGACTGACGGTGGACGACTATAACAGCGGGACTTTAAAGCTCGTGAATAGATATGACAAATATTTAAACATTGGAGTTAATTATGTGAAGAAATAAAATAAGGTGTTATGTTTAAAAAATATAAAATTGTATTATAAAATATTTTATTAATGTATGAAATCTAAAAAGTTTTAATTTTTGGATTACCTCATACTTATTGAAAATAAATGGAGCCTTAATAATTGCATAAAATTATTCTAATTATGCGAAACTATACTGAGCTCAGATACTCAGGTTGATTTGTATGATTGGTTCCGATAAAGCCAACCCGTGACATTTGAAATATATCTCGGATGTATTAGCTAAGACAAAAATCAACCCATGGCAAATATTTTACATCTTTTATATAATAAGATATACACAAAAGTTACATAAAAAATAACGAAATACAATAAATTAATATTCTTCTCTAAGTTTTTATATTTTCAGACATTACGGGCTATACTTTAAATGAATTCATTTGAAAGAAAAACACTCGTTTAAAAACATGTTCCTATAAAAAATTTATTCCCGTTCTTGAAAATATTAAGAAAAATAGTTATTTAAGTAAAGATTTTAAAATATTTTATAACGTAAAAGAGTATCACGTTTAATATGTATTGGAACACATACAATTATCCTTTCCAAATACACATTTTCGCTGTTTTGCAACACGTCTGTTCAAGCGAAGATATGTATTTAGAACACTACATGACGCAGGAGACCTAGTGTTGTTTAGTTAGTATACATTTGTGCGTAAAATTATGCGAAACACACACTCAGCTTTATTAGTCATTTCAAAATTCTTCTATCTTTAATTCATAATTTATCAAATAAATATGTAATTAAGATATAATTTGCAAATATTATAGTTTTGCACAGCTTTTTATTGTATGGATTGCACGTCACTGCCGTTTGCGGGTAAAGACAAACGATTCTTTTTTAAGTACGTATAACATTTTATTTATTGACATAATATACAACGTTCTTAATACTGAATACATCCCTTTAATAAATGGATGTTATTTTAATGGGAGTTAAAAACTAAAACCTGCAGTAGCCTTTCATTGACTGACATCACATATTATTTAATAATACACGCAATACGTAAAAAACACGTAGTTTATATATATATCTTGGAGCACATGTCGTATGGACTACCACTTACGATTAATTATGCGCTCACGATTTGCTTTAATGTAATACATTTTATTGGGTAGAAAAATTACACCAGGTGTAATAAATCAATTTTTATAACACTCGATTTATATGTGTTTGACCTATTTTTGTGAATATTATAAAAGAGACTGTTTAAAAAATTAATTGTCTAGTATTGAAATGAAAAAAATTTACTTAACTAATTAAGTATTGTCGTAAATAAATCGAATATATCAATGCAGACAAACAGTGGTGACGATGGATATTGAGGCATAGCAGATATATTGTTTTGACAGCTAAAACCACCTTTTAAATTCGTTTTTATAAATATTTCACAGTTTACTTACAGCTGTTAATTAAATTACATTCAAAATATTTATACATCCAAATACATGATCAAAAAAAGAAAAGAATTATCTAAAACTAAGCTAGACAAGCTTTGATAATATAAAACTAGACTACAAACAATAACTTTGCATATAAAACGTGGCAGATATGTGTCAACGCCGGAACGGTATATTACGTTTTAAAATCATATATTCGGCAGAACAGTTTTGGAAACACGACTTTGATAATATTCCTGTTCAATTCCGTCTCTGAAAGCTCGAACAAAAAATTATTGCTCACGGCTTGGCTTGGTACCGACTCGCTAACGATAATTTGAAATTAATACGAAATTTTACAGATCTAATGATACTAATTAGTTAATAACAAACTGGACATCCCCTTAATACTTTCACAAATAGACAAACAATTCTTGATCACTCCAATTCTATTTTACACCAAGTATTGTCTATTTCTCTCTTCTGCCAAGAATGCTTATTTATTACGAGATATTTTCAATTAACGCTAAACCGGATATTGTTATTCATTTTATTTTTCATGCACTTCTGTACTTATGCGGTAGTTTTAAATATCTTGTTAACTCTCCTCGATCGTCAATTTGTAACATAACTTTTTATTTAATGTTTGTATTGTTTCTGATTTTTAAATCATCAAAAAGTGCATTCTGTAACGTGTTATTCTCCCAATTGTCTAAAAATGTTTTTACATTGTACCTTAATATCGCATTAAGGACGGTATATAAATTAAAAGTAAAATAATATAAATAAATAGGTTTAACAAACTATTCAGAAGCTTTAATAATCGTCTTTAGCAGAACATAAATATTATTCTAGTATAAATTTGCAAGAAGTATATTCTTTCTACCTTATAATAATACTCTTGAATGTTCCTTCTTATTTCTACGAGCACATAAGGATAGATAAATATTTTTCTGTTGCACTGTTACCATGGTCCAAACATAAATATACGTTTTTAGATTGATTGTTTTCAATAGTTTATTCAAATAGCAGCTATTATGAGCTTAAACATAGTATCAGAATCATATCGTCAACGCTATCGTCATGAGAGTGCATGTAATCCACCCCTGGATTCAAAAATTTTTCACCATCCTTCATGAGCCATTTCGTATATCTTTGAAGAATATCGTTTTATTTTAGCTTTGGCCTTCCTGCGCTTGTTGGTCTTGTATTCATCAATGACTTCAGTGATTGCTGATTGGTCATTCTCTTCACGTAGCTCAACTACTTAAAGGTTCCTGTTTTAATGAACCTTGAAACGCTTAACTCAATAAGCATAACAAGTAATAAAGGTAACAGTATGCTGTATGCTGATGCCAGTCTGAATTACACAACACCACTATAAATGTACTACAGGTGAAAGAGAAAGGTCGTCAGCTAAAGGCAAGTGAACAGGACTCATTCCAGCCGAACCCACACTTTCATGCTCTCCGATTGATCGGTCGGTGATAGATGGAACGATTCTGTGGCAGATAGAACGCCGCCCGTAACATGGCGGGATAATGGAGAATACACCAGATTTCATCATTCATTTCAATGATAAGATTTAATAGTTGTATATACGTGTAGATTAAACAATTGACATTAAATGACTTGAAGTGCATGTAATAATATTAATTTGATTAGGTAATTTAAATCAGAAATTATTATCGTATTGCTACGAATATCAGACATTTCAATTGTTCTACTGATTCAAAAGATTTGTTTGAATTGGTCTTGTGACGAGTAAAACTATGATATCCAAAAATAAATAAATAGCACGATAAAATCAATTATTACTTTGCTATATGAAAATTTCTATCATCGAGGTTGATGTCATAGAATTTAAAGATAAGGGTGGATGCTGTTACAACGAGCTCAAAATGGTCACATAGGGTGGAGGTATGATGAGGTTTTAAGGTTGCATCCATCACACAGAAGATTGAAGTTGAGATAATTTGGTCATGTAACGAGGATTAAAAAGAAATGCTGGTAGAAAATAAAGAATCGTCTTCTTCAACTCCCCCACCTCGAGATAAATAACGTGCACACGTTAAAAGAACGTCTCGGACAAAGCTGACCAAACATCAGTATAAATGATATATCATGTATTTTACCAATAATATTAACAAAAATGGTTCAGCTCACAAAAAAGGTTGCTTACTCCACGGACTCGACAATACAGAAAAATATCAAAAAGTATTTAAAACTGGATTGGTGTAATACGATAATATGCATGGTGATCTAGTGTTCTTGCTAATTAATTTCACTCCACCGCTTCAGGCTGGCAATTATTTGTGTTCCGATTTAAAATATTCGAAACATTTTTATGCCGACTCGATTTTATAGTTACAAGCAATGTCGTGTAAATTATCGGGTGTCAAAATACGTTTAACTTGAATGTTTATTTTATACAATACTCATATTTATTAAAATAATCTATATATATATATATATATATATATATATTTTCTTCTTCGTCGTACGTTTAACATTCAACACGGAGCGTCTTGGTTCTTAAGTATCTGAAACTTGGTGTACAATACGTCTGAATTCCTTTCGATCTTGAACCGTGTTGATGGTAGTGTTTAAAGAGTACCTTGTTAAATATTTTATTTAATCTATCCATCCTGCCGGAGGTCGTCTTCAACAGTCCCTGTGATCACGAGCTTTTTCCAGACTCTCATCACCCAACTGATGAACGACAATGACGTACGACTAACGTGAAGTGAGGCGCAAGGAGAATCTCTGAGATAGTGTGTGGTCGATCTTTATAACAAGATTCTATAGATCACCGATCTCCGTCTTGCGCAAATATGAACGCGACATACAGAATAGTTCCTGTCCATTACTCACCCAACACCCCTTTCCCCTATACAATAACACGATCTTTTTCTGTGGTTGTGTTTTCTATGGTTTTTTGGATCAGCCGGAGTTGAAATATTAAACTGAGAGTTATTGTTTTTCATTGTGGTATGGGTAGGCTGTAAAATTATTAATTATTGTCCTATCGTACGTACCGAAACTACATTTTACTATTGTGCATGGTGTTTGTTTGACATTTTTTGTCATCGAAGTGTTTATTCAAAAGTAATTCGCGCGGAACAATGGATACCCTGGATCTAGTGGAAGAAGAAAATCCAGATACCGAAAGGAGCATTTCAAAGGTGGGTCGTGTTTTCTGATTCTGGGTGGTGTTTCAGCCCACCCTATCCCTCTCCTCAATTCCTTCCACCCTTTTCTCAAACCTCTTGTTCAGACAGTGTGTACAAGGGGACTACGAAAGGCGAGAATTCTACTTTAAAAGATCTCATGGGAGCAAAATCCGCTTCTCACAGGTTGTCTCGAAAATAACTTAAAAATATTATTCGCAGACGCAGGCCAGATTTCAACATTTTCACAACTTCAGCGTCAGCGTTGACCATTGATTCTGATTCTGCTTGTCTTTTCTCATACTTAAATGCTATTACTAAAATAAAATGACTTAATTATTAGATTTAATATCTCCGCACATGCGTCGTTAATCCCCGCCTAAAGTTTATGGCATTTTATTCACATTAATGTTTTTTCATTGTCAATTTAACAATACTCGTGATGCGTGTCTTCTTGCTGAAGATAGGCTTCCGAGAAGGGGGCTGCTGTGATGTGCGTATGGTGGTGGCTAGGGTTGGCACTGCCAGGCAGGGATCCATTGGCTCCGTTCTGCTGCCCACCCCCTCCTGTTTCCTGCCTCATCATGTTCCGGCGCCACTTGGCGCGAGCGTTCTGGAACCACACCTAGTAAAACCAACTTGTCATTTTTTTTTATCACGGATTAAATTTTTTTTTTCATTAATTATGTATTTTTTAATTTTAATAAAGAATTTTAATTATTTTTCAAGGAATAATGAATATTTTCATTTTATAACAAATAGTACGTATATTTAATAATTGATGACAGTACAAAATATAAAAATAAGAGCAGTGAAGTTTGTTCTTCGCTGGATAAAGTGAAAGTATAATATAAATTAGTAAACTATACAATAGTATATATTATACTAATAAAAAGATAAACTAAAAAGTATTTTTACACTGTTTAAAGAGAAGGAGAATGGAAAGGAAATGGAAAAAAGGGATACAGTCCAAATATATAATTTATTTGATTCATTAAAAAGTATATATTTATACATATTCCTATACTCATATACACACGCATACACACACGCATATACAATTTATGTTAATAGTTACTGTTCCGTATTCATAAAAACACTAGCAGGTAAGCAACTGCTTACTGACAGGCTCTACGGGCGGCTATTGTAGCCGCTTCGCGACCAATATTGGCCGCCACACGGCCATTGGTGACCGCTGCGCGGTCAGGGTCTCATCGGCTATCGTCGATTGTTTGCTGTTAGGCCCTGCGGGCGGCTAGTGGTCTCAAAGGCTGTCGCCGATTGCTTGCCTGCAATTGTCGAGACACCTTCTTCAACAACCCACTTATAATGCGTCAATTCTCTGCCTATCTCCTGGATTCATCGTCCATGTTCAAAGAGATGGATTTGATGAGGACTAATTCCATAGCCTCCTAGTTCATCTGACGCTACTTTACTTGCTTTTTACCTTTGAAAACACTTTAAGGCATATCCTACGAAAAAGCAATCTAATTTAATCAGATTGCTTGTGGTGAAATATGATGAAAGAAAAACTTTTCAGGAAATGGATCAAATCAATCGCTGCAAAAAATGCGCCTATTTAAAGTACATTTCGATATTTTCATTTACATAGGCAGGTACACATTTTTTTATATCTCGGTAATCAAGCATTTTAGACCAAATATTTATGTATCAGTTTTTGTTTAGAATTTCATGTTATATCTATTACATATTAAAAGTTATACACTTTTTGTTGGCTTTGAAAACTGTAGATTGATTTTACGGAAGGAAACATTGTAAATTGAGGGGGTTGATAAATTACTTATATTTATAGTATTTTATTTTAATTATCTAGTATAATTTGTATAAACTTTTTTACAGTTTCACAATTTTATAACAATGCTGCTTTCCGAAAAAAAATATGTGCACATGTGTACAGTGAGTTTACAAAGCTTTGATATACTATTTTAAATTACGGATATTTTTTTTATTAGCACTATTAATGGTTACTTCTGAAAGAATAACGTTTTTTAAAGGGGTGGCACATTGAAGCCGAAGACCTTTACGCCTATATAATATTTCTATTGGCAGACTTAAAAACAAATCATAGTTAGTCAAACGTAAATTTTTCTATAGTTATGACGGTATGAGTAATTCCAACTATTAAATATAAATTAAATATGCATATATATTTGTGCAACAATAGCAAAGTTTATTAATATCACAATACAAAAAAGAAAGTAAGCGCTTAAATAAAAATCGCAAAAATAGTTTTTATATATATATTAAATTATCGTGGGTTGGACATCTGTGAATGTAAAACCAAACTAGCACCATGACGTACACGAACGCCGCTAGCGCCATGAGCAAGATAGTCTGGCGTTTCGCCGGGTATTCTGTTCAGCGCGCCACTACTTCACCGGGCTACTTCTAGACGACAGCTTCACTCGGAGCATTCCACCTCGGACAACAACTTCCATATCTATCTCATGGTACAATATTAACAATATTTACGAAGTGACTATTTCTAATTTCCCATACATATTATTATGTATTATAATAACAGAGAGCATTAATATTACTGAATAAATAAGTAAATAATACAAATTAATAAATGGAGGAGGAGTAGCGGGAGTGACGTTCAGAAATCAAATCTGGAACGATATCATCCGTGAGAATCTTGGGATGAACCCGATGTTGCTCCAAACAGAATAATCTCAGATAAGTTGGCTTGGACATATCGTCCCCATGGAAAATGAAAGACTACTATGGAAGGAGACTTATAAGATGACCCAGCAGAAAATGGAAAAGACAAATGGAGAGATTCAGCAAAGAAAGATGGAACTATCAGTGGAACCAAGTAATCGACACAGCGCTGTCAAAGCGTTAGGCCCCCGACCTGATTAGGATAAAGAGGATAATAAAGACGAAGAAGAATAAATAGAAAATTAAAGAAATAAAAGCAACCAATAACTATCTTAGCAATATTTTAATATATGTCCAAAAAAATATTGCTAATATAACATACTGGTCAAAATAAGAAAATATATAAAAAATTCAAAAATGTTGATTTTTCAGGCGTATTCTAGTATAATATGTTAAAAAACATTTTATAGTTAAAGAGTGCTGCTTTAAAATATTAAAAAAAAAATCAGATTCTCATAGTGATGACATATATGCTGTTTAAAAAAAATGGAAAAACGTATTATCAAATTTAGTCCATAGATGGCGATTGTGTATTGGTACTCGAAGCGAGTACACATGTTGACATATATACAACTTTAAAAAAAATTGATAAATGTGGAGATGGAGGGGTGAGGATTGGTGAATGCTGTATTTATATAAAGTGATCACTTAAGCCAGCCGAAGACAGGTCGTAGCCCTCTAATTACCTCATTATTTCATATATTTTCCATTACATATAATAAAAAACAGCTTTGTCTTTATGAGATATTTATTTAATAATTATCTCATTAGTACGCACCTGCAAAACTCTTTTAGATAGTCCTGTTTTCTGGGCCAGTTGCTTGAGATCTTTGGCATCAGGGTTCTGATTGATGGCGAAGTAAGACTTCATTGTCCTAAGCTGGTGGTGTTTGAAGCTGGTCCTCATCCTCTTGGTGCGCTGGGAGTGCCTACCCGAAGCGCTGCTGGGAGACGCCACCGAGGAATCATAGGATAAGGACTCCATTGACGAGTTCAGATCAGCCGGATGAAGTATCTCTGCGAATAATACAAATTATAAAAAAAAAACGTTGTTTTGTCTTGTTAGAAAGTATCCCAGTATGTTTCTGCCGCGTTCAGGGTATCTTGAACTTTAAGGATTAGGGTAGAGTACAAAAGAATAATCCAAAAAAATTCTATTCTACATTCTAACAATTCGAAATGGAGTTTAACGATGCCAATTTTACATTTTATAAAAAATATCATCTAAATGCTGTTCATTTCTCTCGACACTCTTGCAATCGGACTCTTAACATTGCGAGAGCGAAGCGTCGGTTCAATGGCAGCAACTTCACGGTGGATATTTTCTTGTAGGGCCTGAATTGTTCGAGGATTGTCGAGGACTGTAAACTTTTGACTTAAGATATTCCCACAAAAAAAGGTAAGTGACACGGTGTAAGGTACCCAGGGTACGTCTCCGTATTTGCTAATTATTTTTTTGGGAAAAATTCCCCTCAGCTTCTCCATTGAAACTCTAGTTGTGTATGGAGTGGCCCCGTCTTGCTGAAATTGTGTTATGTTGTTGAACCCGGGAAATAGCTGCAGTTGCGGTACCAAAATCTCATCGATCATTCGGCAATACATGTCAGCAGTGACTGTCTATAAGGGCCAATTATCCTTCAGGGAGAAATTGCACACCACACTGTCGTTTTTGAATAATGAAAACGTTTTTTATGGCGTTCAATTGGATTGTCAGGGCACCAGTATCTCATGTTCTGTTTAGCCATCGATATGAAAATGTGCTTTATCAGTAAACAACATGTTTCCAAGCGTTCTAAAACGTACCAGTATCGTTCTCGCTAAGGTTTCACGTAAAGAATAGTCATTTTCGTTGAGAAACTGCACGATTTGCAGTTTATATGGGTCTGCACGATTTCAGTTTGTGTGGGTGAAATTGTAGTTTATTTTTCAAAATAACGTAAACTGTTGATTTTTTTATTCCAGTTAAGGCTGCAATCTTCTTTATCGATTTGCGTCGTTTCGCATCGAACTTGAGCCACATGTTCTGGCATCGCTGCTGACGTTGATGATCCCGGAGGAGTTTGGAGGAGGCATTGTTCCTTCTTGTCTGAACTTTTAAACCCAACACCAACTAAGTTGCGTGCTCAGCCCATCACTTACTCGACGAATATTAAAGTGAGTACAAAAAGCGCGAATGAATCACCGAACTTTAAATATTGCTCAATCGCAAACGCGCGGTGCGCTTCCGACCAGTGACTCATTGTGACTGGCAATCCCGCAAATCACGCGCATCGAGCAATACTCCTCCCACTTACCTCACCCTGATGGTTTACAATTTACAATTTAATCTTGAAATTTTTCCCGTTGGACACCCTATATATGTTCTTCTTAAAAGTATTAAGTGTTCCATATTTTTTCCAGTTTGTGTTAATATTATTTTATTATTAATGAACAGTTACATACTGTAAATGCATACAAATATACATATATACATGTAAGATAATACCTTTGTGGTGCGGATGTCGGGTAGATATAAAATATAAGGGCCAATTTGTGCTACGGAATAATATCATCCCTTAGATGAAGACGTCATTGTTGTCAAAAGCGCATCAGATGAAGCGATACGTCACGCTGTTTCCGTGTTGAAAAACAGAGGGCTGCCGAGTACCTAGGGCAGCGACGTGTCCGTCCGAACACAACTTTAAAGGTTTTTAATAGATTGTAATAAAGTTCGTACTACGCGACCTTAAACCTGAAAGACTGGTATTATGATCGCCGTTACGATTAGAATGGTGTAGCCGCGATTAAACTTTTAGATGTTTTAATGAACGAGCCGTAAATGTGCTGTGTTATATTACGTACTGTTTCATTGCGATATAAAGTGACTTGTGTAAGATATCGGCCATATAACTACATATTAGATTTCCTCATACATTTTTAGTATGTACGCGAAATATACTCTTCTTCGAGAACTAAATATATTTTTAGTTTTAATAAATCTATTTATTTATTATTAATAATTATTATAACTCAGAAGGACTTGCAGCATCACTCTTCTCTCACCAGCACACTGGAAAAAAACAACTTGGCACTTGCAGCTAAGGTCAACTATTTGGAACAAAAACTGGACCGCATCGAATACACAAACATGGAAAACGAAATAGAAATCCGAGGAATCCCTGGTTCCAAATCTGAAAATATTTCGGAAATAGTTGGCAAAATTGAAAATGTAATTAAAACCGAACTACCGCCAGGATCAATTTCCGCCATTCATAGAGGACCCAGACCACTAAAGCCGGACACGCCCTATCCCATTATTGTTAAATTCCATTGTAAAAATGCTCGCGAAAATTTTTTAAAAATGGCGAAAAATTACAATGTAAACAGTGTGGGACGCAATAGGCTCAACACCTCTGATATAGGGATGTCAACGAAAGATGTTCATTATATTTACATCTCTGAGCATTTACCGAATAAAATCAAACGTCTTTTAGCTATAACAAAAAAATGGGCAAAAGAAAAAAATATTAAATTTGTTTGGACCCGAAATGGTAAAATTTATGTACGGAAAACTGAAAGCGACAAAGTTATTTTAGTGTCTAACGAGTCTTGCCTCTCGTCTATATGACTATTCTTTACTAAATTTATCTGCTATCTCATATTTCACTTTTACCCTATTTATTTAAATCTTTCTTCTTTTAAAAAAAAACACTTCTTTATTTTTTACCATAAATATATTTACACATCTTCACAAACTATTCATATCATTAGTGGAGCCATCTTTCTTCTTTTAAAAAAAAACACTTCTTTATTTTTTACCATAAATATATTTACACATCTTCACAAACTATTCATATCATTAGTGGAGCCACAACAGAATTCAAACGAATCAATCTATCTTTCCTATTTACTGTCAGCAATTTCCAGTACATTTCATTCACACGTACATGCATCAGACTAAACTGTATCGCCATTAGCACAATAAGTACGCACAATTTTAATTTCGTCAAAAGGCTTTGAAGACATTAATTTTGATGACGTCCTAGAAGAATTCGAACCTATAGAAACGAGAGAAGTCGGGGAACCGGAATCTTGCAAAGAAATAATTAATGAAAATCTAAGAATTAAAATACTCAATGTCAATATTCGAAGCATTAATTATAATTTCGATAACTTGCAAGTGCTACTCCAACGCACTAACATCAATTTTGATATAATCATTTGCACAGAATGTTGGCTGAACAACTTGTCCGTACCGAAGCAAATAGAAGGCTACAATGTACACGCTACAACCAAACATTTTAACCAAAATGACGGAGTGGTAGTGTACACTCATAACAATTTACATGTCACACATGAAGAATCATCCATCATACAAGATGCAAACTGCCTTCACCTAATCATTGACAAGTTTACTCATGTTCTAGCGTTATATCGCCCGCCCTCATTTCAGAACGCTGCGACATTCGTAGTGTCGCTAGATACTTTCCTTAGCACTCTCTCACAATCAAAGGAAATAATTATCACAGGCGACCTTAATATCGACGTCATCAATCAGTCACTGCCTACTATCACTCAAGACTACCTCGATGTTCTAGCTCACCACGGACTCCTCTCAGCAATAAACAAACCTACACGAGATAAATCTTGTCTCGACCATATTATGATTAAGTCCAAGTCTCCAATTCACGCAGTAATTTGTCAATCACCTATAACCGACCACTTTCCGGTTATGATGGGCATCGAACAGTACACCAAAAAATCACACAAAACTAACAATCTGCGAAGAAAATGTATCAATTACAACGAACTGATTAAAGACCTAGAACAGGAAGCATGGAATTCAGTATATGACTGCGAGGATGTAAACTCAGCTTTTAAAGAATTTAATACTATATTGCAACAACACATCACTAAAAACCAGTATTATAAATCTCACTCTACAAAAAAAAAACATAAAACCGTGGATCACTGAGGGTCTAATTTCAAGTATAAGAAAGCGCGACAAACTTCACAAAAAAGTTCAGCAGTATCCTCTCAACTTAGACGTACGAATTCAATACAAGCGATATAGAAATATCTGTAATAAGGCAACAAAAACGGCGAAAATATTATATTATAGAAATTTAGTAGATCAAAATAAAACCAATACAAAAAAATGTTGGCAAATTATTAGAGAATTTACCAATTCTAATATAGAAAAAAGTAATAAAGTATTTCAGATGGTTAATGATGAAAACATTCCAAATACTGATGAAAATCAGACTGATATTTTAAACTATATAAATAAATACTTCTCCTCAATAGGTAAAAAAATTTCAGATGATCACTTACTTAGAATGAACACAAATGAATTACAGTTATGTAATAATGTCCGCCCAAATTCGCAAACATCAAACTCATTATTTTTAACTCCGACTACACCACATGAAATTAACACAGTTATACAGGAATTAAAAACTAATAGTGCTCCAGGTAAAGATGGTATTTCTATCAAGCTTGTAAAAGAAATTAAGTCATTCGTAACCGAACCACTTGCATTTATTACAAACTGGTGTCTTTCCAACCGTGCTAAAAGATTCGTTGCTATGCCCAATCTATAAAAGCGGAAACCCTAGTGATATATCCAACTATAGACCGATTTCTCTTCTAAGTGTTTTTTCAAAAATTCTAGAAAAAATTGTTAAACGGAGGCTCCTTAAATTTCTGGATGTAAACAACATTCTATCGAATCAACAATTTGGTTTCCGATCGAAACGCAACACAGAAGATGCACTCATGTCTCTCGTGGAATATATAGTATCGAACCTGGACAAGGGAAACAAATGCATGGGGATTTTTCTTGACCTTGCAAAAGCATTCGACACCGTACCGCACCTACTATTGCTAAAAAAACTTGAAAACATAGGAGTAAGGGGCATAGCATATAAGTGGTTTAAGGATTACTTAACAAATAGACGTCAAATTGTCCAAAATAATGAAAAATACAGCAATCCATCATTGATAACACACGGTGTTCCACAAGGAAGCATTTTAGGTCTTATATTATTTCTAGTATACATTAACGACTTTTGTAATATGACCCTAAACAATGGAAAAATAATCACTTTCGCGGATGACACTGTGCTTTGCTTTGAGGGTAAATCTTGGGAAGAGGTCAATACTCGTGCACAGGATGGTCTGAACAAGGCGAAAAAATGGTTTGATACGAACCTCCTATCACTTAATACAAAAAAATCAAAATATATATGTTTCTGTATTAACGAAAGAACAACACCACGTCAAAGTCCTACACTCGTCGTTCATGACTGCAAAGCAAACAAGACCACGGCGTCCGCATGCCAATGTGAAAAACTGACAAGAGTCAAAATTATTCGACATCTGGGAGTACCGATCGATGATCATCTTAACTGGAAAGAACATATATCGAATCTAGCAAAACGCATAAGAAAACTAATTTACTTTTTTAAAGGAATTCGATGTATAGTTGATTACAAACTCTTGAGATCGGTGTACTTTGCACTGTGCTACTCTTTAATTAATTGTGCTATTTTAGTTTGGGGAGGAGCAGCAAAAACAATATTGGAGTCGGCTAAAAAAGCACAAAAAACAATTCTCAAGGTAATAATTGGTTGTCCCTTTAGATATCCATCAGACCTTATATTTAAAGAGTACAATGTCCTTGATATAAGACACATCTTTATGTTGAGACTCGTTCAATACTTCCATACTAATAACAACTCTCCTCAAGCAATAAATCATGGACACAACACTAGACAAACAACAAACATCTACACACCAGTTCCGAGAGCAACAACGACATTTTATCAAAGATTCTACATGTTATATGATATACAATACACTCAGTACCAACTGGAAACCGTACAATTACTATAAGATTACACAAATATGGACCCAATATATGATTCAATCAGGTAGAGATGAATCAGAAGCATGGATATCCAACAATTTACTATAATGTATACAATTCTTTTACTAATAACTCACTAGTCCTACAACACTCCCACTCCACATATTTTTATTATATTTTTATTTTATTATATTTCTATTTTATTCTTACTTTTTTATTCATATTTGATTTATTTTTTTATTCCAAATAACACCACAATAGCACGAAAAAAAAAAAAAAACTGGCTACTTTAACTCAGACTTTAGTCTAGCAAAGTAGCCAGGACAACGCTGTATATATCAGAGGTGAAGTCTACTCCATCCCACACATTAAACTATGTATTATGTATGTTTATTATGTATCCACCTCTGTAACTACAAAAATATGGATGTCAAAATATATATAAATCACCAATAAATAAATAAAACATATATTTTATATTATTAAAACATAATTTGCGTAAAAAACATATTCTAGCATAAAATGTCTATAATGTATATTGTCTATCTGTTGCTAAACGGCGTCACAAAATGGTACATTGCTACACACTCCATATGCGTCACACTATGTATTGTATATCTGTTTCTATACGGCATCACGAAGTGATACATTGCTACACACGCCGTATACGTCACTCTGTGTATTGTCTATTTGTTACTAATCGGCGTCAAGAAATGGTATTTTGCTACTCACGCTATATGCGTCACACTGTATATTGTCTATCTGTTGCTAAACGGCGTCACAAAATGGTACATTGCTATACACGCCGTATGTATCACACTGTGTATTGTCTATCTGTTGCTAAACGTCACGAAATGGTACATTGTTATACGTCACATTGAGTATTGTCGATCCGTCACTAAACGACGTTACGAAATGATATACTGCTACACACGCCGTATGCGTCACACTGTATTGTCTATCTGTCGCTAAATGGCTTCACCAAATGGTGCATTGCGTATTTAAATAATTTTTCTGAGAGTCGATAATGATTCGTGTGTACTGGATAAAAATTATGGGTGATGATTCATATATTATGGTTTTGATTGGAGATTAAAATAGCGAATCCAATACAGAATCAATGATCAAAGTTTCATTGAGAGTATTTGTTAATTGGTTATTTTATTTTACTCTGGTAGCACACATTCCTATTTAAAAAAAAATTGTAATAAATTTTGAATGTTTCGTAAAATGTTTTTGAACGTCTCCGATTACCAGACCATACATACATATCATACCATACAAGTAGTAAACAGTAGAGGAAACAGACTGTCTGTGTTTTAAAACAGCCTCGGCTGCTTCGCCGACACAATCGAGTATCTTCCCCTCGGGACTGTGTTTTATTTGTCGACATCTCGACACAAGTTCACGGTAAACAAATATAATGTCGCAATAACAATAGTCACAGTAGTGAATACTACTCGAACGACAAATGTTTAATTTAAGCCACTTCACCAAGGTACGGCATTTTATTATAGCCGGTTAATGTTCTCGTTATTATGCAACGCAAAAAATCTTTGTTTACTTGTAAATTGGGAGTTTTCTACCATGGATATATATTTTTTATTTTATTTACCATTAAAATCAGGTAGCGCTCAGCGCTGAACTGCCGGCCCGAAAAGACGTCTTTCACGATAATTTTAGGGTGACAATAACAACCTCACCGTAAATGTCATACGTACATTAAAAGTTGCAATTAAAACGCATGAATTGGCCAGGTGTTCCCAAAGGCTGGACATATTTATCTAATACACGAAAAAGCTTGAAGACAGATATGATTGCGGGTACTTAGGGAAGGCCTATATTCAGCAGGCTAATGATGATGACAGATAAAGCAAACAAGAAATGTTGTCAATTCTATCACGTGGAAATGTGTGAGTCTCGCATTAAACTTTTCTCATTGGAAGCAACCATACTTTTAGACGTATCATTAAAAAAGTACGACATATTCATCATAATTTAACCGATAATCGGGTTACTATGGATTAATTGTTAAAGCGATCTACCAGTGATGTAAAGAACTGGATTCGAGTTCCGATTGCAACTATATTTTTTGAATAGATAGAATTTTGATGTATTTATTTATTTATTTCTTTGTATTTGTTATAACCAAAATAGACAAAGTTATACGTGAATGAATACTATGAAAAAGAAAATCAAAATTATATTAAAATTTTATTTCTGATAACTATGATTAATGGCCATGTACGTATATTACGCCTACTGGAGAAATATTGCACCTCCCAAAATAAACAGAGCCTTTAAGCGCAAAACAAACTCACTGCGCTTGGATCCTTTATGTTTTGTAACAAGGGGTAGTCCTTGAAGGCCGAAGGGGTGAAACAATAACTCGAGAGATTATTTTGGGGTAAGTTTTCTACACTTGTAATACAAAAATAAAATTATTTAGACTTTATTTTCCATATTGTTTACGCACTGGTTCTGTATAAAATATCTAATGTTAATGTTTAATGATTTTTGTCTAACTTTGCAGAATTGTAAGGTGTTTTTAGGTGACAATTTAGTGCACATGTCAAATCTCGCTGTTAGATCGAACATTGTGTATACTGGTTTGAATTTTGATCTCTTTTTAACAACTTCAAGTAGATCAAAAACTCGTTCCGGTTTTTTTATTTTTCTTTTTTATTAATATTAAAAATATAATACAATTTCAATAATCAGTGGATATTTTAACATTTTTTTCTTCTCTATGAGAGTAAGACTCATGTGTAGAGAAGGAGTTTATTCGAGTTAATTTATGTTTCATATTGTACATATTTTTTTTACTTCAGTTACAAATTTATGATAGTCCGTAATTTTTCTAATTGTGATAAGGAGATTGTTAAAAAATTTGATACCTTGATAAATATATTGATTTTGAGTTGCGGTTTAGTTGAGTTGAGTTTTGGGATATCAATTTGATCTCTATATATTGTAGATCGGAATTCGCTTCTAAAATTTAATTGAATTTTAATTTTGAAAATTTGAATTATTGAATTTTTTTTGTATATATCGATTATTTTTGGTACTTTGAAAACTGTGAAAAGTTGTATACTTGAAAAATCTTTTTTTTTTTTTAGAATAATTTTTATTATCATTCTTTGAGTGATTTCTAATTGTGACATTGAAGTTTTATATGCACCTCCCCATCCAATAATACCGTATTGCGAATGAAATTTAGATTGTATATCCTTTTGAACGTAAGAACAAACCCCAATCAAACAGTGATCTTTTATATACCTGTGATTTTATATACTACAGATAAGTAAACTTTGAAATGTAATTGTTTCCCATGTTATTTACTCAATTGCAAGATACTTACAGCCACCAGTCAATTAAGTTAGAAGAGGCAAAATCTCACAGCGTTACGTTCTTTGAAAACCTGGCATGTGCTTACAGGGAGTTCTGACTTGTTTACTGATAAATAATTATTCGAAAAGTACGCGTATTCCGTTTGAAGAATTCCATATCGAAATATGTATTTAATATACACAATATTTAGCTGTTGGTTCATCATGCATAAAAAAAGACCAAACTAACTTTATAATATAGAATACATTTAAAACAGTTGCAAAGGGTGCAGATACACCTGACCACACGCTCATTACAGGAAAATAAATAAGTAACAAATTATATATTTTTAAACTAAAATTACCCATATTTTCATATATTTTCCATTAAATATAATATAGCTTCGTCTCTGTATGTGCCGTGCCTTTGTACGATACAGATAAAGAACATTGCTTAAATAATTTAAAAAAGTTGGCTTCCCATTGATCTGTATCATGTTTCAGGGAAATTGACTATTAAATTAACAAATTTAGTCCTTAGATGGCGATAGTGCAGTAGTACTCGAAGCGAGTCGACATATTAACATATATACAACTTTCAACATTTTTAATTGATATGGAGATTGATGGGTGAGAATGGTGAACGTTATATTTATACAAAGTGATCACTTGAGCTAGCCGAAGACAGGTTGTAAGCCCTGTAATTACCCATGCTTCCATTTATTTTCCATTAAATATAATAAGAAATAGCTTCGTCCCACACATTTATTTACAATTTCAGAACATGATATTTAAAACAAATAGTTAAGTAGCTTATTGGTGTAGTGGTTAAGACGCCTGGCCTAGTGATCTAGTGGTCCAGCAAGTTAGTCCTATTTTCATAGCACAAGCATTTAGCTTAGTTTAAGAATAGTAAGACATGTATTCCGTGTACGCATCTCTATTTAAAAAAAATAATTAGATGAATCAATTAGAAAGATGTATCAAAAAATATTCGTTTTCTACCGGGATGCAAACCCCGAACTTTTCCTTGCTGGGGAAATGCGTTACCATTACGCTATGACTACTATTTAAGTTTAGGATAAATTCGAAACTTTTGTGTGTATGTAGTCTTTTATAAATTATGTATCTAAAGGGTATTTTTTTTTAATATGTATAGAATATTCAAATGAAATAAAAATCGTGGTAATAGCCATGGTATTGGCTTTATTTGAAAGATAATTTTATGCCATTAATGTTTAAATATGATTCGCGCCTATGGGCGCCGCGGTTGGCTCGAATAAAGCGCCATCTGGATGTCCAATTTTCGACCATGGGGCCGTATATTGGCAATAACGCGACAAATATTGGTTTCCAAGTCGTCTATCATCTCTGGTTTATCTGCATAAACTAGCTAGCAACTTCACATGTCCCCACAGAAAATAAACCAATGGTGCTAATCATACCATCTTAAAGACTAATTCATAAGTCCATTACGCAAGATTATGCGCTCATCAAATGTTTTCTTCTCGCGTAAGTTTCGCTGGACTGAACCTCGATTTTCGAAATGAATTTGCACAATTTGCTAGCGTTAATCTGGCGTCAGTATGTCCATGGTAAAATGGCAAACCAAACTGAGCACAAATCATTTGCCAGCTGTCGTACTAGCTGTCGCTAGAAAAAGTATTGTCATTTCGAAAAACAAACCTATTAAAAAACACTTTTAATTATTCCATTTAAGAAACTTTTTAGTTAATACGTAACAGAAGGCGTAATTAAGTACAAAACATTTAAATTCATATTCCCTGGAGAGAAAATCGCATTAGTGCTCCCGTCTTAGCGTCGGTTGTTTGATCAGTAGTAAATTTTTATTATAGTTTTATACTTTAGTAAAAATGTTTTGCGAAAACGGGTTGTTCGATCGTTGGAAAAAAACATTTACTCATCGACAGTACATTATATAGTAAATAATTTTTTTTTCTAATATCGGATGGTAACAACTGTAAATCGTTCAAAATCTTCACAGATGTTTCAAAAGCCGTCTGTCTTATTAATATTTTGAAAGTTACAGTATACGACAATGAATCATTCAATATTTCGCTATTTTAGTGATGACAGTTCGTCTGATGATGATCTCGCCATTGAATTTATATTAGCACATGACCGAAGGTTTTTTCCCAGTAAAGTTACAGATATTAACACAAAGTTGACGACATACTCATGACTATTCGCTTTGCCACACTATTAGGGGAGATTATTTTTGACTATAGTAAATTTGACATTCTAACAACTCGCAATCGTTTTTTATAACGGGCGGTGGTAGATAGTAAAATTTACTGTAGATCAAACAACCGGCTCCTAGAGAGAACATTGGTGATCAACATACGAAAGGAGAAGGGAGAACGAAGATAGGAAACGCCATAAAAAGAAGGATAACATTTCAAAAATAAAATTAAAATATATTCACCTACCCAGCGTGTTGTTGGACATCCTCATGGCTTGCACTTGGAGTGAATCTGGTGACGCCACTTGCGATTTTCTCTTCCTGGGTCGACCTTTCTGCACCGGGCCCACCGAAAAATACTGGTTCGGAGAACCACTTGACCTGCAATACATTTATTTTAATGAACTATTTAAGCATTTAAATTTTCTTTAACAATCACCTACTTTGAAGCGCTTGGAAACGAGTATTTCTATCATCTTAATTCACAATTTTTGGTTCATCACACGATGCACACATTAGACTTCCTTCTAACATAGATAACTAGGCAATATTTCCTCTAAGATGTGCGGTGGATATTTACCTACTTTTTAAGGGTTACGCAGCCAAGATTATCTCATTCTACCTACACTACTAGCTCTGTTGCCGTTTATCTTCCTCTGCATAATGACTTGTAAAATATCGTGTTTTTCATTACGAAGAATGTTTTCGAAATATTATGCAGTTGTTATTAACCTCTTGACTTATTTATGTACTGTGACATTTCGAATATGCGCGGCGGGACCGAATACTACTACACCGACCTGGGAGAATGCGCGACGGAGGTTAAGAGGGAGTTCGGTGCGAGCGCGCGGCGTGAGTGTAGCGGGGCAGAATAGCGAAAAATACATCGCAAAGATAGGATTGAATTAGGTGCTGTGGTTTCAAGAGAGTCTGAGCATTGGTCCACCCGCGCGAGAGAATAATCTCTTAATCTTGGTACGGCCGCCGTGATGCCCAGGACTACGGCGGCCACACATCACTCCGGATAATCTAGTGCGACAAAATCATAACAAAAAGTCTCCTCCACTCTTTGGACAAATGATGGTGAAAGGAATCTAAACTCTAGTCGTGCTGTTATCTTTGTCGGAAAAACTCTTGTTTATACGAATTATATTGTTTATCATGTGATAAAATGTTTTGCATTATTGAGACCATTCCTATCCACTCGAGCCAGCCACCCTAATACTTTACACACAGACATCCACAGACTGAGCCAAGCCGGTGACTTAATGCGTTGGCTCTTTTAAAACATCTTTATTGGTAATATGGTCAACGCAGTCTTTACGTAAGTATAGCAAGTAGCCATGTAGTGGTATTTTTATTTGTTTGCAATCCATGATCTAATTATAAAAGGAGCATTGTACCAAGGATGTGCTTTTTATTAAAGAGGATAATTGAAAAAATTTGGAGCGTCGCAGATGTTTATTAACTTAGATCTTTTTATAGCAGAATCAGGTTTCTGCCTTCAGAGTATTAAGGAAAGAAACAACATATTAACATAGACCAAACCTTTATAAGAGCGATGATCGCAGAGTTTACTAAATTAAAAAAATCTTATTTAAAAACTTGGTAAACATTCAGTTTATTACTATGTAAGGTTGGATGGAGATGAAAGTACCGCGAGAAGAAAGTTTCATTGCAATTATCTCATAAACGTTACATGTGAACGAAAATGTGAACACCGCGTGATGTGGTGATATCACCTCTGCCTCGCTTCGCACTTCGTTAATTGAGTGAATGTGCTAGTCAGAGATGGACGCGTCAATACTTTGTATTTATGGTTGGCGAGTTTAATTTAAAAATTGCACAATTTTTGGTTTTGTGACTACATTTTCTTCTACTGTGTATGACAAGTAAGTTATCCTATTCACTTACATATTTATTTATAAATATAGAGTGCATTTTTAGCCATATAGATTGTCTTTATTTATAATTTTATATTTGTTTCGATATTTCGGTATGGGGTTAAAAGTGGCGCGGTGGCATTTTTGGTGGCAAAATGTGTACACTCACATTTATTTTTTCTTATTTGTAGAATAAGAACGTGCAAGGGAAAAATAGCGGGGAAAGACTTTCATAAGCGTTATGAAACAAGCTGCCGATTTGGTGATGAGGGAAAATAAATCTTTGCGTGCTGTTTTTAAACAATTTGATATTTATAGAATGTCACTGAAGAGATTCATAAATCGGTTATCATAAAATCCATGCACATGGTTATAGATCAGTACGCCGGATTTTCCAGGACAACGAATAAAAGACGTTGGTACTTGTTACCCCCATACCTGGAACTTTTAGCCCCACGAGTGGGATTAAAAGTTCAATTGTTTTTGATATATTGAAGTCTCAGATATATCTTCTTCAACATACATTAAGTATTGTGTGTTTCAGCTGGATAAGTTGCAATCTATTCTAAATGCGGCTGCACGGATAATATATGGAGTTTCCAAATTCTCTCATATAACATCCCTTTTACATCAGCTACATTGGCTCCGATTCCCTGAAAGAGTTGAATTTAAATTGTGCTGGTTGATGTACAAGGCGACACACAACATGGCGCCTCTGTATCTTCAAGAACTTTGTGTCCCAGACAATTTGAACGGTAGACGTCAAACTCTCAGGTCAGCCTCTACTTTAGTTGCAGGAAGGGTTGTAGAACCGACCAGTTGCCAGAAGTCTAAATTTAGTGAGCGGACATTTGCGGTTGCAGGGCCAAAAGCGTGGAACTCTTTGCCTTCCGTTATAAGGAACAGTGCATCAGAGACTTTATTTAAGAAAAAACTAAAAATCAATTCCATAAGTAAAAATAAAGATTATTAATTAAAAAAAAAAAATTGTAAAACTATTAATTAACTATTATACAAATTATCCATCATTATTTATTATTTATAAAAGTTCTATAATCACGTTATCCTGTCATTTGTAAAAAGTGGTACTCTCATCCCCACCCTACCCTATAGAAATTACATTCTTACGGCATTTCCAAAAATATATAAAAGGAGTTGAATAGCATAAAACGATATTTTTTAGAATATACATTATTAGCAAATAAATTATCTAGATTAATAACAGTTCGGTAATGTATTACAGCAATGAGTTCAAAGTTAGATCCTTAACGTAAATGAATTAATAAATAATTTGTACGGTGTAATTTTCTTATTTCATTTCACAACTTATCATGTGATTTCAATCATAATGAGTTTAAGTACTGAGTAAATCAAATTAAGATACAGATTTTTAATTAATTCAAGTTGCTGTAGACAGTCTTCAGGATACTTAGAAAAAGCTATTTGAGTAATTATGTTTATTTGAGTTCTGTAATTGTTATTTCAGTTATCTCACTTTACTTCTGATGTATTTTTTTATATAACAAAAATAATAAGTATTTTTTATTTATTATCTTTGTTTTTGTTAACCACTGAATTGAGTTTAAATACATCTACCGGTTTCGAAAAATACCATTTTCTTCTTCCCACAAAGTTAATATTGTTAATTTTAAAAGTAAAATAATAAGTATTTTCAAACAGTTTTACGGAAAGGCCTTCACATAACAGTACATGTAAAATTTTAAAGTGTTATATAACCTGCGATTTGAACATAAATAAAGATATGTATTGTATAACTATATATACTGTATATACAACAACTATACTAATTACTTTAAAAATAAACAATTATTTTTATGGAAATATAAGAACCTATACTATTATTTGTGGGCTGCGGGAGAAAATAAGAACAACATTTCAATGACAGTGTAAGGCTACAATAGGTTGACCACATTACTAATGATGCATTAAGAAGCGAAACTAAGTAAAGAGAATAGATAGAGAGAGAGAGAAAAGAGGTAGGTGAATTCACCATTTGGATTTACCAAAAATGACTCCAGTTTACAGAAAGGATTCAGGAAATATACTTTGTATAAAGAGAGAGTATCTATACTGGCCAGGCGTACGAGAGAGAATGGTCTTTGTCGTCAGATATCGGTCGGCCCGACCTCCTCCACGCTATGAGAAATGTCCCTTCCATTCGTCTGGTCCGGACCACACGAGTGTGTGACCTCTACCGGTCGTTCGCCGCATGCTGCTATCGGTCTGTGTGTCGCGGCTAAAGCAAGTTCGCCGCTCGGTCCACAGATGGCGTTGCGTAACCGCAATAGTTACATCACCGATGTAATGACTAAATTTATTTATTTGACAATTGAGATAATTTTTTTGTACATCAAAAGTGAACATACAGTAATATATTTCACTTATTAATTTACTGTGTGGGATGTAGTAGGTATCCACCTCTGATATAAATATAAAACATTGTTCTGGATACTTTGCTAGACTACAGTCTGTGTTAAAGTGATTAGTTTTTTCTGTGCTTTGCGGTTTTATTTAATACAAATTTAAAAAAAAGAGTCAGATTCGACAGAGATGTAGAAAAACAAATACAGGGAATAAAAAAAGCGTAGTAAATGTGTTGTAAATTTAAGGCGAATTATTAGTACATTATGGTTAAGTTGGAACGACTATGGATATACGTATAGATAGCAATCCAGTTATAATATATTCAAAACGAAACTTCAAATGTCACAGTACAATTATATATAACATGTTTATGGAAGCGATACTTTTAAAAATACATATAAACAATGAAGAAATTATTAATTAATTGCGTTATACATACCACCGAAACTAAACAAAAAAACAATTTTTAGATGAATTAGAAAAATCCATAGCTGAAATAACAATTAAGCAAAATATTATATTCTGTAGAGATGTAAATATAAATATAGAAAGACGAAAAGGATAACATAATAAGAACCTATCGAGGAATACTTAGCCAGCATGGACTAATAAATTGCATAACCAAAAATACTAGAGAATAAATAATGGGTGGAATGGTAACAATATCGTGTATTGACCATATTTTTATTACAGTTAAAAAAAGGAGAATCATATTGGGTATTGTTATAGCAAAAATCTCAGTGGTATCAGCCTTTACAACAAGGAAAAGAGAAAAAAACGTACAGGAGAAAAAAGTAATTAACAATTTACAAGTTATTGAAAAACTAATGAATGTTGACTGGGAAGCATTCATACAAAAACATCCCCACCCTAATGAATTGATGGATGAACTTATAAGTATATTTAACAATACATATAAAGAATCTATATATTTAGTTAAATAACGGAAAATGAAAGAAGTTCAATGAATGAACAAAGAAATTAAATTACTTATGGAAAAAAGAGAAATAATTCAGAAAATGAAAAAGCTGCTCACGTAACACATGTTACAAAAAATAATTTAGTTATTGACGGAATCAAGTAAACAAAGAAATGTATAAAGCCAAAAATTATACTATGCAAATAAATTCGGCTCCTACGCGACATCACAACAATTTGGAAAATATTGGGGAAAGAAAGGAAAAATATAGATTAAATAATTATGAAATATCATAGAAAAAGTATTGCTGACAAATTTTTCAATATGTCCAATAATATAATAGAAGCATTAAAATATCCTGCAATCAAAAATTATTAAATTCAAATGATTACTCCTGTGATGAATTACAAACAATGTTTATATACTCGCCATTACCAACGATTAAAATAATAGCTGGAATAATTGACAAAATTAATGAAAATAAGGGACATGGATATTATGGAATTAGCAAATTAGAGATATAATAACCCCAGTATTTTGCAAGTTAATTAACACTGCACTAGACCACGGGATTTATCCTAGTTCTCTGAAAACAGCCATTTATGTTATGCCATATATGTCAAAATGGAAGGCCCGATGAAGTCGGTAACTACAGACCCATTTCTATTCTAGCCGTAGTGAATACTTACAAAACTACCTATAAAAAATAACATTGCACGCAAAAAATAATATTGTCAGTATGGATTCCAAAAAGGGAAAATTTGTGAGGGTCTATTAGCAAAACTGTCAAGCCAAGTCACTGCGTTGAATAATAAACAACATGTATTGCTACTCCTAATAGTCTATAGTAAAGCATTCGACACACTGAATCACAAAACATTAATTGAAGCAATGGAAAGGATGAAATCACAGGAAACTTAAAAATAAAGTTGAAAGATTATTTAAAAAATAGAAAAATACATGTCAGAGTAAAGGACCAACTAAGTGAAGACAAGACTTTAAAGACGGGATCAATGATTGGACCAAAATAATATATACTGTATGCAAATAGACTCAATAAAGTGCACATAGAAGGAGACGTATATTTATTTGTAAATGACATAGACCTGATAATTGAAAATGAGGATGCAACAGAAACTGCAAAATAATTAAAATGTGATCTGAATCAATATCAAAATGGTCCCATGATAATAATATGATTATTAACAGAGAAAAAACCAAGATTATTTACATTACTAATATAGCAAACACAGATAACTATATATATACTGATCTTCCAAAGAGTTTGAAGTAATGACTACCATATACACATTTCAGAGTAACGCTGGACAAAAATTTCAATTTTGAAACACATACACAATATGTGCTAAAATCCGAGTTTGTATGGTTAAACTAAATACACCAACTCAAGAACATTATAACTTTCAAACTCCTTAAGATAACCTATATAAGCTTAGTAGAACACACAAAACATATGTTGAGAAAATATTTAACATGCAAAAGAGACTCGTAAAAATAATTATTCCCTAAGAAATAAAAGCTCAAAGTAGAAATGATGACTATATCTTATTAAAATACTGAGAAGTTCTTCCTGTCAAACAATTAGAAGAAAAATACGAAAATATAATTGTAAAACACTGTCACAGAACTCGTCAGATCACAAATAGGCAACTCAAAGTACCAATAGTCCATAACTTCTAAGGACACAGAACCACAGAAATTACCATTCCACGACTCTTCAACAAACTGCCAGATTATATCAAGACCATCACACCCACTGGCAAAGAGATCAAAATAAGTACGAAAATTCGAACTCAATTATACTACCTCTGAAATATGACAACAAATTTTTAAATACTGATTAAATGTATTAATTAGAAAGATATACATATAAAATCAATTTTATACAAAATCGAAAGAGATCCAGGTTCGAATCCCAGTAGCGCAACAACAATATTTTTGGATAAAATTGATTTTGTATGTATATCTTTCTAATGAATTCATTTGATTAGTATTAAAAATATCACAGACCGATGTTCTGAATAATTACAATTAAGAATGTTAATAGTTAAAAATTACCAGTTTTTACTTTTATTATTGCCTTTTACAATGATTACCTGTTATGATGTACTAATGTAAGAATAGATCAAGAAACGTGCCGACAAGCTATAACGGCTAAGCATGATCTATAATAATGAAACTATGTACTATTGTAAGAATAGATCAAGAAACGTGCCGACAAGCTATAACGGCTTAGCATGATCTATAATAATGAAACTATGTACTATTGTAAGAATAGATCAAGAAACGTGCCGACAAACTATAACGGCTTAGCATGATCTATAATAATGAGACTATGTACAAAGATAAAATCACATACATTCATAACAAAAAATCAATGTTCCTCGAACCTGAACATTGCCGCAATCTCTTCTTCGCAGTACGCCTCACTGAAGATGAGCTCATAGTGCGGTCGGCAGTAGATAGCGGCATCCCTCATGCCGAAGGTGTCCCCCTTGGAGAGTGGCACGCCGCACGAAGAGCAAGTGAAGCAGCTCAGATGGAAGACCAGGTCTTTCGCCCTCATCACCAGCTCGTTGGCCGAGATGCCGGCCTGACAGCGAGAACAGCGCTTCACGCAGAACATTCTGTGAACAAACGCGACTTCGATAGGTCTTTATTATCCGGTGCACGTTGTCTTAACTTATCGTATTTAATTTTGTGAATAAGTCCAAAGGGTTTGTATAATTTTATTGTGTACCTACTTATTACGGTGCAGTATTTAGAACGGAGTGCGTGTTGACCACATGCATTCTAAGAGAATATGCATTTTACTTTTTATGATTTTAATTAGCACACATCACTAGAGTTCATATTGCATTTGATTACGTGGTTTTAATGCTGTTGGATAGAAAATTACAAGGGTGAGAATAGAGCGGCAGATTTGGATGACGTAACTAATGGAAAATATGGATAAGATTAATAGAGAGAGTGAATAATTAGATGAGAGAAATATGGGTGTCTCCAAAGCACGTAAACAACGGTATAGATAAAATATTGTATAATTAATGGGTAATAATAATTCGAAAGTCAAACACATGCTTATCACTAATTATTTGCTTTGTTGACCTTGGAACCCACGCACTTCTGTGCTTCTGAGCGATAGTTTTAAATATATTCTTCATTTTCATCAATACTTAATTTGCAACATAACATATTTTCAAACAAATAATAGATATCTTATAAAGATGAAGATATTTTTTCTTAATGGAATAATATGGAAGTATGGGTAATTATAGGACTGACTACCTATCTTCGGTTGGGCTAAGTGATTACTTTACACAATGTAACGTTCACCATTCCACCCGATCAACCTCCATATCTATCAAATTATTGAAAGTGGTATGTACGTTAATATGTGAAATCACTTCTATTCGAGATGGCGATAGTGTAGTGGTATTCGAAGTTATTCCACATATTAACATATACTTATACAACTATCAAAAATTTGATAAATATGAAGGTTGGTATTTTTCCACTAATAAAAAATGGCTTCGTCTCTATGAGATACTATTATTTGTTTGGCCTTTGTAGGTTTTAATAATAGTGCATTTGTAATTGTGTGTTCTTGGACATATTCAAATTAATATTGTTAGCATTTTTTGATATTTGATAGTGTTTTTAATGTCTTAATTCCTTAAAAAAGGGTAAATTGTTTAAATTTTTTTAAACTAGGACCATATATCACGACACTTTGAAAATCTACAATGTGCATAAAATATAAATATAGAGTACGATGCGACCTATGATTTATTCCTGCGTATATTTTATATGCAGAGTCGCTTCATGGAACGTATACATACAGAGAAAAATGTAGGCAAACCTCTATTAGAATATGATATAGCTCCACTTTTAAAATTAAAAATTGTTTTGATCCCACCTGAGTTCATTTTTGATTCAGATCTATTTCAAAATGTGTTGGTACATTTAATTAGAATATCTCATAATTTAATTAAAATCAGAAAGTGCTTGAATAATCGGTAATTGCACGGGAAGTCTACAAGACAAAAATCAATAAAAAAAAATATGGAGGCATGTTTATTAGAGCTAACACTATTTTTGTTACGAAGGTGTTCGATACATTTTATTTCAGGAAATCAAATATTGGTGTTTGGTTTTATTCGCTTCACTGTTGGTTGTTTTAAAGCCTCACTCCTCACGTCGTCGCCGTCACCTGGTAGATTCTCACTCTGTGATTACTTAATGTCATCATTGAGTTCGATACAATAATTTTATATTCAATCATGAAATTTAAAGGTACCTTGGATTATGGATTATAATACCATATTTATAAATCAATTTTAATAACTTGTTTGTCAATTTTAAATTACTTCCTGTAAGTGAGTAAATATATGGAATATATTTTTTTTTAAATACAAAATAAATGAATTAATTAGAAAGATATACATATAAAATCAATTTTATCGAAAAATATTACCTGGATCTTTTCCTTTCCGGGGAACGTGCATTAACCGAATAGGAAGAGATCCTGGTTCGAATTCCGGTAGCAACAACAATATTTTTCGACAAATTGATTTTATATGTATATCTTTCTAATTTGGAGTAAAAAACACAACAGCATGAAAAAAAAAGCTGGCTACTACACAGACTTTAGTCTAGCAAAGCAGCCAGGACAACGCGGTATATATCAGAGGTGAAGTCTACTCCATCCCACACAATAAACTATGTATTATGTATGTTTATTATGTATCCACCTCTGTTAGTACAAAAATATGGATGTCAAAATATATATAAATAAATAAATCTTTCTAATTAATACATTTAATTTGTATTTAAAAAAATATCACAGACGACACAGTTCCCAGCGAGGATCCTTTAAATGAGATATAACAGCATTTTTTGGAGTCTTTGGAGTATATTGGTTTAAATAAATAACTTTTTGTAATAACGTTTTTTTGTCCGGATTCTAACGTCGCACCGTATACATGTAGCGCATACCATGAACGGAGAAATGTCTCCGCTCTAATGTCTCCATTCTCAGGAATTAAGGAAAGACACAACCATTTACCTAAGACTAATCTTTAAATTTTTTATGCATCTTGGATACGAAGAAGAGAATATAGCTTCTAAAGGTATGATATGGTGGGCCATGTCGAAGAATGTAGAGAAATAGGAAGATCAACTTCTCTGTTAACAAACCCTAGATCTCCAGGACGTCGAGAAAAGTAGAGAAACATACTTATTAGGATGGGAGGTCATGAAAATCACCATCTTCAGTCACGACCGCTTGATGTGAAGAATTGATAATATCCCAATATAATGATAAATCGTAGAGTTCGTTAAAAGTAAACTAATATAATATTTACAAACATTTATAACGCAAAGGTGAAACGCCAATCGCTTAAACTACATTATTTCACAACTAAAATTATCACAGTAAATAATTACAGTAAAAAAATTTTAACAATATTAACAGCAACAAATATGTAATTGGAAAAACACAAATGTTAAAGAGAACAAAATTATTACAAAATAAATAATATATAGTTTTCCACATTATAGCACATATACTTAATACGTGCTAAAGTAGATTAGTAATATAAAATAAGATTTGTTATAAATTAAACAGTAACCGTTCTTCGCAAATAAACCTTTTCGAAAAGCAACGCTTCATAATAAAGTAAAAATAATAATAATCATATATACATAATTCTGTGAGCAGAACGAATAAATCAAGCACGCTTCAAGTAATTTACAACTTATTATTTTAAATATATAAACAATCAAAAATATGTCAATCCCATATTGAATTAAAATAAATTATATCAAATCGCTAGGATTAAACCTTTACAATTTAAATACGCCCGCTTTAACACGTTTCAAAATATTTTCATTCAATTCAGATCTGTTAAATTTTTTTAGCAAAATATTATTTCGCACAAAAATAATTTACATCCGATTTCGCTAACGGCTAAAACACACTTCATATTGAAAATTTACACTTATGAATTGAAATGCGTGTTTCAATGGCCTGTAATGCTGCGAATGGATATATAAATATAAAATATAATGTAATACAAAATAATAATAAACTTAGTACGGAAATTTATTTTGTTTCGCTCGCAACGTATGAAATAAACTTTTTATATTTTATTTAGAAATGTAGGCGTAAATTATTTATTTAGTGGCTGGTACAAATGAGTTAAAAATATTTTATAATTAATTAATAAAATAAACTAGATAATATATTAATAGTAGAGTGATAAAAAAATCACATTGTATAGAAATAAATTAAACTAAGTATTACCTGGAAATAAGATTTTCGATGAAAATAAAAAATAATAATTATTTTAAATACTAAATTAATGTATTAATTATACATATAAAATTAATTTTGTCACCGGAATACAAAAAACAATATATTGACGCAAAAACAGTATTTTTCGACAAATTTGATTTTATATGTATATAAATAAATATTTATAATTAATACATTAATTTAGTATTTAAAATATCACAGACCGTCTGTTCTGAATAATTACAACTTCACAATAAGAATGTGTTCTCCTTAATAATTAATATTTTAATACTCTTTGATTAGGTAAAGTTAGATCAGCTTAGTTTAGGATAAAGATTGAATAATAGTTTTTCATTATTTTTTCTGTATCTTGTACATTTTTATGCTGTTTAGGTTAGCTTAATATTTTTTATCTTGCTACTACATGCTTAAGAGAGTAAGGCAGATTATTTAAATAATTTTATTAGTATTTTTTATTTTTGAAAAGATTTTTCAAAATAATTCAAGTTTATGTTTAAGTACATGAAATTATTATTTAAAAGTATAAATCATATCTGATTTAATTTTTTTGAATTGCATATGGTTTATTTGCTATTGTTTATTTAAATAGCATTGAATTGAACATCTTCAGTGATTTTTTTTCAAGTGCTTTTGTTTTACCTGTAGTAATCATCTTTGCAGTAGATGTTGCGGTCCCTGGCGAAGCAGGTGAGCTCCGAATCCAGCGGCAGGCGGCACTCGCAGCAGCGCAGGCAGGGCGCGTGCCATTGCCTATCAGCGGCCAGTAGATAGTACCTACAATAAGCAAAGAAATACACACAATAAATTTACTTCCATATTTACAGTTCACGAAACTGAGTGTTTAGTTGCTGTGGAACAGAGCAAGTACAAGTATTTGGACTGTTGATTAATGAGCTTTAGAAGTATTAATGGGACGATGATTTATTGTTTTTACCTAGTCATACAGTAAACTGGAACTGTGAGTATATTGGATCTATTAAAATACACCATAAGAAATGCACTTGAAAACTGGTGGAGTAAAAATTGGAGGCAGAAAGATTTCCAATCTCAGGTACTCGGACGATACAACTTTGATCGCTACATCAGAAGAATAAATGGTTGCACTATGTCGCATTGAAGAAGAAAGTTGAAAATTGGGCCTTAAGATAAGTAAGGAAAAAACAAAGCTAATAATCATTGGACGACTTAACAAACTTTCGCGAACAGACGCCCTTTGAGACTTTGAAATTGTTAAGGACTTCAATTATCTCGGGTCCATAATTACTGACGACAATAGCTGCGAGCCAGAAATTAAATGGCGCATAGGTGTAGCGAAAAGTACTATTTCCAGACTTGACAAAATATGGAAAGACCGCGGTATTTCTAAGAGAACGAAGGTCAGGCTTATATAGTCTGGTGCATTCTAAAGTTTTCTATGAAGGCAAAGGAGAAAATACTGATGGATGGCTTTGAGGTGTAATGTGGTGACTCATGTTGAGCATACTATGGAATAAATGTCTACATTCTGCAGGAGCTGAACATCAAGAACAGACTTTCAACCTGCAGCCTGAGAGGAATTATTTAATTTTTGAGTATCATGCGAGAAGGGAAGATAGCTTTGAGGAGCGTATTGTGGTTAGCCACGTCGAAGAATGAATATAATTAGAAAGAGAGGCACTTCTCTGGTGATAGTGATGTCGAGACAAGTGGAGAATTCGAGGTACCGACGTGGATTATGATGAAAAGATACACTACTTGCATTAAAATTAAATAAACTCCTGAGTATAACACATTACTAATGAAGACGTTTTTATGGCGTGAATCAAGAGAACTAGTTTTAACAACTTTTAAATGAAGTAAAACAAATGAGAAATACTTTCGAAAGATACGAATGTATCAAATGTTGCTTGCACATACATAAATCAGAATACTGAAACACGATAGTTAACCTTCGATAGAGGACCGCACATGACGAAGAAGCCTTGTAGTAGGTAAGTGAAAATAAATTTATCTTTGATTGTAGGTTAGTGAGTTTGACCATGTGGGTGTACCCCCACTTCTTTCATGTAAACAAGTGTGTTCTGTAGGTGCATGTCTATTTTAGAAACCATACAGACGGTATAGTTAGGTATCTGCATTCGTCATTATTTGGTGGGTGTATTTTAGTCTTTGCTTTCATCTTTGTCTTTTGTGTGAGTCTTTAGGTGTGTATACTTGTAGCATTATGGAGACTTAAGAGAAATACCCCTGTGCGAGTGCAACGGAGCATATCGTGAATGGCTGACCAATTCACACTTGCCCGGCAGGCATCTAAGAAGTTCTCAAGGCAACCCTCAATACAAATACGAAGCACTTTAATTACCTTAGAACGAGATATTCGAAGAATAATATGTGTATACAAATTAAATGAATAAACTAGAAAGATATACATAAAAAATCTATTTATTGAAAAACATTTAGTTAGTACCGGGATTCGAACCTGGACACGTTCTTCATTTTTGCTATACCAATCGAATATATTTTCGACAAATTTTACAATAATTTTTCCAATTGATACATTTACTATTCCATTTTTAAAAGCAATTATCTTTATATTACAGTGAATCTAAAATACCTTTGAGTAAAACCCGATAGAAGAAGCCAGAATTTAATTAATAAATCCATTTTATTAAATTTTGAACCTTAAATACAACTTATATATTAAGAAGAATACATTTTTTGTTGTGAAGTAGAATTTTTAATAAAATAATAATATATATACTCTATATATATATATATATATATATATATGTATATATATTTAGGTATCAAATCGATGACTTTTTATTTTTAATAAAAGTAAATATATAAAATAATACGTAAGCTTTCTATTGCCATATAAGCCATTGGATTTAAATTTAGAATACAGTAAAGAATGAAGCAATAAAGCTGATTTTAGCACATTGAACATGATTAAGAAATGATTTTGGGTGAATTGATGTATGGATGGGTAACGAATGGGGAAAGGATGGTAAAGAAACTATACGACGTGAGTGTTGATGCATCAGAAAAATAAAACTTGTGACCAGGTAAACCAGATATTACATCAGAAGCGTTTACAATCGATATAAGCACGCGTGTGGCGAGTGTTGCGTCTCAGGATAGAAGAGCATGGTGCTCTATCCTCTTTTCTTTTTTTGAATGATCAAAAAGAAAATTGAATAATTGCTATGATATAGGATATCGCATATCGTGTTAATAAATAAAAAAGAACTGTTGTACCTTTAAAATTAGAATATAAGTGATAAGAAAAAATGTTAACACTAAAGATCCCAGTAGATTTGAACTCACCTCGCTACACTAAATATGGCATAGGATCGCGAAGATCGGAGGTAAGCATTTCGCTTTGTAGAAGAAAAATAGAGAACCACGAAGCTCAGTCATGGGTACATTAACTAAAAGCTTTTTGTAATTATTCCACCATGATTGGGTTTGGTGATTAGCTCTCAATAGTAAAAATTTTCTAATGCTATATTTTTGCAGTTGCATATTTTCAATCTCTTCTATTGTAAAACATACCATCTAAATAAATGAAATAAATCGTCAAAATGCCAATTAATATACCTACATTGTCATTTAATTTTATACTTAGTGTTTTATTAATATTTTTACATTATTTTAATCATTGTAGGGGTAGTCAGAAAGGACAGAGCGTCACATTGCGCACGGTTGTTGATTATCGAAACCTCTAATAGCCTGTTCTGCAATATATATTTAACATGGTTTTGCCAGTTATAATTATTATTTTCTCTTTTAAGCAGTTACTGTGTATTATATTATTAAGCAATTTACGATTTTATGATCAATAAATAATTGAATTATTTATCAAAAATAATTTTTAATAATATCGAACAAAGATATGCATACGAGAAACAAGATTGATCAGTTTGTTGATAATAAACAACTGCAAAATAGATAAAATAATTTGATAACCTACCGATGATAGGGGCTGGCACAAAAGGGAAAACATGATAAATAAATAATTAAAGCAGTTTGTTAATTCTGTAACAATATTAAAAAAAAGGGTCACATATTTTAAAAATTATTTTACCTATCCAAAATCGGGCCTCCGCATCCTGCACAACCCTCAGGAGGCGCTGGAGACCTTTCAGGAACTCCGTCCCTATCCTTGAGCATGACTGGAGCCAGAAATAATACCTAACCCACTTTTGAGAATCACTGGTTCATCACGTTGACGCATTAACTATTTAATTATTATTTTATAAACTAAGTAACTGTTAACAATGAAAATATTTAAAAAATCAAAACAATTATGATAAAAAATAATTACTTAAGAATAAATTTTTTTTTGGCATAAAATAAAACAATCTTGTTCAAGATAATATAAAGATTTAGTAATTGTTAATTGTCTCTTATCCGAACTAATATTTTATTATTTGAATTATTACCCTGTACGATTTAATTAAATTAACACTAATTAAACACTACATTATTATCATTACGATAGTAAGAAAAGTGCATAAAAATATTTTTATTGAATTAAGTAATCTTCTGTAATATAATTAAAAAGGTATTTTAATTGATATAATTTAAATGTCGAGTATTAATCGTTAATTGTAATAGATTCATAATGTCCAAACTGTCAATGTTGAACGGGGGGTTTTATACAACGTTCGCGATAATCTGCGCTCTAGGGTGGCTGTGACGAACGCGTATTCCGACGCCGCCCTGCCGACTGGCGGCGCCGGCGGAGAGCGTCCCGGCGCTCCTCCCCCGGTCCCACCTCCACCAACGTAGGCATCCCCTCTCACGCGGACGCAGGGGGGCGCGGGGGGACAAGATCGCGAGAGGGTCGGGTGCATCCTCAAGAACACACCGAAAGCAACCGTGATATTGAATTTTTATTTGATATTTAGTTTCTTATTCTATATGGGATACGAGATACTAAATTGATAAAAATAGTTTTGACAAAAAATTTAAAACATAAATATTTGCCATAAAATATTCTGTTTTTTGTTAAAATAAAAGATTTACCATCACATGTTTCTCCACGAGAGGATAGAGCAACACACTCTTCTGTTCTGAGGCCAGTGGCGTAACAAAAACACGGAAGCACCCCATGAAAATGTTTTGCACAAAAGTTATTAGAATGTTATTACTGTACAGTTTATTCATTAAATAGTAAAAACAAAATTCATCTCTTGACTCTAATACATCTATCGTTCCATTATTTGAAAGCTATCTAATTTATTTTTACGGAATCTCAAATACCTTTGAGTAGTCCAATAGGAGACGCCAGAATTAACAATTCATTTTATTAAATTTTGGACACATTGATACAACTTATATATTATTAAAGAGAAGCAAATATTAAAGTATACATATTTTATTTCGAGTTATTTTACAGAGTCCTTGTTAAGTACATCTTATTTCAAAGTATAGTGGAACCTCGGTTTACGAACTTAATTCGTTCGTTTAAACTGTTTTAAAAGCGAGTTGTTCGTAAACCAAAACAATTATTCTCATGAGAATCAATGTAAAATGTATTAATCTGTATATGTATATGACACCAAGAAAATGGTCCTTTGATATTCTTATTTTCTACTTCTTGCTTGAAATCCTATAAAACCAATGAAGAATAATGGTTTTAACTAAAAACGGATTAGAAGTAATAAAAATAAAAGTATGAACATAAAAACAATTTTTATTTTACCTTATCTTACAAATTATTTAGTAAAGTGTTATTGTTTGAAGGGGACTCTCCTTCCATGAAAACATTTGGTGCTTGAAGTTCATTGGGTTTCTGTCTCACGAAAAACCTATCCAACGATATTTGTTTTTTCTTGCTCTTCTTCATATGAATGGTAATATTTTTACACAAAACTTTGCACCTCAATTCACTTCGCGCACATTTCGTAGATCGATCTTTCATTCGTTCATCAGTCTCTGAAAATAATATTTCCTCTGTCACCGTCTTTTGCTGTTCCAGCTCTTCCGTAGTGAGTTCTGAGACTGCCTACGCGTTCGTAAACCAAAATTCTGTTCACAAATCGAATAATTCATAAACAGAGTCGTTCGTAAACCGAAGTTCCATTGTTCTGACTATACGTTGCTGCAAATTATCTGATAATAAGGCAACAGAACTGAATATTGTATTAATCAAGTATTGATCAGTAAGACAGGTGACTACCAAATTCGGCAACTGGTAAAGGGTCAGCAGTTCAATTAAACAGTTCGAGCATCTGCGGCTCTGATGGAAACAAGTTTTTTGGAAGCCAACTTCACCTCGCTGTTTCAATGAAACTCCGGTACTTTGGCTTGTTCGTATCGTGATATCGATCATTTCAATGAATTCTTCAATATAAATACCATTATTTTTATGATGAACATATACGGTCTCACTCCTCTCTCTTTTGATCTTTGGGATTCGCCAGCGGTGTAACTACGCCAATTTTGATATAGATTAGAATTATAGAATAATAAAATTTAGAAAATTATTTATCACGTGTATAATATAAAAATATTTTCAACGTTTATAATAGTACCCTCTAATACATTGGAATAAGAACCAACTAAATTGTTTATAATCACGTCAAAAATACACTTACGCTTGAATTTTTTCTTTAAATGACTGAAAAAGTAAAACTATATAGGTAATCAGTAAGTGTACTCTATACCACTGAACATGCAATAAATAAATGGTCGTCATTTTTATAAGAAGTTAATATAGAAGATCTTTGTACATGTGTAGGCCTTAAATATCTTGTACGGTATAAATCAACATACTGCAAGTTGGTCGCCAATCTTTTATAGGCTTTACATAAAGTTTTATCAAAGACTTATTAAAAAATCTGATACATTTAGTATTAGCGCTTGCTAGCTCAAAATTTTAATTCAAAACTAAATTTTCATAAGTCATTTTATAGTTGTCCATGATCCAGATATCATAAAAATGACCAGAAAGCAACTTACCAACACGCGAAGATTTTTTTATACTTCGCTGACGTTTTCCATTCCTAATTTTACTTACCATCTTCTTCTTACTCACGTTCCATATGTCCAAATCACCTTAGCAACCCATATAAAACAGTAATGTACATGTATGTTCAATCCAAGAAATGTTAAAAAATTAAGTTTTTTAACATTTCCACTGTATTGAAATTAACTAACAAATTATTTGAACATCCTATATTTTAGAAATACAACATAACTATTAAGGAAAACACATTCTTATTGTGAAGTTGTAATTATTCAGAACATAGGTCTGTGATATTTTGTATTTACAACATAACTTTTTAATTCTAAGCTTTTTACGCAGGAGAAATCTGTCTTTATTTTACAGGAATTAAAATTTATCTAAAGACTGCTGTCGACACGCAGAAAACAGATTTTTTCGGACTTCGGACATATTGTCCGAAAATCTGAGACTGGGAGTATAGAATTACTCAACATGACTCAGGACTAGAGGGAGTGAAGGTGAATATTCCATGCGAGCTCATGCTAGAAGACTAGCGAGAAGACGTTATTCCTGTGGCGTTCATCGACATCATAATCAGCTTATGTCTCTCGTCTGATAGACATAGGGCTCCCCGAGAATCGCTAATTCTCTGTCTTCAGCCTATCAGTTGCCCACCACTCTTCTGATTGCTCCATCGAGCCGGAAGACGGCCAACACTTCTTCTACTATTGCGAGGATTCCATTCCACCATTTTTTGATATTTCTAGCTCATTGTAACATGAGCATATCTGAGCAGATTTGTTGTGGTTGTTGCTTCGGAAAGCGGTCACTTGAAGCTGTCTGGAGACACAGCAGCTATTAAAATTCCTCTTGATAGTATTGTAATGCAATTTCAATACATTCGGAGAGTCTAATGGGCTCGTAACACGGACCCGCAATAGTAAAAAGGAACGTGTTTGCTGGAGTTCTCTCTGGGTCGAGAGTTATAAACCGTATACTTTAGTTATTCTATAAATACGAACGAGACTTTATGAATGGTTTTCCGTCTTAATTACATGGTAACGTAACGAGTGAAGAACATGAATGAAAGATTTCCAACTAATTACTGAAGAATTACCTGTAAAATGTTTTTGTTTTCACGTTCGACATCTTGTTCCTAATTAATTAATATACTGTTTTGAGACTATAAAATAGCACTGACTCATCCACCAGAGCTCGGACCTTAAAGTGGGATGCACATCGATCATTAGGTACCGTAAAATATTCAGCACTCAGTGTACTCACACTATTACTATTTTATTTTTGATATTTGCTATTTTTTTTAAACATATTAATTCTATAAAGGGAGAATGTAATATTTATCCAGAGAACCATAAATACACAAATATAACGTATTTTATAAAATATCACTACAATCTTGAAGATTGTAAAGAATATATGAAATTTTTGACAAAAATTTCATATATTCTTTATAAATATGGTGATTTAATTTATGAGTCAGAAGCGGAGTTATTTTAAAAATTAAAATAATCTTTCATTACTGAATGTTTTTGTTAAACAAATAGACTTGAATGTATTACTTCACATGATCGCCTCTAACATTTAAGCATTAATCGTATCCGTTCACGAGCTTCAGTTCAATAACTAATAATTAATTATTGAGTGCAAGTTGCAATTATCTCTAAAACATTTATTATTCGCTTTAAGCTATAAAAAAATATGAAAATCGCTCGAAGCAAGGTCCAAACCGTAAGGTGGATGATCGAAAACCACCCGAAACAACTCAACAAGGCAGGTAAGAAAGACGAACCAACTTTAAATTGGGAAGAGGGAAAGATGCTTTAGTTGATTCCTTTTAGTTAGAACTTAGTAACATTTTTAAAAGCCATTTATTTAATCCTTGTTTTTACTGTGGGAACTTTCCGAGAATGGAAAAATGATATTAAATTATTAATGATTGAAGAATCCTGTTCAGGATTTACGATTATCTAGAGAAAAAGCTTAATTTTTCCAAGAGAGCAGCTCTCGTATGATGTCGGCGATTGTCTTGCTATAAAAAATATTATTTTCGACCTTACCTACGAAAACTTTCGACTGCAGTGTAATGCTTCTTATCTGAAAGTATTTTTGTTTATTATTAAATTATAGTATTAGTAATCCTATTAATAAGAAGTCAATCTGAGTTTTCAGTACTTGTGTTAAATATTCTCTACAATGGAACTTAGAACACCTACATTTTCGTCCTTGCTTCGCTCGATATATCCGTCCCCTCCCCCTCCCTTCTCCACCATTGCCGCATTTTATAATCCCCCACCCTACTATCCCCACCCGCAGCCAACTTCTACAGCTTCCCTCTTACCCCATTGGCCTTCATACTTATTATTTTTATTTTAAAGTGACGTGCTTCCTCCGTATAAGAGAAAGGTCTCGTGTTTAAAGAGGAAAATCTTTTACATTATGAAATAAGCAAGATTAAATTACAGTTCGAACAATATTCGAGAAAAAAGAACAAATAAAATATAAGATATTATAATTAAAATATAGTTAATACGCATTATATTAACCAGTGGATATAAGTGCAAAATACTAGTAGGTAATGAATGTTTGGAATAAGTAGATGAGTTTGTGTATTTGGGAAGTATGTTTGATAGAAACAGAAAGGCTGATAATGATATCGACAGGAGGGCGAATGCAAACAATAAAGTGAATGGCGCTTTAAATGGAATTATATCTAGCGAAGATTCGCTAACCGAGGAAAGACTAGCGGTGCACAATGGAGTCCTGGTACTGATGTATGGAAATGAGACCTGGAGCTGGCAGAAGAGGGAACGAAACTAGACTGAATGCAATTGAAATGAGATCGCTTAGGCGTATATGAGGCAAGTCTATTTATGACAAAGTAAAGAATGAAAAAACAAGGAAAGAATATAAAGCTGATGTTAGTATAGTGAGTAAGATTAAGAAAGGATCACTTAGGTGGTTTGGTCATATGGAACGGATGAATGAGGAGAGAATGGTAAGAAAGATATATGACGCAAGTGTTGATGGCACCAGAAATAGACGACGTACGTGGAAGACTTGGCACGACCAGGTAAACCGGTTAATGGAAGATGGTTCTGTTAGAAGCCTCAACAATCGGCGAGCTTGTATGAGAAGATGTATGAATTTGGTTGAGGCGAGAATTAAGTATCAGGACAGAAGAGTGTGTCGCTCTATTTTCTCTGCCTACCCCCGCGGGGAAACGGCGTGATGGTAAGTTAGTTAGTTAGTTAATTTATGTTATATAATGGTTTGTCAGACGAGTCATGAAATAATAATAACTAGAGTATAAATCAGTATGCTTATATCAATATACACTTATGTTTATATGAAATAGAAATTGAAATAAAATTTTTCTGAAGAAATATCTGTCTGAAGAATATAAACTATCTCTCGATATGGTACAAAGAAATATGCTTAATTTTTTTTATGAAAAGAAATCGAAATATTAATTCCTTGTTAATAATGTTTTGGTGAAGGCTAAGGTTATCTAAGAACGAAATAATCCCGATAATCGTGTGTGAATCAGTTTCATACGTATTCACAAATAACATGTTTAAGTAAATCTCAGTAAGATCCTGTTATTTGTTAGTTGAGTTAATTTTAATTTTGGAGTTGAATATTACATCGGACATAATATATCCCCATAATAATGTTATTATATTTATGTATGAACATAACTTTTTTTTTTTACGTTTAGATCTTTGCTGTTTTGCCACGGGAGTTGGCAGACACGTTGGCGTTGAAGATCTCTCATCCTGAACACCCAACTTCCGTCTCATCCGCAGTTGAGACGTCTAACGATACCAGCTTCTTCATTTTGTTTTCCTCTGGAATATACCAGACTCTATGTCTGATAGATGCCATGAACATTCGCGTCATATATCCTTCTCAACATCCTTTTTTTATTCATTTGTTCCACATGACAATCACCTAAGCGACGTTGTCTTATGTTGTTGTTTCTTAAATCATGGTTTTCAAAAATTTACTAACAAAAATACATGGTTTATTGCAGAATATTCTTCTGTAATTGTCGAATGGTTTAAACTGAATTGTAATATTTCTAATATTTTGCAAAATAAGATATAAATTAATTACCTTATATTGACGCCATTAACAACCTGTTGATAATCTGTATCATAAAAAATTTGAGGCGCGTTTTTTAAGTAAGTACCGGATACTTTTTGTAAAGAAACACATTATTTTTACAACACTTTACTTTATTCGGACGCTACACACCTTAAATCACTTTTCAACGTAGTTGCCACCGTTAATAAGGTACTTGTCATAACGGGGCACTAATTTTTGTATATCTTCACCAAGGAACGACGCCGCCTGGGATGAAAACCATGTCTGTCATCAAATCGCTTACCACCAAGGAACCGCTTCAGATAATGGAAAATGTGGAAATCACTTGGCGCTAAGTCAGGACTCGGTGACGAATGTCAGCTGGTTTCATGTTTCGTGCATTTAAGAAACGAATCACGGACCGCATCTCACAGTCGGCGGGTTGATCTATTATTTTGAACATTTCAACCACTGATGTGTGAATGTTTCTAACGTTGCATGTGCTGAGTCAACAGACGGAGGAAATCATTGCGCATGCGCAATATCGCAACCGCAGCGCTACACTGGAATATCCGTCAACGGTACTTTCTTAAAAAACGCGCCTCGTAAAAGTAAATATATTAAGGTTAAACATAAATCTGATATTAGCATATTGTACCAGATTAAATTATCATCATTATTATTATTACTTATTATCTTTGACGTTAAACCAAAGTAATTAGGTACGTCCCTGAATAAAATGCAAATGTCAAATCTTTTAACTTTGTCCCGAGACAGCTCTGTTTTCTCAAAAGTAACATTAATTTATCCTTAGCATTTATTTTCAATGACGTGATAACTATTATAATTTTTCTACCATGCCAGAGCCGGCTTGAGGCTGCAGCAAAGGCTAGCCTCTCGCTTAAGGAGCTCCGAGATGAGAAAAAAAACCTCGGTAAATTGATTCCATATTTTTTATCAATCGCTAAATCGCCGGTAGACTTCTACACAAACTGAGCGTAGTTTATCTTCGTCAGATGTTTTCTTTGCAGCGGCATTTTATATCCAGCAGAAAACCACCAACTTTTAACCTCAAATTAAATATTGTTTAAATAGCCGGAACACTTTTAACACTATATTTTAATACTAATTAATGATATTTAATTCACATTTAAAAATATCCTGGGGTTCAAATCTGTCATTTGCACTTATTAAAGATTAGTTTTCCCCTTTTTTCAGTGACATAATTAAGTAAGTACTTTGGTTTAATTATCAACGAATTATATATTCTGAGGAATTGCAACGTCATAATAAAAGTTAATATAATATTAAAGTGACCAACAACAAGGTTCTGACATCTGACATTTCTGTCAAAATTGTATAAAAATACTGACTATATATATATTTTTTAAAACTGTGTTTAAATTTTAGAATGTTATATTTCAGTAACACTTATAATATTTTTTAGAACTGTAACTGAATACAAATAATGTGTACATACGAATTATATTAAATTAATATACTTACTGCACCTTATTAGCGATAAACCAAATTAAAATTCAAAATGTTGAATGTAAAAATGTTTGATGTACAAGGATACAATAATCTTTTAAGCCGAGAAACCACGTGTTGCTTTTTTTAATTGCACGATGCAGGTAGACACATTTTTTTTTACGAAAATATGGAATCATGGAATCACAAAAAATGTGACAAAGGAAATTTTTTGCGAATTTAACTGAAATTAAATATTTGTATTATAATATTTCAAGTCCAAGTTTTAACGCATTATTTTTTGACGTAGATATACGATACAGTTGAGGTATTTTCCCAAAACATTAAATTTTAATAAAAAGTATTGAATCGGATCTAAATGTAAGGACTGCCTAAGTGACGACATCTGAGTTTTTTTTAAACGTACTAGGTACCTATAACATATTTTAGACAAGTCGCTAGCAAGAAAGATGACAGACAATCTGAAGAGATTGGTAGGAACCGCAAAGTGAAAGGACGGGGAGGAAGAGAACTCTGTTCGATGGGCTGACCAGGTCACAGGTTCTCATTAATATCGGGACTTCAAGAGTCAAAATCTTGAACGTCAGAACATCATCATCATTTGAGTTACGGTACTCAGCTATGAGAGAGACGGCGAGAGAAGAAAATAAACATAATTTTTTTGGTCTTAAATTTGATTAGCGAGGTTTATTTTTTACACATATTCTTTTTAGTTTTTACCAGGTCTCCAGTTACTTATCTAAGAGATAAATAAATACATGTAGCAAATAATCATTAGAATGTATAAAACATGCTTACTGACGCGTGTCACGTGATTAGACTTCGTTAACTACTTCAGTGCGGTAATTTTAAATATATTATTAATTCTTTTCAATTTTCAAATTGCAACACAACTTACATTTAAATTTTTTACAGTGTTTTAATTTGTTCAATATTGAAAGGCGTAATATATTATATTATTCTCTTAACTTTCTTAAAATATTTATTGTGTCTTAATGTCACACTAAGATTATTTATTAGGGTCATAAAGAACCTGTCGATAACCTGCTTATGAGATCTATCCCCCTTTATCTCTTTCTCTCTCCTTCTCTCCGTCGATGTGCTCATTACTGAGTATCGCAGTCGTCTAATCTGCTAATAAAATAAAATATTACCTATACAAACAAATAAACTAAAAAAAACATACTACTTACCATCACGCCGTTTCTCCGTGGAGGTATACAGATTGAATACTCTTCTGTCTTGACACACAATTCTCCCCTTATCCACATTCATACATCTTATCATACGAGCTCGCTGATTATTGTGGCATCTGACAGGACCATCTGGTTTATGTGGTCGTGCCAAGTCTTCCACGGACGTCCCCTATTTCTAGTGTAATCAACACTTGCGTCATATATCTTTCTTACCATTCTCTCCTCATTCATCCGTCCCATACGACCAAATCGACTAAGTGATCGTTTCTTAATCTTACTCACTATACTAAGATCAGCATTACATTATTTTCTTATTTCTTCATTCTTTATTTTATCATAAATGGATTTGACACATACACGCCTAAGTAATCTCATTTCCACTGCATTTGGTATACTTTCGTTCCTCTTCTGCCAGCTTCGGTCCACACATCCATACATCAGTGTTGGTACCAAGATTCCATTGTGTACATGCCGCTAGTCTTACCTCAGCAGGTATATACTAAAAAACCAATAAAGTAAAAATATCTTAACATTATATAAAATGGAAATGGTGAGGAAATGAAATAGGATGTAATTAAAATATAATTTAATTGAAGAATTAAAAAAAATAAATATATATATATATATATATATAAGTAGATACATACGTTTGTACCTACATATTCATATACTTATACATACACGCATGCATATAAAATTGTATTGTATTGTTTTTATTGGCGACTTATTAATAGTATAATTATATTGTTCATATTATACGTAAGTATATAAAAATATTGCATTTTTAATAAAATAAATGAACGGAAGTACACATTTTTATGGCAGCGGTTTTATACAACAAATTAAATTATCAGTCATCCTGTAAAAATTCCCATTTAAAATGATTGACGTCGTCGTATTACGGCCGCGCTCCAGCGTACCTGTTCTTTGCCCATCCGGGCGGTGACGAAAAAGAAGAAGAAGAAGCCGGCAATAAACGATGACAAGAACTTTCGGAATCTGGAACTGGATAAAATGACCAGACACCGAGTCACCTGTTGGCCGTGTAAGTAAGCTATTGGTCCTTTCCGAAACCGCCGCGAAATGTAAGCAAAATAAGCGGAATGACATCGCACATAAATCTGGCTTCATTTTCATACAATGGCCCGGTGGAATATACCATTGAAATTCGTATTCCGAAATCGAATATATTTTATAAATCGACAAGAACTTATTTTTTTCGATCGATTCCCAGGATTTCCGTCTCGCTTTTTCCCCGGCCGCTAGGCCAAGAGCGAGCGGAAAGCCCTCTTCACTGCGTGGGACTCGCGGACGACATGGTTATCTCTTTCTGCTGCACGAGTTTTGTGTGAGAAAAGAATGTGTAAGAAAAATCTTTTTCTACGTCACCATTATCTTGTCGGCAGGGGTTAGCAGTGATCGGTTTTCGTATGTTATTAAATAATACATATTTGTAATTTTTAATATGGAATACATTTAATAATAAATAAATTAAAGGTAAAAATGAGGTTAATTTCTTTTGCATGAAACCCATACTTTTACATATAGAAAGATCGCAATTAAGATAACTTGGCGGCCGGATCAATAGCAAGCAATATTGCATGAAGAATGACTGGGTCTTAACTGGGCGACTAGTATCGAAGTGAAAGTTGGAAGCGCCCTCTTAGTCGGGTCTCTGGAGCTCCGATACACTTAGGATAAAGATAAGTGGACGATGATGAAATGAATGACGTTTAGAATTAAATGTCTCATACAACATCACAACATTGATTGTATAACAAGCATATATAATTTGAATTAACTGGCAAATAAATAAGTCCATAAATAAATAAATATGTAAAAAATGAATGGTGCTATCACTTTATGATACGAGTAATTAATTAACAAATTAGAAGTGGTTTAGGACGTTTATAAGAAATAATTTTGGAACACGATGTGCGCATAAAATATATTTGGTGCAATTTTAAGAATCAGAGCTATTGTTTGTGCGCTGGGAGAGAAAAAAATAAAAATATTACTAAACCAGTATAAGCCATAAATAAGTCAATAAACCTATTAGCATTTATTAATTAATAGCAAGATTTTTCGTAATGAAAAATATGATTATTTACAACTCATAATGTAAGAAATTAAGATGATTATCTTGACTGTGCAACTTCAGAAAGCGGTTCAATTTTCACAATATTAGTGATACTAGAATAAGAAAGTTTTCATAAAAATTGTGTAGTTGCTATATTTCCTCTCCCGCGTACCTTAGAGGAGAAATTGCCTATGAAGCGAGTGTTAATAATTCGAAAAAGAGAGCCTTGCGTGGTCAAATAGCTCAGATACAGAAAAATGGTCCATCGACATCACTGACCATGCATGAGAAACATTATGAATATAGATGGGGCGAGAGTTATGCGTGACAGTAGGGTGTGACTTTTTACCATTTCTGTCTACAATTTACGGGGAAGCGGCGCTATGGATAAAATTAAATAATTAAGTAAGAAAATCGATCAATTGGTTATTTTGTCATACATGTTATTGAATTTTACTAAATTAAACATACTTTATAATCGTTAATTATTTTATAAAAATTACATTTTCATATGAAATACTTAAAAAAAGATAATTTTTCCGTATTAAAAATATTCTGATATTAACCGTTTTTTATATCAAATATCTCAATTTCTTTCTTTCACTCTAAAATAGTTGAGAGAAAACATGAGCATCGTGATTTACTAATCCATGAACTAATTGTCTATTCCTCTCGTTCTTGGGCGTTTTGTAAGACAATTGTAGTGAGACTTTTTTCAAATCTCGTGGACGATAGTCGTCGAAGTTTTTCAAATAGTGACCGTTAGTTTTTACCGCCTGTCTCAATTATACAGTCTCGGTTTAGTACAATAATATGATCAACGTAAAGAAGAATAAGCTTTCTTACATTTTCTTTGAAGAGTGATAGTTTTAAAAAAAATTATAAATGTGCTCGGTGTCCAGGATGGCGCGCCGCTGGGTCAAGCGGCCCCGCCCCGCGCCCCGCCCACCGGGGCTCCGCCCCCCACCGCCGCTCGCAGTGCACACATGCCGCCGGCTGACGAGGGAAGATTCCAACCAGACTCCGGCTAAGATCAGCGGTTCGAAATCGATCACAGAATCCGAGGCGAGATTTGCAGCAACGGAAAAGTACGAATTGTTAAAAATCTATTCGCAAATTATCAACTTTAATCTTTTGGTGTTTTAAAATAATGATTGTCGACCTTTACAAAAATAACTATGTTAAAAAATTTACAAAATCGACATAGGTCAAGGTCATAGTTTAATCGGTAAACAGAGGTTGAAATGGAAAATTGAACGAACCGGAACATAAATCATAAATTTTATACTTATTTTTGATCAAAAAGACCTAGATGTAAGGTAACTGCAGGTAATAAGAGAGATTTGAAATATAATGAAAAATACTGTGGATAATCAAGAGTTTTTATTGTTAACTAATCTTACATTATCACAGGAACAAATTATAAACTAAAATGTCAACTTCTAACATATACAAGAACAACATATTAAACCTTTTTAAAAACAATACACATTGACCTTATTATACTTTAGTAGGGTGATAAGGCCTATGGCTGTAACATATATGAACATTACAATTACAAACTATATTTTGCACTTATTGTAGTTATTGTAATTTCACAATTAAATCTTTCAAAAACACGACAATTTGTCTAGCTCAACAATAACAGAGCACTCAAGGTATCAAGATTTTCTGCCAATAAACCAAAGCACTCCTCGTGATACCATTTGCCGCATCTGGTGCATATATCTCATATCGGCAATCCTATCCTCCACACAACTATGACATCTTATTTTCATGTGTGAAGTATCAGCATCCTTTCTAGTATCAGATGTTACACATTTTCCTTTTTTATTATTCTGATCAAAAAGGTCTTTTATGACTGGTGTTCCTCTGTAATTTATTGATTTCTGAATGTTCTTCTGGAGATCTTGTATTTCTGTGATATATTCCTTCAAAGTTCTCCTTTCTTCCAACCGTAATGCTCTTTTGTCCCTGAAATATACTCCAAATCATTTTTCACACGCATGAATGCACTATAATCATTCGTAAAATCTAAATATAAACATAATACCTAGACGGATAGACAGGCAGACACTGTGAATTTACAAGCGTTTTCATAGGCTTTAATACCCATAGACCCGAAAATTAAAAAATGTCTTAAAAAATATGAAATTTGACTGTAACATCTAAGTAATTTAACTAGAATATAACATGCAGTTTACTGTAATATTATCAAAATTACTTACGATTGTTTCTGACGGATTTTTAGTATTCAACTGGCGCGCGCTCTTCTTATAAAAACTGACACGATACTGGCGACGGACAGTGGGATACCGGGAGGCCGCGATCAAGAATCAACTTGTTTACGCCTAATGTATGTTTGTGTGTGTGAGTGTATTTTAAATGTGATTTTTGCTTGTTAGGCTTTATTACCCGACAAGCCTTATTACCCGCATGTACCTTAATATATCTGGACCTCGGAGGCATAAAGCATCATGTCCATTTTTACCAAAAATGATATTTAAACACAGAACTAAAGTGCTTTTTTCCTGTGACCTGTAGTCGTATAACATTATCTCCAATTCAATAAAATAACAGAAATTCAGTGTATAACAAAACTACCTCCATTTCCTTTCAGCGGCGTACAACAATATGCGGACATGTAGGTAGTTGTACGCCACTAATTACATTATTTTCCAGTGACGTCATAAAAAAAAATAGACGCGTAAAGACAGTTTATTCCAGTTTTTTCGTTTATCTGCACTCCTGTAAAGTTGTCAAAATGAGCATAATGCTCTAGGACACCTAGTTACAGAAATAAATATGCCCATTATTATGAAAATGGTTTAAGTCATGTTCCTTTCGTTTCGAGATATTTAAAAGTTTGCGTTTGAATTGTTTAAAAAAAATATATATTACATAACTTACTATATTATTAAAATAAACCTTAGCGGAATACAGTTTAACGTCGTACGTGTTAAACCCCCTTAAGGTGGTTTTTTACGAAAATGGCACTATAAAAATGATCTTACGTATACGTAACATTCTTCTCCAGCAATACGTTTCAATGGCGTCTCTTTTACGCTTATCACTATTACGGACTGTCCACGTCATTTTAATTTCATGATGATACCCTTATCTGAGTGAGCTGTAATCAATATTGGAAGGATATCACGAGCCGGGGCTATATTTACGAGAATTCCTCAAACCGAAGCGGCGTTTCGGTTTGCGGAGGCTTTCATCCATCGGTGAAAATATAATGGCTGATAACGATGATGAGAGAACGAGATAATGTGTTGTACCACGAATATTTAATAAAATTAGTAAAGACTTATTAAAAACATTATTAAAAATAAAGAGACCCCAGGGAATACCCTAAAATATAAACTGAAAAAACACATTCTTATATAATTATTTGTTTCCTTTGTTGTATTAATTTTTTTTTATTTAGTTGTTGATAAAGTTTTGATTTACTTTTACTCTGTTACTTTCTTTAATGTTTTTGTACTTACTTTAATTTACTATGTTAATTACTTTAGTTTCTGCGTGAAGGGTAACCTTGCCGTAAAACTGTTCTGCAGTTAGGCAAAAAATAAAAATTATAATAAATAGGTGTGTTATAAAGTTGAAAAAAATATATAACTATAAATATTTTATCCTTAATATAATATGACTTTTTTTAGCTTCTATTTATTTAAATGTAATGCCCCAACTAACGTACGAATAGAATTAAATTATCAGGATGTAATTAAAATCGTTGAATTTTATGTCAAAGGAAATATTTTCTGTTAAGTAGCACCTGTATATGAGGTTTATGAATGGTGTAGACATTTACGAAATGTACGTCAAAGGTGATTCAATTTAAGTACTTTTATAAAGCCAATGGTTGGTTTACGTGTACTCATATTATTTTTGTTGAAATGAAATAAAATAGTTTATTTAACGTTAGAGAATTATTACATCGTCTTAAATTATTATATGATGTGTCTATCATTTATTTAAGTTTATACGGTACGAAGCATCATTAAAAAAATAATACGAAACAATAACATCCTTACATACAGATTATTATATAAGATTATTAAGATGACAAGCTTATTTATAAAAAAGTACAAAAACTAAGTAAAAGAGTTTAAAAATAAATAACCAAGTGTAAATTCATTATGTTTTTTTTATATTATATAACCAAATAATCTAATTTAATAAAGTTTTTTTAACTGACATTTTACTTTATTATTGTGTTCGTAATCATCTATACCGAAGTGCAGTAATATCAGATGGACAATCAATTATTTTATTTTAAAACTTTAATAATTACCTCTTCGACTTGATTTCAAGAATGATAAAATATATTTTTTTCGTTTTTGTATTTATAGGTATAATGTTTTAGCAATTATCAATTGATTTATCATATAACACTATCTATATGGCTGATTAAGAGCATTCATCTATAGATTCTCATCTCAATTGCTTAATATCACCGAGAAAAGTTAATTTCAGTACATTGAGGTGGAGAACTTAAAAAAAATGCGCTCTCTAAAGACTGGAAATGTAACTGTATACTAAGGGGTGATTATTACTATTATTAATAATCTTGATAACTAATAATATTTAACGCAAGCACGCTGCGGTTTTTTTAAATAATACAATAACTTTTTTCTTTTTTAAATTAAGTTTTCTAAATGTAAGAATAATTTCACATACAATTTTAGTTTATTATCACCTTGATGAAGAAAGATGACCGGTTGGTGTATTAGTTTATATTATATTAATTTTTAAGAACTAATAACAATTATTAAACGAAAGAAAGCTGCATTGTTCGGACACATTTTCACAATTATATAAATGATCTCTTAGGGCTAGTTGTGTGATAACTTAGTAATTTTTACCATTATTAGAAACGCATTATTATTGTGACAGTTTTTCAGAAAACATTAGTTCAATAATTTGTCTATAACTTAAAATGTTGACGTGGTGTAATAGATCAGCGCAGTTTCCTGGATAGAAAGGGTTCTCGGTTCGAGTCCGGGTGGCAACAAAAATATTTTTTCGACAAATTTATTTTAATTTGTATTAAAACTTTATACTATGGTAAAAAAAGTTACTATGGTAAGTTTTTTTGCGAAAATAGATTGTTTGATAGTAGGTAAAAAAAAAATTACTTCTCGAAAGTATAACCAGCAGTAAATTAATTTTATCCTTCGATAGCCGGTAGTAAAATTGTGAATCGATAGTTAAATATGGCGCACTCTTCATAGCTGTTTTAAAAGTCATCTGTCACATTGATAATTTGAATGTTGCAGTTTACGATAGTTAATCATTCAATATCCCGCTATTTTAGTGATGAGTGTTCGTCCGATGATGCTGTTGTTGTTTAATATACTTTAGCACATAATACAAAAAAAATCCGAAAAAAGTGACAGGCCTCGAACGCAGGGGCGAATAAAGCCACACATTAAGCATATTTATGATTATTTGAGAGGAGACAGTAGTAAATTTGACGTACCAACAACCCGAAATCGGTAATGGTAAAAAGTATCACGGTAAAAATTGGCTATTGATCGTACAACCAGCCCTTACAACTCCATATCTAAGAGACGTAGCAGAAACGTAGGTAGGGCCAGCTTAAGGGTTGGTACATAGGGCACAGTTGCAACTAGCCCCGCGCTCGTAATAGATAAATATACGGCTTACGCTCATTTATTTGATCCGAACCTAATGCAAATATGCAGCTTCTAAATCTTGTTATTTATGAATATATTTTAAAATATTCCTTGGAGGATGGACATGTGCAGTCATCCAGTGATACCCGAGGGGTATCGAGAACCCGACAGGCGGCCCCAAAACCCTCTTTACTGATGAAATAATAAAATTATGCGGAAATACGTGGAGGAGAATTACAATAGATAGACATGAATGGGATACACTTGGGGAGATCTTCGTCCAGCAGTGATAGATAACGGCCGATACTGATGATAAAAAAATGTTTTTTGGTTGTTTTTTAATTGATGGTGATAAGTCTATGCCTAGTGCACGCCACTGGTATATACATAATTACAGAATGTAGGTTCATTAAGTAGTTAATAGGTATTTTACATTTATGGGCATTCTAGCTCAAAAAAGTTCGCTACTCCTGTCTATCGCCGTGCTGGAATCTACCCATGAAAGAATTATAAAAAAAATCTAACATTTTTAGTGAAAACACAATTATATTGTGAAATATCAGGTTTATGTACAATTTCAGAATATAGTTATGTTTTTAAAACATATTAGGTTAGAGGAATTATGAATACAGAAAATAAATTATGTATTAAAAAATATTTTGGTTCGTTTTTCGATAAAAAGATTTTTCTGTATTCAATTCTTTCAAATTGATTCTTTTAGTTTACACTAAAAGACACAGTGTGATGACCCCTTACAATAATTACAGATTGGTTTTATCTGCAGGCAAGGGTTAGGTTAAGTGATCAGAAATAAGGTTATAAAGACAGGAATTTGGCTTATAGAGAACTTGACTGTCAGGATATAGATTCAAACTCCATGTATGTACCTATATACTTAATTTTCTCTAAAATGCAAGTTTTACAGTCTCCATTACCAGTAGTTATGGTAAACCGTTATTTAAACCGTTATTGTGACTGTGATTTTGTTCGATTTTAACAGTGATTCGTAACTGAAATTTAATTGTTGGAGGTTTAGTTTCTAGTATACTAGTGATTGGTTGAATTGAATTACGAATAATTAGCAATATTTCAATATGTCAAAGAACATACAATTATTAGATTTTCACCTACAAAGGCACTTTTATTAATTAAATAATTAATATCTCAGAGAGACGAAGCTATTTTTATTATATTTAATGGAAATATATGGGAATATGTGTAATTACAGAGCTTATGAGATATCTATTATTTGTTTAAAAGAAGAAGTGTTTAATTTGTGTTTTTCCTTAGCTTCCCCATCTTGCCTCCCCCTTCTCCTACTGTGGTAGATTACTTCTCCCCTTTTCTGTAAAACTACAGTACTGCCAGTGACGTGCAGTAGGTAGGTAGGTAATAATAAAAATAAAAATAGACTGAATTCAGTAAAAATAATAGGCGTATAGCAATGACGTGCGGTATGTGTAGATTTAGGTTATGCTGTTACCAATGATATTATACAACCATATATAATATATGTAATACAATGTACGTTCTTTTGTTTAACCAACGTCATTGGAAAAAATAGATCCGTCGTTTATACGACCCTACCATATCATATATATTAAAATAATAAGCCCTATTTCGCGATGTTTATATGTTTATATGTTTATATATATGTTTATATGTAACCGATTTTGTCACACACGTTTTGGTTAATATCTCGCTTATTAGGCGTTCTATCCGCATTCTGATATTTTTCCCAGACGTCCGAAGACTTCTTCTTCTCCTCTATTTGTTACAACTCTTTTAGTTTGGTGATTTTTGGAAAATTTAACTTTTTAATTAGCCTAACTTTTTTTTCATTCGCTTATAAGTCTGCGAGTTTAAGAGCTAAAATCACTTTAATATTTTTTAGCAATTGCCACCGATGGGCAGTATCGTTACACATTTTTTTTTTAAATCTTCGTCTTCTAATTTTCTTGTGAAACCTGATTTAGTGAAATTTCGTATTTTTGAGCTTTTCTCTGCGAGTTTACGACCAAAATATAATTTTATTACATCTGTGCATACATCACAACGGAATATAATTTATTTTCGTATTTGTAAGCTTCTATCGTTTAAAATTCACCTTTAAAATCTAAAAAACGCGTAATTTTTATTTGAAAAATCGACGTACCTACCTACATACAAATGAAATGAAGAAAATGCTTGATATTTTCCAAACGTATTAATCAAACGCAACCCTTCATATTTTCAAGCAGTAACCGTGGGCTGTAATTGGCCAATACCCTCATTGGTTACATTTCATCAATGGCTGCCTGAAAATTAAATAAACAGCTGTTTTACCTGTCATTATTGCAGTGCGTAATTTTCGCGCATTTTTTTTTTTGACGTTTCAAATGTATGACTTTATTTCGACTCGGCATTGTTATAAACAGCTGTTGATTTTCCCGCGTTTTTTTATGTCATGTATCGACATTCAGATTTCACAGCTTACAATAGTCATAGATATTTTATATTTTCCCGCACAAGATAAAATTGATGATTTCACTCCGGAATTTGGTTTATTATGGTGAAATCATACATTATACTTAGAAAAATTTTCTGTACGTTTTTTTGGATTTTTATAGGTTATGTCTAGAATGACACAATGATGATTTTTTAAAAGCGTAATTGAATTAATTATTATTTCGCAGTTGTACACGTGACTTAAATATGCCTGTCTCACTACAGACCGGTCGAAGGAGTTTATTCTTTTACGCGTCTGTTATTCAATATTTAAATAGAACAGTTCTGGTGATAGATATACCCGTAACTTACTTACCATCACGCCGTTTCCGGGGTAGGCAGAGAGGATAGAGCGCCACACTCTTCTGTCTTGACACATAATTCTCGCCTCAACCACATTCATACATCTTCTCATACAAGCTCCATGAATGATGGATTATTATTCTTCTTTTTTATTTTTCTACTTCTTTTTCTGTCAAATCACTTTTTATGGTTTTATCAATGAGTATTAACTAAATGTTTGTTTTTATTAAAACCTGGAGAGATGGGTTGATGGTTGTATATGTCAGCCCTGTTTTTTACAATTTTAGGATGCCGAGAATAGTGGTGTTTTTTTTTACGTGGTTAGTAATCTTACCTAACGCTTCTCAAAGATCAACAGGCCTTTGACCCTTTTGGGTTGTTAGTTGTGTACGTCGGGTCTATTTTTTACAATTCTGGGATACCGAGAAGTGGTATTTTTTTTAGGTGCACGAGGTGAGTCTATGTAGCTCCTGCACAATTTCTTCACCACCCCTTAGGTTGTTGGCTATGTACGTCGGTTCTGTTTCTTCCAATTCTGGGATACCGAGAAAAGTGTTTTTTTTTTTGTTGGGTGAGATTGAAAACAGAGTACTGCGTCTCTGCAGGATATGTCTGCTACCATGCGGTAGCTGTGCGGGCATGCTAGTATTTATTTATAATTTTAGAGTACTATTAATAGTGTTTTTAAAGTTTAAGTTTTAACGTAAATTAATACTTTCTTACCCATATAAAAAATGTATGGACGTTTTTAAGAACACTTTTTATGACTGAACGTGATTAATTTATTGTTTGAAAATCCTTTACGTAATAACTATAGGAAATAATTATTTTTATTAAAGGTTAACGTAAGAGAGAGTTCTGCCAATTGTTTTTTGTTTTTCCCAAATCAAAAACCAATCCATGCACCAAATTTAAAGAACAATCATGAAATCAACACGTTAAAAACAGTAAGATAGTAAAATTCGTGAATTAGTTAAAGATGAAGTAGACACTTCAATGATTTGCATGAAGTTGTAACCCTTTCTAATGTTATTCTGTTTAAAAACAGCATAGGTAACGACTTCATTCAAAACGAATCAACCGAAAGGAATTATCAATTCAGTAATTAGCCATTTATATGACTTGAGTAATTCACCAGCTTAAAGACAGAACTGAGTAATGTAAGTAGCACGATGCGAATAAAAAAGAGCGCCATGAGTACAGCGGTGAGTTGTCGTGATAGTTTTTAGAACTAAGCAATTAAAGTCTCTACCGGTACACAGATTACAGCTATTTACAAAATAATGTTTTCGTTTATGTTCATCGAATTTTTTAATTTACATTTGTTTCCCAGAATTGTTGGTCATGCACAGCTTTTTTGCTTGTATACACTGGATGCCCCTGAGTATTGCATATATAATATGATACAGAGAATCAAGTAGGCACCTAGTAGAAAAAAATTGCATAACTTTTCAAACTGCTTTTAAAAATATATTTTTCTTAGTGAGTCTACATTGTTTAACTTTATTGTTTGTTAATTTATTTAAATGGCATAAATGCTAACAAGGCAGCGCGCATAAACAGGCCGAGTGCGAACTTCCCTGACGAGAACGACACACACGCAGAAATATGAAGCGAGGGGACTTTCCTTTATATATACAATATTTATTCATGTAACCTTTCACGCGATACGGACCGAGGATGGCGTAACATGTTTTTAACGTGCCCTCGGCACTCCAGATTTTTTCCACTTTACACTTATAAAAATACCTGAATTGATTTGATCGCATTTTTTGTTTAACCTTCACGTAAAAAAAATAAGTAGTTTATTCACATTCTGCACTTTTATGTAAATAGTATAAAAGGAAAACAAATTACTGATATTAGATGCACAAACATGCAGGTAATATAATACATGCATCTTTTTGTACACCTATAGGAAATATAACTTACTCTATGGTTTACCACTTGAATGACTTGTATTATTTTAATTCTTTGAAAATTGACTGCTGATTTAATACTAATCTTATATTTTAAAATACATATACATAAACCTTTTGACACAGTTTAAAAAATATTCTATTATATTTTTTATCCATGTATAAAACACTCATGATGTTTATAATAAGGTAGTTAGTGAAGGTGTCAAAGCGAATAGCGCTGATGCACTTGCAGTAATACATTAAGCGGTCAGGTGCATGTAGAGTACTCAAGAGACTGTAATTCGCAGAACGCTTAGAATACTTTCAATTTAAGCTTTCTGATTATTTATTAATTATGTAAAATTTTTGCCTCAATATTTTAAATCGGTACATTGGTAAACATTTTAAATAAATAATATTGCACCCGCATTTCACATATTTTCTTTCCGAGATGTTTGCATCAATTTAATGTATTGATTTCAACAAGTCTAATCATGTGACTGTCGCATGTCACGTAATTAGAATTTGGAATCACTTGGAATTCATGAACTTTTGTACTTCTGTGCTGTAGTTTTAATGAATTATTCATTCCCCTCAACTGTCATTTTGCAACATAACTTTTATTTAAAAAAAATATTTATGTGTTTATTACATAACCACAAAAAAGTATATAATACCTAACCTAATCTAACCAAATATGATATTCAATTATCGGTCTACATTGTACTTCAACATCGTACTGAACCATCACGGTCAAAATTGACCTGTTTATAATCTGTATACGAAAAATAAATAAATTAACGAATAATACGAATTAAATGATTCAATTAGAAAGATATACAAAAAAAACCATTTATTGAAAATATATTTAAGATGCTAGATTTTTTCTGTGTATCTTTCTCAATGATTAATTTAATTTGTATTAAAAATGCCTCAAAACTTTGTTCTGAACAACATTAACCTTTTAACTGCCAACCGTATTTGAAATGGAAGACAACACACAGGGAAAGGTCTTAACTTACAAGTATATATCAGAAACTAAAATTATTTTTAAAATATGACTTTAATCCCTGCAAGGTCAGAAAGTGCGTTTTAAAGCGCTCATGATTTTCAAAAGGTTAAATCAAAAATATGTTCTACTTAAAGATAAATGAAAATTTAGAATATGTAAGATGTATATAAAGTTTTTGGAAATAAAGTTATTGATTTTTTTTAAGTGATAAATATTACCTTTCAAGGAAATTCATTATTGTACTGATATTTTGAAGTACGTAAAACAAAGTGTGTGGAAGTACGTAAAACCATATAATAAACGCTGCACATTTCTACCAATAAAATAAATTTGAAATATATTTTTAAATTGAGTTACGTACGCATGTTACATCAACACTGAAATTGTGGGTCTCCCGACCGACTAGATCACCATATCTACTTTTATAAGTTGAAAGGTAACTGGATACATAAAAACAAAAAAATGATCGATAAAAATGAATGTGTAGCGAGTATTACTCATTGCTGTGTTCTTTAGGAGTAGTGGCCTAGGTATTTGTTTCCGTTAGTGATAAAATACAAAGCCGTACTTATTTTGCACCGAAATGCTATATCTTCATCGCGCCTCTTCTGATGTTCGTGCTTAAACACATTCCACCGCTTGTGGCAGCAGGAAGCGTCCCTACATTTCGTGACGAGACATGAGAACGGAAGAAGCGGATTTCTGAAGTCCGATTCTTATCACGGTGACTGATTCCTGTGTACAACTTCAATATTTATCTTCCACGAGCATGACATACCAAAATTTTTAAAGTGAACGTCTGTGCTCACCGAGAAGGTGACTATCCACCCATCCCGAGACAATGCGATGCAACATGAAGATAGACCGACGTAGTTAGTTTCTCCCTTACAATGATTATTAGAATACTTCATTATACCTACCTACATGGTTTATTCATTAATTTTAAAATATGAAGACATAATTACCAGTGGCGGTCGGTGACTTTTTGTAGAAGGGATGCTAGATAATAAGTTTATACCTACTATCAAATATACAAATCTAGCTCTACTAGCCCACGAACACTTACACAATTCATTATTTTCATTTACAGCGTTAGAATACGTTGGTGAACTATCCATGTTATTTTCTATATTAATTTATTATTTAAATGATGAATTAAATAGATAATCGAAGGATATTCAATGTTTCAATAATTGGACTTCAAGAATTCAAGCTTAACTGTCAAAAATGCATCACAAAAACAAATTCCTCAAAACAATCCGATCGCTTCGTAATATGTATGTTATTCTATACATTATACCCATAAACATTAAAGTAATTTTTTTTACGTTTTATGCTATTAATGAATGCGTATACAGTATTCGAAGACCTTGACAGGCGGAACTGAATGCGCATGCGCGAAATTCGAATACTTTTAAACTTTGTGAATATGGAACAAATGTTAAAACCCGCTGTTACCGGTATCTGTGTCTTTACGCAATTTAGAGATGTTCGTACCTATACGTATTTCGACTTGCACGCGCTGTCTTTATATGTGTTATGACTAACTCGAAAGGACAGGATGAATTTATTTGCAGCAGTGTTATTTTCTGCTAGAAACAAAAAGACCAAAGCTAGAACACAAAAGATGCGGAACATCCAAAGCACGTATGCAGCGACTGCGTCTGCTTAACACATACCAAACTACTAACAAAAACATATCTTCGGTTAATCTAAAATCAATGGTGTTTTCTATATACATGTTCTTACAGTTTTTACACGTATAAAATAAAATAAGTGAAATAGTACAAAAGTCATAAATATAGTTTCCTATTCTGCCATGAGAAGATCAGATTTAATGAATCAATTACAAAGATGTACAGAAAAAAATCTATTTATCAAGAAATATTTTAAAGATAGGAATTCGAACCTTTTTCTATACGGGAAAACGTGTTACTAATTATGTTCAACTATCTTCACAAGAATAATGCGTTTAATAAATATTTTAATAAATAAAAATATCAAATTTATTTTGAATAACATTAATTCATTTACTTATATTTAATAATTTGTAAGTACAATATTAAAAATAGTTCTAGTATGAAATTTAAAAACATATTAAAACAATTAGGGTAATAACACACTTTTTCATGGTTGAGAAATTAGAAATACCGTGAAAAAGTAAACATAAAAATGATGTTACTAATTAATATACAAGGTGTTTAAAAACTACCGCATATAATTAGAAGCGTTTGCATTTCAAGGTTAACGAAGTCACATCACGTGCCATGCGACTGTCATTGGCATTTCACAGCATAGAACTCTTCTATACTGGCACACTACTCATGCTTTATCTATTTTTTTACATTTTCGCATGCATGCTCTTCGGTTGTTGAAGATTTTAACCCTTCCCAAATCATGCAGTAACACAAGTCTACCATCATAATTAAACCTGCAATATTTTGGAAAATACATGCAACATAAAATTCATATTTTGAATAATCCTTAAGAAAATATTTGCGTTTAGGAATAACTAATGAAAACGCTAATAATGAAATGGGAATCGTACAAAAACAATTATTTTTCTAAAATTAATACATTGGTAAAAATATCATTTATGATATGAAAGACAGAGATCACATACTATTTTCACAGTAAAAATAACAACAAACGTACAAATATAATTGTTTCTTTCTCACTAATTAAATGAAGAGAGATAAGAAGGAAGGACACATTGTATAGAACTTAATGAATGATCTTAATTATGTTATTAATTATTTTTTAAAAATTGAATACTCAATATTTAGAGTAAATTTGTGCCATTAAAGTCATTTAAGTTAATAAAACCATTTTTCTAACTGTTATTTACGGTAACACGAGTTGACAGCATGGATGCGTTCGGGTATTTTATTTCATGGAATGGTAAAGGTAAATAGGTCCGTCTCCTAGCACTTGGTTGTATCTGGTATCTGGCCAAGCCAGGTCTTCCTGATACCTTCAACACTCGCCTTATGTTGTATATATCTTCTTTACTATCCTATCCCAGCTCATGGTTTCTACAATGTATAATATATACATATATTTCACATATAACACAATATATCTTTTAAATTGAGGCTACGTCATGTATAATATATCCAGGAATAATTAATTCAGGATATTGTCAATTTTTATCCATGTTACTTAAAAATATTAGTTATTTAAAAAATGTAATAGGTTAAATTAGGCGACCGGTTGCTGATTGACCAGATATGTCCCTATATTTCGACTACTTCAAAATTATACACTTTTATACGTACACAAATACGTACAGTTTTAATATTAAATAAGGAAAATAAAATTAAAAAGTCGATTTGAATAGAAAAAACAATATTTTATGTTAATATTATCTAGTCTAACAGAATATTATTACAAAAGTATGTAAATAAGAATAAAATAAAGTAATATTATGATCTTATAATCATTAAGCTTGCATTTTAGTTTAATATACACACAATAATCTAAACGATATTCTATATGACTGAATTTGGTTGAATCTATCTCCATAAATAAACTAAATATTTCTCAAATATTAATTTTTTAAAACAAAGTTAATAATAAAAAAAATTCTTTTAAATGTCAAATATTGTAAGTCTAAAGACCTTATTCTGATATCAAAATTTCTGAGAGTTTTACCTTTATAAAAATAATTGCAATCATTGAATATTAATTTGTAGACCTCCGATTCTTTTTAAATATCGTCTTTATTCTTGTTATTTAATATATTATTCTTTAATTTTTAATTAAGTATCAAAACACGTAGAATAATTAATAAATAGTCGTTTAAACAAAGTATTTTGAAGATAAATATTAACTATCTTTCATTTTTGGGAAATTGTTAAATCATTATTTTGCACTGTAAACAAATTTGACGACATCCTACCAAAATATTTTATTTTAATATTTTATTTATACGTTTTGAAAATTAAAACATCAATGGAGATTCCAAACTGCAAAATATTAAAAATATACAAGTACATAAATGCATTGCCTTCCAGCGGACGACCAAGAAAAGTTTTCTGTTTCCTCTGTGTAATTTACATTTGCGGTTGCAAGCCTTTGATCTGAGCACGGCCGGTCAGTTCACAAGGCAGCCCCAGAGCTCTTGAACTGGCTGAGAGGCGCTACCAACACGACCAAACCTACTATCATTCAAATATGAACTATACAGTGGATGAATAGTTTTCCACTTGTTTTTGTTTAACCTAAGTTAGGTTGTAAATAATGTGATTATTTTTTTCTCAAAACGGGACATTACTCCACGGGCTACGCTAAATTCTGTACGACACTTTTTACATCTGACGACCGATGAATACTTAGTTTATATTTTTTATTTATTATCTTTGTTTTATTAACCACTTGAATTGAGTTTAATAGATCTACCGGTTTAGAAAAATGCCATTTTCTTCTTCAGGATGTCATAACTAATAAAACAAAGATAATAAATAAAAAATATGAATTTTAACCATAAAGTTAATATTGCTAATTTTAAAAGAATACTTAGTTTGTAAGTTAACATAAAAGTGCATTTTCGTTTAGGCATTGTTAAATTAAGGGTTTACGTACAAGAAAATTAAATTGACTATAATAACACAAGTCGATAAAAAAGTCGAGCTGTCTACGCGTACTCGCAATCGAGGAGCGAGCGTATTAGCAGCCTTCTGACCGACTTACGTATGTGTGAGACGTAATGCGCATGCCGTCATCGTCGCACTACTAGGTGCTACCGTAAATTTTTTTGATTTTGATTTTACGGGACGTATGGTCACGTTACTTACGTAAAATGTATAAAAGTGATTAGAATTTATATCGAAGTCAGCTTAGTGCCAACAAAATAATAAATAAACAAACATGTATTATATTTGTTTTCTTTTATAAAACGCGTTGCACATCTTAGCCACACTGTGTAAGGGTTGATTTATGGTGCGGGTGTCTGACTCACTAGATATTTTGTAGCTCCCTTATCTTGAGACACTCCCAAAACAATTATATTATATTACAACATAACATGAAATGTGTTTTAGATTAGACTATCAATAATAACGCACCTGAAGCCTAGAATTATCGAATTATGGAATCCCCGACGACAGCCGAAGACAATCGGATCTGCCAGTTAAAGCTAAAACAGTGTTTCTATGCCTTATTTTCATATATTTTTTTTCATTTTCTCTATTGCTTCTGATTTTACCTTTGCAATATGTCGCCATTGTACACGCTAAACATCCCTTTATATATTCCTCGTTGGTGTCTATAAAGATACTTAATACACTTAATAATGTTATAATACATACATATAGGTATAACTATCCATCCACAAACCTCGAAAAATGTATATATATTTTTTCATTAATATTTCTAACTTTCTCTTAATTCTAATGTTTTGTGGGAGCTTCTGATAAAACATATTATATGTTAAAAGAGTTATATCAATATCTCATCAATTTATATATTTTTTTAAAGTATGATGAACACTTGTCTTATGAAAATTAGGACTAACGCGGCAGTCTCCGGCTACGAGGCTCAAATCTGTCTATTTAATCCAGTGTATTAACGCTAGATCAAACCTCCACGTCATATCAATTAATTTTCATGGTAACTACTTACATAGTTACGTATAAACATTCCATACAGTTATTAAAATAAATTATAAGGTGACTTGAAGCATTTAGATGTGGATCTACAGAATAATGCTTAAAATAAGCTGGATGGATAGAGTTAGGAATGAAATATTATGTTAGCAATATTTGAATATGTCCAAGAAGACACAATTACTAGATTTTTACCTACAAAGGCACTGTTATTAAACAAATATTATATATCTGATAGAGACAGAGCTATTTTTTAAATTTTATTATATTTTATATTATATATTTTTATTATACTTTGTACATATATAATAATCACTTAAGCCAGCCGAAGACAGGTCGTAAACTTATATACTTACTTACTTACCATACTTCCATATATTTTCCATTAAATATAATAAAAAAATAGCTTTGTCTCTATGAGATATCTGATATTTGTTTGAAAATATTATGGTTCGGTTGAATAAAGAAAATAAGTATTTAAAAAAATAAAACATCCGGAGAAGTACACGATCTTGCATCTCATTACGCAGGGGAAGATTGCTTGCCTGGAAGATGTCGAACATCATGGCTGAAGAAGCCGAGGCAATGGTTTGGTCAGTCTACTGTAGAGCGCGCTGGGCCGCAGTAAACAATGTGATGATAGCCAACGTCAGTTGAACGGATATGACACAAGAGGAAGAAGAATACAATTGTTGAGACGTTAATTAAGCTAGTTAATCAAATAAAAAAGGTTATTTTGGTTTTTACGTTACTTTAAGTGATGCAATTCTCTTTTTTAGTTCTTAAGTAAAGATTCATCCAAGCTACAAAGTATGGAAGGCGCCGACTATTATTTTAATTCTAATATCATTTATTCGTAAAATACGATCTATAAGAGTAAAATGTATTAATGTTAGTAACACCTCTAAACAATTGTTTAATTATACATACATAAAACAAATTCAGTTTGAAAAACAATTAATAAAATAGTTAACTCTAGTTAAAACAATCCATTAACTCGATTTTGAATACAGTACAACATTTTGAGTTCTCAATTACTGACGCACTGACTCATTGAGAAGAAGGTGTTAAATTGTAAAAGGAAAAACATAAAATTATAAAAGAAAGGAAGAGATGGTGCACGTTTGTTTTTCGAGATTTATAAGAATAACTATTGTTTACATATCTACACCACACAAATAATAGATTTAAATACTAATTTAATGTATTAATTAGAAAGATATATGTAAATATATAAAAACAACTTTTTCGAAAAATATTGTTGAGCTATCGGGATTCGAATCTGGATCTCTTTCTAAACGGGGAAGGTGCATTATCCAACTATGCTAGAAATTTTCGAACTAATACATCTATCGTTCCATTATTTGAAAGCTATCTACATTGTTTTTACGGAATCTCAAATACTTTTGAGTAAACAGATAGCAAACGCTAGAATTAACAATTAGTTTTTATTAAATTTTTGGACACATTGATACAACTTATATATTATTAGGATAATGCACCTTACCCGTTTTGGAAAGAGATCCAGGTTCGAATCCCGGTAGCAACAACAATATTAAAATAAAATTGATTTTATATGTATATCTTTCTAATGAATACATTTAATTAGTATTTAAAATATCACAGAGCTATGTTCTGAATAATTACAACTTCACAAAAATAATGTTTTCTAAAAATAATAGATTTGTTTGCTATTATTGGTTTTTATTTCGGTACAAAACGATTACGAGTAATTTATGAATTATTTCTAATAACCCCGCATAACGCATGCCATATTTTGACGGCAGCTTCGTATGACGGAGGACACAGCGGTGCGCGCAACACGCCGCGGAGTGAGAGATTGCGCCTCCTTGGTCCTTCAACTCTGCCGAGCTCCAGTCGGACAGTATTTTTCATTCTTCACTTCGTTAAAAATTGTAGTCGAGTATTCCATTCCTATTGTATTGTATTGTATTCCTATTGTAATGAATAAATCAAGTATCCACAAGTAAGTACTTTCTTTAAAGGCTGAAAAACCTAAAGCAATGGATTGACCAGTCTACCGTGGAGTGTTATTTCAGGAGGTTATTTTCAAAATTGGTCAAATCCACTTTTTGAAAAAAAAGGACTTTTTAGGATTTTAATATATATTCAATATTTTTTGGTTGGATGAAACGGATTTGACGCTGTTTATTATTAAAATTATTAAAATTAACCTTAGATTTTCCACTATTGAAAATAAGTTATTCAAACGATTTGATCACATCATTTCAAATATTCTCAAGAGAGCGACCTTCAATTGTCAGTAAAAACAATAATTTGAAATTAACCATTTTTGAAAATCACGTCCTGATTTTTTATAAATTTATAAATAAATTCATTAAAGCGATTTAAATAAAATGTAGGAACAAAGTTGTTGTGATTTTACGATATATTATCATCTGCAGCAGAATATTCGAAAAACGTTGTCAAATTCAATCTCACTGTATGCGTGCAAATGTGTGTTAGTGCGCAATGTGTATGTGTGCGCGTTGGGGTTGGAACCCGCCTTCGAACTGTGAGCCCCCATTTATGTTACAGAGCCCCCTGTTAATTGTCGGTTCGACTAACGCGGAATGGCGAAGCTTATTATGCCCCTAGATGAATTATAAATTATCACCAGCGACCGCTCGAGCTCGGCCGAGCGGACAGCTGTGGGGTTGAGTTCAATGTGTATCCAGCCATCAAACCAAATACAAGGTAATGTATCACAAAGAAATTCAGATTTTATTAATTTTTATTATATATTCTTCTTCATGCGTCGTCTTCTATCGAAGGCTAGATATAAAATTATTATACTTATGAAATTAGCAAAATTAACTTTGTGGTTAAAATTCATTATTTTTATTAATTAACTTTGTTTCATTAACCACTTATTGAGTATAAATACATCTAACGATTTCGAAAAATACAAAGTAAATAAATAAAAGTAACAAAATTATTAATTTAATACTTAATAATTTTGTAGAATTAAAATCAATTTTTACTAAATTATCAAATTATACATTGCTTTTTAATGTCGAGATATACCTATAAGAATCACGTTAAAACAACCCACAATTAAAAAGCTGGAGCATTAACTTTTTGTATCCTTCAGAGACACTTTTTAGAAAATTTCAGGTTTTGGATATAAGACAGTTATGTGCTGAATATACTAACTAGCTTTCATAGGAAAATAAGCGCTCCATCTGTGAGGACTGAAAGATACTATCCCATAAGAGCAAATATGCTTAAAATAGTTCTAAGAATGAAAATTATTTTTGGTCAAAGATTATTCACCTTTCAAGCTCTCATAATATACAATCAAATAGGAAATAAAATTAAAACTTTAACTGACATTAAGGCTTTTAAAAGGGATGATTCAAATTGGTTGTTGAAATTATTAAGAGCAGATACTGAGAGTAAACTGTTTTATAAATACTTTTGTTTGTTTTGATCTTGCTTGTATGTGCTTACATCATATTGTATTGCACATTGGTATTTTATTTTTCTCTCTTTTTTATATTCTTTTATATATATTGAAATATTTTCACGTTTACTTGCCCTTTATGTTACGTATTCCATTTTGAGTTTTGATTTTCGAAAATGTATTTGTTTATCAATTTTCCCTAAAATAGGCTTGCCTAGTTGGGCAATGCATTTTAAAATGTATGTACGTATGTAAAATGTATTTGAGACGTGCCTATATAGAAGATGTACTAAGGTGCATACATAAAGAAGTCCAAAACTCAGAAATCAATGATGCATAGTGATGTTCGCTGAAGATTTTATACAAATCAACCCATAGATTGCTCCTGTGTCAGTGCAGTTTAAAGAGAAAATAAAAATAAATTCAATAAATGACCCTATAGATGGGGGCACAGTCACTCGCAGCTAATATATGAAGGAATGTATAGAATTGATATTAAGGGATATAAAATTAATACAACTGTGGGAGATTTATATCTCCTGCGAAAATGTACGGTTGTATCATAATTATTTGAGGCAAAGTTTTGATAATGGCATGTGTTACCGTACTGAAACATCGGCCTAGCCCATCTACAAAAACGCAATCTAATTCAGAGGAGATCCCAGGTCTATATACAGTACACAAATGGATAATAGGAGAGAAGTATTAGTTCTCTAATATTTTACTAATACTGAAAGGGAATCACGAGCCGGAGCTATATTTGCGAGAATATTATATATATCTTAAATTGATCAGGATTTAAAAGCACACTGTCAACAATCCCAAAAAATAATTATGTCGAAGTCTAGGTATTTAGTAGTTTAACGATTTCTATACATAAAAAAAAAAACAAAAAAAAATTCAAATGTGTAATCTTATTACGTATAAAATATATTAACTATATATATTTGTACAAATAAAATGTATATTTGTGCAATAATTGTTGAAGGTTTCAAGAGAAATAGTCCCTTAGTGGACCGACAATATGACACCTATATTTTTTATGTGCGTATATGAATAGAATTTTACAATTGATAAACCTTGATATTATATTAGAATTCAAAATTAAACGTAGTGTTACTGTAATTCATGTCAATGTACTCGTATTTTGCTATTATAATATATTTTCCTAAGATATAAAAAAAATAATTTAGAGCGTGTTTTAAAAACAGGCCCTGGGGTCGAAGCGCATCAAAGCCAAATGTCAAAAGTGTAATTTTGGGGTGACATTTTTAAAGCTTGCAGGTGTTTAGGGAAGCGACAACCACCTACTCATTATTTGTCGCTAGTGTTAGGTATAGGTACGGCTTGCAACTTAATTTAATCATATCTGTTAGAATATTGTTACAATAAAATCTGGGGAATAATCGACGGGGCTTATTTGCTGAAACATTTTAAAGAAATGAAATATTGGTTTTCGACGTTTACTACGAAAATGCATTTTTTTAAAAATACCAATACGGTGTACACAACATTTCAAAAACTATTTCACAATCGGCTTCAAATTTTTAAAGGCTTATTCTACACATAGACTGCTGAATGATCGAATGATTTTTTTTTCGATGAAATTTGCTATTTTATATTATTAAGGAAAAACGACAATTTTTAATGTCAAAAAAAGTGATTTTTCAGTAAAACCACTGCTATTTTGGTCAAATTCAAAATTTCGAAAAATCCTTCAATCATCTTCTAACATAATTATTTTTTTCGTTTATTAAGATGAAGTTTTCTTAAGTTATCGTATACACCGCAAAAAAAAAGTTTCCGGAGACTTGCTGTATCTCGGCCATTTTAAAATATGTGAGGCGCGTTTTTTATGGAAGTATCGGAATTCTTTTTTTAAAGAAACACAGCATTATTTTTATAACATTTTACTTTCTTCGGACGCTACACACCTTAAACTACTTCTCAACATAGTCGCCACGATTATTAAGGTACTTGTCATAACGGGGCACTAATTTTTGTATGCCTTCATCATAGAACGACGCCGCCGGGGATGAAAACTATATTTGTACTCCGTCTTTGAGTTTATCATCGTCATCAAAACGCTTGCCACCAAGGAACCGCTTCAGATGAAAGAAAATATGGAAATCATTTGGCGTCAAATCAGAACAAAACAGGATACACTAGACGATGAATGTCAGCTGGTTTCATGTTTCGTGCATTCAAGAAACAAATCACGAACCGTATCTCATAGTCGGCGGGCTGATCTATTGTCTTGAATATTTCAACTACTCACTACAAGATGGCCACGCTATGTGAATGTCTCTAACGTTGAATGTAGTGAGTCACAGATTAATGAAACCATTGAGCATGCGCAACATCGCAACTGCAGCCATACACCGGGAATATCCGGCAACAGTACTTACTTAAAAATTGCGCCTCGTATATTAAAATAATTTAATATATTAAGTTCAATATTGGCGGTTTGTACTATAACATCATGCTTTGTTTGGGATTAAAATAAACATTTAAGTTGTGATTTTTTTTTTCGGATTTTGACTGTGATAAGTGCGCGTTACCCCTTAATCGAGATCTGAGTTCCATGCTTTTATCTCGGTACTTCTCATTCAATTCAATAATTTTACTCCTGTTACTCTCCTAGGATAACTAATTTCGGCTGCCTGGATTCTCAATCTCGCTCTCCGCAAGGATCCATATTTGCTGGCTATATATTAAAATGTAGTAACAATCAGCTTGATAAGAATTATACTCAACTCGGATATTTTTAACCCCGCTCTATAAAGGCACCCCTAGTAGCCCTGGACTATGTAACCTTCCTATCTCCCGCGGCCAAAAAATTCTACTCAGAGGTACTTGAATTTATCGACTTTAGCTGCGCCCCTTGGATTTTTATCGTACATAAATTCCATGCAATGTAATATTTAATCTAAAAATTAAATGAATCAACTAGAAAGACATACAGAAAAAAAATATTTATCGAAAATAAATTTTAGTTGCTACCGTAAAAATTGCAACTTCACAACAAAATTTCTGTTTTTTTAGTATATTACGGATTATTAATATTTTCATTAGTATTTTTCATTTGATTTGTTTATTTATTTTTTTGATATCATTTAATATTCGTAATTAATTTATATTAAAATAACCATTTTAAATTTTCAGCCCAGCCAGTTTCACAACCCTGCCTCATCAAAGTTCATTCATTATCCATCTTCATGAACATCATTGATCCTAAAAAGGGAGCTGAAACAAAAATTTCAGATAATTTTTATCGAAATACCACAAGAGATTGTGCTTATAGAATCAAATGCACGAGTTTACAGCACTGGAAGGCGCTTTTTTATTTTAGCACCGAAAGGGAAAGGTTATGAAATCGAAATAAATATCCAACCTATGAAGTTTTAATTCAAAATAAATGCATCAATTGAAAAGATATACATACAGATAAACTCAATTTATAGAACAAAATTTTTAGCTACCATTGGGATTTGAAACAGGGTTTCTTCCTATCCGGGAAAGTCCGATAACAAATTACACTACAAAATTTTCGAACATATATATATGTAGCAGGTATTTCAAATTTTAGTTTACCGATCGATTTACGACTATGTTTCGTTTGTGTCACATGGCTTGCTCACTGAGATCTTATAACTTTGAAGAATATGGACATTATTATTATTTAAAGAGGCTCGTCTTATACGCCAATTATCATATTGGTCTATATATTCTGTCTAGTACTTTTTTCACTAGGCTTGTCGGCCTTGGTGAGTGTAAAATTCTAAACCGTAGGTTAGTACAATGTTTTGTAATAACTTACGGGAGTATATCCAAAAGGCATTAGTGTGCTTGTTCACTGGTGATATTTGTATTTGTTACCAAGACACACAGACTGACACCTTCAAAACAACAAAAGCAAAAGACTAGAGAGATATCTTTCTTATCTTTAGATATTAGGATTGTTTATGGATTGTGCGTGATCAATATTATTAATAAAAGTTAATAAAAAGTTGAAGCGCAATATTTTTAACATATTCAAATCTTTATTTATAATATTTTTTTTATTATACAATAATATTTTAATACAATAATATTTTACAATAATACTTTAATTTATTAAAATAGATAAATCTAGGCATGTTTAAAACCCCGATCGCTTGATCGGAGTGCTTACTTATGCTGTTTCCTAACAGAATGACATTTGAAAGGTTTTGAACACGGTTTAGAGTTGATCGAAGCATCTACTAATGCACATTTACTAATGCACATTTTACTACCTTACGTGTTGTTTTCATGATTGTTCTTTGGGTTCGAGGATAACGCATTTTTATTATGATGGATTCATTTTACCTAAAGACGTGGGTTAAACGAAAGTACAATGTAGCATATAGTTTATATAATAAAATATCATGGTAATAGCCTAACCTAAGTCTATACCTATTGCACGCCACTGGGTATCCTTATGTCTGGCGCGTGGCTAAAATATCTGAAGAATCGAAAACGTGTGGTTAAGGTTAGACCCTGCTCGATGTTTAATTCCTCTTTGATCTTTGGCGAGGTATTTATTAATTTATGGGGAAACCGACAGCACTTACTATTGAGAATCAAGTTACACATGAGTATCAACTAGGATAGAGACCATCTTACAAGTTTACACAGATTATACTAATTATGTAAATTGCTGCACAATAACATACAGAGATAATCAAAAGATGGGAGGGGGATTAGGAGTAAAAGGGAAAAATAGGATCTGAAAGAAACAAAAAAAGATAGGTAATATAAAGATATATTTAAAGTGTATATAATAATATGTACGTATTACATATACATACACATTTACACGCGTTATTTATTTATTTATTCTTAATATAGTGCATACATAAGTATTTTTATATATGTTCTAATCAAGATCAAAATCGTTCCTATTTACTAAAACTTTCACATATTTGCTTAGTTTCATTATGAATCTATGTATATACATTTTCCTCCTTTCTTATGTTTTCTGACATCGGACTGTACATCATAGATTTCTGAGATTTAGCTTTCTTCTTGAATGGCAGTCTCAGTCAATCTTTTCCTCTTATGTGATGTTCGTGCTTATGTTGATTTTCATTAATTTGTATTATAAATTATGCCGACATTTTCTTAGTGAGGATTTTGTAAATAAATATCATTACATTGAAATACATTTTCTGTTTAAAGGTCATCATATTCAGATCTTTCAGCATTGCACTAATTCGAGTAGGTATATCTATTTTTTTTATCGTATTACTCTCAAAGTTTTATTTTGCAACACAGACAATTGTTGTATTTCTTTTACAATGACCAAAAACAAAAAGCTGCTGCTAAATCTTCGGATCCTTCCAAGAAGTAAGATTCTTTTTAGTTACTTCTTCAGGAATTTTGCACTGAAGAATAGCGCTCTATAAAATGCAGAAAAATAACCCTTTCACGCTTTGAGCATGTTGCTAGAAGAAATTGAGATAGCCCGGAGAAATTGGTGATCACGGGCAAGGACGCAGGCTGAGTGGTCGACCTCCAATAAAATGGATTGACCAAGTCTGAGAAATGACCGAAAATGCTATACGTTGCATTAACAAGGCCCAAGATGAGTAGAAGCAAACAGTTCACCCTGTGAGAACCGCGATGCTCAGTTAGGAGCACAACGATATAGAGAGAGAGAGATGTTTGAAAGTGTTTACCATGAGTTGGTGTTACAGAGAGAGAGGTTCAGGGTTGGATTGAACTGGTGGACATTCCAGATACTCTCAAAGAGATGCGCTGAAAAAAAATCTGGACAATAAATTGTAGAAGTAGTTCGTTAATGTAGTAATGTGACATCAGTGGTGTTTCTGCGATCACCAAGGAAGTGAAGTTGAAGATGATAGCTTATTTTTTGTTACAAATTAAATGCATCAATTAGAAATATATTAAAATATTTTGGTTGCCATTGGGGTTCGAACCAGGAACTTTTCCTAGCCGGGGAAATGCGTTGACCATTACACCATGTCAACCTACTAAGTTAAAGACTAATTTTTGAACCTATATGTTACAGTAATTTATATTCATATCTATTATTATACATTTATAAGCAATTCATTTTATATTTCGGAGAATTTTTATCAGAATTGAAATCAAGATATCGTATTTGATATCATATTTATTTTCAATAATTTTGTCAATAGCGAAAAATTGCAATAAATAAATCTGCAGAGCGATGTCAAACTTTACATGTGAAGATTCACGTGGTGTCGTAGTCCAGTTTCAAGACACTGACTAAAAAATGCAACAATTCTGCATTTCATTCTTCTTGGTGCCTTGTTCTTCCACATCCGTTCAAAACATGTCAAAAAATGTAATAAAAATAATATTTTAACATTTTTGATTTAGTAACTAACCAGGGTTACCCAAGCGTACTATGGTGGATTCGCTTGAAAGCAACTATGTTCTGGAACAGTGCTCCAAAACCGGTTTCAAGAGAACGGCGGATCAAACATAAAGCTTGCAGCGCGATAACGTCTCGTGTGTATTCTCCTGGTGGGTATCTTACGTTTTCATTGAAAATTATAGCTTATTAAAAATAAAATGTTTACTTATTGCTGTTGGGAAATAACAAACTACGACACCAGGAACTGGCTGGCTCAATGTGTGAGGTATTTTTAAATTTTGGGTTATTCAACGAGTACCCCTACAAAATATTTCACGAAAACTGCGTTACAATATTTTTACCAGCATCAAGATCGTTACCAGGCTCCTCAAGTTATTGAGTATTTATCGTCTTGAATGTTTTGTCAAATTGTCAAATAAATATATTTACTGATTTTTTGCAATAAAGCATAAAATATTGATTTATATTTGATAATATTTTTAATACTAGCTTTTAGCTGAGACATTTTTTAATAGTTATATTTATATTTTGTTTATGTTTTTCTGTATCCTCGCCTCTCATGCATGAGTTTTAATTTAATTAACTTTAATTTTATTTATTTGCATGATTTAACGAATATTTTATTGGGGCAAAAAAAATTGCAGGGGTGGTGTGATACATATGTCTGCGACATGTGACGCGTTTTTTTTTACTTCGAACAATAGAGCCACAAATATCAACAACACAATCAGTGATTTTATCACATTTAGATCAGTGATTGAGTAGCTTATATTTGATAAATTCATGAATATAAACCACGTGACTCAAGATGTTAATACTTAAGTCTGAATATTTTATTTTTCAACATTATAAACAATCGACCCCTACTACGTAGAGTATCTTAACCAACGATCAAATAGTTCAGTTTAAGTATTTTATTGCCAGTAAAAAATCTTAAATGTAACTTCTAAATATACTTGAATTGAAACTAAATCGATTTACAGTGAACTTGACAATTTTTAAATTGGTCTCCTAGATTATTAGATATTTTATTGTTGTTTTGTTATTAATACTTTGATGACACCATACAGAATTAATTAATTTTTTATAATATTTAAAATGTGGTCATCAAATCTTTTATAAATGCTCATCGTACGCGTGAGTTACAATTGACTGCTCATCGCAATCTACTCCTAATCAGTGGCGTGCAGTAGATATAGATTTAGGTTATGCTGTTACCATTGATATTATACAATCATATACAATTTATGAACTGCAATATATGTTGTACATAGGATTATGATTTTAGGAGGATGATTCGTTTAACCAACATCTTCAAACAAAATGAATCCGTCGTTTATATGACCCTACCATGTATTTATTTGTAATTTTATAGTGGTTTCAAAGTTTTAACATAAATTAGTATCTTCTTTCTCATATAAAAATCAATATAAAAAATGTATGGACATTTCTAAGAATACTTTTTATGACTGAACATGATTCTTTTATTCTTTAAAAATCCTTCACGTAATAATTAAACGAAAAAAATATTTTTATTAAAAGTTAACGTTCTGCCAATTGCTTTTTGTTTTTCCCAAATCAAAAACAAATTCATGCACCAAATGCACATCGAACTCCAAGAACGACCATGAAATTAATATGTTAAAAACAGTAAGATAGTATAATTCGTAAATTAGTAAAAGGAAGTAGACACTTCAATGATTTGCACTCAATTGTAAACCTTTCTAATGTTATTCTGTTAAAAATAGCATAAGTAACGGCTCCATACAAAACCGATCAATCAAAATGAATTTTTAATTTACTAAATAGCCAATTATATGACTTGGGTAATTCACTAGCTTAAAAGTAGACGATAGTAATGTAGTAATATGTAGCTGCAATGCTTCGATTGTAGCTATTAATTAGTGCTTCGGGTATAGCGTTGGGTTGTCGTGGTATTTTTTAGAACTAAGCCATTAAAGTTTCTATTGTTACACAGATGGCGCTAATTGTAATAAATGCGTAAATATGCATTCATGGTTCATATTGTAGATTATTTAATATGTATATTTGATTCCCAGAATTTTTAGTAATGCACAGCTTTTTTGCTTGTATTCACTGCACGCCTCTGCTTCCAAGAGTACTTCATATACATTATATAGTGGGTACGAATTGTTAATAAAATGCCAATTGTATATTAATAATAAAAATGAAATGTTACAGTGAAAGTCTAAACAAGTTAAATAAAATTCACATACTAAAGAAGAATGCATTGGAATATATTATATAATAACGTAAGTACATAGAATTATAAAAAATATGTTGCGTCTCGTGTTGAGACTTTTTAACGTGTAGTTTTTAATGTTTTATGTCTCTAGAAACCTGCTCTGAATGATGTTATTTTTATACAACCTGAACATAAAAATGTACAGATTTCAACAAGTTATTATATACTACATAATGATTGAACACTTTACGTAGAAGGGGTTGTTGGCGTTAAAAGTCCATCGGTCATCTGGCATAACATTGATAAATATTTTATTAAGGGTATGAGTTAACGTTAATAAATTTAATACTTTTATTAGTAATATTATTAACTCAATTTTTAATAGTTTATTAAATATATTTATCAATCAATTTATAATAAAGTAAAGAATTAACAAATTAGATTTAATAAATGATCGCTTAAATGGTATGGTCATGAAAAACGAATTAATAAGGAGATAATGGTTAGAAATATTTAGTTTAGCGAGTTAGCAATGTTTTTAATTATTTAACTCATTTCTTGCCATTTCATTGTAATTAATAAGTATTATTTAATCAAATACTTCTTTAATAATTTTACATAAATTAATAAAGCATCACCAAACAAGCGTTCAGAATAATCACATAATAATTTTAGTAGAATGAGTTTAACTTATTTAGTAATATAAAAAAATATATTTGCGTGTAGTTAAAATAAATAAATATACCTATTTCTATTTACAAGTAACTCCACGATTTTTATAAAATAAATTAATATACTTTTTTGGAATTATTAAGTGAAATACGGATATTTCATCAAATACGGAAAATAATAATAAATTAGGTCCAGGTTCGATTCTTAGCACCAACGAAATATTTTTTCAGTGAATTTTTTTTTGTACAACTTTCTATTGCATTAAAATACCACAGAACTATGTTCTGAAATTGCAACTTCACAATAAAATGTGTTTTCATTATAAATATTTTGTTTAAAAATTCTTGTCATAACAATTTTTCATTTCATCAGTATCATCGTTATTGGATGGGTTTTAAGGCCCGTGATATCTCAATGAGACTTTGATGTCTGAGTATGCACATGCGATGATGATTCATAGAACGATATGTATTGAATTCTGTATTTACCTTTACCCCCTTTAGAGACGAGAGAAATTTCATCCGCGGAGTAAAATAGCATTATTGAAACGGCACATACAAGAGATAAAAATGTAATAAATCTTAAATATATTATTTAAATAATGTTTTCATACTAAAATACTGATCCCTCCATCTATTCTTAAAAGTGTAAAAAATCGTACACGAGTATCTGAATGATTAAGTAAAAAACGTGAATAAAAACAACTAATTAAATTATTATTAATTATGTTAAAGTCCGACTCTCTGACTTGCATGTTTTTTAAACGTCACTCTTCAAAATGCAGATGTCTAAAAAAATAAATGTAATAATTTGGTAAAATTAATTTCGAAAAGCTTACGCAAAGCTGTTAACAAAATAAGCTCGAAAATAGAATTCCCCCCCGGTGCGACGATATAACTTTAATAAAATGCTTATTATATGAAACAGTTTGTAGCAAGTGCGCATGAAGAATGCGCCTTCACAGTGCGAGGAGCCAATTTGAGCTACAGGGTACCTCTGGCTGCACATATTACACATTGCTCGTATCCAGAGTGTGTAAAGATAGTCATCGGATCGTACGGAGCTGGTCGGTTTCTGGCATTAATTCACGGGACTGGCGCACCGTTATTGGTCGTATCTGTCGTGTTATCAGGTACACATTTAAATATGACAAAACGTCGTTCGGTCACTGGGCCGGGAATATTTGCATAATGCGGTCGTTGGAAAGAATGCTTAAGGGCCATTGTCGTTGATGGTGCGTGCGTCAATTAGCCCGGAAAAATTATCTAGCACGTTATATATTCGTGCACACTCGCGGTGGCCACTTGTTCGAGCACGTGTTATTTCATTTTATTTTAATGAAACAGATCATATGAAAGTTTGTTAATTATCTTAGAGAGTAGTCCAATCTTAGCAACCCATTGATTATTATTAGAAATTTAACGATTCACAAGTTATTTGAACTTTTGAGAATTTCAGAAAAGAAATTAACATATAAGTTTTAGCTTATATGATAGCTACATTATCACAGTATACGTATGACAAATTTCATCAAGATAAGTTGAGTATTTATGGCATAGCGCTCATTTTTGTAAATACAGGTTACAAACTTTCTTGATTACGTGATTAGTAATGTACCCACTGCAAAATTTTGACGAAATAAAAAATAAAAAACGGAATTCGAAATTTAGAAAATTGTTGTATTATTTTTTGGTCAATACCAATAATAAAAAAAACAGCTTGTTATTCTTTATTATTTATTGTGTAAAAAAATAATAAAATAATAAATAATAAATAAATATAGTATTATTAAATTAAATTGTTGTTTAGTTGCCTAAAATATGTTTAAAAGAAGCAGAGATCACTTAAAGCCACGTCCCCTAGTTCCCTAATCTCGGTACAACTTTTGTACTAAAGTAGGCTGCAATTGAGAACGCTCGCTCGGACTCCACGCTCTTTGGTGAAATCAAAATTAATAATGAGTACGGATTCTAAAATTTTTCCTTTAATTTGGTGCTTGTTGAGTTGACTTAGACGGTATGTCGGACGTCAAATTCGACTGAACTTTGTTCTCCAACTTTTGCATTAATGACTGGGACTGAGCATAGTTATTAGTTGGTACTTCTAAAATCACTTCTATATCGTCAGATTCCGAATGGGCGGCCACGGAAGCTTTCATATTTCTGTTGATCAATATTTATATATTAATATTTGTGCAAAGCTTTTAATAACTATGCTATTTTTTCGTTAGTTTGATGAAAGATTTTTGAATCTCACTTTTTCCACAGTTGTGTAAATACTGAAAAGTTCCAGATACATTTATTCGATTTTGGTTTATTTGATCTTCTAAATTGTACTTCAATTTATTTATTTATTTAGTGAGAGCTCATCAGATCTCAAATTCTCGAGCATAAAAGACAATGCTGCAGAAGATTTGAATTCTTTCGACAAAGGGCGTCAACGGTATGCTTCACTGGGAAAAGTGCAGAAATAATGTTGTTAATCGACATTTCAGCATCTGAATATCAATATCAGACGCGATGTCAATCTATGCTTTTCTAACACAGTTTTTTAGGTGGCTAAATCTTTCAAGCATTTTTAGGAAAAATCTCTTCAGAAGAACCCTATTGTATTGCGATTAGTTATTGTGGAGCTGTTAGTGTGTGATCGTAACAATATTTTATTTTTATATACTTATAATTTGCAATGAAATTTTAAGAATTCTAAATTATATTTATGAGAACGATTTCCAAATTTCGTGTGCAATCTCTGCCCTAACCGTAGGAAAAATTGGACTACTGTGTTTTGAACACTTGTATTGTAAAGGGTATTTATTTTGGAGATACAGAACTTTAAAATGAAATTACACCTACAAATTGTGGTACTAGCCATGGTATTGACTTTATTGGAAATATAATTTTATGTCAATAACGTTTAACTATGATTTTGCGCATATGGGCACCGCGACTGGCTCGAATAAAGCGCAATCTGGAAAACCAGTTATCGACCACTTTTTGGAGCAGTTGGGGCCATATATCGGCAATAAGAATAACTTACATAGACTAGTAACTTCACATATCTCCACGGAAAATAATGCAAAGTTGTTAAATTATACGATCTTGTAGGTCGATTCACAGGTCCATTACGCAAATTATGCGCTCATTGAATGTTTCCTTCAATAAATTGATTGTGGCGGACACTGCGGGGCATGTTGCGCCATCTTGTTGAAATCAGAGCTCTTCTAAATTAATGCAATTTAATTGGGGAACGAAAAAGTCAGCAATCATGGATCTGTAGCGCTCTTCATTTACTGTAACGTTCAGGCCGGCATCATTTTTGAAGAAATAACTTCTTCTTTGGTGCGCACTGTACGACGTCTCTGAGGATGCGTATTATTTATTAGAGTATGCGTGGTGCAAAAAAAAATCATGGTTATTCGAATTACTTGCTCAGATGGAGGATTATGTCGACCGTAAAATGTGCCTAGCGCACGGTAAGTTTTGCGGACTGTAATTTTTATGTTACACGCACGTGTTGTGTATGCCATGGACGGCGAGATACACGAACGTCTCCATTCTGTAGGAACTGAACATAAAGGACAAACTATTAACCTACAGCCTGAGATGAGTTCTTAAATTTTTTGGACATTTTGCCAGAAGGGAAGAAAGCTTGGAAAGCGTGGAAGCCACGTCGAAGGACGAAGAGGAAGACGAAGAAGAGGAGAAAAGACAACATACACTTCTCTAGAGAGAGCCTTAAGGTCTGCATTACTGCATCTGGTGGAGGAGTACAGTCAAGAGGTGAGAGTTCATGATGATCGCGATCCTCAGTCATGAGTGACCGACGTGAGTGACTTTTTATATAAAAAAAACATGTTTTCTATTTATTTATGTTTTTAATAGCTTTACGTAATATTCTACAAATAATATTTACCGTGCTTGTTTAAACATTTGTTTGTAAAGATATCATGGATTTAAAACATTTTTTTAAATGGTACATCGTAACCTAAAATATATAAATAAACAATAAGTCCAACCTAATAGGTATCCAGAGACAGACCTTTGGCTTAGTGTGAGTGATACTATCGCATTGTGTCAGTGTATTGATGCCTCTCAGCATTAAGCGTCCAGGTCAGCCAGATCTCAAGAGCGTCACAGGTCTAGATGACACAGCGAGGTATGGTAAAGGAAAAGGTCGAAGGGTCGTAAGCGCGATGAGTGGATACGCAACCAAACAAAAGTTTCAAGATTATGAAAAAGTAAAAATGGTAGAGGGCGGGGTATGAAGCCAGAGTAATGAAACGCCCTAGCAGCAGGGGGCTAGGAACAAAAACTTGTAAAAAATATGCGGAAGCCTGAATGATGATTTGTTGAATGTCAATTAGCTCTACAAAATGTTCAAAATTAGCACGGGCGAAGCCCAGTAAGGGTGACAGTACTTTTATATAAATATATATAAATTTATTTTTATTATCAAAAAAAAAAAAAAAAAGTATTAACAAAAGTACTGTCCGTTTAAAGCAAAACAAATTGGTAAAGATTTATACTGCATTGGAAAGAAAATTTTCTGCTCTACAAGATATTGTGTTTACTTATACGTTACATTAATTATTTTGTTTAATTACAGACCTTCAAAACGGAATATCAAGTATACAAAGGTGAGCACTTTTGACACCTTCTTCTGTTTGCGTTCAATCAAGGGAATAACGCATAAAATAAAGAATAAAAAAATTTTAGAACGATGGCAAGAAGTTGTAAATAATGAAGGATAATACATTATTGACTAATTTGTTGTAATTTTTTTGTTGTTGTGTCGTACTATACGTAGATCGTGTCAAATTTTAACTTCCAATGGGAATAAATTGTGTATGGTCATTGTAGCTTAATTGGTAAAGAAAATTCTGGGGTCGAGTCTCAGTTTCGATTATATTTAAATATAAATAATTTATCTAAATTTACTTTTAAAATTAGCAATATTAACTTGGTGGTTAAGATTCATATTTTTTATGAATTTAAAAAAATTTAAAAATAGATTCTGGTGAAGAAACAATACTATATTTTTAGTTAGTTATGACATCCTGAAGAAAGAAAAGTGTTTTCCGAAACCGGTAGATGTTTTTTAAACTCAATTGTGGTTAATAAAACAAAGATAATAAATAAAAAGTATTATCTAAATTTGTTTAAATAGATGCAGTTGGTAATATATAATTATTGTTTCGTCGACATACATCCAACCGCACTGGGTGCACGGATCACAGTTGGTGCACCTCATTAAGACCTCCATCCCTAAACCGATCGGAATCGTTTGGTTATGCAGCGAAAATACAACCAAGGAGCGACTTCAACCCGTTTATTGACACTATTTTTGGCACATTTCATTTTCTCCGAGTCAGGGCCAAATTCGAAATACACATCCCGTCAGGCTGACAGGTTGAGCGAGCGCTTGTTATTTTTGGGTTCTACATTCCCACATCGTACTTACCATTTTTAAATGATAAATCTAAATATATATTGAACGTGATTCAGTTTTAATATTTTAATGGTGAATTAAAAAATACTGGGTTAAAAATTTATATAAAGAAAACTCGAATCGTTAAAAATGTGATCTTAGAATTGGTCGCCTGAATAAATATACATTTAGAGCAATTCATCTCCCAAACGGAGCACTAGATGCTTGAATTTGGTCTTTAAACGTATGGTAATACATAATATACGAAGAATAATAACTGTTTTGTCCAAGTGCAATATACTTTCCTCAAACATAAACACATCTACTTGTGCCAACCACCTAATTTGTCAGTTAACTTTCCAGTGTTTGGCATTATCATATTTTATTTAATCAATTTATTACATTAATTTCAATAGCCTTATCACGTACTATTTTTAGCTATCCTCACTTAGTTAAAAATGCCAATATTGAATGTGAAAAAATGAGACCTATATGATTGATAAAAAATGAGCTGAGTTTAGGATTTAGCTCCATAAAAATTATTTAAATTATATAACTAGCAGAGGGCAACTATTAATAATGATTTCGCTAATGTATGTAATAAAGGTAATGTACACTTCATTTCAAATTGAATATATCGTGACATTACAAAACTAATTACAACGTCAGATTATTTTATGCCAACGACGTTGCTGTCATGAACAACAGTACATTTTGCAATACGCGCGATTTTCACAGTGGTTGGGTCGGTTCTTTTCAATAGCGTATTTGGTGTAAGTCAACAGATCCTTCTCAACATCTGTGCCTGGCTGGAAATCAAAAAGTTACAAGGGTAAATACTTAAATTAGCTATTCAATAATTAGTGCACTGTAATTCTTAAAATTTGTTTGTAGTTAATAGTACGATGAACAATCTATCTAGAAATTAGATATTTCTTTTTCGCTTGGATAAAAGTAATATGTTCGACTGACAATGATGTTTTGGAGCATGTTTCCTGGATGAACGATGCTTAATCATTTCATTGCGACATTCATTTCGTAAGGTGGATCTCGGGTGCAACAGACGTGGGATTTTGTAGCGGAGGATTGCAAATCGGACCAAAATAAAATGGTCATGGAGTTCGAGGTTAACCGATCCTTTCATGTCAAAGTCATGATATTCGTATCATCCCTATGTTGTTAATTTATTCTTGTACTTCTTGGTTCTAATTGAAACTCAATATATTTGATGCGAGAATAATAATGTTGTATTCTTAAAAAAATATTTTAGTTGTAACCTATTTTAGGTTAGCCACAGTTTATTAGTAAATTATTATTTATATTTTTATTTATTAACTTTGTTTTATTAACCATTTATTGAGTTTAAATAGATCTACCGATTTCGAAAAATACAATTTTCTTCTTCAGGATGTCAACGTTAACAAAACAAAGTTAACAAATAAAAATAGGAATTTTAACCGCAAAGTTAATTTTGCTAATTTCAAAAGTATTATTAGTAAATTATCCAATCTTTTGTAAGACGAATCGAATACACGTCAATTATATTTAAATGTTTATCGATGCAGTATGCAAATCTTTGTACTAACTTTGATTGTTGAACAGATTCTTTGTTTATTTATTATTATTTATTATTGTATTAACAATAAATTTTCCCAGTTTAAAGGACAGGGAGTTTAGGACAAATCAAGGAAGGTATATAACTCTGATTTATGAAACCATTCGTTTTTATGTCTCCTGACTAGCTGGTGAGGAGGATAGAATGCCGATTTATACCCTCCTAATATATTTACATTTTGTTATTGAATATATAAAAGAGAAAACAATTAATTTAATTTAACTTATTTACTTTGGCGAATATGACACAATAGTCCAGTAAGTCATAGATAAAAGATGGAGAAGCGTAATATAATAATATAATCTATAATAATGGATTAATCAAAAACAGAGAACACACTGAGTCCAAGCATGCCCTTTAAAGACCACTATATGTTCCCGATGTTTGAAGATATCACATATCTAGGGTAAAATTTGATCAAAGGCAATGAAAAGATCCTAGAAATTAGAAAAAGGGTGAAATCATGGAATGTTCACAGGAAAACTAATTATATAAACCTATTTTCCGTACCATATTGACTAACAGGTGTGAAGCGTGGACTATCCACGTCAAGTTGGGAGAATTGTTGAAACAGTTTTGGATTCATGGACTTATGTGGGATGAAGATGTTTGGAGACTAAAGACACAATGACGTGCTGCACAGCGTTCATCAGAATTCCAAACTCTTCATCTGTATGGCATAAATAATACAATTAATCATTCAATATCCCGCTATTTTAGTGAAGAGAGTTAGTCCGATGGTGATCTCGTTGTTTAATATACATTAGCACATTATCCAAAAAAATTTCACCACCGAAGTGATGGGTCAAATAAAACCACAGATAAAGCATATTTCTTGATTAGTCGCCTTGCCACACTGAGAGGCGAGATTGTTTACCAACAATCCAAAATTAAGTTTTACCACAGGCGATGGTAAAAAAGTTACTATAGTAAAAACTACCCTAGTAAAAAGTTACTAGTGATCACACAACCGATTCTTATAATATGCCTCAATCACACGTTTAAAGCAACTCAGTGAGCCATGGAAAATACTAACTTTCACTCGCTTTTTTTTTTGCTAAAGGTGCATATCCACAAAGTTTCCACGCAGTGCATGTCTCGCTCTTCAAATAACACTATAAAGCCATTGGTTCAGTCATTAATTGTAACATTGTATGTACATGCATTTAACGTATAAAGAATATTGAACTAACCGTAATTCACTCTCATATCTACTCTCGCGTTTCACGTGGACTCGTGGTCACGCAACTTAATTTCATCCTTGTGCCCACAATCCGCATATTATTTATGCAGGTTAAGCACAGCTGTATAAATACGCAATTAACTTGTCACCTGTTAACGAATATACGTCATTATTATTGTTGTTTTTATTATAACTCCCGCAATATGTAGTTCTTTTTAATTTTTCTAGGTTGCGTAAAGGAATTTTATCATAGAATGTATTTTTTCGGAGAATTCACGAGTGTATGCAATATGAAATGAATAAAATAAAATAAACGTACAAAATGTGTCGTTATTCCATTATCTCCGCGTTATTGAAAAGTTAATATGTCTTAGTGGAGTTTTTTTATGGTAGAGCTCGAGGCTTTAGTGTAGTGTAGTCCGAAATGAGTAGCTTTAGTTCGTTTGACACTTGTTTTCTTGACTTATTAGTGCATCTATAATATATGCCTCTCTGTGGAGGTCTATCGCCTTCACAATTAAGCTCCTGACAGTCTCATAAACACGCTCGGTACCGACGACAATATGTGCCAACAACACGCGCGCGCAGCCGTCCAAAAGGCCGGCTCCTAAGCGCCGCTCCTCTCGTTGCTCGATTCAGACTTTTTATAGTATATTTCCGCAAACGCTCCTGAGTGTTGACTTTGTATTCTAAGCAGTGCTCTAACTAACTAACTAACTTACCATCACATCGTTTCCCCGCGGGGGTAGGCAGAGAGGATAGAGCGCCACACTTCTCTGTCCTGACACACAATTCTCGCCTCGTCCACATTCATACATCATACATCATTATCTAACAGGACCATCTGGTTTATGTGATCGTGCCAAGTCTTCCACGGACATCCCCTATTTCTGGTGTAATCAACACTTGCGTCATATATCTTTCTTACCATTCTCTCCTCATTATCATATGACCAAACCACCTAAGTGACCCTTTCTTAATCTTACTCATTATACTAACATTAGCTTTACATTCTTTTCTTATTTCTTCATTCTTTACTCTGTGCTCAATCAGCAATAAATTTGTGTCAACCGAAAGGAGTTACCCTTCTTAAACCTACTCTGTGTAATACATCTCCGCCATCATTATCAAACGAACATGTGAATGATGACAGGGTATTGGGACACTCATCATTAACATCATAGCAAATTCTTTTGGTTCAGCTGCCATACGCCCTCTTCAAATTTAAATATATATCCAAGCAAAGCACATATTTCATAATTATTAAAACAACAAAATTGGCGACCTCGTTGATCCTGATCCCGTCTTTGTTTACAACTACATTCCTCATACCTCTTCAATGGTAATATGCTGAGAAACTGGAACAAGATACGCGTCTTTTTAATTTTGGTGACTTACAATTTTTAAGTGTTGGAAGCAAAAGCACCCTCCGCCCCTGGTAGTTTGGTAACTTTATTTAATACTCAACCTTTCGAACTGGCTTATTAGTTTCGGCTCGAATTCAAACTTCCTGACTTTCGAGTGTTCGAACTGATTTAATGGAGTCAAAAGCTTCGTATTAAAAATATAACCAATCTACCGATCCAATTAAGTCGAAAACGGTTTAATTAATATTTTTTACTATCGTTAAATATTTACGTAGGTTTTTTTTTGTTATTTGATAAGGTAACGCGGAAAATTTTGACAAAAGATTTAAAAATTAAAATACATGATTACATAGTCCTCGGAGATTTTGTTTCTAATAACCGGTTATTCTATTATCCGAAAATTACTATCTACACAAAGGTAAAATATTAATGAATATTTTAAGCACATATATTTAAGTAAACTATTAATTAATTGTATACTTACATAAAATAAATGATTTTCAAGCGTATTTTATAATCTTTCATTTCAAATAGTCCCTACCTAATTTTAGTATGTTTACTAGTATTCATAAACAAACTATTAATTTAGTTATAACGCGGGTTTACAAGGGGCGTATCTGATCATATGATAACCGCGGTATAAATGAACTGTCCAAAATTACGATTTTTTTTAACGAAAAATAACATATTTTCTTTATTATGTTTATACATTTTTATAAAAATATAAATAAAAATTAATTCTATAACAGAATTCATAAATAATAACAATTCTTTCAAAATAAATATTTAAATTTAATGAATATAATATATTAAGCACTCAATAAAATATAACAATTCTTAAGAATTGTAACACAATCATTTTTTTAAAATATCAGTAATTTTTTGCTGTTAAGGAGCAACCGTCCGCGAAAGAGTAGCATTCTTTATTTCTTTTAAGATGTATTTTAATTTAAATAAAATACACTTAACATGTTCGGTGACATGTAGCGTTACCGATGACTTTGGATAAAACAATCCTGTACGATTGAATATAAAAAAAATTAAAGAAAGAAAGTTCGACGTGTGTAATCCGAAATTCGTTACTATCCATATAACGCTTGTAATTGCATAAATAATTATGTTTCTAAAAGAACATTATTATTTGTTTTGGTTGTTATTTCACTGAAAAACATTAGTTATTTAATAAATTGCTTATTCTAATAACTGCGTTTAATAAGTTTCAAAAGCGAAGAAAAATACGAGAGTTTTCGATGTTTGTTTTTTATCCATTGAAAATTGAGCACAAAATGCGTCTGATTCTAATGACCACCAAACTAGTGAAAAGATAACTTGTTATTATTATTGTGGTATGAAAGTAAGTAAGTGTTTGAAAACTGCGATTGGGATCATGTTTTAAGATAATATCAACAATTCTAACTTTATTATAACTATATATATATATATAATGTTAAAAATTTGTCAAACTGCAGAATTAAAAAAAATATCACAGACTTGTGTTCTAAATAATTACAATTTTACAATAAGAATGTGTTCTCCTTAATAATTTATTTTATTAATGAATTTAGATTGTGATTGTGATCAGAAATTGACTAACAGTGATTTTGAGCTCATCATACATTAACCAAAGGCAATCGTAATATAAAAAATCTAATATTATTTATTAAAACCTACATACTTATATATTATGATTTACATGTCCTTGTAAAAAATATGTAATATTGTAGAATGTTTTGGACCTGTCATAACGGCCAATGTTTTTTTGTGAAACGTCATTATTTTTGACACGAAGTAAACTCAAAATACACGAATATCGGTAAAATTGGGTGACGGAAGTATCTACCTTTACAATCAAGTGGCCGTCTCTGTCTCGAATTGCTTCTATGTGTGAGTAGAGTCTAAAATGACTCTACTCTAATATTTTTAGAGAACTAACAATTGACAGTTTAAAAGTGTTGCGAATGATTAAAAAACATTGTCTAATAGTCCTAGTTAAATTTGTCGTTAATACTAAAACACATACAGGGTGCGCCTTTAGAATCCAGATACAATTGTATTTGAAATTCCCGGTATAATTGAATTCAGGGTTAGGCACTAGTCGTGTAATATGTCAGTAAGACTTTCATAACCTCAAAATAGCCGAGCCTGTCAACCCAAGCATGGAGTACGATAGAAGAGCGGCGATTACGGAAAGCCTTCGTGCCGGAAGAACTCACACTGAAATTATTAAATTCTTCAGGTACCCTTCGATCGACTGTATATGACTGTTTGAGACGCCCACAACCCCAAGGACATGTGGTGGGCAAGACCAAGTTTCCAGCCAATATCCACATCCTGAGGGTCGTTTCAAGTGAGGGTGATGTTATGTCGCCACACTTCTTCCAGAAGGACACAAAGGAGGTTTATTTAGAGGTTTTGAGGACAATGGTAAAGCCGTGGATAGAGACTGTGACCTCTGAGAGACTATCGATGAGATGGAGCACCTACTCGCTCGAGTCATTTAGTGCAAAATTGGCTCTCTGACAACTATGATATGTTTTGGTCGGAGGACTTTTCGCCTCCTAACAGTACCGGCCTAACTACTAAGTGTGGGGCGTAGTCGAGAGACAAACCAACAAGTCTAGGCACCATAACGTCAACTCCCTCCGGGCCGCTATCGTGGCAGAGTTTACGGCCATGAACCGCGATCAGTTGAAAATAGCGTGCTCGCGCTTTAGGGCGAGGATCCGGGAGGTAATAAAGGCGCAGGGTGGCTATATAGAATGAAAGTTCTCATCAAGGACCCTTTAAATGAGATACAACAACATTTTTTGGTGTCTTTGTATATTGACTTAAATAAAAAACGTTTTGCAATAAGGTTTTTTTGTCCGGATTCTAACGGCGCACCGTGTATAAATAATAAATTTTTTACTGCATTTTTACATATTATTTTATTACTGAATGTTAACCTGCTATGCAAACAATAGGTATATAAATATGCCAATAAAGCTAATCTTATGTATTAATTATTCCAATGCTTTTTTGCGCATTCCTATATTCATAATATGTGACTACCCCTGCAACAATATTGTATATCGATTTTCGTTAGATCTAAGTTATAAATGCCACAACGTTATGTATCTTCATGGGCATCCAATCGTTATATTAACCCTTCCTTAACCATGCAGTATCACAGGTCTACCATCATAAACCTGTAATATTTTGGTAGATACATGCAACATAAAATTCATATTTTAGATAATCTTAAAGAAAATATTGGCGCTTAGGAATGACTAGTGAAAAACAATTATGATAAAGGAATGGCACAAAAACAATTATTTTTTCCATTTAATCTATTGTAAAATAATACGTTGGTAAAAATACAATTTGTGATATGAAAGACAGAGATCACAGACTATTTTTACAGTGAAAAGAAAAACAAACATATAAATATAATTGTCTCTTTCTCACTAATTAAACGAAGAGAGATAAAAAGTAAGGACACATTAAATACGACTTAATGAATGCTCTAAATTATGTTATTAATCATTTTATAAAAATTGAATGTTCAATATTTAGAGTAAATTCGTGTCATTAAAGTCATTTAAGCTAATAAAAACATTTTTCTAAATGTTATTTACGGTTATACGAGTTGACAGCATGGATGCGTTCGGATATTTTATATCATGGTATGGGTTAAATAAGTAAAACTACTATTAAACATAGTATGTAAGTGAACTTACTTGCAACAACACTGTAGTCTCATATGTATATGGTTTCGTGTATTTAATGGATCATTTTATTTTGCGTTGCAATATGTTCAGACATATACTGTAACATTTCATTTTCATCTACCTATACATTACATATTGCATTGTCAATTCACACCATGAGTATCTGTTATCTACGGTGAGTAGTCAGATTGTAGTACGCGAGTAATGAGCTTTTGGTTTTTGATAATCATATTTTTATTGTGACATATTTAATCTATACCTATGTTCTGAAGTTAAAACTGTTAATGCTCTGCACAATCTCTACAGCCCTATATCCAAATATTAAAGTGACCATCAAAAAAATATCGTTATTCTGAAATAACGTTATACTTGATATGGGAGAAAAACATCATATTTCATTTGGACCTAGAAAATAATTCGTTATTCTGGAAATTTCATTATATCGGTATCGTTATATCGAAATTTGACCTGTTAATGGGAACAAACGTGACAAGCAACGGTGACATGAGAGAGAATAATTATGGAGAGACAGTGGTAATTGACCGACCATAAACTGATTTGCTGTCCTAAATATTGTAATATATTATTATTTATTATACCTAAATTAATACATCGACCACTCCTACGTAAAGTATTGTACGCAAAAAAATTACATTTTTTATTATTCTAGTATTTATTATGTACTTGATACTTATTTAAATGGTATATTTAAAAAATATATATATAATGTATCAAATACGTACAAGATATTGGAATGATTAAAAATTACATTTTTTACATACAATACTTTACGTGGGAGGGGTCGATATTATTATTTATTACACATAAATTATTATGTGTATAATAATGAGAGTTATTATTTATTATACATAAATTGCTTTATACATTTGCATTCATAATTCTAGCCTTACTGGGCAATGTCCGTGCTGAGAAAAACATTTAACGCATTGTTATATGTAGATGCTAATCTATAAAGTAACAAATATATAAATTCCTTAAATCTTTAATAAGTGGACCATATAACGTTCTATCACACTTTAGAATTGAAAATAAATTTAAAAATAATACAGGTACATAAATAATTGGCATTGTTCGATTTGTCATTAAAGATCGGTGTATATTAGCGCGTCATTCTACTCTGGGTATAAAATACAATAGGAAATGAGTCATAGCTTAACTCTGCACTGTATTTATCAACAAAATCTGTGAGATTTATCTCATTGTGTCTCATTCCATGGAAACGAGCCATAAAGGCACATAGTTAAGATAAATAAATAAATACTATAAACATTAGTTGTTAAAAATAAAATCAAGAGGTTTTTTTTAACATCTGTTTCATTGCATCACAGCTTCCAAAATTTTTTAGAAAAATGAAACAAAAAAACGGTTGTAATTTGCGGTGTTTCAGGTTTACCGTCCTGCCGCCAGCTCCTGAGCCATGAAGCTCGAGAAAGACTCAATATGGCATCAAGAAATGAAGACGTTATTTCCACTTCCTCTACGCCTATTTGCAGTAAAATTATGATTAATTTCCTGAAATGCCGCCCACTCACATTTTTTTCCACTCCACATGCTCATGCCAGAGTCTCGGGGCGGTGCCGAGGGCGCGACACTTCCGCTCAGCATACCTCGTAAAACACATCGGCCGTTTGAAGTGAAAATATGATTAGTTATGAATAATAAATATCATATTTTTACCCTCTGGAAATAGGCGCCCTTTGGCGCCACATATAATGGCGTTCTTGCAGCATTGAGAGACGCAAAAACAGATATTTATTATATTTTATCAGATATATTTTTCATTTTATTTCATGTTACACTTGCAAAAAAATCATAGATAAACCATTGATAATACATTTTGATATATATTCTATTAATTAAGGAGAACATATCCTTATTGTGAAGTTGTAATTATTCAGAACAGACGGTCTGTGATATTTTAAATAATAGTTAAATGTATTAATTAGAAAGATATACATATAAAATAAATTTTATAGAAAAAACATTGTTGTTGCTAAATTTTTTCGTAAAAATTGATTTTATATGTATATCTTTCTAATGAATACATTTAATTAGTATTTAAAATATCACAGACCTATGTTCTGAATAATTACAATGTCACAATGAGAATGCGTATCAATGTATCCAAAATTTAATAAAAATAAATTGTTAATTCTGGCGTCTCCTTCGGATTACTCAAAAGTATTTGAGATTCCGTAGAAATACAGTAGATGGCTTTCAAATAACGGAACGATAGATGTATCAATTTGAAAAGTGTAACACGTAGGTTCAAAAATTTGTCGTCAATGTACTGTGTGCTGTAACAAAATCGATTAATGCACATTCCCCGATATCCAGGTTTGAATTCCGGTAGCGCAACAACAATATTTCTCGATAAAATTGATTTTATACGTATATTTTTCATTTAATTTGTATTTAATAATTTATTATGATATAATATTTATATCGATGCTATTAATGTGTGTTTTTCATAGGGGTTTTTTCATTTCATTTCATTGAATAAAAAACAATAAAGAATACAACTCTATTATATTCGAATTTTGGACATTATATAATATTTATTATCCTTGTAATCTACTTCATACTTTACGTAGGTATAAATTCTTGCTTTTACTGTTTTCTCAGTATGTTGTAACATTTTTATGTTTTATTTATTTAATACTGTATCGTTGTAAAGAGAATTTTTTTAATTTTTTTAATTTTTTTTAAAAAAAAAATAGAGATGCGTACACGGAATACATGTCACATCAATATTCTTACTATTTTCAAACTAAGCTAAATGCTTGTGCTATGAAAATAGGACTAACTTGCTGGTGTCCTGGAACGAGGCGCGAACCCCCGACCACTAGATCACTAGGCCAACTTCTTGACCACTACACCAACAAGCTACTCAATTAAAAATATATTTTACTGTATAATATTTTTATAATAATTATGTTCATAATTGTAAACGATCTCTCTTTCTAAGCACGAAATTTGTTTTATGAAGAAAGTAGTAAGTTTTATATTAAAAATGAAATACATTATTAGTTCACATTAGGTGTAGTATAGTAGCACTTTTAAATGAGTTATTAAAAATGAATATTTTTTCATTATATCCTATATTTATTTAATGTGTTGCACGGTTTTTTTTTCAACTTGCGTAACATAATTTGTTTTATGCTTGAAAAATTCTAGATAAATTTACAATGCGCTGATAATATAATGAATCAAAATTCCATTCCGAAAAAAAAGCACGAATCTGAGAGAATATATTTCATGATTATGTTAAACAAAAGCTACCGCGAAGACGTCAAATGTCAAAATTTCCAAAATTTCTCAGATCAGTGCATTTATACACAAGTCATCAAATATTTGCAATATTTGAATATGTCCAAGAACGCACAATTACTGAATTTTCATCTACAACGGCACTGTTATAAAACAAATAATAGATATCTCACAGAGACGAAGCAATGTAAAAAAAAAGATTATATTTTAATGGAAAATATATGGATGTACGACATGGCTTACAATCTGTCTTCGACTGGCTTAAATAATCACTTTAATTTAATATATAAGTATAACCCATATTAAAAAATAGCTTCGAGATATCTATTATTTGGTTATTTTCATATTTTTTTATGAATGAGTTTTGAATAGATTCAATTAAAACCATTATCTCATTATGAGTGTTCGTATTGATTTTTAATGTTGACACATAAAATTATGTCAAATTATGAGCACTTGCTAGCAACTGAAGGGTAGTTAGTATACTGAAAAACCAACCATATTTGGATTACGCCACATATATTTTGTTATGGGTTACCATTTAGGAAAATGCAAACTTTCATTTTATTCCATCCAAATTCCTTTATTAAAGGTGCATTCTCCATATAACCAGCTACCAAAAACATGACATTCGTATTTTTTATCTCTGCTCCGCGTTATTATGGAATAGGTCCAAAATATTCGATATTATTTTAGAAATATTGGTTTTTAACGCTCAACGGTTGGGTAACGCACAACAAGCTTCGATGTAGTGGAAATTTGGTAGGTACTAGGAAATCTAAACGAGTGTCAAAAGTGTGAAGAACACTCGACTAACCCGATAACCTCGTCGGGATGTCTCATCAGCTTCCACTAGATCTTTGAACTTACTACGCGATCGTCAGTTGTGGACTAGTCCACATGCTCTTCACAACCACGCAATACACGAATCGAGTTAATAAGAGATGGGTTGCAGTATTTATGAACATGTACACGTACACAACTTTGGCACATTCATAAACATTCGTCTGGCTCAGCAAATTACGACTGACTTAAGTCAAGTACAAAAGGCATGGTGTCATGGCATTTTTAATTACAGCTTGTTTACCTGCATCATATTCATACCAAAATAATAGATACTATTTTTTTTTTTGATTCAAAATATGAATTTATATACCTAACGTGACTATTTATTTTTTCCTCAAAACGGAACATCCACTAATTCTAATATCTGACGTCCAATGGAGTGCTTAGTTTGCAAGTTCACATTAAAAGTGCACTTGCATTTAAGCATTGTTAAAATGAAAAGTTCGCGTACAAGAAATTTAAATTGACTACAATAACACATATAAAAAAACAATAATCAATCGTCAAGAAGGATGCGATAGCTGTCTACGCGTATTCCCAATCGAATGCGACCGAGCTAGCAGGGTTCTGACCGACTTACATATGTGTTGAGATGTATTGCGCATGCCGTCATCGCCGAGCTACCGTCAGATTTGTGGATATTTCGCGCCTTTTTTTGAAATAGTTACAGTTGGGTGCTCTCTATTTGAAAAAGGGACATTTCGACGTCAACGGGACAATGGGATAAGCTACCTAAAAACGGTCCCGTTTAAAACGGGACGTATAGTCACGTTGTGTATATCCTTAAAGTTTAAAAAAATATGTTTATGTTTATGCACGTATGGGTGGGAACACAGCATGATGGTATGTGTGACAACGTTTTCATCGCATTTACACACACATGCGTGATGATGGTAATGAAGAATTGCTTTTTAATAAGGAAAGAGGAATATAAATTTATCGCTGTCAGTAAATTATGCCGAAGCGAGAGGCGTATGCAAATCGTGCTTAAATAAATGTAGATATTTTATAGTTTGGTGAGAACGATCAATGAGATTTTTAAATCTGTCGATTTGAGCTTTTGTTTCACCTTTAGGCTATTTGTTCGTTAACCCGGCAACCGAAACGACGGTCGGCACACGTCACGGCTACAGACATATTGTTATTTTGGGTACACATTTTTTGTTTGAATTAATATACTCCAGCCATGTACGTAATCAATTGTGAAATATAATAAACGATTCTGAAAATAAATAAATAGAATAGAATCGTGATGATTACAAAACACTAAGGTGTATCGTTATTTACTTGCGGGGTACTTACTATTAGGGAAGTTAAATAACCCCCCCACCCTCTCACTCTCTCTCTCAGTCGATGTGGTCTCTAGGCTTTACTCTTCGCGATCTTGGACCTTATTTAGTGAGACGTGTAGCGAGGTTTCGGTCATTTATTCGACTTGATCTATCATATTATTATTAGAGATCGACCTTTCGCCCTTCGTACTTGTATGATCACCAATTTCACCAGACTTATCTCAATCTCTTTTAGCTCCATACCTAAAGTATTAATTTAATGCGGAGATTCTGAAGAATGGAAACATTTGTTCGTTTCGTAAACCACGCAGCATGTGACGCCAACACCACATTTCTAAAACGTCGAACATGTTCATTTTTATTTTCAGGGTTCATAAATGTTAACAGATATATTATATAAACGGATTTTTTTTCTTTTAAATAGACTGAAAAGTTAAATACGACGATATATAAGAAGAAGTGTATTAATTTTTTAACTTGAAAGTTTTAAGACACATTTTATATTATTTCTCTACCTATAGTCCTCGGGAATATATTTATTAAGCTATCGAAGTTTTAATGAAAAAAATTTTTCGGTCTTAATTTTTCTGTATTTTAAATGTTTCTATTAGCCGTCTAACGAATCACTCTATAAGTAGATACAAAAAAAAAATCCAATCGCTAAATTTTCACGGTTGGATCGTATCACTGCTAATTGCAATTAATAATTTTCTATGCACTAATTCACGCCACATTGCTTTTGACTCGCTGGATACGGGGTTAGAAAAATAAACTGCGTCATCTCTACATCATGTAAAATGTTTCTGTCACTAACATTAACTAACTAGCTTAGCTTCGTGCTGTATCCGTATCTACATATATTCGAATCTATTTTTCCATAGTCAAGGTAAAGAATTTTTAAGTACAACACATTTTTATTTGACGTTTTAATTTCAGGACGTAGTTCTATGCTATTTTGTTGTATTGCATTTCAATTCAATTGATTCAGTTCTGGTGAGTATTACTCAACGATATTTGGGATTCATCACAAAATAAAGTTGATTCATTTTAAAAATGGAATAATAGATGTATCAATTTTAAAGAGCACATTGTATAACTTCAAAGATTTGATGTAAATTTTATTGGTTGATATAGCGCAATTGGTTAACGCAGTTCTCTGGATAGGAAAATGTCCTGATTCGAATTTCGAAAGCAACTGAAATATTTTTTGGATAAACAGATTTTATATTAAATATATTAATTAGAAAGATATACACATAAAATCAATTTTATCGAAAAATATTGTTGTTGCGCCACCGGGATTCGAACCTGGATCTCTTTTCTAACTGGGGAAGGTGTATTATTCAACTATGCTACAGCGACAATATTTTTAGCGACAAATTTTTGAACCTATATGTTACCTTTTTGATATTAATGCATTTAATCATTCAATTATTTGAAAGAGCCATCTACCTTATTTTTACAGAATCTCAAATACATTTGAGTAATCTGATAGCAGACGCCAGAATTATCAATTAATTTTTATTAAATTTTGGATACATTGATACAACTTTATTATTAGGAGAACACGTTCGTATTGTGAAGTTGTATTTATTCAGAACATAGGTCTGTGATATTTTAAATATGAATTAAATATATTAATTAGAAAGATATACATATAAAATCAATTTTGTATATTTTTATAGATGATTAATTTAATTTGTATTAAAGTAAAGAATGTATAAATTAAGTGAGGGTTAAAGGTTAGTTTAAGAGCGGTAATGATGGTGTACAAATCGCCGTTGAGGATCTGATGCTCTTCAGTAGGACTATCAAACAAAACTCTTCTCCGACCCTCTTCTTCAAAGAAAGTTTTTCAAATTGTAATTAACATAAATCAAACAATTTCTAAATTGTCCAAATTAACTAAACATTTGTAAGAAATCTTAAAAACTGGTTTACCTATTTATTTATTTATAATATTATAGCACTTTATGCACTATTTAATATCAGAAAAATATCTAACGTAATTAGAAAATTGAAGAATTATTATATAAATCTTAATTACTGGCTCTCTGATTACATGTCAAAGCCAGCATCTGAGATCAATCTACGAAAAAAAGCAGGGGTCCAATACCGAGGGTATTTCTACCTGTGCTTGTAAGTAGTTCCATAATATCACCCCAGACTTTCCTTTTTGAAATCTCATTCGGCCGCTTTTAAATCAACGTCCTCGGTGAGAAGATTATATTGATGTTAAATTGAAGAATTTATCATATCATAACCAGCCATTTGCCATACAATACTAGATGAAGTTATGTGGTATTGGAAACATATGTTGTGCAAGCCATGTACGGTGAGACGCACGAATGTCTGCATTTTTCAGGAGCTATTCGCCTAAGACGAATCTTTCAATTTTTTTTTCAAAAGATCTTGCAAGAAGATAGCTCGGAGAAAATTGTTGCGGTGAGCAATGTCGAAGGACGGAAAGGACCGATCAAGTGAAGAAGGCATCAGGCATTTTTCTGGTAATCGACCTATGATTTGCATAAAGTCGAAAAAAGTAAAGAAACATAGTTAAGAGTGTCGTGTCATCAATCTCTCTTCTCTCCCTCGCTGTTCCGTATTTGTATTTTTTTTTAATAGGTGAATACGTGTTCTTCCATAATCTGAAATAAATGTTTTTGTGAATTGTAGCGTTATTGTCACCAGTTTTAGTTTTGTTTCTACCCCTTAGACTATTTACAATCAGTACATATATTCCTTTAGTTTGACAGGTTGTTTTTTAATTCGACAGGAGGAAATGTTCTCATGTAATTATTCGTGTTAGAACAATAGTTCATATACCGATGTGATTTTGGTGTGTTATGTACGTTGAAATTCATCAGGATTTTTTGTGCCGCAGCAGTTCCATATATTGAGTAAATTTCTAAAAGATCATAGAGACGGCACCACCAACCAGATGAGTCGAGCTGTCTATCACCCATCAATGTGACTTGCATCGGTCATAATTGCCTTCGAGGTCAAAAGTATAGATTGCACCAGAGGCTGTACAAGCCTGACCTTCGTTGTCTTGGAAATATCGCGGCCTTTCCGTATTTTTTCAAGTCTAGAAATACAAATTTTTACAACAACCGTCGTCAGTAATTATGAACTCGAAATAATTGAAGTTCTTGACAATTGTAAGGCCTGGAAGGGCATCTGTTCGTGAAAGCTGATATATCGATTTGTTTACGTACGTCCTTATTCCTTTGACTGGCACCCCTAGTTTTTATGTTATTTATATGATTTGTTTATTGTAGTGTGAAGGTCGCCGCTTTCTGTGACCGGTGAATCGATGTCAAAACCACGGGTGGAACAGATGATAATTGCGCTCAGTACTTCACCGAATAAAGATTTACTAATCAGCTCCGGTATTTAATTATTTCGACCGGTCGGAATAATTCATGGAGATTGAGTCGACGCATCCAGAATCGGAGCTCAAAAAGAAGAACAATACAACACACTACAAGCAGAGAAACAGTATTCGTAATTCTAGGTTAGTGGTGATTTTTCTACTATTTTCGTATTATTAATAGGAAACCTGGGAATAATAAGCTATCGAAGGAATTTACTAGAACACGATCAACGATCATTAGCTCGTACAGGTTGATCGGCCGATGTCATATAAGTTTGTTCATATTACAACGATGGTAAAACAGAACAGAAAATGAAGAACGGTACTCGTCTTCGCTATCGGGTCACGTTGCACTTTATGCATTCAGACAGACAGGCATCCTTCCCCAGTGCACAACACACCTGGGTGAATTTAAGCGAAGGGCGATGCGTTGATAACTTATTCAGGAATATTCCAAGACATATTTCCTTGTTAACTTTCTGACGAGAACAAAATAAAACAATGAGTGCTGTAACACAAATCAAGATAGCGCGCTCGCCCGAGGTAGACAAAATAGTATTTGAAGACTTGACTAATCTAGACCTAAGTACCTGTCTACTCAATGCGAGTCTAATCCATTATTATAATATATTCTGTACAAGTTTAAAATGGTTACCGATAGGGTCACTATTTTTTCGGTATGTTGACATTCCCGACACTGCGGGAATAAATTAAATTAATCAAATTGTTTGAAAGTAAATAAAATTATTTTTGTTTTTTTTTTAGTCGATGAATAGGAAACTGTACAGCGAAATTATAACAAAGAGATTTCATCCATTAACACTGGCAGTTTAAATGTTTATAATATAACTTTTACTTTTATTTTTTCACATTGCTTCTAAACCATAAAATGTGTATTCTGTAACATTTTATTCACCTAATTGTATTTATATATTTTTATAATGTAACTTAAATATATACACATTGAAATTAACCAAAAATATTTTAAATAAAATATCAGTGAACTCCCCCACCACTTAACAGTTTTAGGATCTGGTGCTCCTGTATCAGTTTCACTCAGCAAAATACACAGGTTTTATTTATTGACATAACAACAGACATAACAACAGATATAACAGAAGAGATACAATAAAAAGTTTTTATTTACCAAGACCTAACAGTCAACATCACGCATAAATTAAAAGTTGCCCAAAGAGCAATGAAAAGGTCAGTTCTTTCAATGTCTCTTAAAGACGTAACGTCAAGAGGAATATTGGTCGACCCCTCAACAATTTGATGATGAGTCGAATGTTTTACCACTAGATCAACAACCAAGTAAAACACATATCAAAAACATTTTTTTAGGTAAACAGATTAATGCATTAGTTTTTTAGCAGTTGAAATCATATTTATATATACATTTAAATGCACCTTCGTTTCTTATTGTACCGAATAAGTTTAGTTAAGTAAAAGGCCATTTCAAGGTCACTAGTTACTTAACCCATTATCAACCGGTTTATGAGTTCCGCAGGTGATGCTTGCACAACAAAATAATTAAATATATTATTTTTTTTATTGCGTTTTACAATTATTATTAATGTTAACAAAAATGATAATTTTTCCCAGGAATTCGCAATCCCGGGAGACGTAAAGAATCGTTCCCATGATGTACTTTGCAGCTGGGAATTCATTTCACATGAAGGTGTTTTAGTCTTTGCGCAAGGAAATTAATTCACTTTAATGAAATCTTTTTTTTTTCTGGTATCATGATCACGTTCAGACACACAAGTCTATCTAGTTGCAGGACCACAGATACTAGCCATCTTTTCTGACCGATGCCAACTTAATAAAAGTTTTTTATTTTATTTGATTACATTATTAACATAATACTATCATAGATTGGCTCCGGTATCATAGTACCAGAGCCATACCTGTACAATGAGACGTGAGACTCGTTATCACATTCAATTCAGAAGGCAGCCAGAAAGAGGTTATATAAATCATACACCCCCAAAAGGGAAGGGGATATGTCATATTTATGTGTTGCAGTCGCAGAACTCGGTCAGTCCCGCAGAAATTTACTCTGTCCAGGTCGCAAAAAGTAGAACGCTCCGTTAGGACTCTAGCCACTGGTTTTTCCGGCATCGCTCATCCCAGCGATCCCCAGCGAGAGACCCACACCCTAACAAATTTCCCGGAAAAGTCGAAGATTTCTTTCATTTCTTAATAGGTCATCATTCCGGGGGATTCGATGACCTATTTCTTCTAATACCACAATCATGAGATGAGATATCAAAGTTTCATCTGTGTAGAGAGGCCATCAACTATTTTACATTACAATATACTGACGCAAGTAATGTGTCAGCGTACGATGTCGTAAATTTAGCCAAGACAAAGCGCTGGGTTTATCTATTTAATTATTTAAAAGCAGGCTAATCATAATAATCACTTTTAAGGCTGCAATGCCCATAATATAACAATATGTCTGATGGGTATTTGTTTGCCTTAATTAATTTAGTCAAGTTGTACTTGCTCGGGTGTACGGTGTTGGGGCAGAGAATCAACTTCACGTTTTTATTTTTGTACCCGTCTTGTTTCCCGTGAGGGAGTGTTTTTGCGTACTTCCCTAGTTGGCCCTCTGTCCCCGGCGCTTGCGTGTTAGTACTGTATCTTTGTTGTATTATTATTATTATTATTTCATGCAAAGTTTACTTTACACATAAGTGTAATGATGGATTTTTTTGTTGGCGGCCGTGCGTCGTTGCTTGGACGCGTTGCGCTGCGTTGCACGGTTGCCTATTTAGCACAAAAAATGCCAACCTGGCGGTGAATGAGTAGGGTCGATATAAGAGCTTTTGCTTATAAACGGTCCTGGATTAGTGGTGGATCCCCTCATTAGTCAAGTTGTACTATCGTAGAACACGTTCTCTTTTACGATAATAAATAATATTTTCTACAGCCGTGGTTCAGCAGTGGCTAAATGTGTCCGCGAGGCAGCCACTGCCATAGAAAAATTCAATTCAAATAAATAGTTATGGGAATTTGGTTTCTATTATATTTATGTAAATGACTAGAAGATATGATTTTTTTAATTTTAATTCTTTAATTCTAAATATAGAGAATAATAAGAAAGATACAGAGACGTAGCTAGAGAGGTTCAGGAGGGGGGGGGGGGGGGGGATATGTTCCCGGATGCCAGACAATGAGGGCAAACCAACCGCTTACCCAGGACCGTTCATAAGCAAAAGCTCCTATGTGGTCCTACTCATTCACCGCCAAGTTGGCATTTATTTAATGCTACTACGTCAACTGTGCAACAATATCCTGCATATAGTGACAGGGCGGTACCGCACAACTGTTAACATAAAATTGCACTCATAGAACCCGACAACTTCCACTTTACTAACGTATAAAAAAAACATTAAATAAATATATTTCAATACAGTATATATAAAAACAGAAGCAAAAGCATAAATAATAGGTTAAAGTTACACTAAAATAAATTATGACAAAAAATTATAAGATTAGATGAAATTAAATTAAATATCTCATTTAGGGGTCCCCAATTGATCAAAGGCGTAGTACTAAATATTAAAAAAAAATATATTTAACGCCATTTGAATATTTCATCACCGAACGCCAAATATCCTAGCTACGCCTCTGGAAATATATGTGGCCCGAGTGTTGGGTGTTGGTGACACCAAAAATGGTGGATGTCTGCGTAATACTGGAATACTGGTTACTTGAACACCTGTTCGAAACCTAAAAAATCGACGAGCTTGTATGAATGTATTATGTCAGTGTGGCGCTCCAGTTTATCTGCCTACCTTCGCGGAAAAACGACGTGACGATGAACCAAAATGAATGTACAAAAAAATAGAGATGCGTACACGGAATACATGTCACATCAATATTCTTACTATTTTAAAACTAAGCTAAATGCTTGTGCTATGAAAATAGGACTAACTTGCTGGTGTCCTGGAACGAGGCGCGAACCCCCGACCACTAGATCACCAGGCCAACGTTTTGACTACACCAACAAGCTACTCAACCCTTTTTATAACGTATCACGCTCAAGGCTTATGAATATAATAAATCTTTAATTACAACCTCATAAACAAACCACGGCTCTGGGATGCATAATGTATGGAAGTGGGGCAGTTAAAAGGAGAGAAGAGATATTATTGTTTTAACTACGGAGCTTTGAAAAATAAAATGACGGCTCCGTTTAAAGCTAAAACAAATATCAACCGCGCTCTATACATGCAAATCATTGCCATAAATCAGATCACAACTCCTCGCGGCCTCAGGCGGAATCGGTTCTTTGCACCTATTCACTTATTCGACGGCCCGATGCGTTGACCGGCCCAAACGCGGCCGTACATCAAAAAGGAAATTTATTTTTTAAAATTATTTACTAAAGAAAATATTTTTTAATAATTATTAGTTATGTTGTATAAAAAAAATTGTTATTTTTGTCACCTTTCTGATAAATCTAGTAAATAAATTCTAGTCGGATTTTTCACCTTTTCCTGACACGTTTTTTTTTTCAATGGAAAGCAATCTGTTGATACTTTTTTAAATATCGTGGAAAATCAAATTCTGCATCCGCTAGGTAGCGCCAGGTCAATGATAAATTTACGTTTTATAGGTGAAGATATCATTCAGAGTATAATGGCGGAGCATTGAGTGGCTTATCGCATTGGTATTAGTTTTGATATAAATTTTATATTTACCCCTATATTAATCACGAGTATTTCTAGATTTTGCGTATTAATCTCAGGATTTACAAATTTAGTAAACTCATTTGGATATCCTAGTCATTATATTAGCATTCTTTGATTAAAAAAATTATTTAACGATTTGTATTTTATATTTGTTCATTGAAATATGTACTTTGATTTAGACATAAAGGTTTACCTAAAATATAATGTTAATTTTAAAACTATCATCATTTTCTAATATTAATTGTCTAGTCAACTGCCTTTATTAAATATTTTTTGCTGTTTATCCTAGCTTAGTCTGTATTCAATATTCTATGTTCTGTGTTCTATCTAATATAAGTTCATCTAACTCAAATTATCCTTCTATTCTATCCATCTATTCTCTCACACATAATTATAATCAAATAATACACTTTTGTAGTAATCTAAATTCAATTTTGATAATTTTTAATTAACTTCAATAATCCTTAAGCAACAATATTAAAATTTTCATTTTTTATGCTGCTTCTATGTTGTGGACTTAAAGGCATTTCATTATCCTGAGATTTAATTGATGAAAAAGATCACATCGTGGCATGCGACGGCGATATTCCTGTATACAAAATAATATATTTTAATTTATTTGTTCAACTGAATAATATTCCACTTAATTGATACAATTTCAAAAAGGACCTTTTTCTAAAAGGGACGAAAGGCTCGCATCCCAGCTCGGGTCGTCCGGCCCGGGATTTACTGATGCGCAGGTATTTTCTGGACCCAGGAATAAATGGGTCTCGGCTTTGTTAAGATAGGCTGAACCCGAGGGTTTAAATAAACATCCACACATATTATTGTTTATGTAATGTGGTAATTGAAAAATTTAATTCTCACGCAAAAAATAATTACTTTTTGAAATAAGTTATGATCTGTTGTTAACCTATTCCCACGGGGGTAAGTAGAGAGGATAGAACGCCTCGTATTTATATTCTTCGTTCCTTTTATATCCATATACTTTATAGTTTATCGATTAATTAATTCAGATTTATTGTATTTAACTGCCCTTGAATACTTTTAAATACTCATTTATCTTAGGGGAGGTGTACACAAATACAAATGGGTTTGAATCGCTTGGATACTATGCTATGCATATAAAATATAATATATAATAAATGACTGCTCGTTTCGTGCTCAATTCTATACATTATGCGAGTTTCTAACAATACACCGGTAACCTCTCTATTCTATCTTCCGACTTCAAATTTGTCAATGTCAGTAAGTTTTACAAGATTTGTGCTGTTATTTTGGTTGGCAATATGGTCAAAGTATTAAAAACTACTAAAAAAAAACTAAGTACTAACTAACTTACCATTACTTTGGTAGACAGAGAGGATTGAGCGCCCTAATCTTCTGTCCTAACGTATAATTCTCGCCTCATTCACATTCATACATCTTCTCGTCGATTATTAAGGCTACTAACAGGATCATCTTTCAATATCTGGTAGTTGACCTGGTCGTGCAGCGGTCTTCCGTGGACATCCTCTATTACTGGCGCCACCAACACTTGCGTTATATATAATATATTTTTCTTATTTACTGTGTCCGAGGTAAGTTTGTAGAACTCAATAATCACGTATGTGAAATAAAATCCTTGTTTTTTCATTCGACTCGTTTAATTTACTTTAGATACGTTTCGTCTCGTAAGGGCATTATCAATCTAATAATTTAACTTAACAACATGAATTTATATTTATAATGGAGGACAGCTATACAATTTTATTTACATGAGGTGAAAAAGGATAACGTTATTCATTATTCAGAATTTCAAGGAATATTGTTGTCTCTTTTCACCTCATGTAATTAAAATTGTATAGCTGTCCCTCATAATAGTTATAAATACAAGTTGTTGAGTTAAATATCATTAATGTTGAAACATAGTGCTTATTTAGAATAATTAGAAGGATTTAAAAATTCAGAATTCCAATGAATAATGTTGTTCCTTTTCATCTCATACAAATAAATTTGTATAGCTGTCCCCCACTAGAGACATAAATACAAATTGTTGAGATAAATTGTTAGATTGATAATGATCTTATAAGGCGAAACGCGTCTCAAGTAAATTAAACGAGTGGAATAAAACAAGTGTTTTATTTTCACATATATAGTTATTAGGGTGTTGTTCAGTTATTTTTGTAATGCTATACGATATGAGCAGGTACTACCGAGTATCAATCATACATTTTTAGTTGAGTTGATTTCGTCAATCATTCGTTTGCCATTGACAGTTGAGGTTTTCAGCAGCACTCGAGCAGATCCGAGTGGACTCGGCCGAGGCCGTCGGGCGGACGATCGTGCCGGAAGTGTGGCTGAACGCCTTTCGTGATCACTGCAAGATGCGAGGATGTTGGACGAAAATAAAGTGCACACACACATTAGCGGGGCCGAAGGTGTTATCAAACTTGAGTCGATACCACGTGACTTTCCACATCTGCATATTATAATTCAGTGGTTAAAATTAATTTTCACACATTCTAAGGGCCGGTTGTGTGATCAGTAGTAACTTTTTACTTTAGTAAAATTAGTTACTAAAGTACTTCTTTTTGCGAAAACTGGTTGTTTGATGGTTGGTAAAAGAATACCTAGTTGTTTCTATTCTAACTCTGATTTTTACTTTGTTTTTACTCTTTTGACGGTACTTAACATTCTTTTACCATGTTATTTCCTTATACTCCGTTTCTTTAATATGCTCTTACTATGTTCTTTACTCTATTCCTTACTTCTTATAAGTCTTTAGTCTGTATTCAGTTTTTTATTTTGTTGCTTTTACTTACACTTACTACTTGTCGCTGATTTTTCTGTTTTTTACTATTTACTTTATTTAAATTAGTCATACCTTACTTCTTAATTATGCTCAGATATTTTTTCAGAAATATTATATACAATAATAAATAACTTATTACTATTAAATATTATTAATTATTACTAATAAACTTTTGAGACACCTTGTATTATACCTTTCATGTTTAAACATAGCATCATTTTTATCTTTCTTTCTTTATGATTATTTTTAGTGTATATTTGATGATTATTGATTAACTATATAAAATGTATGTATATTTTCTGAATAGTTACATCTACCTCCATATAATATTTTAATAAACAAATAAAAATAAATGTAATGATTTCTCCAGAGCTGTATGAGAAAGTACAAAGGCAATGTCCGTATAAATATGGGTGACCCCAGAAACCAGTCAGTGCAATTAATACTTTAACAGGTGATGTCTGACGTGTCGAGGAGGGTGCGAGGGTTGCGGTGGAGAGGGGGAGGGGATTAACCCATCCACGATAAACAATTGAGGCCACTCTGTTATTATTGGATGACCTTGGATTCATCAACTGTCTGGTTGAATTGATTTCAGCTTAAATATACAAATGGCGTTGTATCCTCGAGGTGACAATTATGTATATTAAATATAAAAAATAAATAAAATTTCTTACGACACTAATTCTTTAAATATATAACTGATCTCCTAGGCGGACTCGCTATCGCTACACTTCGTATTTTTTTATATTATTTATAATATAACAGTAGATAACTTATAATTATCATTGACTAACTAAATCACTTATGGGACTTCCCGCGGAGGTAATAAAATATTACCAAAGATTACTGTTCAGTACAGGAACAAGACTGTATCTCGGTGAGGTGAATATTGCCGTGAAGCGGCCAAGTACAAGTTTTCGTCCGGCGTTTGCGCGGACCGCGGTCCGGGCCCCCTTTCGGCCGCATAGCTGTGCGGAACAATTACCCTGATTCACATTCATACATCTTCATTAATTCATACAACTTCTTTTAGAATCTAATTTATCTGGTCGTACCAGGTCTTTCGCGAGCATTCTCTGTTTCTGAAGCTATTAACATGAGTACATCGACGGAGAGAGTGAGATAGAGGGAGAGACATCAATTCTTGACGAAAGCATATTGCAGTTAGCAGCCCAGTGTAGAGACAGTTGAAGAAGCCAAGAGGCATACTCGTTTGTAATGATGGTGATGATTGTGATTGCGACGATGATTGGTAACTGAGACTTAACAAGGATTGGTAACTAAGATCTGATAAATGAAAAACAATATGAAAACAACATGAAAAACAATATGAAAACCCTAAAACTTCGAAGAACACGTGCTGACCAAATACTTCTCATCAAACTACTGTAAGGCCATTTTGACTGTCCCAGCCAATTAGAATCAATATCTCTTACCATCTAGATCAGCCCGGCAATCCGCAATCTTCCATATTCCTAGAAGTAGAACATCTTACATACAAAATTCATTCATTCACCGGACATACAAATACCACAATGCGAAATTACCTTTTTCAACATTAGCCTTACTACGCTTAAAAGATTCTTTTTATGAACAACCACAATCTCAATTTTTCAACAACAATTTCTCTCTCTTTTTGTCTTTTTATTTATCTTCTGCACCTAAGCATACTTATGTACCTAAACATTTCTGTGAATTTTCATAAATAGTATCACATGTTAAATATTTATTATGCTAGTTAAATAAGTTTACACTGTCAAAATCTCTCAATAAAAAATATTAAAAAATCTTCACCTGTCGATGAGAGTTACTGTTTTTTCTCGAAACTCGAGTTGCGCTAATAAACTCAAATAGAGTTATAACATTGTTTTATTTATATCAATTTTTATTATAATTTTCATTTTATTTGCCTGACATTTGTTTGTTTAGAGAATTGAACAAATGATTTGAGCTACTTGTCAAAAAACGTTCTCCATCGCTGGAGTGCATTATGGGGACACGGATGCTGAATCAATAAGAATCAAAGAAGTAAAACATGTAATGACAATTATATAATCGAGCACGTTCTTGTGGCATGACTACACAATATACAATGACTAGATGGCAATGGCGAAATATTGTATTATATCATTTTTATATTTATACGTATTAAAATAATCTTTTCTGCATTTGCACCGCAATCATATTTTTAATATAAACAATAAGCTATTCTGTATTAACTTCTAAGAATTCATCATTTGCACTTATTATACTATTGTTAAAATCTTTTGTAACTCCATAAACGCAAGAAATAAACAATAATGTGTGTAGTAAGTTTGGTGGTGTACATTTTAGCCGAGATACATAAATATTTGATTCTGGTAACGCAGGTTCTAAACTCAGTTTTTTCTATATTTACTTCTCTCTCTCTCTCTCTCTCTCTCTCTCAGTAAATGTGCTCATGATTAAGCTTCGTGGTTTTATATTCTGCTTCTACAACTTGTCTTCACAGTATTGGGTCTTGTTTAGTGCGACATGTAGCGAGGTTAACACCAGTATGAGAAAAAATTTTTCTGGCATATTGTGGACAGCCTTTTCTTAGTTCGAAGTTCCCGAGAAATCGAGACATTCGTTCTTTTCGCAGTATAGGCAGTGTGCGATGTCAATACCATATTTCGATGGCGTCGAGCATTTTTCTTTTCTTCCTTCAATGTGTATACAGCCATGACATAAATCGCTTTTTTAGCGAGATCCCGAATTGTTTCCGTAATTATCCTTCGATAGCTAGTCCTGGGTTTTCTATCGAAAATGTTGAATACCTTCATTCAATTCACGCAAATCCAAAATACACAAACCCTTGTGAAACTGGGCTGGTAAACGCCAATGGTCGCACTCCTTGCAGTCTTGTAGCTTCTAAACTCTGCTGGCTAGCCTCTGAAACTTGTTTTTATGTTTTTATATCACCGCCGTAAAATATGTCTGTCATTGTTTATATATTATGTAAAATAGACAATCCTAAATTTTTATCAAAAGTATGATAATTTTCTAACAAATGATTGGAAAATTCAGAAAAATCATTTCTATTCATACATGTCAAATACTCCTTGACTCTTATGTTAAAATTTCGACCTGTTTTACCAATATAGAATGCCAGAATTATTAAATTTATCATCTTTGCCTTTGGAATTTATCAGTAAATTTTCTAGAATATTATTTGTATAAAATGTCAGTCTAATGTTTTGTGGTACGTGTTTGATATTTAATTCATTAACTGGTTAATAAATCAAAGTTTACAATATAAAAAAAAAATTATGAAACATAGGCACTGATATATCATCATCATCATTAACCAACTGTTTTCCATCCATTATTGGATGAAAGCCTCCCAAGTGTCTCCTATCTTTTTATGTCTATTATTATTTGATGCCACGTATATCCTCAGAATTTGATAATTTCGTTCGTTCTGCGAGTTTTGGGGCGGCACGTTAGCCTGTTGATTCCATTCGGGTACCATTAGATGACTGCATTGGTCCAACGATTGTCCGTTCTCCGAGCGATGTGGCCTGCCCATTGCCATTTCATTTTATTGGCGTATTCAATTATATCAACTCACATTTGTTTTTAGCATTATATTATATACACGATTGTTGTGGGTATATACGGGTGTGGTTGGATTTAGAAAAAAACTATAAATAATTTATTGATTTTTTTTTCTCCATTCGACAAACGGGATCCACATATACCCATTCAAAAAATGTGGAGAATGAATTATTAATTTCGCAAAGGTCGGTTGTTTTTCAACACGTCAGGTGTCCGAGTTGCTTAACACGCCTCAAATAATCGATGTTTAAAGGTTTTGGGCGGAATTATTTATTTACTTATTTTAATTAAACACGTGGACTATTAAACACCGCTTTGAACATCAATATATTTTATGTATAACGACCCATTCTCACCTTACACCTTTGCAGGCCGTCATCATTCATAGTCCGTTGAAAAGCAATTTGCCCTCGCGCCGAAGCACCTCTGTGGGTTTTTCGAATTATTGACACAAGTTATTTATTTGTTTTCGATTCAAATAACAATACGCACACTCCTTGAGAAAGCCGCCACATTTTCGACATTTAGAAAAATGGAGTGTAATCCTGGCTACAGGATAACACAACCCAGTTGATCTTTGATGTAACTTTTTTAATGTATGTTTTTTTTTAAATTGTATTATTTCTAGAAAAATAGTGTTTTATTACAACGACGTCTGTATCCCTATCCCTATCCCTGTCGTCTCTTACAACGACATCTGTATCCTGCCTTACAACGACGTCTGTATCCCTATCGTCTCTATCCCTAAGACAAGTTAATAACAGTCTTATCTTAGGGAAAATTAATTCTAACCTAATTAACTAACTTACCATCTCACCGTGTCTCCGCGGAGGTAGGCAGAGAGGATATAGCGCCACATTATTACGTCTTGACACACAATTATTGCATTATCCACATTCATACATCTTCTCATACAAACTTGATGATTATTGAGGCTTCTAAGAGCATCTGGTTTACCTGATCGTGCCAAGTCGTCGGTGCCATTAACACTTGCGTCATATATATTTTTTACCATTTTCTCCTCTACATGATTAAACCACCTAAGTGAACCTTTCTAAATTTTACTCACTATACTAATTCCTAATTTTTTCTTTCTTCACTCTGTCATACATAGATGAAACATATATTCGCCCTAGTGATTCAGTTCATTCAGTCTACTTTCGTTCCTCTTTTGCCAGTTTCAGACCTCATTCCCATACACCAGTGTCGGTACCATAACTTGTTCTAACCTAACTTAACTTAACCTACCTGCTTTAATGAGATAGGCATAGTTCACTTTTTATTTAAAGATTATATAAATATAAATATAAAATGCTATGCCCAATTTTGCTTCATCAAAGTGGACTAAAATTTGGAGGAACAGCTGTATTTTAAAGGACTTAAAAGTGAGATTAGTTAAAGTCCTGATGTTTTCTAGTAGCTCTGTATAGAGTCGAAACATGAACTCTGAGAAATAAATAATAGAACATGCTCCATGCATTGTCGCCATCCTTCAGGAACTTCGCATTGAAGAACGGCTCTCCACGACATGCAGGAAAATAACTCTTTGGGTATGTTACTTAAAGAGATATTGGTGATCACGAGAAATGTGCAAGGATAGAGAACGATAGATCGATTTCCAATAAAATGGACTGATTAAGTCACATTAAAGAAGGCTCAAGATCGCGAAGAGTAGTAGCAAGTAGTTGTTTTTGTGGAAGCAGGTAGAAAACCACGAAGCTCAGTTATGAATACATCGATTGAAAGAGAGAAAGTATAAAATAAATAATCTAATCTCACCATACTAAAGAAGAATGGGCGTTTTGTCCTAAGTTCTAAATGTTTCAGTTTTATGATGACGAAGTTCAAATCAAAAACTTATTCACGTTAACAAACTCCAAACCATAAACATATTCTCGTCAATAAACTCCAAGTCAATGAATATTCGCGTCAACAAACTCCTAACTATTAACATATTTACGTCAATAAACTCTAAACCAATAACATATTTACATCAATAATCTCAAAACCAACAACATGTTCATGTATAAAGTATGTATGTAGGAACTTGGAACCAGTCAAATATTAAAATACCTATTTTTCTATTTTCGTAGAAAGCAATCACCTTGTGGTTTGACGTATCAGATTAAATAAAATACAATCACTTTACATGAAATCACTAAATTTATTATACTTCAATCGGTTTCGTTTATCTCAAGCTTCGATAGGATGTATTTAAAACTATACCATAGATACAAAAATAGTGCTCTTATATATATTTACATAAAGTGGAAGCTAGAATATAAAATTACATGTGAAATAAAGAGACAAAGTATATATACAGTTAGATAAATCATCAAGGCAGACAGAATATAAAATTATATGCGAAAGAAAGAGACAAATAGACGAAAGATTATATGTAATTTTCTCTCCCTTAATGTTAAATAAGGGAAGAAAATATTGTGTACTTATTATGGTAGAACTACTTTGATTACGTCCTTGCACACATTTTGCTTTGCATTTCCTATAATTTGTTTAATTTACTTTAATGTTGGATTGGTGACGTACGTGTAGAACCTTTGGAGTACAAGCCCGTGATAGAAACTCCAATAATTGACTAGCGTATTTGAAAGTGAAAAAGGCAAGAACGGTACGTCAGAAGGAGAGTGTGGACTTCTATCGTCTATTTTTACCCCTACAGAACGTTTAAAGATACAATAAATAAAACCGCATACTTTGTTGACTATCACAAAACCATAACAATGTTGCGATGTGATACAATTGAAGAATAGAGGATCGCGATACTAAAAACATTTTGTGCACAAAAATTAACAAAAGTATATTAAATCTCATTGGAGTAAAATCCGTATCTCAGAGATTGTCTCGAGTCAAAAATGTCTTCCGTGGACATGAGCCATAATAGTGAAAATAAAAAATAAGCGAAAAATGAGAGTAGGAATGTAAAAAAATTCTGAGCAATTTCTATTGCAATTTTTACTTGATTGATAAAAAAAAATTAGTCGTTATAATAAGATTGTTGTATTATATTTATGGTGTTAAAAAAAATTGTTTTCATATTCATATCGTGGTATAGGGGTCAAGAGTGCGTCGGTTCATTGACAGCTTTGTGCATTTGTATTTCGTCGGTTATTATTTAGTGCTGTTTAGTGCCGACAGGTGGGATAACAAATGTTTTCTATTAAATTTCCAATCGTAATATTGAAAAACGGCCGGGACATGAATCATCGCAACCTCCTTTTTTCATTTCCCCCCGTTAAAATCAATTCTTCGGTATAAATTATCTTCACGAAGGTCGTGACGCGTATTGGTGGGCAACTCCTCGGCGTGTCACCGGAGGAGGTGGAGGAAGACGGTGTAATGAAGGAATCTAATTTATCTCATCGATAAAGATGTTCCAAAAATTATTAACGGAGCACAGTAAAACGTATAATAATAGTTTCAATATTTGCAAAATTACTTTGTGGCATTATATTATATAAATAAGATAAAACACTTTGTTTATATAGGTAAAACTTGCAGAAATTTTGATGTAAGAATTAAGGAGCATTTGAGATATCTAAATAGCAATAACTATTCTGATTTTCCTAATAATCTTTTTACATACAAATACCATGGGTACAGTCAAATAAATTATACATTATAAAAATAAGAAAAAAATTATAAATAACCAAATTTTTTTTCATACTTGTTTCTAATTAGTTACTCATCACTTATATTTATGGTTTTGTTTTTTGCCTATGCTTGTATTTTTAATTTTAGTATACAATTTGTATCCCGATGAAGAGACCATTGGTCTTGAAACACGTTGATAAATCAATATTCAGTGGTTTAAACAAAGTGTTTTTTCTTATAATTAAAAATAATAAATATTTTATTAAAATTAATTCTTAAATAACTGTGCATATCTTGGGTTTTGTTACATAAATTTAGAATTGTTTATTTTTAATAGATATGTCATTTATGTCATTTATTGCGCGGGAGGCAAAGGAGTTCTGATACCGACACTGATGTATTGAAGTGAGGCCTGGAGCTGGCAGAAGAGGAATGAGTGTAGACTGAATGCAGGGGAAATGAGATCACTTAGGCGTATATGTGACAGTTCTACTTATGACAAAGAATGAAGAAATAAGAAAGTAATGTAAAGCTGATATTAGTATAGTGAATGTTGCGTATAAGCATAGATGCTGGAAGAATTCAGGATACGGAAGGAATAGGCACTCACTATAATCCGGATTCTGTAGACATCTCTAAAATGTGAACTGTATGTTTTAATCACTATTTCGTCAAAGGTTTCGACACAGTATAGACGCGAAGTCTCAAATTAGTACAATATTGTAATCCTTTCCGTACACGTCGCTGATTGACTGGGTCGTTGGCGAGGTGGGGAAGGGAAGAGAAGGGCGGAAATATGTATTTAAACAAATAAATATATGTCCCGAATAGTGAGTAAGAATAAGAAAAAATCATTTAGGTGGTTTGGTCATATGGAATGGATGAATGAGGAGAGAATGGTAAGAATGATAAATGACGCAAGTGTTAATGACACTAGAAGTATAGGACGTCCGCAAAAGACTTGGCACGATCAGGCAAACCGGATACTGGAAGATGATCCTGCTAGAAGCTCCAATAATCGGCGATCTTGTATGAGAAGATGTATGTGTTTGGGACATATATATATTTGGGACATTTATTACATATATCTTGAACGAAAATAGTGTACTGTGTCTTCCACCTCCCCTACCTTTCATCACCCGGCACGCCGCCGAGTCAGTCAAACAGCGACCTTGAACCGGTACGGTAATTAATGAATCGGATTAGACGGAAATTGAGGCGTCTAATCCAGTGCAATCTGAAGGACTAGGATCCCTGAACGAAGATAGTGATAAAGCATAAGTATACAGTCCACTTTGGAGGTATCAGAAGATCGGGATTGTGGTGAGTGCAAACCTCCTTCCGAATATCCTGTTTCTTCCGGCATCTATGCTTTTACGTAACGGTATGAATGCGGATGAGACGAGAATTGTTTGTCAGGAGAGAAGAGTGTGGCGCTCCTCTCTACCTACCTCCGCGGCGAATCGGCGTGATGGTAAGTTAGCAAGTATATAACCTTGGTCCAATGACAAGACATCTTCATCTGTCTTGCGCCGCTTCGGTACTTGTTAGTCAAGGCCCTATCTATCTTCATACAACTTTTTTGCTGCTTATCCCGGCTTAGTCTGGGGCGAACTACCACCCACCTACCCTCCTGATTTGGCAAGAAAATACGTCTTGGTAGTCATTCCTCTGACATTCGCAAAGTGCGTCCAAGCCACCTTAATCGCGTTCTTTCTATATGTCGAAGTAGAGACTCCATGCCGAGGGTCTCCCTTACATCGGTATTTTTCATTCACACAATGGCCATATAATTTTAAAAAGAGCCTATAGCCCATACAATTTTAGGCCATACATACATAGGCATACAACAATAGGGCCATACAATTTTAAAAACAGTGTACTTTATTTTGACACTTAACTTTCGATTCTGATTCTTCTGACTATTTCATCATGCCATCGCCAAAGAATTCAACTCCGAGGCATTTACAGGGTGAATATTATGTTCCGGGCCGATGTTGTTTTTAAATAATTAAGAAACAGAATACAATTTTTCATTTTAATATTTATTTATTATTATTTTATTTATTTACATTATGTATGAAATATGATATCGACAGAATGGCCACTTTTAGCAGCAAAAAAAATGCGCGTTCTTTTAACCATATTTTTCAAAACATTATCGCACACTTCGCGTGTTATTTCAACAATTTTATTTCGTATATTGTCCTGTGGCATCGGAATTGTTGTCCGCTTATTGTATTAGTACTTTTACTAGTCAAGTGGTAAGACACTAGCCTAGTGATCAAGTGATCGGGGTTGCGAGATTTATCCCGGGAGACCAGCCTATTTAATTAGTCCTATTTTCACGCTTAATCAAGTTTGAAAATAGTAAAAATTATTTTTTAAGGCGGGCACATGATTATGGTGAAGTCGCATTTTTTCCAGAATATAGTTCTGTGGTATTTTAATACAAATTAAATATATGAACCAGAAAGATATATAAAAAAAATCAACTCGGTCCCGATAGCAACTTAAATATGTTTTCGATAAATTGATTTTTTCTTATATCTTATAGCTGTATGTAAAAAATATTGATTATCATCATCATTATCAGCCTTTTTCTATCCTCTGCTGGATGACGACCTCTTCAAGTGAATCTTACACTTCTCTGTCCATTGTTATTCGCTGCCAAAATTTAAAGATTTCGGTAGTCCAATAGTCTTTGGAGCAGCTTGTCGGCATCTTGATTCCCTTCGGTTACCACTGGATGACTGCATTCGTCCAATGCGATTTCCATTTCAATTTCTTGGCATATTTAATTATATCAACTTCTCTAGGCCGTGACTGAAGTAGTTATATATGTAATATTTATATATTGTGTGTATATATGTGTGAACTTTTTGCTTTTTATTTTTATTTTTATTTATTAATATTTTCCTTGGATTTCTTTTTCATAGCATTATATTTATTTCATAACCTTAATGTATAATATGTATTATCTCTATTAATCGGATTAAAAAAAACACGTGATCATGCTGGAATAAACACATTATTATTATTATCTCTTATCTTATCCACACGTTTATTTTACTGTCAAACACACATCTTTTCGTGATTATAAAATAATATTTTTTTTATTAAAGAATGTTTTTTTTTATACATACAGTTAATTTAAATATAATAACAATGCATCAATCAATTTATTATAAGCAATCAAAACATTATATTGTCACGCTGTACTAATTGAACAAGTCAATTAAAAGTGCGTAATTTGATTAATTGAATTGACGCTGATGTAAAAGGCTTATGTTGCTCGAATACGCCCTTTTTATATCGTTGATTTTAGTACCTTTATAATTGCATGCTCGATCGCTGCATAATTATTACATTACGACGAGAAAATACGTCAATTTAAATTAAAATATTCTTGCAATTTTACATGCTTATGTATTGATTGCTTTTCGTTAAAATATTTTTTTTATCAGACGATATTATAGAAATTTTTCACTAGACCTGATGATAATATAATACAAATTTCATTTAATACAGGGTTGGAGTCCCGGTAGTAAATAAATATTTTATCAAAATGTAATTTTTTATGTATATCATTTTAAATAGTTTGAAACAACATTGGGTTTAATTTATTTTAAAATTCTTAAACGTTAACGATTTTATTATTTGTTTTCTTGGTTAAATTTTTCAATTACGTCTATATATATATTCACCTTTTAATATACTAACATGTCTATATATATTCACCTTTTAATATACCTACATGATATTTTTAAATAAATGGTGGGTTTACAGAGTGTACAGGGGTTAAACCAGTCTCTTTCAGCCCGGCCGAATTCGCAGTAGGGCGGAACTGACATTTTGAGGTATTTTTAATTGTATGTCCTTTTGAATTTAGAGTCTTAGACTAAACTATGAGCTTCTTGGACAGGGATTGTCAAGAACATTATGAACAGTATATTAAAAAAAGCGGTCGAAACTCGGTCCAAACTTAATTCAGAGCAATTATTATTTTTGGAGCTATTTTTTGTAAGTTTAATTCATAGATTTTGTTAATTTTAATCCTAATACACCGTTGCTTCTGTTTCTTAGTTTGTGTCAGTTAGTAATATATGTCTGTATGGTCGGTAACGACTATAATGCGTGATTCCTTATCGTCTCCGATACTGTATTTCAAGTATAATGAACCGATTTAGAAAAAATGTATTGATTTTAGTTAAAAAATAAAGTGTAATCAAAAAGTAATTTAATTTCTCTATCGTAGTCATTTGGCAATGGATTGTAAGTATTTATACAGAAGGAATATAATCATTGACGTAAGAATGTGTTAGGGTGGGTGGTTTACTGGAGCGATGATATAATAAATATCACCGGAACCAGCTGGATGCTGAGGACAGAAAGGGTGGATATATTGTCTCCGATCTTGAGATTGGATAAGCTTGTACGTCACGAAATACGTACTGTGCGACGCCAGCGCCACATTTCAAACAAATTCAGCATATTTATTTCATTTTGCCTCAATGTCGACATCAGAAACATCAGCATTTGGGTCTGTTACAGGACACACGCCTTCCCCAAGTTTCTCGGTTACTAGTATCACGGGTTCACTGTCTGCCACTTTTGCCTTTTGTAATCGGTCCAGGGTGCCTACTCACTACTCACATTTCTCTTTCCGGTTCAAAGTCTGTCGTCTTTTTGCTCATCTGTTTTATTTTCATCTCATTAGCCACTATTGCCTAACTGTCAATTCGACATCCGATGGCCAATGTCTTTGAGTTCGGTTTTGTTTCATATCCGCTCATTTGTCTTTCGTTATTTAATTTAATACTTCATCTGTCGATGAGAGTTACTGTTTTTCTCGAAACTCGAGTAATGAAAATAAACTCAATAAATTTATAGCATTGTTTTATTTATATTCATCCATTTTTATGGAAATATTCGTTCGTTTTGTAATCTATGGTGTATGAAATATGCAACTGGCGCGCAGAAGGAGTGAAGGATGTTCATTTCTTATCTTCTCAGGGTCCATGTTTCGACTCTTTACAGAGCTATGGATGTAGAATACTTTACAAGTATTGTAATAATCATAGTGCTCTTGGAGTTTGTTATATATTATAGCGACGAAACCCGGATTTTATGACAGTCGACCAGTAAACTTTGGCACCACCTGACTGCGACTCGGAGCGTTCTCGTGAGAACAATCGACTGAGAAGGTTTTTTTAAAATAATTAATTTTAATGGGATATGGCTTGTAAGCATTAGCCGGTTTGCCGGGTGGCGCGGGGCGCGGAGAGCGGGACGGCGGGCGGCAGGCCTACGCGCAGAGTCTAGGAGCCTTAACGATCGTTTCCAACATTTTAGTGCCACGGGACTGAGTCTGCCCTACCTGCGATACCTAAATGTTGGCACTAAATTGTTTTATTTTTATTTTTGTACACAAAATATTTTTACGAGACAATATTATGGCAATTTTCCACTTAGGTTAGGTCTAATCTAGGGAAACCACTTTATATTTAAAAATATTTTTTGTAGCAATAGAAAGCATAGTATAAATACTCTAAAATAAAAATAAAGTGCAGAATTACAGAAAAAAAAAATAGTGATACCAATACCACACAGATAGTAGAAGCACAATTAAAAATTTTCTTCTTTGTATCTACTATATCCCACTATATAGCACTATATTCCAGGGTGGGATTTGGCCTCCTCCACAAGTGCTCTCCACTGGTTCCCATCCCTGGCCATTGTTGTCCAGTTTCCAGACCCTCCCATCCTGCTTGAGTCCTTTTCGAAACAGTCAGCCCACCTCTTCCTTGGCCTGCCTCTAGGTCGATTATACTGGGATATCCACATGGTCATAATCTTTGGTGCCCTATTATCTGGCATTCTTTCAACATGGAACATTTGGGACCTACAGAATCTTACAATTCTTTTTTACTCAACAAAATTTTCGGGCTCATGATTCATTTTTGTAAGTTTCATTTTTTAGTGTAGGTATTAGATTTTTCTTAATAATTTACGCTCAAAGACTGTTAATTTGTTTTCTTCGATTTGGGTTACGCACCACGCTTCACAGCTATAAGTGACTACTGGTCTTACTATAGTTTTGTATATCAGCGATTTGCTTCGATGACTCAGTATTTTTGACCCCAGCAGTTTTAAACACGCGTAGAAACTTATATTTCCAGCTAGAACTAGGAACTTCAATTCATTAGTTGTCTAATTAACTAGAAATATCCTAGTCAAAAATCGTAAAAGTAAAAACTAAATTTGGTCAACGAAATGCGAGTTATGCTTTTTGTACAAGAGGAAGTAAAATTAAAAAGAAGTTCATAACAACATGGATAATAAATCTTGACAATATATTTTATTTTTGTCTCCTTTTTAGAAGAAAATTATTAAATTCTTCATATAATTCATTTTGCTTGAAACAAACTTACTATTAAATGTGTTATTAGGTGGTGTGGGGATCTTCACAGAAATAACCAGGTTCGACAAGACTTTATTATAAAACAACGTCACAAACGGGCAACCTGACTAGGTCTATGGGAAGCCTACTCGTTTCGTTCGATGTGCGTGTGCTCGCGCTGTAATCCTCGCCTCTGCCGACGCGCGCACCTAACTCGAGTGTCTCACTTCCACTCTATACTTATCAACTCTTTTTATTTATATGAATAAATTATTAAACACTTTTAAATAATATCGGTCTAGCGTGTTATTCGTACAATTAAATGTATACAAAGTCTACCTTGAGACAGGTGTTCACCTAGTAGTGAGGATGTAGATTTAAGAAAATGTATAATTGTAATTGTAAAATATTGAGATTAATTTTAGATTGTAATTTTATGTATACACTCATATGGAAATAAATAAATAGATTCAGTACAAATAATTAATTTTTGGATTTTCAATTATTCTTACATACATTACATATTTTATTGTATTTAAAAAAATTGATTTATTTTAATTAAATGACATCATTCCAATTGGTTACTTTAATACAGACGAAAGTAGACAGGAAAAGGCTAAATCCATCCCTGCATCGCACTTAAAAAACCAAATCACTTCCCATCTCTTGCTGTTTCCTCGACTTAGGCACAGATAATAGAACGCCAAACTCTTATGTCTTGACATACACTTTTTCGATGTGCAGAATTAAAAAAAAAGCTTTACATATTTTGTCGAACATAAGTATCACACCGTCCTTGCATAAAATGTATTTTTCCTGCACATTTCTTTCTCGTTGGTATCTACAAAGATATAAACATACGTAACAAAGTTTGTATATACTACAATACACATCTTCCTATAAAGTACACGCTATTTCAATCGTTCTATTTTCTGTTTGCTACCGGGACAGCAACAAAATATTTTTTCAATGCATAGATTTTTTATGAATATCTTTTTATCGGTCTATTTAATTTGTATTATAAATAAATTACGTACACACTTAAAAATTTACATTTGAAATCATTTAACAAACTCATAAACCATAAAATAGTTATTTAAAAATAAATATATGAAAATTGAATTGAATATATTAAAACTTTAGAAAGTGAAAAATATTACATTATAAATTCATAATAGTCCACGTACTCAGGAAATCTGCTATCACCCGAAGGCCGAACTTGGATTCTGCAGCCTTACTTTTCCTCGCATCTTGACTTGAACTTAAAACCTGGATAATGTCATGGTGGATGCATGCTCGAAGACATTAAGAGATGTGGTGCTGGATGCTGTTTATAACATAGAAACCTAGTTTCTAAATGTCTCAATACACCAGGAACTACATACACATCAACGAGAAACTCTCAACCATTTGTTTAAGACGAATTCTTCAATTTTTTGGCATCTTGCGAGCAATGTTTCTGCATGTGCCGCCCTGTATCAAAGGTTGGCGACCATGTTGCAGTACGTTGATTTATCTTGTATAATATGATATTAAACCACTTTCTGAGGTTACGCAGACAAGACTTATGCCTCTGTTGCCTTCTATCTTCCCCTGCATAATAAGTTGTAAAATATCATATTTTTAGCATTATTGAATATGTCCAAGAACACACAATTACTGGATTTTCACTTACAAACGCACTGTTATTAAACAAATTATAGATATCTCATAGAGAAGAAGCTATTTTTATTATATTTAATGAAAATATATAGAATTATGTATTTTCATTAAATATGCCTGAAAAATTAATTTTTATATATTTTCTTATTATGACCAGAATATTTTATTAGCATTATTTAAATATGTCCAAGAACACACAATTAATGGATTTTCACCTACAAAGGTATTGTTATTAAACAAATTCTCATTGAGACGAAGCTATTATTATTATATTTAATGGAAATATATGGAAGTATGGGTAATTACAGGGCTTACGACCTGTCTTTGGCTGGCTTAAGTGATCACTTTATACAAATATAACGTTCATCTGTTAATTAATCTTCATATCTGCCATTACTACTCATTAATGGGTGAGAATGGTGAACGTTATATTTATATAAAATGATCAGCCATCCGAAGACAGGCCATAACCATGTAATTAGCCATACTTCCACATCTTTCCATTAATAATAAAAAAAAAAAAAAAAAAATTTATTTATTTGATTCTTAGTAGTGTGTTATATTATAATCGGATAAACATTTGAGAAAAGTAAGACATATATTTGGGTACCCTGCCTGCTACACTAGTATTTTACTGTATTATCAATGTACAAAATTATATATATATATATAAAGAGTTAAACAAGATGTCAATAGATTAGGTAAATACTTTGTAAAACTTAACGTTCATTGTTCAATGTATAAGATATGATATTTGGAATATGTAAAGAGTAAAGCAAAATGCAATTAAATTACACAATTAAAATGTAAAACTTAAAGTAAGTCAATGTATAAAAAAACCCAATTATTAAATATAATAAAAATAGCTTCGTCTCTATGAGATATCTATAATTTGTTTGATCATATTTTTCATTGTGGATAATGTGTCAGAAGTAAACAGCTTTCTTCGGTAGCTGTTATTAGTTCTCTTAATTATTTATGCGTTTTAATATATATTTATTTAAAAGTGATGAGGTCGGCCCAGGAGATCTTTAGCATACATCGATATAGCCACAAGGCACTGACATTACCTACCAATGGTAACCTTATACTAGTAAGATAATGTTTTTCTTATATTCTTTCCCGGCGTACAAATAAAAGTATTAAGTCTTTAAAATTGCACAAAAGATTTATTATGAGCAAATTGTGATCCAAAACCGTGGAAACATTAGGAACGACAGCTTGGGAAAGCTTGTTGTGGTGAACCAGGTCGAAGGTTGGAGAGGAAGAGAAAAAGCAATTGGCATCTCTCTCTCGGGTGACAGCCCAAAAGTGGAGAAATACAGTCGAGAGGTCATGTAGATCGCAATTCTGTCATGAACATTATGCGAATGGTGACAATTTAAACCCCAAGTATCATTGTTGTTGATTTATTTATTAGATTTTATTGACATTTATGTTTTTGTTGTATCATAGGTGAATATATTTTAATATAAAATGACAAACATAAGATACAATTAATTTGTAATTAAGTATAATACTCGTAACTACGTTATATATACAGCATTATCCTAGGTATTTTGCTAGACTAAAGTAGCCGGTTTTTTTTCATACTGTTGTGGTGTTATATAATTCAAGAAAGATAAAGATTAGACTGGAAAAATAAATAAATAATACTAATAATAATAGAGAAAAATATATACATACATATGTAGTGAGAATGTTGTAAGAGGTTAATTATTAGTGTTGGTATTGTATTATGATTACGTTGAAATGTTGGACAGCGATGCTTCTGATTGATCTCTATCCCATTGGATCATATATTGGGTCCATATTTGTGTAATATGAATGATAGTGAACGATTTCCTGTTGGTGCTGAGTATGTAGTACAGTTTCGGAGCTAAGAACATGTAGAATCGTTGAAAAAATATAGTTGTTGCTCTCGGAACTGGTGTGTGGATGTTCGCTCTTTGTCTTGTTAAGCAGATAAGTTAGGAGATTTTTTGCATACATCTGAGAAAGACCCATTGGTACAGTTACTATACTATTTCATGCCATCTCTGGAGATGTGAGTATTTTCAATTACGACACTTTGCTTCTGGGCCGCGGTCTTGTTTTATCGTATTCCAATTACACTGATAATGTGTTCGCATCATATAATTTACAATTATACATAATATAAAACTCCAAGTAAGAATAAATAATAATAATTAATGTCTCGCTCGGCTAATTTCTGACGGGCAAATAATCTCAATTACACCCAGTTCACAAAAAATATCACCCTTCTTAAAGTAAAAAAATCTGACAACAAAATCAGTTAATCTCTATTTTTATATATATATGCTGTTTTATTGTTTGTTCAAAGAACCGGTCACAGTTTTTCAATGTTAATTCACTTCTTCAGTATGGGTTTTGGGCAGACCATTAAATAATAGTAAGACTGAAAAAATCTTGAAATAATTAAAATAATCACGTTGCATCTTAAAAAAAAACCTCGAAAATTAATGAAAAAAAATTTTTATTGAGTATCTACAATTATTACTCTCATAGCGTGAACACTTTCGAACTTTGTGGATACAAAATGAATGATAGAATCCACTGTTGCTGATATCTATATGTTTACGCGATTCATAGATGTTCGAAAGGTGAGAATGTTATGTATTTGTATGTGCGCTGTATCGTAGTGTGTGTTGTGACTGGTCTATAAAGGACAGGACGAATTTATTTGCTGCAGTATTGTTTTCGGCTATAAACATAAAGTTCAAAGCTCTTTGATTCTAGAGCACAAACATGTATGAAGCGACCGCGCCTGGAATACAGTTCACCGATAAGGATGGAAGGAATGAAATTTTATTACATTTATTTATGTTTGACATTTTAAAACTTCATTTCGTAACTTTGAGATATACTATAGTGTCATTTTTGTTTTCAAAATTCAGACAATATTTTTTTTTGAAAACTGTATTACAAGTTTGTAAAATTACTAATAGTTTAGGATATATAACAAAATAATGTTTTTATAACAAGCGTTGATCTGACTACAAACAAAATGTATGAAGTATAATATATACCAACAGTTTTGAACAAATTTCACCTTGAGCGCTGCCAAAAAAAATTTTTTTTTTTACAAAATCTTGATGCTCAATATCTCGGTTGTACGTAAATGTCATCTGAAATTCTGAAGGCACGATTTTAGAGAAAGCCTTGTGTGGGTTGGTACTAGGTATGTATTATTTTATAGATTCCAAATTCACAAATAAGTTCTTTACCCACCTACCGGGACCTAAAAGGATGTAATTAAATTATCGAATATAAATTAAAAAATTAAACACTTGGAGCTGAACTGAAAATTGAATACCGAAAAAAATAAGCGTAACTGAATTGATATATATATATATATATATATATATATATATATATATATATATATATATATATATTAGTAATTGAATTTGGTTGAATCCCGAAATGATAAAAATGTCGTTTCGAAGGCATGCTTTTTCATCACGTATTTTTCTGTGATCACTCTGATTTGACATGTTTATATCAAAAAATTAAAATGATTTAGACTACGATTGATAAAACAATCTCGCGTACCGTGGTTGTGACACACGTCACGAGAGCGTGATCCGCGACGGTGAAATTAACTTTAAATGTGCGTTAAACAAACCGTAACAGTACGCTATCATTCCTTTAATAATAGGCCTAATCCACTGTTATTATTTTAACATTATTATAACGAAGTGCGAAACAGAGTACCCGGTGGGACTATCATTCTTGTACCGATCATTACATAAGTTCCTAATAGGTGTAATTTAATTATTACTAGTAGAATCTTAGTTAGGTTGTGTTATATGGTGACGGTGATGACGACTAGTCTCTTTGGAACTTAGATAAAACAGTCGAGTGAGCAAACTAAGTAATATACTATAAATCTTATATTTAGCAATCCACAAGTACCTACATTATATCCTACATCGGTTGCCTGAAAATTTGTGATAAAGATTCAATTTATTAATTATTTCAAATCTGTCGAGCTCTGTGTGACAATGACTTACATCATTTATTTATACTCAATGGATTCAATTTTTGCATTAACCTCATTCTTACCTCCAAATTCTCACTATTTTAAGATCCCTTTTTTTCATAATATGATATTTAATAATATTTTATAACTATCATATTGTTTCCCCGCAGGGGTAGGTAGAAAGGATTGAACGCCATACTCTTCTATCCTGCACACGATTCTTACCTCGTCCACATTCATACAGCTTCTCAAGCTCTTTAGCTTGGCTCTCTAATATTTGATTTATCTAATCATATATTAAAATATGTCTTCTGTTCCTGTCGCCGTTAGAATTTTCATTATAAATTATTTTTACAGTCCTCTTTTTGTTTATACGTTCCACATGACTAAACCCTTTCTTAATCCGACTGACTATACTAGATTCCGTCATTCGTTTCTAATTTATTCGTTCTTTACTTTATCGTACATAGATTTTCCACACATGGGCCTAAGCGGCCGCAATGCTATCGCGTTCACCAATATATTTTCATTGTTGAAAAATAGGATTACCGGCCGTGGCCATGTAGCAGATAAGCAATAGCCGATTGCTCGCTGCTGGTGCGTATTCGGTTGATTCATTCGTAAGCTATACGGTGTAAGAAATAATAATTATTCTTAATGAATATTAATAATTACTTGGCAGTTATTCAACTGTTTCCAAGAAAGTGAACAAATAACACTTCCAAGGAGGGTTTTACAGATGAAATTGATTACTTAATCTGGACGTCCGCACATGCGCATTAAAAGCAGACCTATGATTATTTCAAACCATCCCATTAAGCCTCAACCACCAGTCATAAAGTCGATACATTTTTTGAGGCGTATTCAATGATGGCGTTACTCTTCACCGTTAAAAATAGTTTTAAATTTCGGCGCCAACGTAATGTCCATTCCGAGAAAAATTACAACGCAAATGCACATAATTAAATAAAACGTTTTGTTAAAAAAAAAAGCAACCGTATGTGATTAAAGTTGTATTGAATTCTAATAATAATATTGTTACGTTGTAATAAACTTGTATGAGCTTGTCAGTTACTGTTTATAAGCACATTAAACTTCAACTGTATTGTACTCGCAGTTACTCCGTTTCTGATTATTAACGGCTGTAATCTTGCGAAAGATGTTTTACAAAAAACTGCGTACAACAATATTTTAACGCGTAACTTGAAGGATGTTAACAGTATGACGCACCGAGCCCCAATTCTGCAACAAATACAACTACAGTAAACGAAAGAAGAAGACCTGGAAGATAGATAAGCTGCATTTGGCAAGAGAGATTAGAGTCCCCAGACAGTTGTGAGGGTGACCGACACTTGTGGAGGTACGTTACGAGCCAATTGTCATCTGCCACTATATGCTAATACTAACATGAAGTAAGAAAGAGGAAGGCATAACGCTACTCAACGGTAAAATAAATAAAAAGTCTGGAATCTTCGAGCCTGCGTAGTTTTTGAAAAAAAGTTGTTGTCGAGATGAGTTTATGTGGAACGCCGAGAATATAAGGCGATTTTTGAAGGCGACAAGAAAAGGGTGCCCACGGAAAACCTGGCAGAACCAGATAAACCAAATGCTGGAGAGAGGCTCTGTCAAAAGCTCCGACAACCGGGGATGGTGTATAAAAGTGGACAAGGCAATGATATTCTAGGAAAGAAGAGTGTGGCGTTCTATCTTATGTTAATTAGTTAGTTTTAAATCAACATATCATGATTCATGTTGTTAAAATTAAAAGCCTCGAGTTAATATAATCACTACTCCAAAGTCGCCAGTGCGTATGATGCGTTCGGAAATCAGTCTAGATTAAACAGACAGATTCGTGACTTGGATATTCCGAAAACAAAGTTGAGGGTCTTTAACAATGGGACCTACTTAAAAAAAGAGTAAACGTATCGCATTACAGAAAAAGAAAGTCAGGAGTTAAGATTTTTTTTGCTATAAAACAATATTGATTCATTGAAGTTAAGTTTAGTTGCTTATAGTATCTTAAATGAAAGATATATATGAGAATGAAAGAAGCGTATGAAGCTAGTCTTAGATATAAAAATAATATACAACGAGTGTAAGTAGTATGTGCGGTGACTTGAAAATTGTAGCAATGCTTACAGGTCTTCAGGGAGGGTACACTCAGATTTGTGAATGGAACCATATAAAACCATTTTTCTCTTCTAAATGGTGAGTTAGGGATATCCTGTAGCCAGATTCAGAATCAGCACTCTTGAGTTCAGTAAGTTCAGACAATATTTATTAAGGAAACCATTTTTTTTGTTCCATGTATTATTGTTAGATCACAAGGCAATCGTGACTTATTGAAACTATACCAAATACCAAAGTAGTCAGCTTTTTATGAATATACACGTTTGTATGTTATGGTTGTGTATTGTATTGTAAACGAACAATAAAATTGTAAGTATTATTTGTGCTAATAGTGCACAAACAATCAAGATTAAGAGCACGGATGAAGTGCTATAGCTTTTATAGAACGTGATATTTTTAATTACCTATTATGGATGAGACTTATAAATAAGGATCGTCTTATTATTTATTAACCAGTTTTCTTCGTTTTTTGTGTACAAGTGTATCGATATTTTAATATTCCGCCATGTTGTTAAAAAGATTGACGCTTTTTTTTGCTTTTTTGGAGATATTTTTGTTAAGTCCTCTCGCGTTGTGTAAGAACGTCATTCCTAAAGTGAATTTCAAAATTTCTGGACGACATCTAACTTTCTCTTCTGAGAATGAAAAAGCTATCTACGAAGATACACGCAGATATATTCCCAGGAATGTCGTAGCAACGAGGATGCAGGTGTACAGACATAAACTTATTGTAGCCTTGCCGAGATACATGCCAGGAGTTCCCATAACGTTAGCCAAAGCAGATCTGATGTTGAAGAATTCCCAGGTGATGCTGCAAGCTTTCCCCGATTGGAAAATGCAGCAGATTGGAAACTGTGAAGCTTTACAATCGGTTGTGGATATTTTCATCGATCGAAAAAATGTATTGTGGATCCTCGACACAGGCACCCTGAACTTATTGGAGAAACCAATAAATAAATGCAGCCCTAAAGTGGTAGCGTACTGCTTGAAGAAAATGAAAATTCTTCAATCATTTGACTTGTCTTATTTTGTCACTAGTTCAACGAATTTGCAATATATTGTAGTGGATAATGCATTTAGTGGAAACAGCTACTTGTATATTTCTGATGCTGGAGGACAATCTATATTGGTGATCAACAGCTCTAATGGAATAGGAAGGAAACTGCAGTTACCTACGGTTGTGACAGCTGGAGGTGTGTGCAATAACGTCCTTTATCTATCCATGCTTCGCTACCAAAGAGTTAATCATCTTTACTTCACATACCTGGACTGTGAAGGAATCTTCAGTATACCTACACCATCCCTGACGGATGTGAAGGAGCTTACTTTTATCCACCTGGTGGGCATCAAGTCGGACCCGATGGTATTCTGTGGAACTGATGGCGACAGCGTCCTCTACTACAGACTGAAGGACAAGGATGATATTTATAGTTGGGACGTTAACACAGTGTTCTCCCCCGATCGCAAGGCGGTTGTGCGTAGAGGGGATGATGGGAGAATTACTACTCACATCACCACCGGACCAGGGGGATTACCCTGGGCGATGGAAACAAATATCAGGGATTATATCAGCAACTGTACTGGTTGTTTTGGTACTTCTACAATTATTTTTCCTCTAACAGAAGTATTCAATAAACATTAATACATTAAATAATATATTTTTTAATATAATATAATGTAGTTTAGTGTAATTATATCTACCCAATATTAATATATTCTTTAAAAATAAACGTACAATGTATTCTTCAATATCGATAATTTATTATTATTGTTTTGACATTTTACAGCACAGATAATATGATATAATTTGCAATAAATATTTCTTGGAATTTACAATTGTATATTAACCGAAAACAATGTTTAATACCGACAATGCTAATTTGTATTTTAAGTATTTAACATTTATACTTTTAAAATTAGCAATATTAAAATTCATTTTTTAAATAATTGTTTTTTTTTAAATTTTTTAAAAATTTTAAAAATAGATTCTGATGAAGAAACAATACTATATATTTTTGGTTAGTTATGACATCCTGAAGAAGAAAATGATATTTTTCGAAACCGGTAGATGTATTTAAACTCAATTCAAGTGGTTAATAAAACAAAGATAATAAATAAAAATAATAAATAAGATGAAGAAATGCATATCTATGTTAATACATTATTTAATGGCCGCATACATGGTAGATTAGAGACATCGATTTAAAACAAAAATTGTCACCTCTAGATCGGCCATTTTTGTTGATTATTTCTGAAGAACAAGATAAAAACCATAGATGGCAGTATGATGTCGAAAGACCATGAAATTATCGCAGTGTTATTCCAGTGCGTAATTTTCGCGCAATTTTTTTTGACGTTTCAAATGGCATTGTAATAAACAGCTATTGATTTTCGCGCGTTTTTTTTTTGTGTTTCACAGATTTCACAGCTTACAATAGTGATAGATATTTTATATTTTTCTGCACAAGATAAAATTGATGATTTCACTCCGGAATTTGGTTAATTATGGTGAAATCATACATTATACTTAGAAAAATTTTCTGTACATTTTTTTGGATTTTTATAGGTTATGTCTAGAATGACACAATTTAACATTTATCTTTTCTTCTCATTGGTCTCAATCGATGACCGGTTTTGGGTCGCCCTCTTAGAGTCTCTCTGGCAGGATGCAATACATCTATCCACCGCTGCGGTACTCTTACAGGTTTTCGGCTCAAACTTGTGTCCAGAATAATCTCCTTTTCTAGGACGCATGATATGGCTGAAGAATTGGAAGAATCTTTTTTTCACTGCTGTAGATAGGGCTTGCTGTGGTTAGATTTGTTGCAGGACTGAGGCAATCATGCATTGTGTAACGTCGAATGAATGTTGGAAGAGTCAATTGCGGTGGTTGGATGGCGTTAACTAGGACTACATGAGCGTCGGTACTGCGAACTGGAAAAGGACAACGAAGGTCAGTTCGGAGTGGCGTAACTTACTTGAGGAGCCCAGTGCCCACATTGGGCATTTCGACTTTCAGAATTTCAGAATTTTTCGGGAGTTTGTGAGTGTGTGGGTGTCTCGCTGGAAGATTTTGAGACGGTCAGGTATTTAGAAAGATAGTGAGAGCCATCCGCTCTTTTCTTTCTTGCTTAAAAAATAAATAAACCGTAGGTTTAATATCTACTGGCCCTGACTTCTCTGTTGTGTGTGAGGAAACCGCCATTTGCTGCCCCTCTCAGTGCGCCTATCCTTGTGTTTCATATAATGTGTTATATGAATTTATGCTTTTTTATTGAATACATATTTTAACTGCACTGTACGGACAGTGAGTGGTATTTGGTTGGCGGCCGTGCCGTGTTGTATTGCCGCTGTGCGGCATATTATGGTTTCCAAGTAGCGTTAAAAAATGCCAACCTGGCGGTGAATGTGAAGGACCGATATGGGTGATTTTGCTCATAAATCGATCCTGGATAAGCGTTGAGTCATCATTCACTGTTACGCCATTGATAATGCTCATAATTATTTCAGTATCGATTTATATTGTACTTGAAATAGGAACTAGTGCAACTATTATGTTTTTAATAATAAATTTTAATAGTTACATTTTATGTAAATAATCTAACAATTTTATAATAAAGATATCAACTTTATTAGGTTCATGTTTTGGAATATGTCCATAGAGACAAGGATTGGTTTATATTTTCCCAATTTATAAATTTTAATGAAAATTCGCATTTAAATATTTATTGTATTTATTTAGCCTTTCTGAAATAATACTATAAGTTAAATACAAATTAAATGTATTAATTAGAAATATATACATATAAAATCAATTTTATCGAAAAATATTGTTTGTTGCTACCGGGATTCGAACCTGGTTCTCTTTCAATCCGGGGAACGTACATTAACCAATTATGCTATAGCATAATGCTATAACATAATGCCTAGGCCTCAGAGCTATATTCTGAATAATTACAACTTCACAATAGGAATGTGTTCTCCTTAATAATAATATAAGGGTATAATGTAGAAAATGTTCACTGAATCCTTAAATAGATCGAAGTCTGTGCTAAAATACTTAATTCGTTACATCTAATACAGAAATCTAAATATTTTAAATGTTTAATTTCAATTAATTTACAAATTACAAAATAACCAGAAACATTACTTATGGGAATTTAATTAACTTTACGTCTAGTTAAATACTATTGGAATACAAATTAAATTAATCAATTACAATAAAAATATATTAGACATAAGAGAGAAAAAATCTATTTAACGAAAAAATATTTAGTTGCCACCAGGATTCGAACTTGGATCTTTTAATATATGGGAAAACGTGTTTTCAATCCACTACATCAACCGATTATTTTTATGACAAATTTATAATTTATAGATTAAAATTGAATATGCAAATGTAAGTTTCTAGTCATTGGTCGTGACTCGTGTTAGTTCGTTGTTGCAACCACAAATTCCTGGAATGTCGAGTCTTTTGTCTATGGCAACAATTGTCCGGAGGTCCAGCGGCGCGGGGCCCCTGTAATTACTTGGGGCTTCAATTCGGGAGCCGGGGCGTGGCTGACCCTCGTCTAGATAAACCTCCGCCACTGGTACTCCACGGTGAGCAATCATTATCATCGCCTGTGTCAATTATAACTTTTCGCATCCGAGCCTTCTCACGCCATTTGTTGGTTTTTTTTTTCCGCCTCTTCCGGGAACTGATTGATCATTATAACAAGGCCCAAAGGTTTTCCGAGGTCAAATTATGCAATTCTGAATTATTTTAGTTAGTTTTACCCTTTGACTAAAATGACAGCCAGGATTATGCGGATTATGTTCCGGATTTGAGTTCAAAACAACAGGATTTAATTCTAATTATAATTAGTGTTTGTATGACAAAATTCTAAAAATGTGTGTTAATTTTTAATATTAATTAAATTATTAAAATATTATATACAACGCACTTTTATAGTGTTATTGATATTTTTTAAGTATTATTACAATTATTTTAAAAACTAATTAAGAATATTCTTCGATGCTTTATGTAAATGATTTTAGTTTTTGTGTTCATAATTTTTTTTCAAATCGTACTGTGCTGTTTTCGTGTCGTTTTTATTGTTGTTATTTTTATTAGGTTGTATTATATGTAAATTGTTAAATAATTTTTTTTTTGTTTATGTTTAATTCCCTTGTACTTATATTTGTGTTACATACAATAAATAAATAATTTTTTAATAAAAAATTAATAACAGATCACAAAATCTGATTTTAGTCGGCAGTTAGTTACTTTTAATCGATACACGTAAGGTCATTTGGAACTTAATTATATAAAAAAAATATACTTTTAGATTTTTTGCAATTGTTTAATTGTACGACGACGATATGTCTTTGCGCTTGTAACAATTAAAAAATATAAAAATGTAATTTCATATTCTCATCTGTGACAGAAAGAAAAAAAACTTTTGCTGTGTGGTGAATTCATTTAATTAAGAAGCAGTATTTCGATGTAGTCAGTCTTGACATGGTCGGAGTTGATATGGAGATACGGCTGACCCTCGGAGTCGCGTTAAACTTTGTAATAATGGCTTTAATATTCCCGGTTTGGTTATATTAATGGTTGTTTCCTTTCGATGGGGTGGCTGACGATACTGGAGGCGGCGATGGCTGACCACGGAAGCCATCAGACATAAATCATAACTCCAGTAGATATCGAGATTAAATTGTTGAGTGACGGACGGAGATATTTAACGACAATACCCGGAAAGTATTCCCGTCACAACAATATTTTGATTATTCATCGTTTATAACGTGCTTCTTGATGTGGTCGAGTCGCGACATTCACGGGGTGACCATCGCCCACCGCTTCGGGGATCCCGATGGATCTTATTTAAATATTTAAACAGTTCAGTTAAATACATATTAAATGAAGACCCTCCGTTGACTGCATTTTATGAGTTGCTGATCTCCTTTGCTGCCAGGTTAGCAGTTGTTATCTACAGTAATTTAGGGCGTGCTGCATCGCAGTAATGTATTAGAGATGGTTAGTAACAAATACTATTCACTGTAAAATAATAAAATAACGATAATAATGCAAATATAAATAGATTGTACGAAGACAGAATAGCAAATAAACATCATTCCGTTCCATTCATGAACTCTCACCCTCTTAACTACCCTCCTTCACTTTTATTGGTATTCTGCAGATTTAGGGCTGTTCCTAGAGAATTGCTTGTTGCCTTTTTCACTTGATCAGTCCAACGGGTGGGGAATATTTTTATTTCTCATCGTTCTTCGACGTGACCTACCACAATAAATTTCTCCAAGTAATCGTCCATTATCGCAAGATATAAAAAATTAAAGGATTCTTCTCTGATCTGATTTAGTATGTTCAGTTTCTCCAGAATAGAGTAATAACATTCATGCATTCCGCCATTTATGTGTCTCCAGTACCACATCTCAAAGGCATCAATCCATCTTATCTCTCTTGCCTTCAGGGTCCATAATTCTACACCATTCCATACGGATAGAATATATACAAACGTAAAAATAAAGAAAATAAAACAAATGGGACTAAAGGTAGCGAGCGAGCACTGTAGAACAGTGATGGCATGGAAAAGAAAACAGTTCTCCCTTCAAGGAAATTCAGACAGCACGAAGGCAGTTAAGTCTTGTCACCAGCATACCACAATCGACAGGAACCCACCCTGGTGTAGGAAAAGTATCATCTTAGGGGACGGCAGACTAACTCCCGACTAACAATACCCCGTACTAGCAGGAATCTTTCCTCTTAGTACATCCCAGGGCGACACTCATACCTATCAAACGAGTCTGACCTTACAACAACTAGGAAGTAGGCCATTCTGAAGAGAATGGTGACCCAATCTTGCAAACCCTTAAGCATTGTGACTGACCTGACTGTAGACGCATCAGACCGAGACCAAAAAGCTTGTTCCAAAAATCGCCGTTCACTTATTTTATCAAGGCTTCCGCTTCAGGACATTCTTTCACTACCGTCAGTCATCTTCTTGACTGATACTTATGTTATCCAGCTCATTGCCACATAAACATGCAGATTATTTGGGCCACATCTGTTATCTTGGATCTATGGAAAATTTGTACGTTACATACTCCATCTCTCAGAGATATTAGAGTATAGACCTCTCCATTGCTCTTTAGGCAACCTTAGATTTATGTGTAATATTGGCTATGAGAATATGCGTCTCGATTCTGTAGGTATTGTGACCTCGCACTGGTTATAGAATTTAGTCTTCCAAATCTCTTCTTGTTTTTTTCCTTAATATTTTCACTAGTGTTCTGATTATCCAAGCCAGCTCATCTAGAATTTTTTTGTGAAAAAAGCACATCGAGATTTTGGACTTCTATACTAACTAATTTACTGTGAGAACTTTCACTTTGTAAATGTACGTGTGTGTGTGTGCGTGTCATGAAAGTGAGTAGCTGAGTGGTGGGGGACGAACCTTATAAGAGGCCGTCTTTCGGGGAACAGCTCTCTTCCATCACAGGTTTTTTTGAATAACTTACTAGTCTATGTCTGAATGTATAATTTATATTACTGTATAACGTGTTGTAATAAACGTATAATATTATTACCTGGAAAGACTGAGTTTAACTTACAAGAAATTGGGACACAAGTCAGAGGATAGAACCCCAAGGGAATCCGGTGGTAATTTAAGATTGATCACATGTACTATCATTCTGATTCCACGGAGATAGACAGAGAAGTTAGAGCACAAGACTCTTCTATTCTGACGTAAAATACTCATTTCATACATCCGCTTCATTCACATTCATACATCTCATACAATCTCGTCAATTATTGAGGATTCTACCTAATCCATCTTTCAGTATCTGGTTTACTTGGTTATGCGAAGTATTTCGCAGACTTCCTTATTATTATTTTTTAATTTAGCTTAAGATTTTGTGTAATTTTACAAGACGTCAAAATTATTTAGAAATGTTACGGACATTTAAAGCTGCTCCACAATAAAAAAATCAAAAAAATAATCCAGTTTATTTCTCAGGCAGTCGTGGTCACAACACGGCCGTCAAAACCCGAGTCCCATAATCTGGACACATGGCGCGTCACCCCACAACTGTCTGACGTTTCAACTTCATTATTGCTACTGTTAACGTACAAACATCTGTTTTTTTTTCTACGGCGTTATCGGGTCCATCTAATGGGAAAGTAAAAAACATTACAATTTTTGAAGTGTTCTGTTATGAAAATAAATATTCAATGCAGCGTCTCTCGTATCCGGAGATAACATATGTAATTTAGAAATGTTAATGTACATAAGTATGCCATATAAATCAATACCTATATTCATTATCTTTAAACTGTACATTTTCAAGATATTAAAAATAATATTTGATTAACAAAAGCAAACATAAATAATAATTATTATTATGAAATATTCACAAAAAGCCCAGATTTATATTCACATTACTTCCTTTTGAAACATTAAATTGGCGTGAAGTATCAGTTTCCTTTGAATTAATAATTATGTAAACACGTGACTTTTTTGTACTGAAGGTACATTTTCAATTATAACAATGAACGATTTTTTCGGTCAGGAATTTCACTATTATTTATTATTATTATTATTATTATTATTATTATTATTATTATTATTATTATTATTATTATTATTATTATTATTATTATACACGCCCTATTCAGGCATTAACATAATTTGTGAAATAACGAAAAATTTAATCAGAAGTGCAATATACAAAAAAAAATTGTATAGTGTCAGCATGTTTTTACATAATCAAAATTAATAATAAATATATAATGTGAAGTTAAGCAATGTACCCGTCACCAATGACTTGAGACACAAACAATTGTAATAATGTAGTCCTATAAAGAGTTAAATTAATAACAAAAATGTTGACTACCTCAGCATATTCATTCCTCAAAGAATGCATTCTGGGGACTTCATGGGTTTTGACTTTACCACTGTAATAAAACAATGAATTGTGTCTCGATGACCTAAATGGTGTGCGAAAGTCAAGCAGACCAACAATCCAGGGGCAGTCCTATCATACCATTGATGATCCTGTATAGAATTATATATAGAATATTAGAATTAAATAACTCCAAATTAAATGTACGTTTTTACATGTATTTTTTAAAAGTACTTACTTATAACCACGTAATCATGGTATCACGTAACTAACTTTTTAAGCACTTACCTACACTTAAAAAATATTTTGATACAAAGTATTTCGCATAGTATTTTATACATCAAATATGGTACAGCGAACAGATATTACGAGAATGCAAAAAATATATATAGGACCGGAGCATTTTCAAAACGTGAAAGTCATAACTATTTGGAATTGATTCATTTAGGCGTGCGGCGGTATTCCATTATTTTAACCATTGACCACATGCATTTATGCCATTGACAACATACATCATGGGGGGAGGTTAAAATTATGTACCGCCCTGGTACTTTTTTTATTTAGCACTGCACCACTGGCTATAACGATTGCAAATATTTAGTACATATTTTGATAGGCTTTTCAGCTAATATTTAGGTATAGTTCCGGTTATGGTGTAGTTCCGACCAATAAATCACCTTTTTAAGCTTGTAAAGATGATTATTATATTTGAGATAATTTAAATACACTAGAATAAAACGATCATCCGTACACTAGAATCTAAACCAAAAAAATAAATATCACTGTTTCAATTGAATACCAATCACGGTAAAATTTACGATTTATGTCATGACTAGAAGGAAAAGTATCGACGCTATTATTGCGGCTGTGATGTAGTATTTTGAAGAACTCGATATAACTAAGCGTTATTGAGTCAATTCAGCTTCCAGAAGATTACAGTCAATCCATACTTAATGACCAGACACCGTTCCACCGACATGGTCGAAAAGCGAATTGGTCGATAAACAAACTCCTCGTTATCCATAATAATATAATGCTTCCTCGACTGACTTTCTGGATGCCGGTTACGACTTCGGTAGTGTCATTATGGCTGTTTAGTGCTTGATTAAATGATCAGGTCTATGAGACGTGATCATGGGAGACAATAAGTGTTCTTAATACCTCTAGTTATAGTTTATTCCGTTACATATTTTTTTAATTTGCGCTCGGCTCGGCACACAGTAAACACTAACTGAATATTGGCAACGTGCACTATAAATTAAGGAAGGGAGTGAAATGTTTCCTTTAATATGATCAATTAATGACATTCGTCATCAATATAGGTCGCTCACTTGGCGCTAGAGGTTTTAAAATAAATACTGTTAAAGAAACAATATAACATATGTTTTTGATGATTAGTTGATGACATCCTGACAAAGAAAGTGATATTTTTCGAAACCAGTAGATGTATTTAATTCATTAAGTGGTTAATAAAATAAAGTTAACAATCTAGAAAATGAATTTTAACCGCAAATCTGTAAATCTTTTAAAAAAAGTTTCATACTGTATGTTTCGGTGTTGAGAATATTTAAGCCAATAATCTTATATTCCTATTAAATATAACCCCTATAAATATGTTCACATTTCATATCTCTTGGTATAATTAAAATTGGGGATAGACGGTTAAAATAAATAGACAGTTAAAGTAAATAGATAAAGAATAGTACTTATTGGTAGGCAGAGAATTATTCTAAAGAATGAAAAATTCGGCTAAAATTCAGCTGTTAACCGAATGACATTTGTGCATGAATGAGTGCAAATGACGTCACGGGCGAAGGGAGACGCAAAGACGGCGCCAAAGGATCACCTTTGAAGGTTAGCCGACAGATGTCGACGAATATGATACATTGGGCGGCAAAAATCCAAATTATGCTACGATACTTATTATAATATTATATACGAGGTACCTATTTTAAAGCGGTCAATGTTGCCTATCGGTAATATATTTTTTTGTGATTATTATTTAAAGTCTGGTGAAGTTTTTAAAATGCAACGTGTTGAAATGAATGTCCATAAAGCATTGAACCATTTTTATATAAATGTAATGTTTTGACCTTGGTTAGATGAAGGTGAAGATGAAGATTACTAAGTATTTAAAAAACCCATCCTAGAATGGTGGCTAAAGATATACCCAGAATGGTTTCTGTAAAAAAATGTAATAAATACAATTGTTATAATTTTCAAATTTCTGACAATACAATTTCATTCCAATGAAACATGTACTTATATTAATTTATTTATCTGTCACTCATAGAAAGACTTTGGAGTTATTTTTACGTTATTTAAAAAATTAACTAATAAATATAATTTAAGAATAAAACAATACGCAACCTGTTTACAAAAATTAATGCTGTGCTGTAGCCATAAATACTCAATATAATATATCGTGATGAAATTTAGCACACGGTTTGCTCCGATAATGTAGATTTAACAAAAGTGAATAGATTTTTGTTTACGGATAACCAAAAAATAAAATAAAACTTTTTTATGGAAATTACTAAACCTTCTAAACCGGTGAATTTCGCATAACTCTATTTCAAGCTCAATGGGTTGCTAGTAATGTTTCCTAACCGTAGACTTAATTTGGAATACTGTTTCTGGGATACCTATTTTTGAACCGTAGCAATGTTAAATTTTTTAAACAATATAAATAATTTATCTTTTAAACAGATTGAAAGTTAATATATCTACCATTAATAGAATCTTCAATATTTTATACTATAAATAAACTAAAAATAAATGCAACCAATATATATATATTAATGGATTTGGAAATAAAAGAGTTCGAGTTTCAGTTCTATTTCACATGATTTCTTCAGTGCGTTTCATAAGACGGATTTGTTAAGGTATACCAACACATTATTCTCTACAATAAAAACAATCGCTATTTGTTATTGGCTCAGGGGATATTTACAATTTTATTTCCTCGTATAAAGAACTTCTTTCCTGTATAATCTCCCATTAAATTGATCGATTATGCTCGCCTCACCTGGGACTCGAACTATGAAATGCTTTAAAAGGCATATCGTAACAATTTCTTGGATTGCATTTCTACTTCTTGTGTTACACCGCCTTGTGCTGCCAATTCCAGGACTATTCTCGAGAAACCGAAGCATTTAAAATCGAATATTACATGCAGTAAATCATTATAAAAATTAAATCACCTGTTTTCCAATTAGAAAATAAACAACTTACACAAGGTTTTTACTGGTATTCCTTAAATATATTTTAGCAATTTACAGTAAAGCCTCGACAATCGACAAGTTTGTACCAGACGATGTATGAATGTGGATAATATGATAGTTGTGTGTCAGGACATAAAAATGTGGTGCTCTATCCTATCAGCTTTAACATATGAGCACAGTATTTTCATGATCATTTATACAACTTTTTTCAGAGAAATTGGCGTGTATCTTATTGTCTGAAGTGATTACTGTGATTGTGATATAACCATGATTGTGAGATTTGTGTTTGATGTATGAACGATGACTTGCAACTGATTATTTGTAATTTGGCGAGCAAGTACTGGTACACTAGAAACTAAATTTCCAACAGTTTAATCTCAGAGGGTTTTAGTTCAAACCATTCAAAATTCAAAAATAAATATTATACAAGTATTTCCTTTTATAGCGATGTCCCGACCACACTCACCGGCTAGTCAGTGGAAATACACGAAAATGTGGGTACATTACTCTGAACATACCTGTGACTATTCTGATGCAATGCCCGGCTTACCGTTTTGGAAAATAAAGAATCAAACAGATTATTTAATACAATTTAGGGGACAACGTGCTACACATTAAAAGAAGTTTGATAACAACAAGGTAAAACATAAGAAATCTAACTGATTGGAAAAACTATTGACATTATTTCCAATTAAGGCATTTGCTCTAAGTGTTTGACAGGAAATATTCTTGGTTACAAAATGAGTGATAAAGATTCCAAGTTTTGCAAGTGATAACTATTACTGAATTTAATAAACGCTAACATACTAAATCAAACAATGATGGGAACTTCTGGATTTGACAATGACCAGTGCGCAGAATCAGTACGGTGATGATACCAGCGTGATGATGATTACCGACGTTCTTGACCACCCTTGAAATTTGGCATTAATCGCACCTCCCGTGAAACCAAGAGATTATTTTATGGACTGCATTGCGGTCATCCAACCGTCAGGTATCCCCGCTAATTGATCTCAGCATGAGTTGCGTCTCCTCAAGACTCAAATTGTCATCATACGATTCGCGTTCCGTCCCGTGGCTATCGTCGTCCATTGAATTCCAATTAAAAATAAGAACATTGATGGATTACCTCAACCGAAGCTTAATACAGGCAAATGGACTCACGATACCAGCACGGAAGAGACCTCAAGGGATTCTAAAATGCGAAAATTATTCATGATGCAACTGACAGTTACACAAACTACAGACAGGGCATGTGAATCTAATATCTCATGTTACTCACCCTTCCTCTAAAATAACCATATTTCACTACTACATATTAAGTTTTCACAGATACGCTGCGCTCTCGAACGTTCTGATAGGATAGCCAGGTATTCCATAAATAAGGAATAAAAGGGTATTTTCGTTTTTCAGTTACCATTATATAGAGATTTAGTGACACTGCTTACTGGGGAGTAACTGCAACGTTACAATATATTTAGTTTTAATACATACATATATTTTTTATACTCTCATCTTTACATAATTTATAATTTTTATGCATCCATAATAATTTGACAGTTCATTAAGGCAAGCTTGAAATAAATACATTGTTTTAAGCAAAATTTTGTTTTGAGAAAAAAAATCATAATCATAAGCCGAAGTGCACTTAGTATAGATATTTTAATAGAAATAGATATTAACTATTGCAAAGAGTCTAATTACCCATGACTCAACTTCAGAATAATTCGAATTAAAAAATTTGGTTAAAAAATATATAAATCCGGAACTTTGTTTATTAGACCTAGAGAAAAAGGTTAAATAAACATATAAAAGTTAATTGATTCTTGTGGCCAGCTCCCAAAGGCATTGTTTTATTTGTAATATTGAATGGAATAACTTTGTGATAAAATATTTTATTAATTAATTTAGAATATTTTTTTAATATACAATTTCTTCGAGAGAAATTATAAATCCAGGAAATTTATTGTTCTTATGTGGCACGTAGCCTCATTCTGCTGAAATTGACATCGTCCAAAAGCAAATTTTGTTTCAATTTTTACAATTTTAAAGCGCTGTTTAATCGTGGTAAAAGTAAAGTTTTTATTTGAAAGATAAAAATGAATTCTGAACACTAAAAAAATAGTGCGATATTAAAAATAATGGTTGCGTTTGGATAACCAAGTGGTTACATACAAAGTAATTTTAAACAACTTACATTACATTAAGTTTACCCTTTAGTAAGGGTTAATGTAAAAAAGGTTGTGTGGAACAATATGGGGCCTACTTTTAAAATTATTAGTTTGAACAATAAGCTTTATTATAATCAATCGACAACAGCAGATAATTTAACCAAAGAATAAATTTATTCGGTAGGTAGTTAATTTGACAGAGGTGATTTATTACATCACAATTCAATAACATTCCAAAAATGGACTAGATTTAGATAGTGATGGTAAACCGCTACGTGACTGTGATTGTGTCGATGATTTTTAACTGAGATTTAACGATGATTGGTAACTAAGATTTGATTGTTTGAGGCTTACTTTTTAGTGTACCAGTCATTTCTCGAAGAATTACGTTAATAAGTTATCAATCATCATTAAAATCTAACACAATCACAGTCACAATGGCAGTCAAAATAACGGTTTAAATAACGATTTTATCATCACTAATTTGAACCGAAAACGAGTACATTTTGTTTATTTAAACAAAATAGAGTATTAAAAGAAAATTACAAACAGTTTGTACATTTTATGAAAACGTACTGATATCAAAAAAGTTATTCGATATTGCCAGCCTGCAGAAATGCTATCTGCCTAACTGGGGAAGTTCCGACGCAGTTCATCAATGCGGTTAAAAATACATTGAAAAAATATTGAAATTTTCCTTATATATGTACCTAAATTTCATGTTTCAACATGTTTATTCAGCTGTTATCCCGTGAAATATATCACGTATATTTTTAAGAATATTTAACTTTGTTTTTTTTAACCATTTAATTAATTCTTCAATATATGAAAATTTATTTTGTGGCAAGATTTTATATTAATAATGAAAACACACATTGTTTATTTCACTGTTTATTGATTACTCAACACGTTTTGGGACCAATGGTCCCTTCTTCAGGGTACAATGTATACTAAAATTAAAATCACAAGTATAGACATGAACAAAACTGTAAATATTAGTGGTGTGTGGGGATAAGAAAGAGTGGGGAGAGGAGGGTAGGTAACTAATTATGAACTACTGTGAAAACAAATTTAAAAGGATTTGGTTATTAATAATATTTAATTTGTTATTAAAACGTTTTCTTATTTCTAATAATTCTAATTTATTAAACTGTAAACCCTCACACCAATTATATTTAATGTTTTGTTTATGTTTATACTTATTATTTCCATTTTAGTATACATTGTATCCTTGAGAAAGGACTATTGGTCCCGAAACACGTTGACTAATCAATAAATGATGGTATAAACAAAGTGTATCTCCATTATTAATATCTAATTAATACTTTTTTTTATGGAGAATACATTCTTATTGTGAAGTTGCAATATTTCAGAACATAGGACTGTGATATTTCTAAAACTCGAAAAATATATATTTAATTTGTTTCAACCAACTTAATTAATACATCGACCGATTTCAGAAAATACTATTTCCTTCTTCAGGATGTCAAAATAATTAACCAAAAACATATGACAAATTCACGTCGTGGAGATAGGCAGAGAGGATATTTCTGCACTGACACAATTCTCGCCTTAATCGCATTCATACATTTTCTCATACAAGTTTGTCGATTATTGAATTTTCTACCATGACCATCTTCCAGTATCTAGTTTACCTGGTCCTCTATTTTTGGTACCATCAACACTTGCGTCATATATATTTCTTATCATTTTCACCTCATCGAATTAACCTATGTAGGTTTATATTAACTTTTGGAAAAAAGCGATGTTTTTAGATTTAAACAAAGTATTTTTTATTAAGGAGAACACATTCTTATTATGTAGTTGTAATTATTCGGAACAGACGGTCTGTGATGTTTTAAATACTAATTAAATGTATAAATTATAAAGATATACATATAAAATAAATTCTATCAAAAAATATTGTTTTTGCGCTACCGGGATTCGAACATGGATCTCTTTTTCCAATTCGGGAAAGGTGCATTAATAAAAATGAATTGTTAATTCTGGCGTCTGCTGTCGGTTTACTCAAAGGTATTTGAGCTTTCGTAAAAAACAAAGTAGACGGCTTTCAAATAATGGAACGACAGATGTATTAATTTGAAAAAAAAAATGTTACATATAGGTTCGAAAATTTGTCGTCAATGATACTGGCGCTGTAGCATATTTGGAAATGCACTTTCCCCGGATTGGAAAAAGAGATTCAGGCTCGAATTCCCGTGGCGTAAAAACAATATTTTTCGATGTAATTGATTTTATACGTATACCTTCATAATTAATACATTTAATTATTATTTAAAGTATTTTTTGATTATTTACCACCTTTCAAATGTGTAGTCTATAAGACGACAACACGACGGCCGTAAGAAAGGATTATGACGTTAATTCTTTGAAGTGATATCAATTTTATGCTCGGGGCTCGAGTAATAAACCAATAAAACTCTTAAATCATCGCAGAAAAAATATACCAGCATAATAGGCCCAAGTTTTAATGGCCGGACGGCTGACACCCGATGTTTTATAACGTCCCTTCAGACAAACACATTATATTGTAAAACAGACATCATACTTAAGATTGAGTAGGAAAACTGATAACTGCCTCTTGCAAATTTGTAAGGTCCAAGTGAGGGGTACAAGAGAAAAACCGCCATGATCCAATTGATGGTATTGAGATAAACATACCTATTTATAAATACTAATTAAATACAGAAAATAGTAAATAAAATATCACATACCCTTGTTCTGAATAAATTTTATTAAATTCCTTTATTAAAAGCGGAGACTTTAAAATTAATATATATATTTAAATGAGCGGACGTGGTAATAGTATAAAATTTTATTTATTTATAAAATAAATTTATTAACTTACGAGGTCGAAGCATAATCGTAAATATAGTCATGCCAGTGAAACGAAAGCTGAAAATTATTTTCAATATAATGTTTATTCTGGATTCTTAAATTTTTTGGACATTTTACAGAAAGAGAAGATAGATTGTGATGGTGGACCAAGTCGAAGGACGGAGAGTAAAAATAATATCTCTTCCGCTTTGTACCCACCAATTGGAAAATGTAACAGGCACTTCTCTGGCGAGAGCCCCCAAATCTGCAGAATTCTAAGAAACGAGAAAAATTGAGGAGTATAATCAAGAGGGCGAGAGTTTCATGAAGATCACAATCATGATTTATTACGGCCCAATAACAGTGAAACTATAAATGTTTTAATTATTATTATTGAAAGTGGTGAACAAATAGGTGAGTGGATGTCACAAAATAGACTTATATTGAATCCATCCAAAACGGAACTGCTATGGATAGCCACACCTAGAAGGCATCACTTGATACACGAATCAGTGTTTGTGAATGCTAAATCTGCAGTTAAGTTGTCGGGCGTGCACATTGATTCAGATCTTTCAATGAATACATAAATCAGTAAGACTGTCAGTGCATGCCGACATCAACTGAGACAGATTAAAAGTATTCGGAGACATCTTCCTCTTGAGGCAGCCCGTCTACTCATTGTGGTGTCGCGTGTGGACTATTGTAACAGCATCTGTGCTGGCCTGCCGATGTTTCAGCTGGATAGATTACAATCTATTCTAAATGCGGCTGCACGGATAAAAACATCGAGAACATCTGAAAGAGTTGAATTTAAATTGTGCTGGTTAATGTACAAGGCGATACATAATATGGCGTCTCTGTATTTTTAAGAACTTTGTATCCCAGACAATTTGAATGGTAGACGTCAAACTCTCAGGTCAGCTTCTACTTCAGCTGAAGGAAGGGTTGTAGAACCGACCAACAGCTACCAGAAGTCAAAATTTAGTGAACGAGCGTTTGCGGTGACAGGCCCAAAAGCGTGGAACTCTTTGCCCTCCGTCATAAGAAACAGTGCATCAGAGATATTATTTAAGAATAATCTAAAAACGCACCTTTTCAAAAAGTCCATTCCGTAAGTGAAAATAACAATTTTTAATTTAAAAAACCAAGGATAATTGTAGAACTATATATATATATATATATATATTTAGTGTCAGCTCTTTAACTTCTTGGTGGCTTCTGATCTGGTCTACTCCAGCAACTGGCTCGTGAAAGTGTTTATTTTTCGTTTTCCTTTTTTCTTTCCTTATTGAGTGTGTTTTGCTGAATGATATGTCTCAAACATTTTACACATCCATTTGCTATATCCTTTTGGAATGAAACCATTTAGAAACAATTAGAAACATAAAAAAAAAAAACAGTTTTTCCGAGTACAATTGAATCTTCAAAACTTTTTCAATAACACAATAATTGCAGAGATTCTGTAACTCTGAAGCCGTCGTATCATACTATATCCATGATATGTGAAGCATGGTTATCCAACATTCTAACATAATTTATACAATACCTACACTAATAATTCGCTAGTCCTACAACACTCCCACTACATATTTTTTATTTTTTATTTATTATCTTTGTTTTATTAACCACTTGAATTGAGTTTAAATACATCTACCGGTGTCGAAAAATACCATTTTCTTCTTCAGGATGTCATAAATAACCAAAAATATATAGCATTGTTTCTTCATTAGAATCTATTTTTTAAATTTTTTTAAAAAATTAAAAAAAAAACAATTATTTAAAAAATAAATTTAGTAGTAGTAGGGTTTTGAGAATTTGCTAGTCATTTGATAGAAAATAATCATGGTTTTGATAAAAAATTGGGATTGTCAATTTTGTATATAAACGGTGTTGGTCACAAATTGAATAATTTGGAATCGTTAGAGATAAATAAAGCATGTAAAACTAATTAGGAAATTGTTAAATTGCCAACTAAATTTAACTACGAGTCCTATTCTAAAATGTTTTCCTAAAAATTATTCGATTAAATTTGTGTTGAGCAGCAATTTGAGTTAGGTACTAAATTTATTTTTTAAACAATTGTTTTTTTTTTAAATTTTTTAAACTCAATTCAAGTGGTTAATAAAACAAAGATAATAAATAAAAAAAATATGAATTTTAACCACAAAGTTAATATTGCTAATTTTAAAAGTATACATATTTTTAATTTTTATTTCTCTTTTTATTCCTGTCGATGATTTAAATAACACCACAACAGCACAAAAAAAAAACTGGCTACTTTAACACAGACTTTAGTCTAGCAAAGTCTAGTCTACTCCATCCCACACAATAAACTACGAGTATTAATTGCGTCTTGTGTTTATTATATTATAATATATTCACTTCTGTTAGAACAAAAATATGTATGTCATTTAATAAATAAATAAATAATTTACCTTGGTGTTATTTTAAGCAAATAAAATAATATATATAAATAAACTATCAACCTACTAAATTAAGTTGTAGATTTAAAGAAATATTCTGAGACAAATTTTCAGTTTAATGTAAATATACGTCATTGTACAAATGAACTATTATATTATTGATATATTAGGGTGAGACATGCTATCCCCGAAAATGCTTTAAACTGTATAATACAAATTAAAATGTAACTCCTTCAAAATGATTGTAATAAAATGTTATAAGTTGTGAAGCGATTCAATTTGATTAGTAAAAGGCGGTGAATTGAACGTACAGTCTTGTATTCATTTTGATATTACACCCGACTAATTCAAAACAACCTGTGAAAACGTCGGCATAATAAAATGCCTTTGAATAGACTCCTCTTTTGTGTGATGTATTAACCTTTACCATACCGTGATATAAAATATCCATATGCAGCCATGCTGTCAACTCGTGTTACCGTAAATTTTTTTAAACATTTTTAATGTGAAGAAAGCTTTTATTAGTTTAAATAGCAATACAAATATTAATCTTAAATACTTGTTCTAAATATTGAGCATTAATTACGAAAATGGGATGAATATCCTAATATAATTCGGAGCAAGTTCCATACAATACTACCTTTTTTCTTATCTCTCTTCATTAAATTAGTGAGAAAGAGAGATCATATATTAATATTTTTGTTATTATTTTTATTGTGAAATTAATGTTCCACATTTATTGTCTTACTACAAATTGAATTTTTTCCAGCATATTAATTTTACAACTGACTGAATTGAATAATATTTATTTTTATAAGATTCGCTTTACATAACTGGTTTTTCACTAGTCAGTTCTAAGCATAAATATTTTCCTTAAAATTAATTAAAATATGAATTTTATGTTGCCTGTATTAACCGAAATAGTATAGTTTTAATTAGGGCGGTAGACCTATGTTACTGCATGGTTTTGGAAGGGTTAAGTAAGGTAACAATTTCGCCGTATTCGTTTTTTTGGTATTTTTTTTTGGTCCATCTCGAGTGTACTTTGTTCACGTTTCGGTATTGGTCAACCGAAAAGGCGAAATATCTTGGAGTGGCCGAAGGGCTTCGCGGTGAAGGGTGTTCAGCGTTTCGAGGAAGTGTGTCATTGAGTTTTATCATCGCAATCCTTGAATTATTACATTAGTTAAGATTGAGGCTTTTTGGACCGCGGTATTATTTGTGGTTTCAAATTCAGATACAGGGAGATTATTAAAATATAAATAAGAGTTAGAAAATTGAAAGTGATGGTATTCGAGGAGGAAAGTAATTCAACGTGCGATATATTGGTAGGTAAAAAATATTTGGAACATGCAAATGAGTTTGTGTGTTTGAAAAATATATTTGATTGGAATGGGAAGATTAACAGTACTTTGCAGTAATTTCTAATGAAAACATATCAGCCTAAAAAAAACTAGTAGTCCACATCCACAGTCCTGGTACCAACGTTGATGTATGGAAGTAAAATTTGAAACTGGTAGAACAGGAACACGCTTTGACGTATATGTGGTAAATTCATTTATGATCATCATCATTGTATCGCACAAAATTGAGAAGCCTTTAAGGTGACGAGAAGTAATTTATGTTGTGATTTCGAGGTATAATCATCAGCATGGCATCGGAAAGACGTGGGATAGAATTCAGTAAACAATGACTGTCATTTTCTTATAAAATGCGCCTTGCTAATACGGTGGAAAAAATATGAATAAATTAATGTACTGTTTATAACTGAAATAAAACGAGATATTCTAAAACATATTTTGTGTTTCATTTCTTCTAATCTCATCATCGTCATCATTATCTCGCCAGTTAAGAGAAGTGGAGATCGGTGAACCACCTCCGTGTCTACATTTTTTGTTTTTGTTTCCTGTACGGAATAATCATTATCTTAGTGCTGTCATCAAAGTACCATTTTCCACTCGATCGGTCCAACGGGTGGAATATCTTCCTCTTCTTCTTCGTCCTTTGACATGGCCCACCACAACAAGCTTCTCCAAGTTATCTTCCCTTCTCGCAAGATGGCCAAAAATTGAAGGATTCGTCTCAGGAAAACGGTTGAGAGTGTCGAAATAGAGGGAAATTTAAGGCTGTTTTCAGCGCAGTGATAGGATAGAAAATGTGTGGTGTAATGGAGCCAGGGCGGCGCCTTAGTACTTAATTTTGAGTCAGAGCTCCTTCCTACCACTTTTTATAACATGGAACTTACTTTTCAAGTACATCTGAAAATAATATAAAAAAGTATATGTAGGACCGGAGCATTTTCAAAACATGAAAGTAATTTTTGTTAAGAATTGGATCATCTAGGTGCGCGGTGGTATGGTATCCCGTTCTTTCAACCATTGACCAAATGCGCTTGGAGACAGACGAAAAATATGAACTTAACTTAAATAAAGTGTTATCTCTAAAGTTTTAGCCTTTACGAAAGTAAATTGCTGACTAAAATCATTTCTTTTTAACCTCAAATATATGCAATTTAAAATTTCCGTCGGAATACATGGAAGGAAAAGAAGGGAGAGTGTTAAAATCAAATACCACCCTGGTACTTTTTTATTTAACTCTACATCACTACTTAGGTGGTATATTCACATTGAACGAATAAATGAGTCAATAGTAGGTACTCCCAATCTTTATATCTGGATCTGAGACGTAGATACTGAGTCAACACGAGCACAGGAAAAGAGACGGATTAGAGATGTAGTACTGATGGCGTATGTTGCGAATCCCATGGACCGCTTTCAGAAAAAAAAACAGCTCTATTTTAAAATATATAAATATTGATCAACGTGTATCTTCAACAATACAATGAAATACTTTGAGCAAGTCCCAAGACGTGTGGATGCAATGGAGAGACTGGCGGTACAAGGGAGAGTCCAGGGAAGGTCGTTGACTAGATGTCTGTAATCAATAGCGATGCTGCAGATCGGGGGGATCGCGCCGAATAGTTTTCTCTGTGGTGTTATCATCATCATAGCGATCACGACTATTCTGCCAAGAATTTAAGGGTGTGCTTTCAAAATGAATAATAAATATTATTATTATTGTTTAGTAAGAAATTATTGTGTTTTAGATATAAGACTTCATTTTAAATAGTAGCTGAAGCCTCAAAGCATGTAAATAAATATATTATATATTATTTTAAATGATTTTTACAAATTTATTGGTTTATAACTCTATTAATAAAATAAAAAAAACAATATTTTTTTTATGAAACCACGAAATTTATTATAAGTCAACCGGTTTATCTCAAGTTTACGTATTTGAAACTGAATAAATTTCGTGGTTTCATACAAAGTGATTGTTATTTTATTTAATCTAATATGTCAAATCATAAAATGATTGTTTTCTACAAAAATACCATATTAATTTTTAACATTTTACTAATTTAGTTCAATGCAGATTTGTTTCCGTAATCTTGGCTTCAAAATTATAAAAAAATGTTTCGTATATACAAGAACTTTCTATATTAAGAAAATTTTGTGGAACATGAAAAATAAATTAAATGATCGCGGTCTTTTCTATAATGCTTGTATTTTCTTAATTATGGAAAGTAACAATCAGTTTTTTAGTTTTTCATTAGTGTAAAATATCTATCTAAGTTTTAAAAAATGTCAAATCTATTTTATAAATGAATAATTAAAACTCGTATTTTCGTAAAAAACTCGTAAATATGAATTATTTTTGAAAGGGAAGCCTTAACGAAGGAGAAGAAGACCAGAAGTACACATATAAAATAAAAGTCAACGTAGTTCTTTTAATTTTTTAAGGAGAACATTGTGAAGTTGCTACTAGTAAGTGTAAGTGATATATATATATATATATATATATATATATCACTTACAATCAAATACGTTATGTAATTTTGTCATGAACATAGCTAACTGTTTACTTGAGAAAGCAGTGGATGACGATTATGATGGTCTTGAGATCGACAGAATCATATATCATCATCACGCCGATGAAGGTACAAACTAATAGAATAGATTTTTTTTAATCGCTTACAATTTTGTTATAAATATAATATTTTGATATCTAAGATTTAAGATTTATTTGATAAGATTTTTTTACAATATAAAACAACAATAGATTTATGCACCCCCAAATAAGAAAGATCTTGAATTATGGGTGTGGCTATCAACATTTATATAAAACAAGATCAAGATCTACTAGACGTAAGAAATTATTTACACCTTATGTGTATATATATATATATAAATATATACTATCCCATCACAATCGTCATCCATTGCTTTCTCAAGTAAGCAGTTCATGACAAAATTACATAAAATATTTGATTGTAAGGATATTAGATTATAGGAACGATAATTTATCTCTGAATGTAAATCCTACAGATAAAAATACGCTCTGCGTACAAAAAATGACAGCTCGCTCGTAATTTTGAAATGATTATGTCTTACGCACGTTTTATTATCACAAATTGCTCACTCATTGCAAGAACTATTCATTAATTAAGATTTCATTTAAACGATAAGTCTTAAGATATCAAAATACTATTTGAAATGAATGGTTTTTAGCGTGGGTTGCGAATTATCACAAATTCGAGTATGCGATTAAGGCGAGGATCAATCAACAATTATCCTATCATTGATTCTATCACATCGTTTTGCACCTTCAACATTCATACTCCTCATATCCGCTAGGCAATTATGGTGGCTCCCGCTTTGACCTTACAGTTACGCCGATACAAACTACCTGCTGGCATCATTTGAACTGTATTTTTAATACGATTTTATTCTATAGAAGGTTTACGAGTTGCCCCGGCAGTTATTAAACTGAACCGGCGCTGTAAAACTTTTAAGGCCATAAACTATAAAAACGTGGAAGGTATCCGTTGTTAGGTACTATAAATAATATAAAGGAAATAAAATAAAATCTATACAGCCTTGATTGTTGCCAGAAGAGCACCATATATCGAGAACAAAACTCGATCCTTGCGTTTAACGCCCGTTTTATTGGAGCTATACAGTCCATACCAGCGTTGTGTTTCTGAATCTCTAAAAAATTAATTGTTTTTTTTTTAAATATTGATATGTACCTTCGTTAAGATGTTGGTTAATAATAAAAATGATTAAAATCTGTTTTTTAAATATTCTTAATATCTTTTCTTAAATATACAGATAAGCAATCAGCCGACAATCAGTGGCAGAAATAAAAATAAAAACCTAATCAGTGCCAAATCTAGCCGCATTCTTACAGTGGCTTGTTAGTAAAAGTGTTGCTGATATTAAGGAGCTTCTCTCTTAGCGGAGTGCTAGAAAGAGCGAGAAACGAAATGGGGATCGTAATAAACCCAGATAAAACAAAAAATGGTCATTGATAGAAAGTATAGGGGAGCCGGTAGGTAATGAGAACCTATACAAAAAATGTATTTACTAATCCTAAAATCAATCAGAAACAACCCAAACATTTCCGTAAATGTCGGATTAAATCAGTCGATTACTGCCACATAATGCTACATAGTGGTTTGCGTATGCGCGTAATGAGCGGTAGTGTGTTTTGCTCTCGGCACTTAAAAAATTTACGATTTTTGGCACGATAACTGGTTAAATTTGACTTATTTTATTGTATTTTTTGTCAATTTTGTAGTCATATGTACGTATTTTTGGGTATAAGTTTAAGGATCCAAGTATGAAATAGTCTCTTTTCTTTATTTTTAAGACCTTCAAAGTAGTGGACTTTGGGAGTAATTGGAGCCTAGGTAGCTTCCATTACCCCACTCAATCTTTGCACTTTGAACCACTCAAGATAACATATAGCGTAGAGTCTGATTTGTATTTCATGTCACGAAATTTAGTGAAAATAAAATGACCGAATTGTTTAAGGAATCATATTTTTATATGATAATATTTATATGTATATCGATTTTTGTAAGGCTCTTCTATGAACAAGGAAATATCTGGCTTTAAAACGACAGATACATTTCTAATAAATCCAATAGATCCAAAGATCAGGAATAATACAACTAAAGCGAAATTTTTAATACAAATTAAATATATTAATTAAAAAGATATACACATAAAATCAATTTTATCAAAAAATATTGTTGCTACCGGTAGCATATCACATCATTCGTAATTAACAAATTTAATTAGTATTTAAAATATCACAGACCTATATTCAGAATAATCATAACTTCACAATAAGAATAATAAGAATAAGTGTTCTTCTAAATAAATTTTAAAGTTAAATTTGCAATAATATTATAGTCTTAGAACCAAAGGACTCATGATAATAAAGTCATAATAATTGTTTACACACCTTGTTACTTCGGTTGACTCTACTGGGTTTCTTGGTTTGTAATAATGTACATGTGTGTGTGAGTATTGCCGCCCTTTTTCGGAAAGCTAAGAAGATGGTAACCGACGGCGTCATTCTTATTACATCCCCTGCTTTGACCAGTCCAGCGGTCCAAATAAACCACCAGTGCGCCCTTCGGTCGGTTAAAATCTAAAGAAGATAACCCAGCTAAAAGAACAATAACGTCAAACCAGAAAGACAGCAAAATTAAAAAGGTTAGTACATTTCATATGTTATATGCGTGCTTATTGTTAATCGGTCACCTGGGAACCAGCTATCGAAGGCATTTACATAAACAATAAACAATATTCTCCTTATTAGTCTCCAATTCTCCCATTCTCCCCTAATAACAGACTTGGATTAACACAAAACAGTAATTGCGTTGTCGTTAATAGTTACATATACATATTTAGGAACTTTAATAACAATAAATAGGGAGACTGTGATACAAAAATTAATAGTTGTAACACCAAGACATAGTCCACCATGATATAGTCTGAATAATCTAAAGGATATGGCTAGACCAAAGAGTAACCAGGAAAATAAAACAGAGTCTGGGCAGAACCTTAATATTCCCAGCCTACAGAACAAATGCCTCGATCATAGAGGAATTACACATCAATCAGGATATGTCTTCAACTGTACTCCCCCGAATACTCTGATATTTTAGCCTTATTACATACATAAATACAATATGTAAAAGATGGTGATCAAAGGAGAGTGGAAGGAACTAAAAGTCATAAAAGGTCACCAACACGATTAACTGACTTAATTAAAATTTCTACGTGTTTCTAGAATGCACAAGAAATGCCATGCACCGAAATAGGCGATCATTCGTGCCGCAATCCACCAAAAGCCGTAGTTCCGTGATCACATGCATGGGAGTAAAACGAAGATGAAGTAAATAAATGAACTTTTTACACAACACAAAAATATCCTCGTACCTAAATACATTTTTTCTTGTTTGTCTTTATAATATGCAAGTGTACCAAAAGTATTTTTCATAATAAAAAATCTGTAATAAAATAATGAATGAGTTTAATAAAAAAATATTATTTTACATTTAAGTACAGTCCCTGGGAATTTATTTATGAAAAATGATTTGTTATTTCACTGGCACTCTTCTAAACGGGAGACAACATTTCTGAGAACTGTTCGGCACATATTCTCCGTAATCGCTGCCATTTCTTCTCGAATATTTTCTTTTAATTTGTTCAGAGAGGCAAGATTGTTACTGTATCCCATTGTTTTAAGGAAGTCTCATAGGAAACAGTACATTGGTGTAGAGTCGGAGCTACGTGGAGACCAGTTTGTGTCACCTTGTCGGGATATCAATTTTCCAGGGAAAATTTCACGAACAACTGGTAAGGACACGCTCCATAGCGACTGAATTCACAAGGATGCAGCTAGCGATCGGCATACTCTCTGCCCATCTCCTGCTCGTTGCGTTGGTGCAGCAAATGAATCAAAATGAAAAAGTCTTTTGGGACACACTGTATATAACATCATTAAAAATATATATTTGCAATAATCACCAACGTAAAATATTTACCTCAGGAAGGGTGAATCAGTAAGTATAATTTAATAATTGTATGTACATACTTGGTCGATATTCTCGCCATAAGAAGCTTCATCAAGCTTTTTTCTCTTCTTCCAAGATGCCCTTAAAATTGAAGGATTTGTCTTAGGCTAAGAGTAATTATGAATACTAGTAGATAAGCAATCGGCCATCGTCAATTGCGAATGCTGCGCAGTATATTTATAGTTTTATTTTTGTCTATGCTTGCGTTGTTAATTTTAGTATACATTGTATCTTAAAACATGTTGATTGATTTATCAATAAACAGTGGTATAAACTATGTGTTTTTATTATTATTAATATAAGAATATTATTTTGGAACATTTCTGTGCTTGTCCGGTTGTCGAACATTACGATCATTATTTTTGCTGCATTGTTGGGCCGCGCGGACTTCAATCTCCGTCTTCCAGGGTCTCTTCTGTTAGCAATTTTACATTGAGTGATGAGATGCAGGATGGTATTTTTAGATACAATATTGTATTGTAGTATACATATTGTAGTATAATATACTATTGTGTAAGTTATAAACATAATATTGTATAATTATGGAATAATAATTAAAAATGCAATTAGTACACGCGAGTAGCGGTGAGCTGCCAATACGCTAACAAGGACCTTGTTTAATTTCAGAGCTATTCGCGGTGTTCCGGGAAAGGGGCGGATTTTTTAATCACCTTTATACAATTATATGCAATAATTATTCTAGTAAACGAATTTTATTTAATATACATATATTATGTAAAAAAATGCAATATATCGTAAAATAATTAATATCAATAGCTGATAAATGTACTTACCTACCTTCGTTTGCAAGAGTGAAGAGTTTCAAGATTGATCCACAAATAGGTACTATTATTTTCGCTCCAATTTCGTGTTTCAAAACAGAACACTGAATTGAAAATTAAGTTCTCCTTAGTAAATGATGGTACGCATATTAGCAACTGTCCTTATCAAAACTGTGCACAATTACGGTAAAGGTGAAAAAATGTGCAGGTGTAAAGTATGAAGAATATTCATTCGAATCATGCACAAAAAAGTTGCGTTGAACATCTGGAAGCAATACATATCAAACATCGGCGTTTTAATCATTCTTAGACTAGAGGCAAAAAATCTGCTAGGTCTCTTTTATTATGCACCCGAAATAAATGTATTTTACGAGTAATTTCAAAAGGCAACAAAGTCTCGTGCTTTATAATACGTTTAAACCATCTACAAAAATTGCAGTTAACTACTGATTTGGTCTGAGAATATTGTTTTTTCCTAATTTAACAAAATGCATCCCTACATGTGCGGTGGTGGAAGAGGTTAGGTAGGAGGGATGAACAGTATCAAAAATGAGTTTAGAGAACCGGTTAATATTTTTTTTGAGAACAGATAGATAAAGAGTGGAGAAATGCGATGGAGAAAGACCTAGTATGGCGATTCAACTCGCTTACGCCACTTGAAAGGTTAACGTGATACAGATGTGCACTCTTCACTTTCGCAGCTGCAGAAATGCGCATCGCGAGTTGTCAGAATCATATACACTTAGCCGCTGAAGAACAATTTCAAAATTCTCGGTACCGCGCGGAATCCATTTTGTTGTATCATTAAACATCGTCGTCACTCCCGGAAAAAATCGAATATACCCCGTAGTTCGCAAAAAGGCTCAGCCCTGAGTGGTGCCGGCCACTCTTGCGGTATCGCGTTGTCCAGTGCCCGCTTGCGACGCGGCAAGGTATTGCAGGACCAAACTACTCGCTCGAAACCAAAACTGTTGACGACTTTGTTGACATGCGAATCGCCGACAACACTCCGTGTTGTGAGGATTTGATGAGGGCATTCGACCGTGTGAAACACTAAATAAAATGTGTTATTTTAAGGGTGACCACGTGATCGAACAAAAATGATTTGAAGTTTTTTTTAAAATTATTTTTGTTGCTCTTACTAAATTCTTATGGATATTTTTGTGAGATTATTCTAGTAGTTAGTAGTAAAATATACGGCTAGCTATAAGTTTTGACTTTTTTTTTCGGAGATGTGTTACGAGACTGCATTAAATATAGCGCGTTTGTAAAGTGCGGAACATTTTTAGGAGATTCGCGGGTTGACTTTAATATATACAAAGAGAAAAATCACGATGTAAATTTGAAATAATATTTAGACAATTTAGAAATTAAATATTTAAAGATATCATAACCAAATACCGTTGTGTTTGTGGAGTGAAAAAAAAAAACAGAAAACATTCCATGCAGGGGTGGTGTTATATTATATTATGTTAATTTGTGTAGCAAGTGTGTGTTGCTGACAAATTGTGATTCACGCAAGTGGTGATTATTTGTAAATGGTTTAATAACCAAAGTCTCAAACAATATTTCAAGATTATATGTATATGTTCTGTCATCAAAATTGTAATGTTCAATCTTCTCTCTTGATCAATGTGCTCGTGACTGAGCATCCTTTAATGACTTTAATCTGTCTCTATAGCATTTCTAAAGGATGTTTTTTTTAGAAGTATAGAACTTTAAAATAAAATCAAACACATATAAATCGCGGAAAGATAATATTATACTATTAGTGTTTAAATATGATTTCGTGCATATAAGTGCCATAGCTGGCTCGAATAACGTGCATTATAGAAGTCTAATTTTCGACCATTTTTTGGAGCAGCTAGGGACGTATATCGGTAATAACGCGACGAATCTATTGTTTTTGGTTTAGCGGCAACTTTACATAAAACTGGCAACTTTACATATCTCTACAAAAAATAATCCAAAGGTGTTAAATCACACGATTTTGGAGGCCAATTCACAGGTCCATTACGCAAAATTATGCGCTCATCGAATGTTTTCTTGTGGTGTGCGCTATGTGGCATGTTGCGTCGTCTTGTTGAAACCACAGCTCTTCCATATTAATGCCATTCAATTAGGGAATGAAAAAGTCAATAATTATGTATCTATAGCTCTCTGGATGGTGAATCTACTCATTCGGGTCCTCCTCAATATTACGCACCACTGCAGTAACAGCTCCTTTGATGCGCACTGTACGACATCGCTGAACGAATTCGTATTTTCAATTTGAGTATGTGTGGTGTGAAAATGATCCATGCTTATTCGAATTACTTTATCGGATGGATGATTATGTGGACCGTAAAAGAGACGTAGGTAAGTTTCGAGAACTGATACACGATTTTTTAAATAAATATGCACAATTTTCAAGCGTTGTTCTAGGTGTAAGTCTTTTCACGGTAAAATGGTATGTAAAACTGAGCACGAATCAGCTGTCAAATTAGTTGTCGCTGAAAAATGTGTTGCCAATTCGAAAAATAAACCTTTAAAAAAAAACATCCATTACTACTTGTATCTACTTTTCTTCACGCGATCGTAGGCTGTTCAATGCGAAGTGTAACGAGGCTCTGGTCACGTGTCATATTTGACGGCTCCTGACTATTTTCTGTAAGAGTACTTTAAAGGAATGGTCTTCGCCAATAAGCCAATAACAATTTCGATGCTACAGGACAATATTCCAAATGAAATTGCTCAAATAATAAAAGAAGTGTGCGAGATGTTAGAAAAAATATAGTTAAAAGAGCACGCTACCAGAGGCGACCACTTAGCAAATATAATATTTTATTCGTAATTGTAATAAGCTAAGTAATTGATAAATAAAAATTGAACTAAAAAATTATGTTTTAGTTTTTAGTTATTCAAAAACAACATCGGACTGGAACATAATATTCACCCTGTATATTTCCAGTGATCACCAAATTCTTTAGCATCTCTTCTAGTAACATTCCTAAAGTAAGAATGAATTATTTTTCTGCATAGTATAGTGTAAATAAAATAATACAAAACATTAAAATAAACGCGTGGTCACAGCATTACATAAGCTGCCGCAAGGCTCACAGGGTTTTGTACCTGAATATCTCTGGAAACAATTAAAGATCCTTGCATCTCTCTGCTACCTAATAAGTCACAGAATAAATAATGCTCCCCTCCTCAGAACTTGTCGGCAGCCGGCTGTGGGGGAGCGAAGTAGAGAAGCAGCAGAGTGACTTGACCATTCTTTTGTCCGCGTCATAGCCCGTTACCGTCTTGATGACTTCCAAATCATCTGCCTCTTGCCACTGTCTCAGCATCATTCCAGATGATAGCAGAGAAGCAATTGAAGAAATTCCAAACGGTCATACAGAAATGATTATTGTTAAAACCTAAGACTCCTAAATTTTTTTTTTTGTAGATAACGTCATTGCACGAAATATTGAATATACATAATTAAATATGAACCTTTATTGCTAACGCCATCTTTGTTGACAAATTTGATAGGAAATTGATACAATATATATTTTTAAATAATATACCCAACTAATGGTTTTCTTTTTCCCTTTATTGTACGGTGATCAAAAAATCAAGACCAAGTTGACTGTCTTTAAAGCCGTGTATAGACCAACTTTAACACGTGGTTACTAAATATAAAGCCTCACATAGAGTGAATCCAGGTTGTTTAAACGTGTTATTCTAGCAGTTATAACATTATTCAACCGAGTGAAAAGTACTCAGATAATGGAGATCCCCGCATAAACCTCCTACTTCTAGATAGGTGTTAAAAGATCTCAATTAAGGTGGCTTGGACACATCTTACGAAAAATTCCGGAGCGAAGATTGCTGGTGACCTCAGATAAAGATTAGATAAATAGTAACAAAAAGTCTATAAAGACAAATTAAAGAGTCTTTTCGGGACTTTGTACTCTCGATCCTTTTAGGATAAGGGATGAAAATGAAAAAAAAATAGAGATTCATACACGAACAACGTGTCACATCAATATTCTTACTATTTTCAAACTAAGCTAAACGCTTGTGCTATCAAAATAGAACTAACTTGGTGATTTGGCACAAGGCTTAAATCACCTGTCGATACTAACCCGACAAGCACATCGATACGATTCGATCACGTTTGATCATTAATTTTTCCTTGAAAATAGCATATATATCAACTCAATGAGAATCCGATGTTTTTTGAAAAATATTTAATATATTATTCTTTACCTGCGAAATATTTTTTTCAGCACATTACACTAGAATACGCCTGAAAAATTTATATATTTTTCTTATTTTGACCACTATATTATTTTAACACTATTTGAATATGTCCAAGAACAAACAGTTACTGGATTTTTACCTACAAAGGCACTGTTATTAAATAAATGTCAGATATTTCATAGAGACGAAGCTATTTTTATGAAAATATCATAAAAATATAATAAAAGTAGCTTCGTCTCTAGGAGATATCTGAAATTTACTTAATAACAGTGCCTTTGTATATAAAAATCCAGTAAGTGTGTGTTCTTGGACATATTCAAATATTGTTAACACCTCATTTCCTCAAAGACATGTATAGGTATGCTCAAAACCGCGAATATACAAAAAGCTACCACAAGAGATGGCAACGGTATCGTACCCTCAATTCTGTGTGCTTATAAAGGAATAGATTTTCAAAATTGAAAGAAGTCAGCTGGAAGAGTTCCTTAAATGATCAAAGCTACTTATTTTGTGCAATTCTTTTTGTGGTTACATCCTACCTCGTACTTCTCATGTTTCTTTTGCTCCCTGCTTGTTTATTTTCTTTTACTTCTTACGTATCTTTAGTCTGTATCAAAAAAAATATTTTGTTTAATTCATTTATTATCTCTACTTGTTTTCTTTTGATTTTTTATTCTCCATTTTTTACCATTTAATTTAATTTGTTACCTTAATTCTAACTTATATTCTAGCTTATGAAGCTTATGGCAACCTACTTAAGAACAGGTACTTTATATGTACCTAGCGAGGTAGGAAGCGGCCAACAGGCTTGCATGTAAATGAAATGAATTATAATATTTGTACTAATGATTTTTATATTGATGCAAGTTATAAAAATAAATTTATCGGGACTGAAATGAAATATACTCAAAAAAAGAACATGATATTTTATCTTTAACAATTATTTTTAATTATTATAACGTCCGACATGGCCAACGTCTACGCTACGGTTCGGGCCTAGGGTTGCAAATTGCTCTCGATGCAATTATGATTTACATGTGTTGGAACATAAACTCACTCGCGTGTTGCCAACCTCAAGGTTGAAATCGTTAAAATTATGAAGAAAAATAATTTGTCGAAATGACACGTTATTTTGTGTAACTCCCGGGGCGGGCCCAACATTCCGCGTGCCATTTTTTCCACAGAACTCAGAGGAATGGATTTGCGAACTCGCGGTTTCATTTCATATTTTGCTACAGATTTGAAATTTCTATCTGTAAATATGATATAATTATATAATTGAAAAAAAAAATCGTATCCCCTAAATTGATAAATACAGAATTTGTGCATACTATAGTGAACTCGGTTTATTACATACTATTATGTAACATTTTTCTGTCATACTTTTTTCTTCTTCTGAGATTAGCGTTTTTAAAAAAAAATTTAATGACAGATAGAATTCCGCCCACCTTCTTCTTCTTCCATGTTAATTCTTCATAGTCAGTATTTTAATTAGAAATAATATTACTTTTGAAATAAGCAAAATTAACTTTGTGGTTAAAATTCATATTTTTATGAGTTAACTTTGTTTCATTAACCACTTATTGAGTTTAAATACATCTACCGGTTTCGAAAAATACTATTTTCTTCTTCAGAATATCAATACTAATCAAAATATTTTGTTTCTTTATATAAATATATTTTTTTATTAGTTTTACACGCTTTATTTATCTCCAACGATTTTAAATTATTTAATTTATAACCAACAACGTTTACTTGCAAAATTGATAATCCCAATTTTTTATTAGAACCATGACCATTTTCTATCAAATGATTAGAAAATTGCACTATTGTTCAAACATCTCAAATACTTCTTCACTCTTATATTAAATTTTCTACCCGTATTTTGATTAGTATTGACATTCTGAAGAAGAAAATGGTAGTTTTAGAATAGAATTTTTAGAAATAGAATTTTAGGTAGATGTATTTATACTCAATAAGTGGTTAATAAAACAAAGTTAACAAATAAAAATAGGAATAATATTTGTAGTTCAATTCTGATTATCATATAGAATGATATCTTCATATTTCATCATCGGTGGCGTAATAGTCCGCTTTGGACCTTAGTCTCCTCAAGTTACTGTTACTACTACGATCTGTCCTCTGCTGCCTTTCCCTAGTTCGTGATGTCGACTCCATGCACATCCTGGGTAACCTTCGACCGATCGATTTTTCTTAGCTGATCAGTCTAAATTCACGTGTTCATTGATATTAATAATAATATTTTCTAAATATAATATACATAATTACTATAATTGATTAGTGTTTTATCTTAAATAAAAAAACTAGCGAAGCATAATAGAGTTATGGTACTAGCACTGTGAAATGGAAGTACAGCCTGGAGTTGATAAAAAAAGAACGAAAGTAGATTGAATGTACTAAAATATGACTATGTATGACTATGTATGAATATGTATGAATATGTATATATGAATATGTATGACTAATGAATAAATTATGAAAGGATTGCAGACATTGTGTATTGGGCATATATAATGTCCATTGAAAATGGTAAAAAAAACTTGATGTAAGTGTTGAAGGTAACGGGTACAGAGGACGTCAGCAAAAATCTTGGTAAGATATTAGACACGATATTAATAAGATCAGATATTAGACGGTCTTGAAAGTGAACGAGGCAAGAATGGCTATAAAGATATAAGAGTGTAGCATTTTATCTTCTGCCTATCCCTGTAAGGAATCGGGGAGATGATAAGTGAGTTAGTTTTAACTTGCCTTAGAACTGGCGTGTGTATCCCACGTAGAACGGTTTCGTAATGAAAAAAAGACAACAATTAATATCTAGTTTTAATTCATATGTAGACTTTTCCATTGAAATGGGCATCGTAATTTTAATTTTGTTTTGATAAATATAACATCTTACTTTTGACTTTGGCCACAGTTTTGAAACTATTTAATAATTTAAATTATAAAAAAAAATACTTCGTTTAAACCACCTGATTTATTAACATGTTTCAAGTCCAATGGTCTCTTCATCAGGATACAATGTATACTGAAATTTAAAATACAAGCATAAACAAAAACAAAAATATAAGTATGAATGATGAGTATATAATTAGGTACTAAAAACAAATTTAAAAGGTAACTTTGAAAATAACACAAATAAATAAAATATTAATTTATAAATAGTATAATATATAGATGTATCTATATTATTATTACATCTATACATAAAGAAGAATGTCTGTCTGTTTTTTTACACAAATATTCAGTTTTATTTCGAACTTGATGAAATTTTGCACACTTGACTTACAAAACAAGAGGAAGATCACTCTCTAGATGAAATTTCGAAAATCCACCCCATTAAGCAGTATTTTGGTACTTCTTGATGAAATTTTGAATACTCGACGTTCAAAGTAATAGGAAAATTATTGTCTACATCTGATTTTGAAAAAAAAACTACCCCCATCCCTCAAAATGAAGCCTCTTCATTCTTTGTAGAGCCCGAGTACATCAGTTATCAATTATAAAAAAATACTATAGAATATATTATATACACAATTTGTTGAAAACGTAATCAATTGAAATAGTGAAATTGTAACGCACACGGTTATAAGGTTCGAATCCCGGCAGTAACCAGAATAATTTTTAGATTATCACATTAAGGTTCTTTTAGATGATTTCAAAATTCTGAGACCGTTATATTCAACATCATTGTATTGCGACGCATCGCAAAGCGAACGAGGTGAGAAACTTAAAATGCCGATGAATTGACCCGGACAGGATGCAGTCGGAGTCGGTGAATAACCGCGGAGATCCAACATCTTAATATATCTAATCTCTCCGTGGCCCCGATTCATACAACTTGATCTCTGCCTGGTTTCTAAGCGCCCATCAAACTGTATTTACATCCATCAATCCCGCCTTACACTTGAGCCTTTTGCGTGAATCTGCAATTTTTCAGAAGCTCCTCCCGTGAATCCGACAGCCTTACAATGCAGAGCCGCTTTCAGTAAGAATCTACAAGCATTCCTGGATGCTTTGCGAGCGCGGCTGTTGTTCGTTCAACCCTTTCCACTCTGTGGAGTCATGTTGTCAGTAATTAAATTACACACCCTGGCCGAGGTATATAGTTACCATCACTCCCTATTGTGTGAATGTCTAACGCTCGAGGGTTTAATGTTAAACTGTGTTTCGCGACCATTTCAATAATATAAAAATAATAATTACTATACGGCTGCGGCCAGTATTTCTGTAAAAAATTTAACACGGTAACGCAGCCCAAGGTATACGCAAAGGCGTTTTTTATTCAGGCTTCATGTTTCCGTTAAGAGCTATGAAGAACATCAGTGCTTTAACAAGGAGGGCTTTTATTATATGTTCCTTGAGATGCAGCGGTTCTTTCAAATGTTGGTAATTTTTAAGGACCTCAGCTTCGCACCGTCCATTTTTTAATAGGTAAACAATATTATAATATATACCACTTCATCATCTACCAAGTCGGTCCCTTATGACCAATGTTACCTCTAAGGTGTATGAGTGTGCGCGCGCAGACGATATGGCACCACAGCGCACACAAAAAATTTAGTGTACACAAAATTTTTAACAAAATTATTGAAGGTTGGCAGGTATGTTTAAGTGTTGATTTATCCTGCTTAAGATCACCAAAATTTGGGACATTGAATTATTTTCTGAGGTTACACAGCCCAGATAATCTCTTTCTACCTACACTGCTAGATCTGCTGTCTTCTATCTTCTCATAGTTCACGACTAAGGATTGCGATATCCATGAACTCCCGTCTTCTTGACTGCTCATCTTAGGGTTGTCACCAGATAAGTGCCTGTTGATTTTTTCACTCAGTCAGTCCAACGGGTGGGGGATCTTAGTCCACCACAATAAGCTTCTCTAAGTTATTACCCTTCTCTCAAGATGTCTATCTTTGATGTTCAGAATGGAGATATTCGCGCGTCTCGCCATTCACGGTATGTACGGCATATGTCTCCAGCACCATACCTCAAATCAATTCATCTTCTTTCTCTTGCATTCTCAGGATCCATGATTCCACACCATATTAAAATACAGATTACACCAGAGACTGTATAAGGCTGACATCTGTTGCCTCTAGTCAAATATAAAGCTTTTCGATATAAAATGGGTCGTTTATTTAATTTCTGGCTCGCAGCCACTATCGTCAGTAATTAGGGACCTCTTCATATCCACAGATAATATTAGTTCTCGGCATTTGGTCGAAGCGATCTATTTTGAATATTTTTGTCTTAGTTCTGTTTCTTTCAAAATCAAGCAGGTTCTTTTCCTCAGTTTTGTGGACCAGTAGTGCCACGTCGTCTTCGCTGGTCGCAATCAAAGGCAGTAACAGACTAGAAGCAATATTGTTTTGAAATAGGTGGAATGTATTTTAATTCAAAAATAATTAAGACAAATTATAGATATCTCATAGGACGAAGCTATTTATTATATTATATGGGAAATATGGAAGTATTGGTATACCAGCACTTACGACCTGTCTTCGGCTGGGTTAAGTATTCACTTTTATCCAATGAAATGTTCACCATTCTACCCAATCATTCTCCATATCTATCAAATTGTTGCAAGTTGTATATATGCTACCATGTAGAAAGATTTCAAGTAAAAACTGAAACTTCGTTGCCTTTGGAAGTAAAAATCCAATTATTGTGTATTCTAGGATATACTTTAATATTGTTAGTTAAAAATAACTAATTTAAATAATCTTCTTCGTCGGTCTTGAGTCATCTTGAGCAGAGCTTAAACAGGACCTTGTTAATGTCTTTATTTGGTTAATCCGTCTTGCAGGAGATTGCTTCTTGCTTGCAAGATACAGATTACAGATGTTGCTTCCAAGACATTCTTTAGAGAGACAACTCTTAGATCCCATAGTTCTCAACTCTCAGATATTAGAGATTCTAAGATACCGTACTAAGAAGTCAAGTGCGTAACATTGGTGCAGTCGGTAGCTGAATAATTGGCGTAACATTAGATTAGATAATTGACGTAATGTAATATTAGCGAAATCGGTTTAAGATTTTCTTGATAACGCGCATCAAAGAAATAAGGACCATTGGATTTAAATTTGTTACGTAAGGAAAAAAATTGGAGACGAGCGGCGGATCGAGAGAAGAACAAAGAAGATCGGAATCGTTCTTCTTGGAGCAGTAATCGTCGGCGGACTTCCAGGAGCTGAGGCTTTTTGGAAGATCTTCTGGGTAAAGAGGACCGGTGGCGAGAAGGCTCTGTGTGTGCAGTCGGGCGGAAGGCGCGAGGCGGGCTTCTACGGACCGAGACAGCCGGGGGACCAGATCAGCGGACCAGGGAAGGCGCAAGGCGGGCTTCTATGGACCGAGGCTGAGGGTACCAGTTACAGCAGACACAGGCTGAGTGTATCCTGACGACAGGAACTAAGCTAAGTACTTGTGAGATTAAGGAATTTTGAATTTCCCTAGCATTAGTTAAAATAGAATAAATGTTTTTAAATTTATGTGTAAAGCCTAAGTGCGCGCCTGAGTCGAGCGTTCTGCGGGGCGGGGCGTGCAGAGTATATAGCAATATCACGTTTATGAATGCGAGTGTCCTGAGTGATTGCCGCCTAGAGCGGTGGAGAGAGCGTGCTTGTTTGCGTTCTTCATGGCGTGAGCGCGCAAGTTCAAACCAGTTTGTGTTTTAACAATATTTGTGGTAGAGTTTGCGAATAAATACTAGATAAAATTTAGTTAAAACCTGAAATATGGATATTTTTTTATATGAAGTCAAAGGTCGATATTAAAATTCTTATATAATTGTGAAATTTGGCTTTATTTAACCTTTAACTATTATATAATGTTGAAAATTCTCTAAACTCTCTTCTATTTATGTCTAACTTTCATAATAGATAGTTGTAGGGATCTATGGTGGTTTTAGTTAACGTTTGTTCAGATCAAAAGTCGTGTATTTTTAGCCTTAACTTTTGGAGGATACCAATATTTGAGCACCTCGTGGTCCACGTAGTATGTAGTATCCTGCCGTTAGTACTACATCTCGATCATATTCCTTTTCTTCTTTCTTAATATCCATGTTTTCGTTTCATACAGTGTGATGAATACCAGAATACCAGAGATCACCAGACGGATTTTCGTTATTTTTAGGGTGGATCTTTTTTTCATAGCCTCGTTATTAATTTTTATACCTACCCTTTCAATTAATGTTGGCAGCCACTGAACTTGGTTAAGTATGCGCGCGTACTTATGCAAGTGGTACGCCTGCGTGCGAGTGTTCGCAGGTAAGCCACCCTGAACAGTAGTAGTCTGCTTGAGTAGTGTCCATTGTTTGCGATGACAGACGACTTACCCCACGTTCTTTTGTTTTTTGCAGAAGTGGCCAATCTTGCCACATCTTGTACATTTACAATTTGAACCACTTTTATTGAATGTATATATAACGATTTTTACACAGATGTATACATAGTACAAGTTTACATTAAAAATATACAAAACTAAAATTTTCAATTTAGTGTCAATTTGATTTGATTCAGGTGAATATTATGTTCCAGGCCAATTTTGTTTGGCCGCCATTTTGGTTTGGTAGATATTTGTCAATTCAAATTTAGTAGTCGTAAAGAATAGTTGATTACAATTTATTATGAAGAATTTAACGTCTCAACAACATTAAAACATTAAAATAAACACAAGCCCGACTTTTGGATAAAAATCATCATGAGCGACGAGGCTCATTTCGACTTGACGGGTTTTGTTAATAAATACGACAGCCATTATTGGGGCACTGAAAATTCTCAATTAGTACACCTACGTATAGTTACTGTATGATGCGCCATGGGGGCCAGCGAATTGTTGGGCCCTATTTCTTTCAGGATGTGAAGAGGCAATGCTGTAAAAGCTTTTTGGTGGCCGAATTCGGTTGATTGAATCTGCAACAAATGTAGTTTCAACAAAACGGTATTACCTCATACATAACCCGAGCTACGTTTGAAATTTTGATAAATAAAACGACATCGGCCTGGAATATAAAATTCACCGTTTACTTTTTGACATTTGGCGACCAAGTTGATTTATCCTGATCAAGGTGTACACCGACGTTTTTGATATTGAACCTCTTTCTGAGATTACGAAGCCTTCGCACGTAACCTGTTTTCCCTGCTTTAACTTTCCCTGCATAATGAGTTGTAAGGAATCATGTTTCTCTTTGCGAATAATATGTTTTAAGCATGCAGCTTTGTTAGTTGTTATGTGTTATGTGTTATCTTATCTTATAAATGCGTCTTAGTAGGTATCTCTGTATATACCCGTGTCTCTCCAGCCGGTACACGTAGATGCAGCGATATCTTAAATGTGTTTTTAGGTTATGTAATTTCCGTGGTATTTTATTACCTCTGACTACGTAATCATCTCACCCATTGTTCAATCTCTGTACTAAAATATTGTTATTTAATAATCATTCATGGTTAGTGCTGCCCCAAGGTTCGGACCAACGTTACGGAGTATAACTTTTAATGACTTACTCCTGCTGCCAACGCCGCGCGGCTGCAAAATTGTAGCGTACGCTGACGATACCTTGTTACAGGATTCAGCTATAAAATTACTAATAATAAGTGTATGTCGCCCTTAAAATGATTTATGAATGAACCAATAGAAATAAACTTGACCTGGCCCCTCATAAAACGGTTGTCATGTTTCTTAAGGGTCGTCGCAAGAATTTGAACCTTATGTAAGGGTGAATTTCAAAGATCAGGTCAAATACCTCGGGGTCACTCTGGATACAGCGAAGTTATATCTCACACATACAAAGGTAGTTTCGGATAAAACAGCAGGACTCTTTGAGCGTTTGCGGCGCCTCTCAATAGTTTGCTGGAGGCTAAGCACTCCCGCCGTGACATTAATATACAAGGTGACATACATTGCGCAAATAACGTATGCCGCTGAAGTTTGGACCCATAAAATGACAGTTGGTTTTATAGTGGCAGCCGCCAATGGAGACCAGCGGATTTCTATGATAGCTTTAACGGGAGTGTGTCCTCCCGGGAGACCTGGGCCCGTTGGAACCTAAAAATGGATCAGAGAGTGACTTATCTAGGCGTCACTTTTAGATTAACGGACGGTTCCTTGAAATATCTGGTTCTAAGAATGAGAGAGTTAACGCTTGGAAAGTGGCAAGAAAGGTGGGATACGGCAACGCAGGGAAGATGGACTTATTCCTTTTTTGCTAAACGTCGCCGTCAAGTTGAAAGGCAATCAAGTTGAAACCTCCAGACCTAAACCATTTTGAATGGCAGATGATTACGTAGTATGGACAATTCCGTAGTAAACTGTTAGAGTTTACACTTGTGGATGCCCCGTGGTGTACATGTGGGAGAGTGAAACAGACGCCAGACCATATTTTATGGAATTGTGAGATACTTAGTAAACGTATGGTAGGTGTGTTGACTGGATTTAGACACCATCCGCACAGGAATGCAGACCTAATTAGTAATGGGACAAATCTTGTTTTTTATATATGGAATTAATTCGGGTATGGGTGACACGTTGGAGCTCCTTAGGAATGTAGTTAGGCCGGCCTGCGTGGGTGGGTATCTTCACCTACGCGCCTATCTTTTACTATCCATACTTCGTCCGTTAATCTGTCCGTATAAGTGTGACTCAATCTATTTTGTGTCTCGTTCATTGTCTCTCTTTTGGGAGTGTTTTTAATTACTAGATCCCTGATTTGCACCTCAATTTTCCGACTATATATAAAACTATGTATTCTATGGATTTATATTATATGCATTTTTTATGAATAAAAACGCTAAAATAGAGACGCTGAAGGGTCTAAATTAAAATTTTTGTGAAAATTGCTAACCTAGCTTCTAATCTGGTGGGTAGGAAAGTGTGGGTCCGCACCCCCTCCAGCCGTCTTTGAAAAAAAGTTAGTGCTGCTCCTGCTAATAATTGCGGACTACGTTCACATTAGTCCACGGGTTTCGCAATTTATATTTATAATATTATTCTGTATCTTGGGTTAGGAATATAAATTTTCAAAAATACGCTGATATTATGCTACAACTTATGATTATTAATTTGTGAAAGGAATACATTTTTTTAAACTTGGATATAACAAAAAAAAATTAAATGAATTCATCTGCATCATGTATCACCAAAATAATTTATTACGAAAGCAATCTCAAAAAAATACGTGTCAAAGATATGATCAATAAACAAATATTTCACAGTCGTTACCATGGTGACTACATACTTTATTCAGTTCCTATAAACGTCAACCCTACATTTTTAAACTTAATTGAAATTCAGGCGTTCAAAAAATAAATCCCGGCAGGAAAGTAAGAAACTTATCTATCTAAGAATTGGACACAAAGTAAAATGCTTAGCTTCAGTTTTTTATTAAAATTAAAAATAAATCTAATAAAATTTCATTCCTACCTTCCTTCCCAGTTAACTGTATACATAACATGCGATGTTTACACAATATCATAAAGATACTAGTTGTACTCACTTGATTTTTTTATTTTGTACTCGTAGATAAAATTTTTATACTTCCACCAGAGCTGAAAACTATGAGAAGGTACTGGTACAAAAAAAAGTGAAAACAATACTTTTCATTTGCCTGGGACATCAGTAGAAATAACGTGGTTGCAAGAATATATGTCAAATAACATATTTGTGGCTTTAACGATCATGTATTTTCTCTGACTTGATTACAGAAATATCATTGATGATGTCTTCACAGTAGAATACGGTTGGATAACTACAGGCTGGCCTTTTAGGTATTATCGGGAAGTAGTGGTGTGCGTCAAAAAATGACTACGGATTCTATGCTCATTTTAAACATATGTGGAAGCTAAGTGGACCTTGTAAGGGCGTAGGGTGACTACAAAATCTGGTTTTCCGAATTCAGCCCTTTTAAGGAATATGTCTTCAAAACAGGAAACTCTGACTGTTTTGAATGAGACTGGCTTTCATCTACCTTTCGATGGTAAGTTTTATTTATTTATTTATTTATTTATTTATTTTACAGATTATTGAAAATGTTTATTGACTTATGTTAACTTAGAATAGTTAGTTGCACGGATTTATCGTGGTTTCAGGTGATTTGTCAAATTTCTCTGTCAGGTCGAACGTCGTACATATTATACTGGTTTGAGTTGATGTCTCTTTATATCAATCTCAATTAGGTTTCTGAGTTTATATCCAGATTTCAAAGTCTTATGTGTACATGGTATCGAGATATATTTATAAATAATAAGAAAAAACACTTTGTTACAACCATTAATCAACATGTTTCAAAACCGATGGTCCCTTTATCAAGATGCAATATATACTAAAATTAAAAATACAAGCATAGTCAAAAAACAAAATTTTTAATATAAGCCATGGGTAACTAATTAGGAACTACTGTAAAAACAGATTTAAAAGGTAACTGTTTGTTATTTATAATGTTTAATTTACTATTAACGCTTTATCTTATTTCTATAATTTATAATTTATCTAACTGTAAACCCATGTGTGTAAAATTTCAAAACCCTTATTAATATCAAAATAATTATTTGTTTCTAACAAAGTATTTTTCTTATTATTTATAAATATGTTGCCACAAAGTAATTTTGCAAATATTGAAGAAGACATATTTCAAATAAATCTTTGAGATTATCACATCGTGTCTCCTTCGATGGATACGGGTTTTGGCCAAAGTATAGACATCTGTGCGACGGGAAAGAAGATGAATAATAATGCTAGAATTTAAGAATTAATTTATGTTAGAAGGAAAAAGAATGTCGATGAAAGCGTACTCGAGTATTTCGTGAACAATAGATCTTCCAAGAAAACTGTAAGTAGGTTCAGTATACTCACTGGCGAGATGTGTTGTCGATATATTTCTGGTGACATCGATATTTAATGTAAATTATTCAATGATGTAAAATAATATTCCCAGACTAGAATACTTGACAAGGGTTCGAAGATCAAGCGTGGAAGGTAATTAAAATGACGGTTTTCTCAGAATTATACCGTCACACTGGAATTATTTTCTATGAAGAGCCACACTCTGATTCGTAAATAGAAAAAATATCTCAACAATTTCAATTAAACATATTGTTATCTTCTTTTAATTTTTATAGAGATGTAATCATCGATCCATCGACATAAGCAAAATGGAATCAATATATCAATATATAATTGGATTTTAAGTAAGTTACGAAATCTAGAATAAAAATCATAACCTATAATGATAATCACATTTAACAGTGGTTGAAACTCAGCAGCTGTATAGAAATGCTAAAAAAAGTAACTAGTATTACGCAGATTGTACTATACATGTTACCTAGTTAATGGATTCTAAATATTGAATAGATCATCCATGCCATCATATGATAAATCATAAGATAAAAATATAACGTAATTTTTCTTACGTAACATACATTTATCGAATTATATATTTTTTTTGAGTCTGTAAGATAACTGTCTCCTTAATTATCCTTGGATAGCTAGGTTCTGATTTTCTATTGGTTTAGATTGAATTATGTAAGTAAAAACACTAACCCGCGTAACTGGGCTGCAAATCGCTGGTCTTCTATGATGGTCGAAACTCGGCTAGCCAGCCTCCGAAACCTTATCACATCCGACAAACTGACAAAAATCATACACGATCCATTTCTCGTATACACCGCCGAAAAATATGTCGGTCTTAGACTGTGTCGGAACAGAAGCAGTACGCTTCTTGTTTTTCCTCTTTAAATTTATACAAATGGAATGCAAAACTATATATTCCTATCTACCAAAGCATACATTAGCCTAAGCAAGAACTTTATCGTGAATCATAAAAAATTAAGCTTTCGCAGTAAGCCCCAAAATATAGTGTTTGCATCTGTGCCTGCAATATTATCTCGTTATAAAATTCACACAATTTATAATATTGACGCAAAACAATACAATATAATTCATATGTATTATTAGCCAAGAATATAATCATTGGAGATTTTATTTATTTCTTCATCAGATTGTCTTAAAATTTAAAAAGATATGATCAAAGATGCAGCCTAGAACAGAACAAAGTGGAGAAGTATTATCAAAGTAGCTGATCTGAGACGAACGCGATAAGCAGAAGACGAAGAAGAAAACTTTCGGTGAACGAAATCTCAGGCAAAGAAAAGTTACGCCTCTACTCGTGTTAAACAATGGTCTGCAAGAGAGTATGAATTGAAACATACATAAAATGAAGAGATCTAAATTATAAGTATGTAAGAAGTCAATAGATGAAAATTATAGATGAATAAGAGATCCATTACATAACTCATATTTTATTGATTTCACAGCAACTCAGGTAAAAAATAGAAAGAGTGAAGGCTTTGAGACTTTCTTTGCATCAACAATATGGCAATAAATTAACATTGTAACCTGTAATTCTTAACCATCATTCATTCGCCAGATGTAAAAATAATGGTTGCAGGGAACAGGGAAGTCCCTAACCGGTAGACAAGTATGATAAAAGTAAAAAACAAATAAGGTGAAGGACCCAATACCTGGCAGGGCCCCAATAACTGGCAGAGCATCTATAAAAACCGTCAAATAATCCTCTATATTACAATTTGTTCCACGGAACTGTCTTAATTTTTGAATTGGACCTTGTGGAAACATATTACATCCACAAGTTAACATAGTCCAAGCAGTAAATTCAATATGGCAGCAATTTAATAAAAGAGTGATTGTGTTTTAGTCAAATCTTTTCCAAATAGTGTGAGGATATCATGTTTTTATTCTAATTATAGTTTTTTTTATCTGTGTTTTATATTGAGGTATATATTTATTAAATTATTTGCTTCGTAAATTAAGCTTTTTCATCTTAAATATATGTTTTAATATCGAAGTTATGGGGGTGACAGTAATTGGTTCTCAAAAAAATATGAAGTTTCAAAACCTGGCATCCCTGTCAGGTATTGGTATATTACTTTTTTACTCTTGCTTCCTTTTAAGTTTCACTTCAATCAACACATATTTACCAGTAACTAGCATAGGGTGCCACTTACCGGGTAAGTCATTTGCCAGGTATTGGGTATCGCAATATTGCTTATGGAATGCCTCCCCTGGGGGAAAATCTGTGATATGATATGAAGATGATATGAACAGAAGATATGAGTCATTTGAAGCTGTAAAAAGAGGGATATCCAAATCGAAAGTAAGCAAAATGTTGAATGTTCCACGTTATATGAGTCAAAGTAAAATTTTAGGCAAATACCCCGAAGTATGTATGAAAAGACCAACTACGAATATTACTACTGAAGAAATACATAAATATTCATATGACGGGTCCAAAATTAATTTCGAAAAACAGCCTCCCAATCACCTGCATCTTTAAAAAAATAGAGATTAGTTCCAGTCAAGACACACTGAAGATCTAAAGACCAACATATACTTTGAAACTCTGAGTCCTCTGAAATGTCTGGAGTAGATTCCTTGGAAGTTACAAACCCTTTCGTTTTATGGCGCAATGTAATAAAGAATTTAACAAAAAATTCTGTGTCGAACAAAATTGAGAGATTTAGATAGACGAAAAATGTAGACGTATCAGTTTCAATAGAATATTAGTTGATTGTCGAAAATTTAAGAAGAAACATCCCAACATTTCAAACCTCTAAATTGGCAGAAAATAGGTTTCCTTTCTTAACTATTTATTCTGGCCTAACCTGCCAAAGCAATTGGTGATCGTAAAATAGAAAAATTCCATCCACTTTAGAATCTGAATTTGAAAATAGCGATAATTGAATAGATAATATCTTTTCACTAACACGTCTGCAAGTTGGTCACTTTGTTTTCATCAAATATTAAGGAAGCAAAACAATTGTGAAATTTTCTTGCACAATTTTTCGGATATATTCTTATGCAGCACATATTTCATCTATGTCTAGACTTGGTACTGGTCCAGGATCCCTAATATATCTTGGTATAAGTATTATAAATGTAAAGTAATGCAGAAGAAATATATAATTTTATTGTTGCATTAAAATGTATATATTATACTTATATATATTCCTATACTCATATATATATATATATATATATATATATACATAAATACATATATACACGCATATATATATAGTTATACATGTAGTTTAGTTTTAAATGGAAGCGATTTATCATTGAATATGCACAAGTTGAATTGTAGTGTCCGTTGAATTGAAATGTCCAAGTTGTCCAAAAAATCTGAATTGAAATGTCCATTGAAGAATTTACTATATTCTATGATTTTTTTAAGTAATTTGTAATTAGTACTACCAAAATTTGTAAAAATCTCTAAAATAGATTATTTGGACCTGTTGAGTGTGTGGGACAGTGTAATGTTATTTGTTTTCACATCCCGGTAGATAGTTGGAAAATAATTTATTTGTGAATTTAGTGCAAACTAGATTAATTTTTTTTAAAGAAATTAATTTTTTTATTTACATATATTTTGACATCCATATTTTTGTACCAACAGAGGTGGATAAATAATAAACATACATAATACATAGTTTATTGTGTGGGATGGAGTAGACTATACCTATGATATATACAGCGTTGTCCTGGTTACTTTGCTAGACTAAAGTCTGTGTTAAAGTAGGCAGTTTTTTTTCGTGCTGTTATCATGTTATTTGGAATAAAAAGAGAATTAAAATATGAATAAAAAAGTAAAAATGTAATAAAAATATATGGAGTGGGAGTGTTGTAGGACTAGTGGATTATTAGTGAAAGAATTGTATAAATTATATTAAATTGTTGGATATCCATGCTTCTGATTCATCTCTACCTAATTGAATCATACATTGGGTCCATATTTGTGTAATATTATAGGAATTGTACGATTTCCAGTTGGTACTGAGTGTATTGTATAGTTTCGGAGCTAGGAACATGTATCTTTGATAAAATATCGTTGTTGCTCTCGGAACTGGTGTGTAGATGTTTGTTGTTTGTCGTGTGTTGTGTCCATGATTTATTGCTCGAAGAGAGTTGTTGTTAGTATGAAAATATATCTGATGGATATCTAAAGAAACGACCAATTATTACCTTGAGAGTTGTTTTTTGTGCTTTTTTAGCCGACTCCAATATTGTTTTTGCTGCTCCTCCCCAAACTAAAATAGCATAATTAATTAAGGAGTAGCACGGTGCAAAGTACACCAATCTCAAGAGTTTGTAATTAACTATACATCGTATTTCTTTATACAAGTAAATTAGTTTTCTTATGCGTTTTGTTAGGTTCGATATGTGTTCTTTCCAGTTAAGATGATCGTCGATTAGTACTCCCAGATGTCGAATAATTTTGACTCAGTTTTTCACATTGGCATGCGGAAGCCGTGTTCTTGTTTGCTTTACAGTCATGTATGATGAGTGTAGGACTTTTATGTGGTGTTGTTCTTTCGTTAATACAGAAAAATACATATTTTCATTTTTTTTGTGTTAAGTGATAAGAGGTTCGTGTCAAACCATTTTTTCCCCTTGTTCAGACCATCCTGTGCACGTGTAGTGACCTCTTTACAAGACTTACCCTCAAAGCAAAGCACGGTGTCATCCGCGAAAGTGATTACTTTTCCATTGTTTAGGGTCATATTACAAAAGTCGTTAATGTATACTAGAAATAATATAGGACCTAAAATGCTTCCCTGTGTGTTATCAATGATGGATTGCTGTATTTTTATTATTTTGGACAATTTGACGTCTATTTGTTAAGTAATCCTTAAACCACTTATATGCTATGCCCCTTACTCCTATGTTTTCAAGTTTTTTTTAGCAATAGTAGGTGCGGTACGGTGTCAAATGCTTTTGCAAGATCAAGAAAAATCCCCATGCATTTATTTCCCTTGTCCAGGTTCGATACGATATATTCCACGAGAGACATGAGTGCATCTTCTAAACACACATAGTGCCTAGTATACCTACCTACACAAAAGATAATGCTAAGTAATAGTTTTATAACAAATTAAATTTTAGTGTCAAAAATAAACTATAAAATGTCATGTTGAGTCTGCCTGTGTATTCCGTATAACAATAAACTTTATTATACATTTATCGCTCTGGCCAAATAATTACTTAAGGATTTAGCCGACGTGGGAACAGATTGTATTTCGACGCCGTGCGTAACCTCCGGACCACGAAAAAGAAGTGGTGTTCTGTAGCAGTCGGAAGAGCAGTGAGATCTCCGTTTTTCACTACATAAATGTGAGTCAAGTGGAGGTAAAAATTATTGCCCAACCCAGGACTTAGATTATGGTAGGCCAGATCCATCTGGCATTATTTCCTTTCTCAATCCAATTCGGGTTGTGTCAACTAAACCATGATTTTAATCGATACAGTTCACGGGATTTTATCTCACCATGTCATTCATTTCTTCCTTCTCAGTAATTTATTCACTTAAAACTCAATATGAATGATTGAATATCTGAGAATATCGTGATTCGATTTTTTAAATTTATTTTCAGTTGTGAACTGTGATTCGGCGCATATGGGTATGAAATGAAAATATTCATGAAGGAATGACGTCATAATTCATTTAGTAGATTCTGCCAAAACGTTTTACGCATTTAACCCGAAAAATAAACTTACATTTTTTAAAGAGTTTTTTCTTTGTATATGCTAGAATACGTTTTTTACGCAAATAGAATAATGTAAGTAAATATTTTTATTTATTCGTTTATTTCGTGTATTGTGATATCGTGCGGCGCACGCGTATTAGTAATGAAACTGTGATCACAGTCACAGTTTTCAATCACTGATATTATCGAATACCAATCACAACAGTGAGTCAAGATTTCAAAACACACAGACGAGATGTTTACATAATATAACCATGAGAGTGTAAAATATGGTTACTTGATTTTATTTATATTTCATGAGAATTATTATTAGGTAATGTGTTTTGAACAATTTTTAGGTAAGTACAAAAAGATCGCGGTGCCTTGAAACATTTTGAGTTTGTGCACAATCTCTCTCCATTCCTCCCAGTCTTGACCCAGGTACAAAATATTTATTAATCCCATATTAATTTTTTTAGTTGGGCTTACGATCACAAGCTATTATTCACCCCTTCCGGTGAGTAGGTTATATTCCAACTCCACCCGTACCTGACTATTACTAGGCAAAAATTCTTGTACATGAATGCGATACATTCATTAATTTTGTATTTAGATACGACAACCGCGCACTGACAACCGAATGATAAACAGAATTATAAAGAAGATACGGAAAATAGACAGGAAGGTATAAATATGGGCTAAAGGTAACGTATGGGCCTTCGCACGGGGTTCCATCTCAAGGGAGGCGCCAAAACATTTTTATGTGACAATTTTTTTTTTTATAAAATAGAATGATTGGTTTTGTTAATTATGACTCATAGATTTTTAATTTTGACTTCAGTCTTGTGAATGACTAAGTTATTTAATGATATATTCGTCATCATTATCATCATCATCATCCATCTATGTTTCTCCGTTGCCGGATATAAATCTCACCATCAACATTATCATCATCATTAACTCTCCACTGTCGGATACACAAAATGCGTACAATCAGGCTATTGCTTTGCATGACATTCAAAGTTTGGCGTGTTCACGCGCTCATGACATATAAAAGGTTAAAGATTTTGAAACCATTGATTCGAGAATACATTTCCTTACAAAAATAGGGACAGTCAAAAAAATGGAATGATTTTCATGTTTCTAATTATAAACAGAACTTGTGTTGGGTTTTTGGTATAAACATTTTAATTTTTGACACTAAAATTTTATTTGTCTAGAAAAAGTTTGCTTATTTTAGCATCGATAGATACTAGGCAAGTGTCATTTTCAATTAATTTTTTTATGAAATTATATATATTATATAAAATTTGAGAGAACCACTCTATTTAAAGGTAAGTAAAAGTCCGATTGGTTAAAGCTTTAGTGGTCCATAGCTTTATATGGAGTCTTGTAAAAAAAAAGAGCATGTTTTCGAGAGGCCTGATTTTGACACCTTTTAGATATGGTTTTGGCGTCGTATGTTGAGTATACCACTGACGTAAGAAAAGTTCTCCAAATCTTATAGGAAAATTATTATTTCTTACGTTAGGTATGTTGCTCGAAGTTGGTGATCACTGGGAACAAACTTAGGACAATCTATAACGGATGAAGTCTCGCTACACTAAGCAAGTCCAAGATCGCGAAGAGTGGAAGCAAGCAGTTCGCGCAGTTGAAACACACTAGAAGACCAAAACGCTCAGTCATGAGCACATCGATTAATAAATTCATGAACGTATTTTTTTGGTCACTATTTTAATGATATTTTTAGGAAGTGTGATATCTTAAATTCTTCTTCTTCTTTCATGGTACTAAATTCCTGAGTTGGATTTGGTCTCCTCCACAAGCAATGTTTATGTGCGGGTGTGCGTGCGTACACGGTATGATCGTCTCTTTCTACCTACGTCTCTGCTACCTTATATCTTCTACTATATGTGAGTTGTAAAATATCACATTTTTCATTGCTGAAAATGTGACCAAAGTATTTTATTATCTAGGAAAGCTATTTTTTCTATTGACCTATTTATGCATCTTACCAGTAGCTTAACAATTATTCAGGTAACATTTGTCTTATTTTCTCCCCTAGCGCACAATTAACAGTAGTGGTCTTTAAAATTGCACAATAATTTTTTTATGCTCACACAGAGTTCCAAAATTAGAGAGAAAACTTATACACAAATGTACTCCACTGACTTCTATCCCTGACCATTTTTCTACATTTCCCAGACTCTTACATTGTTTCCGTGAATGCCTTCGACGGCTTGTTGTTTCCTGGTTTTCTATTGTCACATATGCAGAATGAAAATCACCACTGACCTTGATTGGCAGTAGTTGTTTTTCTGGTATCGTGGGGTTAGTCCGATGCATTGTTCTTCTTATCTATGGGTATTATTCCGACCGACCGAAATGCGTACTCTCGGAGCTACTCAGTAGATGTTTTTCTGACGAGGTACCAACTACAATTGTGCTCAGATTGTGATCGTGGCGATCCTTCAGTCTCCGAAAGCGGCAACATTCACATTACATAAATGACATATACCAATTAACAAGAAAAACCAGAGGTGCCAGTCAAAGGAACAAAAGATGCGCGGGCACCTATCCTACTCCAAACTTTCTCCATACAGTTGCAATACATTTAATGCATTTTTTTTTAAAGTAAATAGCGCACTTATATTCGTAACGAAAGATCAATTTTGATGTTGCCCAAAGTCGTAATGCTTGTGACGGCCCTGAACATGCTCGTACGTATACCCGCTCATAAAGGCATATAAGCCTGTAGGTCATCCAACAGGAGACGAACACAGAACCGCCAGTGGTGGGGTGAATATTGAGTGCTAAGTCCTGAACAATTTGGTTACAGTGGAGCCTAATGTATTTTTCAAATTAAATTTGAATTTATCTGAAAGTGATCAAAACACATAGTGTACATGAACGTAAATTAAATTGCCAAGAAATATCTCTAAAATGTATCTATCCCTAAACCATAGATAACAAATTAGCGCTCAATATAGATACCAAAAACTTACATAGGATGGTTGGCGTAGTAGATAACATCAGCTGCAAGTCTAGTTTGCGTTTGTTTTCAACTTTCGTGACTTTCGCAGTTGTTTAATGTTGTTACTTTATTGGGCTCGCCATTTTTACTGTATTTATCTATCTAAGCGTCACCATTTCTGTACTATATCTTCTTCTATGTACATAGAAAGTAAAATGAAACGTTAAAAATTAAATAATTAAATCACGCACTTTATTATGTACATACATACATAAATGTCAATTAGCATTGGTTGGACCCAGACAGTCTTCAAGACAAGGTTGTATAGACTAACCTAAGTGCAGACATTTACATTGAAAGACAATTGGAAAGAGAAGAAGCATATTAGAGTAGGACAGAGTATCAGCTAGAAAGTGGGAGGGAAGGAAAGGGGTTACACGGGAAGAACTTTAAAATCGGACTATTGGATAAGTATATTTAGTTATTTAGTACTTGACTTGTTTACGCATTTTTGTACTTTGATGGGTAGGCCTGGTAATAAAAGCTTGAATATGAAAATAACATTTTATTTGTGTAGATTTAAAAACAGAAAACAAAAGCGAAACTGCTTCTGTTTAGAGATGGCGTCGGAGTCGGTTATATATTGTACGGCGGTGATATACAAATATTTTGTGTATCTTATTTTTCAGTTATCGGTTATGTTAAAGTTTCAGAGGCTGGCCAGCCGAGTATCAGAAGATTAAAAACTGCAGGGAGAGTGAACATCGTAGAAGAATCGGTGATTTACAGCTCAGTTACGCTAAGGTTAGTGTCTTTTTATTTACATATATTGAATGAACATATTCAACAAACTAATAGAAAATCCAAGACAAGCTCACTATCAAAGCTAATTATGCCAACATGACTAATATTATTAATTGATTTATTAATTTCTAATGCTTATAAATTATTAAAGCGCAAACCTATTTCATTTTCATGAAAAATTTGCACCCCTGTATTCCAACGGAAACTAATTTACATTTTTGTATGTATATAATAAAATGGTTTTAATCCAAATATTCTATTATTTAATTACAATATCAAACCACAAAGTGTTTGCTTTCTTTGAAAATTTAATTCGTCTAACATCAGAATCGCAATGTTACATTTTTTCAAATATCTGATATAAATTTCTTTAAAATACTAAATTAATGTATTAATTATAAATATATACATATAAAATCAATTTTGTCGAAAAATATTGTTTTAGCGTCACCGAGATTCGATCCTGGATCTTCATTTCCAATCCGGGGAAGTGCAATACCTTTGTGCTATAACGCCAGTATTTTTCTTGACAAATTTTCGAAACTATATGTTACATTTTTCAAATTAATACACCTGTCGTTCCGTTATTTGAAAGCCATCTACATTATTTTTACAAAATCTCAAATACCTTTGAGTAAACCGATTTGCAAAATTGATTTTATATGTATATATAATATTTATAATTAATACATTAATTTAGTATTTAAAATATCACAGACCTATGTTCTGAATAATTACAACTTCACAATAAGAATGTGTTTTCCTTAATAAATTTCTTTGTTTACTCTTTTATAAAAGTTATATATACAATACATAAAGGAATTTGTCATTTTTGTTAAATAAAATATATGAATATTCCATTCAATTTTTGAAATAAAATTTAATGTCGCGCCATGTCGCTTATATCTGAATGCGCCGCTGTGCACCGCGATGGGAGATCAACGCGATGATTGATGGTAGGGCCCGTGATTGAATCGTTGATTTGTGAAGAAAGCTGTACCAACCGAATGGATCCGTTGAACACGAATACTCGACACCGTACGTCTTCATTTGTGTGCCTCCGAGGGTTGGCAGGCAGACCATTTTCATTCAATCCAGTTGATAATAATTTATTTTAAATTTATATAATAAATGGCGCAACTCATCTTAGGGTGTAGAGACCAAATATAATATTTTTATGATAATAAAAATAATTAATAGCAGGATTTTATTAATTACAGTAATTACAGTACAGTAAAGTATTTATTTGGGCGCACTGATCACAAATTCTGGTGACAGTGGGCAGGAAATTCGAAGGCGCATACAACAAACAAAAGTTGCAATGAACCAACTGTAGAGAGTATGGAAAAACAATGATATTAAGCAAGTAACTAAAATCATCTTGGCAATATTTGAATGTACATATAAAATCAATTTTATAGAAAATATCGTTGTTACGCTACCGGGATTCGAACTTGGATCTCTTTTCCAATGCGAGGAAGGTGCATTATCAACTATACTACAACGACAGTATTTTTGACGACAGATTTTCGAACCTACGTGTTACACTTTTTCTAATTAATACATCTATCGTTCCATTATTTGATTTTAAATTTGTCGTGGAGATTGAGGGGTGAGAATTGGTGAACGTTATATATATATCGCTATTTTTATTATATTTAATCGAAAGATATGGAAGTATGAGTAATTGCAGGACTTACGACCTGTCTTCAGCTGGCTTAAGTAATCACTTGATTCGTCTCTATGAGATATCTGATATTTGTTTAAAATCATCTTGACTCACACTTTCCAATTTTCATGTATACATTGGATACCTACTTGGACAGTTCACAATGACGACAAACGTAAAATAGATGACATACGAAATGTATAGCTATAGAAGGATGTTTCGCACCCCGTGGACAGAACGACACATAAATGCCTCAAACCTGCAACAAATCTAACCACAGCAAGCCTTATCTAAAAAAAAATCTTTCAATTCTCTGGTTCACATTATGTGTCAAAGTGACAACCTTGAAAAGGAAATTATCCTGGACTGAAGAAGATCTTGAAAAATGCCACAACGATGGATACCTAGATTGCATCTGGCTGTAGTATCAGCTGTGAGGGTGACAGGACCGGGACTTGTGGGGGTGTATTACGAGCCGGATCTCTAGGTCACTATATGGACCCCTCAGAATAACCCCTTAAGGTTCCATCTGACGCTGACACTGTTTTGAAATAATGATCTCAAATTGTTGATTGAATTTCAACATATATTCGTGTATATTTTAAGGTATTAACTTATTTTCAGTATTATCAATGATCACTGTGAGATGAGGGAAATAAAAAATAAAAAAAAACATTCTAAATTAACAATAATGATCCATAAATTTAAATAAATAACTGATGCAGTTGGAACATTCAGCTCTTGCTATTTTCTTTATTATATATTAAATAGAGTTGGTGTGTATGGAAGAAATAAATAATGCATTTTGAACGCTTTTCACGCAATAACTCAAAATGTTAGTTGGAACCTTGTTTTTCTAAGGGGTTGGTATGTCAATAAATAAATAACTTAAAATAAATGTAGTTAACATCTTAACTCCTGAATTTATACTAATGGTGAGCAGTTATTGCGGTAACCATCTCCAGATTTACTTTTAAATCCGCACTAAATACCTAAATTCATATTAGTCTTACTAATAAAACTTTTACAAATAATACTAAAAAACCTTCTGTTTGTCACTAATGAAATTGAATGGTAATTTTGAATATTTCATTAAAAAGACGTATCAAAATCTTTTGAAACGTATGTATGACCTTTTTATTCTGAAGATACATTTTTTCAAAAAACAAAACGAATAAATTTATTATTGCATCCTTGAATATGTTGGATACCTTGCAAGTAGGGAAAATAGCTTGTAAAAGCTTGTTGTGGTGGTGGGCCACGTCGAAGGACGACGATAAAGATGAAGATCCCCCACTCATTGGACCGATCAAGTGGAAAAGGTAACAGGCACTTCTCTGGTGACAGCCCTAAAGTCTGCAGGATGCCGAGAAAAGTGGAGGAATATAGTTAAGAGGGCGAGAGTTCATGGAGATCGCGATCCTCAGTAATGAGCAACTGACGTGGATGTAACACTGCGATGCTGCTGTAAGAGATAAGTAACAAGTAAATATAATTATTTAATTTTCTTGACGTTGGATATTAAGTGGTGTATGTGATATTTTATTAATATATAACAAAAATATTTCAGTTCAGAAAAATTGGCGCCTAGATTAAGAAAGATACCAAAAAGAAGAGCTCGATAATGTAATGACATTAAACAGACTACGTAGAAAAAAATGTTGATAGAAGAGAGATACGAATACACGCAAATTAAACATGCTGCTGATATTTTCTATAAAGTCAATCGTTTTATAATCGTTTTTGGCGCCCGTCCTAAGACGGGTTTATACACTAGTTAAATAATAAAATATAAATATGTGACAAAAAAATTACTAAATAAATGAGTCGTACTCGTTAGCATAGCGAGTACATTTTTGTTAAATACCATTAACACCAAATTTACGTTTTGACACCTTAGAAAATCACCTGAAGGTCGCTATCCACTGAACTCGCGCTCTGCTATTGTTCCACGTTCCTCAAATAAATATGTCAACATAATTTTTGATAGCTTGATTGTATTCCTTAAATCCATCAGGAATATTTTAGCAAGCTAGTCAACTGTTGTATAGCTAACTCGTTCATATACATGCATACACAAACACAAAAATAAGTATTAAGAGAACATAGATTGAATTATTAGAAAAAGTAAATGATTTTGTGTTAATAGGAAGCATGTTTACTAGGTATGGTAAGATTTAGATAGCGGTCCATAATGGTGTCCTGGTGCCAACACTAACATACGAAAGTGAAGTTCGAAATTTTGTGAAATAAAAAAAATTAATGTACACCGAATGCAGTGGAAAAGCGATCGCACAGATGCAGAAAGTCAACCTACTGTAGCGTGTTGAATAAACAAATTAAGTGCGAATCTGTTTTGTGGAATTTCCAATATATCGTCTCCACTTTTATATCACCACCTGGTATTACTGAACGCACCCTGCAATATTTCGTCTCTCGAAAGAAGTCTCTCGAAGTCACCCTTCTCGTAGCCGCCTTTACAAAAATAGCTGCATAAATCGTGTTCGTATATTATTTGCGCGTAGTAATTTCATTATACGGTTAAACTACTCCGTACTTGTAAACTGCGCCTAATAATATAAGTGTTAACCACAAGTAGTTTTTCGTTCACATAACCTGTTACAGCAACCTCGACGCATTCATCTAGCCACAAACGCACATTCACAATCCCTTAACCTCAAAATAGCTTTACTAACGATGACTAAAGGAATACGATGTATAATTGACTACAAACTATTAAGATAGGTGTACTTTTCACCTTAATTAATTACGCTATTTTAGTTTGGGGAGGAGCAGCAAAAACACTATTAGAGTCGGCTAAAAGAGCACAAAAGACAATTCTCAAGGTAATAAATGGTCGTCCCTTTAGATATCCATCAGATCTTATATTTAAAGTGTACAATACCCTAGATATTAGACAAATCATTATGTTGTGACTAGTCCAATTTTTCCATGCTAACAACAACTCATCCCAAGCAATAAATCATGGACACAACAAAGACAAACAACGAATATCTACACGCCAGTTCCGAGAGCAACAAAGGCATTTTATTAAAGATTCTACATGTTCTTAGGTCCGAAATTGTACAACACACTTAGTACCAACTGGAAATCGTTCAACTCCAATAAGATTATACAAATACGGACCCAACATATGATCCAATCGGGTAGAGATCAATCAGAAGCATGGCTATCCAAAATTCTAACATAATCGTTATACAGTGCCTACACTAATAATACACTATTTCTACAACATTCCCACTTCATTTTATTTTATCTATATACATATTTTATTTTTATTCCTGTCAAATCTTAAATAACAGCACGAAAAAAACTGGCTAGAGGTGGAGTCTACTTCATCTCACACAATTAACATATTACAATGTTATATTATAATATATTCACCTCTGTTATAACAAAAATATGTATGTCAATAAATAAATAACATTCTCTACATACTGTCGATACATTTAGTTCTCATAGAATTAACAAATGATTACTGAGCTAGTTTGAGTTTGATATGTAAGCATATAAGGTCCTCAAGAAACTGGCATGATCAAGTCAAGCCAGGATATCGAGGGGTATGGCGATGTGGACAGGAGTATGTCTCATTGAACATTTGGGAGTTTTTGTAGGCCTTATATTTTAAATTCTATCCTTTTTTTCTTTTCGCCTTCTCTGTTGCTCCTGGATTTTATCATCTTTTCTATATTCTATATTTATGAATAGCATCATATAATTCTCTTGAAAGGTTGTATATTTTTTTAGGTAATGTGTACGTAATACTTTTTAACACAAACTTTTAAAATACTTGCAAACTACTTGTACAAAATTATTGCAGCTCGCTATTGGGAGGTCCTTGCTCGTCCTGTCTATTATAAAATGGTATTGGTTTTTTGAAAATGCAATTTTGTGACGTGCAATATATCACAGGGATGATATGCAAGTCCATTGAACCTGAAATACTGAAAGCGTTCATTAAAATTCCGCCGATTGAAATCAAATTGTATTCTCTTTTGGTCATCATTTTGGGTCTCTATTTTCTATCTCATGATCATAGGTTGTCACATCTGCCAGGTCTAGGGTTTTAAGATCTTTAAGTAATGTTGATGAATACATCCTTAACAATTTTCCATGGCTCTTTCGATCAACTTAGATGTTTATATACTCTTCTATTGTCATGACTAATACCACTTCAATCAGTTTTTCCTTGCTTTCTTAGGATAACGGAAACTTTGAAGCTGTCTCAAACGTATTAATTTTAGATCTTATCTTCTACCTCAGCATCTTCATTTCTCCTCAGAATTTTTTGTTATGTGTATAATAATACAGTTGGCTGGCTTCTGCCAAATGCTGAATGCAAGAATAGATAAATTTATATTATCTTGCCACCTAGTTTTTGGTGTACTATTAAGATTATGATTGAGCATAAATTTCTGGGGTTGCACATTTATTCGCTCTACATGGTTCAGCTATCGAAGACATTCTAATTTTAAGAATTTTATGACATTCATGTAGGTCGTAAAGTTCCCGGCCATAGCATCCAATCTAGGTATACGATGCATATGTAAGTACTGGTCTTAATAGAGTTTTGTACAGCATTTTCTTGGTTTTTCTGACACCTTATTTGACTTTAATTGTTATTTTTATAGGCCAAAATAGCACTTATTTGCTATATAAAAATTTTATTGCTTCGTCAGTTTTGTTTACGTTTGTCAATTTTATATAAATATACATATATCAGTAAATATCCTAAATATACAAACTAAGGATTAGTGTTTCTACTTAGTGTTGAACTGCTGGCGATCGTTTCAGAGCGACACTTAACCGATAAGGCACCCTCTGAAGATGGGTAATGAGATTTGCCCGAAACGTTGGGACAACAACGGTCATGAATAGGACACAGGAAAACCATTAAATTTTTCTCTCTAGATAAATGATTTTTTTTAGTGTACCTTTTATTTGATCTATAAATTTGTATTAAAAAATACCATATGTTCTGAAAATATAACTTCTAAACAAAAATGTGTTGCATAAAAATATATTGTTTTTCAATTCAATAGTAACTAACTTCAGAACGAATAAGTGACATTTCAAAATATATTTAAAAGAAATTGGCCCTTCACTCCAATGAAGTGGAGCAGTTTCCATACAAATTTACATGACACAAATAAGAATATTGGGATTATATAATTAATATAAGATTATTTCAAGGTTGACTTGTGGAAACCAAACTCGATGTGTTCATATTAGAATTATTTTGATAATCTTAAAATTTACTATGTATTGCTTACTTTTATTATTTATGATATTTTCATGCATCTTTACGATTAAAATCAGTAGAAATTAATTTAAAATCTCACTAAGAGCAAAAACTTACCTAATATGACATATTGTATATACATTATAATAATTTTGATTAAAAAATATATACTCGTTTCGAGACCTGCCCCGACAGAGATTATTAGTATAATTTGAGGGAGTATCTATATTAAAAAATGGGTGCAAAATTCTTGAAGAAGATGAAGAAGAAGATGAACACCCAATAGACTTAATGTTATAGCGATCAAAAAATAGCGTTACACTACGTAATGAAAACCATAACTCGCGCACCTTCCGTAGAGGCCGCAATTATTGAAACACTTTATTCGAGAAATACGCCGAATCATTTATAAGTGTTCTCAGAGGCTGCGCGCTGGACCCGTTCACACGATTAGCCGCGGCACAAGGCGAGGGGTCTTATTTCATGAAAGAATTATGAACGTAGTGTGTGAGAAAAATGGGCGAGAGCATCGCGCTGATTATGAATAAGCTTTAAAATGTTTTTTTTTTTAGTGATTGACCCCGACATCAATTACGTTTAAATGTATTTGAACGCTTTGATTTATCGCTTTTCGGAAGCGCGATCGAGTGATCCGCGTCTGCTATTGTTATTATTTAATTAAATCACTTACCTATACAGTAGTATTAACAAAGTTTGTTTTGTAATCTAATTTAATTATATCTGAATTTATTTATTTGTTGTATTCGATTATTTATATGCGGTATTTACTGTTAAATGTAAAGTATTTTGGACCGATAAATTTATATTTTATTTTATCATTACAAGATAAAAAAATAGTTACTTTACTTTTAAAGAGGTTTTGGTTCTAATTTCATTAAATGACAAGCCAAAATTCCAACAGATCAACTGCCCAATATCACGGATGGGGTCTTGATTGGTAAACAAGTGACGAAGCGGCGCAAGACAGGGGCAGATGGAAGCGCCTTGTCGAGATTTTGGACCCTCGACCCTCCTAGGATAATGGTATGAAAAGAATGTTTTTTTATATATTAAAGAGGAATAACAGTGCAATATAAGTTAGAATAAATGACACTACATTAATATTATAAACTTCTTATAAATGCTCATCACATGAGTCTACAATAATGTAACTACCCACCATAGGCGATAGATACTCGTATTATAGTGAGTACATATTGTGTAGAATGAAATACATATTAAAATGAGATGTTATAGGTACTATATACCTGAACAAATTACAATGTAAATACATAAACGCATAGTATGTATAATACATACATATGAACATAGTAACATGTAGGTACTTAAAAATAATTATAAACAAATATTTAACACTAATATAGTTTCAATATCATGATGATGAAATATTTCAAATTTTATTTGTGAACTTATGATTTTACAGAATAGTTTCTTGATCATTTAAACAAGTCAGATAAATTCTTTTGAAAAATTATATTTATCAAAAAAATAATCATCATCTAGAACTTTATATTACCGGTAGAGAGTTTTCACCGATTAAGCTATGATTCCCTACACCGAAGATGCTAATTTTTTATTTATTCATGCTAAATGGATAATATATATTTTTTGTATATATTTCTAGGTGATTTATTTTTAAATTATCAAATAACTACACGACTATATTCAAAAAATAATAATTTCATAAATAAAATGTAATATTTTAAAATTAAATACATGATATTTTTTAATGTCATTATCGATGGGTTATTTTTATACGTAAACTCTGCAGAGTAAATATGTATTGATGTGTTAAAAAATAGTTCTTATACTTGTACATAGATAAGTAAAAGAAACAAAAAAAATAACTCAAGAAACGTTTGTTCAAGTTTCCAAATTCGAAGGGTAGATATAATATGATTGAATATTTTTCCCCATTATCTGACGGGTATAAAAAACAATATTATCTATTTTAAAATAATACGTTCATATATATAAAAAAGTTCGTTCACGGCTCGTCGCCTTGAGTTAGCACTCATTTAATCTGTTGACAGATCTGATGACTAAAAGAAAACAAATTAACCTTTTAAAATCAACACGTACAGGGGCGGATCAGGCCAGCAGTTTGGAGAACTCCCAGTGAGTCGCAAATAACAGTCGTTTTGATTATTTTTCAACTTTATAATTGAGTGAGAAATTTGATTTGGAATATCTCTGAAAGATTAACATAGGAAATGAAGATTCTGGAATGGAAGCCTCGATATATAAGAGAGATATAAAAGAATATGAGAAAGACTAAAGATAGGTGATTGGCGATCATCTTGAGAGAAACCTGTCTCCAGCATTGGAGTTTCCGTGAATGCTTTCTACAGCTTGTTGTTCCCGAGATTTCTATTGATAATAAGACCACGTATGCAGAATGATGCAGAACATTTACACTACATAAATAACTCATACCAATCAACAAGAAAACCAGGGGTGACAGTCGAAAAGGTGCGTAAACACATACTGGTGATGGTGATAATGATGATGATGATGATGATGATTTGAAGTGTGGTACTGGAGGTGAATGCATAGAATTCCCAAGACAGTGGTTCGTATTAGTTTCTCAATTTTGAAACAGTTAAGATTTTCGAACTGCCTGAAACGAATCTTCCGACATCGCCAGCCGAAATGGTGATAATCGGGAAAATCTGGTGTTTACTGGAAATGTGAGAGGAAGTGGAAAATCTCCAACACAATGGACCGAATGGAACGAGAACGATACAGACTATCTTATTTCAACGGCTCTTCTATCTACAGGCAGCAGAAAAAAGTAGGGAAGAATCATCAAGAATATCATTTGGTCGTAGAACCAGGATCTTCAGTAATGGATTAGACACAATATAACTCCACTAACGATGCCAATTTTTTGATTAAATATTCTTATGCAATAAAGTTACAAAATATTCATATTGCTTTTTGGTATTTTAGATACCTAAGCCTGAACATTAATTTAATCGATGTTCAGTTACAATTTATATTTTGAAAAATTAGATAGTAAAAAAATCCGATTTTAAAACCACCAATACGCCTTTGTTCCGGAAAAAAATAGTTTATTGAAGGTTTTATTTATAATGTATTTTTCTGAATTTGAGGTAATTCACAGCTCGTCTTGTCCAAAGCTTTTTACTTGAATATCTCTCTCTATATCCATATACTCATAACTGAGCATCATGGTTCTTTTTCATGTTTCTACAGCAACTCTACTTTTCGCTATTCTAGACAATCGACCTCTCGCCCTTCGTCCTTGAATATTCCAGAATTACGAATAATTTTTTTTTCCCGCGTGTTGTGAAGTTCGATTCAATCGAAGTTTAATAAAATAAACAAAATATGTAAGAGGCAAAAAAAATATTAACTAAGAATGAACCAATCAAAAAACTCTGATTTAGGGAGATGTGTCTACTCCAGTCTTTTCGTTTCTTAATATCGGCAGGTCGAATTTTAACATAATTGTCATATAGCATGTTTCTTAGAATTTTCGAACCGTTTATTCAAAAATTATCGTACTTCGTGTGTAATGTGGGATTATGTTTTCTTCTTCATCGTCGTATGCTCAATGCGTTCCCGTGAAATATTTAGTACTTGGTCTACAATACGCCTCCACACCACCCGGTCTTGACCCATGATGATCGCAGCGTTTAAAAAGGACCCTGTTGATCAGTTTTGATTTACCCATCTTGCGGGAGACCTCTTCCTCGCTTTCCCTCAACTATCCTTGTGACCACCACCTTCTCGAGCCTCTCATCGTTTCTTTCGGAAATATATCTTAAGTATGTAAGAAACCTTCTTCTTAATCCTTAAGTCTTAGAGAATAGAAACACTTGTGTGCCTCGCAGTCTACGAGATATGCAGCAAATAATCAACTATATTTAACTGTAAGTGTTATCCTAAAAATAACTAATAATATTGGATAAATAAGCACATTTTTACACATCTATCATCATAAAATAGTAGGTATTAAAATTAATTTATAATTAATACAATTTTTTTGTATGTCTTTTGTGTTGAATAATTTAATTTGTATTAAATACCACAGATCTACAATATGTATTGAAAAAACTGTAAATTAATAATAGTGTGTTTTTCTTACAATATTATAATGAATTATTTCAAATATATATGAAGACATTTTTGAAATAAAAAACAATTATTTGATTTTTTTTAAAAATATATTTTCGAATATAAATCTCAAATATAAATCTCACGTGGTTAAATACAAATTTACATATTGTATAATTTTTTAAATTATTCATTTGTCTAAGTTATAAAAATGCTTGCGATAAATCTTTTAGTAAATAAATGAAATAAATCTAATACTATTTATTGTCTTTAAAAATTATGAAATTGATTTTTCCGAAAATCCGGTTTGTAATATAAAAGTTTATTGTATCAATTTTATTAATTCTAATATTACATATTACAGTGAGCAACTACCTACTTGTAATCGTAGAGGTTGCTGATTGTGTCACTGGGTACACGTATACCTGTTCTGATACGTAGCCTGATTCCCAATCATGCGAGTCAGAGAAGGGTAGTTAAAGATCAATTGATATTTCAAAATATTCACATTGAAAAAAAATCTATTATTTTAATTTTACAAAGTTAAGTGTATTAATTATTTTTAAATAGCAATTTAGTACAGAATTATCAAATACATGTATAACTTTTCATACAGCCTTATATTATAAAAATGTAGAAAATTTGTTTTAAAACAGACTAAAACTTTGCTTTAAAACAGGAAATCTGTTTACCTCATGTATGTATCTGTAGAAGCGACACCACCTTAATCTAATCATATAGGTTGCAATGATATATTTAAAGAAAAAAAAAATTATATTATTATAAGAAAAAATTTATAACCAATATATATGGTTATAAATTTCTCAAAATCAACTGTTGCATCACGGGCGAAGCCCAGTGAGGCAGATATTAAAATAACAAATGTAAATTCACTATATGATGTAAAAATAAGTAAATAATTTTATTATGATGATTTGTATAAACTAAAACTATCAATCATAAAACACAGCATAAGGCCCAGGATCGCCAAAAGGCTAGCGTACGGGCTGTAGAAGCAAACTAAAAAATTACGATGTCTAGTCATGAGGACATCGATTGGGAAAAAGAGAGAATTCAAGTAAAAAGCTATTTAACTTAGATGAGTTGCACTTTACCTTAAATTTTAAAATGTATACATACAGAAAATAAAAATGTAAAAAACTTACTTTTTTATGAAGCGGATTGGTAACTCAAAACCGGCTCAGTATTTTATATGATCCAATAATGGAGACATTCGTTCGTTTCGCAGTCCATGACATCACCACATTTCGAAGGCGTCGTAAATTTCCCTTCATTTTCTTCTCTAGATCCATATTTCGACCCCAAATAGAGATACTTCATCTACCCCTAGTTGGAAGATATTGCAAATAATAAATGAATTAATTCGTGCAGAACTACAAACCATACACAATGCGATTAACACGTATGACTGGTTGCCGCACCCGACGCGTGTCAGAGATGGTAAAGGGTAAATAAATACATGTGAGTGCCTACCTTTATATCGATTTAGTGCGGTTAACGGTTGATCACACTTGCCATCGTCCTCAGGGGTTGTCCCATTACACAAGGTAGCTTCCAGGGGAGGCCAACCACCTTACCTTTATCTCGGTAATATAAAATAACCAATGTTCAATATTAATAAGTAGGCTAGGCTTTAGATTATTCTTTCAATTACTTTCTACCATTTTAAGATCTTGAATGATACACATTTGTTCGTTCAGTCAAATCCTGTTATTGTTAAATTTTAGATGATAAATGATATATAGTCAGTTTAACTATTAAAATAGCTTTGCAGGATAGCACCTTTTTTGAGGATAGCACCTAATTTACCTGATCTGAGTTCGGAATTAAGGCAAATTAACACTTGCTATTTATTTACTTTTTATTTAAATTCTTTTGTAATGCACTAAAAATTCCACTTTTATTCTATTTCCATACAATGCATGTACACATTTAATAAAGGTCTTAATTCTTATGCATCAATCTTGACGGCTTGTATCACAATATTACATCCGTACGTCTTGTGACTTGAGAAGTATTTTCAAATGAGCATTTGCGTTGTGTGAAAGATAAACGTTGCTTCAATAATCTTCTCTAAAAATTAAAAAATATTGTCATAGGTCGCTGCTACTTTAAACATTGTCATGTAAGAATTTAATCTATCGAGTTGGGATCTTTTTAAATAACACTCCGGTCAATACTGACCCGCGCGTAAGTATATCGGTACGATCTGTATCGGGGAACACCGCGCGGCAAATGGGGGAGCCACTTCTTCAAGAGGCAAGCCGTGGGTGCGCGGTGAGAATATCAGGGTAAGAATCATATTTTGGGAATACTAGGGCACCTTCTATATAATATTGTAGTATCTAATTTGCATTGTACTTTATTCCTACTCAGCAATGACAATTTATTTTTTCGGGCCACGGGATACATAACTCGGTAATTTGATGTTGGTGTCACATTGCAACTGGGATGGGCGATGATCTGCGATGGAACAATTGAAAGTATTCTGACTATCCATCATCAGGTAACTTCCAGAGTGACGACCGCGATCCTGTACTTTGGAGGTTCAAATGTGTGGGTTACTTAAGGCTCATGGAATTTATGGTTATGTGACCATCTTTAACAAATTGTAATGTCAAGCGGGAGCGACTGCGTACCGCCATGGAGGTGGGATTATTCTTATGGTGAATATTTGCATTACTTTATATCTGAGAGGCTTGCTGCAGATATTGAATAAACTATGCTTCGGTATTTATTATTGTTCCACATCCTTTGATAAATTGTATTTGATGCCAGAATGGAGAGGTCATTATTATTAGATATTTTTTAACCTCTTTCATTATTCAGATTTGTTTTCCAGTCCAAATTACACAAAACTTAATAAATTTACCATATGAGTAATAGAAAGGTCGAAAGTTAGCAGGACTCATTCCAGCCGGACCCATACTTTCATGTCAATCATTGTTTAGCTGATGGTGTTGCCCTGGCGTTCGATCCGCCGGAACCAGATCGCAACGTAACAACATCTAACAGGTTTTCAGTTACCGTTACTTTATCACGCATACTAAATGTGGTAGTGAACGCGTCGTGAACGGCTCAACGCATCGGTGTTTACATATTTCAGGAATTCAAATAAATGACATACCTACTCTCAATAGTACCCCTTAATCGGATACTTAAACAATTCGGAAACGGATGAACGGAATTAATGAACTGCTTCCGCGTACTATACATAATTACAATGAACAAAATAAATAATCAACTTCTCATATTATTCGGAAAAATTATAACACTTAAATAGACGAATTGTTTCCAAGAATTTTAAGTATCTCGACACTGAATCATGTAGTGCCAGTGAGTTTGGGTATTCAACATATTTAACAATATTTTAAGTATTTTGTTTATTTTATTGATAAGCTGAAAACTACCCCCAAGATAATCAGATAAAATTTTCCGCCAGAAATAACTCGTACGATCCAAATGCCCAAACCATCTCAGCAACCCTTTCTTAATTCAATCAATAGCGCTACATTACTCCTAATTCGGTCACATTCACTCTATCGTTTATAGATTTTCAACTCTATTCATTACATAATAATTTCATTCACTTTAAACATTCCTGGGAATTTTTAACTATATCGATTTTTTTTGCAGTCAGAGAATATTCTAAAATACACCCTCTTTTGAGCTACTCCCTGCGATTGTTAGCCCCAGATTTTTTCGACAATGTTTACTATTGAATTAGTTGCTAATAGATAAAAGCATAATTCATTTGAGCGCCACAACTTCAATGCACTCTTTTGGTAGCCCGCTCGTAATCCGTCCCTTGAGCGCCGGAACAAACAAAGTAGCTGGTTTGTTCAAACTCTGGGCGGCAAATATTTGAACAGGGCTGTTCGGGGAATAGTCCGATCGGCTCGGGCTTCTGTTCGAATCAGTGCCACATCAAAAATTTCTATTTGGTATGGTATTCCATGGTAGTTTGTATATGCCTCTCTGTGCGATGCTATTTTGCCGTACGTCCAGAAGTTAGATGCCTATTTCGTATGTGAGATTTATCTTTATTAGGCGAAATAATCAGCGAAATATATTATAATCCACAATAACCGATTGTTCTATGCGAGTGTGAAGTTTATTTTATATTTATTTTAGTAGGAAGAGTAGATGAGTTCCGTAATGCATAAAAAGCCTTTAGTAGAATACATGTCAATAGTATCGAGACCGAAAAGAAGACCAAGACGTATATGAGCATTTAGGGAAAGAAATGGTGTTGTTAAAGAAAGTGTGGATTATGTCAAAATGTAGTCACCAATAATAGGGGTTGTTTGACAGATGAATCAGAAAGATCGGTTTAAGAGTGAGGCTGGGTTAAACCAATTCTGTCAGGGCTCTCTGTGTTAGAATGATCGCGGAGTATGATGGCGGTTAGAGCAGCTAATGGGAAAATAAACTACTTACGATTGGCGTGAGATTTATTCAATACTATTATGCAAGGTAATGTGGAAGAAGCTACTGAAGGCTGATCTAGAGTTTGTGGTTGGGAAGAGGGCAGGTAGGCTAGATACTATTGTTTATATCTACTCTGCCTAGTAAATAGTATAACTATATATATACACATTTTAATTATGCGATATATCAACTGAGTTGCATATTTTAGTACATAGATATCTAAAAATACTTTAATAAGCATCTATTTGCTTTACTGGCATTGTTATGTGCATTCACTGGCCCGTGTTAGCCTATATGTGTTTTGGGGTATGGGGAGAATGAAATGACGGTTGATGTAGAATCGTTCATTGCATCATAAGATAGACCAGGAAGTATAGCGGAACCATCGGGCCAGACTGAGGCGGCTGCTGTTTGCGACAGCATGCGTTCTGAGTCCAGGTGTCACTTGCGTCGTTCATCAGATAGGAGCGACGACGCTGGCGGCGGATTTAAATCACTGCTTCTACAGTTTCACGGGCTTCACACTATAGTCAGCATATACAGTAGTATGTCTCTTAAATTCCAAGGCAGTGAAGGCGATCTCACAGAAAAGGAGTAATGTCGTATTTGAAGTGCGAGTATAAAAATATGTAAACACGTAGGAAATTCAACTTTGACATTTTTGTCATGTCCCTTAAATCGGTACCATGAGTATTTGTAACTGTTGAGAGCCTGGTTTGACGACCAGGTAACTGCTGTGAGGCGCGTATAGGGCCTTCGCAAGCGGATATGTACAAAAGCGTAGACGTGCAAAGGGTAGGTGGGGGTCAGTGGGTTGAATCACGGAGGAGTTGTCAAGGACTTCCCATGACACCTTTCAAGAAGGTGAATGAAGATACTGTAGAGTAGAAACAATTCAAAGAAGTTCTTTAAATCAATACGATATCAGATATGACAAGAGACTCGAAAGTTTTCAACGAATCTCATTGTCTTGAGTCAAAGGGATCTCAAAATGAAAATCTAATAACACAACGTGAACTACGAACTGCATTACGAAACTATTATGGAATTAGTTAGGTCAATCGAATAATTACAAAATCGCATACAACCACTGATACAGTGTATGAAAGTTTGCGTTTAAACAATTTCAATCCCGATAAAAACTTCTTAATCGCGATTCAAATCGAAATTCTCGCTTCTCACGAAAAAATATTCACAGTTTGGTAGCACAACTAACTACTAGAAGCAGTAATATATGCAAAAAAATGTAGTTTTTGAGAAGTTTCACGTATTCATGACTTTAATTGTGGAGTGGAATGTTTAAGGCTATCGAAATTACAGGTTTTATAAAGTACGATATATTATTTATTTTCATTATTCAGATGTAAGGTTTAGTTAGGTTATTATTTAAAAGCATTAATTAAGTTTATAACAGGATTAATCGGATTAAGCTTTATGCATACCTATTAGATGGACCACCATTGTAACAACACTGTACATCATTTTTGGACAGATCTGAGTTATGAATGCATATGCGTTGTAATCAACAACATTGTATATAATCCAAGATGACCGACGCTCTGTCTATTTATCAACATTTATAAAAAGTGATATACAGTGTTGTTGCAGGAGGTGTCTCAGTTGATTAAATAGTTTATTTACATACCTACAGATTATTTAAGTTTGTTTTTGAACCACTTAATTAATTAATACACCAGCCGGTTTCGGAAAATACAATTTCCTTCGTCAGGATGTCAAATTAACTTACCAAAACCATACAAATGTATTTTAAAATCTATTTTAGGAAATTTTTATATTATACGGTTTGTGGTTAAATTTACACGTTTTATTTATTTCAAATGATACTAAAGTATTAAATTTAAACCAACATTATTTAGGATATGTAAAACAGACAATTCCAATTTTTTATCAAAAGTATGGTCATCCACAAAGTTGAATTTGTAAATATTAAAAAGACTAAATAGTTTTTTGTGGCATGATAGAGTTAACCTCAGAATGAGGCAACATTGTTGAGTGCTTCAAAACCATGAAACTTATACACAATGTTAATTAAGAAAAGCATTATAAATAGTCTCAAGTACATCCAATCTCATTCTGTTCATAAGCCACTCTGTAAAATCAGTATCTAACTTTTGATAAAATGTCGTAAAGTTGTCCATATCCAATAACTGGTTTTACAAATTACAAGTAGATTCAACAAAAACTTTGACGTTCCTACTGATGCCGTACAAGAATATGACTTCTTTGATTTCAAAAGACAGATACGAGCATCAAACTGACTGAGACATGTCGAAGCTCGATACGATAGTACTATAGTATGAGTTACTAATGATACTTTTAAAATTAACAATATTAACTTTGTGGTTAATATTGTTAAGATAATAAATAAAAAATATAGATACTAATGAGCTAATAAAACATTCTATTATTGGTATATTATATAGGGATATTTTTTGTTATATCGGTATTGATTAAAATGTTTAATATGTAAAGCGTGTTATCATCCTCATAACCACTAGGCCCTGCAAACGGCTATTGTGGCCGCTGCGCGACCATTCATGATCGCAACGCGGTAAAGGTCTCATTGGCTATCGATTATTATTCCATAATTGTAAGTTAACTATCAAAACAAAGCAAAGCAAAATCAATAGATAATTTCTATGGTAAGATTTCTCCCTTTCCATAGACATAAGGAAAGATGACAGATGTATATGTACGATTTCGTTAAAATATCAACCTAGAGATATTAAAAACACATTCGTTTTACACTATACAGCCGTACAGCCTACACTGCATCAAGAAAGTCATAGAAATAGACGGGGAGACGAAATATTATTATGGATTTTCGGGGACCCAAAGTCTCGACAAGGTGCTGCCATCTTCCGCTGTCTTGCGCCGCGTTGGTACATGCAGACTGAAATGTGATGAATATGTTTTATTTCGTTAATCAACACAATAAATCAAACACGATTATTTGTTTCTATATTTAATTTTTCCAAAAATTGGACGTTCGTTTCGGCTGATAAATTATTCGGCCATTATCAACTGATAAAACGTAGATCAGTTTAGTGAGCTTATATATAATTTTTATTAGATGTAGTAATGATAATGTTAAGATATTTTGTGCTAAACATTATTGATATTTATGTGATAAACATATAAAATTTTATTTTATTCCAACATTAAAGTATGGTAATAATGACATGCAACTAAAGATTCCTTTTGGCAATTTTGGCATTAAGGGAATTTATTGTTAATCACATAATACGTAATACTCAACATTGCAACAAAATTTATATATGAGCTCACCATACTGTTATCAATTGATATTGGCCTAGATAGCCGAAACAATTGTCCAATTATTTGAAAAAATTAAATATAAAACCATAAAATCGTGTTTGATTTATTGTTTTCATTAACAAGGGAGTTCTATAAAATGAATACCGTCCATATTAAAAAAATTAAAGAATGCGTTCTTTTGTTTTTTGGAAATATTTCTTTCTCGTTGGTGTTTACACCCCCACCCATGAACATCCTGTAAAATGTTACACGCTTTTGTTAACATAGCTTTGTGAGCTATTTTACCCGTTAAGTTTTTAAAAAACACGTAGAAATTTCGATACGAAGTTTAGAAAGAAAAAAAATATGCAAGAACGTGAGCAACGCGATTGAATGCGAATCCTGAAATCATCCCTATTTGCGTTTGATGTCAATATTAAGTACACACGCGTATTTTGCTAATATTTAAACGCCGTGTCCCATTTGCCGATAACAATAAGCAAACAAACAGAGTATAAAAGTCCACTTGATTCCAGTATAATGCACGATCTTCTGTCTCCGCACTGGATCGCTTCCACCCCTTGTTTGTATAATGAGTGTGCGCGGTTTTTATACAACCCCTCATAAAGTTTGTTTGGGCAATATATTAAAATGTCGGGCGGGTTCTGGTAAGTGGATAATGCATATAATAATGGTGACATGATTACGATTCATGACGTTAATAAATCTGCAATTTTTTTTCCAACACCTAAAATGCTGGCTACAAAAGAACTCCACTCTAGCGCGACAAATGTTACATGTTTTTTTCGACTCTCCTAACCGGTTTTGGTTTCTGTACTGGCAATTTTAAAAATAAACAGTAGTTATAACAATGTTTGTTTTTTAACATATATGTTTATACAGTAAAGTTGGTTATAAAAACTGCCCTAGAAATAGGGTGTTAGAAATAGTACAATTTAATGTGAAATTTTCAAGGTGTGAAATTAATCGAAATATATAGTTTATTCCGCAATGGATCACCGGGCACAAACCAATCCAATTTACAAAGATTACAGTAAAGCCTTTGATAAGGTCGACCGTCAAATATTAATTGACAAGTTGATAAAAATAGGAATCCATGGAAACCTAATAAGATGGCTTATCTCCTACATCAGTAACATAAACCAAGCGGTGGTCATCGGTGGTTTTAAATCAAAATTGGCGCGCATCTCTTCAGGAATTTCTCAAGGAAGTTTGTTAGGTCCACTACTATCTATAATCTACACGCATACTTTCAATTTGTCAACTATCTTCTTTATGCAGATGATACGAAGATCTTTGCTAAAGTGAGCTCCCTAGATGACTGCCATGAAATACAAAATGTCACCCGCGTTGCAGCCTACTTGTAAGGTGAACAAACTCCTCCTGAATGCTAAAAAATGTTTTCAAATAACATTCTCAAGAAAATTTAATAAAATTCCTTTTACTCACATAATAGACAGCACCCAGCTAGAAAATAAAAGCGATGTTAAAAAGACCTAGGATTAATTGTCGGTAGCAAACTTCTTTTCAAAAATCACATTGACCAAATTACCTCCAAAGCCTATAGAATACTTCGAACCTGCAAACCTTTCCAAAATCCATATTGCCTCAAAATACTGTATTACGCATTCGTTTGTAGTCACTTAGAATACGCATATAAAATCTGGAACCCATGGTAGATTACATATATTGCGAGATTAGAACGAATAGAAGAACACGTGCTGATCAAATACTTCTCTTCAAACTACTGCAAGGTCATATTGACTGTCCCAGTCAATTAGAATTAATATCTCTCCACGTATCATCTAGATCGACCCGGTTATCCGTACTCTTCCACATTTTCAGAAGTAGAACATCTTACATACAAAATTCACCCATTCACCGGTCATGCAAATACCATAATGCGAAATTGACTTTTACAGCATTAGCCTTATTACGCTCAAAGGGTTTTTCTTATGAACCACCACTATTTCAATTTTGGCCAATCATTTTACCTATAAACACACTTATTCTCCCTTTAGCGCAACAATAGTTGCAGCCTACCCACTCTTTCTCCCTCTTTTTCTCTTTTCATTTATTTTCTGCATATAAACACACCATGTGTCCAAATATTTTTGAAGATTTTAATTATTAGTACCATACGTTTACTAGTTATTATGTTTGTTATAATATGTTTGTACTTTCAAAATCCCTCAATAAAATAATAAAAATTATTTGTCAGGACACAAAATAGACTCGGTCAGGTCCGGTTCGTTAGATCTATCGAGAATACCTCCCAGATAGATGAATCTCCTAGAGCGAGGAGGTTTGCCGGGAATAACCGAATACTATTATAACTAAGGAGAACAAACTTTTATTCAAGTTGTAATTATTCAGAACATAAGTCTGTGATGTTTTTAATACTAATTTTAAATGAATCAATTATGAAGATATGCATATAATATCAATTTTATCGATTAATATTGTTTTTGCGCTACCGGAATTCGAACCTGGATTTCTATTTCTATCTTCGCAATTGTGTTCTCCTTAATAATATATAAGTTGTATCAATGTGTCCAAAATTAATTGATAATTCTGGAGTCTGCTATCGGTTTACTCAAAGGTATTTGAGATTCCGTAAAGCAATGAAGATGGCTTTCAAATAATGGAACGGCAGATGAATTCATTTAAAAAAGTGTAACATAAAGGTTCGAAAATTTGTTACGAAAGGTACTGGCACTGTAGCATATTTGGTAATGCACCTTAACAATGTTATGATACAAATACAGATCCAGGTTCAAATCCCGGTAGCGCAAAAACAATATTTTTCGATATAATTGATTTTATACGTAATTAATACATTTAATTAGTATTATTATATTGAAGTTTGATACTAGTGCAGGATTTTCGTTCATCATATAATCGTTTCATACGTTAGAAAACTTTATAACATTTTCGTTTTTACCTTATATTTATTTATTTACACTTTTACCGGTACTGGGATCGACACCAAGAGCCCCCTTTTGAAATGAAAAAGATTTTAGGTGATGCCAAGTATCGATCTCACTAACTATGACTGTTAAGCGAGCGCTGTACCATCTCGCTATTGTCTTAATTCTCGATTTTTTTAACTCCCTTTATCCTTAGCACGTAACAGATGTTCTTTCCAGCTGCGCGTGGAGAGCAGTTCTCTTAAATATAGCGCGTATTTCTATTATTAAAATCTAATCAACAAATGAAATAAAAGCCTATAATATTATCATAACAAATAATACCTACTACTAATAAAGTTATACAAGTGAAATTATTTTATATTTATAGCCTACCTACCTACCTACCTATAATTTATGAATAATTATTTTCATTAAAACATACACTATAACATTAAATAAAATATGTCGAATTAAATTATTGTGAGAATTTTTATTTTGCTCAACTCGCTCAGCTTGTTGCGCACTTGTAACATATTTATTTTTCTGAACGTGGTAAGTTAACATTTCTTAAAATATTATTTTTCAACCACCCGTTACACACCTGTAAATCATGGTAATGTTTTACCAAATCGCAAAATAATATTATGTGTACAGATTTGCTTACTTTATCGGCGGAAACTATTAGTAATGCTTACCAACTGTAATATTATTTTTATTAATAAGTGACTAGCCGAATTCCTTCGTCTTGGACGTATGCGCCGACTCGCTGTTTTTTTTTCCTTCGAAACTTCTTCTATTGGTTGAGCAACTTTTCAGCCCAAGATGGTCCAATTCAAGTGCGGCAGGTGTACATACAATTACGGAACACGTTAAAAATGTATGTAAACGGTGAAAAAAAACTTGAATCGTAATCCTTCAGCAAATATGTTATCCGTTAATGACTGGTTATTTTAAAAACAGATCTAAAATAAGTAAAATTAATCTTAAATATCCCTAATTCTATACAACACCCATTTAAACTAGTAACAAATTAAAGAATTATACAATAAATAACAAGAAAAAAAGATATTTAATAAAATCGGGGGTTTACAAATTAATTTACAATGATTGCAAAAATTTTATATAGGTAAAACTTGCAGAAATATATATATCAGAATTAAGGAGCACTTAAGATATATAACTATATGTATATATATGTAAGATAACAATAACTATTCTGAATTTGCCAAACGACTTTTGGAAACAATCCGTTTTTTTGAAATTAACATTTGGATTTAGAAAATGTACATACAAGTTTACAGTTAGATTCATTTGAAATATTGGAAATAAGTAAAAGTATTAATAGCAAATTAGATATAATTATATAAATAATCATATCTTTTTTCAAATAATCACCTTTTAAATTTGTTTTCACGGTAGATTCTAATTAGTTACCCATCATATATTTTTATATTTTTGTTTTTTATCTATGCTTGCTTTTTTAATTTTAGTACACATTGTTTCCTGAAGAAGGGACCATAGGTCTTGAAGCATATTAATGTATTAATAAATAGTAGTTTAAAAAAATGTGTTTTTCTTATTATTTGTGTTTTAGAAAGTCCGTTTATCTGTTTACATATGCGCGGTATAGTATGAGATATTCTAAGGGAACGTGACATGAGGATGGTAGATGGCTAGGAGACGGAAAGCAAAGATTGACGGCCTCAGTACCTCAGATTGTTTTCTACTTAAATACGAAAAGTATTAATCATATTTTTGATTAATATTTTATGGCCCACGATATACAAAATCTAACTGGAGCATGCGGTAGAGCTGGATTTGAAATACTATTTCACAACCAAAACTATTCGGCGTCATCAATCTGCAGCACTCTCGACGTGAGACGTCTGTTGCAAACTTCTCTATATCCGTTCATCTAGTCGGCGATCGTTGACAGAAACATGTTTTTTCGACTCGGCTTTGTCTCCTTATTGTATCCGTACATCTTGTCCAAAGTATTTTAGTGTACGTGGAAGATACACGTTGCTCGATATTTATTTCTTGAAAATGAAGCTGTTTATTCTGTGAGCCGTCCATGTGACTCTACTAGCCAGCACCTTATCTTCTGCACTCCTGTTATCTCACTGTTCTTGTATAAAACCCATATTGAAATATTGGGACTACTAGCGTCCTAAAAATCTTCGTAGTGAGTTTGGTCATGTTTCAGTGTTGCCAAATTTGTTGGAATTCTTCCTTTTAATTTGACGTGCTGGTGGTCTAGTGGTTACGATATCCGCTTATCTGGTAGTCGGGGGTTCGAGCCTCGTTCCAGGAGGCCATCAAGTTAGTCTTATTTTCATAGCACAAGCGTTTAGCTTAGTTCGAAAATAGTAAGTATATTGATTTAACACGTATTCCGTGTACCGACATACTTTTCTATCGTGACACACAATTTTCGCCGAATCTACATTCATATATTTTCTAATACAACCTCGCCGATTATTGAGGCTTCTAACAGGACCATCCTCCAGTATCTGGTTTACCTAGTCGTACCAAGTCTTCCACGGACGTTCTCTATTTCTAGTGCCATTAACATTTGCGTCATATACTTTTTTACCATTTTCGCGACGCACTATAATATCTCGAAAATCTACGCAGCGCGTGCGTAGTACGTGTCATACCGCATGCTGAAAAAGGGCATAATATGCAATTATCGTTACCGGCGAGCTATGTTATTTATGTCTCCATTTGAGACAAGCTTTATTTGCTGGCGTAACTAACTCTCGTGCATCGGGACCAGCGTTCGGTATACTCATTATAGGGTAAGTGAAAAAAGTAGCGGTCTGCATTTAGTGCAATAGACCAAGAAGGGACACCGGTGAAAAAGCCGGCGTGACCAAATTAAATGATTATTTGTAAGTCAGAAGTGCATTTTAGATAAGAATTTCTAAGATGTTGGCGCGTACCACTAATGACGTTAAAGATTCAACTAGTTGTCAGTACCCGGGGTCGCCCGGAATTCAGATACAAATACCTTTTTAAGTTACAAACTTCACAACAAAAATGTGTTCTCCTTAAAAATACGTAAGTTGTATCAAAGTTTATCCAAATTGAATAAAAATGGATTAATTATTTAATTATGGCATCTCCTTTTGGGTTTTACTCGAATGTATTTGAGATTCACCGCAGTATAATGTTGATCGCTTTAAAAATGAAATAATAGATGTATTAATTTGAAAGATTTTAAGATTTATTGAAAATATACTCGATGCTATAGTGAAAATGGTGAAGTGGATGACGTTAAAGTTCGAATTCCGGTAGCAACTAAATATTTTTTTAATACATATATTTTTTCTGTATATCTTTCTTATTTATTCATTTAATTTGTATTAATATTCTTACCGTTTTCAAACTAAGACTTCTTCTTCATGTGCCGACTTCTATCGAAGGTAGGCGACCATGTTGATTTAACTTGTATACGATCATCAACATTTTAGACATTATACAACTTTCTCAGTTTACGCAGCCAAGATTATCTCGTTCTATCTACTCTACGAGCTCTGCTGCCTTCATATTCTCCTGCATATTGAGTTGTAAAATATATTCTTCATTGCGAAGAATGTGTCTAATGTATGACATTTTCTTTGATATTTGTTATTAGTTCTCTAGGCTTATTTATGCGACTTAATACATCTTCATTAGAAATGTGGTCAACCCGGGCCCCACCAATAGCGTTATACAACGGTAGGTTGCCAGTACGTTAATAAGGGGGTCGCTTAATTTCAGAACTATTCGAGGTTCTCCGGGGAAGAGGCGATTTTTTTTATTACTTTTATAAAATTATACGCAATAATTATTATGTGTTATATTATGTAACGATATGCAATATACCATAAAATAATTAATACCAAAGGCTGAAAAATGTACTTACCTACCTTAGATTACAAGAGTAAAGAATTCCAAGATTGACGCAGAAATACAATAGGTACAATCTACCAGAAAGACAATTAAGTTAGGATTACTCAACATTTAATATAGAAACGAACTGTTCGGTTCTCTATCGGATTATTTAAAAGCAGACTTATAAAATAAGAGTCGCTACAGCAGCAAGATTCGTAAAATAATATAAAATCCGTTGGCACGCGTATCGCAGAAATGGTAAATTACGTTATAATTGTTTGCGTTAATTAGTAATGCCAACATAACAATCCCTAACACTTCACCTTTATTGTCCATATTCTCGTTAATGACTAAAACCTCCCCACTCTTGCCAAGATCCGCCCTATTACCCGAATAGATTACAATACTGTATTAAGTTTAGTTATCATCTGATGATGAAAAGGACTGCACCTCTTGAAACTATAGTAGTGATAATAACTCAATGTGTGTAAAACAAAGTTTAGTTGAAAAAATTAAATCATTTCAAATTTCTCGCCTCTCATAAGCCCGAAGTACTCAAAGAAGATTAGTTTTTTCAACATTCTCAAAATATTGTCAGTTCATTACAATACTTCAATTCAATCTTCTTCTTAAAAGACCTCATAGGATTCGGAAGTTTATGACTGCAATTACATTAGAGTGTCATCTATCTCTTGACGCTACCTTTGTGGTCCAATCTGCTGGGCACTCACCTACTTCTTACCGGTCTATCTTAACATTACCCGTCCTTGTTTGTCTTGATATTTTTCTCGATATCGTTTCTGTTGTGTATGAGGACTTTACGTGTATTACGGGACTCATCTACTCTTGCTATTTGTCCCGCCCACTGCAGCCTTCTTGCTTTCACCTTCCTTGGGACGTATGAGAGGGATTGGGGGGTATTCTGTTCCCGATGTTTCAGGTTCATTTCTTCGAGTTAGGTATTTATTTCATTAAATCTAAATAAATTTAACTATCCCAATCGCAAACACAACTAGATAGGTGTTGATTCTTCACAGCATAACGTATTTATTTTGCGTTGCCAAGAGGCTCAATTATTTTACAAACGCAATTTTCGTTGTTAATTTTAAATCACAGCATGGTTTTTCTGCCTTCGCATTTGAGTTCATTATAAAATCCATTATTTTGGAGCAACTCAACACGGTCGTAAAAACAAACGTTCCAAACTGCATAATAATTAACAATCTGAACTGACTGGGACCATTATTCGGCGCGTTAACATTTTTGGCAAGGAGTTAAAAACTATTTTCGCGAATAATGTTGAAATACTAGAAGAACTCTCACGATAAATCGAGACTATATTAATTAAATTTAAATAGGCTGACATCATCGTTGCCAAGTAAATATATATATTTAGGTATTACATGTGTCATGCAGTGTTTTATATTATTGAGTACAAACAGCATACTCTATAGATTTAACCAGAATCATGATTGAGGTCCTACGAGATCACCAAGTTGGTCCAGTTTTAGTATATTTTTAATTGAGCTAAATCTTCTTATGTGTTACTTAATTAAATACCACCAAACCAAAAATCAAACACTTTATAATAACCAACGTTAAGAAAAACTATTTTAACAATTTATTTTATAGTTAGTATTTGTAACATCTGTGCACGTCTTAGAATGTTTATCAATTTTTTTATGTGATGAATTGTCCTGTCTATATGTTAGTTCTCCAACAACATATATACATTCACATTATTTAATATCACTTAAGAGATGAACATATTTTTACAAGAAGGTAATTAAAGAAAATTGTCTATTTAGAATACCTACATATGAAACAAGGCCACCCTGTATACCACCCTTGCAACAACACAGCAGATCTTGTATATTTTCTTGGACATCGAAGTGGTACATTAAACAACTATATCAAGTAATTAAAAATACTATTACATAATTTCAGTTCCTTACCTGTAACAACACTGTATGTCATCCAAGATAGCCGATGTTTCGTCAATCTATCAACATTTATAAGAACCGATATACAGTATTATTGCAGGGGGGGTTTCAAATGTTTTATATGAAAATACCTATTTTTTGTACATAGCAAGAAAGTAATGACATAATAAAAAATATATAATAATATATACTATATTATACAATAAAAAATAGACCAAAATGAAAGAAGACATTGTTACTGCTGCACAGATAATCGATTAATTGTATTCACGGGACTAAACACGACATTGAGGACACCTAGAGTCTCGATGGCTCTCCATTGCTTACGAATCTATTGGAGCAGTGGGATCATGACGGCAAAGATTGACGAATGAATGAAGAGAGAATAATTTGTAAAATAAAAAAAATATTTAAGTGTAATATTAATTTATTTTAGTTACGTTTAAGTATTATGTTAAAATAAGTCGACTCTATAAAGTGTCCGCGCCTAGTTAATTTTTTTTTATTAATAAGAGAAAAATGTTTAGTTTCTAATAAGAACAATTGTGTTTTTTCATTTGATTTTTGTATTAGACTCTTCCAATTCATGTATTAATATAAAAAAGTTATGATATTTGTAATAATAAGGTAGTATAACAGTATTATAGATAAAAACGTTGATGCACTTGTAATAGTAGATTAGGTGGTGCAGCCGCATGGAGAATTGAAAAGAAAAAAGTTGATAAAGGTTTTTTATTTGTAGTTTAATTCCAACAATCCAGAAATTGGCAAGGCTAATATACTTATTGACCAGATTCATATACAATAGTTTATCCCTCTAAATGAATGAAAGTAATATGAAGCTTTTTGTTAATTTAAAAAAAAAAGTTGATGTGGATTGAATTAAGATTAATCTGAGATAGTTTGAGTACATGGAACGTAGTGGAAAAAATAAACGAGACGAGTATTGAAGCTAATTGGATCAGAGGACGTCTGCAAAATTCCTAATAGATTATCAGGTAGACTAGACATTGAAGAACGTTGTTAAAACCTTCAAAATCTCATCTGCTATCGAAACATACACCTGGCTATTCGTTTAAGGGCAATAAAACGTTACATTGTACCCGTGCTGCTCCATGCAGTCGAGTTCTACACATAAAATGAAGCCACCATTAAACAGGCTGGAGGCATATGAGATATGGTTGTATTAACGCACACGTAACTTTAGAAAGAAGCTCGATGTCCAATATACTTTACACAGGATAAATCAGCAAACTGCAACTCGGTCGCTTACCTTCGATACAAGATATCTACATTTATATTTACATATTATTTAGAAGATATTTTCACATACTAGCCCATTTAATACTATTCACGCACTAACAGTTAAACAATTATGTAGTGTGGTGAAATAACTGACAGCGAGATGGGACGTATTTGGTAACACAAGCAGTGAAATGTCATTTCCTTACGTCCCCTTTAAATTTTCAACAGTATCATATTTGAAACATTCTGCACCCTCTTTACCAAACTTATATTATTATTTTTATTTAAAACAATTCTTTATTTCTTATGTTTTCAATAACTTCTGTAAACATTTTTTCTGTTGATCGCTTATTTTTATTTTTGTCAATTAAATAAAATCTCAATAATGTAACGTGAATGTAAATAATTAGACAAAATACTTTTTTTAAACCACTATTCATTAATTATTCTAAATGTTTCGATTCCTATTATAAGGATTTAATAACAATAAATTACAACAACTATTCAGAATTTTCCAATCACCTTTTGGAAACGAATCATTATTTTGATATTAACAAGGGTTTAGAAATTAATCATACAAATACTAAGGGTTTGCAGATAGATGAATTTGAAATTTTAGAAATAAGAAAAAGTGCTATTAGCAAGCTAAACGTTATAAATAATCAAATTCTCTTGTTTTCTGGTTAGTTCTTACTTATTCACCACTTTATAGTTTTTATCTATGCTTGAATTTTTTAATTTGTTTCCTGAAGAAAATACTACTGGTATCGAAACATGTAGAATAATCAATAAATAGTGGTTTTAACAATATATTTCATCTAATTATTTATGTAAAGTGAGGTCACAAAGTAATTTTGCTAATATTGAAGAAGTAACATGAATGTAGTTTCACACACACGATATGCTACAAAGCTGGGATTAACAATTCCTAAAATTACAAACAAGTTCTTATGGATTCAAGGACACTGCCATATATTATTCCCAAGCTGGACAACAAATTAACTAACCAACTAACTAATTTACCATCACGCCGATTCTCCGTGGAGGTAGGCAGAGAGGACAGAGAGCCACACTCCTCTGTTCTGACACACAATTCTCGCCTCATTCACATTCATACATTTTCTCATAAAAGCTCGCCGATTATTGAGGCTTCTAGCAGAACCATCCTCCAGTATCTGGTTTACCTGGTCGTTCCAAGTCTTCCGCGCTCTTTTTCTGGTGCCTTTCCATGTGACCATATGATAATAAATTACCCCTTACGTAATAGTAGGTACGCCAGCTCCAAAGTTTTAGACGAAACTAAATAAGTGGCTTCTATTAAATAAAATGACTTACCATAATAATTAAATAATACAATTATGGCTATTTTTCTGCTAATCTTATAAAGTTTTAGTCTTATTAATTTTATTAAGGAGAACACATTCTTATTGTGATTTTGTAATTATTCAGAACAGACGGTTTGTGATATTTTAAATACTATTTAAATGTATTAATTAGAAAGATATGCATGTAAAATCAATTTTACCGAAAAATATTGTTGTCGCGCCACCGGGATTCGAACCTGGATCTCTTTCAATCTTTCTAATTAATATATTTAATTCATATTTAAAATATCACAGACCTATGTTTCGAATAATTATAACTTCACAATAAGAATGTGTTCTACTAGTTAAATGTATTAATTAGAAAACTATTCATATAAAATTGATTTTATATATATATATATGTATGTATTAATTGATACATTTAATTTGTATTTATTTTTTTAAACAAATATTCTAATATTTTACTTTTATAATATTATTCTAAATTTTTTTATTTTATTTCTTTATTTATTGCTTGATATTCTGAAATAGAAGAAAGTTCTATTTTGTACATTAAAATATTGAATATTCTTGTGTTTATATCTATTGTTTCAGTTTTTACTTACACATAAATTGTTTGCTTGAATATTCTTAAGAATTATTAAAACATATTTATATTGTGAAGTTACAATTTTAGAGCATAGTTATTTATATATATTAATATTTAACACGACTCGAACCTAAAACATTACCTTACGTCGTCCTACCGGCGAAAGAATGTTCCGTGTTCTAGTTTCGGTTGTAAATATATATTTATTCACTACTTCTGTATAAGCAAAATTACTTCGAGCCCACATATTATATAAATAATTAGACAAAACACTTTGTTTAAACAACTATTTATTGATAAATCAACATGTTTCGAAATATTCATATTTTTAATTTGTTTTCATATTAGTTTCTAGTTAGTTATCCACCACTTACAATTTATAGTTTAGTTTTTATCTAAGCTTGTATTTTTAATTTTAGTATATATCGCTTTCTGAAGAAGATACCATAGGTATCGAAAATGTTGATTTATCACTGAATAGTGGTGTAAATTTTATTTTATATACATTTATCCAACAGATAATTTTTTTTGTCCATCTTTACATTGATGGATATGATTTGATTTACAATTATTATTTATAATATTAAAACGACTGAGCCATGCCTGTATATAATTTCCAAACCCAAAAAACTATCATACCATAATCGTGACAAGTACGTAGGTACTCTCAATCAATTAAATAAAATATCTATTAAATACGTATATATTGTTATTATTCTCCGTAGATATTGAAGGGATCCGGAGACTGCAGACATATTTGTTTTGAGGGTACATTTTTTTCAAAATAGTAGACAGACCAGTATATTTTCAGGTACCGTGATGCTACTAGAGCTACTAAAGGTATCTAGGTAATAATTATTTAATTAACTTACCATCACGTCTATTCATGCTTCTGTTCTGACACACAATTCTCGCCTCATACATTTTTGAGTAAGCTCGTCGATTATTGAGGCTTCTTACATGATCATTTTACAGTATCTGCCTTACTTGTTTGTGCCGTCCTTTATTTTTATTTTTTAATCCTTTTAATTTACTATTCTAAGATCAGCTTTATATTCTTTCACAAATTTATTCATTCTTTACTCTATCATAAATGGATTTGCCACATATATGCATGTAAGTGATCTTATTTCCACCGAATTCAGTCTTCTTTCGTTCCTCTTATACCAGCTCCAGACTATTCACTTTATTCCTTGCAGTTACCCATGTTTCAATATCTTTTTCTGAATTTCCGTTTCTATCAAATACTATACTTTCAATACACACACTCGTTATGTTTCTGATTTGAATATTTTGTATGTAGTTAGTAAATTATTATTTCATAACGATTGTTTTTCAAAGTCAAACTATTAATTTCTTTATGAACGTTATTAAAAAATGTCTGTTTAATATGAAATTAATCTTTAAATAAATTTAATAACCAAATAAAAAACATGGTATTTGTTAGTATATTAATTAATATACAAAATAAATTAAGTCATATTGTATGACTGAAAAAAAAAATCAAAAAAGGAATATCACCCTTACAACACGTGTCTGTTTTGCTTTGCGTGGTAATGTGTTTCCGAGGTTTCTCGTCCGGAGCAAGTGGTCCCACCAGCAGATGATTGATGACGACCCCTTTACAGGGCAAAAGAGACAAAAAGTTTAATTCTCTTCCCGTGTCCTGATGGGCCTATCAGCGGAGATATCTCTATCGGCAGTGTCGCAGGCCCGGCGCGGGGCTTGATCACAGATATTCGGCTCCGACGGGTGACCGATACACCGGGATCTCGGAAGGTTTCAAGAGATAAATGTCATCTGTTAAAGACAGGAGGGAAATGGACAATATTCTATTACATAGAATAATAATTAATAATAATAATAATTTATATATACTATGTACTGAGTATAAACATGAATTCTGAGAACGAAAGAAAGAAACGTACTTGTGTTGACTTCGCAATCTGCATATACCATGGATACGTGAGGAAGAGCTTAGATATAAAATGGGAAGAGTGTAGAACAAACTTGAGTATTCTAGAAGAAGCAAAAATTCACAAGCACCAACCAGGATCGACAGGTTATTGATGATATACGGCCTCTCACGGTATCATACAGCAAAAAATGATATGGTGGACCGAGGAAAAAATTCAGATATGGTATAGACCCTAAACACTAGGAAATCGTGGCCCATGATCGAGAAAAATGATATCAAAAAGAACATTGCGCCGAGGAAACATGAACTGAAAGTTTATGTACCCGTATTCTTACAAAAAATTTAAATTGAATATATTTGAGGTTTAAAAAAAAAGGATTTAACCAACAATAAATTAGGTTTTGTAAACGCTAAAACGCTGTATACGTAAACAAATTATAATAATAACTGTTTATTTAAGTTGAGTTCACATATTTCATAAGTCTTCAAGTGCATGCGGTTAATAGTTAAAATGATGGGATACCACCGCGAATATAGATGATCCAATTCTTAACAAAATGATATTTAGTGTATAAAATTTTATTAATTTTATTTTGTATCACATATATTTTTAAATACACTTGAAAAGTTAATTCCGTGTCAAAAAAGTGACAGAGCGGCGCCCCGGCTTAAAACCCACTACACCACTGACTACAATCCTTGGTAGTTCTCGCCCTCTTCAAAAATTGTCTTCTATTGATCTCTATTACGGGTCGTTTCTCTCCGATTCTGGATTTTTAAGACAGATATGTCTTTGAGAATATTGACACTCCACCTTAGCTTTGGTCTTCTCTAGCTTTGTCGGTGATTTTTGTTCGATCATCCTCTCCATACGATCCAATTACTGGAATCTTGCTGCAGTAGAAGTAAAAACAGACCCAACAGCTTGACATCTACCATTAAAGTTACCTGGGATGCAGAGCTATTGAAGATACAATGGTGTCATTTTATGAGTTGCCTTATACGTTATCCAATACAATTTTAATTTTACTATTTCAGGCAAGTTCACGAAAAACGGATGTCATGTGCGAAAATGTTAAAGTTCCATATATTATTCGTGCTACTGCAATCGGAATACATGGAATTCTATCCAGCTGAAACATCGACAGGCCAGCATAAATACTAGTACATAAATAATAGTCTACACGTGGTATTACATACATTTATGAGTAGACCTCTGGAGAAAGATGTGTCCGAATATTTTTAATGTGCTTCAGTGGATGTTATTTGGTTGATTTATGTATTCATGGAACATGTTGATCTTTGTGCACACCAAACATTGGTTCCTGAAATGAACCTTGTAGGTGTCACTATCCCTAACAGTTCTGTTTGGTTTTTTATATACAAATACAAAGGTTTTTGACATATACATTGGAGGCTATTTCACCATTCTGTTTTAAATCTACCAACAGTAGTTATAAAACCAGTGTTCGTTTTGTGACAGGTGGCTTAACCATTGATAAAATTTATCAAGTGGAAGGTAATTTGGCAGTTTATTTAAGGGTGATAAAACGGGTCTATAATTTTGTTTGGTTTAAAATGTTTGTGGGTACTTTTAAGGGAGATTTTCTTGTCACAGTACTCAGTTGCTCTTTTCGTTAATCCTCATTCTATCAGGTATTTTCTTATATTTTTCTTCTTTATTTCTTTCCATCTGACATGTTATGATAATGAGGGCGAACCCCCCGCTTACCCGGGACCGATGCAATAAGCTCAAGGCTCCTATCTCGGTCCTACTAATTCGCCGCTTGGTTGGCATTTTTAATGCTACTAAGCAACTATTCGATACCGCACAGCTGCCTAAACAAGATTTGCCCTCATTGTTCTCAGTTGACTCTCTATATTAGTAAATAAATAAATAAATAATATTTACAATACATAACATAAAGATAATATAAGATAATACAATTAACACGGCCGGGGAGTAGAGGGACAGTGAAAAGACGCACTCTTTTGGAAAATGAGACGGCACAAAAGAAAAAAATATATGGGAGATTCACCCTCCATGCACCACTGCCGGCAGATTTAACCCACAAGAACAGTACATCGCAGATCATGTTTGGGCAGAAGGTAGGAAAAAAAACAAAATGTTGATATGACAGTGCGATGTCAGGTATAAAAAGTGAGGGTATTCTGAAAATGTTCGGTTTGGTATAGAACGCCAGAGTAGAAGCTCTGTTCTTGAAGCCAAGTCTAACAATTGACATGACAATGTGTAAGAAGCATCTGGATGCAGAGGACAGAGAATTAAAAGTAATGGCTAGCTAACTAACTTACCATCACGATGTTTCCCCGCGGAATTAGGCAGAGAGGATTTGTCCTGACACAATTCTCTCCTCATCCACATTCATACATCTTTTCATACAAGCTCGACAATTGTTGAGGTTTCTAATAAAACACTCCACCAGTATCTGGTTTACCTGGTCGTGTCAAGTCTTCCGCGAACATTCTCTATTTCTGGTGCCATCAACACTTATGTCATATATCTTTCTTACCATTCTCTCCTCATTCATCCGTTCCATATGACCAAATCACCTACGTCATCCGTTCTTAATTTAACTCAATATCAAATTACATTATTTCCTTATTTCTTCATACTTTACTCTATCATAAATAGATTTGCCACATATACGCCTAAGTGATCTCATTTCTACTGCATGTAATCTAGTTTTGTTCCTTTTCTGTCAGCTCCAGGCCTCACTTCCATACATAAGTGTCGGTACCAGGACTCCATTGTGTACCGCTAGTCTTGCCTCGGTTAACAAGTTTCCGTTTGGTATAATTCCACTTAAAGCGCCGTTCACTTTATTCCCAGCAGTCACCTTCCTTTAGATATCATTCTCAGCGTTTCTATCGAACATATTTCTCAAATACACAAACTCATCTACTTGTTCCAAAAATTCATTACCCATAACTATTTTGCACGGTGTCTTGCTTTCCTTCTTCTCAAATATCATCACTTTCGACTTGTTGACATTCATAAATAAGGTCGCTTTCCTGGCATATATCGTAAATTCTACTCACTAGACTTTGTAGTTCTTGTTCATTATTCGCCATTAGTACTGCATCATTTCCGTTTCAGTTAATTTAGTAGTGGCGGTCATTAAAAAAGACCATTATCTAACAGTGGAGAATATTTTTGGATAATACTCGAATATTGCTACTGAAATAGCAATAGGTTATAACTATCATTGTATTCTATAGGATAGCAAAAACAGTATTTTAAAATCAATTGGGTTAAGTTATTAAAAATGTTTTCAAGTATTATGAATCAAAAGAACTTGAGAACCGCTACAGTAAAAGTTTTATAATTTATCTTTCCATACATAATAATCTTTTGCTAGAAACTTACAAACAAATATTGTATTTATACCTTTGTGCCATTACATTTCATTTTTCACTTTTATACAAACTTTTTGTGTACAACAAAAGGTGTAGCAAATCTGAATCTAACGATCACCAAGATCACCAACAAGTATGGATCGAGGATAATTGAATTTGTTTTTCATACAATAAAAAATAAAATGCCTGGGTCTTTACAAAAGAGCACGTTTTCTCCTTAGAAATTATTAAAAAATGGCTACCTGTAAGAAAGATATGTATTGTATAAACGGTGACTGATTAATTGTTATGTTTTAGAGTTTATTAAATGTAACAAATGGATATAAATGTACCTGCAGACATGGGTGTAGTGTTAATTAAAAAAAATTACCTAAATTACAGCCTAATAAAAAAATAAGGAATTAGTGTTAATATATCAATATTTAGATAAATTGATAGTTATTTTCAAGTATAAATTAAAATTCCTTATTATTTATGATTTGCTTAGTAAAATTTTTATTTTCGAGGTGATAATTCATCCTAAATTTGTATTAATAAACAAATTATACATGTAGAAATATTGTCTATTATACTCCCGAAATGGACCAAAATACTGATGAATCGAGTCAAAAACGAATACCGTAGCTTACTCAAGGCCTAATCCCTGGCAAAAGCGCGCCATATAATTGAACAGTTTCTAGGATCACAGCACCAGTTACAGTTCAATATTTTATCGTTTCTTACATGCGTGTGATGCCATTGACAATTTTATCATTTTATATTATTGACGTGGTAGAATGGTCTGACAGACGACGCGAGTGAATTAAAAAAATTCTATGAATATCCAAAGTCAACTGAAATCAGATAAAGTTTGATAAATACCACTGAAATCTGTCACCAAGGTGGTATGGACGAGTACAATCCGTGAATGAAAGATCAAATCTTAAATTTGGCTCAATCTGATACGTGCGAGATCTGGTGGGTGATGGGCGTGTCATAAGGATCGTCAATTGACGGGCTCGTCAATCGAGAAAAAACGACGACTCCACCAGAACATAAAAATGTACGTATAGTTTCAGGATAGATTTATATTAGATACTAGAATTGTAACGATAACGGCTTACAACTTTTTTTCTTCATCTTCATATAAACATTTCGTACTAAAGTGTTCTTTCCTTTTTCATATGAATATTGACACACAGTGGCCTCAATCAGATGAAACATGACTCGTAATGCACCTCTCCACAGGGTGGTTTTCCAGGGTCTCCACAGCTAGATGCGACGTATCTCTTCACCTTATTGGTGCTCTTCCTGGTCTTCTTCGACCTAAAGTTATACTACTACTATTGTCTTCTCTGTCTAATCTATATTGCCGTATAATGTTGTAAAAATCGTAAAATATTTTATTTACTGCCGTAGTTAGAGCTTGCAGTACCTACTAGTGTAATCTCAGAAAAATACGTAACAAAAGTGACTATTACCATGGTGAACACATATTTTATTCGGTTCTTAGAAATTAACATGTTCGAAAAGCCAAAACACTAATTTGTTTGAAAATTAAAATTTGTCCCTTTGCGTCCCGGTAGGTAGTAAGGATCTTATATGTGATACATTTATTGATATATTCACGATACCTAACTAAAAAATTGAAACCTAGTACCTACCTACACAAATCATAATGTTAATCTACCATTTTCGAATAAGTGAAATTATAAAATGTCAAAAAAAATGTAACAAATATCATTCCTTCCTTCCTTCCTTCCCCGTAAACTGTACATATAACACAACTGTGAGCGTAGGTACAAATTGTACTCACTCAGGCATCATTTTATCTATAGCTGTTTTAGTAATTGGAACTAACGTGTTTAAATCGCACAACAATACAACCAGATTTTTTTCTTTGAGTCTACATTTAATATTTTGTTAATGTCATATAAATCGGTTAAAAAATACCTATATTATCAAAATAATACAAAAAAAAACATCTGTCATAATTCAAATAAATTTATTAACAAAAGAGAAATGTAACGTCAGAACTTAATTGTATATTCATAAACAAATAAAACACATTAATCAGATCATACATTATGCGACCGCCCTTCAGCGGGGAAAAATAACGCCACAGTAAGTAATTCGACATGTATTTAACCAGAGCTCGAAATGGACCGGAAAGGAGATCAAAATCTAAATATCGTTCCGGTTCGTGGGATTCTTGCAAATATAACTCCATCACGTGATACCTATGTAATTTCCGTTTCATTTCATTCCTGTTAATTATTTTCGATTAAATATCAATTATCTATATAAATCAGTATGAAAATTATCTAACATAGCACCGGTTGATATACATATTGTTTATTACTTATAGCTTAACTGCAAGCGGTTGTATGTGTATCTGGTATCTCTTCTGAGTTTGAGCGCATTTGCAGGCTAACTGTGCGATACTTATACGATAAGTGCCTTTTGAGAAAAAGCCTCGACTATGGTACGTGTTATCGTACCAAAACGTCGGCCTAGGTTTTATTAAGGAAAAGAGATTATACACACACATAAATGTGTAAATTGTGAAAAATATGTGTATAATTCGAATATTGCCGACCGTTCCGGTTCGTTAATTTTTCCATTTCAAGTTCTGGGCTCAGCGACTATCAACCTGTCAAGTCAGCAGCACCTCAGGGAGGCTCGACTGCTTATCCAGACAGGAGGCAAGACATCCCTTCCGAGGTTCCTATTACTCCGGAGGGGACGATGTCCTACTCCTCACAGATACTCAATCTCTTCATCTCATGATTACACACTGCCAGAGTATGTGCTCCGGCAGAGACGGGAATATTGATTCTACCAGAAATCCTCAACAATCCAGTATACCTGCAAGTAAGTATAAAAAAATACTTTAATTTACTTCATAAACTACAATGGCTAAAAACAGCTTTATTAATTTTAAAAAAGTTTTTAAAAAAAGTGTGTATTCATTGAGTTGAATTTTTTTCAATTTTGGTCCTTTGACACTTTCCTGATATTTTTATTTTCTTGTTCGACATTTTAAGTCCAGGCGCATTGACAGCCTATTCGACCCGTATCAACATTTTCTCACATTCGGTCATTAGGCTCTCCCCAACAAGCGTGATTATAAGTTTACAGTCGAAACGAAGGCACGAGGTAAAAACGAGTAAATAAACTCAACGCGCTCAATACTGTAAACACAAGATTTTTACTCATAGATAATATACTGCAATTTTTGGTACAGGGTCTTCTAAGGAGTTTTAGGGTTAACTTTACCCCGATAAGCGTGAAGACAAACAATTCAAAGATTCTGCGTAACAAGAGGCAGAGTTGTTGCACGTTGTGATATTTCTAATTAATTATGTATACGTCTTTTTTACTAGACGTCCGCGATGTTGAAGGTGTGCAGACGAGTCTTCTCAGACATGTTTATGATATTGCTTATCGTTCGGTTCCCGCCAATGTGAGCAGGTCAGAATTATAATAATATTATTATTTATACTATTTATATTAATAATTAATTTTTATTACCAATGTCGAGACATAATGTTCGCATAAAAATATGTGCGAATGGCTGTAATTCAAATATAATATAAATTATGCAAAATTAATCGAGATTTTTTCATAAAAAATAGCGGTATGTTTATCTTCAAGTGTGGGAAAATATGAGACATAACCGAATGGTTTATAATAATTTTAATAATTTAATCGAAATTTTATTCACCCAAGCTTGTTCCACGAAGACAAAGCGTAGAGATTCAGCCAGAAGTTGTTATTTTTCTTTGCACGGCTGTAAGGCTCTTATAGTGGTGCAAACAGAACTCGTATCCAGCTTGACCGGTGGCGCGTACCAATAAAAATATCAACCGGTTCGCTGAAACAATGTTAAGAAAAAAATTATAAATGTAATTCTCTCAGTTGATGATTGTGATGATTGAGAAACATGGTCTTCAGTTGTGCTTCTACAGCGCGAACTGTTAATCTCTAGAATTCACGATCTTGGGTTTGTTAGCGCGACGTATAGCGAGACTCTAGTAATTTCTTGGTCTTGGTATAACCATCTTATTGGTAATCAACCATTCATCTTCTGTCCATGTACGTCTCCCTTGACACCCAATTTCTACAGGCTACATATATCACTTCTATCAACTTGTAAGTAAGAAAAAAAATCTTACATGATGTAGAAAGCTTTTCTATAATGCCTAAAGAATTAAATTAAATTAATTTAAATTAAGCATACTATATATAGACAATACATTATAAACAATACCATATATATATAATAAATCGAACATTTAAACACACTCATTATATTTGTGATGTTATTATTTGAACAAGGATGTTGAGGAAAACTGGACGTAGAGTGGAAAGAATTTGGGAGAGGGACAGGAATAGAGAACAGGGGTCAGGAAATGCTCCATTAGGTATCTGTATTTTTCTTCAATGGATCGAAAAAGATCGTGTTCTAGGTATAGGAGAGGGGGTAGTAGATAGGTAATGGACAGGAACTATTCTACATGTCGCGTTTACATTTATGCAAGACGGTGATCAGTGATCCATAGAATCTTGTTAAAAAAGTCGAACAATATTTGATGTTCGGTGTTTTCTTAACTAGACCGAAATCCGTGCTAAAGGATACAGGTTTATCAGTAAAATTCAATAACACGATATAAATAGAATTACAATACAAAGAAATGAGTTTGAAATAAAACAAAAAAAAATGATGTTCTGTTCATGTAATCATTTTCGTGAATTTTTGCTGTTTCCTTTGTGTCATCACCCAACAACCAGCTCATGAGATTCTCCAAATAATGGAGACCAATAAAAAATGATTATGTAGTGTCGTGAAGTAGGCACAAAGTTAGGTTATGCTGTTGCCAACATGTATCAAAAAAAAAGTTAGGTTTTTTTTTAATATTGAGAAAAATTCTATCAATTAAAATTAAGAATAAAATTGTTAATTTAGTACTTTAAAAAAGGCAAGTTCTTTTACTGCTTGGTACCTTACTCTGTTTTCGATTTGGCTTAAAATATTTTCTACTATTTCTCCAAAAACATTTATTTAAATACCTAGCTTTACTAATTAGCATAGCCGAAACTCAATACAAAAATAATTATATTTGCATAGAAAGTCATACTTTATGGTTTGACATATTAGATTAAATAAAATATAATCACTTTGTATGAAACCACGAATTTTATCACACGCCAACCGGTTTCGCTTAGCTCAAACTTCGTCAGAGAGTATTTAAAACTGAAGGGCGTATTTACCGTTTTATATATGCCCTATTTTATAAACGCTTTAGGTTGGCGTGTAATGAAAATCGTGGTTTCATGCAAAGTGATTGTGTTTTATTTAATAAAAATAATTGTATTTTAACATTTAATTTAATATTGATAATAATGTAACTTAATAATATCCTGAAAAATGCAAATTCGCTAGCATGACAAATACAATTAATAAATTATAATAAATTACAACCTACAAATTTTATCTACGCAAACACCGAAATATGGAATCATAGGTTGGAACATATAATGTTTAGTCTGTCAAGTAAAAACAAAAACTTAGAAATGTCATTCTACGCAGTTTTCAGTAAGGATTATTCATTTTCGAAAACAGCAGGCTGTTAAGCACAAATTGTTTGAAAAGTGCAGAAAATCCACAAACGTCAAGATGCCGACATAGATTTAGTAAAAATATATTTAGTTCAGTACAATTATTATAAGGATTGAAAAAAAAATTGGTTTATTCAAAACTTATGCGTTAGCAAATCGCAGAGCAGAATGCACATGAAGTTGTTACAAATATTTCGTAGATAACTCACGGCTAGACAAAAGTCGTGAGTTACGTCATACATAAGATTAAGTTAATCCGAGTAATAACAGCTAGAATTTTATAAGTACTTTTCATAATACAAAAATTATTTTATTTTATTTCCCAGAATTTTTAGTAATGCTCACAACATAATCATTTTTACGTAATATAATAGATTAATAGAGATTTAATGAGGGTAGAGGTTTAGCAATACTGGATAGTGTTCGAAATGAATACATCAGGGGAAGTTAAATCAGTAGACATTTGAGATGTGTGTAGCGTTAACAATGTTAACATTGTAATTAAACATAATTTAAAATTGTATTTATATTTAAGTTCGTTTAAACCACTGTGTTATTTTTACGTCAAGCCATGTCAATCACCTCCAAACTCTTACCAATACTCCCCCTAAACCCCGTAATGGATACCGTTTAAATATAATGGAATAGTTCAGTTTACGCCAGTCCTGGCAAAGATATATATACGTAGTATCGAAACTAGTTGTCGTAAAAACAACACAGTTCTTTAAACGAACTTAAATACAAATACAATTTTAAATAAATATCATATCTTACAACCATTATGTAGTGAAAGATAGAAGGCAGTAGAGGCGTAGGTAAAAAGGGATAATCTTGATTGTAACCTCAGAATGTGGCTCAATGTCCAAAATGTCGGTGATCTTTTATATCTTGCAGTGGATAAATTGGCATACTGTAACTTAGATGCTAGCCTTTGATAGAAGGCGGCACATGACGAAGTATAACTTTATCGATATTATTAGTATATTTTTGATTTATCACAACATTTTTACAGGTCCCTCCTGTACAAAAGGTAAAGGATACTACATATATTGGTCCGTTATTTGTCATTATTTTATGGTGTTTTTTTTTACATAAGGCGCCATCTAGCGATCAATTTGTAATTACAGCATCGTGATGCCATCACACGTCGACATGTCACAGTACGTTGACACAGCAGACGCAGCTAGTACCACCACCACCCCGTTGAACACTCAATTGTACGTAATTATTCAAACTTGTGCAATCTATTGTAACACGTAAGTGTTTGTCTGTTTGTGTCTCATGACAAGATGAAGATTAATGTAACTTGAACACGAATGATGTTCTCATTAAAATCCTTCTAATTCATCACATATTTAACACTGGCCGAGACCCAACACAGCCGCCCGCAGGGAATTTCTGTTAGTACGTAATAACATGCTCAACGAAAATATTTTTATGATTCATCTCAAATTGACACGACGCGTCTCGCGTAAAACGGGTTTATATTTAAATATCATTTGAGTGTGTAGTTGTGCACCTGACTCAATTAATTTAAATTGACGGACAGAGCAAACAGCGAACCAGCCCGCTAGATGGCATTTTGTACATGACGGCTAGCAAACATATCGTGGAATCTCGATTATAAGGCGACTGATTAACCGCCAACTGCGGTATTTATTCGGCGATTCGTTAAAAAAACCTTCAGGCAGAAAATTGTGCAGCTTGTATAATTGGATGCTATTTGTTTTTGATTATCTAGAATCATAAATATCGGCGGTGGATATCTCAACAGCCATAACAGGCAAATAGTTTTAGAATGACAATTTTTTTTATTTTTATTTTAATCAAGTAAAATCCCGACTGCTACTCAGAAATACAAAAATGTTAGTACACTACTAGCAGAAAGCAACGATTTAAATAATAATGTAATTTACCATTCCAGCATCATACGTGTCACCTGGGGACAGATTAAAACTCTTAGTCTTGTTATTATTAACCTGCTTTTAAATAATACATATGGGCCGAACGATTTGCGCCCAGGATAAATATCGCGTAACCTTAATATTAAATATTCAAACACTTGGTAGTATGATGATTTGAACAAAATAATTTATAAGACAGTATATGTTTAATTTTTCTCATAAAATATGCCTTAAATAAACAGATAAAATTAATATTTTGACATATTTAGTAGAATGATCTACATGTAAGACACACAATTCAGATTTGATAGAAACGCTACTTTTATCTATGATTCTTGCTGGCGCACATACTAAAATCTTTGTATATAAAACGCTTATCAGTTCTCATATATTTTCTGAGAAATGGGATGCTGACTATGAAAAAGAGCATGCCCTGGACTTTGGTGTAGCCATTACGGTAATAAGCTGTATAATGTATTTTCTGAGCTACGCATCTCCAAGTTTATAAAAATGTGAATACTTTGGTAGTCAAACAATGTGGAGAGGATGACCCAACAGTAAACATTGAAATCGTTGCTAAACAGCAGACCCCAGGACGCAGGAGCTTAAGAAGGTCTAAGCTAAGATACAGAGAAGCTCAGAGATTTAAAGCTCAAGGAAAACTCTTGAGGAGGTCCACCGCATTAAGTTATTTGAAAAGTAGATGGAAGGCAAGGAAGAAGATGGAAAATCTATGTGATAGAGTGAAGAATGAACAAATTAGTTACTTACTTACTAAATTACTTACCATCACGCCGTTACCCTGTGGGAATAGGCAGAGAAGATAGAGCGCCACACTCTTCTGTCCTGACAAACAATTCTCGCCTTATCTACATCAACGATTATTGAGACTTCTAACAGTATCCAGTATGTGGTTTACCTGGTCGTGCCAAGTCTTCCGCGGACGTCCTCTACTTATGGTGCTATCAAAAATTGCGTCATATATCTTTCTTACCGTTCATTCCTCATTCATCCGTTCCATATGACCAAACCATCTAAGTGATTCCTTATTTATCTTACTCATTATACTAAGTTCAGCTTTACATGCTTTCCTTATTTCTTCAATCTTTATAGATTTTCCACATATACGCCTAAGTGATCTCATTTCCACTGCATTCAGTCTACTTTCGTTCTTCTTCTGCCAGCTCCAGGCCTCACTTCCATACATTCCATTGTGAACCGCTAGTTTTGTCTCAGTTGAACAAATTACGAGACAACATAGAGCTAATAGGTCGAAAAAAGGATTAATTAAATGGTTTAGTCATTGATCTTATGAGCAAGGAAAGGATGGTAAAAATATATATATGAGGCGAGTATTGAATGCAACAGAAACAGAGGACTACTGTAAAAGATCATAAAAGATCATAAAGTTCATGGACAGCCCTGTCAAAAGCTCCAACAATCAACTAACGTGCGATGAGAAGATAACATACGAAAGTAGATAAGGCATGTAGCATTGTTTCTTTTCTGCCTTAAATGTCGTTATTAGAATCACTGCCTTATATATCACTAGTTCAACAGTATACGAATAGACTTATTCGACGATATCTTCGAGGTGGATTTAGTTAATTTAGTCAATAATATTAAAGTAATATCGAAAAAGATACGTCAACTTTTCTTGATACGGATGTATGATTAATGGGTTAAACCTAAACCGACCTATAAAGCGTAGGTAAGGACATTTTACACAGCGAAACCAATTAAAATATTAATCTTTGAAATTTTAAAAACATGTTGATATAATAACAATTAAACTGTTATAAAGAATAAGGTTTTTTAGATATAAAATAATACGTAAGACGCTCTTAAGGATTACAAAATTATCGAATAAAGTGGTGTTAAATAAACTTTAATTCCTCACAATTTTTCATTTCAAAGAAAAGTAGGTGGGTTAAACGCTAGGTAAAAAAAAGTAGGTAGGCTAAACGCAGCAATGCATTAAACCGCCTCAATAGTACTTATGCTGGCTGGCCGATATATCAGCTGGATTGATATATTCTTTTCTATATACGGCAGCACAAATAATATGTGGAACATCGAAATTCTCGCACATAAAATGTTCGAGAACTACATTGGTTCCATTTCCCGGTAAGAGTAGAATTTGAAATGTGTCAGTTGATGTATGAGGCGAGGCCTAAAATGGTACCTATGATCTTCAAGAAGTCTGCAAGCCAGACAATTTGAACGGTATACGTCAGAGAATCAGATCATCCGCAGGAAGGGCTGCAGAATCCATCAGATTAGTGCTCTCATTATTCTCCGAAGTAAGGAACAGTGCATCAGAGACTTTATTTTAAAAAGACTGTAAACGCACCTTTTCACAAAGTCATGTTCATAAATTTGTATAATCCATAATAATCTTTTACCATTACTCACTGGACTGTATTGCACTCGGACTGTAGTGTCCTAGTGCACACTAAACAATAATCGTCATATTCCCCAAAGTAGAGAACACGTCAAACGTATTTTTAATATCTGTAGGTAAATATTACTTAACTGTTTTCTCTTTTATATATTCAATAACAGTACGTAGTATTTCGAAATAAAGTGTAGATACATTGTCTTTATTACGAGTAAGAAAAACATACACTAACGAAATCGTACGAATTTTTATTCTTATCTATGCGATAAAGATGCGACGCTGACAGATTATAATATTTGCATGTGTTTAATAATTATTTTGTCTTAATATGATCTCAGTTTTTTCAAAAATGTCTTTAAGTGTAATAAGTTGATACGTAAAAACACCATTTGCATGATTAAAATAATACAGAATGCACTAGTATTTAAAAAAAAAAATTACAATTCCTAAATAGTTCGTAAATAAATTATCCAAAACAATAATTATTATTAGATGTTAGAAGACGATATGCATAAAATATAAGGAAAATATCGAAAATTGCTCAAAACTGTTCTACATTGATATCATCCTTCGCGCTTCACTCCCGTAAGCCTTCCTGAACACAAAGAGAACAATTATGTACTTAGTAAAATCCTCTCTCTGCGGAATACATGCAGATGGGTATAGTACATATACGTAAAGCACAACTTGAAGAACAAAGAGCTTGTAGTAGATCCGATGCCAGCATGCAGCAGCAGGCTCTAACCTATCCAGGATGCTATAGTTACATATAAAAGCATACATCAGTTAAATTTGGCATGGATATTCAATGCACAATTAAGGAATGAAGGGGTGAATGGATTTCCTCAAATAAGAAATTTAACCATGTTAAATTTCGATCTGTTTTCCAATATATAAGGCTACGTAGACTCATTTTATATATTATAAACATTTAAAGCTAAGTTATACACACCGGAAATATTAAATTGATCATTTTTGTCATTGGAATTTTTGATATATTTTTAAATATTATTATAGGTATAAAATTCGAGTCTAATGTTTGGTGGTAGGTGTGAAGTTGTAGTTATTCAGAACATAGGTCTGTGATATATTAAATACTAATTAAATGTATTAATTAGAAAGATATACATATAAAATCAATTTTATCGAAAAATATTGTAGTTGCGCTACCGGGATTCGAACCTGGATCTCTTTTCTAATCCGGGGAAGGTGTATTACCAACTATGAAAAATAGCAAAATTGACTATATGTATATCTTTATAATTAATAAATTTAATTAGTATTTAGATTATTATTTTGTTTTATCTGTGAGCTGTATAAACATTAGGATAACATAAGATTAGGTCTACCAATTCTGTATTGAAAGAATTTGAACCAAGTGTTTACGTTTAATATTAAAAATTATTATAATTGTGTAATATTAACTGAACTGTATTTAACTGAACTGTATGTGTATGCCTGCATATAAAGATACATAACGGATCCATGTAAAACTCCATGATATGATATGAATCTTGCTGAAAGATAACCCGCAGCGAAAATACGGTGATGTGTTGCACATCTCTGGTCGTCATATTACCTTGTGCATTGTTCATCGCTAACGTCTCTAGATGACGTAGACTGCTATTTATTATACACACCATGCTTATTGTGCTTGTATAATATGGTCTATTGTTTCAGATTGTCCGAAGGATGAAGACCTATTGTAGAATATATTAGTCTCGCGTGCACCGTGGAGCTTTGGATTTCGGCCTATGTTAATTAACTCACACGAGAGGGTTGGTTTATCACAATTTTTGAAACAATAACAATCGTGAACAGTTGAGGATGTTGACAGTGGAGACTAGTGATGGTAAACTATTATGTGATTGTAATTGTAACGATTATTGGTAACTGAGATGTAACGATGATTGTTAACTAAGGTTTAACTGTTGCTGGTTTACTTTCTAGTGTACCAGTCATTGTTCGAAAAATTACTTATAATCAGTTAGTATAATTTTCAATTATCATTAAAACATAACTCAATTATATTCACAATAACGGTTTAAATGTAGATTTAACAATTATTAGTGGAGACCGTTGAGGGAAGTTAAAAGCAATACCCAAAAACTATTATATAAATAATATGATTTTAAGTATGTACTCTGATTTTTATAATAATTTTTTTAAAAAGTTTTCTGTAATTCTTAGGCATGACGCCTGACGCCCCAGATCTCCTGAGAAGAAGGTTGCTGTATTGTGGGTAGTTGTGTCTCGTAACATGCACAAGCAACAGGGACCGAGAGGAACATCAAGAATGGGCAGGAATCGTCAAGATAGACCTGTAAGAGGTGGATGAGCGCGCGGTAAACTAGACCACAACGGTTAAATAAAATTAATACACAAATTGGAGTGAATTGTCAATTTCCTTTAAAATATATGTAACCGTTTTGTTGTGAAGATACATTTAAAAAAAAATTTAATTGATTAGTCTTTTGCCAAAAAATCAATGTGTTTGTTTAAATTATAATTTTTTTAAAGAAATTATTTCATATACGACTGCCGCGTCCATCCCGAACGAGTTTTAAATAGTAATTAATACAAAACTGGTATTATGAATTTCATATAATAATGACAATGCATAAGATTTTTGATTATGTTTTTATATTAATGTCAAAGTGAAATCAAGATAATTCTTTTTTGAGACACAGCATAAATGTAGTTTCAACATATTGTTATAAAAATAGTGCTGTAGAGGTTTATATAGGGAAATAATTTTTCATTATCATTTCCAAAAGAATTGTTTAAATATACTCAAGTATGAACAGAATCCAAGATAGACTATTATCGAACACAAACCTGGAAAACTTGCGGTCACTTGTGGAAGACTAGAGAGGGAGTGGGCGATCTTCAACTCGATGGAACAACACGAGGACGCTACTAACCACTTTATTTCAATGGCTGTAGGGAATGGTGGAGGAAAATTAATAAGGAATAATCAGTTAAGGTCATCAACTTGTGTGGTCACGACCCTCAGCATGAGGAAACTGATGGGAGAAGAAGAAAAATATTCCAAATATGTGATGCGGAGCCACCACCAACTTAATTGTTTTTCGATACATTTGATTTTGATATACGTCTAATTATTTCATTTGTAAAATCTAACCTTTCAATAATGTATTTGTCAAAATAAAATAAATCTTATTAATTGAATCACTGAATAATATAATTATAAATTAATAATAACGTTAGTATTTAATTGTTATTCAAACAATAATGCTTCATATAAATATGTGTAAAATACACACTTGACCTTTTACATAATGCATTAACTATTATAATACAGTTGAATCTATTTCCTTTAGTAGGTAACTATTTTTTCAAATGGTGGAATAAAATATATGAAATTACGTCACCAATTAAAATATATATTCACCAGCAAAAAAAAAACTGTAATTTAATGTGTTTCACAATTTCTTGGAATATTGCAAAAGTGTAAAACGTGAAAATTATTTTTGCAGATATGATAAAATGCAATATTTTATTTTTAAGCATACAGTCGTGGGGTTGCGTACACGGATCAGAAGGGAGATCATCAAAGTTATATTTTACACTTCAGCAATAATAATTGAATGGAAAACGAAGGTAAAAAGAATATATTAATATGTTACAGGCAAAGTACGAAGTAAATAATTTGAAATATTGTAATATTTTGTACAAAACTGTCAATTACCAAATACCCGCGAGTCAGCAATTCTGAATGTGGCTGAATTATTCCACGCGACTTTGGATTCCGGAGTAAATCATAGTATCCAATAAATTTAACGCAGCACATAATTTATTAAAGTAAAAATTCTTGTGTCCTTGAGATGTGATGCTGGAGACACGTATTGCGTGTACCCGTAGACGGTGAGACACACGAATCCATTCTGCAGGAGTTGAACATCAAGGATAGAATCTCAACTATTTATCTAAGTTGAATTCAAATTTTTTGGGCTTTCTGCGAGAATATATCCTGGCGAAGAGAAAGGTGAAGATTTCACGTTGGATCGACCAAGTGAAAAAGGTAACTGGTACTTTCTGGAATACTGGAATACAGTATTCAAAGATCTTGACATGTGAAACTCAATGCGCAAGTTGAATACTTTCAAACTTTGCGGATACAGAACGAATGACAGAATCCACTGATGCTGGTATCTGTATGTTTACGGGATTTATAGATGTTCGAAAGTTGAGAATGTATATGTATTTTGACTCGCTCTGGGTTGTAGTGCGTGTTATGAGTGGTCTCTGAAGGACAGGACGAATTTAACAACGATTTACGAAACAAAAAGTCCAAAGCTTTTTGATTGTAGAATACAAGGGATACAGATCATCCAAAGCATGTATCAAGCGACCGCATCTGTTACCTACTGCAACAGTATGTGGCTAGAGAGTCTAAAGTCAGTTGTGAGAGCCTTATGTAGGTGGATTGCGAGCCATATCTCATGTGTTAAGGCCACTAGGTATATAGTCAATTCTGAATGAAGAAGAAAAATAATAAATTACCACCGTTTTTAACTTCTAGAAATTTGGGGGATCCAGTGTCTCGACAAGTTGAATCTGCACCATGTGTGTTTCAGTACATGATGACCAGTCATAACTCAATCTCTTCATAAATATGGTTGTTGTTTATCTATAGTGGTTAGCTTTATCAAATAATATAGACTCGAAAGCTGTGTGTGCTTTAAGTTATTGAGTTACTCGGATAGAATGGTTGACGTTTAAAGATTATGTAATTTAGATTATAAAGTTTTGTACATTGTGAGACCGAAGGCCCCATCCTATTTAGTTCTCACGCGTGTGAATGTATGTCTAAGTATAGCTTTTTGTGAAATGTGCAAGTGAGTATATGTGATATGACTAGAGCAAGGTATTAAATTAAAACAAGGTATTTAATTGGTATTTATTGCGGGTCGATTTATGAGTATTCGCACAAATAAAGTTCGTAACTGGAGTTGCTCGCTTGATGTATTTCTGAGAGGACGGGCTGCGGAAAAGTGGCTGGCATTTGCTAGCTTCTAGGACTCGTCCGTTCTGTGGGTACCAGGTGGACTGATATGACTGTCAAGTATCTGGATTGACAGCCAGGTACTGTAAGTGGCATGCAGGTCGCCTACATATCTCAACTTTGTCTCGGATAGTCTCCATAATTGCCAAGAATATTTGTTTCGTTTCCAAGAAGAATCAACCTCAATTGTAGAAGTATGAGCACCACGCTGAAAGTCTCTCTTATTGTCGTACTTCTTTCTTGATTAATATTACTCTCACTACTTTCTTAATATGTCTCATTTCCGCATTCTGAATTCTTGATCTTATGCTCTAAGAATAATTAGGAAAAAGTAATCAGCATTGTTGCCAAAATAAATACTGTTGATGCTAGAGAGAATAGAGGAAATTACCTGGAGACATTGGTGATCACGGGAAATGTACAAGGAAGAAAATGAACATATAAGACATGATTACACGTCATACTAACAAGACTAAGAAAGACTAAAAAACTAAGAAGACAAGCAGTTCGCGCTGTAGAAAGCAAATAGAAAGCCATGATGCCCTGGAGTACCTCACCTGAGAGAAAAAGTGATTGTTGCCAATGTGCATACAAATATAATTCTACGCTTTGCCGATAACATATTAAACAATTATTTCTGTAGTAGGGACCCCCACCCCGATTGATCGCATTGAGATATCATAAACTGTCAAACGCGGCTGCTGGGGTGTAGCCCTTCTATCGTTACCCGCGAGATTAAATGGTGGATAGCAAATCCATAGGTACCTACCGACGACTACCTCGGTACAAAGGGAGTTAGCATAAATGTCATGTTCTTCTACATGTTGTAATCGTGATATCAACAATGTTCGTGTACATGTCGTATTCGTGAGATTAACATTTTTTGAAAATCATTAAATATGCTAAAAAATCAGGATATTTGAAATGAGGTTCTTCGGGAACAACTCTCAGCTTAAGCACCCCCGTGTTCACGCCACGTCTTAAACGTTGGCACTGGAAAAGCTCTACAGTAGACAGGTCGCCTCAGGATCTTCAGCCATGATGATTTTTCCAGGGCCCCGACTTCCAGCAATATTCCCTGCATTATGAGATGCAAGATCTCGTACTTCTCCGAATGTCTTATTATATGTACGAGATATTGAAGTTTTTGGGTGTTATTATTTTAAATACTTCTTTTTCTTTATATTTATCCGAAGTATATCGTAACTATCCATCCAGCTTGTTTTTAGCATTATTATGTAGATCCACATCTCAAATATTTCAAGTCGCCTTAACTTTGGTAAGTGTCCATGCTTCCATTCTATAAAATATAATCGTGTATCGACGAACCGCGCCTAATTTCAACATCCATCAGTCAGTCCATTGATGTTCCGTTCGTCATTTGAGTGAATTTTAATAACACCAGCAGCTGTTAAAACGATGTAAGTGGTTGTAATTTAATGCCTTCTGTTTGTATTATTTTACAGAATTAATATTTGTAGGTATCTATGGTTCAAGGTGACATTTATACATCAAATCGAGCACCGTGAACATAAATCTGAGCTTTTGTTTATCTCCATATCAAAATCTCAACACGTGTACAGTACAGAGATTTATTTCAACTTGTCTCATGCCCATGAGGGCGTATATTCGAAAGAATTATTTATTCTTTTGCCTTGCACCAGTTGATCTACAATTCTGTTCTACTGCATTCACGCCAGACTGATTGCATTTTTAAATCTTTCAGAGACTGATTTAGAGACATGCATTTATAATCATCGTGTCGTTTGTGCATGACAGTTCTCAGCTTTTAAATGACATTTTAAGTCAGCACTAGGGTTTCTGACCCGGGTCGACCCGGGAATGGATTCTCGGGAATATATGGGGTTTTCGATGCATCGAGTCCCGGGAATGCTTATGACGAGTCCCAGGATTCATAATAATTTTGGAAGAGTGTAAATAAAATAATTTCGTCCAAATTTTTTGTCTTACGAACGCAGTTAAAAATAAATGTTCGGGTCAAAACAATAAATGCATACTTTTCGAATGGGTTCAGGAAACAATAAATCATTTAATCGCAAAATACAGAGTTAAAAATTCCTGGATATTTGCTAACATTGACGAATTTCGGTGAAGTGCAATAAAAATACAAATACATACACGAGTACTTTCGCTGAAAAAAAATTGTATTTTTTTACCGAATTATGCCCTAGCTTGTAACGGTTTTGAAGTCATTCGGTATTTGGAATTCTTAGCCGCCGAATAATTCATTTACAAAAATTGTTCGCTTCCATGTTGACCATAAAACCGACATCGGTTGAAACAGAGTTTTTTCAATTGCTGGATATATATGTACAAAATCAGTTGTAAATTTGAACATTTTGGTATTTTTAAAATACTATTTTAGATATTTGATTTATGTTAATATAATATGTTATAGATTGTAAGTAAATATGTACATACAATATATTTCAATTAGATTTTTTAATATCAAGAATTTATTATATTTGTATTTTTATTTAGAAATACTATTTTTTTGTTAATACATGTTTATTTTATATTAATAAATATTATTAATAAAGTTAACAAAGTTAACAAACAAAAAATTTTTTTTTCAAATTTTTTTTTATTAACTTATCACGAGACCCGGGATTCCGGGAATGATTCAGAGCTACGAATCGAGTCCCGGGAATGAAAAAAGTCCGGGAATGTAGAAACCCTAGTCACCACTCTTAAAGCATATCCTATCCTATATGGTGTCCTCCATGTCAAATATGGTTAGCTGGTTGTGGTTTAAAATTGAATTTTAACCATTTGATTAAATTATTTGATTTAATTTTAATTGCTACCTATATGATAAAATCCCTACTCATATATTTCCAATATTCATGTGATAGTTTGATTTTATAAGTATACTAGATAATTAATTCGTAAAATGTTATAATTTAACGAACAATATATGTACATATCCTCAGCTCTTTAATTATATCTAATTGGATAAATCAATTAGAAAACTAAATTATCTATTAAAAAAATAAAGTCATCTTTTTATGCTGGTAAACTTACCAATTGCGACATAGTGAATATAAATTGTCGTCATGTTTAGATATTACATATGTTACTTTATTGTTGAACATCTATCTCTGACAACAACGACAATCATCGCTACAACCGTATTAATGAAAAAATCAGGCTGTGGCCGTATTAATGAAATTCCTCCATTCCTTTTCGCTCTGAGCTGTGCTACTCCAATTATCGACCCCGAAAACCTTCAGCTTCCTCCGGATACTCCGTCTATCCTTCGGTTTGTGTACATCAAGTACACTCATAATGATGACTAGATGTCACTAGACTAGGTGATAAACGTCAGGCTTATAACAGATTACAAATCGGAGAAAATATACTTCTCTGAATTCAAACAGTAGACAGAGTTCTAGGTCTAAGTTTCTGCTCAGTTAACACTAAGGGTTGGTTGTGTGATCAGTAGTAACTTTTTACTATGGTAAAAAGGCATTTTTGCGTAAACTGGTTGTCTGATTCACTATCCAATTATCCATTATCACACAAAAATTCAGGGTTCCACTCCATGGTACATCGTTTAGTCAATATTTATATGTCAACATTCAATTTCAATATTGAAATGAATACAATTAAAAAAATATCAGTTAATAACGGGTATAGTACAGGTTTAATATACACTATTTAAAAAAATAAATATCCCTTTTTATATAAAACACAGATAAAACATAATGATAATAATGATTATTGGGGTAAGATTTTATACATAAATAATCAAATATCTAAACATCTAAACACATAAAACGGGTAGAAATATTAATATAAGAGTAAAAGAGTATTTGAGATGTTTGAACAATAGTGGGTTTTTAGAATTTTCTAATCATTCGATAGAAAATAGTCATGGTTTTGATAAAAAATGGTGATTGTCAATTTTGCATGTAAACGGTGTTGGTCATAAATGAAATAATTTGGAATTTTTGAAGGTAAATAAAGCATGTAAAACTAATCAAAAAATTATAAAGAAGTAACTAAATTTATCTTCGAATCCGATTCAAAATTTTTTCCTTATAATTATTCGAGTAAATTTGTATTAAGTAACAATTTTGAGTTAGGTACTAAATTTATTTTTTAAATAATTGTTGTTTTTTAAAAATAGATTCTGGTGAAGAAACAATAACATATGTTTTTAGTTAGTATTGACGACATCCTGAAGAAGGAAATGTTATTTTTTGAAACCGGAATATGTATTTAAACTCAATAAGTGGTTAATAAAACAAAGTTAACAAATAAAAATAATGAATTTTAACCACAAAGTTAATTTTTCTAATTTCAAAAGTATTAAATAATTATTACTCATAATAAATTAAAAAGTATTAAATAATTATTACTTATAATGTAATGTTGATTCCATAGTAGTAACATATTCACGATAATTACTATTTGTAGAACATTTAAAAGCCAAATATGTTGACAAAGTCCAGACATAAATTTAGTCTTTACGGGAAATAATTTTGCGTACACGTTACTCCACTGTGCATTATCCCATTGTTATGAATTATGTTTCATATGGAAATGTTTATCCACCCCAGTAGCGAAATTACTGCGTGAAATTCTGATGTAGTCTAACATGAGGGTATTATTTGAAATGATTTGATACGCGATCAGTTTAATTGTATACACTCTGATCACATAATGTTGCCCGAACCCCAAAATGTGCTTCCCCTGTTAACTCTCATGTCAATATAAATAAAAATGTATTTTTTTATGTATTTTCGACGAATGTTTCAATACTAAATTATCTTTCTCTCGTGTATTAAAAAAATTGGAGAACACGACATATTGAAGACTATTTATTTTAAATACTTTATTCTAAGCATTTGCACACGTCAAGATTACTTCTCTCACTTAACCTCAATTTCTATATTGAGTTGTTGTCGCGTGCTGCGTTTACCATGGACTGCGAGACGAATGAATGTCTCCATTTTTCAGGAACTAAAGAAAGGCTTCCCACATCATATAGGAAAATAATTATTTCAATATTTGTTTTTAATCACTTTTTTAAATATATTAAATACACCATCCGGTTTTGGAAAATACTATTTCCTACATCATGATGTCAAATAAACTAAATAAAACAATATATGATGTCGAATTGTACTGATGTTTTTAAAATTCTATTTTAAAATAAATCTAGTGACTAAGTTATATTATTACGATGTTAAAATATGTGGAAATTCACTCAATAATAAAAATGATAATGAAAAATCAACAATTTAAAATTTTTACATATTTTATTATTTTGACCAGTATGTTATTAGCAATATTTGAATATGTCCAAGAACACAAATGATATTAAAAAAATAATTGATACCTCATAGAGAGACGAATATTGTTTTAAATAATTAAAAATATATTAGATTCTCATTGTGACATATATGCTGTTTCAGGGAAATGAATGATCAAATTTAGTCCATAGATGGCGATAATATAGTCCACATATTAACAAATAAGTATAAGTGAGTCCACATATATTTCAAAAATTTGATAGATGGAGATTGATGGGTAAGAATGGTGAACGTTATATTTGTATAAAGTGATCAATTGAGCCAGCAGAAGACAGGTTGTAAACCTTGTAATTACTTCATATTTCTATGTATCTTCCATTAAATATAATAAAAATAGTTTCGTCTCTATGAGATATCTGATATTTATTTAATAACAGTACATTTGTAGGTAAAAATCCAGTAATTGTGTGTTCTTGGACATATTCAAATATTGCTTTAAAGAGATCCGTTACTTAATCAATTTTAGTGGAATTCCGCGACCATCTCTGCGAAACTACGTATTAATTGTCCTAAAGATTCTCCGAAATCCATACAGGAATGTAGCTAATATTATAATGACACACTTTCATTTTAAATTCACTTTACGCCTCCCCCAGAATTTTAATAGACACGAATTTGAATAAAATACATATGCTAGAGATGCTTACGCATAGGAAGTTGATAATGCCCCATAGAATTGTTATAAAAAATATTTATTTTATAACCTGAATAGAGTATAAAAAACTGTTAAGCGTTTCACTAATTATCTATTCTTTATTTATAATAAAATGTTACTTTCACTTTAAAAAAACCAGTCTGCACTAAGAACATATTTTTAAGGAGAACACATTATTATTGTGAAGTTCCAGCTTTTTCGGAACATAGTTCTGTCGTATTTTAATAGAAATTAAATGCATTAATTAGAAAGATATACAAATAAAATCGATTTATCGAAAATATATTTTGGTTGATTCGAACCAGGATCTTTACGTATCCGGGGAAATGCGTTATGTACTATATATTCCAAATAAATAAATTTAATTTTTATTAAAACCAACATTTTGTTACGGCCGTTTTTGAACGATTTTTTTTTTAAATGTTTTACAATTTATAAAATTTTAGGGTTGTTGTTCGTTAGTTGAGTGATTTTAAATAAGAAAGTGTTTGTACTTACTTACTTACCATTATGCTGTTTCTACCAATCTCAAGCTGATCTCTAAATTTATCTTCAGATCAAAATCTTAACACGTGTACATGAGATATATCTCAACTAAATATCTGAGATTGTTTCATCATGTCTCCTTCCGTGGATGAGTCCTTTAGTCTCTTTCCTAAGTACAATTTTTTAACGTTGATAAGCCGTTTTCAACACAAGGTGTTAAATTGTGGACCAAATTATAAATACTATAATTTCCAGATGACGCTTTACAAGGGGAGGCTGGCATAGCTGGTGTGACAAACCAAGCAATGCCAAATGGATTCAATTGTTATCCTCTGAATAAAGCGTGTGTCAAACGGCATCGGGGGTTGGAAGGGCGGTGTTTTTCGTCCACAAACACGCCAATTAGGGGTGACTTGTCATCATTTTATGTGCAACCACGTGACTCTGCGGACTCGGGATCAATTACACGGCTCGACTTACGCTAATGGGCCAGATTGAACTATCACATGTGGACGTTTTTATTATCATTTCATCGTTTCGCCTAATGATGCGTGATTGGTGAACGAATAAAAAATAACGTAATATTAATTCTGTTTTTATATTTTTTAGTAGTTTTTTAAGTAAATAATGGTAAGAAAAAACAATTTATATAAATCATTATTTATTAATTTATCAACATATTTCAAGACCTTTTGAGGATACAATGTATACTAAAATTAAAAATAAGAGCATAAACAAATAACTAAACTATAAATATAGGGTGTCCAGCGGAAAAATTTCAAGATTAAATTGTAATTGCATCAGGATGAGATAAGTGAGAACTGGGATTGCCAGTTGCAATGAGTCTCTGGTCGGGAGCGCACCGCGCGTTCGCGGTTGAGTAATATTTAAAATGCGGTGATTCATTGGTTCGTCCGCGTCGCGCTTTTTGTACTCACTTTAATATTCGACGAGTAAGTGATGGGCCGAGCACGCAACTTATCCAGTGTTGTGTTCAATATTTCAGACAAGAAGGAACAATGATTAACCAAACTTCTCCGGGATCATCAACGTCAGCAGCGACGCCAGAACATGAGGCTCAAGTTCGACGTGAAATTATTAGCAATCCGCGTTAATCGATAAGGAAGAAAGCAGCCTGTACTGGAATAAAAAAAATCAACAGTGAACATTATTTTAAAGAAAAAAAACTACAGTTTCGCTCATACAAACTGCAAATCGTGCAATTTCTCAACGAAAATGACTATTATTTACGTGAAACCTCCTTAGCAATAACGATGCTGGAACGTTTTGGAACAGCACAAACGCTTGGAAACATATTGTTTACTGACGAAGCACATTTTCATATCGATGGCTATGTTAATAAATAGAACATAAGATACTGGTGCCCCGACAATCCAAGAGAACGCCATTAAAATGTTAAAGTTGTACAAAAACGACAGTTTGGTGAGCAATTTCTGCCAGAGGAATAATTGAGCCTTATTTTTTTAACCAGCGAGAGACCAGTCACCGCTGACGTGTATTGCCGAATTATCAACAAGTTTTTGGCATCGCAACTGCAGCTGTTTCCCAGGTTCAATTACAGAACACAATTTTCAGCAAGATAGGGCCACTTCACACACAGCTAGAGTTTCAATGGAGAAGCTGAGGGGAATTTTTCCCAATAAATTAATCAATTGCGGAGACATACCCTGGACATCTCGGTCACCGGACCATATTCCGTGTAACTTTTTTTTTAGGGATACCTTAAATCGACAGTTTACAGTGACAATCTTCGAACAATTCAGGCCCTACAAGAAAATAACCGCCGTGAAGTTGTTGCTATTAAATCGACGCTTTACTCTCGCGTGTTCACAAATTTAAGAGTCCGATTGCAAGAGTGTCTTGAGAGAAATTAACGGCATTTAGACGATATTGTTTAAAAACGTAAAATAAACATCGTTAAACTCCATTTTGGATAAATAAAATATCTAAATAACATTGTAGTTTTTTATTTTATTTAATATTAAACTTGAAAATTTTCCTCTGGACACCCTATATAAGTGATGGGTTAATTAAAAACTACTGTAAGATAAAATTTAAAAGGTAACTTTATGCAGAAACAATTTGATTATTTATTTGCTATTAATCTTGAAGTATGTAGGTATATAGTGTGTAAATAATAAGACAAAGCACTTTGTTTAAACCACTATTTATTGATAAATCAACATGTTTCGATACCTATGGTATCTTCTTCAGGAAATAATGTATACTCAGATTAAAAATACAAGCATAGATAAAAACAAAACTATAAAGTATAACTGTTGGGCAACTTACTAGGAACTTACCCATCACTTATACTTTATAGTTTTGTTTTTTATATGCTTGTATTTTAAATTTTAGTATACATTATTTTCTGAAGTATCAAAACCTGTCGATTTATTAATAAATAATGGTTTAAACAACGTGTTTTCTCTTATTATTTTAATAATATGTTGCCACAAAGTAATTCTGCTAATATTGAAGAAGTATTTGATCAGAATTAATTTGTGAATGGTGATCCACTGCTTATCCAGGACCAATTTATTAGCAAATGCTCTCATATCGGTCCTTCACATTCACCGCCAGTTTTGCATTTTTTTACTCTACTTGGCACTCATGCTATACCTCAATGCAACACGGCACGGTTGCCAACCAAGGATCATTCGCTGACAGTACAGTGCTAAAAATAAAATACATTAATTCAGTAAAACAGAAATGAATGAAATGCACACAACAGTAATAGATAAAATATACACACAAGAGCCACTGAGCGGGACAGAAAATGACAACCTTAACACTCCATCACACACCCTTTAAATTAGGGGATAATAATTGATTTAAGGCAGTGAGAGGTGACCCACGACTTACCAGGTTCCGTGAGCGAATGCTTCCAAATCGGTCCTTCCCATTCGACTCCAGGTTAGAATTTCTTTAATTATATATGGCAACCCGTGCCCCGCCGTCATGCTACATGGGCAGCAGGGTGGCGATACATGGCCACCAGACAAGATACATCTCTCATCACCTGGCGAGAAACATATTTATCATCCATACAATACAATCAACTATTACAAAACTTAAAAGATTACAAAATTATTACTACATGCAACAGATTACGAAATTAAAATTAGTAGGTATCGTCCTTTATTATATGGCCATGGCAGCCTGAAACTTGTAATGGTAAAAAAATAATAAATATTGGAAAAAATTAAAAAAGTGTTTTAATTAAATCATTAATAGAGAAAATATTTCTGGTCTCACGCCTTAACACCGTGGCGGACACAATGTAGTATGACCGGTGAGCAGAGGAAAAATACGTCATGTAGTTTGGTCAGTCATGCAACACAACTGTCATGCAGTTTGGCAAAAAATAAAATTATAATGTATGTATATAGTGAAGAGAAAGAGCGGCGTTCTATCCTTTTCACTAGTTGGTCAGTGGAGAATTAAAGAACGACGGGTTTTTCACCTCAGAAACGCATACCCACTTTGGTTTGTCACATTCTGCCTTCATCCTAAACTGGGAAAATTTATTAAAAATATATGGGAGAGATAAATGAAAAGATGTTTTACGTTAACTAATAGATCTAATAAAAAAAACACAGGTTAAATTATAACAAATTACTATCTTAATTAAATAGCCCAATTTCGTCGGGTTGAGCGTGAGTTCGACGGTCTTCAGGGCAGGCTGGTGACAACAAGCAATAAAATGTTATAAAAGATAGAATAACCTCCAAATCCATGCTCGTCCGTGTACACCCCATCGTAGTACAGCATCTCCGTGAACCATCGTCGGAATTAGTTATCTCGGCATCTTAGGCCGACCCAATAGGATTGGTAGAAATAATTGTAGTATAATAATATAATAAAAATTAATGTAGATCGAAGGGAAATAATTTCGTTCCTCCTTGGTGTTGTTGGATTCTTGTACTTCGCTGGTCGCAGAAGCAAGCCGCGTATATGACAGCTCCGAACGAAAAATTAAATTCATCTCAACCATAGACACCGACCGTTTTTATAACCTTGAAGCCCGTTCGTATCACCAACATGAGGGCGTTATTCGTGATTATTAAAGTGATTGGCATTAAAAATAATGATGAGGCGATTTTGAACGTGACATTAATTTTGTATGTTTTAATATGTAATAAAAAAAAAACATTAATTTTAGGCAGCTTAAGATGAATGGATATATGGCGGAATAATAACGACGGTGGCACGAGTCATATCGGTAGAAAAATCGGCAGAACACACGTCTGTCAAGGGTTAGTTGTCATGCTGCTGTACCACAGATGCTGCGCAAACAATTTTCATTTATTTATGTAAACCTTTGGTCAGTAAAATAATGTAAATTTTTTATTTATTATCTTTGTTTTATTAACCACTTGAATTAAGTTTAAATAGATCATGAATTTTAACCACAAAGTTAATATTGCTAATTTTAAAAGTAGTAAAATAATGGTTTAGCCAGTCTACTCTAGAGTTTTTCCGGGCCGCTGTTAACAAAATGATGATAGAAGAAGTAAGTAAAGTAAAGTAAAAATCTTAAATAAGAACAAGTTATATTCCTGTCCAAAAATACATAATGCAAACTGTCAAACCAAATTGAATATTAAAGTAAATTGAATAAGAATGATCAGCTAACTTTGAAAATGGTTCGTCATTTTCATTAAAATCCAATCTGATTCACTTACACATCAATTACCTCCAAAGTGTTACATTTGAAAGAACTTTAATGATCAAGTAGGCCCAACTTAATCACACAACTATCCCAAAAGATGTGTGAAAAATCGGGAATCCCAAAGATAGTGGTAGAATCATAGAGGAGGTCTCTAACCAGTTGTGGATTAATGATGGCTGAAAATTATGATTTAAATTATAATCATCATCATTATCATCAATCGTTTTATATCTGCTGCTGCTGCATTATGACCTCTCTCACTTTTCTCTGTATATTATTATTCGCTTGGTAAAGTTTTTTTCTCTGAGTACGTCACTGACCTGACTAGTTAACTGTCACTCACTGGCCCATAGTTTTACGGTAAGTATGGTAAAAAACTTATTTTCATAAGATACATCTTTAAATATTACATTCCAATAGAAATGTAAATTAAATCTATCATCTTAATAAATTAAAACTCCGTACACTATCGGGCAGACAGATAATACAAATTTAATGTATCAATTACAAAGAAATACAGAGAAAATCAATTTATGGAAAAAATATTATTGTTGTTATATGGGATTTGAACCTGAATCTTTTCTTATCCGGGGAAATGCATTCATCGATTACACTACACCAACATAGTAAGTTGTCGACAAATTTTTCGCAGGCATATGTTGCATTTTTAAATTGTAATTCAAATGAAGTGTAATGATTAAATAATTGTTTCTACTTTCGACTGCTCCAAAATCTACCTTTAATCAATTTTCGAAATAACAAACGTGGCACGATTCACTATTTTATTGTTGTACTTCAGTTACAAACTATTACATATATTTTTGTTCTGTTTATTCTGTCCCTCGAGATTCATCGAAGAGCAAATGATTTTACTTTAGAAATATACATATTCAATATTCAACTTGAAAGTTTCGGGATTTTTTTTCACGAAAGAGTCAGCTTTGAAATATTAATTAATTTATAAAAATAAAATAAATTACATTTGTAATGTATTGTTTATATTTGTATCTAAATAAATAATGATAGTACCTATAACGATTATATTTTACTGATAAACATACAATTCATATTAATATATGGGATAGTAAAGTGCGTAGGAGAAAATGAAGTACAGAAGGGAACTTCTCTACTTTCATCGCTTTGCATACTTGTCCTTTAATGGTTTTTATAATATTGTGTTTTATGAAGCATTGCACCCTCGCGTGTATTATATGACAAATTATAGTTGAAAGATGAATCGTCCAGACTTTCCAACTGGGAATCGAAATCGGAGCTCATCGCAGTCCCTAGAGAACCATTTCATCAGCTTAAATTAAAATTCACAGAACTAATTGTAAAATTTATTATTAATAATGATAAAATATAAATTATTTGTTTTTTAAATGGTGTGGTGGGTACTAGAATAAAAGCAGGAAGAAAGAAAAAAAATTACTCTCCACACTCTCCAAAAACCTCCTCCGTAAAATGGACTGTACAGGATTATCAAACACAATATCTTGACAAAAGTTCCAAAAATACACCAATATAAACTTCGCCTGTTGACTGACTATCGTGCCTGAGAAGGGAAAGGGAAGGGAGAGGCGACAGAGCATTATTTTATTCAAAGTAATTAATATATCTAATATGCCAATAAATATATGTCCCAAATAGATATTAAAAAGAAACATTTTTTTGTTGTCATTACATTGACGCTTTTCTTCATCTTTCCTACTTAATGTCATTATTGAGACTCGGGTAGTAATGCATCTCAACATATCTTTAAGGTCTCTCCAGTCAGTTGCAACGTGTCGCACTCTTTGGCCTAAGGTTGATCCTAGGATAATCTATTTTTCTAGGCTGTTACTTTGATGCATAATATAACCAAAGAATTGAAATAATAAATACGATACGATTGAGGCATTCGTGTATCGTGCTGTTCACGGGATGCATAGATAATAATTTTACGCTTGTTGCTATTGCGAATTGTCTAGGTTTCTGCTGCACACATGACTATTGAACAATTAACCTTTATGTATGCAGCAGAGTTTTGGACAGTCTGCAATAATGACGTGTGTAAAATAAACTCCTTCAAAATGTCTGTAGAAGGAAGTTACGTATCCCAAGTATGAAGTAAGAATGCTTTCCATTTTTTGACCTCATTATTCGTAAATACAGATCGTCTAGAAAAGTGAGCAGAGATGACTTGTGGTTTAATTTAGTTGGTCATTTATAATATTTTGAATACTAATTAAATGTATTAATTATCAAGATATACATATAAAATCAATTTCATCAAAAAATATTGTTGTTGCGCTACCAGGATTCGAACCTGGATCTCTTTTTCAATCCGGGGAAGGTGCATTACCAACTATGCTACAGCGCTAGTATTTTTGACGACAAATTTTCGATCCTTTATGTTACACTTTTTCAAATGAATACATCTGTCGTTCCATTATTTGAAAGCCATCTACATTGTTTTTACGGAATCTCAAATAACTTTGAGTAAATCGATCAGAATTAATAATTAATTTTTATTAAATTTTTGACACATTGATACAACTAATATATTATTAAGGAGAACAAATTCTTATTGTGAAGTAATAATTATTCAGAACATAGGTCTGTAATGTTTTAAATACCAATTAAATGTATTAATTAGAAAGGTATACATATAAAATCAAATTCATTGAAAAATATTGTTGCACTACCGGAATTCGAACCTGGATCTCTTTTTCAATCCGGGATTACAACTTCACAATAAGAATTTGTTCTCCTTAATAATATACTCTAAAACATACTGAATTGAACTCATAAAAGTTGTTAAAAACAAAGTCATATTAAAATAAATAAAAACGACAATGTATTGTTTGCAATAAATATTAAAAATATAATTTTAGCTACACTAGTCCCGATCTAATATTGCTTATACTAGAAATAGAGGACGTTTGCGATGAAGACCTGATCTAAACTAGATGTTGAAGTATGCAGAAGATGTAAGTAGGATAGTCGTGTGTCAGGACAGAATAGTGTGGCGCTCTATCCTCTCTGTTTACACTATAAGGAAATGGCTAGATGCTAAGTTAGTCAGTTAGATAATTTTATTCTTAAATGCTACATATTTCAAACGATTATTTGGGGTTACAAAAATAAAAAAAAAAAACAAATTCGCTGGTCCCAGCCTCAATTGAGTTGTACGGCTCTCACAAATATCTTCTTTTGTACGTGTATAAAAAAATACAAAGTCATCTTATAGTACGTCGGGGTTTTATGAATGAAAAGGTCCTCGACAAAGAATAAAAGTCATACCAACATAACAACGAGCGCTCATAAATAACATCGAGATGGGCCACAGATAAGGTGACGACAGTAAAAAAAAATGATCTCGGTATTTCGGAGGGCACCCGGGCGATTCCACGACGTGTCTCCAAAATGGAGATTCCTCAAGAATCTGAGCAGGAATGCCGTGGAATGTCCAACACGTCTAATTATAATATTATGTATTCAAAGTATTGGAAATTTCATGTTTTTGATTTTCATTTCATTGAAATTGAAAAATTTCATGTCATTGAACAATTGTCTATAATATAATATTATTGCGTGCTTCCATCAACTGAGAGATTCGTCACATGAGGACTACTGTAATAGTGTTAATGCTGGCCTGCCAATGTTACTGATGGATAGATTACAGTCTATTCTGAATGCGGCAGCACTGATAATAAATAAATCTTCGAAATTCTTTCACATAACATCCCTTTTGCGTGAACTAATTTGGCTCCGTTTTTCTGAAAGAGAAGAGCAAAAGCGTGGAACTCTTCATAAGGAGCAGTGCTACAAAGACTATATTTAAAAAAAATACTAAAAAAAACCTTTTCCCAAAATAATATTCATGTTAATATTAATTAAATGTATTAATTAAAAAGATATACATATAAAATCAATTTTATCGAAAAATGTTGTTGTTGCGCTACCGGAATTCGAACCTGGATCTCTTTTCCAATCCGGGGAAGGTGTATTATCAACTATGCTTCAGCGACAGTATTTTTAACAACAAATTTTTGATCCTAAATGAAATTGATTTTATATGTATATCTTTATAATTAATACATTTAATTAGTATTTTAAAATATCACCGACCTATGTTCTGAATAATTACGACTTCACAATAAAAATGTGTTCTCCTTAATAATAATATACATGTTACTATAACTTTATAGTAAATGTATAAAGTAGCGAAGGGAAAACTTAATTTTGTAATGCACGTTTACCAATTTACTTACCAAAGCAGGTCGAAATCGCTTCGCACTTTATACAGTTTTTAGGGATGACGTTTATTTCATGACGTGAGTCGAAATGAGAATGATTTAAATAGTTGGGCCAGTCGAATGGAGCGAGAAATATCGGAAGGATTTATTTGAGGTGAGACCTTCTCAGATATAAGGTATATTAATGATATGGAGCGTGCCTGTGAGTACAGGTGTTGGTGTTGCGGCTAGAACACAATGATGAAATTAAACAGGTTTATTGACATTTATTGTCGAATGATGCACAAATAAATTTAGACTATTTGAAGGTTAAATTGCAAGTTAAAGTTCGTGATTAGCGAAGCTCACTGAAGGTAGTTCCGAAAAGTGATCGCTTCAGCTGGCTTTTTGAACCGGTTGTGTTGCGATGTATTATTGTTTAGATAGGGTGGGTACTAACCGGCGAGAAATGGCTGTAAAGCTTGATATTTAGATCTGTGAGCGCCTCCACAAGTTCAATGAAGTGTAGTTAAATTGTTATTTAAACAGTTATTGAATTATTCTTCAATGAAGTATCTGAAGTGAGCAGCAAACTCGTGTACTACTTCACGATGTTTCGCTCTCTGTATCTATACAATTTGCTGTTAATTGCGTGCGTTGCCAAGCGAGAGCTTCATTGAAGGCAACTAAGTTATTTGCTAGTGTGTGTGAGTATGGTGTAAAGTATTGAACTATTGACCACAAATAACAAAGTAGTTCATTGAAGTATTTCGTACAGTGTGGACCAAACATTAGTGTAAAACGCTTTTAAGGTAATTTTTTTCTTACGAAAATAACGCTATATAAATTATCTAATGTTATTATTATTATTATTTTGTTACTAGACCAGAACTGCGAGACTACAGCAATCAGAGGCTTAGCTATTGTATTTGGCGCACAGTGACGAACTATTCAAATGCCCCCCCCCATTAAAAATATGACGAATATTTGGTACGCGGTTGACCAATTAAATATCCCTCCAGTCTGGCGCCCGGGGACATATGTCCTTACCTAGCTACGCCATTGACAGTAGTAGGTGAAATCAGCAATATCCAGTCCAGATCCATGGATACGACTACACTTTTACAGTTTTAGTAATAAGTAACGAAGTATTATGGTTTAATTCTCCAAGCGTTCTCTTTAAGCTGAGCAGTGAATGATCCGGTGATGTCAAGAATATTGACCATCTCTTATGTATGGTATTGATTCAGAAACAATTAGGTTAGAACTGTCTGAAGTGACATACAAATTTCGTCTTTCGAAAATCATATTATATTACTAGAAATATTTTAAATGTAAGAATCGTTCAAAGATGAATGTATTTATTGTTATATAACATATTTATAACAAATATGCGTGATATTTTATCACTATAATATAATACATTTAGCTGAATCATATGGATGGTGTTCTGTAACAATATATTAAGCCACACTAAACTGAACTGATATCTTTATTATGAAAAATATGCTTCACTGCGTAGCGTTTCATAACTAAGAGGAATATTTACATAATTAAACATGGCGATGGATTTATCTGTATGATAGCTTTTAAAATAATATTACATCATGATACATTTTCGATGATTGTTGTTTAAATTATTCTGGAATTAAAAATACTTTGCAAACCTCTCAACTATTTAATAGTCTCGCAACTAAATAAAGGTTAACATATTATTGCAGGGCTATATATAAAGGGTGCTTTTTTAGAGGTATAAAACTTTAAAATGAAATAAAATACATAAAAAAAGAAATGTAATTTTATATCATTAGTGTTTAAATATGATTTCGCGCATAGGCCTCGAATAAAGCGCAATCACTTTTTGGAGCAGCTGATTAAAGGTGTTAAATCACACGATCTTGGAGGCCAATTCATAGGTCCATTACGCGAAATGATGAGCAAATCGAATGTTTCCTTCAATAAATTGGATGTGGCACGCGCTGTGTGGCATGTTGCGCCATTTTGTTGAAACCGCAGCTCTTCCACATTAATGCCATTCAATTAGGGAACGAAAATGTCAGTAAACATGGATCTATATCGCTCTCCATTGACTATAACGTTCTGATTTTTGAAGAATCAACAGATTCTCAGTGTGCACTGTACGACGTCTCTGCGGATCCGTATTATCAATTAGAGTATACGTGGTGCGATAACACTCCATGGTTATTCGAATTACTTGGTCGGATGGGCGATTATGTCGACCGTAGTGCACGGTAAGTTTCGCAAACTGAACCACGATTTTCGAAATAAGCTTGCACAATTTGCACGCATTGTTCTGGCGTAAGTCTATTCATGATGAAATGGCAAACCATATTGAGCACAAATCAGCAGTCTGCTGTCAAATCGGCTGTCAGTGGAAAAAGTGTTGCCAATTCGATAAACAAACCTCTAAAAAAACAGCCTTTACTAGTTGTGCAAGAATTGTTGTAATACGTTATATTTGTGTTAATTAGTTAAGTTACGTGAACAGTGCTAAAGCGCTTGTCTTTTTTGGTAATAAACTACATTTTCAACATAAAAATTGGTCACTAAAGCTTATAAAATTATTTTCAAGTAAGAATAAAATAAAAGTTATGTAAATTATGCACCTTGTTATTTAATGAATGTATGATTAATTAATGATCTTTAAATTTTTTGATGAAAAAAGAAAAAAATGTATGTAAAAGTGATCTAAATATAGTGGAAAATATTAAAAAACGTCGCTCCGATGTGGTCGTGTGGATAAATTAATCAGGAAAGGATGGCGAGAAAAGTATATGACGCTTATGTTACCAGAACACCAGAAATAGAGAATGTCAATGGATATTATATAACCAGGTAAACCAGACGAGTAACAAACGTGTTTGAGAAAATATGTAAATGTGGATGAGGATAAAGTTGGGTATCAGGGCACTCACAACGGGGTAAGGATAAGCAGAGGTGATAGAGTGTAACTTTCTCTGCTTACCTCCGTGGTGGATGGCGTAATGATATTTTCACAAAATACCAATAATATTTAATCAACAAATCCGGTTAATTTTACTAGACCGCTTCGCTGTATAATCTCCCATAGTACCTACAACTTAACAACTCGACTAACACAGACAAATACACAATCGGACATGAAATATGTATTTTAACTAAAATGATTGAAATAATTTACCATTTCTGCGACACCCGAGCTGTCTGGCGACAGATAATATCTCTCTGTTTGGGACATGTCTCATTACCGCAGTGGCGTTTATGATTAAAATTGTATTTAACTTTGTTTAAACCACTGTGTTACTGACTGTATACTGACTGGTGTACAACTGAACTATTCCATAAAATTTAAACGATATCCATTACAATATACTAAATAGCGGGTTGTTTGTAAGATTTATTATGATAATATTGTATTTAGTGTTGGGTGATTTTTTGATTTCTACACTTTCTGAATTATCCAATCTAAGTCCTTTATTATTAATGTGTAAAATTTTAATGCCGTATTCTTTTATCTCTAAAAGATAGTTGATAAATATTGAGAGTTATTATTGTTAAGGCACCTTAAGTGTTCTTTTATACTAGTATTAAAACTCTGTGCCGTTTTACCTAAATAAAATGGCGGACAGTCATTACAGTTTAGTTTATATACCTATACCGGATTCTTGAATATAAATACAATTTTAAATTATGTCTAACCCCAAAGTTAACGCAATAAACATCAACAGTGTTTATTATTATTAGCTTGACTAAATGTATAACAAAGTTTGGTATAAAAGCTAGATTATGGGATGTTAGTTGCGATCTGCATATTGGCCGTACAATTACACAAACACTGTGTTCGAAACACATAGTACGAAAACAGCACACGTGGTATTTTGGGGACCTAAAAGTGCTTAGAAGTTTCCGAACTGTGGTAGCCCGCTGCTCATAAAGTTGCTGCAAGTTAAGGACAGGTGTGATGCACCGGATAAGTGGCCAATCGCTCGCGCTACCGTGCGGCCGCACATGGTTATCAATACTGCTGCCCTACGTGGAAGGTGTTAACCGCCATTAAGCATCGATAATGATCATGATTTAATTCCCTTTCCTGCACTTTTTAGTTCTCTTCTCTGACACACCTTATTTACATATGAAGTAGATCACTTAAACATTAATGAATAAACAAAAATGATTAAAGACTCTTAAAATTTCGAAACACTAGATCAGCTTATGGAAAAAATACAACTGATAATTTAAATGTAATAAGTCTATGTGACTATTAATGTATATTGTGCATGTGCGTCCATATTTATACGTATAATATATATGTAGAAAATATATCATGAGATAAAAAAAATATTGGTAAAGTTTAGTTATGGGAGTAGGTTATATTTTTTATTTATTATCTTTGTTTTATAAACCACTGAACTGAGTTTAAATACATCTACCGGTTTCAAAAAATACCATTTTTTTCTTCAGGACGTCATAACTAACTAGGTTATGTTTACAAGATTGCTCAAGTTTATTCAGTTAGAAAATTAGGTAATATCTTAAAGGGTAGATTTAAATATCTTAGAATACTCGCCTACCTATCGCAAGATGCACGGGAATAAATAAATAACATGCTGCTGAAAGATAGGTACTAAAAATAATTTCCTGAAATTAATATTAGTATTCAAAGAGTAAATTGAAAAGTACCTGTAGTGTAGGTACCAATTAAATTAGAACAAATCAGTGGAATTTAAGTAAATCCTTTAAAAAAGTATTGTACATACAAATTCAATACTTAGATTCAATACTACCCTAGCTGAGTTTCACAAAATGATTGGTTTTCGCGCCTCGACGCGCTCTGCTTCGAAACCTGTGATCGAGAAAGATACTACATCGCGACAGCACAATTTCACGCTGAAGTAATAATCAAAGGCTTATCTAATAAGCGATGTACGTTAGATCCAAAACCAATATAGATTGGTTAATTAAGGAGTGCCATTTAGTTATTGTTCCATTTTTGGTAGATTTACTGAACAAATCTTTAGAAACTTCAAGCATTCCAGACTTTATGAAAATAGCCCACGTGACTCCACTACTGAAAAATGCTACACTAGACCCCAAAGACCTCATGAATTATCGCCCGGTCTCTAATCTGCCGTTCCTCTGAAAAATGATGGAAAAGGTTGTATCATGTCGTCTTAATACGTATTTGCAGAAAATGGTTTATTACAAATTATTTGTGGAAAATGCAATCTGCTTACAGACGTCTTCATTCTACAGAAATAAGGATTGTTCGAGTCCTGTCTGACATTATAAGACTTACTTGGTCCCGCTTGCTCTTTTGATATGACAGCTGTATTTGATACAGTCGATCATCAAATCTTGCTTGATAGACTGCAAAAAACCTATGGGGTAGATGGAAATGCACATGGTTAGTTTAAATCATATCCTTGTAATAGATCGCAATCGGTGCGATTTCAAAATTCAATCTCATCTGCATATACTTTTAATACCGCAGTATCTCAAGGATCAGTTCTCGGATCACTATTGTATATTTTATATACGAAAAATACAAAATATATAATAATATCGTCAGGGTTTGGCCCCACTGTAATGCGGACGATACGCAAATTTTTTTTTCGTAAGATAGAGGTATTAAAGGGAAAAATTATAAGATGCGTAGTGAAAATAGGCGAGAGGAAGGCACAAAATAGACTTACATTGAATCCATCCAAAACAGAACTACTGTGGACAGCAACACCTAGAAGGCAAAACTTAAAACATAAATCAATGTCTGCGAATGCTAAATCTGCAGTTAAGTTGTTGAGCGTGCATTTATTGATTAAGATTTTTGAATGAATACACAAATCAGAAAAAGTTTTAGTGCATGCTTTTATTAACTGGGAGAGATAAAAAGTATTCGGAGACATCTTTCTCTTAAGACACCTCACCTACTAATAAATGCATTTGTGGTGTCACGTGTGGACTATTGTAATAGCATTTATACTGGCCTGCTAATGTTTCAGCTGAATAGATTATAATCCATTATTAATGCAGCAGCACGGATAATATATGGGGTTTCCAAATTAAAATATATAACATCTCTTTTGAATCGACTACATTGGCTCCGATTCCCTAAAATAGTTGAATTTAAATTGTGCTGGTTGATATATATACAAGTCGACATATAGCACAGCGTTTCTGTATCTTCAAGAGTTTTGTATCCCTGACAATTTGAATGATAGACGTAAAACTCTCAGGTCATGCTCTACTTCAGCCGCAGGAAGGGTTGTAGAACTGACCAACCGTTGCCAGAACTCTAAATTTAGTGAACGAACATTTTTGGTAGCAGGCCCGAAAGCCTGGAACTCTTTACCCTCCGTCATAAGGAACAATGAATACATCAGAGACTTTATTTAAGATGAAACTAAAAATGTACCTATTCAAAAAATCATTTCCATAAGTGAAAGTAACAATTTTTAATTTAAAAACAAAAATAATGTTAGACTATAAACAGTTTATGTAAAGCGCCTTTGAGGTGAAAGTTTTTACTAATGTGGCGCTATATAAATTATCCAATATTTTTATTATTATTATCCCTGGCATTATTGCGTCCAGTTCTTCATGACTAAGGATCGTAATCTCCATGAAGTGCCGCTCTCTTGACTATGCTCCTCCAGTTTTTATTGCAGATCTAAGAGTTGTCACTAGAGAAGTGCTTGTCATGGGTTGGTGGTGTTGGTCTAACAGGTGAGAGGATGTTCTTCTTTCTCTCTGTCTTTCTACAGTACTACAGTTTCTCTAAGGTATCTTATTTTCCCGCAAGATACTCAAAAAATTGAAGAAATCTTAAGAAAACGGTTGAGAGTCTATGTATGATGTTTAACTTTTGCAGAATAGAGGTATCGTGGGTATTGCCGTCCATGGTTCCATGTGTCTTCAGCACCACATTTCAAAGGCATCAATCATATGCCTTCTCCAGCTTTCTTTAAGCTTCCAGTCATCATTTCAGTGGGTCATTGATCTGTCCAAGATTTTAACACATCAATAGCATACGAAATATTTATTATTTTAAATTGTCAACTTTGTTTTATTAACCTTTACCATACCATGATATGAAATATCCAAACGCAGCCATGCTGTCAACTCGTGTTACCGTAAATAACAGTTATAAAAAATGTTTTTATTAGCTTAAACGGCTTTAATGGCATGAATTTACTCTAAATATTGAACATTAAATTTTGAAAAAATAATTAATTACATAATTTAGAGCATTCATTGAGTCCTGTATAATGTGTCCTTTCTTCTTATATCTCTTCACTTAATTAGTGAGAAAGAGACAATTATATTTGAATGTTTATTGTTATTTTCACTGTGAAAACAGTTTAATACGTTGGTAAAAATACCATAAAGACAGAGTAATGAGATTAATTTCAGACAGAGTAATTTCACAGTGAGTAATCTCTGTCTTTATGGTATTTTTACCAACGTATTAATTTTCCAACGGATTGAATGAAAAACATAATTGTTTGTTTACGATTCCCTTTTCATAATTGGTTTTTCACTAGTCATTCCTAAGTGCTAATATTTTCTTTAAGATTATCTAAAATATAAATTTTATATTGCATCTATTTACCGAAATATTACAGGTTTAATTATGATGATAGACCTGTGTCACTGCGTAGTTTGGGAAGGGTTAACTGCTCAATGAATTAAAATACATCTACCGGTCTCGAAAAATATCATTTTCTTCTTCAGGATGTCATTAACTAATATATTAAAACATATGTTATTGTTTCTTTAACAGAATCTATTTTTAAAAAATAATTATTATTTAGAAAATAAATTTAGTATCTAACTTAAATTATTACTTGATTATACAAAATTACGAGAATAATTTCTAGAAAAAATTTTCAGAATTGGACTTGTGATTAAATTTAGTTGATTGTTTATAATTTTTTGATTAGTTTTACAAACTTGAATTATCTCCAACGATTCCAAATTATTTAATTTATGACTTATCTATTTATTTATGCATTGTCTATTTTGCATGTAAACGGTATTGCAATGAAAACATTCTAAAAAATATTTCAAGTAATTTTGTATCATCAAGTAATAATTTAAGTTAGGCACTAAATTTATTTTTTTAAATAATTATTGTTTTTTTAAAAATAAAGTCTGTTAAAGAAACAATAACATATATTTTTGATTAGTTATAGTCATCCCGAAGAAGAAAATGATATTTTTCGAAATCAGTTAATGTATTTTAATTCATTAAGTGGTTAATAAAACAAAGTTAACAATTTAAAATTAAGGATTTTAATCAAAAAGTTGATATTGCAAGGCTTAAAAAAAGTATATATTTGTTCTTCAGCTGTTGCCAAAATGTTCCAGCATTTTGAAATGTTACCAAAGTGTGACTATAATTTAATCACTAATCTTATTTAGTACAACGAATGTGGCTTTAATTATAATGTGATAATATAAATTTTAACAAATGCCAAAAAAATCAACATTAGTAATTTAATGCATTTTTTCGAATATCTTCCACAGTGCGACGTAGTGCATCCGTCCGATTTTTTTTTTTATGTCGAATGTTGTTTCGGATCTGACATCAGCCAGGACATCTATCTATCCCTACATCTCCTACTAAATGTAGATATTTTCAACTTAACTGGGCGGGAGTAAAAAATAACATTAAAAAGCCCCTTTTATGGGGTACTCCAGGTATGGGCAGGGCCGGTGTGCAACTTGATAAAACGGTTCTAAACGTTTATCAATTATATACTAAATGTGGATGTCGGGTCATTTGAGGTCTTATCTTTTCGAGAATATTAAATAAAGTACGAACGTAGTACCTAAGTGACTAAGATGTCATATAGGGGCGCGGAAATATGTCGTTGGTCTCCTAACATGATTCATTAAAACAAACAGTTATTTTACAGTCACATTTGCAATACGGTATTATTGGATGGGGAGGTGGATATTTCACAATTAGGAATCACTCAAAAAAATGATAATAATAATTATTCTAAAAAAAAATAGACTATCCAAGTATACAACTTTTCACAGATTTTAAAGTACCAAAAATAGTAGACATATACAAAAAAAAATTCAATAATTCAAATTTTCAAAATTAAAAATCAATTAAATTTTAGAAGCGAATTCCGATATACAAGATATATAGATAAAATTGATATCCCAAAACTAAAATATACCGCAACTCAAAATCAATATATTTATCAAGGTATCAATTTTTTTAACAATCTCCCCATCACAATTAGAAAAATTACGGACTATCAAAAATTTGTAACTGAAGTAAAAAAAATATATACACAGACTAACTGAAAAATAAATTAACTCGAATATACTCCTTCTCTATACACGAGTCTTACTCTCATATAGAAGAAACAAATATTAAAGTATATATATATATATATATATATATATATATATATATATACATTTATCCACTGATTATTGAAATTGTATTATATTTTTAATATTTGATTTTGATTAATACATACATATATCTTATAATAAATGCATTCAAAATAATGATAAATTTTCTGTGATAACTAAAATTTTTTCAAAAAAAAATATTATTAGTAAATAATATTTGTCAGTCCCACAGCACAGAGGATCGTGATCTTACATATAAAAGACACATTTTTTTTAGTTCTATTCGTTTTATTTCCATGAGATGCGTTTCGACACATGAGGGAATTATCATTATCGACATACGACGGAATTTAACTAGAATCATACAAAAACATCTGTAAAAAAACCCTATGAATTAACATGAATAATGTTGTCTCTACCTCATTTAGCTGTTCTCTTTCACATATTACCTTTCATTAAAATATCATTTGTGTTTGAACAAAATCATTTCATAGAATAGTGCCAAAATTTCCACCATAAATGAAAATTAAACGAATAGAACTAAAAATACAAGTGTTTTATTTTCATTTGTGTGATTATGGAATTCTACAAACATACCTTCGAAACAAAAAAATAATAAACTCCCGCTCTTTCGACTGCATTTTTCCACTTAGGGGTTGTCACCAGAGAAGAGCCTGTTGGTTTTTCCATTTGATCGGTCCAGCAGATGGGGGATCTTCCTTTTATCCTCTCTGTCCATTGACGTGGTCTATAATAATAAGCTGCCCCAAGCTATCTTCCCTTCTTGCAAAATATCTAACAAATTAAAGGATTCGTTCTAGGCAAATGGTTAAGAGCCGCTAATGGTATATTGATATGTGTTGTAATATATAGTAATATAATTCAACTCATATATTCATTACTTAACTACTCTTTTTTCTGAAAATACAATTCTGTCAATTTTGTTGAATTGGTACATTCTAAATATTCACAACTCGATCGATATATAAATATTTTTTTAATTTCATTAATAATTATGATGTTCTTGGAATTGTAAAGATGTGTGTGTGTGTGTGTGTGTGTATGTGTGTGTGTGTGTGTGTGTGTGTGTGTGTGTGTGTGTGTGAGCGCCGCACCGCCGGGGCGGGATGCGTGTCTGTGGGCGTGTGTGCGGGGATATAAAGGGCGACGCGCGCGAATAATAATTAGTGATACAATCATCCCACGGGCATTTTACAATGAACGTGAAATTTTTTACTAATCAAATCATTAAAAACCACTAAAGTTATAAAAAACTTTGTGTATTCTTTAAATTTTATCACACACTGTATGTGTATACCTTCCACTTTAGCATTATTCGGGTATCTCTTAGATTTTATAACTCTCTGTGTATCTCTTAAATTTTTTAACTCTCCGTGTATCTCTTTGAGTTTATCACTGTCTGTGAATCTCTTTAATTTAATCATTATTTGTTTATATTGCTTAGATTTTATCATTTTCTACGTATCTCCAAGATTTTTCCATATAGAGGATGCAAAGAAAACTCTCAAGAGTTAAAAAGATTTTATATAAATATATATATATATATTTAGATTACTTTTATGAAAATTTATGAAATCATGAATAACCAGAACTCGCTAAAAGCAATACTCAGTATTGTTACCAATATATTCACACACCATACCAACGTGATAATGCTTATTAAAAATATTGCTTCGTTTGGATAATGTATGAGTATAGGCTTCTAGTAACACCTTTTGCGTATCAGCAATTTTTATTATTTATTTTTGCCCCTCTTAAAATTGTTGTCTTTGTTCCAGAGTTTTATTTATTAATTTTAATTTAATTTAATTTTTTACAAATAGTGACCACTATTAGTAAAAAATTACACAAAAGTAACAAATTTAATTATTTTTGTGTCGTTCTAAAATATCCTTGGGTTTTTTAAAATACCAAAAAAAATTTATTGAATATAACTAGTAAATAATATGTAGAACATGACGTATTGTTTAGTACATGTATATATTTTTTAACACTGTTCCTTATGACGCAAAGTAAACAGTTCCACTCTTCTGTATCTGTCATTGCAAATGCCTGTTAACTTAATTTAGATTTCTGATAATGGCTGGTCGGTTCTACAACCCTTCCTGCTGCTGAAATAAAGGCTGACCTAAGACATTCTACTTCTAAGTCTACCATTCAGGTTATCTGGGATTCAGACGTGCCATTTTACGTATCGCCATATACATAAAAAAAATTATACTATTTCTTGTGCCCTATACGCCCTAACGGACGTGGCTATCATCAGTTTATTTACTGCGGCCCTGTGCAGCTCTATAGTAAACTGGCCAAACCATCGCCTCAGGTTCTTCAGCCATGATGTTCTCTCTTTTCATCCAAACCATAATATCTTTATTCAAAACTCTAGCCATCCACCTTATTTTGAGCATTTTTATGTAGATCCACATCTCAAATGATTCAAGTTGCCTTATCATTTATTCGGTAAGAGCCCCCGCAGACTAGAGACTTTTGAACGCCTAACAGTTTGGTTGGTCGCCTAATAAGCATGAAGACATACGTGCGCATACCCAACGATTCGAAATCGGCCGATAGAATAGTTGGATGGGCTGCTCGATTCCCTTTCAACTCTAATTAAAGTCGGCCAACTATTGGCCAATTGCTAATTCAGTACAGTGTACAATGTGGGTGCGCAGACTCGTCGACTTTTAAATTGATAGCAGATGAATATACTTACTTTCTTACTTACTTACTTACTTAATTACTTACTTACTTTCTTACTTACTTACTTACTTACCTACTTACTTACTTACTTACTTACTTACTTACTTACTTACTTACTTACTTACTTACTTACTTACTTACTTACTTACTTACTTACTTACTTACTTACTTACTTACTTACTTACTTACTTACTTACTTACTTACTTACTTACTTACTTACTTACTTACTTACTTACTTACTTACTTACTTACTTACTTACTTACTTACTTACTTACTTACTTACTTACTTACTTACTTACTTACTTACTTACTTACTTACTATCATACTCTTTTCACGTGGCGGTAGTCAGAAAGCATAGAAAGCCATAATCCTGTGTCCTGACACAATTCTCGCCTCATCCACATTCATACATCTTCTCATACAAACTCGCCGATTGTTGAGGCTTCTAACAGATCCATCCTCCATTATCTGGTTTACCTGGTCATGCAAAGTCTTATGCGGACGTCCTCTATTTCTGGTGCATCAACACTTGCGTCATATATCCATTTTTTACAGCATTATAAAGACTTTTATTGTCTGCGTTATGTTTGCTAATGGCCATATTTTTTGTTTTAGTTGTATTAAGTTCTAACCCAAAAGTCTCGCATGTGTTTATTACTTGATTCTAGAAAAAAGTTAATCTTATCAAAATACACAATGTAAATTCTACTCTTTTAGGGAAATAGAGTCGAATTAGAGTAGAGTAGGGTTGTTATGTTAAACAATTTAGAAGTTTCATATATTTCAAAAGAAATGATTTGATGGTGGCAGATGACAAATACCAACCATCACCTGTGCAGGACATCTTATTCCAAACTGATTATTCTATGTATATCTCCCAGTTCTACCAATTAAAATACCTGGTGACCGGGGGCTGTCATTACCTGCTAATCCCATCTATCAAAAACGCATACACATAAGTTGTGACAACCAACCCCACTTGACGTTTCGTAGGCCGGAGCCTCAAATTATCCCCGTTCTTATAATACCCGCCCCAACGGGTTTGTATCTGGGAACATATGTTGCCCAGGCATATCTACATTTATCGCACAATAGCTCATACCTACCCCGGTTTAGGGGATGGATGGATGTGGGCTCGGATAACACGGGGGTGAAATCTCAATAGAGGCGCCGCGGAAAAGGAGAGCCGGTACTCGAATGGGGTAGAAAATAAATGGAGGGCGATTGTTCACCAAGTTCGTGTGTTAAAAAAATAACAACAAAAATAAAACAGATAAGCAGAACATAAGTATAATATTTTTGTTTATCGCTTCAATGTATCAATGAACAGCTTTGTGAAGAATCCCATTCTGGAATATTTCATCTAAAATGTCATACAGATAATTATTTGGTATCAAACAATTATTTTATTTACTTGACGTATAAATAACGATACTTTTCCTCACTAAAAATTCATACCAAAGTGATAAAAAACAAATGCATCATGCTCTCTACCATGGTGACAATACAATTTATTCAGTACCTACCCATAAACTGACACTTTTTAGAAATTCACATGTTTTAACATTTAAACATATCCTTTCGTGTCCAGGTAGCTTGTAATTTGAGTAAATGTATAGTACTAACATAAAATTCTGAATTAAAATAGGTATCTACCTATACAGTGTACAATTTTATGCAAGCGTATTCTAAGAAATGTTAAATATAATACAATTTCATTCCTTCCTTCCTTTCTTTCAGGTAATCTGTACACTGGACACATACACACACGCATGCCATGTTTACACACTGTGAAACAATGATTGTACTAATTACAATCTCTCGTTTATTAATTCTTCAGACTCAATTGCAGTGAAATGTTTCATCAATTATTTGTTACAAATGATTGACGAGTAATACCGAACCACGCTAATTTTTGTATTATATGTCGTATTGGGTAGGTATTTATTTGTTTTATTTCCTCCTAAAAATTGCGAACGCCAACGATCATTGTTCTAAACTTCTGACCTTTTTGAAACTTAAATATTTAGAAAAAAATCTCCAACTCCGTACGTGTAATACAATACATACCAATTACAGTTATGATTTCAGATGATTCTAGATATCTATTTAATTTAATTCGTAATCTGTACATCGTATATATTATTTCCTTATATCCGTACGCGTTGCATAAATAACATAACACAACAAAAACGTAGGTATGTTAAGTCACATGGCAACATAAAACAGAATTGCGTGGAGAAATCAAACAAACAAGTTCTGTTATTTGGCTTTTTATGGAGGTCTATCGCCCTACTTTTATCATCATTGTCCGGCTATATTGAACACACTTTGCAGATAGCACATCCAATACTGACGTCACGCAACAACTCGATCGTGGTCAGAGGCAGTCGGGAAGGCCCTCTAACGAATCTCACTCTTCTCGCCGCCGCCTTCCCGACAACAGCTACAAGAAACCCTTTTGTAAACTTTTCGGGCGTAGTAACTTTTATTTTATAGATTACTAACTTTATATTTCTAAATTGTGGTTAACAATAAACCGAGTATCAACCGGAACCAGCTTTTCCTTTTTATAACCTGTTATGGCCACATATACAAAACATCCCGCGACTATCAAACGAACAGGAAGCATATTTTATTCGCGAAACATCACCTGCGAAATTCATATCATATCATAAAACATACCTACCCACACGCACGGTCCTCCTACGTCATTCATTCAAACCGATATTTAAATCATTCAAACCAAAAATTCGTACCAACATTCTTCCCATTCCAGCGATCCAATCAAACCCCATCATAATAGTGAATATTTAATCTCTAAATGTTGTATTTTGGTTGAGTTATTAAACTATTTTTAATTTCCCATCATCAGGACTCGTCATTTTTAGTGTTAATCTGAAACTAATGCTAATTTTATGGTAAGTAATGTGATTTTGCGTCTCTTTTCCATGGATACTTCATGTGTCAAACGTATTCGTAGTCTTTTCATTCCTGAACCTATTTAATTTGTCCAAGCCAAAAACGACATGCACAATTTTTTTACCAATCCAGTCGTCTAGTGCGGTCACAATGCCACACTACCTTCCGCGGCACTAAGGGCTGCTGGAAATGTTTGGGTCGACGGGGTTGGGTTTGTGTTCCAGCCGCGCCGATTGAACGTGAAGCGGGACCAGAAAAATCTACGATAACTAAAAGCTGGCGTTGAGAGGGTGGCGCGCTCGGCCGGTTTCACAAAATACTTTTAAATAACTAATGGAATTAACCAAACTATTAATTAAAATTTAAAATAATAATTTTGTTAAATAATTGCGTTTATTAGAAATAGAAAACAGAGAATCATAATTAAATAAATAATAATAAATAAAATCGCAACACATAACGAATATAATCAAATATAGTGCAAACGAATATAATCAAATAAATAACAGATATCTCATAGAGATGAAGCTATTTTTATTGTATTTTTAATGGAAATGAAATATGGGAGGGTAATTACAGAGCTTACGACCTGTCTTCGGCTGGCTTAAGTGATCACTTTATATATATATATATATTCGCGTATTCTCACAGTAATATACGGGTCAAAATAAGAAAAATATATAAAAATTTACAATTATTGATTTTTCACGCGTATCTAGTATAATGTGTTAAAAACATTTTACAGATAAAGAATATTGTTTTAAAAAAATTTTTCAGCATAAATCAGATTCTCATTGAGTTGACATATAATATTTGTTATTTTCAAGAAAAAATGAATTATGAAATTTGGTCCATAGATTGCTACGTTATACTGGTACTCGAAGCGAGGCAATATAATAAGATATACACAACTTTCAAAAAATTTGATAAATATGGAGATTGAGGTGTAAGATATATATATATATATATATATATATATATATATATATAAAGTGATCACGTATGCCAGCCAGTACAGATCGTAAGTCCTGCAATTACACCCAATATTTTCTATATATATTATTTCCATTAAAAATATAATAAAAATAGCTTCGTCTCTTTGATATATCTGATATTTATTTAACAGTGCCTTTATAGGTAAAAATCTAGTGATTGTGTGTTCTTTAACATATTCAAATATTTAATATAAACAACTTGACCGACATGTTTTAAAAACTAATATTATAACTCGCATGCCTGTACTGCTCGGTAATGATTAATAACATACTGAAAAGTAAAACGATTAAACGAAAATGTTCAAGAACGTTGCCCTGTTTTAGTTATATCGTGAAGAAGAACAAGAATTAGATGCGGCAGAACTTTCAATAATAGAAATAGAGCTTAATTTCCCATAGAAAATCTAAAAAAACAGGTATTTTAGCAAAATAGTACACATAAACCTACATAAATATACAACAAATTAAATAAATCAACGAGAAATATATAGATGCAGAACAAATTTATGTATCGAAAAAAAAATTTATTGTACAATAAAACGTGACTAAAATTAACAAAATAATAATCCGTTATAAAATTAGGATATGGTATCGACCGACTTGACATATTTGACGCAGTCCTACGACTATATCCATTTCCGACTTTTTATATTTATATGCATTTTTTGACTAGGGGAAGAAGAGTGATTGGCGTATCGCGTAATATAACTTCAACACGTGATTCCGAATTTATCAGGAAGGGTAATTACAATTATATATTGTATTGTGCATCTGTATCACGTATTGTTCTTATATTGTAGTGTGTGTGTTATTTTGAATTATTTTTCTAGGACATAGATACTACAATTCTAAAGTACGGAAGTATTCCACTGTCTCTTAACATGATTTTTTAAAGGAAAGTTCCTGGAGGATTACCCAAGAATCACGATTTAGATCTAACCCTCTCAAACATTATCTCAGTATGGAAAAACAAAGTTGACTGGGACATAAGTAACCGATTTTTTTATAATATTAGTATCTACCGTTTAAATTGACTAATCTCATATGAATTTGATTCGCGTCGCAAGGGTCGATGCGAAATGATTTTATTCTATTTATAGATGTGCATTAAAATTTTCTGAATTTTAATTATGGTTTAAATTAACGATAATTTGTAAAATTATTCATGATACCCAGTGTCAACTTCTTATTTATTTTACCTTAGTTAACATTTTTATTCAATTATAATTCATTTTCTCTGTTTTTATTTGTTTTAATTTTAAAAGTAACTGTTCAAGTCAGGTTAGAGATCGAGGAACCAATTCTGTTCATATCAATACCAATCTTATTCTCTACCCTGGGTGAAGCCGGTGGATGTGCTGACATAGATTGTGTTCGTCATACCGTGTTTTTACTAATAATAATGTAGATTTATTTATAATAATCTATAAAAAAAGTTATTCGATTAATTGATTATGATATAATATATTTTACACATATGTTTATTCAATTGAAAAGACCGAGACAGACATACTTGTACTTATCCACTTCCTTTTTAGGATTGCTTTCTGTGTGAGCAAGCTAAAATAACAATACCTTTGCGAAGAATGAACAATCGATGGGATTAGAACAAGTTGGCGTGGAAACCACGAACGGTAGTAAGAAGTGCAGCTCGCGCATCAGTTCGATGGTCCATGTAGCCCGGAGCGGATACGATAATTCCGGTTGTAAGTCGGAGTTACCGCAGGGTGAGGAGGAATATCGGGAGATGGAATGGAAAAGGGTTTTTTGGGGAGAAAAGATTCTATCAAAGGACCAGTGCCCTCGGAAAACCTGGATTTAGGAGGAATGTTCGCATCAAGTATGTTAATATAGTGGCGCTCAACAGCGCCAGAAGCCAAACTTAAACTGAGGTCAACACATTAGAAAATTAATCGACACTGACATGTGACTGTTGTTAATAATAAGCATTACAATTAAACTCATCTGTATGGCCACGTTCAATTTCCGTCAGGCGTTTCGTTACTGTTTCAATAATGAAACCGCCCTTATGCTACTCATAGCTTATGGCGAGGGTGTTTGGAGTGGATCGTTAGTGGGGAAAATAAACCCTGAAGGATACATGACGCTCATATTGAATGGTAACCCTTTGGATTCTACATCACTAATTGGATTGTGATAATATGGCGATGAGGCCACAGCCGAGATCATATCTCGATCGAAGACCTGGGCTTTTTTTGCAACGACTTTATGATACAACGCCGATGGTGATTGTGAGATGATATCTTCTGCATAAATGTATATATCCTATACAAATATTAAGATTATAATAAAATACATATATATTTGATCATAAATCTAAAATTTTGCTAGTTAATGACTATTTCGCGGCCACTGGTGTTTCCATGTCATGTGTTTTGACGAAATAAAAAAATTCGAATATAAAATTTTTAGAAATTTGTAGAAATTCGTTTTTTTTTGTTAATAATAATAATAAAAAAACAGAGTATTTAAGATAATAAATTCATTATTATTTATTGTATACAAAAAAATATAAAAATATTGTATAAAATAATGATTGAAATATTATTAAATTAAATTGTTGTTTTGTTGCCTAAAATATGTTTAGAGGAAGCAAAGAACACTAAAAGCCACGTCCCTCTAGTCTCGATACAACTTTTGTACAAAAGTTGCCTGCAATTGAGAACGCTCGCTAGATAAGCTGTGATTTGGTGCTTGTTAAGTTTAGCTGGACGGCATGTTGGACGTCAAATTTGACTGAATTGATTTGTTCTCCAACTTTTGCCTTAATGATGGAGACTGCGCATAGTGATTAGTTGGTACTTCTAAAATCACTTCTATATCGTCAGATTCCGACTGGGTGGCCACGGAAGCTTTCATATTTCTGTTGATCAATATTTATATATTAATATTTGTGACAATGACTTTTTCTACTGTATTTTTCGTTAGTCTGGTGAAAAATATTTGAATCTCGCTTATTCAACCGTTGTGTAAACATTGAAGAGTTTCAGATACATTTATTTGTCTTTAGCTTAATCGATCTTATAAATTGTACTTCAACTTTAGGGAAAGGTCATCAGATCCCAAATTCTCAAGCACAAAAGATAATGCGGCATCAGCTGAGAGAAGATTTGTATTATCTCGACAATGGACGTCACCAGCAAGCCTTACTAGGAGAAGTGCAATAAAAATGTTGTTAATCGACAAAATTTCAGCATCTTGAATATCAATATCTGACGCGATGTCCGTCAGTGCTTTTCTAAGACAGTTTTTTAGCTGATTCAATCTTTCGAGCATTTCTAGGAACGATCCCTTCGGAACACTCCTATTATTCTGCGATTACTCATTGTATAGCCGTTAGTCTGTGATTATAACAATATTTTATTTTTATATATTTATAATTTGGAATATACAATTTTTGGAATTCTAAATTATATATTCATGAGAACGAATTTCTGAATTTTCAAAATTTCGTATGCAGTCCCAAGCTGTGCAGCCACGGCCAATTGACTAATAATCTTCTAATTCTCACAAAAACACGTTCAGTGAATGCTTCTCGTCATCAACTTTATTTAATTATTTACATTTCCGGTTAATTAATATCTAGGATTTTAATAATTAATCAGGTATAATTTAGAAGCATATAATTGAAATAATTATTTAGTCTCGTCATTGTAACATATGTTTGTAGTATATCTATGAAAAGTTTTGTATACTTTCTATACTTGGGTGATAACAGTAATTACTTGACACCATGAAATTAATACATTAATTGATAGAAAGAAATGCTACTTTAATATTTTTCTTACTAGTGATAAAGACAATGTACACTATTTGGATGGGATTCCGCGTATTTAGAGCGTTATGATAATCAATATTCTTACTATTTTCAAACTAAGATAAACGGTTGTGCTATGAAAATAGGACTAACTTGCATGCCACCTAGAATGAGATTGGAACCCCCGATTATTGGAGGACAGTGTCTTAACCACTAGACTAACAAGTACATCACAGTTTTAACGACTCACAGTTCGCGATGTTGAGCTTTCGTTAGATTTCACGTGTACGCACTGTTTAACGTTATAACGTTGTAATAGTAAATTATGGTCTCTTGGAACGAGGTTTGAAGCCCTGACCACTAGATCACTAGTCCAGCGTCTTAACCACTAGACCAATAAGCTTCAGTTTTGCGCCCTGGTGTGGGGATTTCTCAGGGCTACTGCTCTTCGCGCCCATTCCCAGTTCCGACTTTTATCATAACAGTACCTACATAAATAGTCCGAAAATGAAAATAAGTACCGATAAGTAATAATAATAACCAGATATTAAATTAACAAATAAATTTATCCAACTGTCTGATATTATAGTTGTTCCCGTGTAATCCCTACCCACCTCTCTTACCTTCTATCTTATACTCTGTCCCACTGTGATATGCTGTTGCTCTGTCTTATTAACCTCCTATTTAAATATTTGTACTTATATTAGTCTATATACTACATTGTCCTGAAGAAGGCTGGAGAAATTATGTCAAGCCACAACGTGTTAGCTTTATTTGAAAATTTAAAATTACGTTGGTTCACACTTTTGTCATTCTAATTGTCATGTATTCAGCGGGGATTTGGACAGTTTGCGATAACGACAAATATAAAATGTATTGCTGGAGAAGGATGTTACGTGTCCTGTGGACATCCATTTCTAGAACAATGGAGATCCCTTTTTAGTGTCGTGAACAAAAGTTTCTTCTAATTCTTCGCAAACATTATTCGTGACCGGGACTCATGGAGCAACATTACGAGCCAAGTCTCATCTGATTGAGGCCACTATATATCAGTATGTTCCAGGTCGATTTTGTTTGCTACCATTTTAGTTTGACATACATTTGTCGGTTCGCATTTGGTAGTCGTAGAGAGTAGTTGATTACTATATATTATGGAGCATCTAACGCCTCAACAGCGTGTTGAAGTCATTAAAGCATTTTATCTAAATAATAATGGTAATGCTGTAGACATTAATGGTGATCGCTATCGTTACATGTTGGAAAACTTCTTGGTGGTCGAATTGGGTCGTTTGAGCCTGCAACGCATGTGGTTTCAACAGGACGGTGCCACCTCACACACGCTCGAGCTGGCCTCCGTGATCACCTGATTCGACGGCTCCCGACTATTTTCTGTAGTGGTATTTGAAAAAAAAGGTCTACGCCAACAGGCCAATAATAATTCCGATGCTACAGGACAATATTCGAAATGAAATTGCTGAAATTAAACGCGAAGTGAGCGAGAATATTATAAAAAATATGGTTAAAAGAGCACGCATTTGTGCCGCTGCCAAAGACGACCACTTGGCCAATGTCATATTTTATACATAATTGTAATTAACTGTATAATTGATAAATAAAAAATAAATAAAAAATTAGTGCTTCATTTTCAAGTTCTTCAAAAACAATATCAACATGGAAAATAATATTCACCCTGTGGAACACAGCTTTTTAAATATTTTATAATTTTTTAACTATGTTTTAGGCCACTGTGAATTAATTACATTCACCAAGCGGTTTCTAAAAATGCTTTTAGTTTCATCAAAAAAACTAACTAAAACCATGTTGCTCTAATATTATCAAAATCAATTTAAAAAATAATTAATTAAAAAATTATTATAAAAATAAATCTAGTATCTGAAATTAATGTGCAAATTAATACAAAGCTATTGAATTTTTCTTAAAACGGACTTGGTTAAATTTAGTGGGTTATTTATAATATTGCATAGAGCGCACGCCCCTGCCACCAACATATTTATTGGTGCCATTCATAGATTTTCTCTGTGATCGAAGCTGTTCTCAGCTTCGAAAGATCATTTCCTACCGTAAATAACTCAACACTTTCGTGCATGTGACCATTCAAAGAACTCCCAGTATACTAAAACTATTCTAGTCTCTAAATCAGCGGCCGAATAGAGGCAGCGACCAGCATCCCCACCGTGTAGTCGATCGGTATAGCCTGTTCCCAAATAAGATGCCCGAGCAGCGATCTCAGATCAAATCGGGAGATAACAAGCAGCCAAGAATGGAATGCGACTAAGGAGCTGGAGAACTTCCGTTCGATGTGAGGACATTCATTTCATTCAATGTCGTTCAGTTCACCTGCCTCGGGAGCAGGCCCGTTCCGGGGCGGAAGCCGTCGAGGCGACAGCTCCAGGGTAGGGTGTAAATATTTCATCATCCACTATGGTCCCTCATGACTGAGGATCGCGATCTCTATGAATTTTTGCCCTCTTGACTACGGTTCTTCACTATCTTAGAGTTGTCTCCAGAGAAATGCCAGTTGCCTTTTGCACTTGGTCGGTCCAACGTGTGGAGAATCTTTCTCTTCCTCTTCGTCCACCGACGCGGTCCACCACCACAAGGTTCTCCAAACTATCTTCCTTTTTCGCAAGATGCCTGAAAAATTGAAAGCCTCGACTTAGCAAATGGTGAGAGTCTGTCTCTGATATTAAGTTCCTGCAGAATGGACATTCATGCATCTCGTGTAAAATATGCAATATCCCCAAATACGAAAACTACCCTCAAGTGAAAATACAACACATTTTTTCATCTATTAGAGCACGTTTAAAATAATTTTTACGGTAATGTTATTAAATAACAACCTTTATGACGAGTTGAAAATCATAAAATTAAGAAATCTAAGCTATATCAAAATATGTTCCGTGGTATTTTAATACAAATTAAATAAATCAACTAGAAAAAAATGCAAAAAAAATAAATTAATATATTAATTAGAAAGATATAGGTACACATATAATCAATTTTATCGAAAAATATTGTTGTTGCGTCTCCGGGATTCGAACCTAGATCTCTTTCCAAACCGGGGAAGGTGCATTATCCAACTATGCTACAGCGGCAATATTTTTAGCGACTAATTTTCGAACCTATATGTTACCTTTTTGATATTAATACATTTAATCTTTCCATTGTTTGAAAGAGCCATCTACCTTATTTTTACGGAATCTCAAATACCTTTGAGTAATCTGATAGCGTACGCCAGAATTATCAATTCATTTTTATTAAATTTTTTGATACAACTTTATTATATTGTGATATTTAAAATATCACAGACCTATGTTCTGAATTATTACAACTTCAAAAAATTGGTTGCTACCGAGATTCGAACCTGGACCTTTTCCTATCTGGGGAAATGCGTTACCAGTTACATCACGCTACCCGAGTAAATTTCAAGTACGAGTTATACCATGCTAACCGCTAAACGAGCTACAGCTATTTCAAATTGATACATCTGTTATTCCATTTTTAAAAAGCTATTTATATATATATATATATATATATATATATATATATAAATAGCTTTTTATATATATTTGGCTTATCCTAGCGAATATTGCCGTAAAACTGTTCTGCAGTTTGGCAAATATCGTAAATTATAATATGTATGTGTGTAATAAAGTTGAAATAAAAAATAAATTACTCATAATTGAGTAGTAGAATCCTGTCTGTTGCTACATAATTATATAATACAAGGAATTTTCAAAAGATTTTTCTTACGTTTTGTCACTTGAAAAGCACACGGTCTGCGGACGGACCTGAGTTATCCAATCGGCTTTTCGACTCAATCAATCGAGACATGTTGCGAGTTGTCGATGTATAATTTAATATAAAGAGTTGAAATTGCGTAGTGGATGTACAATTTACTATAAACTGTCAGCTACCTTGCGAACAAATATTTCACGACGGACCATCGTTTTAGAATCCGCTCGGTACTAATCTTATAAAACTTATCGATGTATTTTATTGTAACTTTCTTATCCCGGATAATTTGTTTTACAATTTAAGTTATATAGAACGCCACGCAATTCTGACACCTGACACGCAAATCTCGCTTCATTCAAATTCATCATTTCTCGACCTCGATTCTTTATTTTAATAAATATCCAGTATCATTGTCCCTTCCAATACTAAATACTAATTCGCCTCAAGCAAAGTGGGTTAAGCAAAATTAATATCTTATTTAAAAATAATGATAGATAATTTTATTTGAAACTGCGTATCATATGTGTATCGATTATCTATCCTATTTATCGGTTTGACAACGATGTCATGAACTCATAAAATATTTCAAGCTTCAGCGGCAAACTCCAAATAATTGACCATACTTAAATATGGTCAACAAATTTCATGTGTTTTACAATATTAACATTACAATTATTGATTTTACAGTTCGTTGTTTTTTAATTATTGATCAGATTATAAATGATAAACGTAGTTCGTTAACAATATGCGCATTATCGTTAAGATAACAAATACGGAATAAACTAATATGGAATAAAAATTTTGTATTTTTTCGTGAACTTTTACCTAAAATCAGGCATTGACATACTTAATGCACAGGAAGGGGTAGATTATTATGACGTATTTCAAGAGGTTTTTTAAATGAAAATTGACTAGTTCGGTCAACAAGATTTAAGAATCTCAATAATATCTAATTAGTATATTATTTTATAACTTTTCTGTACACAATATTTCAATTGTATGTCTCCAATATTCATACTATTCTTAGAAAAACTGAGAGACAAAAAATGATCAAATAAATACGTCACACTCGGTACCATGTTGACTACGTATTGTATTTAGTGCCGTTAAGTATTCATATAATATTAAAAAATTGTTAAACATTTTGTGGGTAGATGATTGAGAATTATTCAAATCTATTTATATAATATCTACCGGTCCATCCAATCCTACAAATGTGAGTCAAAGTTTATATACATTTAGATGTAAATACTATGTACTGCACATAACTTAGGTACCTTACCCCCTCTGCTTGGTTACACTATTTCCTTCCCTCGATATAAATATGATCAGTGACAGTGAACAGTAATGCCAGTAACAAGTAAGCAGTGAATACCACTCAAATTTTGTTCAGTTGCACACTAAGATCTTGAAAAAAATAATAGACACTCAGTGAGTAGTGTGAGTTGCAAAGACAGAATTTTTATATTTTTTATAACTTTTAATGCGGTTTTCTTCTCATTTAAAGTATTAATTTGTTAACAATTACATTTTTAATCGTTTTAATGTAAATTTAAAAATTCATTAAAAACTAGTGTTAGTTGCTTTTTTTTCAAACTAACTTGTTTTATTTTATAAAAAATATGAATTTTAACCACAAAGTTAATATTGCTAATTTTAAAAGTAACTTGTTTTGAAACAAGGTTTATTAATGTTCTTCATTAAGGTCTTATTAGTTTTTCTCAAAATAAAAAAAAATATGGAGTTACCTGAGATTACCTATTAGGTATAGTATATTCTGATTTTTTTCAACCCATGTCTTTCGTTCTTGATATTCCGCGATGAATCATAATTCCTGGGAAATTCGTTGATAAAAAGTATTAAAAATAATAATGCAATAGAGAACAAAAGGATATCGCTTTGCAAACGTTAAGCCCGTTACCATCAACTTCACTGCATCACATTTTTACAAATAATCGTCTAAAAAACAAAACAAATAGACCAACACGATCCACGTGGCTAGCCCTAGTCGCATTGTGCCCAATCCTTCCACAGCCCATTGTGACGTCACGCGTCATGCGGCTATTAGCGCGCGCTGCATTACCGACGCGCACGTGCGTGCGAAATGGCGGAAAGAGGGATGGAATCAAGATGGCGGACGGCAAGGAGGGAAATTGCACCACGCTTTTAATGATCTTTATTTTACTGACAGCAATATGAAGTTAAATTTTGGTTTAATCTCTGAGATGTACTTAATACTAAATATCGTATTGAAATATATAGTTATATATAAATTCTGGAGGTACTCACTTTGCAATTAACATATTATTTTAACCTGAAAGTCTGCAAGCTTTCAGCGTTTCTGTGGTTGGCGGGTAAAACTTATTATGTCAGTTTCGTTGAAACTCAAATGTCATTGTCGTTCATCAGTTGAGTGATTTAGAATGTCCCTAGCAGCAATTATAGCTGAATAAATGATTATAATTTAACGCCTTATATAAATATTAATGTTTAATGATATGTCAAACATTTCAGAATAGATAGTTGTAGGGATCTATAGGGGTTTTACGTGACGTTTATATGTATCAAACCTCGTTGTCAGATCGAGCTGGTTTGAGTATTTGTCCCTTTCGACCGATCTCAAGTTGATCTCTGAGTTTATCTCCATATCAAAATCTCAACACATGATATTGATGGAGATGTATCTCGCCTAAATCTTTAAGACTATCTCATTGTGCCTCCGGCGTTTAGATATTTTACCCCCTCATAAATGAATTAATAATATTTTTTTAAGGAGAACACATTCTTATTGTGAAGTTGTAATTCTTCAGAACAGATGGTCTGTGATATTTTAAATATTAATGAATACATATAATTAATATTTAATAATAATTTACCCAAAAAGAGCAGCTGTTATCATACAAAATGGTATAAATATTTTCATTTCGCCAAATCATGACATAAAAGTTTATCCCGCCAACCACAGAAATATCGAAAATTGTAATTGTTTCAGATTAAAATGATAGTTTTAATTGAATGTGAATACAGTATTTTCATTTATATAAGCCGAATTATGAAATATATGTTAAATTGAATTGGATATGTTAATATTAATAGAGTTCAGTATGGGGGTACTCGAAGCGTGAGATGAGCGCGAGGTGAGGCGCGAAATAACGAAATTCTGGGACTTGTTTTTGTTTACATGGTGATCTTTGTGCAAATATCGTGCATTTAGTGCTGATTGCGAGTGCATTTAAACCAATTAAATATGCCAGTTTTTAATTGTTATTCGACAAAAACCAAATCAATTGAAAGTTGAACAAATATGTCACATCGAGCACGTGTGAGTTTGGTGAATTCTATAGCCAATAAGAGTCAAATAGAAATCTTAGTTGTATCGTTGTTCAACAGTGTTGTCATAACCGTTTTTTGTTCAGCCGATTACTTACATACAGAAATTAACAAATTGACAGGTATCAGAAAACGATTGACTTTCCATTCCATTAACAATTCCATCGGCACCGGTGCTAACTTGGGGTTGCATCCATTGTATTCTAGTCTGTACAAAACCCTGTGCGTAGACGAAAAATACTGCAAAATTATCGAGAGCTTGCCATTGGACTAAGCTTTCCATTATTCCAAGACTGTGTGTGGGTGGTACTGTACAATACCACCTATACCTTAAACACACGCACCAGCATTTGCCGTGGCTATCCCAAGAATCCATAGCAGACTTCATTCTCGTAATGAGGGTCCGCCGAAGAAAATGATAATAATAACAATTAGTAGGTTAAATATTAATTTAATGTATATATTTAATATATATATTTAAATATTTTATAATATAATAACATTTTATATCTTACTCGTCATTCTACCTAGTGGTGTAGAAACAATTTTCCAGGTCCCTGGACAAACATGAGTACTGCCCCTATTCCCCATATACCCAATTAAACACTACGTTATACTTTTTTAAATTGAAAATAATTAACAACTAGAAAAATATTTTCATGTGTGTTCATTAATATTTTCATACTTAATTATTTTTTATTTTAATATAGTTAGGTGTATGTTTAATAATTAAAATATTAATTTATGTTAAAAAAAATAATTAAAATTACAATGGGTTTATCTGTTTGGAATTTCAAAGATAATAAATGTTGAAATTGTTCAGTGAAGTGATTCCAGTGACGGCTGCTGGTAATAAGGTCACAGATCTCATAATTTCATCAAGGGGGAAGGTAAAGAGGATAAAACTCCACACTCCATTGTTCTGATACAAAATTCTTATTCACATTCGTACATGCATGTTCAATATTTGTTACGGCTTCTAATCGTGTATTATCGTGTTTACATGGTCACAATAATTTTCTCATCTATTCGGTCCACATAATCACCAAACCCTTTCTTTATCTTGTTAATACATTTTCAGTATTTATAAAAAATATTGAAAACTTTTTTTATATTTAAATTTTTTTATTTAAATATAACAATATAATTTCCAATTTTAAAAATACTTTTAAGATTAATATTCTAGAAAGAGTTCCTTTTTTTAATCCAGAAATATATTATTCATCAAATTGATAATTGATCAAAATATTACCTTTCGTAAAATCGTTATGAATATAATACAATAATACTTAATATATAATAATACAATACTTGACGATGGTGATTAACTCCGCGTTGTGACATGTCACCGCGTGCTTCAAGCCAAAGTAATCCCCCAAAAAATTGTAGTCAGCCTGCCGTGTAATCATTGATTTGCAATTCTGCCGACTACACGTAGAACGGTCCACTGGAGATGCTGTCAGGATGGGTATCAGCGTCTGTGATGTCGGTTGCCAACGAAATGATCAGCTACTGTCTACTCTTCGCACTCTGCCCCTTGATGACAATCATTAGGGGCCAATCATTCCAGTTCCACTGTCCGCTCAGCGAGTACATTAGGCGAATGTATCGTTCATTAATTAAAAATAATAATTTATGACAAAGTTGTTTTTTTATATGAAAACGTTAGTAGTAGGCAATTGGTAAAATACACTTGACTGACATTTTACAGGAAATAAAGGGTGTTCAATGGAAAAATTTCAAGATTAAATTGTAATTGCTCGTAAACCATCAGGGTGAGATAAGTGGGAGGGGTACTGTTTGTCACGCGTGATTTGCGGATTTGCCAGTCGCAATGAGTCACTGGTCAAGAGTGCACCGCACGTTCGCGGTTGAGCAATATTTAAAGTGCGGTGATTCATTGGTTCGTGCGCGTCACGCTTTTTGTACTCACTTTAATATTCGACGAGTAAGTGATGGGCCAAGCACGCGACTTATCTGGTGATGGGTTCAAAAGTTCAGACAAGAAGAGATAATGCTTAACCAAACTTCTCCGGGACCATCAACGTCAGCAGCGACACCAGAACATGTGGCTCAAGTGGCTATTCGTTCACAATATATGGGATTCAGTAAGATGGCGTTTGATTTTCCAATGACGTAGCTAGTTAAAATGGATGTTTGAAAATAAACATATCTAGATTTGTCCTGTATTAAAAATTTGATCATTATTAAGTAGTTTTTTTTAAACGATTCGACATTGAATTTGGCTAGATTTGAAAATCACATAATGTCAACAATTTTCAAGAGAGTGAACTAGCATTGCCACTGAAAAAAACTGGTTAGAAACATGATAACTAAGTATTATTTTGTTAAGAGAAGTAGCGACAAGTAGTTCGGTGATTAGTAGACCGCCATGATTTGATTTGAGGATACTGGGAACAGACAGAAAAAAAAAAGAATTTTAGATATGTTTCTTTCAAAACGCATGAGAACAGAAATAATCTACCACAAATCCGAAATTCAACCAACCAAATGGAATATTGTTTGTCCGAAATCAATTGACCGAAAAGGGTTGAGCAAGAGAGCATAATTTTTTGGGTCACTTGTTTTTATATTGGAAATTAACCTTTATTTATTACGCAACGTTAGTTTCGATGTGTGATGTGATGATAGTTTCGATGTGACCTCCTCTAAAATAATTCGTACTAGAGTAATCTCAGAATAATATTTGATGAAAAAGATAGCAAAAAATTATGCGATACACGTCACCGCGGTGCTTACATTTCTTATTCAGTAGCCATAACGTTAAATCTTTTTAGAAATTGCATAATTGAAAATCATAATAGATTATTTTATGTTCCGTTCATGTGTAGGTAGGTAAATAACTTTTTGGTAAATTCAGTACTGTCTACCCTTTCTATCGAAAAATTTGAATAAAAAAATTGAAATTGTTCCATTATTGATCTATATTTTTGTTTCAGGCCCTAAATCATCTAACAAAAAATAGTCAAGCCGCTCGAAATTTGGTAACCATTAATTTTTTTATGCAATATATAATCTGGAATCAATAAAAAATTTCAATTCGTCGAAATAATCGCATAATTACTTTTTTTTTAAATTCTTATATGGCGCAAAATTATATCTAGCGTGGGCCCCAATTGGTATTTTCGTAACGCCACTGTTTTAAATGCATAAAAAAAGATTAGAAAAAAAATAAAAACTTGAATACTTCAAGTTTTCATTTTTTGGGCAAGTTTCAGGGTCGAGCAAAAACTTCGGAAAAATGCATCTCTTGGTACTATTGCAAGTCAAAGTCACTTTAAAGTTATCCACAAAAAAGTGTAACTTTGAAGAAAAAAGAAGACGGTACTTAAACATAGACTTAATAAGATGAAAAAAACCTAATAATATTAAAAAGCTCCGCTATGACTGTGCTATTACAATACTCAACTGGTAATATAACGCTAATGTAGTCACGACTATAGTCAATGTGTACAGGTGCCAGCCATTTATCAATCACCCTTTTTGGCCGAGTTAATACTGCATGTAATCCACGCGACTAATTTTAATCCCTGCAGTCTCCTCACATGATCTCTAAAATAATTGCCTGTCAGGGGTTGATACATTTTTGTCAAAAGAGAACACCCATAATAAAAGCATGTACCTGAAAATATGTATTTGAGAACACCCCTTCTGGAACGCCCTTTGAAGTGTTAAATTTGATAAGATAAATTAGGTTAGTCAAAATTTGGAACTGAAGTCTCCTTAAATATCAATATAAGTTTTTAGTGATGAGGTCAAGATCACGAACCGTAATTCAATCACTGATATCTTAGAGTCACACTCACTCTCAGTAATTCAATATCTGAGAATATCGTGATTAGTGATAAAACTTTTTTTTGTAAAAATTCTATTGATTTTTGGTAATGCTTATGCTATTTTGTTAGTATTTTTTTTTACATTTTGTATGGATGTGCAATAATGTTCTACCAATTATTCTAATTATTTATGCTAGAATGTGTTTTTTACGCAATTAATGTTTTAATAATATAAAAAAGTGCTCTACAAATTACGTTTTTTTTAAAAAATTATTTCGTGTTTTGTGATATCAGAAACTGTGATCACAATTACAATTTTTAATCACTGATACTATCGAATACCAATCACAATCACACCAGTGAGTCAAGAGTAGTATTTTTTCTCATCACTAAAGTTTTTGTTGATGTTAATCCCAATTCAATGTGGGGTAACCCATTGCTTTCTTTCCGTAATTGCCAAGAAAATACTTGGTAAGTGTTTCACTGGCATTCTCAAAACGTGATCTCAGTTACATCAATTGAGATCTATATGTTAAAGTAAAGAGATTACACTCTGATTTTAATATGTTGAATATCTTGTAAGAAGATAAGATAGCTTGGAGAATCTTGTCGTGGTGGAGAGGAAGATCCCCATCCCGTTTGATAGACCAATTGGAAAAAGCATCAGGCATTTCTTTATTAAGAAGAACACGTTCTTATTGCGAAGTTGTAATTATTCAGAACAGACGGTCTGTGATGTTTTAAATACTAAATTAATGTATTAATTATAAATATATACATATAAAATCAATTTTGTCGAAAAATATTGTTTTTGCGCTACCGGGATTCGAACCTGGATCTCTATTTCCAATCCGGAGAAGTACACTACCAATTGTGGTATAGCGCCAGTATTAAATTAGTAGAATCATCTTTGTTTATATACACGCCCTATAATTTGTAAAATAAGATTACAACAGAAGTGCAATACACAAAGAAAAAAATTACATAGTGTCAGCCTGTTTTTACATAATTAAAAATAAATAATAAATATAAAATGTGAAGTAGCAATTTATCTGTTAAAAATTGTATTAGCGTAGTCCTATAAAGAATTAAATTAACAGAAAAAATGTCGACTACCTCCGCATATTCATTCCCTAAAGAATGCAGTCTGGGGACTGCTGAGTTAGTTAGTGCGTGAGTGCTGACATTACCACCGTAATAAAACAATGAATTGTGTCTCGATGACCTCAACTCACAATTTACGTTCAGTCGATTTTTTTATGTCGTTTATAAAATTGATAGAGACCTCTGTATTCAAAAATAATATTTATGTTGGCACACGTTAGAAACAACGATTACGTCAATAATCGGCCCGATAATGCGTGGTGCCGATTAAACGCATAATTTTACTAGCGCACACATTAAAATCAAAAATTTCCCTAGAAACGAAACCATTACCAAGCTAAAGATACGAACGTAATAGTTTAGAATTCAAGACGAAAATTTTTTCCTGTTAGCTGTAGTTTTTAATATAAAGTAAATAAAAAATATTAATTTACGATGTTTACATTATATGTAATAATTATTTATCGCGTTTCCATAATGCCGTTTCAATAACCGGTTTGACGAATTTATTTTTAATAATTTTCGAATTTTAACGATTGCCCATTTGTCAAAAATCATGCATCAAAAATAATTGGACATCGCAGTCATTCAATGCGATTTCAAAACTGTATGGCACATTATTTATGATCTCCATTCCAGTTATGACTACGTTACGTTCCGTTTAATCCAGGTGTATTTATAAAAATGGTGACATTATGTTTCAAAATAATATTAATTGTGATGTCACAATAATGTCATTAGGCGACGACTCTTGCACCAAAGGACCAATTAAAATGAAATTTATATGAATGTTGACATTTGTGTTATATAGGGACTAGAAAGCAGTACTGCTAAAATAGAATAGATGTAAATGAGCAGAAAATGAACGTCATTATCATTACCGCCATTCATTGTAAGAAATAAAACTTTTGAATCGGTTGATCTGTTTAAATATCTGGAAACATATGTGTTACGGAATAATGATATTCAATTATAAATAAATACTTCAAACTATAAATTCAGGAGACTGCTGTTATAGAGATTATTGTCATAAAATTTAAAGATTAAACTATAGGGTGACGCAACATGAACTGCAATTTTAAATCAAAGATAAGACTTTTTTTTGAAATTGTTCATGCATATTGGTGTTCTATTGAGTTCCTTCGATAGTTTGTTATTTCTGGGATTACTATTGATAATATGAAAGTCAACGTAGGTAAAAAATTACCACCAACCTGGAATTACGGATGCTGTTTCTCTGCTCGTCGTGGGTTGTATGTCTGGATGCGCCGACTCGATCTCCACAAATTATTTCGACCGCCCGAAATAATTAAATACCGGAGCCGATTAGTAGGTCCTTATCTGGAGGAGTACCGACGGAAATTGTCCACTGTTCCGACCATGGTTTGACAGCGATTTCACCGGTTACAGAAAGCGGCGACCTTCACACTATATAAACCAATTATACCAACGACATAAAAGTAAGGGTGCCAGTCGACGAAATAAGTAAAACTGTAAACAATTGGTATCAGAGTAATTAGTGCACATGGGGATTATGTGTGGAAAATGAAATCAGCCAAATGGTCACCTCGGCTCCTATAACAGATGACGACTCTGAGCAAAATTTTCAATAACAGATTCATGTTTTTGGTTTCTTGGCGTACACTTATTTTTTAAATTATTTTTTTATTTCAACTTTATCACATACATTTTGTATACACAAGAGGGTGGGGAAATAAGGTATGCAGGGAGGGCGGAAGGAATTCGGGAGAGAGACAGAACTAGGGAACAGGGGACGGCTGAAGGACCATCCAGTACAGAAAAAACGATCCACCTACGAAATACTACTTTTGGTATCTTCTTTCACTGGATCCACAAGTCTTTTGGCTCCAGGACACATACAACTTTGGTTCAGCACGAAGTACACTTGGTCAAACAACACCATAATAGCAAGATATACAGCACTAAATCGGTTTGTATGGTAGGGAGAAACCGATTACAAACAAACAAATAACATTCCCGCATAGCAGGACGATAATATACAGCAGTCAACGCACCCAAATCATATATAGATTCAACGTCAACTGTCCAAAATACCATAGAGAACACACCAAAGCAATAGGCCGTGTTCTGGAATAGGAGGAGACGGTAGTGGTTAGATACTGTATAAGAATCACCGATCTACGTATGGCTATTCATGAATAAATTATAAAGGTCGAACACATATATATTATAATTTTTAATATTTTTCAAACTGCATGACAGTTTTACGGCAAGGATTACCTTTCATATAGTTATTAGAGATTAAATAGCCCAAACAAAACATTCTGCACACACAATAGCTCCGGTCAAAACTGTCCCGACAAAACAATACTCCACTACCCTGTCCTATAAAATAAGTGAGATAATTCAGAAAATAAAGATTTTTTTAGCTTAAATTATGAAAATATTTTATATTTTTTTAAACACAGTACCAAAGTTGTTTTTTCACATAATCACCCCCTTTATTTAAAAATTTATCATATCTATTCACGAGTCGTCCACCGTCATTTCATGTAATCAATTGTCTCCAAACTGCTCAGCAAAGCCTTGGGCAGATTTAGGTGGGAGGTTTTCGATCCTCCACCGTGTGGTTCGGGCATTGCTCCGAGCGATTTTCAGATTTTTTCTAAGCTTAAGTTCTTGGCTGGAAAACGTTTTAGAAGTTAGTTAATTGGACTCATTATGGATAACTATAATAGTCAGAATTTAAATCTCATGAACTGTAATAAATAAAAAAATGTATATAATATAAAATTTTAATGCCAGTAGTACACTCTCGCCGAGGTTCATCGGGCGAGGCGTTTGTCGAGGTGCCGAGACCCGAATGGTACAATGCACACTCTCGCCTAGGCGAGGCGTGCGAGGCGAAGCGAGAGAAACTGATGGCTGGCTGTTCAGTCGCAGCGAGGGCAGATGGCATGAGACAACCCGAGTCGACACGGAAATAGGCGATGCAAATCGAGATCTGCAGTACATTCTCCTGCTCGGCTCCTCTCTAGACTGCTGGTATTAAAGAAAAATTATAATGCTTGAATGACTATACGACTCCAAGTTAGCTTATCATTTTTGTTCGTATATTTCAGTAGTAACCTTGTATTTATTACACTTACTTTTACAATTATTATACAGATAATATTTATGCAGTGGAATGGAAATACAGAAGTCTAAGCGAAGAGCTCAAAAGTGACAAAAAATTATATTATTATGATTTATGTTTTATTACAGAACTAGTATTTTGCCTATCATAAGATATGATGATCAGCTAACATCAACCAAGTTGTTGAGCAAACAATATCTTTCACTTTTTCAATGTTTTCCTTTACCTTTACTTCTAATTTTTCAAACGTCTTGTCTAATGTTATATGACCATTTTGGAAGTTACGCGCGCGCGCGCGCGTGTGTGTGTGTGTGTGTGTGTGTGTGTGTGTGTGTGTGTGTGTGTGTGTGTGTGTGTGTGTATGGAATCAAAAGTTTGTGATGGAGACTGGAAACCCACCTCCAATGTCGAATTAACATTCGTTATTTATGTGTATAGTACTGCCAGGATAGAAAACAGTAATGACAGAAAACATAAATATAAAAGAAACGAATACATGATTTACATTGAACTTATTTACATAAAATTACTAGAATGGCTGCATTCAGAGCGCGCTGACATCTTCTAGTGTAGCATGGTTGCTCAGGACGATTTACCATACTTACAAAGTAAACAAATAATTAAATGGTATATTAAAGATCGTTTATGTAACTCATTTGCACATAATAAACAAGAAACAGTTTAGCTTAATTTTGAATGATTTTCACAATTTTTTATTATTTGTAGGTTAGTTAAGTTGTATCCAAGATCAACTCTAGTATTTTCCGGCTGGTGTCGTAGAGCCATTATAATTTACGACCCTAGTCATCGTAAACCCGCGTATACAACCTTCTTCCGCGTTTAGTGGGGGCGCGTTACCAGGACAACCCTTCATTAGGCTAAACTCTCTCAAACAGGCTGACAGAATTCAAATAATCTTACTTTTATGAATTCAAACACTCCCTCTACTCTCATTCGATACTAATGTATCCGTCATGTTAAATTAAACTGAATTAAGCGTACATTAACATTGTAAATCTGCTGCCAGTTTGGCATCCAAACATGAGCATATAATACGTAATGTGTGTCAGACGCATATACTATAACATTCCTGCATAAAATACGTTCTGGTTCGCCCTACCCCATCTCGTATACAGATAATTGTATTTTGTATAGGTCTCTTCAAACATGGTACGAATTTTAATTCAAATTCAAGTGAATATTTAGATTTCGGTGAAATAAATAAATACGAGGTACTTTTCACATATTTATTTAATGCTTATTATTCTATAAAAAGTGACACCCTATTTGTTACTACTAGAACTAGTGTCAGTTGTGGAAAGTTTGGAATGTTTTTCTTTAAAAAACTAACAAACAAAAATAACAATACTGATTGTTTTTTAAGTATTTTTTTTAGGTAACCCTTGACAATAATACCGAAATGTCAGACTATTAATAATTTAATTCAAAAAATGTTTGTTTTTTAATATATCTACATCCTATTCCAGACTAGAATAAATTAGATTAATAAATAAAATAGATTAGCCCAGAAAACTATAAACAGAAGATTAGGCTAAAATAGATTGTAGAATTTAGTTTTGACATTTTTAAGAATACATTAACATATTTTTCATTTGTTTGTCCACTTGCACCGTTTTACAACAATTAAAAAAAGTTATTAAGTTAATCTGCCTACTACTACCTTTATTTCATCGGTTGATTGTAACTTGCTCAATAAACACAGTGTAATTGTAAGTTGCATTTTATTCCTGCTACCTGCTTACACCTCACACGATACTCGCGTATAATACGACTTTGTAAGCGGAATATCGTTCTTACTTCCAAACAATGCCTTTTGACACCAATATCACACATCGCACACTCACTCTAATAATATAAAATAGATTTAATAAATATTGAAAAAAATCCGAAAAATATGTTGTATGTACCCACATGAGATTAGTCGTCAGCATTTAACCGAAATCTCACAAGAGAAACAAATCTAAAAATCGTTCCAATAATGAAAACTACTTTTACTTTTAAAATTAGCATATATTAACTTTGTGGTTAAAATTCATATTTTTTAATTATTATCTTTGTTTTATTAACCACTTGAATTGAGTTTAAATACATCTACCGGTTTCAAAAAATACCATTTTCTTCTTCAGGATGTCATAACTAATGACATCCTGAAAATTGTATTTTTCAAAACCGGTAAATGTATTTAAACTCAATTCAAGTGGTCAATAAAACAAAGATAATAAATAAAAATATAAAACTACTTTTGGTCCAAAGGTTATTCGGTTTTCAAGATCCCAGAATATATAATCACATTGGAAATAATAAATGACATTAAAGCTTTAAAATAATATTTAAATTGTGTAGAGCAGATAGATACTGACAGTAAACTGTTGTATATTATGAATTGATTCTTATAACTGCATTATGTGTATTCTTATACTGGATTATAATTTTTAATCTTGTATATTTTCACTTAGCTTTACCTTGTATGTGCTTACATTTTATATATACATATTGTATTACATATAGTATTACATATCGTATTGCATATTTTTATTTTCTTCAGAAAACATACAGTTAATTAGTAAATACGGAAATCACACTGAAAGCTAATATAATATATAAAATACTTTAAACATTGAGTACAATTCGAATTTTAAAAAGGATCAAGCAGAAAAAAAAGAAGAGACAAATAAAATGACTAAGGTGTCGAGCGACACAAGAAATAATGAGAAAATAAAGATATGTAGGGTGTATTGTATAAAGTGTACGTGACAATTAATATTAGGAATTGAATAAATATAATAATGCACGGAGAAAGAGAGTGAGAGTTAACTTAACATAACTGAACGTGTAGATTATTGGTAGTACCTATTAAGAAATCTGTACGCTGCTTAGTGATAAGCAAATAAGGTATCGAATAATAATAGAAAATAGGATGAGCATAAGCAAACAATTCAATATGTCATATTGTATTACTCGTTAGTACTTTTGTTCTCTGATTTATATATTTTCACGTTTACTTTGCCTTGTTTGTACATTAATTATGTATTTAAATTGTGTTCAATGAGTTATATGAGAATATTCGATGAGTTATATTGGTTTGTGAAATATGATTTATTTGCCAATTTGCCCTAAAACAGGCTTACAATCTTAAAATCTGTTTTAATAATATGTAACATACTGTTTTTTTAGGCTATACAATATATATTATATGTGTCTAAGAAATAAATAAATAAATAAATACTCGCAAGCAGCTTGCAGCAATAATTGTCAGAGTGCGCCGATACTGGAGACGTTCCGGCGCGCTAAGCGGATCACGTCTCTCGAAAGGTGGGGTTTAATTTTTCACGAAGTGTAACATTTGACAGCCCCCGTTGAGCTTCGGGATTCATTTGTTAGATGTCACTTGATTTTTTACTCTTTTTCTCTGGCGGTTTTCCGCCGCGACGGGTGAATTATGGCGCATCAAGACAAACGTGACGGCGCCCGGTGGACGCGGCACCATCGCCAGGATAATGGTGCCGTTGTGTTGTAATGTGTAGTGGCACAATTATATTATATTGATAAATTCAATTTTATCAATATAATAAAATTGTGGCGAAAATAAACTAATTTGGTTCTTATTACTGTTGAATCTTTTTAACAAGATTCTAAGGATAGCCGATTGCCGTCTTGCGCAAATATCAATACGACATACAGGGTGTAACAGATCCTGTCTACAATATTTTATGGGTGGATATCTGACTAAATTACGAGTCGAAAATGTTCGAGGAATATGTGCAGATTCTTTACTGTTACGGATAATATTATTATTAAGGAGAACACATTTTTATTGTGAAGTTGTAATTATTCAGAACATACGGTCTGTGATATTTAAAAAAATACTATTTAAATGTATTAATTAGAAAAATATACATACATATTCAATTTTATCGAAAAATATATTGTTGTTGCTACTGGAAGCAAAAAAGCGACGACAAATTTTCAAACCTATATGTTACACTTTTCAAATGAATGTTATTTGAAAGTCATCTTCTTTATAATCAAATCTTCTTCAAATAATCCAATCAGTTGATCTACGTTCCCCGGATTGGAAGAGATCCAGGTTCGAATCCCGGTAGCAACAACTATATTTTTCGATAAAATTGATTTTATATATATATATCTTTTTATTTGTATTTAAAATATAAATCAACAATATAAATGAACAAACCGACAAAACCATTTACTTCAGAATTATTTTTCCATAATGAAAATCTTTATGGCTGAACACAAATATAAAGTACGGAAACTTTCCATTTTTTAATAATATACTTACACATGCACCTCTCTTTGTTGGGTCACTATGTGCTGTAAGTTAATGGATAATAGGATTAACTCAACTTGTTAAAATATTAATATTATAATATAACTAATATTAAACATTAAATGTGATGTAAAACCAGCATAATTTATAAACAAACTTTATAAATTATGCCATTTACATTAGTGTATATATTTTTGAAGTAGGTACATATTCTTTAACAAAATACTGCAGTAATAAAAATTGAAAGCCAACCACCCCAAGTATTACCAATTACAAATCACGGATGAGTGCAGAGACGTACAGCCACAGTCGTCCCTATTCAAACGGAAATAATAGAAAAATCTTTTTAAAAATAGTATAATAAACCAACCCCTAGACGCCGGAACAAATCTGAATTTACCGGCTATCGAGTGGTTTATTTCATTAATAGGAATAAACTCGAATTAAACAATGAATCTCGACCGGGGCGGGTGCATCGGGTATAATAGGCATGGGATCGAACGTGTGGGGTCGCGCGGCGGCCGCGTGGCGTCCACGTGGGGCTTTTTTATCCCCCGCCCCCGTTTAAACCTGCCGGGCGCCTACCTGCGAGGGTGGGCGCCGCGCAACCCTTGGCGGGCGGCCTGAGAAAATTATTTTGCTAAGGGGCGCGTGCGGCGGTGGCTCTCCAACAGGAGTTGGATAGCCTTCTTTGTCAACATCGGAAGGAAAATGCGTTCGTTATAGTCGTACATTCAGAGAAGTCAAGGTGGCGTGATGGATCCGATATCACGGATCCATACCAAAAGGGTTGTTCGAAATCATTCCTTTACAACCAATTCATTCATCCCTACCCTAACCTAACCTAACCACGTAGTATATTCCAATTTTATTAACGAGTATTTTCCAATTCATCTGCGCGATTTTTAAGTTTTTCTTTCCAATAAAATTTCTTCTTCTAATGCTTCCATCCACTATTGAATTATTGCCTTTCTCAACAACCGCGGATACCACAGAATACCTAATATATAAAGACGAACTAATGGAAATTCCTTGTTTCAATATTTTCATGTTGGTATCACTCACGTGATCACTTTAGTATCACTTATGCAATCAAATAGCTCGGCGACTTTTTTTAAATATATGACTTGAATGGAACTAAAATTTAAGCGCTGACAATATAATACGCATTAATTTAAAAAATGTGTCTTGTTTACACAACTATTCAATTTTCGAAGAGTTTATACTTTTATTGTAGTAAATGTGTCATAAGCTGTCGGATTTATGTTTACTCAAATAATGTGTGTAGAATGCCTTTCGTCCTGCAATTAATGGTCGAAAGTCCTCCTTATGTACACATTATTTCATGTCTATTCATTTACTAGTCTGCGGCGGATACCAAATCTAGTATCTTTCATAATGCAATTGTACGCAAAGGATGCATTATAAAGAGTGTTTTTTTCAGAGGTTTGTTTTTAGAATTGGTAACACTTTTCATCGACATTCAATTTGACAGAGATTTGGACTCAGTTTGGTTTTCTATTTCACCATGAATAGACTTACTCCAGAACATTGCTTGCAAATTTATTTCGAAAATTGTGGTTCAGTTTGCGAAACTTACCGTGCGCTACGTCCATTTTACGGTCGACATAATCGTCCATCCGAGCAAGTAATTCCAATAACCGTGGGTTGTTTTCACACCACGCATACTCTAATTGATAATACGCATCCACAGAAGTGTCGTACAGTGCGCACCGAAGAAGCTGTTGCTGCAGTGGAGCATAATATTGAGGAGGACCCGAAAGAGTCGATTTGCCATCGTGCATAGCAATAGATCCATGATTATTGACTTTTTTGTTCCCCAATTGAATAGCATTAATGTGAAAAAACTGTGGATTTAACAATACGGCGAAACATGCAACACGGCCTGTGCCATATTTATTGAAGGATTCATTGAAGGAAACATTCGATGAGCGCATAATTTCGCGTAATGGACCTGTCAATTGGCCTCTAATATCGTGTGATTTAACACCTTTGGATTATTTTCTGTAGAGATATGTGAAGTCGTCAGTCTACACCGATAAACCAGAGACAATAGATTACTTGAAAGCCAATATTCGTCGCGTTATTGCCGATATACGTCCTCAGCTGTTACAAAGAGTAGTTGAAAATTGGACTTCAAGATTGCATATGATAATATAAATTATAAAAATATAAAATTATCTTTCCAATAAAGCTAATAACACGGCCGTTACCATGATTTTTATGTTTTATTTAATTTTAAAGTTCTATATTTAAAAAAAATTAATCTTTATAATCATTACTATTTCATTATTAAACTGAGTAGGTATCTTACGATAATAGTTATGGAACAGTGGAACAATAGCTATTGGTACTACGTTGATACTGCCTTCGTGTTTATAGCATTAATATTAATATTGGTGAGCCTCTTTCCATCCTAGAAAGAGTAAAAGCGCAATAATTCTGATAATATGGTGTACTCCGCATACCATGTACCTCCAACTTTACTGGACAGAACGAATGCTTTGATCGTAGAGTAATTAAATATCGAGTAGCTTCTATTTTCATCTCCGAATCCTCAGATATTTTATCCATGTTACTATACATGGAGAGTGGAAGGTTTAATTAGTTAAAACATGAACTTAGTTAAAGCAGAGCACACTCTTCAAGAAATATCACGACCCGAAATAGATGGCGACAAATCGTCCAAGGAGTTCCATAATTGTTACGAGAGTTCAATACTGACTAGGGATTCTGTATTCTCCACTTTTTTAAATTTCCGGGACTCGGGAGTCGAAATCTTCATGTTCCAGGAATCGAGAATTCAATTTAATTTAATTAAATAAAAAATTAATTTTAATAAATATTCATATGTATAATGTACATCTATAAGGATAATATCTGTATAAATAAACATACGTTCGTATTAATTTTATATATAATTAAAAACTGTTATAAAAATAAAATATTTATTATTACATAATGTGGTAATACAGTATAGTTATAGAAAATGAAATTAAGTTTAATACGAATACATATTCATCTATACAAATTACAAATCACGAACAATTTAAAAACAAATTAAAAAATAAAAACAATTAATTAAGAAACATCGGAAGACAACAATATTTGGGCAAGGCAACTGGAGTCCCTTAATAAAGTTTTTCAAATAATTTTATCCCATAATAATTTTGTTTAGAACAATGACTTCAATATATACTAAAGATAAAAGATCACATTTTACAATGAAACATAAATTATTATTAAAGAGAACACATTGTTATTGTGAAGTAATTATTCAGAAGAGACGGTCTGTGACGTTTTAAATACTAATTAAATGGATTCATTAGAAAGATATACATATAAAATACCGGGATTCTAACCTGGATTAATACATTTAATTAGTATTTCAAATATCACAGACCTATGTATGTTCTGAATAATTACAACTTCATAATGAGAATGTTTATTAATAATATACAAGTTGTATCAATGTGTCCAAAATGTAATAAAAATGAATTGTTGATTCTGGCGTTTTCTATCGGTTTACTCAAAGGTATTTGAGATTACGTAAAAACTGAGTAGATGATTTTCAAATAATGGAACGATAATTATTAATTTGAAAAGTATAATATATAGGTTCGAAAATTTGTCGTCAATCCACTGTGTTGGTATAGCATAATCGGATAATGCACGTTCCCCGGATTGGAAGAGATCCAAGTTCTAATCCCGTTAGCAACAACAATATTTTTCGATAAAATTGATTATATATATCTTTTTATTTGTATTTAAAATATAAATCAACAATATAAATGAACAAACCGACAAAACCGTTTACTTCAGAATTATTTTTCCATAATGAAAATCTTTATGGCTGAACACAAATATAAAGTACGGAAACTTTCCATTTTTTAATAATATACTCACTATGTGCTGTAAGTTAATGGATAATAGGATTAACTCAACTTGTTAAAATTAATAATATCAAGAAAAATTAAAAGTCTCAGGTTCTTTTTTTAAAAAGTCTTGAGACACGAGATAGTAAAAAAACGTGGAATTTATTCCCGGGTTGTCTTAACACATAATCCTTAATACCGATGTAAAGAAAAAAAGAGCAAGAAAACATATAAATAAAATAGTATTATCAAAATCGTGATTAAAAAAATAGATTTGCATACGGAATCAGATACAAAACGCGGCGAGGTTACGTCACGCTTCTATAATAGTTGTTTGTATCAAGTAACCGCATGTGTACAGAATCTTCACCGCAAAATGATGGACGGTATACGATTATCGTTTAATTTTTTTAGTTCCGTGGCTGCTGATGTTTCGCTGAGAATTAATTAGCGAGTATTTAGGCCCTGTCGTCCGGTGCACGAAGCGCGCATCGCCGGGCGCGCGCACGATATCCAATTCGTTTGCAATCCTCGGCGGCGGATGGGGGACGCGTGCCGGCGGAGCTCATTAGCACTGCCGCTCTCGGGGGTAAGTCCGGTCAGGGGACCATCCCCCACCCTAAACGAGTGATTCGTAAACCAACAATTTATTTAGCATCTCTGGCACTGTGATATATACAGTAATGTAAAAGATGTTCACGGTCTCCTTAACCCACAGCATACCGTGATATAAAACACCCGTACGCAGCCACAATGTCAAGTTGCATTACCGTGAGAATTGTGTAATTTTTAAACATTTTAAAATTTACTAGTTTCAATGGCGGTTAAATACTTGTTATAAGACTTTTACTATAAACACTGATAAAAATGATAATATAACGGAACATTCATCATATGCAATCTAAAAGTGGCAAGAATCGGCGGGTCCCCTCACAGTGGCAAGAATCGATCTTACCGAGCGGTAAACCTGTGTTACTGCATGACAACGGAAAGATTAACTAGACCGAAGTATGTGCTAAATAAAACAGGTTCATACTTTATATCTATCAGTGAAATCTAAATAATATATTAATCTCAATTAAAAAAGTTACAAAATTGAATATCCAGAAATATTAAATGATTTTTATAAAATACATTTTTTAAATAAAAAAATGTTCTTTCGTTTGCCTATAATTCTAACGAAATACAAAAAAGGGAAATAATTAGAAAATTAAATTAAAGAAATTATATTCGATACGTCGCCAATTTTTATCAATTTCAAGTTCTAATCCCGAGATTCAAATCACAACACGTGTACGTGGTATTAAGATGTACCTCAACTAAATCTTTGAGATTCTCTCATCGAGTCTCCTTCCGTGGACATGAACCTTGACTGGGAAATGGAGGAGGTTAAAGAACCTGGAACTTCAAGAACGGTATACCGCCCCTTCCTGAGGAGGGTGAAAACATGGAGTCTGCAGTGGGTGCGACATGCAGCGAGAGCAGGGCCGTCCCGAGAAGGGGGCGAGCACGAGTCCCGCCCGAGGATACCGAGTAAGTCGGGAAGCCGAAGGCGATGCACTTATTCAGGGCACTTTTTTATATTATATTTATATAGAATTGACAAGTTTTATTCACTAGGCGCCAAAGGCACGATATTTAATTATTGTGTTTATATATTATAGAATTAGCCTATTTTACTCCCCGGACTCAAAAGGTGCACCAACTCACTTGAGGCCCTCTTTTTATATAATGTTTATATATAATTCTACTTATTTATTATGTTATTAGAATTCTTTTAAAATCCTGTTTGCCTCATTCCTAATATTTTTGGTTTAGATAAAAAAAATATGCATTACTAATAATAATGGTTTTCATATTTGTATGACAGACAACGGATGAACCTGTCTCCTTTAGTACAGACTTCAGTCTAGTTAAGGAGACAGTGAACATCTCTTACATTATGAAGCTTGTTTGCCTTTTTTGTATATTAATAAGTATAAATGTATTTTTGTATATTTGTATAATAATCTTTATAATATATAATATGCAAAAAAATTACTTTCATGTTTCTCAATAAAGAAAATATTAAAAAATATACATTTTTTACGCATTAGATGGAAAAAGCATTCTTCTTCATATTATGTTTATACCGAATTGACATATTTTGGAAATTTAAAAATTGTCTGCTATAAGTGTTTGTGGGATCCGCATTATTTCGTGAAATAAGCAAATAGTACCGCGCCCTCTCCTGAAGGAATTAAATTTTCCACAAATTAAATGTATTAATTGGAAAGTTATAAAGAAAAAAATTATTGAAAACATATTTTGGTTCCTACCTGGATTCGAACCAGGATCTTTACCTATAAATACTACAGTAATATATTCTGAAAAAACTGCATATGCTATACGATACCGGAGCCAACCTATGATGGAGTTTGATGACATGACTGAATATAATAAAATAAATAAATAAATATATGTAATTATGAAGGGTAAACAACTCTCAAAACGATTTGGGATTGAATGTAAATAAATAAATACTTATACCTATGTCTGTAACTGTGTTTTAAGCATCAATAACCATCGGTCCTATTGTAAGTAGTATTTTATTGTTCATCCGGCTCTGGCCGCATTCAAACGAACAGGTAAGCGCCTGGTGTAAATTTATTTGGAGGACAATCAGACCTCACACATAACCTTTTGATTGATCATAACCAATATCTTAAGTACGCATAAACATTAAACATGACATTATGTCACTAATATTCCCTGGACAAGATGTATTATTAACAACAGGGTGCTCGAAATGATGGAGACTCTCTTGAACATCATCAAGTTATGTGATGATAGGATCCAGATACAAAGTGTTCCACCTGGTAATCAAACTTGAGGGGGGAAGCGGTTCGATCTTCACCCTTAGTAGAGGAAATTTCAAGGGAGGAAGTGATGCGGATTCAATGCAGAAGAATAGTTCCCAAGATCATGTGGGGTACCAGGAGTTTATCAAAACGGTGGCCCTCGTTGCCTAAAACGGGGCACACCATTAGAAGAAGATCCAAATATCACATATGTAAAATTAAAACACTTATTTTTTGATTCTACTCATTTAATTTACTTTAGACGCGTTTCGCCTTGTAAGGGCATTATTAATCTAAAAATGTTTTTTTATAACTATAATGGGGGACAGCTTCACAATTTATTTACATGGCGACCTCTTAGAATAACAAGGTTCCATCTGATACTGATACTGTTTTGAATAATGAGCTCAAAACTGTGAGATGAGGGAAATTAAAAATAAAATAAAACATTGTATATTGACAATAATGATCCATAAATTAAAATAAATAACTGATGCAGTTGGAACTTTCAGATTTTACTATTTTCTTTAATATCCGTTAAATAGATTTGGTGTGTATGGAAAAAATAAATAATTATGCGATTGGAAACCATTTCACGCAATAACTCAAATTAGCCCAAAACGATAGTTGGAACCTTGTATTCTAAGGGGTCGATGAGATGAAAAGAGACAAGATTATTCATTGGAATTCTGAGAATTTTAAATGCTTCTAATTATTTTAAGCAACCATTCAGTTTCAACCCTAATGATATATGGTATGTGTTAAAAAGTGCAGCTATGTAATTTAAGAATCTAAGACAATACGGCAAGATAAACATTTTAGGTATTCGGGAATTTATATAATGTTTGCATGATTCTAGGAAACAGCGATAAAAATATTCAAGTAAATTGAACGATTAGAATAAAAAAACCAATTGTTTTATTTTTACATACGTGATTATTAAGTTCTACAAACTTACCTCGGAAACAGTAAGTCCAAATATCACATCCATAAGTGAGGTTTGGATAGTTTACTTGTAACAATACTAATGATTTACTAGAATAACCCCTAATGGGCTACGCTTATAAGGATTTTTTTATTTCGTATATGGTAATTTAAATCTGTTTCATATACAAACATAAATATCTACATATACAAAAAAAGTTCGATTTCTCAAAATCATTAAAATATATAAAACTTAAGCTTTCAATTTTTTTTCAGTGTTCACATTTTAGAAATGGTATTGAGTTCACAAGATTTTTCTATTTATAGAGAAATACAAATATTTTACGCAAACCATTAGTAATAAGTGGTATCGATATCAAGTATATTTAAAAATCCATTGGAAAAAATATTTATTTTTATTTTTATTAGACTTTTTATTTAGACTAGACCTACAAAACATCTTGCTAGACACGTTTAATATAGACAATCTATTAGTGAAGTCTTTTGTAAAGTCTCTGGTGAATTTAATATGTTTAAAATAGTGTAGAATTATAAACCCTAAATGCAAGGGAGACAAAACAAATTTATACCTTTGAGATGTGGTGCAAGAGACACATGTTGCGTTTACCGTGGATGGAAAAATACACGAACGCCTCCATTATTCAGGAGCTGAACATCAAAGATAGACTATCAATCCTTAAATTTTTTAGACATCTTGCGAGAAAAGAAGCTTGGTGTGGTGGGCCAGATTGAAGATTTACCGTTCGTTGGACTGACTAAGTGGAAAAGACAATAGGCTCCTTGGCACTCTGACGACAGCCTCGAGATCTGCAGGATGCTGAGAGAAGTGAAATTTATGTTCATAGTCAAGAGGGCGGGAGTTCATGGAGATCGCGATTCTCAGTTCTGGATCCCGGAATGGAGGCACTGGTATAATAAGTTGGCTGTCCTCACGGATAAGACTGAATACTTATATTCAGCAGTGGAGAAACACAGTCTGATGATAATGAGTGCACTTACAATATTTTAGGTGATTCGGGGATTATTGCGCACACGAAAACTCCTCACACGAAAATTGCACACACAAAAATTACAAGTTTTTTTAATTAAAAATTTCATTATTAAGGAGACATATTATTGTTGTGAAGTTGCAGTTTCGATATTTTCGAGTGTCTTCTTCAGAACCCTAGATTATACAAGGAAGATAAGGATAAGAATAAGGAAGATAATAACTCAAAAAATGTAAAATAGATACAAGAAATTTTAAATTCAAGAAAATAATATATATTTATATGTATACATTTATAAGCAGTTAATATTATATAATAATCAAGTAGATATCTTATAATCAGGTCAAAAATATATTTTTTATTTAATGTAATATGCACGTGCAGCTACAGAGATCGTTGGTCACGTTGCTTCTTTAATTATCACATTTATCACTGATAGTTATGGAAGATTTTTTTCTTAACCCGATGCTTATGTATTTAAAACGTGTAATATTTGTTTCTCTCTCAATGGAAGAAGAGGATGAAAGATGGGTGATTAATAGTAATCGCTCAGTATGAAAAAACCCCACGAAAGCGATCGATCCCAAATAGTATGGATATTGATAATGGTCGCCGTAATGAAATAAATCAATTCTCCATTCGATCGCCACCTTTGGGCCGAGCGGAACACATGCTCAGGTCATGTTTACAAGGCGGTAGGGATGATTTATATTCGTGTAAATTACGATCGACTTCAAATACAAAGCGTTCATTCGGCGTTAACCCTGTATTGCGTGCACTCTAAAAACAATATCGCGTAATATATATATATTTTTAAATTTGTCGATATAAGCGGTCTACTTTTTTAGCTACTCCCCCAGATAATATTTTGCCATCCAAAGAGCATAATACTAATTTTATATAATTTATATAGAGTTCATTTTCGTATCATTTCGTACGTAAACTGTAGTCCGACTAGTATTTAAAATTATTATATAATTTGCGGTCGATAATCTTCACAAGCCATCTTATAGATCCCGTAAAGGTGTCTGATAAAGTGATACAATCTCACCTAAATTATTTACTCTCTCGGAAATCTATTTAAACAACTAGACTGGGAGGAGAAGTGTATTTGCATACATGGCCAGAGGTGTATTTGTATAATTAAGCCATATATGTTTTGTAGGTGATGTGGTGGAAATTGAATGAGTTAAAGAAATGAAAAAGAAAATGGTAGGGCAGGATAATCGTTGAACGAATGCCTTGATGCAGTGGTACTAGAAGAGAATTGACGAAATCATACAACTTTGCAGAAATACGTGGCAGCGAATAACAATGGACAGATAAACTGTTAAGGCACAAGAAAGAGGGGAAGCTTTCATCCAACTGAGGTTAGAAAACGGCTGATAATGATGATTATGGTGATGATAATGCTGATCGTGACACATACAAATTGTTAAATGAATTAAATGATAATTAAAATCTTACACATAAATAATAAAAATATATTACCTAATTGTCGGAGGCTATCGAAACTTGGAATATTAGGTTGATGCATAATAATCAACCGTTTATTTAAAATAATATTGTGTTATTATATTTGAAATTATATTGTAACATAACCAAGAACGAAAATAAATTATCATTCGGGGGCGCCACTGTAATCTTAGACTGATCGATATTGAAGTTCTCAGCCAGTATCCTAGTGATGTAAGTTTCGTCCTCTTCTAACGCCGCCAGAAGGGCCTGGTCATCAGAATAAAATATCGACCCTTTCCTGACATATACGCTGGTATCACTAGCTTTGAAGCGAACAAACTACACTAATTATTCAGTCGCCGAAAAGGTCGTTGACATCGCGAAGTGACTCAGTAGCTTTCCACCCTTTCTCCAAGTGGTACCGCTTATGTGGCGTATATATGTATAATTTTCGATGCATTTCTTAACCCTATTAAATAATTATATTAAGATAAATGTCAATTTAACGTTACATTCAAAAAACAAAATGTCGCGAAGATGCGAAATGGCGGTTAATTATGCATCAACTTAATTTGGGATGATTTTATAGAAGCTTTGCTGATAGACTATGGATACAATAACATTGTTACGAGTAATTAGTATCTTTGTAGACCAACTAGAATGTATATAAATAATCATATTCGTTGTAGACACCAACTAAAATGTATATAAATAATCATATTCTATACAGAGGTGGTGTCAATGGTGGGCTGTCAATACTTTAAAAAGAAGCTCGCTTAATCTGAGGAAGGGGTGGATTTTGTTATCACTCTTATACAATTATACGCATTAATTAATAAACAATCTAATGTTACTTAATATACTTGTTTTGTATATTTTGTTAATTACACTTTTTATTTTTCCTTTTTTTTTTATTCGAAATTTATAGTTGATAAACTAATTATGTGTAATATAATTGTTGATTAAAAATGTAAAATGTTTGCCTCAGCACGGCCGAGGCCCAGTGAGGTAGATATTAAAATATGAATTCTACTTACAACATATGATAAGAAATAATTAAATACTAATATTATGTAATAATATACTATAAAGGAATTAATATTAATAACTGAAAAATATTGACGCAATATTACTATTATTTTCGCTTCAATTCTGTTTCAAAACAGAACACTGGATTGAACCTGAAGTTCTCCTTAGTAAATGATGGAAAAAACTAATACATATTAGAAACTGTTCTTCTCAAAAGTGTGCACAATTACGGTAAAGAGAAAAAAATGTGCGTGTACGAAGTATGAAGAATAATTGTTCAAACTATCGTTCCCAAAAATGTTGCATTGAACTTATAAGAACATCTGGAAGTAATATATTTTTAACCATTGTTAAACTATAAACACAAACAGATAGGTCTCTTTTAAAAAGAAACAAATTCTTACATATTATAATACATTTATTAGGAGAACACATTCTTATTGTGAAGTTGTAACTATTCAGAACAGACGGTTTGTGATATTTTAAATATGAATTAAATATATTAATTAGAAAGATATACATATAAAATCAATTTTATCGAAAAATATTGTTGTTGCGCCACTGGATTCGAACCTGGATTTCTTTCTTAACCGGGGAAGGTGCATTATTTAACTATGCTACAGCGACAATATTTTTATCGACAATTGTTTGAACCTATATGTTACCTTTTTGATATTAATACATTAATGATATATAATAGATATTACTAATTAATATCTATCATATATCATTTATATGTATATCTTTGTAATTAATGTATTTCATTCATATTAATAATACATTTAAACCATCTACAGAAATTGGTTTGATCTGAGAATACTGTTTTTCCTTAATTTAACAAGGAGCTCGCGCGAGCCCATCCGAGCTCCCTCCAGCCCACTCATGGGCGGTACGAAGCATTTTTCTGAGACATGTGTGTTTTGTTTTTTACATGGCTCATTGGTGTTTATTGGTGATTTTTAATTTGAGCGATATGCGCAATCAAATCTATAAACACATTTATCTTCATGCGAATTTTTAAAAATGCTTCGGGTGTTTTTAAATCGCGATCAGCATTCCAGGGTTGAGACCCATTACGAAACTTACTGTTTTATTTTCAAAAACGCTCCATTGACAGATGTGATATGTGAGTTAAGATATTTCGAATTTTGTAATTATTCATTGTAGGTTCATTAACGACGCAATTATTATGACATCAAAGATATTAAACATAATTATCTGACTTTATTGTTTATTTGATTTCATTTTTTTAACATGACTTATTACCTGTCGCGTTATATTTTGCAGCGGTGAATATATCTACAATGAGTTAACAAAACAAAGAAATAAAATAATTTTGAAAGGCAAAGTCGCCGGGTGGTATTTTAAAAATTCTCGCCTTGGGTAGGTACTAGGTACATTATGCATTTTTAATTATTTTATTTTAATATCAACAGGTCGTTAATAATCGTAACGGATCATGTCCAAGGATGACCTTCGCGCCATCAGCAAAGTGTGTGCTCAAGAACGCTTCGTGCGAAGTAATGCAATACGTGTTCTGAAGGCAGAAGGCATGTGGTTCCAGCGGGAGAAGAAAATCTCAAAGAAGCAACTCTCAGGTGAGTCGTGTTTCTTCCTGATTCTTGGTGGTCATTCAGCCCCCCTATTCTATATTCCTGTCTCTATCCCTCTAGTACGCACACTACGCTATACTGACAAACTATTGCTGCTACGTTTTATAATGCACGCTCGTCTATTGTTGAAATTTGACAGGGTATCTGATTTATTTGGTCGTGTCAGATCTTTCGCGACTGACCTTTGTTCCTGTTGCCTTCACACTCTCCTCATATATTTTATTTACCATCGTATCTTTTCATATTCACTCAATAAGCAACCACCTGATACGTTTGCATCAACTAGCATACAATACAAGCGTCACACTTACAATATAGCTATAACCTTAACCACCACAGTTCCAGGAGGACAGTAGTTGATATGTCCGACCTGTTGCTATTTTGGCAATTTTTTTTGATTCTATCTTTTCACATACTTAAATCTTAGTTCATAATATGGTTAGCTGCATCACTTATGGATGAAAAATTTGTCAAGCTTCGTAAAATATAATATTTTGGTCATAAATTCGTGGGCATAAAAACTTAAATATCAGTCTCGGAATCAGCGACTGTTACAAGTTACCAAGGACAAACATTAATTTGGATATAAGTCTTCGCCTGATTACGGACATGGTACAGTGATAGATAAATTATTTTAGTGTGAACCTCTGCCATCACTGACAAATCTAAATGACGTATTGGCTAAGTAAGGTTGGCATACAATATTTTAAATGATCAAAAAAAATAATTTGATCATCAGATGAATGTATTGAAACCTTTCCAACAAAACGATATCTTATTGTTTAAATATGTAAATATTGTATTGATTACGCACGTGCTACAGAATTTACTCTATAAAGGGTGATTATTATAATTATATTATTAGTTGTGTTATTTTACTTCTTGTAAAAATTGATTCAATAAATATGGGTATTTAATTAGAGGTTCTTCAAACAATGAGGAATTGTTTTTGGTTGGCTAACGTGCGTCGTAGCTTAGTTGCTTTTGTGTTGAACTGCGTTGCACGGTCGCCTGCTTATCATTAAAAAAATGCGTGCCATATGCCAAAAGATGAATGAGTAGGACCGATATTGGAGGTTTTTCTTATAGAACTTCTGCGAAAATTGTTGGTCCCCTCTCATTAACCATCTTGTTGGTGATCAGTTTCCTTGTACGTTTTCTAGTTGTATATTTTTAAGAAATAGTAGTACTTGGTCAAGCTGGGCTGAATACTAATATAATTCTCGTAGGAGCCACGATTTCAATTAAAATGATAAATCTTGGAGAAGAAAGGTGCAACATTTTAAGACGTTTGCTGTTAATATGAATATCGTAATTTGTGTAACAAATATGAATCGTTGAAGGTATTATCCGGCCCTAGCGCCAAAACACCCTGTAGGGTAGAATGGGAACTTGGCCTGGGGTCCCGTAGTTTGTTGTCGGGAAGATTTAGTGGTCCCGTGTCGGTTGTTGGCCCCAAGGAAAACAAATAATTAACCAATGTTAACAATCAACACTTTAAATGGTCGACATTTTGTAAATTACTATTGATCACTTACACGATTCTAAAAATATATTAATAAATTATACAATGTAAACAAAGGATTGTATGCTCTTATAATTATAATTACAACTGGTGCATTTGCTCGTGGATTGTGGTTGGTTTATTACTGGTACTATTAAAATAAAAACAAATTAATCTTCCGTGTGTTCTTAATAGTTGTATTATACCGAGTAAAGAATATAATAATGCGTTATATAATTGTTGCATTATTATATTCATTACAATTTTAGAATTCATTCTACTCTAATTAACAAAATAATGAGTTTTCGTATTTCTTATTTATAATAATATTTATATCTGAAACTGCAACGTTAATTTGCTATAAAAATATAATCTTAAATTCTTCTGTGAACAGCATTCTGGGCTACTGCCCTGATGATGGGCCTTGCAATGGAATCCAGTCAGCCAGAAAGATCATATATATACGGCCGATTAGCCTAGAAAACTGTACACAAAATATTCTGAACAGCCGTGAAAACATTTTTAACCTTATAATCATTCGTTATTAGATATATATATATATATATATATATATATATATATAATTTTTTGTATCCGGGGATTAATTTGATTTTCACTGAACTGTGTTCAGAAATTGCAACTTCATTACAAAAATGTATTTTAAAAATATAGTAAATATTTAATGTAACTAAGTACATTAATAAAAAAATATCATGGATTAGTTAGAAATATATTCGTCTCAAATTTGTCGTAAATTTAAATGGTTAAAATATCGCAATGGTAACTCATTTCCTTAGATAGAAAAAGTTATTTGTTCGTTGTTATTTGTTCTTTGTTATATGTTCTACAATTGCAACATTAAAATAAAAAGTGTTTTTTTCATTAATTATGTTCATTTTAATGAAAACACATTGTATTTGTGTAATCGGAACATAAAAAAACAAAATATGATTGATATTAATAAGATATCACTGTTTATTACATGTTTCAAGACCAATAGTCCCTTCTTCAGGATAAACAAATTCGTTTTGAAAATAGTCACCTTTTAGTTAATTAGTTACCCACCACTTATATTTATAATTATGTTTTTGTCTACGCTTACATTTTTAATTTTAGTATACATTGTATCCTGAAGAAGGGACCGTTGGTCTTGAAATATATTGATTAATCCAATAAACAGTGATATAAACAGTTGATTTAACAGTATTTTTTTATTATTATTAATATAATATGTTGCCACTAAGTATTTTAGCAATTATTGAAGAAAAAATGTGATTGCATTAAAGTGAACTATTTTTTTCTTTAAAAACTTTTTCTTTCATGACACATGGTACGGATCTTGTCTTACTCTGTCCCTGTGAATGAAGATCTAAAACACGGCACATCTACCCCGAAACGAATGAAAAAATATGAATGCAGCATGCAAAAAATTCAGCATAACGGTGCTCTATTTTTTTTCAATGCACAGAATGATAAACGATATCTTTCGGCGAGTGGGACGAGTGGGCCCGCGCTCAACCTCTTCTGAAGGTCTATCGATCAAATCGAAGCGTAACAGGGTGTCTGGGACCCGAGCGCATACTTCCCTCGACGGAAACGTGACCGACTAAACGAACCGTTGCAAATGATGGGGTGTAGCAGATGATAGACACGTGACGTTTAATGACAATTCCGACCCATTCCCTCGAGCTTCTTATAAAAGATTAAATTTATTTATTTAATATTACGTTTATTTTAAACCATAGTATAGAGCATTAAAAAAAAAATAACCACAATAAATTTTAGTAGAAGAATACAAGGTTATGCAACAAGCGTGATAGAACTTTAAAATGGAATTAAATTAAGAAAATCGAGTATGATATCAACGATTTCTAATTTATTTGAAAGATCATTCGATCCCATTTAAATTAAATATAATTTCATTTAAATGTGCACCACGACTACATTTGATACAATGCACTCTAGGGAATCAATTTTCAAGCACTCTTTCACACAAATCTTGTATGTTCATTTTTAATTGTTCAATTTTTGTCAGTCTTGCACTAGCTGAATCTTATAGGAGTGTAAACCCTGATCCTCTCACTGGTGTCCTCACATCATGTAGAGAATAATTGTTTTAAATCTTTTCACAATTCAACGAATAGCTTCCTCATATTTATGATTATGTAGACCATAAAATTCATGAAGTGCACGTTAGGTTTACTGAGTCAACTGATTAGACTGATTTTATAATAAGTGTTAAGAAATTGACAAATTTGGTCCATGGTAAAATGGCAGACTATACTGAATAAAAATAACAATGACAGTTGTCAAAATTTTGATAAACATGGATACTATTTTTAATTGAATTTCGATCACATTTATATGATAATCCAGTATTATGATAAAAAAAGAAATAATTTTTTTTAAATATCAAAGAAGCGCAAATATTGTTTTATTAAACCAATTGTTCATTAATCTTTTTACTGGATATGTACAACACTACATTTTAATTAAACTTAGTCTTCACAATTTGTCGCTATTGGTAATACATGAATTCATTGCCGGTAATATCAAACATAATAATTCAATCAGTATGTATGTACCATTTTTGAAAACTTTAGGATACGTTTTATTGACATGTTTTTAATTTTTTTTAGAATGGGATGCAGTTGGTGTAACCTCTGTAATCAAATAACATATATCTTATGTATACAGTTAATCAGCCTTGCATAACTGACCTTTCTGACATTTAGGATCCCATTGCGGGATCCATTATCAGAACTGATGTACCCTGCAATGGGATACGAAACGTCGGCCAGAAAGGTCAGATATACACTGCAGATTAGGTCAGAAAACTGTACATAGAAGACTTTGAAAGGCCGTGAAAACCTAAGAACATTTTTATGTAACATACGTATTATCTATTTGGTATAGTTGTTAAGACAATTGCCTAGAGATACAGTGATCGGGGGTTCCGCGGTCTTTCTATATTTTGTCTAGTCTGGATATTGAACATTTCACCATACCTATCCGTCGTGTAATTTCTAGCTCGCAATTACCGTTGTCAGTGATTATGGACCTGAGATAATTGAAATCCTTAACAATTTCAAGGTCAGGAAGGGCATCTGTTTGTGAAAGTTGGTTATCTATCAATCATCATTAGCTTCGTTTTTTCCTTGTTTATCTTAAAGCCCAATTTTTGTAATTTCTTCTTCGGAATTTGGATTATTTTGAATAAAAATAAGAATGTGGATTTTTATTAATTTATTAGATAAAACATTATATTCTAGAAAAATGGTAAACGCATTTGAAGAATCACAGTGTTTAATGAGTAGAATGTACTATGTATGAATGTCAACAAGTCGAAAGTGATAGTATTCGAGAAAGAGAAAGAATACTTGTATGTTGTGACGTTGTTTTTTTACACGTCCCCCGACTCGCTCAGGGTATAGCATGAAGTGCGTGGTTCTGATGCACAGAATTCACCATATCGCCTGCCACTCACATCAGATAGCATTCTCAGGGAAAATAATAAGATTAGTTCAAGAATTATAATAACAAAATTTAATAATCTATCACATATGAAACACATGAATAATAAAGTAAAATGTAATAAGAAACTTGTCATTTGAATGTGATTACAAACAAAGATTAATTGACAATTTTTCCTTAATACAATAATGGAATTTCTTATTACCGTATGAATATCAAAATCCACATATTATTATTTAAAAAAGTAGTAGTGAAATACAACACTTTGATTTACCAAATTTGAAAATTTTCACCTATTACAACAATTTTGAATTTCCTGATGAGTTTAATAATATGATGAGATAAATTATAGCAAAAAATCATATTAAATAAATGTAATCAACAAGATTAGCAAGTTATTGATTAATATTTAAATGGTGAAAAAAAAAGACTACAATACTTCGAATATCAACAAATCACATCTAAATTTGTTTTACAACCATTGAAGCGTGAGATAATTACGTTCATTCAGCAGTGATCCCCAGTCTCTTTCCAGATTTGATATTCCGAGGCACCTGTAAATATATGTATCTCCTTCCCATCAAAACGTCAGGAAGGCTAGGTCTTCTTCTTCCATTTTAACACACGTGGAATCTCTTGCGTCGTTCTCTGTCATAAAACAAATTCAGCTTTCAAATTATGAAGCAGAAGACACCAAATCGTATTCCCTTCCAGCTTTGTTCATGAAGAATCCTTTATAAATTTAAAAGTATTGTTATCACATCACCATATAATAAAATGAAAAAAAGAGAAGAAGGGATGCGTCCATCCTGGAATTACAAAAACAATTAGCGAATAAATCTTACAATATGGTGCAGGATAACAAAGATGCCTAATATATTTGATTATTCTCACCCTTCTTTGATTTTATACGAAGTTACATCTTCGTTATTTTTGCATCGGATCAACCTCCTATGCTCGTCAATACTTGTCAAAAGAAAGAACGGTAGCGAGAATTCTTTTTCTTACGCGATCAGTATTGCTAATTGGTAAATAACAACTCCCAACATGTCTCGTGCATTGTAGGTACCAAATATAACGTAATAAGGTAATGAATGTTTAGAACAACTAGATGCCATTGTGTATTTAGAAAGTTTGTTTGATAGTAATGGAAAGGCTGTGAAAGATATTGAAAGGAGGGTGACTGCAGGGAATAAAGCGAATAGCGCTTTGAATGGAATAGTATCTAACGGGAATTACGGGAATATATCACAATGGAGTCTTCGTACCGACACGGATGTATGCAGGTGTGCAAGATTCAAAAGTAGACTGAAGGCAATGGCAATGAGATCGCTGAATCGAGTCAACTGAGAAGAGGGGTATATGTGGCAGATCTATTTTTGACAGAGTGAAGAATGAAGAAATAATGAGTGAATGTAATGCTGATCTTAACATAGTAGGTAAGGATCACTTAGGTGGTTAATTATATGGAACGAATGAATGAGAAGAAAATAGTAAGAAAGATAAATATAACGCAAGTGTTGATGGCAGCAGAAATAGAAGACGTCCACGAAATACTTGGCACGACCAAGTTGACCGAATACTGGAAGATGATCCTATTAGAAGCCTCAATAATCGTCAAGTTTGTGTAAGTAGGTATATAAATGTGGATGAGGCGTGAATTATGCGTCAGTACAGAAGAGTATGGTGCTCTATTCTCTCTGCCTACCGGTGTAATGGTAGGTTAGTTAAGTTAGTTAGTCATTTGACACATTGCCTAATTAACTAAATTATTATATCTCTACTGATTTTTCTATCCACCTAGTGTTTAATTTTACAATTAGTAGTTATTTTATTAAATTCAACCACAAAAAAATTGTAGGTAGAGTACGGCCAACGTAAGTTTGCGCATGAGATTTCGGCTACGCGCATCCATACGAAGATATTCGTAAAACTTCGGAAAAAAGGTGCACTTGCCGATACTCACAGTATAAACCATAAAGCCATTTAATTGCCTGAATTTAATTGATTTTTAAATTTGGGCGTTATTGAAAGATACACAAAATAAAAAGTCAGTTTCATTTAATAATCAATTTATTTAATAAATATATAAGAAAATAACAGTTCACAAATATGTTTAACTCTTTATTAGTACTGGCTCCTTTAAAAATTTAACAGAGTACACGTTTAAAAAAAAAATTAATATAAAAATTTGAAATACTAAATTAATGTATTAATTATAAATATATACATATAAAATCAATTTTGTCGAAAAATATTGTTTTTGCGTCACCGGGATTCGAACCTGGATTTCTATTTCCAATCCGGGGAAGTGCACTACCTTTGTGCTATAACGCCAGTATTTTTCTTGACAAATTTTCGAACCTATATGTTACATTTTTCAAATTAATACACCTGTCGTTCCATTGTTTGAAAGCCATCTACATTATTTTTACAGAATCTCAAATACCTTTGAGTAAACCGGCTTGCAGACGTCAGAATTATCAAATTTTGGACACATTGATACAACATTATTATTAAGGAAAACACATTCTTATTGTGAAGTTGTAATTATTCAGAACATAGGTCTGTGATATTTTAAATACTAAATTAATGTATTAATTATAAATATATACATATAAAATCAATTTTGTCGAAAAATATTGTTTTTGCGTCACCGGAATTCGAACCTGGATCTCTATTTCCAATCCGGGGAAGTGCACTACCTTTGTGCTATAACGCCAGTATTTTTCTTGACAAATCCCGGTGACGCAAAAACAATATTTTTCGACAAAATTGATTTTATATGTATATATTTATAATTAATACATTAATTTAGTATTTAAAATATCACAGACCTATGTTCTGAATAATTACAACTTCACAATAAGAATGTGTTTTCCTTAATAATAAAAATTTGTTGTTAAGAATTTATAAATAATGAAGTATAATGTAAATAACAATATCATAATAAAAAGATTTAAAAAATTAAGTCATTTACAATTAACCCCTACAATATTATATTTTAACACAATGGCACAATAAATAAAATATAGTATTTTACATTTAACTACGAAAATATGACTCGTTTTTGAACTTTTTTCAAATCACTAACCCCATTGGCAACTTTATTAGAATGAACTTGTACACGTTGAATCATATTTTACGCTCTTGCCCTCGTAGTGCTGGTCCGCGTCCCAAAGAAGATGATGAAGACATTCCGTAACTCTCGATTAGGTTGAGATTGACACATTAGATTAGGCCACACCCCTTCCCCAAATGCGTTTCTGCGCAGATTTTTTAAAGCGCAAACTTAGACTGGTCGTACTCTACTACGCTCTCATTGATTTTGACGTACAGGTGCAAAGGGCGCAGCCGCGCTTAACCCCGCGCTCATGAGAGATAAAAACAAATTATGTTTATTTTTTGGCCGTAGTCTAATTCAAAAAAGCTCTTGTTACTTGTATATTTTAAAATATTGTTTTTAGCGTGTTTTAAAATTATTGTAATGGCGCCCTCTTGGTTCAACTAATTTTGTCACCACAATTCAGTGAATAATAAATGTTTATCCAAATTTTTTTCATTAATTAACTCTAACTAAATTTTCACTAATTAATTAATTGTTTTAAATTTAATGAATTAATTAACACATAATTCACACTCGGTATTTCAGTTTTATCAGTTTATTAACGAACCTAAACTGGTATATATTGGGAGCGCCCCAGGACTTGCGATGATGCATTGTGAGCTAGTCCTAGGATGTCGTTTAAACGTGTTCTTCAATATTAATTCAACACTATAACACACCAAACTAAACACAACGTTTAGAAGACGTAAGAAAAGCTGTTTCAGAAATATTGCTTTTAATTTAGATATAATAATTGTTAGAATTTACAAATTTAAAACAAAAAAATGTTTGCTCTACTAGGACAAATTATAGATATCTCATAGAGACGAAACTTAATAACATTGCCTTTGCAGGTAAAAATCCAGTAATTGTGTGTTCTTGGACATTCTTAAATATTGTTTGCTTTACTATTTAGAAAATTGTATCTTCATAATAAAAATTTCGCATGTCTGAAGAAATTGACGGCTCATTGCAATGACATATATAATTTTTCAATGACAAAAAAGCATTGGGATTATATATATATATATAACTCTTGTTTAAACTCCGTTCTAGGAAGGGTGCCAAAATGTGCATAAAACGGTTGGCATGGTAAAGAAGATCATCTACATATCTATATTTCTATATATTACAGGGCTTACGACTTGTCTTCGACTGGCTTATGTTATCACTATATATATAAATATAAACGTTTCCATTCTAACCCATTAATCTCCATATGTATCAAATTTTTGAAAGTTGTATGTTAATATGTGGACTCGCTTCGAGTACCAATACACCATATTTAATCATTCATTTCTCTAAACAGCATATATGTCACAATGAGAATAAAACAAATACATTTTTGAAATTATTTAAAGAAATATTCGTCTCTCTATGAGATATATATTATTTGTTTAATCATAGTGCCTTTGTAGGTGAAAATATTTGACATATTCAAATATTGCTAATAATATACTATTTTGACTATACTGTCTTTGGCTGGGTTATGTTATATTTGTATAAGGTGATCACTTAATCCAGCCGAAGACAGGTCGTAAACCCTGTAATTTACCCATACTTCCATGTCTTTCCATTAAATATAATAAAATATATCTTCGTTCTATGAGGTATCTATTGTTTGTTTATATACATTTTTGTTATTTAATGAAATGTATGAATTTCTTATCCAAGGAAGAAGAAAGTATAAGCTTAATTAAAAATGTAGAAATTTATTTGACTACTGGTTTTTAAAATTGGTTTCTTCAGTTTTCCAAGCGGTACCTGCGACGGGTATATATTTTTTTGAAAATAAATAACCATTGTTTTACCATTAATTATTACCAAATACGGTGGACTCGAAGAAGTCGTCGACAGGGACAATAAAATCCTAAACAAATGCCTCGCCTCAAATGCTCCTCCATCGCGAATTCGTTTAAAAGTAAATTAAGTACAATTGGTCGTGGTCTGGGATCTGTTTCGCTGCCATACGAGTGTTCACGTACTCCAGCCACCGTGACTGCCGACTTATCCTTTTCCTGTGGGCCCCCGCCCGCTGGCAAGTTCGTTCAACCGTGGGAATAGTTTGAGAGGCACTGGAAACGCATAACTCGCAAGTGACATAACGAGAAATTATAGTATTTAGGATGCCAAATGGCTTGGAAGTAACTATACTAATAGTTATTCGTATTTGAAATGTAATGTCGTGTATACTACTTGTGAATCGTGCTAATATATTATAGGAAACTTGAGGTAAGTATAAATGAGATAGTTCAGGAAGACGAATATATGGGGAGGTTTTTTCCCCGAAATATCATTAAAAACAAGAGTTGTCTTATATTCAGACTTTTGGATTATCGGCATTTTTTAATGTTATGATTTTTTGCGATTTTTGGATGTCGTGGTTTTATCTTTTTAAAATATATTTAAAAAGCAATTATATAAATTGGTTGCTTGCAAATGATCATACAAACGGGTAATCAATGCACGGTTTAAAATTGACGCAAGAAGAATTATTAGTGGGTTTAACACCATGGACGGCACGGAAGATGATATTTTGTGGCTGAAAGAAAATACTGATGATGCTGTCTCAAGTGAAAAAAGTGAACCAGAAGATGTGATCAGTGATGAGTGCTGATGAAGATGACGCTACCGGTGAAATATTTGAAGATTAAAAAGGACTACCATTGCGATTTTTTACATATGTTTCTGTATATTTTTCTTTATTAGCATTCTTTAATAAATAGTTAACAAAATAATGTTTTTAAATTAATTAAATCGCACATCTTAAAAAATGTATTTGTTCTGATTATTTCGGTAAACAATCGAGGTCGCCTTATATTCGGGATAATACGGTAATTTATTTGGGCGCGCTGATCAGTGGCCAGGAATTTCGAATACGTATACAACTAGCTAAAGTTGCTCTGAACCAGCTGTAGAGAATATGGAGACAGTGATATCAAGTATGCAATTAAATGTATGTTTTTACAGAGTTTAAAAACTGCAACTTCGCAGAAATACTATATTCTCCGTAAAAATATATAAATTATTAATATATTGATTTTATTTTAGCATCTTCTAGCGTGTAATACTTAAATGTATTTGAGATATGTAGCAATATAAAGTTGATTGTATTTAAAAATGGAACGATATATTTATCAATTAGAAAGAACTACAATATATAATATAATATTATTTAACTTTGTTTTTATTAACTACTTAATTAATTAATACACCAACCGGTTTCATAAAATACAATTTCCTTCTTCAGGATGTCAAATTAACTAACCAAAAACATATACATCATGTTAATCTAATGTTTACATAGTAGTTGGCGATTGTGAATCACAATTAGTGATGGGCTCAAAATCATTGATATCTTTGGGTTACACTCACCATCAGTGATTAAATATCTGAAAATAACGTGATTCAATAATTTTATTTTATTTATATTTAGAACCGTGAACGTTATAGTTCATGATAATCGCCATCTAGTAGATTCTGCTAAAAAGTTTTACGCATTTGACCCAAAATACTGAGAATTTAATCCAAAAAATGTCACATAATTTTTTTAAGGGTTTACATTCAAATTAGATATATATTCATTATATGTGTTATAATATGTTTTTTACTAAAATGAAATTTGAATACTATAGGTAAATAAATACGATCAACATTATGTTGTTTAAAATGTATTTATTTCATGTATTGTGATGTCATGCGATGCACGCGTATTAGTAATGAAACTGTGATCGCAATCACAGTTTTCAATCACTGATATTACCGAATACCAATCATAATCACATCAGTGAATCATGAGTAGCATTTCTCCTCATCACTAATCATAATGCTCTGACTTGAGCTTACTGGATACAGATAAAATACTGAATTTATATAGACAAGTTAAATTAATTTAAAGACAAAAATGCACGGTAACAAAAATAGTCATCCAAAATTTAATCTACCAAATTATTATTTTTTGTCAGAAATCAATTGAACAAGAGAGCAAAATTTCTTGGGTTATAATGAAACAGAAATAGCACCGCGTTTCACTGGATAGGTAAAGTTCCAGATTGTTGGAAGTAATCAAATATTTTTTCGATAAACAGTTTTTTTCTGTATTCCTTTCTAATTAATTAATTAAATTTGTATTAAAAATCAATTTGCAACTTCACAATAATAAAATTGCGTTTTCATTAAAATTATAAAATCGTAACATTTTGTATAAATAAATTAATTAAATAACATTATACAATTCCACAAGCACCACGACGCAGCCCGGCTCGTCTATAATGATGGACTACTATGTGCTCAAGTACTTGAGTACATAGCAGCATTTCTCCGGCGCACCAGTACGCATGCGCTGGGTCCGTTTTTTTAATTTTAATTTTATGCGAGCGGTGGCTATAATGGTTATGGCAAATATATCGGCTCGTAACTCAGCGAATGGGAGACTTACGTATCTTGTTAAGTAATTACTCTCAGATATGGCCAACAACCATTCCGACAGCCATCAGTTTAAAATGGTGCTGTTGTGACCAGTGGCGTAACACCGGTTGGAGCGGGTCGCCTCACGCGCAATGATGAAAGGGACACTTGGAATACTAACCGCTAGTGATAAGACAAAAAGTGACTATCTATGTTTACTGTGGTCTGGAAAAACTACAGTAGACCGGCAAAATTTTTGTCTCATATTCATCAGTGATGACGTTCTCCTTCTTCTAGGGCCTCAATTTCCAGCAATCTTCCCCTGTATTATGAGATATATATTTCATAACCTAATACTTTGTATATTTCATAACCTTGCCAACTTTGTCTACTTTAATTTAATTTAAATGAATGTAAGAAAGATGGATGCAGTTCATCTCCCCTCTCTCTTACACTGTTTATTATTAAAACTGGTCATTATATAATATGTGTATTTTTTATATTATATTAACTTATTATTTGTTTACTTGAATACCAATGATTATTTTTATTATTGAATTGGGATATTATGTCACACTGTATTTTTTATATTCTATTGACGAATTGTTTATTTACGTAAATAAGTATGATTATTATATTACAATAAAGAAAAACCCCTAAAGGACGCATGAAGTTATTAAAATCATACTTTAGAAATTGCTAAACTAGCCAAAAATGTTAAATTAAACTTCAGTAATCTAATTTATAGTAAACTTTTTATTAGTATTGATGTGTGGAGCCAATAAGCGAGTGCAAACTTCTCTAACAGCTCTAGGTTAGTGTGGTTTCTTCTTGCTTCCTTCCAGAAATTATGATACGTAAGATCTGATACTTTTCTGGATATCACATTGCATGTAGAAGGTATTGAAATGTTTAGATTTTTTTATTTTAAATATTTACCACCACCATAAAATTTTCATTTGTAACTCTGTCTACCCAGTTTACTTGGTCATTTCATCATGAATCATGAAAGCGAGAGAGAGAAGATAGATTGATGCCGCTGAGATGTGCTGATAAAGCCATATGTTGCGCATAAATGGATGGTGAGACGCACGAATATCTCAATTCTGCAGGAACTGAACATCAAGGACAGACTCTCAACCTGCAGTCTGAGATGAATCTTTCATTTTTTGGACACCTCACGAGAAGGAAAGATTACTTGGGGAACTTTATGGTCCCGAAGATCCTGCAAACAAAGTAGAGCAGCACATTCAAAAGGGTGTGAGTTTATGGATATTACGGTGATCAGTCACGAGGCACCGACATGGACGAGTAGCTTCTTAAATAAATAAATATAGTAAGTATATTTAATATAGTAAGTGAGATTAAAACGAGTCTGCTCCAAGTTGCTAAAGAAAAGTTACGCCATTGGTTATGACCGTTACAATACGAGTTTCGGATATTTTGGGAAAAGTGTCAACAGTGACTATCATCTACAGCTAGAAATTTGTGACGAGTATTAATTACACATCACTTTCTACCCATTGCAAGATTTTGTCTGGTTCTTACTTGACCGTCTGATGTTGGTACGAGGCCCTTATTTGGCTAGAGGGACGGTATTCCGAGCGCGTAGTCGGCATGAACCCATTCCCAGTGCTAATAATTACAATTTTACTTTTCTGCTTTAAATACTCAGTATTGCAATAAAAAAATAGATTTCATTTTTACTGTGAACTATGTATGGGACTCCGTTATAATTGATCATTTGTACGAAGCGCACACCACCAAATTGAAAGACATCAAAGCAGTTATACGGATACGTTGCGCGACACAGAAAGTTCTGTCTACAGGGCTAGTGAAGCATCTTTGAAAACAATTGCACCAACTTCTTCATACTCCGTATTATCCACTAACTAAACGCTTTTCTTTTTCATTTATTTTGATGCCGATGAATCGAACCTATTTTATGAAACTAAAGAGAGAAACGTATATTTTTAATTTAATATATACACATTTACGTGTGTTTAATACTCTCACATGGTAAAGAATTGCCATTAATAGATCAAATCTGTACATTTTTTTACTATTTTCTGGAGGTTTATATAAATGTAAGAATATATTACTACGTAATACAATGCGTATACCATGGATGGCGAGACGCACGAATGTCTCCTTTCTATAGAAACTGAAGATCAATGACAAACTCTCTACCTTCTGCCTGAGAAGAATCTTAAAATTTTTTGGGCATCTTACGCAAAGGAAAGATAGCTTAGAAAAGCTGCCACGTCGAAAGATAAAGAGAAAGAGGAAAATCCGCCATCCGTTGGACCGACCAAGTGAAAAAGGTAATAGGCACTTCTCTGGTAACGCTCATTCACAGATGATCGACGTGAATGAAGTAATATAAATAATAAAGTAATAGAAAGAATTTCCTTAGGGGAAAAAAATAAGACATTTAGAATTATGGTTTTATTGTTCTATTCACTACAAATATAAGTGAAGTATAATTTCTCACACTGTCTCTATGGGTAGCGACAAAGTACAAAATGTGACCAAGTGTCACAAGCTGACTGGGCTGGAGTGCTGAAAGCGACGATTTCCTTTACGGCAATGATGGGAAAAAAGCGACCCAGCGCGATGCCTGCCGATGTACGTGGAAGTATTTGTTGGCGCGACTCATGATGCCTCATAAATAAAGCGGATATGGACCTGCCCCTTATGCGGGCCAAGAACCACCCTCCGCGGCAGGGCGGAACGATGGGTGTATTTTTTAAACACAACACCCTACAAGTTCATAATTAAGATCGAAATGTGAAACTTGCGCGGCTGATGGTACACCTTCAATACTTTATGTATTTCGTAATATTAGATTGGTACATAAAGAACTGCAGTTTATGACCAACCTTAAAATTTTAATACATTTTTCTCGGCTAATAATGAACTATATTAATGAAAAAAAATGAGACAACACTTTTTTGACAATTAATTACAAATACAAATGTGTTCTCCTTAAAAATTAATTGCAAGTTTAATTAATCCGATGTAGTAAAAGTATGGAGTTGATAAAATCTTGTAAAATGTACTTTCGGCAGCAGCTTGGCTGTTGAATTCGAGTGTAAGAATTTATAGATTTGCTTAAATAAGTGATAGGTAGTCTGTTATCGGAATGTTTGGTTGGTATGGTGGATGACTTTCATATCCCAATAAGTACGTTACGGAAATTTGTTGGTTTTCATTAAGTTCGTGCGGCACCCATTTGTTAAGCTTTTTAATTTTCCTTAACTATTTTAAGTGGTACAGAATTATTAGATAAGAAATACCCAACTATAGTTTAATTGGCTTTGTAAAATGCACTTGACAATAATATTAAAGTACGCAAGGAACGATGAAATTAAACCAAAATTATTTTCCTACCAACCTAATATTTGTAAAGTTTTAATGGCATGACATGCTTCTTCTTCAATCGGTCAATGTGGTGGTTGTTATTAGGCATCTTAATTGTTTCATGCGTCTTAATATCTCTTCGTTGATAATGTGGTCGATACAGGAGATCTTTAAAATACATCGTTATAGGTATTATTATTCATGTTTATTCTTAAAGTAGTGCTTAAATAAGTATATATACGAGTACAAATTAAATTAATCAACTAGAAAGCTGTACAGAAAAAAAATTATCCAGTAGCAACTGAATATTTTTTATATCTTTTTAGTAGTTTATTTAATATGTAATAAAACACCATTATGTTTTCAAAATGCTACTTCACAAAAAAATGTATTTTCCTTAACATGTACACGCTCCAGTATGAACATATAATATTTCCATTTTTAAAACCTAGCCTATATTTACTAAGTTTAATGTAAAATTCGTATAATTTTTCCTCCTTTCTTAAGTACTTTGATATTTTGTTAATAATCTTCATTTACCAGAAATTACATAAGATATTTTCTTCAATATTTTCAAAATTACCTTGTGGCAACATATCATTTTTTTAATTTTATTAAAAGAATAATCAGATATAATTTTTTTTTCGAATTACAATTTTTACTTCTCTATGAGAGTCGGAACTCGTCTATAGAGGAAGCATATTATATAGATGAAAATTTTTATGTATCTGTTAGGTGTCTGTATACATATTTTTTGATTCCAGTTAAAAATTTATAGTAATCTGTTATTTTTCTAATTGAATGCCTAGATAAGTAAAGTGGTTTTGAGTTTTGGAATATCAATTTTTTAAAATTAAAACGTTTAAGATTATTGATATTTTTTTGTATAGACAAGTATAATAATTATTTTTGTACTCGAAATTCTGTAAAGCACTTCTTCTGTTCTGTAAAGGTTGTTGGGTACTTGGATCTTTTATTTTTAGAATTATTTTTATCATCATTTTTTGAGTTATTTCTGATTGTGACATTGAAGTTTTGTATGCTCCTCCCCATCCAATAATGCCGTTTTGCAAATGTGACTGAATAAACGTGTAATATATTATTTTTAGTTATGTAAATGATAAGATGTTTCTGGTTCTTAAAAATATTTAGGCAGTTTTCCTTATTTTGTTTGTAAGATTAATAATATGCTCTATCCATTTATTATTATTACTCCTAGGTGCTTGATACAGTATTTTTCTTCAATTGATGAACATTGGTCACAAAAGTCTTCTTGAGTACAGGTTTTGGTGTGAATTTTAATATTACTTTCAGTGCTATCTTTTTATTGAATAGCATATCATAGAAAGTAGTTTTATCAGTATTAATTGAAAGTAGATTTTCATCCATACACCTTTTTATGGTATTTACAACCTTATTTGCAGATATATTAGCGTCAGTCCAAGTTTTATCATTAATACGTATTAATAAGTATTATTTTACTTTGTAGTTTAAATTTATAAATAATAAGAAAAAAGCATAGTTTAAAACCACTATTTATTTATTTTAGTTACCCACCACTTATACTTTTATAGTTTTGTTTTTATCTATGCTCGCATTTTTAATTCAAGTATACATTATTTCCTAAATAAGACACTATAGGAACATGTCGATGTATCAATGGTTTTAAACAAAGTGTTTTTTTTATTATTTGACGTATGATTAGTTAGCAATCCTGCTGTTGTAAATCTAAACGGTTACAGTAATTCATGTGATTTGATACTGAAAACATTTTATTGAAAAACGCTTCTAAACTATCGAAGAGACTTAAAAAAATACACGATGTATAAACATAATACAAGATATGTGATATAATATAAGATATAATATGTACAAGTTGTATAAAAATCCGTAGGCACTAGAGTAATCTCAGAAAAGTATGTGACGAAATGAATACGTCATAGGTATTCTTTACCATCGAGGACTACATATTTTATTTAGTATTTACCCGTCATAAATTACTCTATTCAATTAATATTGAATATTGATTAAATAAAGTATTTTGGAATTATCTAAGTTGGATTATAAAATATATTGATACCACGTCCTATCTCAAATTTCACTGCATAAACTTCACAATTGCCAATTCCACAATTCCTTCGATTTCGCTAAAGCGAAATTCATATTTTACTTTGGTTATTTAATTACTTATATAGAGTGAATATTATGTTCAGATAGATTATGTTTGGCCGCCATTTTGGCCTGACAGATATTTGTCAGTTCGAATTTGATAGTTGTAGAGAATAGTTGATTACAATTTGTTATGTAGTATCAAATGTCTCAATATCGTATTGAAGACAATAAAATATTTTATCTAAATAATAATGGCAATGTTTTAACCATTACATGTTGGAAAACTTCTTGGTAGCCGAATTGGGTCGACTGGACCTACACCACGTGTGGTTTCAAAAGGCCAGTGCCATCTTACACACAGCCCGAGCTACGCTTGAAATTTTTCGTGTAATTTGGGAAAGAAATATAAGATCTGTGCCAATACGCCAACAACAATTCCGTTGCCGTAGGAAAATATTCGAAATGAAATTGCTGAAATAACACTCGAAGTGTGCGAGAATGTTATGTAACATGTGTTTAAAAGAGCATGCATTTGTGCCTCTGGTAACTTCGCCGTTGTTACATTATTTAAATATTGTAATTAAACAAATAATTTACAAATAAAAACTAAATTTAAAAAAATATTTTATCGTCTAGTTATTTAAAAATAATATCGGGCTGGAACGTAATATTCGCTGTGTATTATCTCTCAATTAATTTATTAGCAACCAAGGTGGTAGATTTTTAAAAATTTGCGTTAATCTAACATACTATATAATAAAAATAATAAGCTAATGAATCAATAATTTTATACCTATTTTAGAATAGGTTTTAAGTTTTTACATAGTCAGGTAGGTAGTAGGCGATAGGCTTAGAAAAATGAATAAATTCGCTATATTTGTATATTTTGCGGATACGTTTGGTTATATATAAAAAATGTTCAATAATTAAAATATTATTTTACAAATATATAAATAAACTCAAATATCAGAGCGATTGGTTCCGACATTTTCACATATTAAACCACGTCACAAATGACAGCGAATAGACAGGAATATCTGTCACAACCCGCAGTACGAATATTCCAGAATGCAGGAATCTCCCGTTTCGGGATCACCTCGCATTGTGTGGTGTTTGTCTGGCGTGGTGATCAGTGGTGTGTGCGCGTCACAATTAGAGGGTCGGAGCCCGGCGGTAATGGGGGGGGCAGAGGACACGCCACCTCTCTAATGACGTCGTCTCTACAAAGATAAAGTAGCAATAAATAATTATTTGACACGCTTTGATGTGTAAAAATATCGTATTACTCCTCAGACGGGACGCTTCCTTCGGGAGCGGTTGCGCTGCGTCCAGGGCTGTGCAAGTCGCAATAAATTATTAAATTAAATTAAAAAATCATCTTTTCGTCTTTTTTTTTTACGAAAATTTATTTTCATTATTCATTTATATCAAAAGTTATACACCAGATAAATTTTTTTAAAACGATAATCAGATAAATCCTTTATAGTAAGAAACTAAAAGTAATAATATTATTTGTAATAATTAAAACAACTGATTTAATGAAACGCCGCTATCATTAAATTTGTTTGTAGTATTCTAGAAAATGTAATATTTATGAAAAATTCACATATATACGTACATAGATATATACATACTAAGTTTTTTATGGGTCCAAAGTAAAGGAAACTTATATACCTACATCTGTATAATAAATAAACAAAATGTTAAAAATTAATAGTTATAAATCGTTATATTTACTTGACATTATTAGATTTTAATAAGAAATTTTACAAAAAGGCAATGTTAATAAATACATTTTATTTACTTAGATAAATGCATTAATACTTCAATTATAAGTTGTTATAATTTATAACTAAATAATAGATTTTTTGGTCCTACAAATGTATATTTTAAAAATTTTATCTTCCATTTCATCAAAAAATTCTTTTCAAAAAATCATATATATCTCTTGGGAAATTTTTATGATTTTTTTTACTTAAATTATCATATTATAAATAAATATTATTATTATTATTATGGTTAGCATGGTAGGAAATATCAGCTTTATGTCTAGTTAGCGTTTATTTCAAACTTTCTTGCGTTTAATATTTTATCTACTTTATTCACCGTTTGTTTAATGTCATTATTTTATCGAATTCGTCATTTTGATGACTGTCTAAGGGTCACTTTTTCTGAACTAGATCGTCTTTCGCGTACGCTTTTTAATATCTAATGTCATATATGCAACATCATATATCGAACGTCAAATAAAACGAATGAAATATCAAGAAAAATAAATTGATATTTTAATTTTGAAAACATTAAATTTAAATCACCTAACATCAGCACGGCAATGTTCATTTTTTTTAAACATTCGAATGCAGATTTCGTTGTTTATTATTTTGAAAAAAAAATTAATTTCATAACGAGAACGCTTAATATTCAAAAGAATTTGACACTTTTTGACAGTTTCCCATTCAATTTTAATTTATGATGAATAGACATTAAGAAAACTTAAAATTTTTATTTATATGATTAGGTACTAATTAAAGGCACTACCTTTGAATACAAGGATTAATTTATCATTACTCTTACTTTTAAAACTTAGGGAGATACATTTTTTACACATATTTTTTTAATCGATAATGTGTGGTAAAAGAAAAGTATCTATGAAGTGTACTGTTAAGTGCGTGTCCAGTCCAGTTAGCCAGATCTACTTTGAATATCTCTTAAAAAATGAGTCCGCTAGAAGGTCTTGAAGTATCGCAAATACACCTTCGATATGTATGTCGCGGTAAAGAAATGTTATTAGGCATGAAATTATTATCAAGGTTCTGTCAAACAAAATCTCGCAGGTATGGCTTTTTTGCAAGGCTTTATCCACGGATACCGTGTCTAAAAAGTTCAGTGCGGTTCCTCTAAAAGGCGCCAAGTTGGAGATACAATATATTTGACAATGAGAATTAGTCGATGGTTCTAGGTTATGGATATTGGTGCTAAAATTTTCTTTCATTACCACTTACCAGTAACATAGTATTTTTTAAATATAATTTTCTTTCGTCTTTTGGCATCCCTGCCGCAGCGCTGGCGGAGAGGAGTTCCACATCTTTTTGTGGCACATTTCGTGAGGAAGTTCACGCCGCATTTACCTCGTATCGCGGGAGATAATTATCCCCTCCGCCCCCCGTCCCGCCGCGCCACGGTCGGACCGGCGAGCACAGGCTCGGTGCTCATCTGTCATATCCCTGGACCGCTTGTCGCTGTTGCCCGCGCTCGGCGCACCACTGACGATCTTTCCGCTGCGAGATTTATTGTAACAATCACTCGCATGCAAATCGTTTGCCAAACTTTTAAGTGGATAATAATGGTCTCTTTACAGATGAGAATCAGATAAAATATGCAATTTAATTTAATGACAGAAGTAAATTAATTGTCAGTCATACATTAGATTAGATGGTACGCTAGTTTTATTGGTGAAAACTATAGCACGTGGAATAATACACGATGACAGATATTTAGACGAGATTAATTTCAGTACTATGTACACGTATTGAGATTTTGATTACGAGATTAACACGGAAATAAGTTTGAGATTGGCAGAAAGAGGTAAAAACTCGAGTACACGATATTTGATTTGCCAGCAAGACTACGACCGAAACCTAAAACCATAAATATCTATTTTGAAAAGTTAAGACGAGCAGACGGCTTTAAATTACTAACATTTATTACGTTTATGGATTGACGTTTGACGTTTTACGAACAACAAGCGTGAAGTGTAGTATAGTAATTCTCTGAGATATAGTATATTCATAGAGACTACGAAAGCTAGATTGTCTCCAAAGAATCTCGTGGAAACATAATTCGTATTTCAGAGATTGTCTCAAGTCTCCTGAAAATCTCTTCCATGTGGGTACGGACCATAAAAACTGAAGACAACAAGTACGCGCTCCCAGTACTTAGGTATGGAACTGAGATGTAAATCTTCACAGTCAACGTTATATGTTGGCTATCGTAATTTTATTCACTGTGGCCTGGAAAAGCTTTACAGTAGAATAATTTTTTCCTTCTTCCAGGGCTCCAATTTCCAGCAATCTTTCCCTGAATTATGGGGTGCTATATCTCAAACATTCCTGTATGTCTCATCACACGTCCGAAATATTTAATTATTAAGGAAAACACATTCTTATTGTGAAGTTGTAATTATTCAGAACATAATCCCGGTGACGCAAAAACAACAAAACATATTTTTCGACAAAATTGATTTTATATGTATATATTTATAATTAATACATTAATTTAGTATTTAAAATATCACAGACCTATGTTCTGAATAATTACAACTTCACAATAAGAATGTGTTTTCCTTAATAATATATGTTGTATCAATGTGTCCAAAATTTAATAAAAATGAATTGATAATTCTGGCGTCTGCAGTCGGTTTACTCAGAGGTATTTGAGATTCTGTAAAAATAATGTAGATGGCTTTCAAATAATGGAACGACAGGTGTATTAATTTGAAAAATGTAACATATAGGTTCGAAAATTTGTCAAGAAAAATACTGGCGTTATAGCACAAAGGTAGTGCACTTCCCCGGATTGGAAATAGAGATCCAGGTTCGAATCCCGGTGACGCAAAAACAATATTTTTCGACAAAATTGATTTTATATGTATATATTTATAATTAATACATTAATTTAGTATTCGAAATATTTAAGTTTTCGGACTTTTAATATTTTAAATACCTACATTTTTTATTTATATTTTCGAACCGTTACATCTTCATTCGTAACTATATCCATCCAACTTAGTCTAGGGTTCATAATTTTTTTTAGTGTAGTAAGTTTAATATTGAAAAAAATCATTTTCGGTTAAAACCCTTCACAGGGGAATTATTATTTGTTATAAATTCTAAAATCTACTATAGTTTTGTGAAGTTATTACATATCTATAAATAATTATGATATTGCCATTTGGAGCAATTTTCTAAGATTACTTTATTTTAACTAAATAATTTCAAATGACGATGTTTAAAATAATTTTAATTTTAAATTATGTAAGCGAGATGTCACTATTTTTACAAACAACGATAGCGAGTAACTCGGGGCGTAATTTACGAAGATGTTCATTATATCAACCAAAGATCATTCATTCTTGAGAACGTTTAGGTTGACAATACTACCATTTTCGGTTTATGCCCTATAACGGGTTAAATAATCATAATTAGATTTACACGAATGGTAAATGAATAAATTTTGTGCGTTTTATAATTTTGTTGTTCCAATAAGAGGGCTTTTTTAAATTTCGTGTCATTATTTTACAAAGTAGGGCCATTCAAAAAATTTTATAATTTTCATTTGTCAATATTGCAATTAGTAAATATGGCAAGATACACAAAAAACAACGCATTATTATTGTTAAAATTCATTACAAAAATGTAAAAGGTTTTAACGAAACACTTCGGTCGGAATTATGTTCTATATAAACTGGTTCGATTGTAGACAATAAGTTATCCATGCGTCATAATAGTGGGGTTCATTCAAAAACATAGCCACAAAACATAAGCACGTCAATTTGTAATCGTTCTCAAGAATTAGGTATTTCAAGAAGCACCTTACAATGGATTCTCGTGAAAGATCTGAATATGCCTGCCTACAAGATCCAATTGACTCAAGAACTTAAACTTGTTAATTATTTGATTGAACATCGCCATATTGATTGTCCCAGCCAATTGGAATTAATATCTCTATGTACCATCTAGATCAACCCGGTAATCCGTACTCTTCCACATTCCCAGAAGTAGAACATCTTACATGCAAAATTCATTCATTCACCATAATGAGAAATTTACAAAAATTGACTTGTTCAACATTAGCCTTACTACGCTCAAAGGGTTCTTCTTATGAACCACCACAATCTAAACTTTGGCCATTCACTATACCTATAAAAACTCATGTTGCTCTCCCTTTACCGCAACATAAGTTGTAACCTCCCCACCCTTCTCCTTCTTTCATCTAAACATATTTATGTATCCAAATATTTTGTGTGGATTTTCATTATTAGTATCGCTTGTTAAATAGTTATTATGTTTATTACAATATGTTTACACTGTCAAAATCCCTTAATAAAATAAAAGCAATAAATAAAATAACACCAGCAAGAATGAAAATTTTGCTAAAACACTAAGATCGTGTGATTTGACACCATGTGACTTTTTTCTTTGAGGATTTTTTAAGACACATTTGTATGCCAATAAGCCACAAACAATCAGAGAGCTTAAAACGGAGATCCAACGTGTTATTGCCACAATAACACCTCAATTATGGAACGTGGTAACTTAAATTTCAACATTTAAGAGTTTGCAAGGAGAGCCATGGTGGGCATTTGTCTGACATTTCATTCCATACATGCTTTACAAGAAAATAAAAATTAAATAATGTATTTTATTAAAAAATTAAAAAATTTTATTGGGACACCTTTATATAATATAGGTATGAAATAAATGTGTATTCGTATTGAAAAAAATCCACCCTACAAGACACTAATTAAAATTCACAGAAATATTTATACACAAGTCGCGCTGCGTAAGTACTCACACAAAATGTGTCCGTATTGTATCACCTTCGACGCCTAATTCATAAATCTCGTTTCTTGCTCGCATTCCCCCACACCCTTATATTTTTGTCAAGCGTCGTTAGTCTGCACATATCTTTGAGGACCAACCGAGGGCGCCTCCAGTGCCGCTAGCCAGGCGTTACATTACGACTGATAATAGACAGACACCTCTACAAAAATAGATGACAATTTGACATTGCACCGACTTCATCGGTTCCTTTTCTTCTGTTGTACTCGTTCTCGGCGAGCGCTTAATGTGGATTCCCTCATTACTCGGTGAACGCGGCAGATAAGTTCTAAAAAGATTCGCGTATTTTGTAAACGCTCAAGTTGACGCAAGAAACTGATTATTATAAAATTAGATTAAAAAGATGCCATTTGGTCGTGTCATCAAGTTGATCAAAAATTATAAATACTTGCAACTGTGCCTGTATTTACAAAATTTTCATTCGTAATTCTATAATATTTTATCGTCGGTTCGTATTAGTTCTAGAACATGGAAATTCAGAATTTATCGAAAAAACACGTCAAAAATATATACAAAGGCAATAAAAATCAAAAAAAGGTGAAATTAAATATTTTTATTTATTGATAATAATAATAATATTTTTTGATACATTGATACAACTTGCTTTTTAATGTAAGAATCATCATAATCAAATGAAACGAAAATTCGTACACTTATTCTAGGGAAGTTGGGGGCCCAAAGTCTCTCAAATCTCAATCTGTCTTCATATGTGAAGTTCTATCACCTTCACTGTCATCATCACCGCCGACGACCCTGAATGTACTTAGTATATACGGGGGCGTGAAATAAACCTCCTTACAGCCAGAACACACACGGTACTGATGGCTGGCAACAATAACCATGCGACCAGCAGCCGTCTGGAAGGCCGTTTTTTGAGCTTCACTCATCTCGCTGCCGCTTTTTCGACTACAGCTTCAAGAACCGTCTCTGTAACTCTTCATGTGTAGAGATTAATATAATATATAATAATATATATATATATTATTATATATTATATATTATATATATATATATATATCAAACATCGGCGTTTCTGGGCATTGTTAGACTGTAGACAAAAAACGGCTAAGTCACTTTTATTATGTACCCGAAATAAATGTATTACCAAACCTAACCTAATCGATAATATTTTACTAGAAATTTCAAAAGGCAACAGAGTCTTATGTTTCATAATACATTTAAACCATCTACAAAATTTTTTGTTAGGTACGGATTTGATCTGAGAATATTGTTTTTTCTTCATTTAACGTCGTGTGAGCCCCTCCGAGCTCCTACCGTTCCACCCCTGGTTGTACTTCAGTTACGGGCTCTCAATCTCCTTCACGTCCGTCTAAGGATTGTGATCTTCATGAACTCTTTACTTCTGCATTTTTCGGCTTCCTGCAAATGCGAAACTATAAAAGTATCTGTTGCGTTTTTGGCTTGGTCGGTCCATTCTTAAACGTGGCCCGCCAGGTAAGCTATTTTCAATTCTTACAAGATGTCCAAAAAACTGAAAGAAAATGGTAGAATGAAGACATTTGTGCATTTTGTTGACCTTGGTATATGACATAGCCGTGTGTGAACTCACTTAACAACCATATAACATACATAATAACAAGCGATAAATCAAAAGACAACATGCGTCATTACGGATACTGTCCAAGCAGCTAGTGACCACTTCTCCGCAGACAGTCCTCTCATCAACATTTTCTTTCAGCGTCGTTTCGAGTGAGCCACTCACTGTATACTACTTCTGTATAATTTATCCATCATTAAACACCAACGTTTGAAAGTGCTCTTTCAATTAAATACCTTGCTCTAGTTACAACCCTTCTGACACAATCAGGAGTCAATTATATTAAACAATCACAACCCCTACATCTACAATAAAATACAACGATTGTCATCGTGCTCACGCCAGTCGAAATTTCGGATTAGACGTTTGTCTTGGAATAGAAGGGTGCAATATTTGTGAAAGCATGTAGTATCCTCCTTAGGGTGGTGTATCTATAATGTTGTATTTATATTTATATGATCATCGATACCTGAATTTTTTTTTTTTTTTTTAAAGTTTAATATTTTTTTAATTTTAGAATATTGCACTATCCATTCAATAAAAATAAGAAACAAAAAAATCTTGTGAGTACAATTAGTACTCTCATGGTTACGTGTATGTGTGTTTGGTGTACAATTCACTTGGAAGGAAGGAATGAAATTCATTATAATATTCTGACATTTTAAAATTTCATTTTGCTGGAAAACGCTTACTATTGTAATTTGTAGGTAGGTACTAGGTACGTATTATTTTTTTGTTACAATTTTTATCTTTTTAGGTAGATACCTACCTACCCACTGAATAAAATACATAGTCACCGTGGTGAAAATTATAACTATATTAATTTTATTTCTGATATTACTCTTGTACGAAATTTAAGGACGTAAGCTAAAATGTTTATAAATCAAAATGCATCATTTAAATGAATTAGATATTAGCTTCACAATAAAATATCAGCTGTTTGTAATATTGTTATTATTGATTTACTCTAACCTTTATTTATTTTACACTCCATCTTGTTAAATTATTTCAAATTTTGTATTTAATTATCTAAGATCAAGACGTTTTTGAAATTATTTTTCCAGCCAAACAAGTTGTTTTCTTGAGAATTCTCGAACGATGGTTGTGTATTTTTTACTAATAACCAACTAATGTACCTTTATATGACTTGGATGATCGCCAACTGTAATATTTTTGCTGGCCGTGATTTTTCTCTCTTTTTAAATTGAATCATACCTATTACTTCTCACCTCCTCACTGAGACGATCAAGATATGACTATTATGAGGTATATAATCACTGCTGTCATCAAGAACGGTTAATAAAAAATCAGTGAAAAGTCCGTACTTCATGTGAATTTCATTTGATCTCTGCCCACTTCACTAGATCAAATCCGTGTCGAGGTGAGCAGTGATTTCGTCTTGTATAAATTATATTAAATTAATCAACAATAATAATAGATAGATAAAATACATATTACAGTAGGTATTAAAATAATATTTTTGTTTTCCCAATACATAATTTCATTATTCTCTGCAAACACTGTGGTGACGATAAAATAAAAGGTGAATTTCAAAGAATGGTGACTTTAAATTCATAACAATGGCAAAAAGTAGTCCAAGTTGAGTTCTAGAAGTCATGGCAGAAGTTCCAAAATCCTTATTCACACTGACCATCATCATCACCATCATCAAAAATTGAGACAACTGCTGAACCCATCAAGAACAGAGGATGTGCACAGTGGCTCCCCCAAAAAAATTACCAACTGGTTTGCTAAAAGTATTTCAGTAACCCATGTTCCCTCTCCAGCCCCCTCCATAAGCTTAATGGGTTTTTAGTTATTAATCATCATGTATAATTTTCATTTAACATTTAATTGAGGGCCTTGAGCAGGATTTAAAAGAATGTCATGAGTTATAACTTTTTCAGCTGCAATAGTCTCAAATATTATATTATTTTTAAGAACACATTTTTCTTGTGATGTTACTTTTTCAGAACATAGTTCTGGGGTCTAAAAATGAAATAATACAGGAAAAATTAAATTGTAATTGCTCGTAAACCATCAAGGTGAGATAAGTGGGAGAGGTATTGTTCGACGCGCGTGATTTGCCTATTTGCCAGTCGCAATGAGTCACTGGTCGGGAGCGCACCGCGCTTTCGCGATTGAGTAATATTTAAAGTACGGTGATTCAATGGTTTGTGCGCGTCACGCTTTTTGTACTCACCGTAATATTCGACGAGTAAATAATGGGCCGAGCACACAACTTATCTGGTGTTGGATTCAATAGTTCAGACAAGAAGGGACAACTGTTAACCAAACTCCTCCAGGACTATGAACGTCAGCAGCGACGTCAGGAAATGTGCAAACACATACAAACTGCAAATCGTTCAGTTTCTCAACGAAAATGAATATTCTTTACGTTAAATCTTAGCGAGAATGATGCTGGAACGTTTTAAAATAGCACGAATGCTTAGAAACATGCTGTTTACTGACAAAGCACATTTTCATATTGATGGCTAATTTAATAAACAGAACATAAAATATTGGTGCCCCAATAACCCGAGGGAACGCCATCAAAAATGTTTGCATTGCTCAAAAACGACAGTGTGTTGTGCAATTTCTGCCCGATGGATAATTGGCCCTTATATTTTTAACCAGCGAGAGACAGTCACTTCTGACGTGTATTACCGAATGATCGACGAATTTTTGGTATCGCAACTGCAGCTGTTTCCTGGGTTCGATAACAGAACACAATTTCAGCTAAACTGGGTTACTCCACACGCAGTTAGTTTCAATGAAGAAGCTGAAGGAAATTTTTCCCAAAAAATTAATTAGCGAGTACAGAGACATACCCTGGGCACCTCGGTCACCGGACCTTACACCGTGCGGTTTTTTTTGTGAGGATACTTTAAATTGAAAGTTTACAGTGACAATCCTCGAACAATTCAGGCCCTACAAGAAAATATCCACCGTGAAGTTGCAGCCATTGAGCCGACGCTTTGCTCTCGCGTGTTCGTAAATTTAAGAGTCCGATTGCAAGAGTATCTTGAGAGAAATGGACGGCACTTAGACGATATTGTTTATTAAATAAAAAATCCGCAAAGTTAAACTCCATTTTATGTAAATTAAATATGAGAATAACACTGTAGTTTTTTTCTTATTTAATATTAATCTTGTAAATTTTCCGCTGGACACCCTATATATGTATCAATTGGAAAGATTACAAAATATAAGTTCAAAATTTGTCGAAAATATATTCGATTACTATAGTGAAAAAGGTGAACGCGCTTCCCCGGATAGGAAGAGATCCAGGTTCGAATCCCGGTAGCAACTAAATATTTTTTTGATAAATTGATTATTAAGGAGAACACATTTTTATTGTGAGGTTGTAATTTTTCAGAACATAGGTATGAGGTATTTAAAAAAAATACAAAATAAATGTATTAATTAGAAAGATATACATATAAAATCAATTTAATCGAAACATATTGTTGTTGCTACCGGGATACGAACCTGGAAACAATAATATTTTCAATTCAGCAAGAACAATATTTTTCGATTAAATTGATTTATATAAATTGATAATACATTTAATTGATAATTTAAAAAAAATAGATAAATAGATCATTTCTGTATATTTTTCTAGTTTATTAATTTAATTTATATTAAAATATTATAAACCATTTGATTTATTTGATATCTGAATGCTCGATTTTATCACAAATATTCAATATCAAACGGTTTGGTGAGAGATTTTCGAATCGGTAAAAACCTGTATGGTGACATCACTGAACTTTCTAGCTTGATCACACCAGCTATTGTGGGGCAGTCTTATAAGAACCTTCAGTAATCGGCGAGCGTGCGTGAAAGGCGAATAAAAATTACCAGGACTAAATAGCGTTCTATCCTCGCTGACGTGGTATGATGGTAAGATAAAAAATTAAAAAATAAAAATGATTTTTTATAATTAGGTAATAAATAGAACACAGTATTATTTTTAATCGTAATGTGTTGGTTATATTCATGCTGTGTTGGTTATTTTGTAAATAAAATGTTAATATTTTAAGCACAAAATAACATTTACTTATAAAATAACTGTGTAAGTTTACAAATTAATTATTCATGTACCTATTCGACCTTATGACTTATCAACTATTTCGTCTCCTTTCTTACATCCATCTAATTGCAACTTACATTAAAATTCGCTTGTTATCGTATAATAAGTAACTATTAGTATCTTTTTGCCAGAATTAATAAACATTTTAATAATGAATCTTAAATCACTTTACAAATATAATACGAGTATATCCACTTTAGTTTTATTATTTATAAAAGATCGGGTTTAGAATTTTTGTTCCTCCTTCAGAAGATAAGAAAACTAAATTTAAATCTTTAATTTTGTCTATTAAAGGGCTCAATAGTTATAGATTTTAAAAATGAAATAATTAACGAATTAAATGCAAAATTATACGCCTGTATTAAATAATAAATTCAAACTATTATTTAATATTATTAATAGCATCACGAGTAAAAAATAAGCAATTTACTGGATTGATACGCACCATTTATGATCGGTACCAGATTCCGATTGAGCCCCACACCCGCTCAATACGCAAGGGTAGGTACGCCCCAATTTATTCCCTTCCCAGCGAAGGCTATCTACCCTTCCCTGCCTCCATTTTCTCGACCAATAATATCGTATGACGTGGTTACCATGGCAACACCGGAAAAGGGGATAAAAGAAAACTCGGAAGGGCGACGAGAGCTGAGGCGAACTCAGATTTATGGAAGTCGAAGAGAAGCGGAAGGATTGGAGATGGATTGAAATACTCAGAGTTTTTAGAAGATTTGTATAGCTAAAGAAATAAAGATATTACGGAATTAATAAGGAGTACGAATATCTGTAATGTGCTGTAATTCTTTAAGGTTTCCCTTTCGTACTATATGTATCCTACATGTACTGAAAATTGAATAGTTTATAACTCTATTAAGTTTAGTATTTTGCTAATTTAGTCCAATACAAATTTGTCTCCATAATCTTGGCTTCAAGATTATAAGAAAATATATTTCGTATATGCAAGAATTTTCTATATTAAGTCAATTTTATGGCACGCGGAAAATAAATTTAATGGTCGCGTTTTTTCTTATAATGCTTATATTTTCTTAATTATTACAAATAACATTCAGTTTATTCGTTTTACGTCAATATAATGATCCTATCTAAGTAAAAGTTCTTATAAAAAGTCAAATCTATTGTATAACTTCTGATATAAATGAATAATAAAAACTCATATTTTCGTAAAATATAAATTAATTAATTAATTAATTAAACTATAAATTATTTTTGAAAGCACGTACCTTAAACATTCTCGATACAAATTTTCCATTTTGTTTTGTAATACATGTTCTTTAAGTTAAAGCCTAAACTAGTGCTTTTTCTGAATTGGATCTAATTCTATATTAATTAAATATCATAAACACTTTTTGATAACTAAGACTTGAGAAAGATGGTTTTTCATTTTATCTTTGAAAAACGATCAATATAAACTATTTATCTATTTCTAAAAAAATTATGTATTATTTCTGCTCCAATTCCGATATTCAAATATTTGTTTACTATTTTAAACAAAATTATCGGTTTCATTTAGCCTTAACATTTTTTAGACGCCGCCAAGGTTTATTTATTTTATAAGATTATTTTCACAAAAATAAGGACGCATTGTTTAAATATAACTCAGACATGTGTATCATACAACCCCTGGATTTTTTATTTCGTGTTCAGCTGATATTTTTTAGTGGAGATGTATAAAGTAGCGAGAGCAATAGTGAGCTAAACCCATAAAGTTTTATTTGAGTAGCCGTGTTTTAAATACAACAGTAAAATAAATGCAAAACCTGTACATTTCAGAGTTTTAAAATCAGACTTGGTCCACTATTACAATGAATATTTTTTTAATTGTTGTGTGAAAAGTTGGTATATGGGACGGGTAGAAGGAATTAGGACAGTTGAAGAACACGACCTACCAGCCAGTGTTGATTCTTTTTGTCTGAATTTCTTCGCTCACAGTGACCACACGTTTTCGGATTTCGTAGTGACGCGAGAATTCACTCGTTGATACGTACAACGTAAACACAATATGCACAAATAAGCAGTAGTCAACAAACTTCGTTGATATGCACGAAGTCAGCACAACATGTACAATAGCATAGTTAAATATTCATAGATATTACACCATTAAAAAATGTAGTATTCTAAGGTATTGGGAGGAGGGGGGAAACCGCTAGGTACAAGGACAGGAACCATGAAATCTACGCGTGGAGGGTTCAGGCACACGCGTGGCATCCAGTATCCTGGGACCCATCTTAAAGATCAATATATCTACACATTTAGTGTCTACAAAAACATCAAGTATCTGAAATAATGATCATCTTCATCCATCTCCATGAGCTTCCACCTTCTTGAAACCCTCGCTCGGTTTTTATTTACTCAGTATCCTGCAGATCTAAGGGCTGACACCATAGTAATGCCTGTTGCCTTTTCTACTTGGTCGATTCGATGGTTGATGGATCTTTACCTTCCTCTTTGTCCTTCAACGTGGTATACCACTACACGCTTCTTCAAGCTATCTTCTCTTCTCACAAAATGCTCAAAAAATTGATGAATTAATCTCGGCAAATGGTGTCTGTCCTTGATGTTCAGTTTCTGCAGCATTGATACATCTGTGCGTCTCGCAGCTTATGGAATACGGAACGTATGTCTCTATAACCACATCTCAAAGGCATCAATCAATGGAATGCACCAGGGACTGTACAACCCTGACCTCCATTTTCTTGGAAATACCGCTATCTTTCTATATTATATAATACATACCATCCCTATCAAAGAACCTGATATTTTGTAAGTATTACAAACTTTCGTGTACATGTTACCCGGGACGCCTTTAAAAATACACACTGTACGTTAAAAGGCTTTATTATCGATATCGCTCGCAGTTCAGAAAGCTATCTCACCATTTGACTTGACCGCAGCCTACTTGTTAGAGGAGAATTGTGCAGATGAGCTGCCGTTTGATTTGCATTTAGAGTTCCCGTCGCCGTGGTCCCCTCGCTAACGAGCAGCTCCCGGGCCTCCCGAGGGCTACATTCCGAACGGCGACAGGGGCATTCGTTGCGGGCACGCGGACTTTTGGGGTCCGTAATAAATAAGGGCCCAAATTATATTACATATAATCTACATAAAATATAAGCATATATATATATATATATATATATATTATTTTTTTAAATCAACGCAATAAATCGAAACCCGTATTTTTTAGTTCTGTTTAATTTTTCCAAATAATTTGACTATCGTTTCGGCTGTCTAGTAATGCATGAGCATATCGCGATCTTGCAATGGGAAAAAACAAAATTTTAAATGTTTTACTACATTAGCACAAAATATCTCAATATTATCTATTATACATTATCTAATACAAATTCAAGTGAAGACAAAATATTTCGAAAAATTTAATTAAAAAAAAAAAAATCGAGTTTGATTTATCGTGTTGATTAACAATGGAGTTTTATAAAATGAATACCGTCTGTATTAAAAAATAAAAGAATCAAATACTTGCAAAATAAACTTTGTTGTTTACAATGTTAATTTTTTTATAGATTATATATACTTAAACATAACTATGACATGTTTTTGGTTAGTTAATTCGACATCCTGAAGAAGGAAATGGTATTTTCTTAAACCGATTGGTGGTTTAAAATTACTCATTAAGTGGTTATTATAACCAAAGGCAAATAATATATATAAAAAAATGAAAATATATATCAAATTTTACAATCAAAACTTGGTGTTATTAAAATGTTTTATGGGTATTTAAAATTATAGCATTAACAGTCAGAACCCTAATACATACCGAGCGATGATAATGAAGTAAAGATTCTCATGACATCAATTATTAAATAATTAAATATAATCTTTTATGCCTGTAAAGAACTGGTGCATTGACTCAACGAAGTAAACTGCTAATAAATAAATAAAACAATAATAATTCTTTTAAAACTAGCAATATTAACTTTGTGGTTAAAATTCATATTTTTATTTGTTATCTTGGTTTTATTATCCACTTAATTGAGTTTAAATAGATCTACCGGTTTCGAAAAATATCATTTTATTCTTCAGGATGTCATTACTAACTAAAAACATGTATTATTGTTTCTACTAGATTCTATTTAAAAAAAAAACAATTATTTAAAAAATAAATTTAGTACGTAACTCAAATTGTTACTTAATACAAATTTATTAGAATAATTTGACTGTGACCGACACCGTTTACATGCAAAATTGATAATCCCAATTTTTTATCAAAACCATAACCACTTTCTATCAAATGATTAGAAATTCTGAAAACCCACTATTGTTCAAACATCTCAAATGCTCCCTTTCTCTTATATTAAAATTTATACCCGTTTTACCAATATAAAATGCAGCACAATTCTTGCAACTAAGATTATAGACACCAGAATTGTTAAATTTACCATCTTTGTCTTTAGAATTTATGAGTAAATTTCCTACGGTTTTGAAAAAAAATTGGGATTGTCAATTTTGCATAAAAACGGTGTTGGTCACAAATTAAATAATTTGGAATCGTTGGAGATAAATAAAGCTAGTCAAAAAATTATAAACAATCAACTAAATTTAACTACGAGTCGCATTCTAAAATTTTTTCCTAAAAATTATTCGAGTAAATTTGTATTAATTCTGGTTAAAAAACAATAATATATGTTTTTAGTTAGTAATGACATTCTGAAGAAAAAAATGGTATTTTTCAAAATCGGTAGATGTATTTAAACTCAATTAAGTGGTTAATAAAACAAAGATAACAAATAAAAATATAAAACAATAATAGACCAGTGGTCACTTGTAGTTGTGAAACGTGGTGCCTAACCCAAATCGAAGAAAATAAATTAGCAGTTTTTAATGAGCTCGAATATTTAATTAAGTAAAAAATAATCGTAAGATTCCGTATGATTAAAAGAATGCCAGATGTCAAAATACCAAAAATCATGACCACAGTGGAAACCACCTAGAGACAGACTAAAGAAAGGTGGGCTGACTCTGTGGAAGATGGCTGAAGCAGAATTAACTTTGTGGAAGAGGGCTGAAGCAGTCCAGGAACTGAAGAAGAATGGCCGGATATAAAAGACAGCGAAGATTAATTGTGCAGAAAGTCAAATTCCATTACTTTCTAAATTACATTGTACAAAACTATACGCGATAGATCATAAGATGAACATGTAAGAGATTATATTTACATTCGTGCCTGTAATGTTATCTCAAAAAATTATATGATTTGCCACACATAGGTAGTATTTGTAATGAAAACATAAATTGGATATTTTTTATTTCTCATTCAGATTATAAATGATAGACACTGTGCACTGTACATGTACTGTAACATTGTACAACATGGTGACAGGTAGACAGAATTGATCGCGACACTTTTCTCTCCTGATACATGACTTCATTTTATCGACTTTTACATTAAAATAATTTACATTAAAATAGCTTTTCTTGGATTTATATAGTTGAGATTACCAGGAGCAACTTCCAGTGCGTAGTTTATCTGATATTTTACATACGTCCTCGTTTGTGTGTACGTGTCAAACCTCGCTGTCAGATAGAACATTGTGCACAATGGTTTGAATTTATTCTTCTACATTGGTACTCAAACTGATCTCAATTAAATCGTGGACACGTGCCTTAATGCTTTTCCTAACGTTCGCGGGGAACGTCCAATAAAATACATTTTATGTTAAAAATTCATACAGAAATTTCACTGTTGAACGATAACAGAGAATTCCCACGAAATACCTTACGTGATCACTTAAGCCTTCGATTAAATGTCGATCTTTATACAGAGACCTCTAAGCTTCACTTTTTATGAATGTGCACTTTGCAAAAGTTATTTTTATGGTTACACGATATTTTACTAAACATATTAAACGTTAAAGTTTACTGCTTCTCGTTGGTAATAAATTCACAGAAAACGTAATATATTATTAAACATTTTTACTGAACATTAAACAATACTCATTACAGCCTTCGAATGTCACCTGACGACTACCGCTTACGTGCGAGACGTTGCGTTTCGCGAGTCGCGGCACCTTGCAGCGGGGTGGCACGTCGTCTTACTAAAAGCCTTTTTGGATCCACCCTAAATTATCCTATCACAATTCAAAAACATGCGGTCTTAATAGTATCACTTAGCTACCTTTTTTCTTGATAGCGCCGACCTTCGTGAAACGAATCGCTGTCGTTTGTTTGATATCCCTGGTCCGACCCTGCGTATATGGCAGCCCCAAGGCTGTGGCGATAATATAACGGAGGTTAGTATTTCTGAAGTCTAGACTATTGTCGTTTCTAGAGAAATCTCACGGTATTAAAAATAAAATACAAACATTTTGTTTATAATATATATAAAGCGAGTGTTGAAGGTAATAAAAACAGAGGGCGTACGCGAAAGGCCTGGCAAGACCAGATAAACGAGCATGAAAATATGTATAAAAGTGGACGAGGTAAAAGTGATCTATCAGGACAAACGAGTATGGCATTCTATTCCCCTTTCTCATCTTTTCATGGAAACAATTCACGACCATCCGCATAGTTTTATGAGATATTCTGTCATACGAGTCTTTTGACCTTTCTGGCTAACGTTGCCAGGGACGTTGACGGATACCATTGCAAGGTCCATCATCATATTTATTACTTTAATATTTATGTTTTTTTAATGTAAATATAATATTATATAATATCTTAGCTTTAGCTCTGAATAATCAAAAATAATATGTGACGATAAAGTGACCAAACAAATATGTATGTTACCATGGTGAGAACATATTTTTTTTATTACTCATATAGTCAAACTAACATTTTAACACTTGTTATTTGTATGTATTGTGCATGGCCCGGAAGGTAGATGAATAAAAAATATGAATTCAGTACCGAAAATAAATAAAATTTTAATAAAAATAATAATAAAGAGTGTTTTTTTATGAGATAATTTATTGAAGGAAACATTCGATGAGCGCATGATTTCGCGTAATAGACCAGCGAATCGGCCTCCAAGATCGTGTGATTTAACACCTTTAAATTATTTTCTGTGGGGATATGTAAAATCGCTAGTCTACACCAATAAACCAGAGACTGTAGATGACATGAAAACCAACATTCGTCGCGTTATTGCCGATATACGCCACAGCTGCTCTAAAAAGTGGTCGAGAATCGGTCTTCCAGATTGCGCTTTATTCGAGCCAGCCGCGGCGACCATATGCGCGAAATCATATTTAAATACTAGTGGCATAAAATTATCTTTCTAATAAAGGCAATACCATAGCCGTTACCATGATTTTTATGTGTTTCATTTAATTTTAAAGTTCTATACCCCTAAAAAAACATGCTTTGCATATCATGGAACGAATGAACATCGAGCAGCATCTATCCTCAATGGCTCTGCACTGTTAAGTATTTTGGCCATATTACCAGACATGAAGACACCATGGAAAAATTGGTGATCCTAGGAATGGTGGAAGGGAGCATACCTCACGAAAGATCATCAACACGACGGACCAACCTGGTTAAAACTTGGCCGCACAAGAAACGTTGCGGACCAGAATAGCTGGCGGCAAATCATCCATGCCGTCATCCACAATTATTAGCTGCAATTTCATGATCATGACTGCTCTTATTAAGAGCAAGACACAAACTAATTATGACAAATTAAATTTTCTATAAAATTAAAAATGTTAATAAATATAATAACATTTCATTCCTCTCTGATATGTACATATTACACATACATGCAGTGGCGTGCAGTAGGTGTAGATTTAGGTTATGCTGTTACCAATGATATTATACAATCATATATTATATATGTACTACAATATGTGCTGTACATAAGATTATGGACTTTCGTTTAACCAACGTCTTTAGACAAAATGTCGTTTATATAACCCTACCATGTATTTATTTGTAATTTTAGAGTACTATTAATAGTGTTTTTAAAGTATAAGTTTAATGTAAAATAATACCTTTTTACCCTTATAAAAGATGTATGGACGTTTTTAAGAACACTTTTTATGTCTGAACATGAATATTTTATTGTTTGAAAATCCTTCACGTAATAACAAATCGCAGTAATTATTTTTATTAAAGATTAACGTTGGAAATAGTTCTGAAAATATCATTTTGTTTTACCCAAATCAAAAACCAATCCATTCATAAAATTTAAAGAACAATTATGAAATCAATACGTTAAAAACAGTAAGATAGTAAAACACGGGAATTAGTAAAAGAGGAAGTAGACACTTCAATGATTTGCACGCATTTGTAAACCTTTATAATGTTATTCTGTTCAAAAATAGCATAGGTAAGGACTCCATACAAAACGGATCAACCGAAAGGAATTTTCAATTCAGTATATAGCCAATTATATGACTTGAGTAATTCACTAGTTAAAAGTTAGAACAGAGTAATGCGAATAACTTAATGCGGCAAATACACAACAGCGCCATGGGTACAGCAGTGAGTTGTCGTGTTAGTTTTAGAACTAAGCTATTAAAGTCTCTATTGGTACACAGATGACGCTAATTCTAAAATAATTTTTTCGTTTATGTTAATCCAATTATTTAATTTATATTTGTTTCCCAGAATTTTTAGAAATGCACGGCTTTTTTGCTTGTATGCACTGCACGCTCCTCAAATATCAAAAGGCTTTGGTCTAGTGGTTACGATGCTTACCTGTGGTCGGGAATTCGTGCCTCGTTCTAGGAGGCCATAAAGTTAGTCCTATTTTGATAACACAAGCGTTTAGCTTAGTTTGAAAATAGGAAGAATATTGATGTTACACGTGGTCCGTGTATGAATCTTTATTTTTTTAATTTTCATCCCCTTATCCTAAAAGGGTCGAGGGTACAAAGTCTCGACAAGACTCTTCAATTTGTCTTCATACACTCTTTGTTGCTATTTATCCAATCTTTATCTGGGGTCACCCACCGGCAATCTTCCCTCTGAAATTGTTCGATGGGGCCAAGCCATATTAATTGAGATCTTTTAATACCTATGTAGAAGTAGAAGAATCATGCGCTGGGTCTCCTTTATCTGCGTAGGTACTTTTCATTCGGTTTAATAATATTACAACTGCTACTCCCTTACGATAATACGCTTCAGCAGCCTGGATACAACTTTCTTACTTACTCTCCGTAAAGATCCATTTTTGGTGACCATATATTTATTATTATAATTGTTATACGTATCTCGATTTTTTTCAAATTTAAATAATGAAGTGTATTGCTTTGCAATATATCATGAGTTGCGCAAAGATGGCTATTGTATTGTATAGATTGGTCCTATACAGATTGTGGCGATGTTACCGAAGAACGTAAGATGGTTTGGTCATGGAAAATTAATTAATAATCTAAATACATTATTCTGCCTTTAAGGGTTTCGTGGGACATGGACACGCAACCCTTGAAGTCGCTTCCGTAGTCCGCTGTAAACTATATTGATATTATCCGCCAAACTAAGTCAGATCCTGTTGGCTTGTGTATGAGAGCTTTGTGCGTATTACGGAACTCATCTGATCTGCAGCAGGTTCCATCGTCTACCTTCCTCAGGATATCTGGGGCTAGATACCATTCTTGAAGTTCTAGGTTCTTTAATCTCCTCCATTCTCCCATATTAGGTTATCACATATCGGGCCGTAAACCTGAAGACTTTTTTTTTTTAGATATTAACTTTGTTTTATTAACCACTTAATGAATTAATAATAATAATGATTATTGACGTAGGATTTTATTCATAAATACATTTTAAAATCAAATATCTAAACACTTACCACGAAACAAATAATACAGGAAATTTATTCATAAATTCCAATGACAAAGATGATAAATTTAATAATTCCGATGTCTATAAACTTATCTGTAAAGATTGTACTGCTTTCTATATAGATAAAACAGATCTAAATTTTAATATAAGAGTGAATAAACATTTGAGGTGTTTGAATAATAATGATTTTTCAGAATTTTCCAATCATTTGTTAGAAAAAGATCATACTTTTGATAAAAATTTGGGATTGTTTATATAAACAATGTTGGTCTTAAACTGAATAATTTAGAATTATTACAAATAAATAAAGCATGTAAAACTAACCAAAATATTATAAACAAGTAACTAAATTTAACCACAAGTCCCATTCTAAATTTTTTTACTACAAATTATTCTAACTTTGTATCAAGTAATAATTTACGTTAGGTACAAAATTAAAAAAATATTTATATTGTTTTTTAACAAAAATTAAAAAAAAAAGTTTCTGTTGAAGGAACAATATAACATATGTTTTGATTAGTTGATAACATCCAGAGGAAGAAAATGAAATTTTTCGAAACCAGTAGATGTATTTAATTCATTAAGTGGTTAATGAAACAAAATTAACAATCTAAAAAATGGGTTTCAACCACAAAGTTGATTTTGCAAATCTTAAAAATACTTAATTTTCTACCACCAGCAACCTAGATAGATCAAACTTTACACACATATAAAATAATTGGTTGTATCAGTGTTGTGTAAAGCTTAATTTTTAAATTTTATAACAATATAATTTATTTTTTTAAGGAAAATATTTATTTTATTGTGAAGTTTCAGATTTTTTAAAACATAGTTCTGTGGTATTTAAGTATGTTGGCGTAGAGGTAACACATTACCCCAGATAGGAAGATATCCATGTTAAAATCCCGGTCGCAACTAAAAATTTTTTTTTTAAAATCGATTTTTTCTGTGTCTTTCATTTAATTTGTATTAAATAACTATGTTCTGTTAAACTGCAACTTCACAATAATAAGGTGATCTCCTTAAAAAATATATATAAGTTGTATCAAAGTTTATCCAAATTTAATAAAAATGTATTCATTTTATTGATGGCGTCTCCTTGCTTATATCACAAAAAGGTATTTGAGATTTCTCGCAATATAAAAAATATCAATTTCAAAGAGCTGCAGCATATGAGTTCGAAAATTTGTCGTCAACTTACTCAGTTGTCATGGACAACTGATAACGCATTTTCCCGGATAGAAAAAGATCCAGGTTCGAATCCCGGAAGCAAATAAAATATTTTTTCGATAAATTAACTTTTTCTGTATATGTTTCTAGTTGTTACATTTAATTTGTGTTAAAATATCAATATCAGTTACCAAAAGATATACGCACAAGAAACAAAATGTTATCGAAAGTCCTCGCTTCATCATTTCAATTTACCATCCACTGAAATATGTAGTGTAATAAATAGTAATTTTTGATTATGACAATTGGTGATTTTGTTCGTGAACTGTCAATAATAGCAGCTGATAATACAATAAAAAATGTTGATTTCATTTTTGAGAGGGAATTTGTTAGCCGAACTGACCACTTTGTCGATGTAATTTTTTATTTATAAATATCTCCTTAAGCAAACAATACATATATTTATATAAACTATTTTACTATAATGGTGCTCCGAGAGGTTGACAAAGAGGGATTTGATTCGAGGCGGACAGCTACCGAAAGCCAATAAGAGGCATTCCATCCCCCCTTCTGCCTCACCACCACTTCACCAAGGTTCGTAAATTCCCCAAAGGACCCATTCAGAGGACAGACATTTTGTTCTAATTAAGTTAATTCTGAAAACCCGCTCCGAGAAAGAATGCCTTGAAGATTAAAAAAGGAATTGATAGGTTTGTCGAATCCGAGCGAGATGCATATCCAATATGGTAGACATTTTTATTTCTCAATTTGTATTGAACAATTTTATTAAAGATTTTTTATCAATTAGTGGTGTACCGTACTATGTTTTATAAATGAAATTTGCTATACAATTCTATCATTCATTATCTATTCTTTTTGTAATAAAAATGACGAACTCAATATAACAGGACTGGAAAGAAATCCATCCGTTAGTGAGTAATTTATTATATCCAAAAAAACATTAATTTTTATAAATAAATATACGGTTAAAACGACAATAATCAATTACATATTATTCTTCAATAATTTATGCCTAGTAAATAAAATAAAATATGTTGCTACTTTTCTTTACCTTATTAAAATTTACACAAAAATATTCAAATAATAAATTAGTTTTACATACAAATCTTAGCATAATACGTAGGTATTGTAAAATAGAAGCCACTTTGCGGCCACTGGAAGCCGCTTCGTGGCCACGGCTAGTGTTTTTGTCAGGTAGTGTAGTGGCCACTTCGCGGCCACTGTTAACCGGCGCAGACGCCCCAATTTTCCATAAGACTTTTTTAAACCTTGATTAAATAATTTATTATTAAAAAAAAGAATTGGTTTAGCGTAGTACAGTCTAGCTTAAACAATAATATATTCCAAATAATTATAGTTACAAAATATATGTTTGTTAATAATTGATTTGTAATTATTATAGCAAAATAAGTACGTAATAACGGTAAATTATCAGAAAAAAAGGTTTATATTATATTAAAAGCATTTTCGGTTAATCTAGGATAAACACAATAATTTATAAGCTATAGTTTTAAATAGAATAAGAATCATCCTTCAATTTTGTCAATTTTTAATATGTTTGTAGTGTATCTATTAAAAATATTGTATTCTTTCTTGAGATAAAATAGTACCTACATGGCAGAAACTGATTTGACAGAAAGGAACTACTTGGATATTTTTTCTTATTGTCAATAAAGATAATATACACTACTTGGATTAGAGCTCATACAGTAATTTAGTATTTGATATATACTAGGAATGATATTAATTTTATTTGCTTACAGTAAATGCGTTAATGATTCGCCTACTGTGATTTTTTTTATAAATAAAGATGCCTACACGTAATACGTGTCACATAAATATTCTCACAATTTTATAACTAAGTTAAATGCTTGTGCTATTAAAATAGAACTAACTTGATGGTCTCCTGGAACGAGGCTCGAACCCCAACCACTGGATCACTACGCGAGTATCGTAACACACCACAAGCACGTTAAATTATTTATTGTATTTTAAATTATACGCGTACCTGTAAATTCTTATATTTTGTTTATTAACTTAAATCATAACATACCTAGTCCATAATATTTTATGGTCTAAATTGTGAGTAGAAAAAGTATAAGGAATATATGCAAATTCTATACCGTTAAGGATAATATAATTATTTTAAATTTTCATGATAAGCTTTATGCTTACATACTTCGAAATAAATATTTGCAAAATTTATCCATCGTTAATCTATATCTTTGCTTCAGGCCCTCAATCGTTTTACATAAAATAGTCTGGGCGCCCATTATCAAAAAATATTTTAATTAATAGAAATAATCGCATAATTACGATTTTTTTTAAATGCTTATATCTCTGACATGATTAAAATTAGGCGACTAATAATTTAGCCTGGTATCTACCCATAAAATATTATGTACTAGGTCTGTTATACCCTGTTTATTAATATTATTTAGTTAGTTACATTTGTCTATATATATAGAATACATAATACATATCTGTTTACGTTACATGCCAATTATACTATTATAGATACGCATATATTTTTTTAATAAAATCGTAAAAGTGGAAAATTATGTGAATTTATACAACATAAAGTGTATCTACAGGTAGGTACTTAATAAAGAATTGTCAGTAATCATTTTTATAATGTATTGTAGTGTATAATACAGCTTTATCGCCCTGACGAAAGAAAATGATTTTTCCGAAACAGGTTGGTTTTTCGTATAGAACTAAAGTAGTCAATTAAAAATACATGTATGTATATTAAATAAGATATGTTTAATACTTACAGTTTGCGTAAATGTCAATCCTTGTTTAATTTTATATTATCTTAATACATTTCTGCATCTTATGACACATAGTGGCATCTGTCTATGCTAAAGCAAACTATCGCCGTGTCGCCGAAGGGAAGCCACTCTCGTGCCGAGGAGTCCTGAACGTCCTTCACTTCTTCACCGAGCTCCAGCTAGACGACAGCTTTTACCCGCAGTGCTTTACTTCATTCTAAATTTATAGTTGGTTTTAATATTGTAATTTATCGAGTATTTTCATGTGAATAATTCTTTTGAAATGAACGGCGCATTGAATGCATTAATTTCTACATAGCGGTACACAATGAAGTGCTAGTATCGAGACTTTATGGAAGTGAACCTTGGAGTCGGCAAAAGAGATATGAAAGTTATGCGCTGGAGATCATATGACAAATACATTTATGAGAGAATAAATAATAAACAAGTTAAAATAGAATAAAAACCTAATATTAGCGTAGAAAGTAAAATTTTAAAAAGGTCACTTTGGTGGTATGATCATGTAGTACCAATGAATAATGAGAGAATGACAAAAGATATGTGGCTAAATTTTGAAAGTAGTCTAAGTCATGTTTCTTTCGTTTCGGGATACTTAAGGGTTTGCGTTTGAATTCATTAAGAGATGTATAATTTTGAATGAAGTGAGAGGCGTAGTTTTTGCTCATGCTGCGCAACTTTCTTTTTATTCCACATTGTAAGTCAATATGAATACTGAATATTAATGATGGTCTGAATTTTGGAGCTGGATCATCATTAGATATCTTCTGACATATTCACTTTCATCATAGAAAATCAATAAAATGTTTAAAGTTTTGGGGTCCGTCGGAAGGATCTGGGAATGTGACAGCTTAAGAATAATACGATGAACATTTTTCATAAAAATTTATTGAGACTATGAAACATAAATTCGTTTTGTATTAACACATACGTAGACTAACTATAGCTAATAGGATTGTTGTCGTCTGCTAATACAATTATTATAGGTACGTGTCAGAGAGCACGACCCAACGGGCCATGTCAAATAATAATTAAACCCCATTTCTTCAACACAAAAAATAAATAGTTAACATTATCTCTTAGCTTATTTACATGATCACCCTTACAGTATATGAGATGGATATATATATATGCATTTAAATTCGTAATATTTTATTTGTCTAACATTATACAAGTGCAAAGCCTTAATTCTTTCACACAATAACCAACGAACAATCAATGAGAAAAGCACTTCCATCAAAAAGTAATCATGAATAGGCATTAAACAAAATTTTCAAATTACTAAAAAATGTAGCTTAATTGAAAAAAAATTACAAGTGAAAATTGGCTCAACCTAAGGACCTTTTACGTTTATGTTAATTTTTCTCCACCTATCTAAGATGGAGAAGAAATGACAAGGACATCAACAGGTTGCGAGGGTCATGACCCTCAGTAACGAGGAAACTGACTGAAAAGAAAAAAAACATTTACAATATTTGACGACTCTTGATTCGAGATCGGACATCACTGCAACCAGTGACAATATTTTAAGTCATATAGATGTATTTTTTTTATGAAAGATAGAAAAAAACATTTATCAAAATTATAAAAAGTGTTTTAATAACACAGAAATTATTTCACAAATTTACGAATTGTCATAAAATGAACCAAAAACTTGTTAATGAAAAGTAAATTCAGAAAAAAACCCATTATTAACCGTTATTGTTACTATTTCTGACAAAAATATTTTTATCTAATCAGTTTGAAGCCAATGTTATTGGCAACACTGTAATTCCAAACCAGAACGCGATTATATTTATTCTGCAAGCTATGTGTACCAACATTCAGTCATATTCTGAAAAATTTCAAATAATAAATATTATTATTAAACTGTCGAAAATACTACGTTACGCAAAATGTCAGCTGATCGAAAGGCACAACAACTCAACAATGCATTTGCCATTCGTTAAACATTCAACCGGAAGCGTTCTCTTTCAACCCGCCATTCTTCTGTAGCAACGCATATTTTCACATTGCTATATGTATACAGAATACTTTAGTATCACAAAACCACCTCAGTCTTCTGAGCTTTTGACCTTTCAGTCAAGCCTAGTGAGGTGATAGAAACCAAAAAAGGGTCGTACAGAATATTCACAATAGATTAATCAGTATTATTATTATTATGGTTCATTAAATCTTATTAATTAAATCTTTGTTAAGGAAAACATAATATATTTTCAGTTTATCATAAATATTGTGCAGCGATTTTCGTGAAATTTTGGCATCAATCACATTCAGCGATAAGTCTCTACCGACAGTCTTATAAATCACACTTCACTATGATGGCCGAATCATAAAACTTAAAAGTAAGTCACTGTGGATATTAGAATTATTGGAACAGATCTGCTAAGGTCCCAAATTCTATCTGGTGTTTGGCCTCATTTAAATATGTTTATTTTTATTTTATAATTGTTTTATAAATACGCACAATTCATTGTTTATTTTTTATGTTAATTTTAAGCACAGATCACTAATATGTGAATGTTTCTTCGAAAGTGTTCTCCATTTTGATATTTTGGAAGCCGGCGTAGGGGTATTGCCTGTCTTCGCAGCCCCAGGGCGTGCGGGGCTATGCGTCCAGGGAAGGGCTGAGGGCGGGTAGCCGCAGGCAGACGCCCGCCACGCTCCCACCCCCGTACAGCCCCTCCGGCTCCAGTCCTCCCTCCGGGGACATCTTGTCCGAGCAGGCCTTGCCTTCTTTCATGGTCATCATACGTCTCCACTTGGCGCGGGCGTTCTGGAACCACACCTGAGGAAAGAAAATGTTTACATTTATTTCAGTCATTAAAATAGTAATACAACCAGGCGACACAAATATATCAATAATCTTTTTTTTCTTAATAGAAACATACAACTACCATACATGATCGACGTCAGCCCTACAATGGCCCAGCCTAGCCCTAGCCCAGTAAAATTCTACCCAGATGAATTAGACAATGAATTATTTTTTAATACAAGACAAACGGATAACCTCTCTTAACCCTCGTTATTCAAAGGATTTGTGACATCATTAAAACTTATTTTTTCGTTTTAATTGACAATTTACTTCTGTGTATTTTAGATCCTAGTTATTTTAATTAAATATTTAAACAGTACTACAGTTTTTAAATTTAAAAAAAGATTAGTAATCAGTTTAGTTTTCTATTTGGTACGTACATAATAAATAGAAAACATTGTAAATACAAAATGCAGCCACAAGGCATATATCACTGTGCAACATACCATTGTGGTACTTTGGGACCCATATTAGATAGGATCCCAACCCAACAATATAATTTCTATCGATACTTTTCCTCATAGTTTTTAAAATCTACCGCAGCAAACATATCATAAACAATCATAACATAAAAAGGCACCTTTTTACAAAATCATATCCATAAGTTCAAATAACAATTTTTTATTTTAAAAACAAAAATAGAGTACGAATAAATAGTTTATTTGTAAAGCGCAGTATTTTATTTTACAAAAATGGCTACATATAAATTATCCACAGACCAGTAAATGAATAGACACAAAATAAAGCGTAGTCAGCGTTTATTCATTTCAATCGAGTTATAAGCGTGTTCAGCGGAAAAATTTCATGGTTAAATTGTAATTGCTCGTAAACCATCAGGGTGAGGTAAGTGGGAGGGGTATTGTTTGACGCGCATGATTTGCTTATTTGCCAGTCGCAATGAGTCACTGGTCGGTCGGGAACGCACTGCGTGTTCGCGGTTGAGTAATATTTAAAGTGCGGTGATTCATTGGTTCGTGCGCATTGCGCTTTTTGTACTCACTTTAATATCTGACAAGTAAGTGATTGGCCGCAACTTATCTGGAGACGAGTTCAAAAGTTCAGACAAGAAGGGACAATGGATAACCAAATTCCTCTGGGACCATCAACGTCAGTAGCGACACCATAAAAATGTGGCTCAAGTTCGACGTGAAATTATGCGCAATCCGCATAAATCGATAAGGAAGATTGCAGCCTGTACTGGAATAAAAAAATCAATAGTGCGTGTTATTTTAAAAAAGAAACTACAGAAGAAACTACTACCCATACAAACTGCAAATTGTACAGTTTCTAAACGAAAATTACTATTATTTACGTGAAACCTTAGCGAGAACGATGCTGGAACGTTTTGGAACAGCACGAATGCTTGGAAACATATTTTCATATGGATGGCTATGTTAATAAACAGATCATGAATTTCTCATGCCCCGAAAACCCGAGAAAACCCCATCAAAAACGTTTGCATTGTCTTTGTGCAGTTTCTGCCCGAAGGATAATTGTCCCTTATTTTTTTAACCAGCGAGAGACAGTCACTGCTGACGTGTATTGCCGAATGATCGAGGAGTTTTTGGTACTGCAACTGCAGCTATTTCTCGGTTTCAACGAAAAAACACAATTTCTGCAAGACGGGGCCACTCCACACACAACTATAGTTTCAATGCAGAAGCGGAGGAAAATTTACCCAATAAATTAATCAGCAAGTACAGAGACATACCCTGGGCACCTCGGTCACCGGACCTTACACCGTGTGCCTTTTTTTGTGAGAATACATTAAGTCAAAAGTTTACAGTGACAATCCTCGAATAATTCAGGCCCAACAAGAAAATATCCGCCTTGAAGTTGCTGCCATTGAACCGACGCTTCGCTCTCGCGTATTCGCAAATTTAAGAGTCCAATTGCAAGATTGTCTTGAGAGAAATGGACGGCATTTAGACGATATTGTTTATAAAACGTAAAATCCGAATTGTTAAACTCTATTTTGTATAAATAAAATATGAGAATAACATTGTGGTTTTTATTTTTATTTAATATTAAACATGAAAATTTTATAGCTATTTAATTGCGTAAGTGGTACCGAAGTGATCACGTGAGTGATACAAAAATGAAAATATTGGAACAAGGAATTTGAGTTAGTTCATGACTATATATTCGGTGGTTTGTGAAATTATTCAATGTTATTATACAGTAGTGCCTCACTAATATGATGGCCTAGAGACCAGACCAATGCCTTAAGGTGAAAATTACCGTAAAGCGATGGAATATTTTATTTTATATGTAATCCATATAAATGTATAATAATTATTATTATGTTTTTTTATGTAAATGCAAATATTATAGGAAAAAAGAGAATTTTTCTTACTATTCAATGGTTAAATCCGCATAATATTTTGCATTCAAATTTTTTAATACGCCACTGACACTGATAGATATGAGACTAAGCTAAGGAGCTAAAGACTAGCGACGAATCGCAGTCTTATGGCGGCTGGCTATGGAAAGAAAATGTCAGAAGAAGTAGAATATTACAATGAAACCAAAGTCTGCCTCATTATTTATTTCTCAACATTTGATTCAGGTACAGACTAGTAAATAAATATACATGATATGAAGTGTTTATATAGGAGAAGGGTTTGGAGCATTTTACATACCATTTCCAACGGAACATAAATCCGATTGATTATAACACATTTATGCAACAGTAAAAGTATTTACTCTTCGAAAATTAAATCTTTGTGTAAACAAGATTTAATTTTCGTTCCAATAGAGTTACATTTAAAAAAAAAGTCGCGGAGCTCTTTTATTACGTGAGTAGCACCAAAGCGATCATGTGGGTGCTATCAAAATTAAAATTTTGGGACAAGGAATTTGCCTTAGTTCATGTTTGTTTATTTGATTGGCTGTGATTTCAGATTAGTTTAACAGATCTTGGTTACGACAAATTTTAGTTTCTTTGTTCACACGTGGTGTTGTAAGTAACACATTGCTTACGTCCTCCTTCTTGTCGTCTTGGATATCTAACACCAGTTAAGAATTAGTGCCGTTTGACATTAAATAAGCGCCTACCTACGTACGACGTTTATTTATCTAGATTTAAAAGCATGGTTAAAGAAATTGTGAATTTATTCATAATATGGACATAGTAGAGATTTGTCACCTAATCACGACCCAGCAAATGGCGTCAATGATACAGTATAATTGACAATAAAATGCATGTTGCAATTTTAGGACATCATATTAAAAACAAATTAAATTCATCAATTAGAAAGATATACAGTAAAAATCTATCTTTCAATAATAATAAAAAGTTAACTTTTAAAATTAGCAATAATAACTTTGTGGTTAAAATTCATATTTTTTTTTTATTATCTTTGTTTTATTTTTCGAAACCGGTAGATGTATTTAAACTCAATTCAAGTGGTTAATAAAACAAAGATAATAAATAAAAAAATAAATAAAAAGTTTCTTTACTATCGAGTTTCCTTGCTTTACCAATTTTGCAATGTAAACAAACAATTTAAGATTATAAAAAATTTAAGACGTATGCATGTAATCTTGATCCTTAAATAAAATACATTGAAACGTACTTTATTAAATAATCGATTATTTATATTACCGGTAATAATAATTCTAATTAGTTTATCAATTATTTCGCGTCACATTGTTTTAAATTAATATAATATGATGTAATTGTGAAAAATTACAAGCATTATATTCAGTGTATTGTAATGGCGTTCAACAGTATTCCGCTAGTGTTTTTGATAAAAGAGCAAGTCATTTCAACCTTAAATTTCGTATTGTCTTATAAGCTACATGCAACATTTATCTATATAGACATAATCTAGTAGACGAAATAAATTCAGATATATTGTGTTGTGTAATATAAAAATATTTTTTAATCAATTCAAAGACAAACCTTTAAATATCTCGAAACGAAAGAAACATGACTTACACCACTTTCATAATAATGGCCCCATACAACACTAAAGTAATATTGTAATTAATACATTATAGCATGAAATTAAAACACATATTACAATAATTTATGTAAATTGTGTTATAAAATATATGTGTCGCGTGACTCTAGATGTTCATATTATACAGATTTTTTTTTTAATTATAGAAAAATTGACTACTTTACCGCATTATTAGGGATTTTATGAGAATTTGACAATTGTATGTAAACAATTTTTTCTGTAATTTTTTTGTCGTAATCAACGTTTCTGGCCACATTTTATCCAGCGGGACTGATAGCAGTTGAAGTATTGTCTAAAATGTATTTACTCACAGCAGAATAACACAGACAAAAATTGCATGTTTCTCAATATCGAACCAAAAAATATTTCATATAATGATAAAAAATCCATGTACAAACATGTAAATTTTGGTTTCTGTTTTTTTTTTAGCGTGTAGATAAATGTGAGTAAACACCAACGCACGCACCAAAGTCAGATCGCATACATTTATAAATCAGCATAATTATATCTGAACGCACCGTGGAAAAAATGTTCGCGCCGTACAAAATCGCAGCTAAAAATCACCAATAAATATTCTCGTCTTTGAAGGGACTTCAAATAAATAATGTTGGCCTAAAGAAAATGACAAACATTGCGGGCTTTGGAGAAACGACAAACATTGCTGGCATCGGAAAAACGACAAATAAGAGGATGTCGGAAAAAATGAAAAATACATTCCGAGTACAAAGTTGACATGAATGGGGGAAAAAACACTCGGTGAGCTCACACCGCTGGCTCGGACTATCAATCATGCCAGGAATGCCCCGCGCTGAATGGGCCGGCAATTAGTGTTGTGGGTAAACATTATAAATAAGACGCCGAGACGCCGAGGACGCCGGCGGACGCGCGCCGCGCAACGACGCGTTCTGACGCTGCGAATGAACAAAAAATTCTTCCTCTTATCTCTCTCGGATATTCCGGTACCTTTATTTCTGCATATTATATATATATATATAAATAAATACTAGCATCATCTAATGTATTTCATCCAAGATGGCTAACGCTCAATCTATCAACATTTGTATAAAACGATGTAGTGTTGTAGGGGAGGTCTCATGATATTAAACTGAATTAATAAAATGCGGAAACAATAATAATAAAATATATATTTAGTACATTATTATTATTTTCCACAAAACATTTGAATTTGAAATAAAATTCAGATGATGTTTGAAGAAACAATACACAATGAGGTGGGGTAAACGAGAAAATGATTAAATGCAGAGCCATTTTTACTACGAAATAACGTTCATACATTATTGGGTAAAGATTTATTAGTCATCAGTATAGCGTATACCTGATAAATGACGTGTGATTCAGCTTCAAAGCGTTACCTTAAGTTACACATTCTGAATTTTTGATCTGATTACACAATAAAATTTCAAGTGAGTGTGGAAAACGTCTGTCAATGTTTAAGAATGGTTAAATAATTTCTTTCTATCTTCTATTCTTCCAATACAACTTCCTATCCTTATTCTTCTTGTACTATACTTTACTACTTTGGTAAGATATTTTCTAGTAACCCAGTATTGAGTTTTACCGCTGCGGCTCTAATTTCCTATAACTGCCATTTCCATTGAAGCTTTGCTGCATTGCTTTGGGATATTTTCTTCGACTTATAAATACATAAGTCAACTGGTTTTGAAACTAATCTTCCATAACGAGCATCTTGCATTCTTTACTTACACATAGATCGTTGGAAAATCTTCAGTTACTTATTCGTAAATATTAACTATGATACGAATCTATCACTAACTAATTTTGATTATTCAACATAGCTACTGTTTTATCGATGATATAAACGACTACTTGTTTGGTCTAGGGGTAAGATGCTCACATAATGATAAAGTAGTCGAGCGTTAGACTACCAAATTAGTTCTATTTCATAGCGCATGCGTTTAGCTTAGATTGTAAATAATAAAATTTTGTTTCCGTGAACTTATTTGATGGTTAATTAATTAATTTGCATCCAATTTCACGTCCAACTAAAAACATTCTCAAATTGTTTCCATACTCTCTTTGATATTTATTCGAAATGCAAACGTGCAAATATTCTACAGCGCGAAATGAATTATTACATTTTTGTTGACTTGTCAGAACTCTGATTTGATCACTGTTCTCAACCGCACGAGCTCGGTGTGGAAGCTCCAGTTGTCCCGTTTTACTGCCGACACGTATACACATATATATATTTTGTGTAATAAAATGTTCTTCTTTATTACTTCGCACACATATACCAGGTACAATTTGTCACATTTTGAAATTTAATGACGCGTTATCAAATAAAATATTTCTCCCAAAAGCAATGCACATTATTGCAGGTATTTTTTAACGGCTATTTTTGCGGTTATTTTTAGCGGGAATTTTTTAGGCGGAATTTTTTTCGAGACTATTTGTTTTTAGCGACAATTAGGTGTATTTCGACAGAACCATTACTATTGCAGTAGATATCATGACACAGCTTGATATGCCTTGTTTCAAAATGGTGGCTATTCGAATGACGAAATTCGTAACTCTGATAATATTGGTCATAGAAAAAGGCGAATCATAACAATTTTTAGTGAGACGTACGATGATCACCGACCTTATATTTATATACATGATCATCAGTGGTTATGATAGACTCCTCCTAGATTGTTGGGCTTCTTGACTTTCACGCACTATTGAAGTCATCGAGACACAATTCATTGTTCTATTACAGTAGTAATGTCAGAACTCATGCACTAGCTAACACCGCATCCCTAGAATGCTTTCTTTGGGGAATAAATATGCGGAGGTAGTGGAAATTTTTGCTGTAAATTTAACTATTTATAGAACTACATTATTACATTTTTTTGTGTCTCAACTCACCTACCCAAATGATATTAATACTCTAATAATTCTAAAAATATAATTTTTATATCATCCTTTAATTTGAATACCTACATACTAACTGAAAAGTGTTTAAAAAATCGATAAATTAACAATCAATAATGTTTGTGCAGGTATGTGATAAATGTATTTTATTTATTTATTTATTCGCATAAATATTATTCGATACCCTACCCATAGACACCACGTGTTAGCAAAACTGATTGTTAATTGTTTTGAACGTTTTTAAAAACAATGAAATTCCTATAACATTAGGTCTTAAAAAGTATCTATACGTGTATCTGAACTATAATATTTGTTGCTATTTTTTTTACCATTTATAAATAATAATTATTTTTAAATTTGATCTCCGTGCTAAGTATCTATAATACATATTTTTTTAATTGATTGTCTGCAATATTTGTGTTAACACAATTTAAAATTAATTATGATTATAAATATAGGTAGGTACTTAATAAATATAATTTGATCGTATTGATGATTATGATAAAATTCTAAAGTTGTATCTATACAGTTAATTCTTAACATATGGTCAATAATACGATATTTAATGGGAAAAATACCTATCAAAAGTGTTATGATGGATTGAAGGAGTCGTAAATTTATTCATGCATAATTTTAATAAATTTTCTAATAATATAAAATAACCATCGCTAGAGGTGTGACCAAATTTGGGCTGATAATTGCAATTTATTTATTTTATTTATCTCATATCACATGTTGTGTGTCCATTTAGTATTTAAATATCTGTAATTTAATACACTCTGCCTCACTTTAACGCATATGCCACACGTGAGAATTATTATTGTTAAATGGGTAAAATAAATTGGTGCGAAATATTTTCAACGCAAACATAGTAGAAATCATTTAACATGAAACAATCGGGACCGAAATATTAATGTCATCACGTTAAACGAATTATATATTTAAAGAAATGACAGTCATAAATAGCAAGCAACTGGTGACGATGCGGCCGATAGCTAATCTGAGGAGTATTCAAAATCCTAAGGGTCGCGTGCGGAAAGTGGCATCTTGTTGTCGGCATCATGATCATCAAATGTCGGCATGTTTAGAAAGTACAAGCAATACATGTAATGAAAGTACAAGCAATTTGGCGACGTATTCTTCTTATATGAGATTTTTTATTTGATTTATTTTGATTTTAATACGAATACAATGCGTAAGTTAATATATATATATTAAACAACATAACAACAATAGAGATGTGAAGCCTTAAATATGAAAGATCTCGAGTTATGGGGGTAACTATCGACATTTATTTATATAATACAATGTGAAATAATAAGAATTTATTTAAATGTTAGGAAATTGATCAGATTGAAACTTGTGAATAAGAAAGATGCCGGAATATATAATTATTTAATTATTTTTAAGACCTTTAAGCCATTTTAGAACATTATTTTTGTGTATATTTATATTTGCTGCTAATTTAATTAACTTTGGCAGTTAGTTACACAGTCTAGTAGTAATGTACGATGCATATCCCTGTCCTATTCATGAATTGGATATTTTTAAAGTAACATGTTCAAAAAATCTATTCATGTTAAATATATTTTGTTTCATAATCATAGTTAAAAGTAAATTAATATATTTTCATTTTAGCCAATGTTTGATTTTAAATATTTTTAATTATATTAATTAAAATACTTACTATAATAAGTTATTAAATCACATTGTTTAGTCTAAAATTCATCAAATTTATTCTAGATCAGCCATTACTTTTTATCACAATTACACCTCATTACACCATACGTCAATATACCACTACAACACTAGAACAACACAAAATGTAGTAAAACTATCACATTGAAGTCTACATTTGAACACAAACTTTATACCATTTTAGACTTCAACACAAAGCAAATTCTATCACCTTCGGGCATCCCGACAATTGTGCGCCGACAACCGCGCGCACGGCTAAAGCCCGCAGTACAACCCCAACGATAATAACGCGCAAAACAAAACTAAAAATTAAATAAGCGTATTTTATGTTCAATAAAAATTAAAACATAATTATAATATAATAAATCATGAACTATATAAACCAAAAACTTAAAAGAAAAAATTAAAACATACTCAATAGACAGCTTAAATTTCACTAACCTAACAAAAATAACCTTTTTTCAATTCATTTAATTTTTTAGTTTGATTAAAATAATTGGGTTTTTTCCGAACGATCTTTTTTTTTCTGATTTTTTTAATGTAACGGGTATAATGTTTTACATTTAAAATGAAATACATGAGAATAAATATTCTCATTTACTCACCTTCGTTTTAGAAAAATAAAATTGTTGAACAGCTGAGAAGCGAGGAACAGTTGCTCCAGTGATTATGTTCTGGAATGATTTGAAAGGGAAGAACACTGTCTATCTATATGTTATTATTATTATTTATGCTGTCAATATTTTCATTTAAATGTTTACCAACAATGTTCCTATGTATCTATTTTTACTTTGATTTTTAAACTGCATGATATGTTAGAAAATATAGGCCGATTGGTAGTAAATTGCCAAAAGATTATTGTTAAAAATATTTTTGTGTACAAAAAATAAATAAATAAATACAATATAAGTAGAGTACCGATTATATTACGTGTCAATAGCATTTATTTGTCGATTATTTTGGATGAAAAATATGGATTTTTTAAATTTCCAGCTACAAAGATACATAAGTATAGTATTTTGACAAGAAAGTGAATAATTGATAATATAGGATGAACTAAATCACATTTTATTTGAATCCAACTTGTGAATTGACCTCGCACAGGATGACCCTTTAATAGTATATAAAATATATATAACCAAATATCTTCCAGAAAAGTAGGTAATAATCCACAATGATAATGAGCCATATAATAACAATTTGTAAATGAGACAGCTGTTTCGCCTTTACCGTCGGTTTCAACTGAGAGATGTTTAGAATTATTTCTTAGCTTTTTCAGCTGGAACCAGAATTTTATCTGAGACTCGATTCCCGAACGGACCAGCACAGTGGGATTTCAAATAAGCATTAATTTTTATTTATAACTTGCTGAAAATAATTGCTGCTGTTTGAGCCGTATTGAGAGCGTCTATAATTTAATAAAACAGTAAATAGAGTAGAGTAAAGATACAACAGTAAGAGAGAGTAAGGTAGCAAACTATTTTGTGTCCTATATTCCTTGAGCAAGGTGCAGTTTGGCAAAACAAATAATATAGATAAAATTTTATTTAAAATCTGTCGAATACTGTATTAATTTATAATAAATTGCTTAAAATCCTTTAAACGTCTAAATCTAAAAATCTACGACGTTAATCAAATTACTTGAATATACGAAAATTTTGAAAAATACAGTATGTAATTTGATTGTTTATTATTTTATATTTTGATACATTTTTTATTTATATATACAATACTGTACAAGTGAGTAATATGTACATTGAATTTAAATTTTGCTCAGATACATTCTAGGACCCTAAGAAAATTATAGTAATCCCGCCCTGTCTCGGCCTATATCGGTTCTACTCATTCTAAATACTATACAATCAACCGTGCAACACAGCCTAGTACGATAATGTCAAAGCGGTGCCGCACGGTTGCCATACAAAAGGTACTTATTTTACCCCGACGAGATCAACTTCATTAATCATATTTAATCAACAAATACAGTAAGTAACATAAAAAAGTAAAGAAGGTGTAACAGATCTAGTCCACTATATTTTATGGGTACCTGACTAAATTATAAGTCTAAAACGTTCAAGGAACATGTCCCTAATTTTAACCACGTCAGAGATATAAGCATTTAAAAAAAAAGTAATTTTGCGATTATTTAGATTAATTAAAATATTTTTTGATTCCAAATGATATATTAAAAGTCATCAAATTATGAGCGGCCAGATTTTATGTAAGATTATTAAGGGCCTGAAGCAAAGATATAGATTAATAATGGATAGATGTTTAAGGAACATATGTCTAATTTTAACCTTGTCAGAGATACAAGCATTTAAAAAAAAACGTAATTATGCGAGTATTTCGATTAATTGAAATATTTTGTATTCCAAATGATACTCTAAATACAAAAAATTAAAGGTCATATAGATTAATAATGGATATATGCAAATATATGCAAATTCTGCACCGTTACGAAAAATATTACTGTACGAAATTTTTACAAATTTGTGTTAAATTATGTTACAAAGTTATGTTACTTCGAGATAAAAATGACTATATCATTGCTTAAGACCCTAAATCATCTAACAAAAAATAGTCTGGCCGCTCGAAATTCGATGATCTTTAAATATTTGCATTAAATATATCATTTGGAATCTTTAACATGTATTTCAATTAATTGAAATAATCGCATAATTACTTTTTTTTAAAAATACTTATATGTATATCTGACATGGTTGAGATAAGGCACGAATTGTGTGAATATTTTCGACTCGTAATTTAGTCAGGTATCCACTCATAAAATATTATACTCTGTTTAGTGTAGGCATCAGTTCGCGTTGTTAAAACAGACTGATGATGAACACATCGAATGGGACTGAAAGAAAAAGAAAACTTGGCTCGATAACCGTTCATCAAACACTGTAAGAAAATAAATAAGAAAAAGAATCAGCGGTTCTAAATTATAATTTGTCACTGATACTCGACATAATAAAATGGTCAATTTTGCAACTAAGCTCGAGTTGTGCATTTCTAGTCTCGTCGTTACTCTAGAGCAGGTCAGGTCGGGACAGGCTGGCGGAGAGAGCGGTCGGGAATCGGGCACCGGGCACATCCGCCGCCCCCATAACTCCGTATAATTGGGACGGCGGGGATTTATCGCAGTGGCGGCGACAACGCGCGGCGCGGCGGAGCGGGCGGCGGCGCGGCGGGCGGCGGGGCGGGACGGCAAAAAAAACCGCCGCGGTGCAAAAAACGCGCGCCCATTATCCGCCGAGCGCGGCGCGCGTCTCCGCCCATCCGCGGCCCTTGACAATTCCGTTTACCCGTACGTATTGATTCATTGGATCACGACTCTGGCAGTAGCAGCCACAATCGGCGAAAATCGGAATCCAGGAAAATATAAAACAGTGTGACTCGTATGCCGGTTCGGGTTTATAGGATGCTTAAACGGAACTAAAAAAGCTTAACATGTTTATTTTATTAATAATAAGAAGACACTTTGTCTATACTACTGTTTACTGATAAATCAACATTCTATTTCAAAAATTTCTTATTTATCTAACTGTAAATCGATGGTATTTGTAATAAAAACTAATAAACCATTATTCTTGTTAAAATAATTGTTTGTTTCCAAAAGATGATTGGAAAATTCAGAGTAATTTTTGCTATTTATACATTATATGCTCCTTAATCATAATATCAAAATTACTGCAAGTTTTACTTATGTAAAAACGATAGCAATCATTGCAAAGCAAACGAGTACGTAAATCGCTGACACTTTTTCAAATTTATCATTTTTATTTCAAAATAAGGAAGTACAACCAAATTTATTTGATTTATTAGTCTTCTACATAGTGTTTCCTCTTACAGATTTTAACATCTCTGAAATCGAGATACGTCTGTCTTACGATGGCTGTGTCAAGAATGTGGTTGGTCGTCATTTGGGAGGCACATTCTAAAATGAATGATAAAAAAAATCGGGTCCAGAATATGAAAAAGTTTTAAGCTGTGATCGTGTTGCAATATACGGTTAAGTATAAATATTTTAACATATATAATATTTATTCAGCGGGTACAATTTATAAAGTGAGTTAAAAAGGGCAGATTAGAATATTTTGTAACATTTTTATATATGTTCTCTCACTTCTGTCTTGTGTTTTATATTCACTTTTACCGGTAGGTACCGTGATCAATACCAAGTGCTTCCAAAACATTTTTGAAACAAAAGATTTTTAAAAATTATCTGTAAAATAATATTTTTAATAATATTTTTTTTAATAATCACGAACACTAGTGACAGTAGGTAGAAAATAGCAAGACCCATGCAACTAGCTAAGACTGCTATGAATCAACTGAAGTGAATATGGAAAGAGTGACATCAAGCGGGCAATTAGATTTTTTGTCGGTTCACGCCCTTGTTCGAACCATCATGTATGTGACGGAGACTTCGGCAGTCGACAATAGTGACAAGCGCAGAATAGACGTGTTCATAATATATTGCTGGAGAACGTATTGTTACGTACGCTGTGGACAGCTCGACGCAAGAATGCCAGCAAACTCAATTGTGCTCTAATTTTGCGACCACTAAAAAATTAAATTAACCTGGGCACATATTTGGGGCAGAAACCTGGCAAAGTACCGCAAGAGTAGATGTATGCGTTGCATCTGACTTGAGAGACCCGAGACCGTGACTTGTGGAGGTGCATTGCGAGCCGAGTCTCATCTCATTGGGACTACTGATGAGCTCAAAATCACGAACCGTGAGTCGATCACTGATACCTTTGAAGAAGCAAGTAAACAAGAACAAAATTTTATTTTATTATTTATTTCGTGTATTGTGATATCGTGAGGCACACGAGTATTACTAATGAATCTATGATCACAGTCACAGTATTCAATCACCAATATAATCAAATATCTATCACAATTACAACAGTGAGTCAAGAGTTGCATTTTTCTTATCACTAATTGAGATCGCTATATAATATCGCTATATAATACAATAATAACAAGAAGTAGGAAATAAGAGAGAAGAATATGTTTTTATATTAAAACTAGTGTAGATTTCTTCAACGACATAAAATATGCAATGTTTTTAAATTGTATTTATTTAGCCGGAAGTAAATATGTGGTCAAATCTAATTAATATATAATAAATGTACTGTGTACTCCTTTAACATTGCTCATTTAAATAATATTGATAGGTTTAAAATTGACAACCTGTGTATTGTTGACTTTGTGAAATTTATTTATTTCGACGTGTCTATGTATGTATGCGTGTGTCAATATGTTAGCTCGCCTATGTGTGTGCATGGGAAGGTTCGGATCCCTAGATGCAGAGATCTGCCAGTCATCGCAGCGTCATCCTTAAGGCTACAATCATTGGAGGTTTTTTAGCGTATTAACGATAAATAAACCGTTTTTTTAGCGTATTAACGATAATGACCGGTTAGTTCTGCGCCGTAACGTGTGACGGTATGGTATCCCAGTAATATTAAATGAGTTATAGTCGGATGTCTGTAGCACATCAATGAAAATGCATATTTATTATAATTTGACTTTTCACAGAATATGTTTGGAGCGTAAATAAGTCTTTTTTAAGATTTATAATTATTATTTCTAGTACATAAATGAAAGATAGGATCCTTCTGTTGGAATCAAATGCCGCATTGAATAAGCTCGTAAAACTTTTATCCGTGTGAAAATAATGTTCTGCAGTCATGATCTCAACCTTAGATTACGAAGGCAAATAGTTAGATGCCATTATTTGATGGAATGGAAACATGGACACTTACCGAAGAAATGATAGAGCAACTTGAAATATTTGAGTTGTGGATCTACAGAAGAATGTTCAAAATAAGTTACAAATTAAGACGTTATGGCTCGTGTGAATATAGAAAAATAAGTATTTAAAACAATAAAAATCTTCAATATCTCGGATATGTAATGAGACATCGAGAAGTATTGTATGTTGTATCGTTGGAAATCAGGGCCTTGGTAGATGGAAAATATCATGGCTGATGAAGCTGAGTCAATGGTTTGGCGCAGTTAACAAAGTATTGTCAGTCAACATTACAGCTAATGTCTGATGAACAGATAATACACGAGAAGAAAGAGAATCCTAGTGACTTTCCACTTCTAACCCCGTTACGTATATTTTTTTATAATTAGTTTATTAACATTTTTCAAAATTTTTGTGTATTTATACAATATTTTTTTGTACGTACAAGACAACGATGAAGATATAAAACAAACACGTATAACATTTTTCAATGTACGAGAGACGTGCCGTTTTAGTTTCTCGATATTTGTTGTCATTAATTTCTTATTGCAATATATACAACGTGGCATGTTATCGTGTTAAATATTGTTATATGACGCATAAATGTAAAATAGATGAATAACATAATTTTACATAACATATTATTCTTATTTGGAGGTGCAAAATAATAATTTTGCTTATATAAAATATGTTGTATGTTTATGTTATAAAAAATATTTAGGTCTAATATTAACACATGCTTAAATATAAATCTGGTACACATTCAAACAATACCACTAAATATGTACCTTCATTTTATAAATGTACACATATATGTAAAATTAAAACTTTAAAAAAATCTAAAGGTTACGATATTTTAGAAGTGTTCAAAATATTATTATTCTTTCTCTCTAAAATAAAAGAGCAGATAATCGCAACGTTGTCGATCAGAGTTTTAACTTCAGAGTTTACCTAATACAATTGATTGTTTATTTTATTGGTAAGCTGAAAACCACCGCGGAGGAACATTGTTATCGGTATAAATATTACATATAATGGTTAATTAGGTAAACCTAATTTACGCTAATAAAAACTATTAAATGAATAGATCAAATATTTAATTTACATACATTTACAATCTTAACCAGATCATAGTCAATATGTTCTGTACAAGATTATTCGAAAGGAACATGCACTTTTCGCTTATGTGAATTTAAAGCGCATTAAATAATTGTAATATTTCTGATACAAAGCAACAAAAGCTAACGCAGCAAAAAATAAACTGAAAAATAATAATAATATTTTGAAGTGATTTTTTTCACCTGAAGAACTCTCTTGGGTAATCCAGTCTTTTGGGAGAGCTGCTTCAAGTCTTTGGCGTCGGGGTTGTGGTTGATAGCGAAATAAGACTTCATCGTCCTCAACTGATGGTGCTTGAAACTGGTCCTCATCCGCTTCGTCCTGGAGGACCCGCCCAGCCCGGAGCCGGAACAGTTGATGCCCATGTTCAGATATTCCGTGTTCAGATCTGATGAGAGAACAATGTAATTCAAACATTTATTATATTCATAAAATACCTGGAATTGGACAAACATTAAAATCAATTCAGTATTCAAAGTAAATATAATTAAACATTTTGCCGCACGAGAACAATAGTGATGAAAGCACGATAACATCGCAAACGCATTTTTGTGTAATTAAAGACCATTGTAAAATAATATATAAAATATTATAAAACATTTTTTTGTAGAGATTAAGATGATTTTTAATATAATATTTATTTATGACATTAATATTTTGATTATTAGTGAATGAAAAATTAGATTTTTGTACCCAAACTGCAGTCCCCTATAAACAAAATCTACTTACGTAATAAAATAAAAAATGTGTGAAAATGAGAGAATAGATACAATTTTACTTTTTTATCACAAATTTAGCTACCCTTATAAAATATATGTAAATATTCACGTTATTTTATGAATATTAATTTTATATTACATAATATTAATGTTATTGTTCACATATTATGCTATTACGACTTGTATCAAATCAATACTAATAAATTAATATTCAACTAAAAATAACTCTTCAATAATTATTTATAATTAGAATAATCAATGAAGTGACTATAGTAAAATAAGTGACAGTTGTTTGACGCGATATCCATACACTTTTACGTAATGTAATTGATAGCTTTTTATTTTATGTTGCCACGCGAGTCAGGCGGCAATCAATATATGATTGTTTTATGTTGCTATACGACCCAGACGGATTTACAGAAATTTATTCATATGTCACTGGTAATTAAGATATTTTTTTCTTCAACACTTACATTTATAAGATATCTCACCTCTATTTTGAACTAACATTAGCATTTAGTTATTACATGTATTTCAAATGCCCGCACGTGAATCACGCCTGGACCATAAGGCTTTTCGCAAGTAACGAAGTGTCCTGGATTTATGTCGATGTTACCGAGCAGGTGTCACCACCTACAAGGGTACATTTTAAGCTTCTGTAGAAGCAGTGAGATAAGAGAACAACGCAAGCACGACAGGACCGTGAAATAGTATTACGAGATATCTTGCGTACTGAGACTGATTTCGAACTATATCTCGCGTATCGAAATACCAAACAGCTTTTAGTTTTGTGTATCCAGGACCGTTGCTAGGTAACGTGCCGCCCTTAAGCAAGATACGTAATGCCGCCAGCACCATATCTCTTTAAACCTACCGATCATTGATTATTGATCGATATAACCAACTTTCACGAACACTTCTAGATCTTCAAATTCTCAAGAAATTATCTCGGTTCCATAATTACTGACGACGATAGCTTCGAGTTAGAAATCAACTGACGCATAGATATGGTGAAAATTCTACGTTCAAAGTTAACAAGATATGACAAAAATGCGTTATATCCAGAGCAAATAACGTCAGGCTTGTACAGTTTTTGGTGAATTCTATATTTTTATACGGTATGGAATCATGGATCCTGAAAGCAAGGGTGAGAAGACGGATTAATGCCATTGACATGTGGTGCTGGAGACATATGTTGCATATGCTATGGATGGCGAGTCGCACGAATGTCTCTATTCTACAGGAATCAAACATCAAGGGCAGACTTTCAACCTTTTTCCTAATATGAACCCTTCCATTTTTTAGTCATCTTGCGAGAATGGAAAAAAAGAGGAAAATTCCCCAAACGTTGGACCAGTCAAGTGGAAAAGGCAACCAGCATAAGCAGGATGCCGAGAAAAGTGGAGGAGAATAGTCAAGCGATCACGATCACGTTACTAGGTACCGATGTGGATAATGATGGCAACAATTTAAGAAAACATATAAAACCAACTAATTTACCATCAGAATACAGGACACAGCGACACAGTCCTGACACAGCGCACATTCCACGGCACCGAATAAAATGGAAACGTGGACATTGAGAAATAAAGAAAGAAATATGTTGGATGTCTTTGGGTGTGGTGTTAGATGGTGCCTATTTCGTCACACACAAATATCCACCATCTTCCAAGATTTAATGACATTCAGGAACAAAAGACTTTCAGCAACGTGCAGGAGAAGGATTCTTGCATACTTTGACATATTTCTAGAATGAACGATGAGTATTTTGAGAAGCTTGTGATCACAGGAACAGTTTCCTGCAAGATGAAACCAAATAAAGGAGTCAACAGAGTCTTCTTTAAGCGTCAGGTTAACGTGGCTCAAGACTGGAAGGAAAATAAACATATTGGGTACGTAATTTCCACAGATTCTAATAGAGTAGACGATGATGAAGAAGAAGATTACTTTTTTCCACGTTCATTTTTAGTGAATGACGTCATTGGGAAGACCAGCAGACAGAAATGAGATAGAGGACAGCGTGACTCAAACATATGTGAATATGCATTTGCATATGTAATAACTCTATATCAGTATCTCTTTTTCCAATCTATTGATAATTGTTATTCAAGTTTGTCAACTGTAATATAACATTATGGTTGAAGGATCGATTGGGATAAATCGTTGTTCGCTTTTGCGTAGTTTCATTGGGTATGGACCTCGCGATGAGAAATCCTGGGAAGACCAGCAGACTGAAATAAGGTAGAGAACGGCGTGACTCAAACATACGCCTATTGTCCTTTCTCCCGCTTAGGGAGTGTACCGTAAATTGTCACTCCTATGATTTCTCTATTTATGTAATAACATCATTTATTTTTGCTTGTGGTAGTAAGTGTTTGTATAATCCAATGATTGAAAATTGTGTTGTAAGTTTGTATGTGTATGTTGTTACTAATAAATAAAGTACACAGGGGTGTAGTTTTTAAATTCACAAACTAACGTTTCGTCTTTTTTTGTAGAATACATCTTAAATAATTTTGTATAGATTCTCGGGAGTTAAACTTTTCTTGCTTTTGTTGAGAGTAATCAGTATATGAGTGAAAACTGATAAAACAATTTCGGGAAAGAGAAAAGATGGGATCCTTTCGATACCTTTTGAATGACGTCATTATCACTACTAAAAATTTAAATGGCCATATTTGACTTATTGGAACAGCAGGAGCGACATGATAAATAATGGCGGAGGACCGTAGCGTGGCTGATGATAATGAAATAGATATGTATTGACTGCTCCAGTATTATTATTCTCTGTCCACGTTACATCAACAAAAGAATGATTCGAAGAATAAAAAACTGTATTCTTCCATATAGATACCCACAAGTGGAACTTTTTACGTCTAAAACTTCTCCATTCAGCGTTCTTTTAAATCTCAAAAACATAAGTTCAGCGAAATTGACTCGTTTCGTAGCCCAGCGAGTCATGTGTTGGACTACGGAGTGGCCTTGCGAGTTGGAATAAGAAATTAAGACAATCGCAGTAGAAACAAAGAAGAAAACTTCAAGATTCAAGACATACACTACTGTCTGAAAATGTTTTTCATTTTAGATGTATTGTATTATTGATAACAGGAAGATGTTCCCGAAAATGTTCTAACGTTTAATATAATAAAATATAGTGGAATAAAACGGTGTTTCAACCCAATTTATAAAACAAAAGTAGAAGATGTTATTAGTAGAATAACAAAGCTGAAATATTAATGGGGTGGTTACCTCAAACGAAAGAAAGTTGGAGTTAAAAAAATCTAGATTGGTAGTCGAAACGTAGCTCGCCATAATTAAGACTGTGTGAAGCAGCTGAATGCGGAAGATAGAGAGACATGACATAAATGACATTAGCTGAAAAAGTTACACATAAGTTTACTTATCTACATATAATACTCATGTAATAGTAGCTTTACTGATATTTATAAAATAAAATAATAATCCAAAAATATCTGCTTTGTGTTGAAAGAAAAATAAAATAATATAATTTCTTGTAGATAATAAACTCATTAAAATAAATCATAAAATATGATATATCATTCTATAAACTTAGTTTAATTTAGTCGTCACAATATTTATAATCAAGAGTCGTATAATTCACCGAGGTAGTGAGACTTCTTCAACTGGAACTATCAATCAGAGATGCAATAAATCACCGACTCACTGTCTTTTCCGAGCCAAGGAAATGTTAAAAGCACACCGGCATTTTTTTGCAACGGATATTTAAAAAAATTAAGATGTACCTACAGATATAAAATAGTATATCGTGTTGGGACCCTAAAAATAATGTCTTTTTTATCGTTTCCGTTTCACAGCAACTTTTAATGGTCTCTTGTGAGAATGACGAGGTGGATGGATCTTTTCTAGAGATGTTAAATTTATAACGCGGGTACTTATTTAACCGTCGCGTTGTATATCTCAAAAATTGAAAAATACACCAGAGATATTTATTTGTGTCGGGTTGTCAGAGAAAATAAAACGCCACATTTTTCCACACGTTTCACAATATCAGACAACCTTCTAATTTTTTCCATTTGGTAATGCTAATGAGCGACACGTCGGACAGCAGTTTAATGTCTCAATTTTGAAACAATCAAGGATCTACGATGGATCTTCCACGTTGGCCGCAGACGGTGATATTGTGAGGAAAAATCGAGTAAAAAAAAGTTGTACTTTCATGGTTATATTTAGCTTGTGAGAGTATTATGTGTACAGTTCACTGGGAAGGAATTGAATTATATTATAAATATTTTTGATATTTTAAAATTTAATTTGTTTAGCATTGTGTCGTGCGTAATTAAGTACTACGAGATTACTATTACTGTATTATTTTTTAATTTTTTTTTTTTGGTAAATACAGTGCAGGTACTGTTTCGTGAACCTATCTACCAGGACGTGAAAGGACATAGTTTAATTTTCGGACTCGTGAATTTCTAAAAAGTGTCAAAAGGCAAATTTGACTTTTATGGACACTGGGTAACATATAAGTCATCGTGGTAACGAGGATGATGTATATTTTGGGAAATAGGGGATCTTTAACCCGATGAACTTATCAGATCGAGGATGCTATTGGATATTCTATTGCAGCGGCTTTCCTAAGAGAATTGTCAATCCCGGGATCACGGTCCTCACGAAAAACGTCTTCAGGTTTTCAAGACAGTTCAGAATCTTCTGGACTATTTTGCATCGTATTTAGGAGGTGTCTGATGGTCCACCATCAGGGCCGCTATCACTGATCAGCGAAAAGTCAGAGATACGTGACAAAATAGCCCAAAAATCTCAACACGGAAGATAGTATAAAATTGGTAATATAAATAAATGTATTTTTGTTTTACTTTGATTTATTATTTTGACACGTTTCGTTTCTTGAAAGTAGGATAAAAAAACTTTTTGTATTATAAAAATACAGTTTTTAGAAAATATTTCTAATTTACACAAATTGTGGAGATATTTTATATGTAAGTTGTTGACCTTGTAACCCGACAACAGATGTTCCATGATTTATCAAAATTTATTATATTTAGTGCTACTAACCATTAATACTATTATTAACATATACTAAATCCATTATATAAAACATTCTAGAATATTCTATTATTCTAGACTATTCTAGTGGTGAGGAGAGATCACTTTAAAAATAAAAAATTTACGTACCTATGTATAAATGTATTAAAGTATAGAAGATCAGGCGGATTAAATATAGCACGGACTCGTCATTTACAACCTAATGGTTTTACTTTAAGACAGAATAAAAAAATATATCGATGTATATTGTATCTAACACAAATGAATCACTAAGGATTTATTATCGTTTACACCATGGTAACCTTATAACTTCATGTCAAATTCTAGACTATGTAAGTTCCTATAATTATTTTTTCGTTTTAGAGACTCAGCGAAATCAAATTTTACAAACATATATAGCAGGGCAAAGAAAAGTGGTAATCACTTGGGGAGGCCTTCATCCAGTAGTGGATAGAAAACTGTTGATAATAATCATAAATGAAAATGATATTGATATACATGTTAAGCTGGCCTATCGAATAAATGAGAAATTATCTTTGAGAGTAGAATATTTTTCAAATTTATTTTAATTACCGAAGAACTTTGTTTTGAAATTGCAACTACATATTAAAAAGTGTTAACTTTAAAAATGTATCGATTTTTTAACCTATATATTTTATAGATGTACTTTTTCGACCCTTGGCTACTCTGTTTCTTATATCGATTAAAAATAAATATTTTCACGAGATAAAACGACGATTAACGAACCGACAAAAACAATAGATGAGGGAGGGGGAGGGGATTGTCTTGAAATTGAAACCATGAGAAAGAAGACATCACGATATCTGGGTGCCATATTTTATTGAGGAGAAAAAAAGGGGCAAAACACAAAACCGTTCACCAACTGAGGAGTACGTCCATTAAATCGCCCACACCAAGTTACCACAGAGATCCGTACGTTAGATACGGACGCCAGCATGAGGTCCTTCAACTTTTTATTAACTTTGCCACCGCGAAGATTTTAATCGAGCATTACCTAACTAATCTGAAATGTATTACGAGGCGCGTAAGTACCGTTGCCGGATATTCCAGGTATAGCGCTACGGTTTTATTCATCTGTTGACTCACCACATGTAACGTTAGAGATATTTACATAGTGAGGCCATCTTGCAGTGAGTGGTTGAAATGCTTAAAATAATAGATCAGCCCGTCGACTGTGAGATACGGACCGTGATTCGTTTTTTGAATGCATGAAACATGAAACCACCTGACATGCATCACCAAGTACGTCCTGTTTTTTCCTGATTTGGCTCCAAGTAATTTCCATATTTTTCTTCATCTGAAGCGGTTTCTTGGTGGCAAGCGTTTTGATGACGATGATGAACTCGAAGACGGAGACAGACAAGACAGGTTTTCATCCCAGACGGCTTCGTTCTAAGATGAAGGAATTCAAAAATTGCTTCCCCGTTATGACAAGTCTCTTAATATTGGTGGCGACTATGTTCAGAAGTAGTTTAAGCCCAGAAGTAAGATTAGTCCAGAAGTAGCTTCAGAAGGAAGTAAAACTGTGTTTCTTTAAAAAAATGCGGTACTTAAAAATTGCGCCTCGTACAATGTATTTTTTTTATCATTTTTACGATATTGAGTAAGGCCAACTTATGAACCAATTATTACGTACATACTGTATTTCCTTTTATTTTTATTATTTATCAGGTACTGGTTTTTAAATAATAATAATAACAATATGATTAAATTAAAACTCGAAGTGTGTTTGTGCGGCAAATGTATCAAGAGAACCGGTTAGAAAATATCTACAGGCGTCTTATATAGGCAGATTATTATTGCTGTCTACGTACTATTTCCGAGGTGTGGTGGACGTCACATTTAAGGTCACGGGTTTCTATACATGAAACAATGTGGAAACCGGTCAGATGTTTGGGTGCAGTTGTTTTGTTTTTTTCCTTTAAATAAGGCATATAAGAAATGTCGTATGTATTTGTTAAGTAGTAGCCAGATGAAATCTTGGTTAAATGCATTCGTTACAATCAATATCATCGTCATCTACATCCACTACTGGATGAAGGCCTCCTTAAGTGTATTTTATCTGTTCTGCCACATATTCCTGTAGAATATGAACTTTCTACAGTAAAATATGAGTCCGAAATCTTAGAATAACGCAAAGAGGCATGTAAAGACGTATCAATATATCATAACTAAAGTAATATTAATTGATAGATTAATAATCCATCACAAAAAGATAAATTTTAATATGTAAAAAAATATTTAAAAATTGGCCGTACAAACGAGTAAGCTTCTTTATCACACACATTAATTGTGATCAAAAACTTTTAAAGAAGAATGGGCGTCTTGTCCCAAGTATAGTAACACTATGAGTGATATCTTAAATGAAAGATCTCGGTACGGTACATTGTTCCATGAGAAAAACTCACTTAAAAATCTATTTCATCTTACATTGAACATATGATCGCAATGAATCTTATATAAAATTTCCGATATATTCATTTTTTTATTTTTAGTACCATAACACTATTATAACAACACTATTTTTATAACTTGCATCAATATAAAAATCGTTAATACAAATATTATAATTCATTTCATTTACATGCAAGCCTGTTGGCCGCTTCCTACCTCACTCGGTTCATATAAAGTACCTGTTTTGAGGTAGGTAGCCATAAGGTTCCATAAGTTAGAATATAAGTTGGAAGTAAGGTAACAAATTAAATTAAATGGTAAAAACAGAAAAATCAAAAGAAGAAAAATAGAAATAATAAGTAAATTGAACAAAGTAAATTTTTGATATAGACTAGAGATATGTAAGAAGTGAAAGAAAAGAAACAAGCAGTACAATACTCAAAAGATTATTAAAAAAAAGTATTTTTAAATTATCATACGAAAACAAAATAATCTTTTAATTTATTTTTAAAATATTAATGACAGAATTATATAAACATATGTGACGTGAGTATTGATGGCACCAGAAATAGGGAATGTCCATGGTAGACTTGGTGTGATCATGTAAACTAGGTACTGAAACATTATTAGAAGTCTCAACAATCAACGAGCTTGGATGAAAAGATGTGTGAATTTGGATGAGGCGTGAGTTTTGTATCAAAACAGAAGAGTGTGACGCTCCATACTCTCTGCCTACTACCGTGGGGAAATGGCGTGATGATAAGTTAACTGATTTTATTCGCATAACATGAAATTTTATGGACATCTTGAGACAAGGAAAAATAGCTTGGAGAAGCTTACTGTGGTGGACTGCGTCAAAGGACGAAGTGAATGATCTAAATCCCCATTCGTTGGACCGACCAAAAGTGATTTTTTTTTAAAAGTACTTCTCTAATGGCAACCCTTAGATCTGTGAAATGCTAAGAAAGTTGAGAGCTTTCGATCCATCATGATATGGAAACATATGTAACGAATATCATAGCATGAAATAGTTACAATGGTGAAGTATTTAAAGTGAGTTAAAATATTTAAATGTATGCTAATAGTAAGAAAATTAAATTAAAAAGTATGTTTTTCAAAAATAATATAAAGTAAGTTTACAGTTTGTGAACCGCTGAAATGGTGGACACTACGAACAACAGGTGCGGTTGGCACTAAAATATCCACAAACTGTTCGTAAAACCCTTTACAGGGAACCCAAAGGTAAAACACAGCCACTGCGTAAAAAAAGAAACAATAAGAATAATTAAATTTTATTTTTAATGTTGGCTTTGTGTGTAGACTAAAAACGATTGTTTTTTTCCATTAGCTTAAAATATATATAAAAATTACAATGTAACCCAAAACCGAAGCAGTAGTGATTTATAATTAAAAACATGTTCGTGCTGCTTTACATCAACGACTGAATATTTAATAATTTAAGTAAACGCGAAATTGAAAATTGTTCCGTTTCAAAAAATGTATTACGCAATTGTGTATCCGCTTTTATTAAATTTGAATAAAAAATTATTGTTCAAATTATAAACTTAAATTTAAATATGATCGCGAAAGCCTGATATATTTCATTACATTCTACATCTAACTTATTTTAAACTCGTGGTAATTTGTAAGCTTTCAAAATAAACTTATATTTCTTGATTAAAGGTTTATTCTGTTAAGAAATTACTAACATAAAAAAGCTCCACCACGTAGTCCTATCAAATGTGTAATAAAATAACATGCTTTTTATAATATATATAAATAAATAAATAAATGAATTAGGTCGTAGTTTTTCATTTAAATTTAAATCATGTTATTTTTTAGGTGGAAAATAAATTTTTTAACACCATAGACAAAAGTAAAATAAAATTGGCAAATTAATACGCAACCCCTATAGTAGAGAAATTATTTCTCGTATTTAAAAAAGAGTGCATCGTCATTATAATATTATAAATTGCGCCTAACTGTTTTGATAAAAACATTTAAAATTAAAAAGAGCTCGTCTTAATTGGTTATCTAATATTTAATTTAAACACTAGATATACTTATATTCATATATTATATAAAAATTAATTCAAAACCTTTCTGCTAAAAAAATACAATTTTCAAAATTTCAACCGCTACATGTGTCTAAAAGAGAATGACACTTTTATCATAGGACCAGTCAAGTTTGTATCATTTATACTTTAATTACGATTTTTTTTTCCGGTAAAAAAGGGTTAGGTGAAATATACACGTTACTCGGGAGATGTACTATTAATATTTATATAATAATGTAATAAGTTATAATTTTAAAATATTTAGATATGTATTAAAATATTGGTAGTATTGTGGTAAAGGGATCTATCGATTTTTTTAAATTTTTTATTCAAAAACATATTTTGACGTACTATCATCTTTATATAAATAAAATATCTTCACATAGTGTATAATGAGAAGAACCCTATTTAAACGATATACAATAGTAATAACTGAGGTATTCATTCGAGATATCACTCACATAATACAACATTTAACAATATACTCCTTCAAATTAATCTAAATGATTTAGTAAACACTTTTAATGACATTCAATTAATAGATATTAAAAATAAAGGGTTTAAAAAAACATAATTAGAACACGAGTGGATACCTGGTTAAATTACGAGTCGAAAATGTTCAAGGAATATGTACAAATTCTGCACCGTTATGGAAAATATTAAAGTTTGAAATTTTTACAAAACCATGTTAAGCTTTAACTCCGCACTTCGAAATAAATATTTGCGAAATGTATCCACTATTAATCTATTTTGTTGCTTCAGGCTCTAAATCATCTAACAAAAAATAGACTGGGTGCTTGAAATTCGATGACCTATAATTTATTATATTCAATAAAATATTTTAATTAATCGAAATAATCGCATAATCACGATTTTTTAAATGCTTGTATATCTGACACGGTTGAAATTAGACACACATCCCTTCAACATTTTCTACTCATAATTTAGTCAATAAAATATTATGGACTAGTTTTATTACATTCTATAAAATACATATATTGAAATTTACATAAAAACGGACAGTTTGCCAAGTACACGTATTCTAAGTGAAACATTTTTGCGTTTTTTTACTTCATGTTTTCATTTATAATGTCTAATTAATAGAAAAAAAAAACAATTTCCCAATACATTATTTTTATATTCAAACTACCACGCATTGGTAATGTTTTGTAAATCTAACAATCTATATTGTTTTTTTTTTTAATTAATTTTGTTTTTGAGAAACTGGTTGTGTCAAAGCCCTTCGCTACGAAGTGCCCGGCCGCTGGCCCGTCGGATGTATAGCAGTGATAAGGGATCCGAAATAAACCCGCTCTTTAAAACAAATGTCGTTCGATATTCGAAAACACATTTAGGTAGGTATATCTGAATTTATGGGACAAGAGTGATGGGCCCGTTTTACTTCGGCCAGGTCCTGCTGCCCAAGAAGCCGACTCCACCGCCTTTTTGGTCATTTTTCATTAATTATTCTCATTCTTTGGCCGCGACTTGTTATAGCGGGTGTAACACACCCAGTGCGCAATATTTACGGAGTAGATACGTTTTATAAAAATTTGAGTAGAGAATATATAAGCTGCGTACGCATAATCGCACGCATAATTTTGAGTAGCTTGTTGGTGTAGTGGTCAAGACGTTGACGCCTCGTTCCAGGACACCAGCAAGTTAATCCTATTTTCATAGCACAAATATTTAGCTTAATTTTAAAATAGTATTGATATTGATGTGACATGTATTTCGTGTACGCATCTCTATTTAAAAAAAAAAAATTTCAACCATATCAGAGATACAAAACGCGTTTTTTAAGTAAGCACCAGATTTTTTTTTAAAGGGTTATATGTGGGTTAACAATAATGGGTTAATTTCGCAAATATTTTTTTCGATATACTCGTACATAGACTTAAAGCTTATCATGATTTTGTAATAATCTCATAATATTTTCCGAAACGGTAAAGAATTTGTACGTAATCCTTAAACATTTGACACGTAATTTACCCATAAAATATTGTGACCGAGCCCAAATTATGACCAAATATTGTCTGTAACGCCCTGTATATAATACAATTTTTTTATCAACATTGTCATTAGCAATTGTGGAGTTATTCCATTATTAACATTATTAACATTGTAATCATCAACATTTTTAATGTTTTGAAAAGGTGTGATTGTATCATTATCATCATCTCTATTGGATGAAGGTCTCCCCAAGAGTCTCTCTTTTTGCTCTACCCATTGTTATTGTATGCCACGTATTTCCAAAAGAATTTAATGGTCATATCAGTCTAGCGAGTTTTATAATGGCCGATCGGATTATTGATTTTATCAATATTAGACCACGTTCATCCCCCGCGATAGATGTTGTCTCATCATTGCTATTTAATTTTTTTGTCGTAATCAATCGTCACCTTTGTTATCACCATCACGTGGATACGATAAATTGAGGATTAGTTATTACTTTTCGCCACTGCCATCCATCATCGAGGTCTTCTCCGTGGTCACGTAGAAGACCGTCCGACGATTGTTCGAGCGATGTGCCCAGCTTATTACCATTTCATATTCTTGGCGCGGTACGTGTAACAATACATCATATGTATATGCCTATTAATTAAAATCCCTAAAAATGTAAACGGCGTAAAAGGTAAAAGATTATCTAGAATTTTCCAAATCCAGTTAGGATAATGTTCCCTGCATTACATTTACTTACTATATTCGTTATAAATTCAGCGAAACCGAAATAAATTAATCAGTTTTACGGGCGAGAGATATAAATCTACATAATTATCTAGAAATTTCACTCAAAATGAGATTTCTTTTATTGCGTTTTTATTAACATTCACTCATTACCTAGCGATTATCTCATTAATTTTTCGCATACATTTACCATATAGGCTTAATTATAGACGAAACTGTATGACGGGAGGCGTGGATTGTTAATAAAAAAAACAATTTATTTAATTTAATGTACACAATGGTTCACCGCGCGCTCCATATGAATCAACCAATTAGCCGACATAAGGTACTATGCGCATTTTCCCAGTACAACTTAATTTTCATAAATTATACGCGAAGGTTTTACCTCACATCCAGAAATGTATTTCACGGAAAACACTTGATTGCACCCTTGCAAAGTAATAAAAATTATATTTACACATAACTAACTATAATATTTGATCAAAGGAGAATCGCTTGTGATGTCAGTTGAAGCTATCGTTCATATGTAATTTAAATTGTTAATTAATTATTTACTAGTGTTTAAACATAGGACGGGTTTCAAATTTAACATAGGATGGTTGGCTTAATAGAAAACTTCGGCTGCACATCTAGTATGCATTTGTCTTTAAGTCTTGCGCGTCTTTCAACATTTCCTCTAAGCAGGTAGGTAACTTTGCTAGTTCTTAATTTTGCTCTTTCTCTATCTGAGCATCGTTTTTTTGTTTCAATTGTTTTAATTATTCGACAATAGATATCCTACTTGACTAAACTCTATTGAAAAAATGTACCTTCTGAACCAAACTTTTACTTTCATTTAATGAAATATACGAATGTGCCATTTAATTTTTATTTGTGATGAACGGAAGGACAATAAGGTTTTTTTCACATGAAGAATAGCATTTTAATTCATGGACACCCAAAAGTAGGTACCATAATTATCTCCAAAAATAAATAAAATTAGCACTCTTATGTTATATTAGGTTAGGGTAGACATCGTGTGCGTGTGTGTGCGTGTTATGTGTACAGTTTATTGGTAATGTAAGAATGAATTAAAGTTAATTACATTTATAATATCGTTTGTTAGAAAACGCTTTCGTAGTACTTGTACTTTATGTAAGTAGATACTAAGTACGCATTTTTTTTATTCAAAATTATTAGTGGGTACTGAATTTATAACGAAGTTGTTTAATGTATTCGTGCGTAATATTTTAATATGTAAATCGTATTATTTTTAAATTCTAATTATAATATGTTCTTAAATTATTTGAAAATGTGAGGCGGTTTTCATTATTAACGATAACATTATTATTGTGAAAAATTTATGTGTACTAAATAATAAATAAAAAATAATACCTACCGGAACGTGAAAGGAAATATTAGAATTTCTAAAATGTATAAAAATTTATTTTAAATGTTTATGGATACCGAATAAAATATGTAGTCACTAAAGTGACTAGTGTGACGTGTTTATTTTTGTGTGATTACTCTGATATAAAAGTTAATCTATCAATATTGTGTATCTTATGGAAATATTATATTTGCATTTATTTTTTTCAATGTTGAAGGAGTTGACTTAAACATGTTACTGTTTTGAAAGACATGGTGTCGAGAGTTGAGAGATTATCGTGAAGAGTAAGTGCACGCAGTTAACCTCAGAAATAGTTACCACTCGCGTCGCGCTGTAAACACCGCCTGGGAGCGCGCCGCGCCACAAAATCGCGAAAGCCTTGTGGCAAAAACCACGGCCATTGTCTTTATTCAATTTTTCCGGTTTCCTTCGCGCGACCACTCGCTGTCGAGCCGCAAACAATGCCTCCGTAATGGCTGCCGATATTTATTCTAGAAATAAATCGGCAGCCGACCCTCTCCCGAGGTAACAAACCAGCCAGGAGCGAATCGAGACAATGGCCGTCATGTCTTCTTTTTTGTCTCTTCCCGCGCGATGGGTCCTGCCCACCGCGACCCGCGCCCCCCCACTCTCACCCCCCCTCAGCCGAGCGGGTCGCGATCGCAGTAAACAAAACATTTCTACCTAACTCTATAAATTATTTAATAAATTTATACCTACAAATGTCACTATCTTCTTCTACTTGTGCCCTATCCATTCAACGAAGGCTATCATCACTTTGTTTAAAGCTCTACAGTAGATTAGTCTAGTCAGTGCCTCAGGTCTTCGGCCATGTTGTTCTCCTTCTTTAATAATAATAGTTTGTATAGCGCCATTTTCGTAAAATATTTCGCTTCAAGGGCGCTTTACATATAAACTGTTTATAATTCTACAATTATTATTTTTTTAAGATTAAAAATGGTTATTTTCACTTATGGAAATTACATTTTGAAAAGGTGTGTTTTTAGTTTCTTCTTAAGTAAAGTCTCTGATGCACCGTTTTTTATGACGGAGGGTAAAGAGTTCTACGCTTGTAGGCCTGCCACCGCAATTGCAAATTTAGATTTCTGGCAAAGGTTGGCGGTTCTACAACCAGCGGCTGAAGTAGTTCAAATTGTTTGGGATGCAAAGTTCTTGAAGATACAAAGGCCATGTTGTATGTCGCCTTGTACATCAACCAGCGCAATTTAAATTCAACTCTTTCAGGGAATCAGAGCCAATGTAGCTGATGTAAATTGGTTGTTATATGGAAGAATTTGGAAACTCCACATATTATCCGTGCAGCCGCATTCAGAATAGATTGTAATTTATTCAGCTGAAATATTGGCAGGCCAGCAAAGATGCTGATACAATAGTCCACATGTGACACCAAAATGGGTAGACGGCCTGCTTCAAGAGGAAGATGTCTCCGAATACTTTTAACCCGTCTCAGTTGATGTCAGCATGCACTGGCAGTTTTACTGATTTGTATTTTCATTGAAAGATATGAATCAATGTGCACGCCCAACAAGCCTCGACTTTCAGCAATCTTTCCCTGCATTGTGGGGTGCAAGACCTCGTACTTCTTCAGATGTCTCACTATATAGGCGAGATATTCAAGATTCCGGATTTTTAATATTTTAAATACTTATTTTTCTTTTTTCATCCGAACCATAACATCTTCATTCGTAGCTTTATCCATCCAGCATTAAGCATTATTCTGTAGATTCACATTTCAAATGTTTCAAGTCCCCTTTTTATTTCTTCGGTAAGTGACCATGCTTCTAGTGCATAAAATAAAATCGAGAACACATAGCATCTGATCATTCTCATTCGTAATCCAAGGTTGAAATCATGACTGCAGAACATATTTTACATGCGGATAAAGGTTGCACGAGCTTGCTCAATGCGAGATTTGATATCACTGTCATCCAAGAATTAATAATTAAAAATTAAAGAAACTTCTGGCAAGAACTGTGCGATTCTCTTGATACATACATAAAATTTATTTTAAAAAAAATATTAAATCCCTAAATATAGTAAACAAAACTGGTCACTCCCAAAATTGTTTCTCGGATAATATTAAATTCATGTGCTTGTCCGACTAACGAGATCATCAGAATTTGCAAAACAAATTATATTTATCTTCTCTACCAAGAATGTTTAATTACTCATTCAATATTGGTAATGTGAATATTTTCTGAATCTTTATGCTAGATACAGGCTCAGTTTCAGTGTTCACCATAATTGATCGATGAGACTTTAATCACTGAAAGCCAGTAAAGGTAAGTTTTTAGTGCATGCTTTATTTGAGTCTCCAAAAGTAATCTCATCGTGGACACGGGCCATAAAAGCTAAATTGTATTATACATGGTTATAAGGCATTTGAGCTTGTAATACATGCATTGATTTTCGATAGATTATTTCATTCTTCGCGCATACTGCCAGAAGAAATCATGGGTTCAGTTGAGAAAAAGCGAGCAAGAGGACGTTTTCCTAAAATATAGATAGACCAAATGAATTAACAGAGTTCTCTTGAAATGCTGAAGTCAACGTGGCTCAAGACTGGGAGGAATGGAGACATATTGTGTATCAAGTTCCATACGGATTAAGGGACCACAATATACTAAAATCTAATACTCAATTTTACCATTATGCCGTCTCTCCTTTAATAGGGAGGATGGAGGTTGATAAGAAGGATTATTCGGTATTTATGACAGAACCAGATTGCTGATCGCCGTGCACGTGTAGATGTTTCATGAGGTCTACTATACTTATCAGTCCCTCTTCCTCTCTTTACACTTACCTCACAACTTTTTCTGTTTATTGTCTATGACTTTCAGACTTTCATCTTGCTCGTTGCACTGGTCTGATTATATTAATTACTGTTGCTATTATATGTTTTGGTTTTCTCGCGGCGCGTACCAAAACTTCTATTGTGTTCAGAGTGCTAGGTAAGTCGTGCTTTCTGGTTTGGCATTGAGCCCTTATTGTCTCCCCACCCCCTTGTGTAAATATTTTGTCTTGACAAACTGCAGAGTCGGATGCTGTCTATTCCGTGGATGTTGACGGAAAGCGAGTGAGTTTAAACGCTTCTGTCATCATGGATCAAGACCGGTAAGGATAGAAACGTATTGTACACTGACTTCCAGACAGATCAGGGGGCCACGATTTATTATACGTAGTAATATTAGAGGAAATAAAAGTCTATCTTCAATGACGTGTATATGGGCCTATAACTTTGGTTGCACCATAAGGTACCAGGGAATCATTAAAAAATTGGTAGTCCAAGGTAGGTGTAAAGTTCTCGCACACTGAATATATCTCATGAAGGCATCTTTCAACAGCCCACCAAGAACGCACCAGAATTGCGATACATCAAGTTAAATGATGCTAAATAATTTTCTCCATAGTGAGGCATTTCATCTGAAGGATGATTAATAGTGCCAATGAGTACTCGCGAATGATAGAAGTAAAACGAAGAAAAAAAATAAGAATACTTCAATATATTTAATTTAAAAATTAAATGTGTCCACAAAATATTATTGAATTATATTACCATATTTAGTACATACGTACGTTGTTATAATCGAATAAATTTTTTATTGAACACATTAGAAGTAGGTATCTACCAAGGTTATATACGATCTACTTTTTAAAAAAAAATGGAACATCTGGGAGGAATATCTTTTCATATCCATTCAAGTGACAAAGCACCAAACGATTACAGAATTATTTTATTTGAAATACGCGTGCATTTGAATTGCGTTATTAAAAGTGTGACCGACGTACAAACGACGAGCATTATTTTAATTGCATTTGTTTAGTGTGTGATTGTAATGTACTAAAACAAACAATAATTATCAATGAATATATATTTACGTAAGTAAGCTTAACCTAGAGATATTAAAAATACGTTCGTTTTTGCCTTGTTCGCATCTCATAGACCTGGCCATTTAATCTTACAGCCACAAATGATGACACTACTGAAACCGCCACATCCAGAAAGTCATAGATATAGATGGGGGAAGCGTAATGTAATTATTAATATACATACATATTACGTATCGTTATGGCAAGCATTTAATAATATTTATTTCAACTCTATAAGGTCCGGGTATGTAACAATTGGCGAAACAGCTATTAAAGCGTTAAGACGTCGCAAACACTTGGCGGTATTTGAGGGGAGGCACGATCATCTCCAGCTTCCACTGAGATGACCGACTCATCTCGGATTAAATGTCGAGATTCAACTTTTTTATGTCCGCACAGCCACGCCTGACATCTCATTGAATCTTGTTTCATTTGAGTTGACTGCTGTCCATTATAGTTAATTTTATGTCATAATGTTGCATTAATTAATTTAAAAATCTAGAAAAGGCACGAAGTATTTCATAGAATAATTTTTTTGCATTTATTTATTTTAAAATATGAGATTACCGACAGGTTGCTAATATAATACATCTTTTGATGAATCCACATGTTTGTCGATTCAAACGTGCTTCGTATCAGTACCGTAGAGTAAAACAACCAACTAGTGTTAACTATCTTTTCCCTCAAATCTCTAAGACTAAAGCAAGGTTTCATTCTAATATCTTAAAGTTCTTGATTCTTTTGGTAGTAATACTCATACCGGGTACTGAATGAGATCACCTTTGACTTTATACTCAGACTGTAAAACAACATTATTTATCTTGCATTCGAGTCATTTTCATTCTTCTTTTGAAATTGCCAAGTTTATTACCGTACATAAATGTCAGCGCTAACAATCGATAGTGAAAGCATTATCGTCATTTCTATCTACTGCTAGATGAAGGTCTCCCCGAGTGTGTTTCATTTTTCTCTGTCCATTATTATTCGCTGCCACTTTATCAGCCCAGCGGATTTTAGGATGGCTCGTTGGCTTCTTAATTTACTCGAATACCATTGGATGACTGACACCCGAGTGATGTGGTCTGCCCGTCTGTGTTGTCATCATCATCATCATCACCACGTGATTACAATCCATTTAGGATCTTTTGCCTTCTTCGCCACAGCCAGCTATTGTCAGTTTTTCAACCGTGAACGTTTTTTTGCATCTTCAATATTATCTCATCATCTTCATCAAGGCATTCATCGGACATGTCCAGCCCTGCGTAACTGAGAAATCTTTGGTATAGCCAGCATTTCTGATTCTTCATATGTATAATGTAATTGTAATTTGTATATTCACCTAATTCTCCGCCACGCCGATATCTTCCTCTCTTAGATATTCAGCAAGTTTTATTCTGACAGGATTGTGATTTACGTTTCGTTGCCGTATAATATAATGAATCTGAGAGTTAAAAAATGCTCACATTTTCACAGCCATTCAGAATCTTCTGTATAAAGATTTTTGAGCTAATCCATTGCGAGATCTATATTAGAGCTAACATACCTGATGATGGATTCTGTAATGGTTCCGAAACTTTATCCAGAAAGGTCAGATGTACGCGCCCAAAAAATTCTACACGAAAGGTTTGAAAATAGTTTTTAATTGCAAAATCAGCGCATCATTTATTTATTTCTAACTCTAAATGCAGTTGTCTTTTACACACTGTGTTAGATTATTAACAATGAGGGGTGACTCAGGACCGTTCTATGAGTAAAAGCTACCATATCGGTACTACTCATTCGCCGCCATGTTGGAATTTTATTTAATGCTACACCCGCTTTAATGCTAATGATAAAATGCACCCTTCACTTTCCTCCGGCAACAAATATATTTATTAATTTATTAACAATAAAATATTTGCTATTCTTGATGTTAACTAATCATTCAAAATCGATGTTAGGTAGTTGCAATGTCAGTTGTTGCTTTTGCCTGCAGCTATTTATATTAGGATTCAACCAATAATAGTCTTCGTTACACTGAAATTTAAATGGCCAACAGCATGGGAACTAGCTTCACATATATGAAAATAAAACATTTATTTTTTGATCTACTCGTTTAATTTACTTGAGACGCGTTTCGCTTTGTAAGGGCATTATCAATATGATACATAACAACTTAACAACACTTATGACACTTGAATATCATGGGTAATTTGTAGAAAAGGACAGCTATATAATTTTACAAACTAAGAAGACAATACGGTAAGAGAGACTGAATATTTATCTTCAGAATTCCAATGAATAATGTTGTATAGCTGTCCCCCATTATAGTTATAAATATAAGTCGTTGAGTTGGATTTTTAGATTAATAATGCACTTACAAGACGAAACGCGTCTCAAGTAAATTAAACAAGTAGAAGCAAAAAGTGTTTTATTTTCTCATATATGACTATGGATTTATACAAATTCACGTCGAAAACAGTAAATATGGAAACTAGCTTATTTTTGGAAAAATTATAGGGATATGCATAAATAAAGTTTCTACCAATTTTTCTTCATATTCTCGTATCCACGCGATTTTTGTCCTATCACAGTTTAATACCTAACACATGTTCATCTTTCCGTGCTACTATAGGTTATTGAATCACTCTGTTGTTGATTATACATGTCCTAGTCAATATTAACGAATCATATGTAGATACACATTTGACTACTCATCTAACTGCCTACACACTGGCGCCACGACCCATGCGCCGCTCTTATATACATTTTTTTGACATTCAACGACAGGTGTAAGCCAAGGCCTTCGGTCGGGCCGAATGTCAAGAATAAACGGCTGACATGTCTCCTCAATCAAATGACTACCGTCGAAGCCCCGAGTCAGCGCCGAGACAATGGCCAACTCCCGCCTTAAGACAAGTGGGTTTTTTGTTCCGCCGAGTTCTGAAAATGCAGCTTTGTTCTGCCATCGGCCGTATTTTGAGACTTTAATTCAATTGAAAATTTCAACAAAAGATTGCATTATTTAATACAATAATTTTTATCATTTTATTAAAAAAGTAACGTGCATAACTCATTCGTCTAAATTTAAAAAAATGTATTAATAAAATTTAAGAATCCCAGAAGGGCATAATAATGAAAATTATAATATAATTTGAAAGCAAACAATTTTTTTAGATAAATGTTAACAAGAAGTTAATGAATTGGCCTATGAAAATATAAATTATCGTGTTTTCCAATAATGATGAGCATTTTTTAAAAATAATAATTATATAACTAATACTAATAGAACGAATCAGATGATACATTTAAATTTTTTTTACCACCGGGATACGAACTTGGGACTTTTCTTTGTCGGGAAAATACATTATCGTTTCGCTACATTAACCATTTAAGATGACGACAATTTTAAGACTTATATGTAATATATTTATAAATGGTTGGTGCATCCATTACTTTATTTTTTAAACCTATCAACTAAATATTTGCAAAGAATCCCAAAACCTCAAAAAAATCAGCAATATAAACGAATAACTTGTAGAAAAAATCAATCGCGGCCACGGTGCAAAACAAAGTGATTTTAATTTGTCGTGAGTAGTTCAAAATTCGGTTGAAAATCGAATAAGTAGGTACTTCCTTAGAAAATGATTTTCAAACTTCATGTCCATTCAAATGGACAATATTGAATACGATGTACCTTCGTATTTTAAATAATCATTACATTTTATCATCATTAAATGAGGAATTATACAATACCGATGACAATATTTTCAAATCGCTCCTTTAGAAGTTGCTAGATCAAGAAGACTGCGTAGGCACACTATGCAAGATTTAAAAACCACCTTAACCTTATTATAAACTTTAAACGAGTATGTAAATGACCTGTAAACCGACAAATCTAAAGCGTTTTCATTTTAACATAACTGGAGTAAATCAATTCGGAAACTGTGCACATTATTTGTTAACTTAATGGGATCGGTTATTTTGAGCCTATTATTTATAATTTATGTCGTGTCAGTCGGTAAGGCAGAGCACGCCCACCTTGGCTAATATTATAACACCTCTAATGATCGCGCAATCACTTTTGGCATATCGGAGTGGAACTCCAGTGAGGTGTACACAAATCCAGTCATTCAACACCCGAAGGAAAATGATCATTAAAAGTTTGATAAACGTAGCCCCCGGCGACAGAATACAACCGTTAAAATATTGATTCAACAGTCTTAAAATTATATTGGTCTGATAATCTGATAGGAAGTTGTTGCTTCCATGGGTCAAGGTATCGATTCCCATCGTTATAGTATGTAATATTATCACACGGAACGCGTCACTACTTATTTGAAAATTTGTGCAATACCATTTACGGTGTCTCGTGTAGACTACTATAATAGTATTGTTGAATTCCACTATAACTGTATAGTAATTCATTATAAATATAATTAAAAAACAATTAACTTTGTTTAAACACATTTTAAAACCATTAATACAAAAAATAATATTGGAAATTTTCTAAAAAATGTTCAAGACAAAGATGATAAACTGACTCACTCTGGTATTTATAAATTGAAATGTAAAGACTGCTCCTCATTTTATGTAGGAAAAAAAATCGTAATTTTGATACTAGGATTAAGGAACCTGTGAGATGCTTTAATAATAATAATAATAATTTTTCTGAATTTTCTAATCGCATTATCGAAAATAACCATAGCTTCACAAACATACTTATGTATCTAAATATTTCTGTGGATTTTCATAAATAGTATTACGTGATCAATATTTATTATGTTAGTTATATTAAGTTTACACTGTCAAAATCTCTCAATAAAAAAATAAAAATATTGATGTCACCAGAAATAGAGAATATTGTGGATATGTGGTAAGATCAGGTATATCTTAAATTGGAAAATGGTCCTGTTAGAAACCTGAATAATTAAGAACGATATTAAAAGATTATTCAAATATAAAATGCGTATAATGAAACATCATTCACATGTCTGCATGACATCACAAGAAAATACATTAAATTATATTAAATGAATTAGGGTGGGTATTGGAACTGAATTATTCAATTGATGTACAATATGAACAAGGTTGTGTGTCCAGATATAAAAGTTATATCGCGATAACATCATATTTGGTTGTTATTTTCACTTGTTGATGGCATTACAATATTTGATTGTCGTTTACACTTGTTGGTGACACGACAATATTTGGTTGTCATTTGCACTTGTTGATGACACGACAACATTTGATTGACATTTGCACCTTTCGAAACTGTTCTCATGACAAAAATGTAATTTAGATGTGCGTTTACTATAAAGTTTACTTAATTTAAAATTGTTACACCATATACTAATTGGCATGTCAACTAATGATAGAATATAATAATAGTTTAAATCGTCTGCTTGTAATACACGCATCCAGAAATTAAATGTAAAACATTTTAATTGTACACAAATACAAGAGCCGATAGCTAGTATCTTTAGACGATAACACCGCCAAGTGAACCGTTGCTCTGTGGAGCCTTGAAAGCACTTTAACTGCACATATATCATTTTTAATTGTATTTCGTCATAATTTTATCGGAGTATTTCGCACAAATATTTACAGTTACAAGCACGTGGATGCGGACCAGAGCCGGACGCTGACCTCTGAGGCTTTCTAAGAAACGATAAAAATAGTAATGCTTTTAAAGTTAAACTTCTTCGTAGGTGCGTACCTACATAAACTTCTAACACGAACACAGCTAGATTCCAATGTTTCGTTTAATTTTGAAACATGGTATACGCTTAAAAAATCTTTTGTGCAATTTTAAGAGTCAATCCTATTATTTGTACACTGGGGGAGAAAATAATAAAAACATTTCTAAACCAGTATAAGGTATAAATAAGTCGACAGAATTAATAATATATATTAACGAATGCTGCTTACTTCGGTCACATTCTTCGCAATGAAAAATATAATCTTGTACAACTAATGCGGGGGAGAAAAGACAATTATATTGGCTGTGTAACTTCAGAAAGGTTCAATGGCTAAAATATAGATGATCTTATACAGGATAAATTAATATGGTCGCCAACTTTCGACAGAAGATGGCACATTAAGAAGTCTTCATAAAAATTGTGTGAGTGCTATATATATTTTTTGTGCACTACGATGCCAAACCAAGTGTGCGCGCACACCAAGAGGGAACATTGCTTGTTTATTTATTTTATTTTAATGAATTAAGATCTTACCGAGGCTCGTTTGCGTCTCTTTGGACTTTATCCAGAAGTTTTATTTAAGTAATTACTTTTATCAGGCCTTTTTCTCTATCTTTCTTTCTTTATTCTTTCACTCGATTACATTTCTGAGAAATGTATTGAGAAATATAAAGAGAGAAGTTCATTATTAACAAACAATTCATTATTTTTTAGGTGACGTCAGAATTAAATTAATTCATTCATTTTATTACATTTGGAAATATTAATATGTATAAATATATATATTTTAAGCAAAACACATTATTATTGTGAAATTGATATTTTTAATGACAGATGGCTGTCTAATTCAAACAAGGTATAACATAGAGAGGAATGGAGGAATTTCCACGAGGCGACCAAGGCTGGTTCCCTGACGATTGATCCCTCGACACTCGATCCCCCGTCAGTTGATCCCTCGGACAGTTGATCCCTCTGCCGATTGATTACCCGGACAAGTGATCCCTATTACCTATTTATATTGGTAAATACCATCATACGTGAATAATAAATAGGGTGGGAGCAAATTTATAAATATATTGCTCTCGTACGAAATTGCATATAAATGAATTAATAATAAAAAGAAAATGGTATTTTACGAAACCGGTTGGTGTATTAAAGAAACTCAAGTGGTTAAAAACAAAGGTTAACAATCTATATTAGAATATAAGTATATTGATTAATTTTTAGATTTTTTTAATCATTTTTACTAAATCAAAAATAACGTATATAACATGAAATAACGAGCTAGAGCTACACTTGTGAGAATCCCACGAACCGGGGCTATATTTGGAAATATTCCATGAACCGGAACGGAGCGGCGTTTTCGAACCCAAATGGGATATTCTGAGCCTCGGATGCAACCAAATTCCTGCTACATCCGACAGTTATTTATGAGGTTTTATTTCCTTGGTTTTCCCTGCTTAAAGATAAAATCAGTCAAGACCCTAAATATCTGCAAAAACAGAATTGTCTCTTGTTTGTTATTTTAATATAAGTACCGGTTTTTTATACAATTGAATTGTAAGCATTGGTACTTGAAAAAAATGACGGTGGTATGGCGCGTGCTTCAAGTAGTCATGGTAAAGGTTCACCACAAACTTGGTGAAGTCATTGGTGTAGAACAATACTATTAACTCATCAAATTGCTGAGGAACGTGGCAAGAGATTTCAATACGGTTGAATGAATTTTGTAAACCAGTGATTGAAATGGAATACGAATCAAAAAATAAATATTAAAAATTAGTAACAAATTATGCTAGTTTATTTAGAATACTAGTTTATTTATTTAACATTTCTAAAATTCTTTATTAGTACACATCCAGAATGAAAAGTCTTTTTTATTAAAGATTCGGTTCTTATCTATCCTAGAGAAGCCTATGTGTTTAATAAGCCTATTTTTATTATATCTTTGTTAATTTAGATTTATATTCGTCATTATAAATTGACGTACGTCCCCCAGAAACTGTCATTTTTGTGGATTCCCTGTTATCCGAACATTCATCATATTTCATAGAAGTGACACGATCTCTTTACATTATGTTGTACTGAACTCAAAGAAATACATTTGTAAAATGTTACAAATGAATTTCATTCGTATTTTAAAAGATTATAATTTCGCTCAAATTTGCCTCCAAAGAAAGCATTAGCCGCAAATGTAGACTCAATAAAATAATTTTTTATTTATTATAAATTATTTAATTTTTTATTTGACATTTGGAAGAGAAACATTCGTTTAAGACGGGACTATTTCTGGGTAAATGAGTTAAGAAGTGAAAGGAATTTATTTACCCATATTTCTAAGAGACGTAACAATAAAACGACAGACAGATATGTTTAGAATTCATTTCAAAATGCAAGAACGTTATAATATCACATTCTCTTGCATAGATATGTGATTTTTATTATGTAATGATTTAACATACCTAAGAAGAGTGTTAGCTGTCCGTTCGATGGAGCGGTAGATGTGTGAGAAGGGCTGAGAGAATTAGCGATCGTTGGGGGAGGCCTGCATCCAGCAGTACAGATGATGATGATGATCATTCCAAGAAATTAATCTGAATTTTGTGGGTTTTTTTTACACTAAAAGCTGAGCGTTGATAAAAACAGAACAAATAGTTTCACTGACTTACTTCTGACGGCTGGCAAATTCTAAGCAGCTGGCCAACATATATTTTTGGATAACCTTGGCACAGTCATTGTTTCTCAAATACAATGGGCAAGTTATGTCAATTCTCCATAGTGTGTACTATTGCAGTCAGAATAAGCTACGTTGTGTAAACTTTGTTGAATACCTTTATGGTAGATTTGCAAGAGAAAAACCCTAAGGATTGTTGCTTAGTGGGATCTACCTCAAGGTAAGACTAGATGCCTGTCTCTGATAACCGCTATGCTATTTTCTAAAATCTTCTAAAATTAAAGTCTATAGCAATTTCATATATAGTGAAACATAGGGCGACATCTAGCGACAGCTTTGTGAGCCGTCATAGCGGCGTGCGTAGCACGCCGCGAGTCGATAGTCTATATTATACGTTTTTGTATCTGCTGTTGTATAATAAATTCAATGTATCACACGTAACTACGTGCTCCTCTATTTACACCAATACTTATTTCTCACATACAAACCAAGGTGAATATAGAAACATAATGAATATGAATGACGGACCGACTGTGGAAACAGACCAAAGTATAATACTTTCTAACGAATATCTAACTCGAAATATACGATGATGGGAAAAAAAACTTTGATTTTGGAAATCAAAGGGTGGGTCATCCCGTAACTCGTTGGACCGACGACATAAAAAATATTCCAGGTAATAGGTTGAGAGGGATGACGATCATTAATAGAGGCATTTATCAAATAGTAGAATTGACGGGAATTGAAAGACAAGTAAAGTTTTTGGATCTGCGTCTACAGACCTACACAGAAAGCATGTAAAGAAATGTTTAATGGCTGGCTCCCTAGCTTGTTAAAAATAAAACAATGTACATTTTATACATTATTTCATATTTTATACATCGACCCCTTAGAATAACAAAGTTCTAACCAACATTGTGGGCTAATTTTAGTTATTACGTGAAAAGGGTTCCAAATGCATTATGCCTTATTTCTTTCATATACACCGACTCTATTTAACGGATATTAAAAGAAATATCAAGACCTGAAAGTTCCAACTGCATCAGTTATTTATTTAAATTTATGGATCATTATTGTTAACTTACAATGTTTTTTTATTTTTATTTTCCCTCATCTCACAGTGGTCATTGATAATACTGAAAATAAGTTAAGACCTTAAAACTAATCATATTTGTATACTCTAAACTAAATATACATGAATATGTGTTGAAATTTAATTAACACTTTTGAGCTCATTATCTCAAAACAGTGTCAGTGTCAGATGGAACCTTGTTATTCTGAAGGGTCGACGTGTCATTTTACGACTTACATACTAGCAAAAGCTTCAAGATATCGTGCAAAATGATGATTCTTCTACATATATATTTAACTTCAAATGCAGGATGCCTGCCATTGTACATATTCTGTGTTAAAACAATTCTTAATATCTTATGTTTCAGAATATTTCTTGAATGAATTTTCAATATTAAATTTGCTGGGAAACAAAGCGTTGTATGATATTAACTTATAAAATAATTTGTAAACATAAAGAAACAAAATTGATTAGTTTCGCAACGAACCGCTGCAAAATACCTTTTTTTTTAAACATAATACAATACAATTAAACTGAAAAAGAAAGTGAGAGAGTTGAATACAAACGGGAAAAATGCGTGTAGCTGAGATGGACTGGTGTAGTTAAAAATGATTATATTCTTGGTTCTTAGCGTAAAAAAATAAATGAGATAATTAGATAAACTCGGAAGACCGTTAGAAGATGATAGGAAAGACCACGAGCAACATGGATAGCTTCATTTATGATTTTAAAGGTTTGATTATGACCAAGGGTGCAACCTATAAGATAAGAAAGTGGAGCAGAATGATTAAGGTAACAGATCTCAGATAAAGCAAGGATAAAGAAGATTCTGGTGCAATATGTACCACCACTCAATAATAAAACATTATTTAATACTATCTATTATACATATCTGGTTTTTAGCAGATAAATTTAATTGAGTATTGATGTAATATGACATATCATGTGTAGGGTAATACATTTTTTGGATATTAATTAAATTTATTAATTATAAATATATACAATAATATAATTACAACTTCATAATAAGAATGTGTTCTGCTTAATAACATTTTTTGGTGTTAACAAAATAAATATATTCACGCACCAACTTTGGTGAGTGACCGAAGACAGCTCGCGACTTGTCGTGTGGTTGCGGTTGCGATCTTCGAGGGTATCCGGTGTAGCGAGCCACGCATGGGCGTGCGCTAAAGTCATAATTCGGGAAAAAAATACCAAGGCCCGTGCTTCAGTAGAGAAAATTTAAAAAAAATACCTCCGCCGTTCGCCTTCGAGTAGATTGATATTTTTTACCACCCATTACTGACCAACCGATCGGAACGAGAAGTGAACAGAAACCTAGTACACATTGAACTGTTGTAATAATTTATAGGTATGTTTAGATACCACGCCACCGTTAAATGCAATAAACATATAATTTACAGTAATTTAATTCATAAATGTACAAGGCGTTCAAGAAACGAATTAATTATTAAGTCATATACTTGCAAGTATATTATTAATGAAAATATTAATGATTTAGTATTGAAACAATTTAATTATAATATTAAAATCATTATTACAGGTATTACAAGACATTTATGACATAAAATCTTTCTTTTTCTTTTTCTCAAACTATGTTTCAATAATGTTTTTGTTTTTGAATTAAAACATTGATCTTTGTAACTATCCAAAGTTTATAAAATTACAGGAGTTGCAGACCTTGTACGCAATTTTACATGGGAGTATACCTCACTACATTACGAAAATGTTCAGAGTATATACGAATTTTGTACTACGGAAAATACAATTATATTTACTAAATCGTGTAAAGCTTAAAGTCTAAGTATTTACTTACTTGGAAATAAATATTTGTTAAAGTGACTCATTATTATTTTTTATTTTTGCTTCAGGCCTTAAACCGTCTAACAAAAATTACTGGATATTTTTTTGTATTCAATATATCATTTTGAATCAATTGATCGAAATTTTCGCAATAACTACAACTTTTTTTATATGCTTATATCTATGACGTTAATGAGTTAGGCACATGCAACTTGTTATAACAAGTGGTTATATAACTCCACGTGTATACAATTATTTATAATTTCTATTTCAGTTATAAAACTTTAAAACCGAACTCTTTTTCAAAAAATAGAACTTTTGTCTGAACTTAACCCGGGACCTTTTTACAGCCATTAGAATTCTCTCCCAGCTGAGCTACATCTTTCTCTTTCTCTCTGATTCGATTATTAAATGAGGGAGGAATAAGGTAAAACAATGGCGTAAGTTTTTTTTTGGGGGAACATGGCGATATTGTTTTATTTTAACTTTGTATATAATTGTTTTAAGTAGTAGAAAAAAGTATTTTATATTTAATTAATTCTTTTTTTATTTGATTTTGTTGATCTTTTTATATTTATTTTTTATTTTTAGTGAAAGTTTTAAATCTTTTTATAATTTTATTCAATAAGTTTAAGAACAGGATAAAGAAGTGAAATAAGACAAAGATGATAGGAATCGGATGAGGGATCATATAGATCGAGGAAGTTTGTGGAAGGGCATGGAATGAAAATTAATTTAGAATAAAATTTAGAAGATAAATCGTGTATGTGTCGTTTGAGCGAGGGTATATTTGAGTCTCTGTGAACCATTGTATTTCTGACAAACCAATGTGAGTTTGTGATTCTTCTAAGGATATAGTTTTGTTAGGATTCTAAAATTTTTTTGTTACTTGAATCCCAGTTCGAATGCCGGCAGTAACAAAAATATTTTTTCGACTAATTGAATTTTCTTGTATATCTTTCTAATTGATGCATTTAATTTGTATTTAAAAAAAAACTTACCTGGTTATGAACAGCCGAGTTATATAAATAATAATTTTATTTTTAACACACGTTTTTACGGCCGTAAAGTAATTATCCGATTTATTCTAAGTTATTCTATCTTTCTCCGACCACATTTCCGCAGACTTTTTTATGTATTTGTTGTTTTGTGTGTTTTTTTATTAATTTACTAGAAAAATCTGATAAACTTAAGAAATACCTCCTAAGATTGCTAAATGATTTGTATTTTTTTAAACAATTAAAATTAATCGACGAGTCTAAAACATAAGTTGATTGTTTCTACTGGGTTTGAGGAGTTCATCTTATGGTTGAGAAGCTGTGGGCAATCTAGCCCGGCTAAGAATGACATTTCTTGTTCAAACATTATTTACTGCCGGTAGTGAAATAATGGTTATATCGATTATTTTTATGATTGAATATTTCATGATGCTAACTTTTATTGTGAGTCGAATCCGATTACGGTGACTCACCACATTCTTCGTGAGATCAGACGATGAATGAGAATAAATTATATTGGTCATGTCTGATGTCTTACTATTTGAAGAACACATCATTTCTGAGTTCGCAGGTGTAAAATTAGTTCAGTGTTAAGAGTCATTTCTGATTTAGTGACTACATCTAAATTCCCACTTCTTTGTCCATTTCTTCCTAATTAAAATATCACTTCTTATCATTAATTTTACTAAAATATTTGTTAACCCCTCATACACAAAATATTGTTTTTAGTTATTATTATATCAAACGTCCTATTTTAAGATTCTTGAGGGAGATTTCAACATAATGACTATTTGCCATTACTATGACTATAAGAATGAATATTTTGAACTGTTTGAATGATTTGTTAATCATCAATTAATGACAATTACAAATATTTCATCTCAATTCTTTGTTTTATTATGAGTGATATATTCAGTAACAAACATTTTTAACAACCAGTTCGCGCGAACCGATTTGAACCCATATGGAGACATCATTATTTATACAGCACCATGTAAGATGAAATAGATTTCATATAAAAATCTATGCATTTATTTTATAGATTTTACAACAAAATTTAATCGCGATAATTGTACATAAGTATGTATAAATAAATCTGGAGAAAATAAGAAAGAAAATTTTAGTGATTTTGATGAATTAATAATGTATAATGACTATGAAAAACGCTACTTACTGTTGAGAAATATTAAATATTATAACATTTTTTATTAAAAGAATCCGCGAATTTATAATATTTTTTAACCCAATCAAATAAAATCTAACGACAGTAAACTTAGACTTTCAATATTGTTTTTAACTAATATTAATATTTTATTCGCTCATTTTCAAATGGAAAACATCTGTAATTCTAAAACTCAAAACAACACAATACACTATAAATATATATATGTTATAAAGGAAGTCTCTTGATTATGATGCGTCTGTTGGTCTTGAAAAGGACAATTATTTTCCCAATGTTGTGATTAAATCTCATTAGCTGTCTTCAAGGGATGCCTTATCGATGAAATGTCGCTCTAAAATGATCGTGAAATACATACTTTCAGGCCGACAGTTCAGCGCTAAGAAAAATCATCAATCTTTACTTTGTATAATTATGGTGTTACCGATCTAATGTTTGGTATCTGGTAATTCTGTGACAAATGTCAGGTACTGAGAAATGTTTGATGTTAATGGATTTTCAATATTGTTGTCAGTGAGTTGGGTAATTTGTCTTCTAATGTTTTAATTAGGCCATGAGTTTGGAAGTGTAATACTGTCGTCTCTGTTATTCAAATTATTGTTGTGTATATATATATATATATATATATGTTTATATACCTAGATGCGATAGTTACAATTTTTCTACGCTTAACTTCAAGACTGTTATTGCGCAATCAAACAATGTTACAAAATTCGCAAAACGCAAAAAAAATAATAAAATGTGCAATACAATTAAACATTAACAATAGATAATTAACAATGCAAATACAAGAGCAAAATACGAGACGCTTTTAATGCTACTAATTAAAATGCTGATCAATTATTAAAATTTATGGTAATAAATACACAGATCGAATAAAACGCAAAGAAATAAAATTAATTTTTAAATAATACGTTTTGCAACTAGAAATTAAATATATTTAGAATCAATAAAACAGTGTATTTATTTAGTAAATTGGCAGTCTATTAGGATAGATTAAAAATATAACTAAATATTTGATGACTTTACAGTAGTGGTAAGAAATAAAAAAAAATAGTATGAAAAGGAAAAATGTATAAGTAATGCACTATAATAATGTGTTAAAAATATTATAATTTATGTCAAATAAATTAAATGTCTCCCTGACAATATTCCAAACGCAACTAACATTTAAATTAAAATTTTTATCATAAAAATTTCTCAGATAAATATTATATCGTCTCAGATAAGTATTATTTACTAGAAAATAATTTTACGCACCTGATGTATTAAGTAAGGATTTACTTATATAAGTTTAATGATGCATATATAATGATTTAATTAAGTGATCTCAATTAATACTGTGTAGCCTTAAAATTGGTAAAATTTCGTTTTGGTCGTTCAGATATGTTTATTCTGAATATTTCTCAATTTTACTTCAATCAATCGAAATACTATATAATATATACAATACATAAGATTTATAATGAGAAAATGAAAATAATATAATTTATATCACGATAATATATAAAATTACACCAAAATTTTCTTAAGCAGATTTTAAAATTAAACAATTTTGTTGTATAAGAATACAATGTGACATTTTTTCTAGCAGTAGGTATAGATTAAAAAGTCCACCGAATAGTGTGATCAAATCATATTTCAAACCATTACGTCATCCTGTAAAATCTCACCAAGGTTCGCTGTCATCGCCTCCAGATCCTTGGGCTTCCGTTTCCGGGGTCGTCCCTTCTGCCGCGGGGCGCCGGGGGTGGGGGTTGGTGCAGGGGCTGGGGTACCGGCGGCAGCGCCGTTGAAGAAGGGCGCAGGCATCATGTCGGGCGGCGCTCTTGGCACTCGCACACACTCGGTCATCGCTTCATAGTGCAACCTGCGAACAAATACCATTTTAACCTCTCTGACTTAAGGCGAGAATGATGTCATCCAGATCCTGATAATGAGGTTGAATGCTTAAAGATACATCACCTCAAAAATAGGCACTATACCTATAATTTTGCTTTATATTGGCTGGATTTTTTCTACCAATGAAGCAGTTATGAAGTGAGTCTTGAATATAATTCACATGAATATAGCACTTAAATTAATATTAAAATTAACACCAAAGCCTGTACTCAAGAAGACTCTTGTGACCAATGTTCATTAATTAAAAAAAAATACTATATCAAGTAAATAGGAATCATAATAGATAACAACTAAAATGGAAATAACATATTACTAATCTTACAAACAAAATAAGGAAAACTGCCTACATATTTTTAAGACTCAGAAACATCTTATTACTTACAAATCTAAAAATAATATATTACACGTCTGTACAGTCAAATTTGCAATACAGTATTATTGGATGGGGAGAAGAGTATAAAAATTCAATGTTACAATTAGAAATCACTCAAAAAATGATAACAAAAATTATTATAAAAAAAAAGACTTCAAGTATACAACTTTTCATTTGATTTGAACGTATCAAAAATAATAGTCATATACAAAAAAAAAATCAATAATCTAAATTGTTAAAATTAAAAATCAATTAAACTTTAGAAGCAAATTCAGTTTACAAGATTTAATAAAAAATATGTATACACAGACTAACTGAATCATAAATTATCTTGTACATACTCCTCAATACACAAGTGCATCTCTCATAGAGAAGAAATAAATGTTAAATGATATATATATATATATATATATATATATATTCTAAAATGTATTATATTTTCTATTTTAAAAAAAAAGTAGGTTGAGCAACGGTTAAGGGTGTCTTGCATATTTTCAGCATAAATAATTTTTCCTTACGGAAGTCTGAAAATATATAAACTGTAAAGGTTCCAGAGGCTGTTGGGTCCACATAGAATTTAAATAAAAGAAAATGGAGAAGTATTTCCTGACTAAATGATTTAACTATTCATAAAGAAATATCATAGTCTGGGAAGAATGAACAGAATGTTACACATTTCGCTATTTGAAACGCTTTGGTATTCATTGTTTTGAATTGTTTCTATGATGCTTTATACACGCGTCAATTCGTTATTATTAATAATCTTATCAGAATTAGTAACGTGTTCAATTATAACGAAGATTGGTAAGTGTGATGTAACGATTGAAAGTTTCAGTTCTAGTGTACCGGTGATTGCTCGCCGAATTACAAATAATTACAAACAAATATCAATCAGTTACGATTATTGATGCAGTCACAATGCTCAGAATCACGAAATTATTAATTAAGAAATTTGTAAATAATAATTATTTTTACATTCAATTTAATTAAGTACATTTTTAAAATATTCTAACCTGCAATAGATTGTCGAATCCCTCATGCCAAAGGTATCTCCTTTAGTAAGAGGGGTGTTGCAAAGTGCGCAGCAGAAGCAGTGGACGTGGAAGACCAGATCTCTGGCTCTCATCACCAACTCCGATGAGGATATGCCGGTCTGGCATCGCGCGCAACTTTTAGGTCCAAACAATCTGTGAACAAGAGAAAAATATCATTATTATCCATTTAAAACATAGTTCGGATCAAATATATAACTTATTTTGTTATTTTATTTTAACGTCTCTCTTAAAAAACGTCGATGGTGTTTTGATGTCTTCTAACGGTATTGACGTTTTGGAGGCATACAATAGATAAGAGGGTTGTTAAAGATGTTTTCTTTGGATGTTTGCTTTTCGAATTAGCAACACTTTTTACAACGACAGCCAATTAAGACAGCTGACAACTAATTTGTGTTCAGTTTGGTTTGCCATTATGAATAGACCTATGCTAGAACAACGCTTAGAAATTGTCCAAATTTATTTTTATTTCGTAACTCTCCGTGCTCTATGTCCATTTTACGGTTGATATAATCGTCCATCCGAGCAAATGATTCGAATAACCATGGATCATTTTCGCACCACACATACTCTAATTGATAATACGCATCCGCAAAGACATTGTACAGTGCGCACCGAAGAAGGTGTTGCTGTAGTGGAGCGTAGAATTGAGGAGGACTCGAATAAGTCGATTCGGTATCGAGAACACGATAGATCCATGTTTACTGACTTTTTCGTTCTCTAATTGAATGGCATTAATATGTAAGAGCTGTGGTTTCAACAAGATGGCGCAATATGCCCCACAATCAATCAATTGAAGGAAAAATTCAAAATATATTTCCAATAAAGCCAATACTATGGCCATTACCACGATTTTTATGAATTTTATTTCATTATAAAGTTCTATATCACTAAAAAAAAACACCTTTTAAAAGAGTATTGGAAAATCTGTTGGTGTCCTTGATTAGGTCGGATTATCGAAGATTCTCTTTCTGAGGCGTCCAAAAGCAGCACTTGCTGTGATGCGATAAACTGATACCATTTGAATAGTTATACAAAGTAATGTGAAGTTAATTAAATAAATTACCTAACCATAAACATACTTTAAAAAAATGAAAAAATGGAATGCAGACTATGTTTACCTTGCGAGTGTTTCTTAAGTATTATTATTATAGCTAATATTTTGCGATAACAACGTGTAATAGTGTGATATTTCCGGCAATTAAATATCACATTTTGAATAATTTCACGAAATAATTGTTTGCGTAATACGCGATGTAGATATTCAAACGTTATTCTGATTTTGTTCCGCTAATGAACTTTCAATTGTGATTTAAATACGAATGTGAGCCTATTCTGCTATGAATGGAATACCAGCTATCGCAAACTGTTTAATTATGTAAAATAGTTCACTAACAACGTCTAAAGCTCCGAGCAAAGCATTTATAACAGGAGTCGGTAAACCGCGACCCGGTTAATCGCGGCACTTTTTAGTTGGTCATTTCTTTTGTGTAATTTTTTTATACTGAACACTCCGATTTGCTAAATAAAGAATTCCTGTATATTTAAATAATTATTTGTTTTATTTTTGATAAACGGATTGTTAATGATCCTGATAGATAATCCTAGTAAGATATTGATGTATAGGGGAATAATATGTTTAACGGTTAAAACATTAAAAAAAGTTAATAAACGTTATACTGCAAAGTGACAATTGAGAAGAAATTTAAAAATAAAGGACAAAAGTGCGTGGATTTCAAGGTCAACGAAGTCTAATCACGCAACACGTGACAGTTCTTGTCGTTAAAGGCGAATATCAAAATAAATGTGCGATTAATAAATGTAAGGGTTGTGCGAAGGGCTGATATCTATTCACATAAAAACGTAAGTATCATGAAACAGTTGCAATAGAGTAATAGCTGGCACGACAGTGGGAAAATATCAATGTGTAGATATAAAGACTAGAAATACGCTCCGTGGAATATCAGAAGTCTGCAGCTGGAAATATCTATTAAAAACCAACCTGCAAAATGTTGGCGAATGCTCAGTAGACTGGACTATAGTGGCGATGACAAAAGAGACGGAACTCTATAGCGACTGACTTTCAAGTCACATAAAGCCGTTAAAAAAGAGAAACAAGAATCACGGAAATCTTCGCATAAATATTTGTGCCGAACAGAATACGAGCGCTCCTACCAGCGGCAGATAACGTGTTTACTTTTGGTTGCCCTGAAAATGGCATTTTATGTTTACATAGATTATTTATATATTATTAAAAATAACATTCATCAAATATATTGTGTATGTTTAAGCTCTATAGAAATAATAAATATCACACGCTGATTTTGCTGCTTTCCCACGATCCGTTATAGTATTAAAAATGACGCATGGGCGATTGACTCTGATTGGCGTTTCAACAGTTTCAACACGGAGAATTTATCTGTCAAGCTGTGTAACGTCTTAATACTTATTCACCTGTCTTGTTTTCTTTCAACCTTGCTGACTTTCTTGCTACAACCTTGATACGATAACTGATCACCCTGTGAAACTGATACCAGGCATCAGAAGTAAAAATCGGTGATTCATCCCTGCAAATACGGTTCTTGTTGCATATACACAATAACATTTATTTGAAATATACTTCTATAAAAATGTGGTGACCCTGCACGCGCTTCACAGGCATGTCAGTGTAGAAACTCACTTAACAACCATGTAAGGCTGAAACCCAACCAATCAGCAGACACCATATATCGTGACGGATATTGCCCAAGAATCTAGCGGCCACTTCTCCGCAGGCCTTTCTTTCTGCGACATCCCGAGCGAGTCATTCCAGCGTTCAACCACATACGCGCGTTTAACTGTATACTGCTTCGGTATAACTCATCCATCAATAAACATCAGCCCCAGACGTAAATGAAACATAAATACTTACACACGCACACGCACGTCTCACGCGTGTCATATACACGCGTTAGACTAGAATATGTTAGGCGCTTTAATCTCATATCCACAAAACATTCACAACTCCTACAAAAATATCATTAAATAGCATCACTGAAAAAAGGTTACCGATCCCGGAATTAAAGCATCGACTCGCCGGCATGCAGACGAGGGCACAGTGTAACAGGGGACCGGACGTCTCGTCTCCGGAGCCTGCAGCCGCCGCGGGACCGCAGTGATCTAGCCAGGCCAGATACTGAAACTTCGTGAGAATTTGCATTTGTAAATGCCTCAACAAAAGGAGACGCTCCGCAAATTGTGAGTGGATTTCCTATTTTGCCGCATAAGCAGACATTTGTCCACACATCTCATCATATATACACTGGATCTGGATAACCATGCTTGTGTTCGAAACCTAAATAGGGTGTTAAGTATTAAGTAATTTCTTAGTATTTTTGAACGCCTATTATTTTCACCTTTTCTGTCAAGGTGATCGATATCAAGTGCCTCTAATTTTTTTTTTGTAATACAAAATCTAACGTACAATACCATCTTCGATACTCCCGTAATATACTATGGTGTCAAATTTTCGAAATACGTCGGTTAAAAAGGTCAGATCACGCAGCAGATAATCCCAGAAAACTCTACACAAAGTATTTTAATATTTTGAATAATAATTTAGCTGTAAAATAATCCGATGAATAAAATATCACATTGCAGGGTAACAAAGCAGTTTATCATTATTTTGGTTTTGTTTATATTTATTTTCAAATCGACTTGTTCGCTGCCGCTTCTTTCAATCTTTCAAGTGGTCGACATTGATATTTTTCTGAGCTAGCACGAAAATATCATCTGCAAATCGTGCATTTAATCGTTCCATTATTTGAAAAACCCATCTACCTTATTTTTATTTTACTGGCTCTCCCTCGCATCTCTTGTGACCTGGACAGGGTAAATTTTTGCTGGACTGTGAACGAGTCTACGACTGCAACACATGAATGTGATGTCTATCCTTCCCTTTCGGGAGTATATGATTTATATAGCTTCTTTCTAGTTGCCTTCTAAATTTAATGTGATAACGAGTCTCACTTTTAACTGTGCAGGTATCTGGTACAATGATACAGGAGCCAACCTACGATATTATGATGATAATGTTAATAATGACTGAAATTTTTTTTAAATATGTAATTATGAGGAATCGAAACGAGAGTAAACAACTCTCAAAACGATTCGGGATAGGGTGTAAATAAAAATATATATATTCAGGATATATAGGTATATTTTATTAAAATATTCTTAAGATTTTACCAATGGGGCGGCATGGATTCTCATGAGCTAAAATATGTGTGGTATAAATAACAAACGCATCCATTTTTTCACACTTACAAATTTAAAAAAATACATTAATTAGCATCGTGCGAATCACGAAAATAAGTGGCACGAATAAATCAAAAGACTTGCCACAGAATAGCTTAAAAATTAAACAAATTAATTAATTTAAAAAAAAATAATGTAGATGGCTTTCAAATAATGGAACGACAAGTGTATTAATTTGAAAAATGTAACATATAGGTTCGAAAATTTGTCAAGAAAAATACTGGCGTTATAGCACAAAGGTAGTGCACTTCCCCGGATTGGAAATGAATATCCAGGTTCGAATCCCGGTGACGCAAAAACAATATTTTTCGACAAAATTGATTTTATATGTATATATTTATAATTAATACATTAATTTAGTATTTAAAAATTAAACATTTTAAAAATAATTCCCCCACCATGCATTATTTCACTTCAGATTGGAATTTATTTTATTGTGTATATTCATTTCAATACTCTGCTGAAACTGCAAATGTGTTTATTGAACTTTTGATGGTCATTATTTAAATATGGAATGCGACCGCGGAATGTGGGAAAGTGATTTCAAGTGTGTGAAGAAAAAAACAACCTTATTTGCCTTCCAAATCAGGCAGTACCACTAACACAATAACCATCAAAACCGCAATGATACCGCTTACAATATTAAAAATAAACGAGAATCATTCACTGACAAAAGTCATGTAATATATTAGATTTTATTTTGAGGCAAGTATCTATTTAAAAATTATTGTTATTTTTAAAATAATGTATTTAGGATTTCATTTTTTTTTAATTATTCTGAAAACATTTATTATGTTACACCAATTGAAAGCCTGTCAGAAACGATAGTATAAAATTGTTGGTAGGTATCTGCCTACATATTATTGAAAGTAGTATCTACCTAGGATGAATATGTAAAACTCTTTTTTCATACAACCAGACGATTATTGAATTATTGGATTAGATTAAAAGTATTACATTGTTACGTTTCTTGTCAATGTATTATTAAAAATATTGGCATGAAATTAAACTTAAAAGTGAATTATTTGTCATCGGTAGCAATATTAGCAGTATATAACAAAGATCTGGTGCTAACACTTATGCTTAAAAGTAATGTCTTAAATTAAAAAACAAGACTAAAATTAATCAATAAGGCTTGAATGTATAAAATATGTGTGGAATAAATAATGCATGATCGATATAATTAAGAAAGTATCGCCAGTTTAGACATGTCGGACGCACGGGTGGAGAGATGGTAATAAAAAAAAATATATGAATGGGTTCTCCTTTAAAAAAATAAGCTTAAACGTTAGTAATACCAAAAATTTTCGTAGTTTCGAAATTATGCATATTCGCCAGGACGGACGCACACTAATTGATCCATAAAATAAAATATGTCGAGCGGAGACGTCGTGTTGAAAATGTTTTTTATAATAAATATTAAAAACCAGCTGAAATACCCGGTGTTGCCCGGACTTTACAAAGAGTGAAGATCCTTTATTTAGTGGGATGATAGTTTAATTTTTAGAAATCAGAAGTAGACAGTAATTTTCCTTTTATTTGAACGTCAAGCGTGCTAAATTTCATCAAGAAGTACAAAAATTCTGTTTTAGTGTGGGTGGTTTTTCGAAATCTCGTGTAGACAGTGACCTTCCTTTTTTTTTGAAGGTCAAGTTTGCAAAATTTCATCAAGGTCGGATTAAAACTGTAGATTTGTATCAACAAACCAACAGACACTTTTCTTTATATATATAGATAGATAATGAAAACACTTTGTTTATACCTCTGTTTATTGATAAATCAACATGTATCAAGACAAATGGTGCCTTTTTTAGGATACAATGTACAATATAAATAAAAATACAAGCATAAACATGAACAAAACCATATTTTATTTTATTTTTTATTCCAACTTAATTTACATAATAATTTATATTTTTTTCCAAAGTGCTTAGCAGTTTTACGACAAGGGTGGCAAATATAAGTGGTGGTAATTAGTTACCCACTACTTATACTTGTTTTTGTCTATGCTTCCATTTTGAATTTTAGTATCCATCGTATTTTGCAATTATTGAAGAATTTAATTATTCATTTAAAGATAATTATAATTATGTCCAACCACAAAGTTAACTCTATAAACGCAAAATAATAAATCATAACATTTTAGTTATATTCTCGGAATAAATTAGCACCCTCCTCCTTGGCTGACAGATAGTTTAAAAACCAGTCGTGCGACCCTAAAATTAAAATACCTCTCGGTCCACGCCGCGGCTGTCCTCACGCCGCGTGGCCGCATGATCTTTGGGATCCTCTTCGGGTGTCTTTCTAACAAACAATTTGAGAACCCCCGCCGCGCCGCTGAGTTGGACCATTCAGCCTCTCGTATATTGATATCATCTCCCTCGTGGACCTCGTGACTCGGTGGGTGATCCAGAATAAATGACCTCTCGGAACTGTGGTCTAGACGCGGATGCAAATGTCGAAGAAAATACGACCTCAGCGCGCGAGGGCACGATACTTGGTAAACTGCTCGTCGCAACCGCAACGATCAGAAATTATATTTTTACCAACTGCAATTTTGTGTGGAATAAGAAAAATATTGTGCGTAGATGTGTACATAAAACGGTCGCATTACGAATGGTTTTTTCAATATCAATATTTTATATACCGATTTTTTAAATACCAGAATTTCGTTATTTAGAAGTTTGAAATATAATCAACTCATTTTTTATTAAAAAACTATAATAAATCCCACGTACACGTTAAATTTGGCAGTACATACTTAAATATTACAAATATATATTACAAAAAAAAAAAAAATTAATACTAAAATGTTGCCTTTGTAATTTCATTAAAACCAATATGAAATCTAAATCCTTGCTCGCCATTATCAAGTATATTATAGTATTCGCAACACTAATTAATGACGTAATTTATAAAGTTTTAATTTATAGATCTATATTTCATGGATTAAGCTTTCCCCAAAACAAACCACACGTAAATAAAACATCGATGTAATTAAAATTATTCCATCCTTATAAGTTAGCTGTCTACGAATAAAATGACATCTAGACGATATTTACGAATCGTTAATAGACAATTTATATGGTATGTAAGATGTATCCCTTACCGTAGACAGAAGAAAAGATAGCAGATGTCAATATACGATTTCGCTAAAATATGTATTTTTTTCTTACTCGTAATAAAGATAATGTTCACTTCATGTCAAATTGAATATATATTTACGTACTGTTATTGAATATATAAAAGATAAAACATTTAAGCAATCATAATCTAGAGACATTAAAAACAAGTTCGTTTTTACAGACCTGGCCGTTGAATCAAGCAATATACAGCCATAATGATACTACTGAAGCCACACCCAGAAAGTCATTGAAATAGATCGTGAAGCGTAACATTATTATGGATTATTAAAAATGCTCGAAATCGGATAGTATTCATACATATAACCGTATTCCCATTAATTTAAACTGGTGGAATTAAACGCCAGTCTTTAATATCCTGGATAAATCTTTTTATTTTTCACTTTGACACTTCATACACAAGCTCAGCATATATTTAAGCTTTTTAAATTACTGACTTATATTTGTATTATTGCTTATTATTTTTATATAAGTTGACTTGTGGCTTAATAATATTACATTTGTTTCATAATTACAATCTAATGTATATAATCTGACTAGATTACTAGAAACTGAATCAAATGCTTGAGCCCCACCATAGCAATGTAGGTCATTATAAGCCCATTTTATGAATATGCAAGTTTTAAAGGATATATCAATAAGTGCATAATTTATTCAAATAATCACAATATTTATGAGTATTTAAATGTGGAATACAATATATAGCTAATATCCGTCATGTCTCTATTCTAACTCTTATTAAATTATTATTCATGTAGTAGTTGCGGCTCTATTTCGCCGATTGTCAAATCTTGTTCTTAAGCTGTGAAATTATATGTGGATTATTGGTTAGGCTATTTCCTTCACAAAACACCAGAGAAAGTAGTTCCATTGCATGATCTTTATGGACAATTTTAGTAGTCAAAACGAGAAATGACAGTAACTGACTACTTAATTGATAACCAATACATCTATAAAACGTTTCCTCTCATACCACGATAACACATCTTGACGTTGACCATTGACCATTGACAGTTAACGCGGCTCTAGAAATATTTTCAAAGTACCAAGGTGTTTCAACTGTCAGAAAACATAATTGGAGCTTTCACTTTTTTTATTTTCATTGGAAATAAAACAAATATTTTTTTATAGAATAAATAGTACATATGGAAAAACAAGAGTAATTACTTTACTAGACGTGGTCAGTTCTAAAGCAATTACCTGAACAGTTTTTAAAAGTTGTAATTGTTTAGAGGTAAGAAAGTATAATGTTAAGTAAGTTACAAAAAGTTATGTGAAAAAAGTACAATCTGAAGTTATAAAATATTATTGAAAAAAGTTATAAAAATATTATTGTCTGTAATATACAATAGTTGGAGACAAAAATGTGGAGGTACTTAGGTTAGCACAAATGACAAAATAGTTTCATTTTCTACCCACATCAAGCAACCACTTTGTTATTTTTGGTTTGAAGTCGTTAATCACTTTAGACCCTTTAAGGTCTAGTGGGAATTTGTTAAATATGCGCGGAGCTCAAAATAAGAAAGATCGTTGAGCGAATTTGGTATTCAATTTCGGCACTGAAAACTTTCCTAGTTTTCTTTGGATCGGATCGTGGAAGTAAAGTTTTTTTTTTTAAATAATAGTTTTAAGATTGCTCTGGTAAAATGTTGTTTTAAATTACTTATATTCTAATACGTATCACATGGAGAAGAAAACATTATACCTACGTAGTAATTAAATGAGAGAAATATTCGAGTTAAACGTATATGAAAAGGAAAAACAAAAGAAAAAAAAAGGTTATAAAGACACATTATTTACATACTGCTCATCAATTTGGTTTTTAAATACTAGTATGTATCAATATCGGTGAACAATATCGTTAACTCGGCACGCTCTCACTTTATACTAGCGTAATCCAGAATTGGTTCGACTTTGTTGTGATCGTGATTTTCGTAATGGGATATGAAGTTTTCGAAATATGTATGCGAAATCTTTAATGTAGCGTTCTATAACTAAAACGTAAATGCTTTAAAATAACAGCTCCACAGAAAAATGGCATTTATTTTAAAACGATACCTCCTGTTGGGACACTCATTATAAAGTCAATGGTATGAAAAATGAGTTGGACATATTCACCAATATATTATTTTGACATAAAAATTTTTTACACCATATTTTTTTTTATTCTATGTACTACTAATATCATATAATTCTATCTGCGTTGTATGTCCATATTTTCAAAGTATTCGGCGTATTATTAAATTTTACAGCATTGACATCAGTCTAAAATTTCTACCAACTGAAGAAGAGGTTTGGTGGGTCCAAAAATTGTGTTCCAGGTAAGTGGTTTTATAACCAAGTACATACTTATTGTAACATTTCACAAATCTGTGTGTTTAGCGTTAAGGGTGATGCGGATGGGGGTGGGGTTAAAATGAATAAGAGAGGATCCCTTAACTCCAAACACACCATTAATTACTGTCTGAAAATGTTCCTAACTTTAGTTGAATTGTATTATTGATAACTCCCGAAAATGTTCTAACTTTTAATATAATAAAATATGGTGGAATAAAACAGTGTTTCAACTCAATTTTCAAAATAATCACAGAACTTCACAATGTTTCACCAAAAACCTTTGAACAGTTATAAATAATGTTCGAAAAACTTGTGAAATAAACGAAGACAATCGTAGACTTCCAAGTTACGGGTCGAGTGCCGTAAGGATTCATAAAAATAATTAATTCCACAACACGTTTTTAAACAAACCGTCTGAAGCGTATCAAGATAAGAATTTAAGGTGGATTTTAACCATCATAATGTGTAATTAAATACAAAATTGTCCATATCGGTAATGCATGAATATGCCAGCACGAAAAAATTCGCGTGTATTCCGAACGAATGATTTTTATTTCAAATATGAATTGAATATATCAATTAGAAAGATATACATATAAAACCAATTTTATCGAAAAATATTGTTGTTGCGCCACCCGGATTCGAACCTGGATCTTTTTTCAAAACTGGGAATGCGCATTATCCAAATAATGGAACGATTAAATGTATTAATATCAAAAAAGTAACATATAGGTTCGAAAATTTGTCGCTAAAAATATCGTCACTGTAGCATAGTTGTATAATGCACTTTCCTCGGTTTGGAAAGAAATCCAGGTTCGAATCCCGGTGGTATAACTACAATATTTTTCGATAACATTGATTTTATTTTTCTAATTAATACATTTAATTCATATTTCAAATATGACAGAACTATATTCTGAATAATGACTTATACCTATAACTTTACAATAATAATGTGTTCTCCTAATGAGTTTTATTTTATTTTATTTTAAAATAAACATACCTCAGGCGAGGTTAAAGGATTTTAAGAATGAAACGAATTCAAGAAAATATTTATTTTTTTATCAATTAATTTGATGTTTAAGAAATTTTATAGAATCGTATAGATGGATTCGACATTATGAGCGATCTAATACATACTTGTTCTAGTGCGGGTTCGCGTGTACACAAGTACATAAAAGTTTTCTCTCGAATCTCGGAGATTTGGCGATGAAAGTTGGAATGTGTGTGTTGCTCATTCTATTCCGCGTACAAAACACAATAGACAATGAAGCTTGCTCTGCATTAAATTATGTCCTACTGCCAGAAGTTTCAAAAAAGTAACATCTGTGTATACGCACCTTTATAAACGACAAACGAAATGGTAGATAAAACAATTCAAGAGTTTAGAATAAAAATTTCATCTTGTAATTTCGTTACAATCGGTTTCAAAAAAAAATACTGGCGTTGATAAGAATTTTTTATATTTTAAAAATAAATATTTTAGTATTTATTAATATAAATCCAGATTAGTTATCAGCGAGTTTCTTTTACATTTATAAATATATCATAAATTAATAATAGTGAGTATTTACATAAATTGAATAATAATTCAAAACGTTAATTTGATTACAAAATCTATTTTTGTAATTAAAGCACAATAATAACTTATTAAATGATATGATCTCAATAAATAAATCGTCTCAAATATATTATCACAAGAAATTGAAAAAAATCGTTTTTCTCTTTCGCGCGTGGACCACCCAAGGACAGACTGATCAGTATCCCCTGATGGACCGAATCCATTATCTCTCATCATTTCCTTTACTTATCTCTTTTATCTCCGCAGTTATCTGTACGTGGATCACTTCCTAATATCTCAATCATGACTGCAGCGATGAGTGCAACTGGCTAAACCCTGTTTCATGCCGGCTGAGGCACCGTTGATTTCTACCAACGCCAAGAGTTGTGGCTCCGACGAATAATGCAGCAGTACCCTTATTTAGACTGTAAAGTTATATAGTCAGGTACTAAATTAAGAAGTACACAAATGAATGAACAAATCTTAAAAAAAAAACATTTTGTTAGGTTTATATTATTTTAAAGTTGTTTTTTTAAGAGGTTTGTTTTTTGAATTGGCAACACTTTTACAGCGACAGTCAATTTGATAGCTGATAGCTGATTTGTGCTCAGTTTGGTTTGCTATTTCACTATGAATAGATTTAAGCCAAATTGTGTAATTTTATTTCGAAAATTATGGTCCAGGTCGCGCTTACTCTGTGCTACGTCCATTTTACGGTCGACATAATCGTCCATCCGAGCAATTAATTCGAATAACCATGGATAGTTTTCACAAAGCACATACTCTAATTGAAGCTGTTTCTTCAAAAATGATGCCGGCCAGAACGTTACAGTCAATGGAGAGCGCTATAGATCCATAATTACTAACTTTTTCGTTCCCCAATTGAATGACATTAATGTGGAATAGCTGTATTTTCAACAAGACAACTCAACATACCACATAAAAAACAAGAAAGGAAACAAATGAACCTGTGAATTGGCCTCCAAGATTGTATGATTTAACACTTTAGGATTATACGATATACGATCCCAGCTGCTCCAAAAAGTGGTCGAGAATTAGACTTCCAGATTGTGCTTTATTCGAGTCAATCGAGACGCCAATATGCGCGAAATCATATAAAGTCATGACCATTACTACGGTTTTTATGTGTTTCATTTCATTTTAAAGGTCTGTACCTCTAAAAAACATCCTTTAAAATATAATACCTCTTCATGTAAAAATAAACTTATCTTATTTAAAAACAATTTTTTACTAATTGGCAAAAGTGCTTCTTATTCTTATTCTTCTTTTTCTTCTATCAAAGGTTTGCGATCAAATTGCAGTACGCTGATTATTTTGTGATCTACGGTTCTTTGGATATTGATCTGCTTTTTGAGGTTTCGAAGCCAAGATAACCTATTTTTCCTATGCCTCTGTCTTTTTCTGCGTAATGAGTTGCAAGAGATTATATTTATCATTGCGAAGAAGATATTAAAAGTATGCAACTTTCCTTCGTTTGGTAGATGTTATTAGTTCTCTTGAATTGTTCGTGTGTACTTATTTATTAGTAATGAGGTCAGCCCAGGAGATCTTCAGCTTACGTCGCCTTTTAATGGTGGATTCATTTAAAATTCAGACTTCGACTCTATAGAGCAGCACGGATATGACATAGCTTTTTATTGCCCTTCAACAGATCCTCAGACATTGCAGAAGAGGTTTTTATTTTAGAAAAAGTGCTTTTCGATATCTCAACTCTTATTTTGATTTCGAAATCTGGGTCCCAATCCTCCTATAGCCAGCAGCCAAGGTAGACACGCCTAAGCGAAGTTGCAATTTTTTTCGTATTTTTTTTAATCCAGTTAACAAATTATGAATTAATGAAATAAATTCAATCCATAAAATGTTTTTTTTGATTATGTTAAGTAACAGAAGATAATTTGTTAATTAACATAGCAGTTACTTTATGATGTAACTTGCTTATTTAGATTTTTTAAATAAACTACACTTTGTACGATACAATGTGTGTGTAAATTAAATACATTTAGATGACCTATTCAGGTAGAGGAGCGAGACGTATATGGGAGGAAAGATTTCGTTGTCTCTATTGAGAATATGGAAAGTAGGAATAAAATATTAGGAATAGTCTAATGTTATTAATTATTATTTTATCTGAATATTTTTTTTTGTATTTCGACTATAATCGATTTTATTTGTCATTTACTTCCGTTAATGAGGTTGCTCTTCTTGAAATTGTAGTGATTTTAAATATACCTATATGTGTGTGTAGTATAAAAAATAGATGAATAAAAATGTTAATAGAAGATAACTCATTTAAATATGTTAAAATTAATTACAATTACAATTTTAGCTACCTATTACGACTATCCCTTTGTCAAAATCCTCGTTGAGAAGGGAGAAAAGATATTGATAACATGTCATCATCAATGTCGCAACATCTCATTGTGGGCCATGGCATCCTCAAGTTTCGGCACTCTATGTCCTACACTGTCGTATTCCAGTTCGCGATACTGCGTAAGCGTAAGCGTCATGGGCAGTTTGGCTCTTTCAATACTCCTGAGCTCAAAAATTAATTAAGTAACTTACCATCATCGTAGGCAGAGATGATAGAACTTCGCACTATCTACTTTCATGTTTGCTCTTCTTTTGTTGAAGCTTCTAACAGAGCCATCCTCCAATACTTGCTTCAAGGCGAAAGACTTGGCATGACCAGATAAACTGGACTGTTACCTGCCGGCTATATCTTGTTTACATTTTTGGCACCAAGTATCCTCTTTAGAATCTTACGCACAAAGACCAGTAGTGAATGTGACGACATACACCTCCATATATAACTTAGAAACTGTAGAGAAACCCCTTGACTTGGTAATTTTAATATCATTATCGTTACTTTTTATAACAAGAGGTGTTTTATTGTTATTAATAAGAACAGATCTCGTGGGCTTATTTGCGTCTGGCCATTAATTTTGTTACGTCGAGTCTCATCCTCATTTAGATTGTAATCGTTTATACCTTGGAGGCACCGGAAGAACGCGATACCTTTCGTTTTGGTGCTTTAAATTAATTTAAGATTTGACTATTAATTTGCCGCAGTTACTTTGCGTTATTGCCTAGAACGCTTCATCTAATGTGTTTTTTTATAGACCCGCACACCCTAAAAGTGTCCACATTTATAAGTTAATTATTATTGAGCAACGTGTGGTACTAAAATCATACTCTGACACACTTTACTACCGAATGGGTGATTTTAAATAATCAATGTCTCGCTTTTTAACCACGAATTTATTCGTTTCATATGCATAAATTTATTTGTACTTGATTATATCCCGCCTGACAGGCGGAGATACTAACCACTGCTCTGCCGACGATACGAATGAGACGTGAAAATAGACGTTTACAAATAAAATCTTAATGATTTCATAATACTTTTACAGTTACTAATAATAATGCCCCCTCTCTGGGATGATCCTGTGTTAAGGTGGGCTATTGTTTAAAAGTAATTCAAGCGTTTATTAATATTTATACGAAAAAAATGTGAACATAATTTTTTTTAGATATTTTTAACGTAGTGCTTGCTAATGTGTCGTTAGTTCTCTTTTATTTATGAAGCTCTTCAATAATTAAGCCTCTTGCAAAGTTCATCAAGTGTAACAATAAAGTAAGTATATTAAAATATAAATCGATCCATTATAATCCAACACCGAAAAAGCAGTATTATGTACTTATATGACAATTTGATTCCACAGTCTACTAGCGGAATAGCAATATGCTAGAGTGCTCGATTAGTATAGTTAGACGAAAAGGGATCAAAAATTGGCGACTCCAAAACATAATGGTTGTTTCCCGGGACTACTTGATCACTGGGCGAATATTTTACCACTAGACCATCAAAAATACTTACAATTATGCTGTTTTGCTGTAGGGGTAGGTAAACAGGATAAAACACACTCTTCAGCCTTTACATACCACTTTTGCTTCATACACTTTCGTACATCTCAAATATGCTTCACTTTTTGAATATTCTAATATATTTGGACTTTATAAATGTTTCTGTAAAGTGAAACATTTTTAATTAATCTAAAACATATAATTAAAGTTTTTTAAGTTTAATTTCCATCTGAATCAAGACTAGCGTTGCATTACGAAGTTCTCGTGTCAACTCTAATGTATGAAGTGAAGCCAAGAATTGACAAAAGAAGACTGAATGCTTTGTAAACGCGTCAGGTGTATGTAGGGAAAATGTATTCACATTAGAACGAAGAAAGAACTAGTGATGGTTTAATCGTTTTAATTAAGTAGTAACTAATTAGGAACTACTGTGAAAACAAATTTAAAAAGGGATTATTTGAAAAAAAGTATTTAGGTATTTATAATATTTAATTTGCTATTAAATTTTTTTCTTATTTCTAATATTTCAAATTTATCAAACTGTAAACCACTGGTATTTGTAGGTAAAATTTCTAAACACTTGTTAATATCTAAAGAATGGTTTGTTTCCAAAATATGATTGGCGAATTCAGAATAGTTGTTACTATTTACATATTTCAAAGTGTTTTTTCTTATTATTTATATAATGTGTCGCTACAAAGTAATTTTGCAAATATTGAAGAAGTCATTACTTAAGTCACTATTACGACTGTAATTGCATGTTTGGTGACTGATTACTTTTAATACTTCGAGCAATTTCTGGCACATTAGAAATTAAATCTAAAATAGTTAAATCTCAATTACAATCGAACACAATTATAACATCATAATAACGATTTACCATCACTAGAAATAACAAATTCGTAACTCAGATATATATCGTTTTGTTAGGTATGTATATGAGTATTGTAATAAAAAAATAATGTTTTGTGTAACGCATGGAATTTTCTGCAGTAAGCCTTGCTCCGGATAACGAATCAAGATACGTTTTCCAAGCTTGTCCATGTGCACACAATAGGTACAGCGGTATTCGTTAAAACAGTAACGCTTAAACCGGAAAAATTAAGATCAAGATGCTATCTCGCCGTGTAGATTTGTATTTATGGACCACCAATCATGGGCAATAACACTTTACGACGGCAGAATCCTACATGTACGCATCTTCAGTGTTGTATTTGTGAAAAAAAAAAACGTTTTGGATCTACGTTGTTTGATTGATGGCAACTTATTAGGATTATACAGTTTCAGATCAGAGACATACTAGACAACTAGACGATAGATTTTATAATTTAATATTTACATTACATTATATTACAAATCGACAGTGTTCCGATAATAGTTTTATCAAGTAGAGAAAATTGTTAAAAATGTTTTTAAGAATATTTCCTCAAAATATAATTAAAATATAATATATTCTTATTATTAAGTTGTAATTATTCAGAATATACGTTTGTGATGTTTTAAATATGAATTAAATATTTTAATATAAAATCAATTTTATCGAATAATATTGTTATTAATATGTTTAATTCATATTTAAAATATCACAGACCTATGTTCTGAGTAATTACAACTTCACAATAAGAATGTGTTCACCTAATAATAAAGTTGTATCAATGTGTCCACAATTTAATAAAAATGAATTGATAATTCTCGCATTAGATTACTCAAAAGTATTTGAGATTCAGTAAAAAAAAGGTAGATGGCTCTTTCAAATAATGAAACGATTGAATGGATTAATATCAAAAAGGTAACATACAGGTTCGAAAATTTGTCGCTAAAAATATTGGCGCTGTAGCATAGTTGGAATTCACCTTCTCCGGCTTGGAAAGGGATCCAGGTTCGAATCCCGGCGCCGCAACAGCAATATTTTTAGATAAAATTGATTTTGTGTATATAACTTTCTAATTAATATTTAAAATATTGTATAGTATGGATACAAATATGTAAACAGTTAATCTAAAATTGATTACTAAATACAAGTACACAGTAAAAAAAATATAGTGTATTACATTTATCAGACATTATTCCAAAATAGTTATTCCTTGTTAGTGTCCACAAATTTACTGAATACCAGTAACAACGTTCAACTACAAATTAAATATAAAATGCTCCGAAATTTTGTAACACTCTGGAGAAGTCTTTGTTAAAACAAATTCAAATATTTCCATATATTTTTTATTTACTTTGCTGTATAAAACTGATTGCTTTTAAGAACGGAATAAACGTGGCGAAATTACAAAGTTCCGAGGCTCGTATCTGAAATATTTTTCGATTGATAGATCATTTCTTTAAATCTTACTAATTAATTATATTAACTAATTATTAATGATTTGTGATTGCATTTAAAAAATAAACCATATCATATTTTTAATTGAGGTTAAAACATATAATCACTTTTATGAATGCTTTATGTTCATTTAATTCTTTTGGTGTACATATTTTCCAATTAAATGAAATGAAATATAAAAATTTTGTATGGCGTAGTATCTCTAAAAAATGCCAAATTTTGAACACCTCATTGCTATACCAAAAGACAGTGTGCGAATGTTTTGTTACATTTGGGTACACCAAGTACCTGAGCTGTGCCCTGCACTCCAATCTCCGGCTTTGTTGCTTTAACCGGATCTTATAATTGATGTTTAACGGGTGGGTGCGTATACCAGGGTTTATAAATTTATCTCGTGTAATCGCTTGTTTTATATTTTATTGTCAATAATTACCTGGCAAGAGAGACACTTCATTTGTCTATTGTGGTGGCCGGCGTGATACACAAAAATGGGATTTATGTATGCTGTGATTACTACCTGAAACAGGTTGCACTTCATCGTGGACGTGAGTTTTTTTAAACGCATACATATATTTTTCTAAAGGAAACCATTTGTTTTGTAGCGTTAATAACGTTTTATAAATTTTTGGTAATTAATTGTTCAAAAATGTAGTCTTTATATAATATTATTTATTTCTCGTTATCTATAATACAAATCAGTAAAACAATTCTTACGTGCGTCAGACAGATTATGAGTGACATCTTCGAAGAAGATTTTCCTGGGCCCAACTTCAAGCCCAACTTTAAGAAGATCTGGAAGAGTACCACAACGTTGGATAGATGCTAGAAACTATGGAGCTAACTGTGAGGGTAAACTTGAACCGGGACTTCTGGAAGTGCATTAGGAGCCGATTTTCATATGATGAGGCCACTATATGTCAATACTGGTATTGAGGAGGAAAGAATAAGATTCATTTGGTTTAATTTAATTTACATTTTGTATATTGTATCATCACCAGTAGCTGAATAACCTTTAGTGGATATCAAAAATTTTTCTTATGCCAAGTCTTCCGTAGATGTCGTCTACTTCTGGTGCCATCAACACTTGGGTCATATATCTTTCTTACTATTCTCTTCTCATTCATCCATTTCATATGACCAAACCACCTAAATGATCCTTTCTTAATCTGACTCATTGTACTACGATCAGCTTTACATTCTTTAATTTATCATAAATGAATCTGCTACATTTACGCCTAAGTGATCTCATTTCCACTGCATTCAATCTGCTTTTGTTCCTCTTCTGCCAGTTTCAGGCCTCACTTCGATATATTAGTGTCGGTACTAGGACTCCATTTACAAATATGTAACTACATATATTTATTAATTATAAATGCTATACGCAGAAGACATGAACGGTTACCAAAATTGGTTGATATTTTTTTAGAAAACGTTGACGTCGTATGCTCTACACCGTGAACTACGAAACAAACGAAAGTATCTATTCTTCAGGAACTCTGCACTAAAGAAAGGTTCTATATAATATGCAGAAAAATAATCATTTTGTGCTTTGGGTGTGTCGTTATAAAAGGAGAAATTGGTGATTATGAGGAAAGTACATGGATGCAGGACAAGAAGTCCAATAAAAGACAAGTCCGAGACCTGATATAAACATGACTCAAGATAGCGAAGAGAACTATGATGTTCAGACATGACCGAGATAGAGAGATCATTACACTACGACGTACGAATAGACAAACAAACGAACGTTCTTATTATATGTACGATTTCAGTGCGCTGAAAGGTATTTTGATTGTGCTAGCCATAAAAGTATCGCCTCTGCTCCGCCTAGAGGCTCGCGCGGACGATCGAGCCGAGGCGGCGCGCCCGGCGTCGCGACGCACCGAAAGTCTCCTAGCACTCGTACAACGCGCTCAGAGCGCCGCTTAGATGCAATTATTTTTTTACAACGTGTCTGGTGATCTGCGCGCCGGCCGCGGTAGACCTGCGCCACGCATGCCAAGTCCGGTCACGGGCCATAAACCGTGGACTAATGGCAACTTTAAAAGGCAATTTTTGTTTAATTTAAGATATTAATTACACCAGGCCCGGCGAAAGACCGCCTTCGTGAGGCGCTATCGATGATCTCAGAGCCAGGGTCACATTCGGAAAACAAAACGCCAACAATACTTTTCGTGTATGAGTTTTCGTGGTGATGAGATAATTTATGATTTGTATTAAATTGTAACGTTAATTGTTAATTGTAATTTAAAGGTTACAAGTTAAAATAATAAAGAAAATACTTTATTTAAAACCACTATTCATTGATATATCAACATATTTCGATACCTATGGTATCTTCATCAGAAAACAATGTATACTAAAATTAAAAATACAAGCATAGATAAAAACAGAACTATAAAAGTTTAAGTGGTATGTAACTAAAATATTTTTTCTTATTACTTAAATTTCAAATTTATCTAACTGTGAACCCCTAGTAATTGTATGTAAAATTTCTAAACCCTTGTTAATATGATTCCAAAAGATGACTGGCGAATTCAGAATGGTTGTTGTTATTTAGATATCTCAAGTGCTCCTTAATTTTAATATCGAAATTCTATAATATATTTATTGAAACATGTTAATGTATCAATAAATAGTGGTTTTAAACAGTGTTTTTCTTATTATTTATGTGATATGTTGCTAAAAAGCAATTTTGCAAATATTGAAAAAGTTTAGTTTCTGGTATACCGGTGACTCACAAAATTACTGATTGTCCCAGTTACTAATTATCGTTACGTAATTATGGTACGTAAATTATGTTAACTAATTTCATACATGAATTTAGGCACAAATATAATATTTTTTTTTTATTATCTTAGTTTTATTAACCACAATTGAGTTTAAAAAACATCTACCGGTTTCGGAAAACACTTTTCCTTCTTCAGGATGTCATAACTAATGTTAGTTATGACATTCTGAAGAAGGAAAAGGTGTTTTCCGAAACCGGTAGATGTTTTTTAAACTCAATTGTGGTTAATAAACTAAGATAATAAATAAAAAATATGAATCTTAACCACCAAGTTAATATTGCTAATTTTAAAAGTACAAATATAATACACAAATCACTGCACAAAAGAAATACAAATGTGATTCTATATAAAGTAAATATCACTTAGATTGTACGGTTATGTGTCACGAATGAACGAGTAATAAATATGTGTATGTATTCATTGTACCAGAAATAGAAGACGATTAGGTACTGAAAGATGACACAAGTACTAATAATAGACGATGGCCGAGAAAGTGTCCGAAGGTGGAACGTCGGTGAAAGCATTTATCAAGACAATATTTTCTCAGCCTATTTCTTAGGATGAGCAGCGTAACGGTTAACTAGTCAATTAATACGCTTCTGTGATCAGCTATTATTGCGAACATCTTCGTGAACGTTCTATTACTCTTTTTTACTTGGTCTTGGTCTCGCACGCCATTTCCTTATTGTTTTAATTGGATCCTTACATGTCCACAATATAATGTTTTTTTTAATATACCTACGACAATGTAAGATGATAGACAATATTAATTAGTGTGCTTTTGCAATAAGAATATCAATATAAATATGTGTATGTACATATTGAATATGGAACTATACCTATTAATTTACATAAATAAAATTATTATTACTTTTAATGATGGCCTGCGAAAAATACCAATAAAATAATTGTAAGGTAGATAGCAGTAAATTAATCAACCCTTCTGTGAAATTATTTCTGGTGTTTAAAAATTATGTTTTTTCATCTACACTGCGTTAGACAGCAAATAAGTAAAAAACATATGTATTACTTCAATTTTTAATTGTTATTGATTTGTGTAATAAAATGTTAATTTTAAATTTATAATTTGTATAATTTTATTATTTATTACATTTATTTACAATATCTATACATTTCAACGTAACAAATCAATAATACGCGACTTTTCACGATTTTGTTTTGAACTATTATAATATAATTAATATAACACATCTAGTGCACCTAGCTTTGATTAAAATACCTTTATACCTTTAATTAAAAATTGAGAATAATCGAAAATAAAATCTCACCAATCTCAGAGATATAAGCATTTTAAAATATTTAATTGATTAAAAATGATGTATTAATACAAAAATTAAAAGGGCAACGAATATATAAAGGCCAGATTATTTTTTGTTAGACGATTTAAGGTCTGAAGCAAAGATCTGGAATAATGACACGTCAATTTCCAAAATATTTATTTTCATGTACACAGACTTAAAATAATGTTTTTGTAAAAATCTCTTAATAATATTATTCATAGTTTCCGTTTTATTTAAGTTGAACTAGGTCTGTTATACCCTAATATATTTACAATTAATTAATTGTATTTTATTTTCTTTACTTTAGTATTTTATAACTCTCGATTATACAATCGTAATTACTTGACTTATTTTAAATACTAGACATATGGCAATGTTAAAAAGTGTTTTCTAATTTTATTGTGTTAAATGTTTATTTATTTTAAAAGTAATTCTGATTTATATGTATAAAAAAGAACTTATTTGATTATATTATTAATGACTTCGAATTAGTTACAAAACAATTTACACAAACTTCTCGTTGAATAACATGTAGAAAGGTGCAGCCCTGGATTTAGCCAACGCTACATTTCCAATTTAAATCCCAAAACGAGAGATTGAGTTACGCAACTTCCGAGCAACAATGCATCTATTACACACTGACACAATAAATAAATTCCGCTCGAAACATAGACTATTTTGTATAAATAAATTGTTTTATGGGACCATTAATCTGGACTCCACGATCTAGCCTGCTCCCCCCTCGCTTTTGTTGACTTCATCCAGAGCGACCCACGCTCCGATCGGCTTAACAGATTCACACAACAAAACAAATTAACTTGTCCAAAATTAACTCCATACTTCATCACGTTTCAAGTAATACACATTTACATACGATGAAGGAACGACCGTGGCTTAACGCGATTATTCATCTCAATTTGTTATATATATTTATCTATCGAAAATGGATATTAATTAAAATTACATCGATTCTAATAAGCGTTGTTATTTTTTGATTACAGTGCCGATAAATCGCCGTTTATTGGCAAAGTAACTTTAATTTGAAGCTTGCATCAATATAAACATTTTTTACATAAATCTAATATTCTTATAATTCTCATAATAAATCAGAAAGTACAATAAGTATTAAATATTACATTTTTTAAATATGTAAGTCTATTAACCGCATTCTAAGTACCTCGCTAGGTATATATAGTGTACCGTTCTGAGATTAGGTAGCTATTAGGCTCATTGATTATTTATTATTCTTTTTAATATTCCTGAAAACTGAAATATGTATAATTAGGAAGTATAGTAGGACTAATTTAAACAAATTAAATTGTAAAAAAAACAAAAAAATCAAAAAGGAGACAAGAAAAAGGAACAAAGTAAAAATTTATATACAGACTGAAGACATGTAAGATGTAAGGAACAGAATATAAAGAATATTAAAGAAACGGAGTAAAAAATAATAACAGTTTATAATAAATAGACAAGAGAAACATATAAAAACAGCATAGCAAAGATCAGAAATGCAAAATGATATAAATAGACGTTAAATAAATAGAGAAACTATTAAATAGTTATTAAATTAAATCTATATAATTCACCAGAGAAAGATAAATAGCTTGAAAGAATTTGAGATGTGGTGCTGAAGAATAATGGAAAAAATAAGCGGAAATGAGATAAACGAATTTGTACCTGATTTTATAGCCAGAGCGGAGGTTTTAAAAATTATATATTTTTAATAAAATGCTTCTAAAACAATCAAACATGTTATCATGAGCAGTTATCATTTGTAAAACTGCAACAATTGTCAGATAATCACCCTCTATTTTCGTCGATTGGATTAGGGCGGTTTTGTTTCTGAATCCCTTAAATGAGGATGTTCTTACAATGCGTGCTTCAGAAATTAACTGAAGGAAGAAGACAGAAATGAAAACATGTCGACAAGAACACAGTTCTTAGATAAGAAAGAAGAAAATGAAATGTGTAGGGTTATTTTAAAGCTTAATTTGTAAAATGGTCCATTGATTAAAGAAAATTCCAATTTCTTGTCACGGTAATGACAATATTTTTCAAAGATTGAATTTTTTTCTGAATAATTTATCTGAATTATTTTAATTATCACTATTTTGTGAAAAATTGCAACTTTATAAATAAAATGTGATTAGAATCCTTCATGATAAAAAGAAAACATTTAAAATGAAACCATGTAAAAAGTAAATACTAAATTAATGTATTGATTATAAATATATACATATAAAATCAATTTTGTCGAAAAATATTGTTTTGCGTCACCGGGATTCGAACCTGGATCTCTATTTCCAATCCAAAAAAAACAATATTTTTCGACAAAATTGATTTTCTATGTATATATTTATAATTAATACATTAATTTAGTATTTAAAATATCACAGACCTATGTTCTGAATAATTACAACTTCACAATAAGAATGTGTTTTCCTTAATCATGTAAAAAGTATTGACGTTACAAAGTTTTAATCAAAAAGTGGTCATATTTGACTCTGTCAGAAAGTTTGCTATGAATTTTATATTATTTCCGATTCGCTTCGTATCCGAAATCAAATGTTAAATTTTAAACTCTAACAGACTCCAGCAGAAATGGATGTGCCGTAGATATGAATGATGTGTTCCGAGACTTTTTAAGGCTTGAAATTGTAAATATATTTTTTCAACGACTGTTACTAGTTACTTTGTATAATTTTTTATGCAAATCACGCTTTTTGCTTTTTGAATGGCTCTTCTAATTGAATGCAATAACCACATAAAATAAAATATAATGAGATTTTTTTCTCTCCCTGAAGACATGAATGAATAAATTTCCAATAAATTCCGTTAAATAATTTCGTTTTAAAAATAATATCCTAAGATTGCGATAAGAAAGCGTATTACCGTGTGAATTATTTTTCATTACCTACCAACTCGTCGGTCTCAGCTGGCTGACACTGTCCACATGCGCATGCGTACAAATCCATTTATTAAAAAAATTCTAGACACTTATAAAAAAATCTAACAAATGTTCTTCATTACTTTATATATTTTATGATCACATATTATACAATATCATGATCACAAAACTTTGCTTTTAATAAATAGATTGTATTTTTAATATTTAACGCGAACACGTTGTGGTCATTCATTATTAATAATAAATAAATGTATAGTTTTAGTTAGTTTTTTTATCACCCTGACGAGAAAAAATGTATTTTCCAAAACCGCTTTGTAAATATAATTATCTCAGTGGTTAAAAACCAAGTTAATATATTATTTAATAATATTTTACTCTTTACAAAATAATATCTACAATTTTACATGATAATTTTTAATTTGTGTATAAATTTTAGTTTGTGTATAAATTATGAAATTGATTAACTATTATTATATTAATAATGACCGAAATAAAAATCTAATTTCTAATATTTCTAATGCAGTTCTCTAGCATAGAATTAAATTATTATTGAACAAATGGGAAGTAGGTAGGCAGTACCTACCTGGGATATATACACAAAGCTCAGTTGATTCATTTGAAAAAATGTAATGTTCGGAGAGCAATATTTTTTCATATCTAAATAGATGGAATATTTATTAATCTTCTTTATATTTGAATATATGCATTACTAATTAATTTTTTTTTAATCATATTCATTTCTAGTTTTTTCAATAAATTATATGTACGTAACGATTTTAAATTATATCGAACTATATGGCTAATTATTGTTTTGAGGTAAGTGTTTACCAAGTCAGATAAATATAGGATTTCTAGGTACATAATTGTGTTCAATTAAGATTACAATATTAGTTTAAAAAACTAGTTAAATATTAATTAAACACCACATATTAAATAAATAATAGTTAGGCTTTTTATCATTGAAAAACGATAGTTGTGAACAGGCAGATATCTCTAAAAAAAAACCTGTAGATATAATTTAATCACATTACCTGCCTACATAATGTTTGTGTCATAAAAATTATTATTTTTCAGTCACATTTATAATTTTTCTATGCGTGACATACTGAATGACATTGGTATAATACAATATATAATATTATTTTATTTAATATAATGTCAAACAACAAGTGATTGCTTTCTACAAAAATATAGTATTATTATGCATAATTTTAGATATCATTTATTGCATATATTGTAAACAAAAAGTAAATGAGATAATATATACCTATACTAATGCCATATCATAAGGGGAGACAGATCTCAGTGGGTGCATGTTCGTAACGGGGTAGTCATTTAGATAAACTATATATTTTATTTATTATTTTTAAATTAGTGCATATATAAGTATACATACGCCCTAACATAAATATAATATAATTTTTTCATTTTTAAAACCATTTTCTAACTACAATATTTTCTTCTTTCTTGCGTTCTCTACATCATTAAAAATCTTAATAGGACTCATAATAGATATCTGAGATTTAGCCTTCTTCCTGAATAGCAGTCGCATTCTATCTCTTCGTATACATCTCCATATTGTAATTTTTTTTATTTATATCGCATTAAGCCATCTTTCATCAGTGCTTTTTACAAGTTTCGCTGATAAGTGTCAGTGAGACCCCTTTGCATATTTTATCCAGATATTTATAATCACTACAACAGAATAAGCATTATCATTAAAAATCATTCAAATATGAAAAAAGGCGTTACAATTACATTTTCTAACCAGTCTTACATTTCCTTAAGAATTAGAGATGTAATTTATTGAATGATTTAATTATTTAAAGAAGTAAATCATTTGTTTAATCGTAATAATTTACGGCATCGTTTAATGACCCTAACTGTTGTTAGAGACAATAAAAATTATCATAAAATTGGTTAACCGAAAAATATCTGGGCGGCAGGCCCGTAACCAGGATGGGCGCTATTTCTCCCGAACGTGAGCAGGGCCGCGTTCACACGGACAGGGGCGCGCGAACGGTGGGGCGGCCCCGCCGGCCACGGGGGGTCCCGCGCGCCGGGCCCCGGCAAGTTAATTGAATATAAATCTGCGATATTATAGTCCACAATGAGAGTTCATTAAAACGTAATCTGATATAAGAGAATCAAATTTCTCACGGAGACCGGGGCGACTAAGAATTCGGGGACTATTCCAAGATTTCCATCGCTGATTTTTTCATACAGAACGACAATAATTGTGAGTTTAACGCGTCGTCGCTGCTGCTTGAGGGACGGTCGGTCGAAGATTCTTATCCTGTCGGGAGTAATGTTTTTATGTTAGTTTTTAAAAATTTGATAAAGAATACGATTACACAGAAGTGCTCTTCGCGTGAAGTGAGATCTTGCACTACAAAAATGACAGGAAGCTTATTTTTGGAGCCTCCAAATTTATAATTATCTTTAAGTAATAAATATTTAATTTCCTCGTATTCAAATCACCTAAAAATGACTAGTTTTAATGGAATCAATAATAAAGACGTAAACGGTAATAACATAGCAGGATTGAATTACCTATTGGTATACCTAGTCCCTTTCATGCTACACCTAGAAAATTCACCGCGCAGCATTTTGCGGAAGGCGCAGTGCGCGGGGTGCCAGATGCCGATCGTCACTTTAGTAGCAGAGCGTGCGCTGGCTCAGTTAAACGTGTTATATGCGTCTTTATGCTGTCGTTTGTGATGATCAATGTTATTTCTCATTTTAGCACTTAAACACAATAATTGATATATATATATATATCTATATCATTTTGACGTTTATGTTAACTACTATTTTAATGATAAATATAAGTAATAAATGTAAAATACACAGAATTTACAGCACCGGACCGCGCGTTTTTATTTTAGCGCCGTGAGGGAAAGGTTAAAATTACAGGAATTTTTCTTTAAATATGATAAAAAATATATAATAAACAAATAATAAATAAAATATATATATATATATATATATATATATATATATATATATATATATATATATAACGAAGTAGAAGGTGTGTGGGGATAAGCATATATAAATAGGTGCCCACGGTTTAACACGTGTTCAATGTACGCGGATTCGTTATAATGCGCGTCCATTGTGCGGTTTATAATTGCATAGGTGCTGCGCTAAATTACAATATGGAGGACTTTTTCTGACTGATGATCGATTCATCACCGAGTGAACTGAATACATCAAGACGCATACTAGAATTAACGTAGTCATTTAATTGCTTTTTACATATTTTAATGTCATTAACCGTTATAATGCCAAAAAGCTAAATTCAACCAAAGAAAGCGAAAGTGTTCAAAATAAATATGAAATACTTACTTTATATTTAATTAAAAACTATTCATTTTTATAGATTATTTAACTATGATTATTAAAACCACTTAACGTCTGATATCCCGAAGAAGGAATTGATGTTTTCCGAAACCGGTTGACTGAAGTGGTTTTAATAAAAATTAACATAATAAACCACAAAGTGCAATTCTCAAATATAAAAAATGTAAAAATTATTGAATTAGATGACAATTTTGCAACTGTCAGATGTTTGAAAAAATATTGCAATGCTGCAGTAAATATGGTGATTTCAACTTTATATAGATGCCAAGGTAATAATTATTATTTCATTATGATTGGTTTTAAAAACTAAAACATAAAGCTATTTTTACTGACGTTTCGTTTGACTTTTGATATTAACCAATATTTATAGGTATTTTTTTCAGTTTACATCTCATTAATATAGAAGACGACCCAGTCAGAAAAAGCAATGCTCAAATTGAGGAAGACAGCAAAAATGGCGAGCTCTATAAAGTAACGACGATAGAATGACAAGTTGCTACGCGTAAGAAAGATGGGAAACTTGACGTGCGACTGATTTTGTATAATATTTTACTAATATTCTTTTTGCATTCTCAAGTTTAAATGCCAGAAAAAATTGGACAGGAAGAAAAGAAGTCACCAAACTCCATCTGTTTTGAATCAGCCAAGCATCTCCGGAAGTGGACTTTATATAGATTTTTATCACACCGTATTTCGTCAAGGTCGAACACAATATAGACACGAAGTCTCCGAAATTGATAACAGCGTTAATGAGCTGTGCCGGTACCCGGTCGCCGGCTGACTGATCGCGCTAATGGCGGGGTAGAGGGGGGATAGGAGGCTCGTATATTATTAACATATAACTAAATTAAAAATGCTTGCATAGACAAAAATAAAACTATAAAAATGTAAATAAAAGTTGTGGGTAACTAATTAGGAACTACTGTGAAAACAAATTTAAAAGATGACAATTTCAAAAAGGATTAGATTATTTAAAATATTTAATTTGCTATCAACAGTTTTCTTTATTTCTGAAATTTCAAATGTATCTAAATGCAAACCCCTATTATTTGTATGTAAAATTTCTAAACCCATGTTAATATCAAAAAAATGGTTTGTTTTCAAACGATTATTGGCAAATTCAAAATAGTTATTGTTATTTAGATATCTCGAGAAGTGAAAATTTCTAAATAAATTATAAAATTTGAAAGCTTTGTTATTAATTTCCCCTGCCAAGCGCGGATTTTCGCATAATGCTGGTTGTCCGGGAAAGCATCCCCCAGAAAAAATGTTTTGGAGTATCGAACAAACGGAAGAATTATTAACGGAAGAACGGAAGAATATCTTCGCTCCAAACGACATCTCAGAAAAAGAACGTCAGCAATATGACCAGTTGACGGTTCCCATGGCGGTTCACCAGCGTCAGACCAGTTCACACGGCCTCCCGGACGGCTCGGAGCGCCGCGGAAGTACCCAGCAGAAGTTCGCACAGAAACAAAAAAAAGGCACAGCCGGAAGAATCGTACAAATGTTTTGAAACACTGCTGGAGCAGGCAAACAGTGAGCCCTTTGTTTGTTGTTATTTTTCAGAGCCGACCTGCGGGGAGCTTTTGTGTCGGGAACACGGCGGGCGTCCGATACTTTGGAAACCTTCTGCTGTGGTTACCGAGAGTTGGCTCGAGTGGATTTGATCGAGGGGTGGCATTATTTCCATTTTAATATCGAATATATTTTAACTTATAATAGATTTATTTTAAAGAGAACACATTATCATTGTGAAGTTGTAGTTTTTTCAGAACGTAGATCTGATATTTGAATACAAATTAAATATATCAATTATAAAGACATACGAAGAGATAAAATCAAATTGTAAAATCTCTGGCGTATGTTACTCGAGGGTATTTGCAATAAAAGGTGATGGTTAAAAAAAAAGTATAATGTAAAAAAGTATCAATTTGAAATACAGTGGAAACCCCATTTAACATACCCGGAATTCACGTTTTCCCTCCATTTGCGTGTTATTTTTGCAGTCCCGTGTCATTTTAGTACATGAAAAATCATATTTTAAAATTTATTGAAATTCGTTCAGCCAGTTCGCTATACGCTATAGAGCCAAGAGTGTGTTGATCGTTTGCGTTTTATAAGCATTTTTTATTCTCATACCTACGTAATTTTATGTTTCGTTTTTTTTATTGTTTTTTACAAATTGGAATCAGCAAAAACATTGCGTAGAAGATAGTATAAACAACATTGATAGTTGGGAAAGAATTTTTGAATAACCCTTATAGACTTACTTAGACGTTGACTCTAACGTAATATGAGACGTAGTGGAAATTGATGAAATAGAGGACACTCGTATAAACGAAAACTTTCTTAAAGAAATGGCTGCTCATCCCATAAACCCAGTTCCTACAAAAAACGATGCCATGAGTCATATTGAAGGCCTCAAAACATATTTAATAATATTAGTAATGTACCACCAGAAACCATTAATTTAATTTATAATATTGAAAGAACTATTTAAAAACAACAAAAAAACATGCAGAAAAACACATAATTTGATTTTTTTAATATATATTTTTTTTTTTAAAACCCCCAATTTACATTTTCCCTCTGTTTAATTTTTTTTTATGTTGGTCCCATCAAAAATTTGAAATCGGGGTTACACTGTAGCTGTAACATATAAGTTTGAAAATTTGTCGTCAATTTACTAGGCCGACATGATGTAATTGATCAGTGTGCTTCCCCGGATATGAAGAGTTCCTGGTTCAAATCCCGGTGGCAGCTAAAATATTTATGTGTAAATAATAATTATTTAATCTTCACAAGATAGACGGAAAAAATTACAAAGTAAAAAAACGTGTATGTAAAGTATATTAATTGATACTAACGAAAAAAGACAAAGAAAATTAACAAAATATTACTGGGACGGTTTGATAGAAGATGGCATAGATAAATTTCCAAGACGGAAATATATAAACCAAAGGAAATATTGACAGAGGTAAATGTGGCTTTATATCCGGAATAATTAACTTCGACGCGGAACAGAACAAATCACAAACACAAACTCACAGTCCAGTAAATGAATAGACATGAAATAAAGTGTACATATAGGAGAGGAGTTTAGAACATTAGTTGTGAGACAAGGGGAATTCTACATACATTCTTGGTTGAAACATAAATCCGATAGTTTGACACATTTATGCAACAGTAAAAGTATTTACTCTTCAAAAATTAAATCTTTGTGTAAACAGACATATTTTTTACATTAATGCATATTATATTTTCAGCGTTTAAATTTTCGTTTCAATCGAGTCATATTTAAAAAAAAAGTCGCGGAGTTGTTTGATTGCGTAAGTGATATCAAAATGAAAATGTTTAAACCAGAAATTTACGTTAGTTCATGTCTATATATTTGGTGGTCTGTGATGGAGCTATATATACTACAAACAAAAAGTGCAATAGAACGTACCTCCCTATTACTAATGAAGAAGTTTGAGTAAAGGGAACTGATCAACTATCAAACAGACACAGAAACAGAAACATTGGTATTTTACGAGTCATTACGCAGGGGATGATAGGAGGCAGCTGAACGTACTGCTCCGTCGGGTGGTAGGGACTAAAACACTAACCTCATCGTCCTGTAGTTATTATTTTCTTTATATTAGTTGCATTTTAAATTTATTCATTTTCCTTCGTCATCTGTATCTCACTCTTATATTGTTATATTAATGTGCTGTTATTTATTAATAAAGGTCGAACCTACCTTAAAGTAACAGCTAATAAATGTGGGTTCGTAATTATAATTAGGATGCTTTACTGAGGGAAACGGCCGTTAACTGGTCGCCAACCTTTAAAATGAGAAGAACAATGCTCCTTAATACAAAATAGAGGGAGAGATGGTACTTTGTAATATGATAAAAATATGAAAATAAAAATTAACACTTACTATAAAAAAACCTGGTTATTTCTATGTTGTGTCGTTTTTACTTTCTACAAAAAAATGTATAAAAACAAGATTGAATCTTAAATTTACATTAGGTAATATTACCTCTAAAATATACGGTAATTTTTTTTATATTGCGCTCAAACTACTTTTTGAATGGTACTAAAGTTTTATCTGTTCTAGTTATCTTTTTTTCATTAACCAAATTTTAATGACTTCACACGTGAAATAGCGGATCGGCCTCAGTTTTTATTTGCCACTTTTCGTACATTTCGGCAATCTGCTCGGAAAAATAATAGACAGCTCGCCAAAGAGGTATTCCAATAGCTCGTGAATGTGTTAACTCTTTATCGGGTTAATCGACCGTGACTGCAAATAAACCAAATTAAGCAAAGCCTACATCGTAAAATTTAGTTTTATCGAGTTTTACGGGTGTTTAAAAATATGTTGGATATTGATATCAAAAATTTGCTAATGCCCTACGTGTAATATATACGTACAAAATTTTTCATTAAAAACACCAGGGCCGAATCGGGGTCTTTTAATACTAATTCATATTTTTGCGTTTTTTTACGAAAATATGTTTTTTTATTGTACATTTATTACAGAAGTCAGGTTAGATTTTTTACTTTGTACTAATAATACAAAAATAACTACCTGGATATTATTTATAATAATTGAGATAATATTGACATTAATTAAAAAAAAGCGATCATTAAATTAGTTTTCAGTGTACCAGAAAATTTATTATTACAGAAAATTCATATACAGAATATATTTTTTGTGGGTCCAAAGCTAAAATTACGAACTTAAATTAATATTTATAAAATTAACAAAATGTTAAAGTTAATAGAGTTATAAATCGTTAAATTTGCGTGACATTATTTAATTTTTTGATGAATTTAAAATGCAAATACAAAATACTACATACTCATAAAAAAATCAATTTTAACGTTTATATTGTCTTTACTCAAATGCTTTAAGATTTCAATTACTATTTCGTATTAAAATTTTTAATCAAAAATACAGTAATTTCTTAGTATTAGAGTATTTTTGCGTTATTTCGCTGACTGAAGTCGCGAAAAAAAGAATCGTAAATTATATTTGTTAGAAAACGGATTTTTAGCATTGTACGTTTTGTAGTTCGGCACTATGTATGTATCTATTATTTTGTTGATACAAATATTTTGGTAGGTACCGAATTAACAAAGAGATTATTTAGCTACCTACTAGAACTAGTAGACATATGTTAATTTTCGAGTGCGTGGGTATTGTGACTTTTCGAACATGTGAATTTATAAAAAAGTGTCAGAAATTATTACTCTAATATGAAATAATACGTCAATAACCTTTTAATGTTTCACATTATAATATACAATACATGCTTGTTTGGTTTGGTCGTAGGTTCAATTTATATCCTGGAAATTCACTAAATTTGATAAATAGACACAACCCGTTATTAATGACGGGAGATTAATAATTTTTATAACCTTAAATTATTTTAAAAGTCTAATAAAATACAGTAACGTAATAATTTTAATATTTAAATTAATATGCTCAATACTTTGTTATACATCAATATTTCGATAAAATCTTACCACAATCTATATCTAAAGACTAAAGCCTAACCCAAGTGCGTATTACCAGAAATCACAGCAGAGCCATGGATCGTTAATGTAATAAACAAAAAAAAGTCACCCAAAGAGAATATATGGTAAAATCTATGCTTGGCATATCTCTGAGAGATTTAATATCTAATCTACAAATTCGCCAGAATTTCCTTGGCTCTCTTCTTCTTGGTTTCACAAAACATCTAACATATTTGTCGAAGAGATGATGGACCATGGATATTGGCGTGATTGCAGCTAATGCACTGCAATAAGTTTACTTTAGATAGGGCCCAAAATGTTCGCACCCTACATTTAGTATTAATATTTTTGTGAGTATCGATAGCTTCCCAGCGTTAATAGTAATCCATAGGAAGAATTATAAAATTAAAAAAATATTTTTCATTTGTATCATGAAAATACGTCAAAACAATATCGATGTATACAACGATGTCCCGCTAGTATTTCAGGAACAACCCATCCCAGTACAGCCAAGTATTTTTAAATTAAAAAATTTTCATGGAAATGTGAATACGAGGTGAAGTCAAAAATTATCTACATTTTTCGTTCTATAATTTATTTACACAGAGTTTACGGAAGCTAAGCTCGTCGTAGATGATTTGATGGGCAGAACTATGACTGATGTTCAAAGAAGAAGCAATCTCAGCGATGGTAACTCGTTTATTCGTTAGAAACATCTTTCGAGCTTGTTGAATCTTGTCGTCAGTGAGGTTAACGGGTATCCTCTTCGCCCTTAGTGCGTTATAAACTTCTTGATCCACAAAAAAATACTTTTGCGTCATAAACAACAGCCCCCCTTCCCCCGTTTTGTGATAAAAGTCTACGAAGAATTGCTGCCCCTTTCACATCCTCCAATTTATCAACTCTTTATTATGAGATAAAATACTAATTGTGTTCTTACTATGAACACAATACTTATTTGGCAAGCTTTTTTCTTCTGTTCTGAATCGGGGCCCAATTCTTGTAGTTACGCTATTGCCTGTGGGGCGGGAATGCTCTGAAATGAAAGCTTCATACTGGTAGAAGAACTGTTGGTCAGCCGTAAGCTCGATGGAGCGACGACATCCGAGGGCAACAGATAGGTGAAAAGTGGTAAAGACAGAGAGAATTGGCGATCCTCGGATGAGGCCTGCATCCAGCAGTAGAGAAACACAGGCCAATGACGATCAAAATAATAGAATTCACTTGTTTTAAGATTGAATCATTCCAAGAATATGAAACCACCCGACGAGTGGTACCATAATCGAAAATATACAAAATGTAAATTATATTATGACCATTTTCTAGGATAATTTTAATTAAGTTATTTAGCAACGTTCTGTTAAGATATAACAGCTAATGTAATAGGATAATTAAATCATCCGCTTTATTGCACCTGATTTATTGCCAATGAGTAATGTACCCTTCTCCACGTCTAGTTATATCTGGAAGATTAATTAGTATATCTGTACCGTTTTATAAATTTATTACTCTAATTTTATGAAGGAATAATTAAGAGTTATAAAATAACGCACATTGAGATAGGTACTTGTATATTTCAATGATATAATTGGTATACCAACATTTAAATACTGTTATATATACAAATATATATATATATATATATATATATATATCTCGTTTGGAGTACGTCTGTTAGAGTTACTACAATCTGCAAATTACAAAAAATGTACTCTATACTTATTTATTGCTATACCGATTTTTCGAACATGGATAAAATTTATTTGTTTTTTATTAAATAATGGGAGTTGATAAATTACTACGATTATTATCTATACCTAATCATACGTTGATTTCCTTTTCTTTCAGTGTCTATACTGAATTACAAAAATATATACAGTACTGATAGGCCCTGCGGGCGGCTATTGTAGCTGCTTGGCGGCCGATAGTGGCCTGTGCAGTCAGGGTCTCATCAGCTAACGTCGACTGTTTACTGCTAGGCCCTGCGGGCGGCTAGTAGCCGCTGCGCGTTGATCGTTGCGCGGTCAAGGTCTCATCAGTCATCACCGAATGCTTACTGCTAGGTCTCGCGGCCATTGATAACTTGTGCATCCTTATTATATTATATAGAAGCCATGGGATACTATCGGCCACTTCTCGGTCACAATAGCCACCGGCAAGTCGCAAACGGAACGTTGCAAAATACGTCGAAAACTGCCAATTTGAGAATACGGATGGGTTTATATTATCTAAAGGCTCACTAGTGTCACCCTGTTACTTCACACCGGTTGTATTCTCTCCAAGTTGGGCCCCTTTCGAAACCTTGATTTTTACCAATTTTTCAGCTCTTTTATGTTTTTCATTTTTTTCGGTTTCACCGCGACTGCGTGTTACTTTGGTGACAGATTCCACGTCATAATCCGTCGTCGGAGACGCGCAGCCGGCCGGTTTATTTATATTCTCCTGTCTAGCAGGAATTCCCGGCAGTTATTTATCTATTTCTTGTTATTTTGGTTCCCGCCCCGAGTCATCCCGCGAATGAATAATTATTTATCTAGTAGTTGTGTACGACTTTATTTTCCTAGCGGGTGTAAATAAAGAAGTATGTTAATTGACGCGCGCTGTGACCTGCGGGTTGAAAATTTAAACCTTGTTAATTTGTTTTCGATTTTGTTGACCATTTTAAATAACATTTTTATATATTTTTCATGTTCTAGATCACCCCCTTCACACATAATGAAACATCTTATTCATTTTACGGTGGACTATAAATGAGAAAACACGTTACATGTCTCAGATATGTATATATACCAAACCACCCCTGCAAAGAAAATAATTTTCTGGATCTAAAAATACATTTAAATAAATATAGACTAACACTAATGAAACGTGAGAGAAGTTGCTTTTATTTTATTATAAAGATCACCAGAGATGAAGTATTTTTATAATAAAATTCCATTTTAATATTATGATTTAATATTTAATAAATGTAAATATTAAGAATGACTAAATAATAAACAGTGCATTTTACAAAAAATAAAAAGTAAATCATTAATTGAAAACAGCAATATTGTATCAATGTGAATGTCTATATATTTTTAAACTTCCGCAATTAAAGGTTGTTATAAAATTTAAACATAAATTTAGAAAATGTCGGAAATGAGTAATATTTGTTTATCAAAAGAATTTGAAAAAAATCCTAATATAAGTTTAAAACCAAAAGGTTACATATTAATTTAATAAGTATTATTACAAAGAAAATTGACACCTGATCAATCTCTTTTCAAATTTGTTTACAAGGAAGGCATTTTCCTCAAAGCTGTACTTTTATTTATTATTGGTATACTTAAATTATAATAATTATAGTTTAATATTTAACGACAGTTCAAAGAAACCAAAAACCGTTGTCACCATAATAGATATATTACATCCCTTGTATATTTCCCCTTCAAGATATCATATTATATTATACACCTTTATATACACATATATCTGAAATGAACCGACAACTTATACATTAGAAGATATAGTTACTTAAGATGATAGGCAGTTTTGGAAAGGATTACAGAAAGTATTTTAATACATTTGATAAACTTGTAAATGGTATATAAGGTACATTTGTAAGACATTTCCATATTTCCTTGCCTTATGTCTTTTCGTACTGTTGACCAATCAAAACTCAATATGTCTTCACATAATCATTGTTGCTGTTTACCCCGGTTTACCCCAGTTTAGTCTAAAGTTAGAACATTTTCTAAAACTACCTGGAAATAAATTAAGAAAGAAATAATATTCACATCCTAGGGTATTAATTTTAAATTAAATCTCACAGAGTTTTAATGAATTAATAAATCTTTTTTATAATAAAATACATTTTTATTGTGAAGTTTTAATTTCAGAACGTAGTTCTATGATATCAAAAACAAATTTCATAAATCAATTATATTATAAAATAATATATCTTGGTATTCCGTAAATATATTTGGTAGCTTTGAAATTTGCTTTAAAAATAGAATAAGATACGTATCATTTATAAAGACTACAGAATATAAATTCCAAATTTGTTATAAACTGAACTAGTTAATATGGAGAAATGGTAACGCGTTTCCCTTGATAGGAAAAGTTCTGTATTCACAGCTCAATAACAAACACATTTTTTCTGTACATGTTTTAAATTGATTCATTTCATTTTATTATTTATTTATTGAAAGCATGGCAGCGTATAACAGTGAACAGAAAAATTGGAAGACACTTGGGGGGCCTTCATCCAGCAGTGAACAGCAAACGGCTGATAATTAACGATTAAATTAATTAGGTAATCACTTTTTTATACAAGAAAGAAATTTTATTGAAAATATTATTTTTACTTTATTTCACGGGTGTATGATTTAGCCGTTGCCTGCATAATTTGCCTACATTATAATTAGAAGGTCCGCATCACAAGAGAGAGAAAATGTTCAAGAAGTGAAAACTCGCAAAAACTTGGAGCGACGCAAATTGGATAAATTTACGTACCGTGTCTTTCTCATTATTTACCATTGGAGATTGGTCCGAAATAAAAATAATAAAGTCTCTCCGTTTTAGTGGCCTTCACCGTCTCGCTCATAATTCATAATAATCACATAAATTTTTGACGAAAAAAAAAGGTATTTATTTTGTTAAAATCGTATTTTTTTACGTCACGAATTTCATATCAATAGCGATGAAAACAGAAATGGAATCTATCATACGATAATATTGTCATGAATTTCTTTTTTGAATATCAAAAATGTATTTGTGGAAAACCCTCGCGGTATAAGGGCGCGCGTATGCGGATGAAATTTTCCACTCACATTTCGGAAATTTGATTGCTAAGGTCGGTTTACATTATTAAATATAACTGTTTTATTTTCGTGCGCCGCAAATCCAAAATGAAATGAATATTTAGGGGGTGGTTTTTATTTTAAAACGAAGCCCTAAAATCTTGGATGTCAGACGATGAAATAAGTATTTTATCCCACGCATAATATAACCCACATAAATTTGCACAAAATATAAAAGTAAGTACTTTAAAAAATGTGTAATATTTTATGTTACAGAAGAGAGGGAAAACAAGTAATCCCCTCGAGATGGTATTATGACGAATAGTAAACGTTACATATTATTTGTAGGCGAAAATAACAGTAGCCGCAAACGGCCCGGCCTCAGCCGCCAAGTTAGGGCGTCCGCCGTGTTTAGTGTACTCGGTATTATATTCGTGTTTGTCCCCCGCAATGGGGACGGATGGTAAACAAAATCATTTCTATGGTGCGGCACCACGCTGGGTGTTATTGTTGCACAACACGTTTCCGGGACGCGCGGTCTCTTCCGCTCGCTAGGGTGACCGTGCGCCATGCAACTGTAATATTACATGTTTGATTATTAATATTGACAATAAAGGTGTCCCAACAAGAGCGGAAAATTTAAATTTGAAATAAAACACAGCTTTTTTTGAGAAAATTTCAAAATTTTGATAAAGTAGACATGTGGGAATTATGTATGGAACAACACATCTGATAAATTCTCTCCTCGGCTTTGCTGGCACATTTGCATTCTTTTGACAAATATTTCAATAACGGTTTGGCATAAATGTGGCTGAATTTTAGTGATACAGCGTCTAATCTCCTTCTTCAAGGCTTAGGTGATCGTGGGCTTGTTAACAAACTTTGACTTCAAAAAATCCCATAGAAAGAAGTCCAAAAACGTTAAATCGCACCGTCTAGGCGACTATTTCTGGTAGCCTAAACGGGAGATTATACGATCAGGGAATATTACTATTTCACATGATGTGTGGTAAGTGGCACCGTCCTATTGAAACTACATGTCTTCGAGATTCATACCATCCATGAAATGTTTCTTGAAATGTTCAATTCTTGAGCACAATGCCGAATGGATGTTCCCGGACTTATTCTGCCACATTCTGGCGAACAACCGTGATGTTTTCTGCTGAACTACTTGATCAAACACGTGTCAATGGTCTAATGGTGATGGTGTAATGGATCCAGTATCGTCAAATATTTCGATTATTCTCTTCACAGTTGATGCACTTGGAAAATTTTGATTACCAAAAATTGGACGCAATTTGCGAATCGTGGCAGTCAAATATTCGCTATTTTTTAAATAATTTTTAACAGTAAGAATGCGTTGTGTCTAATAGCGATCCATTTTTAATAATGGCGGACTGCCAACTATCTATCACAATCGTTTGACTGTCAAAGCACTACAGCAAAAATTGTGTCAATTTTTAATTTTCTGCTCTTGTTGGGACACCTTTAATAGCCTTATCACTTGAGACTTGGGTCATAATACGGAAATTCCAGTTCTGAGTCGCCCTCACAGCTAACTCTAGGGCCTCTTCAGTCAAATGAATCTGTCCACCGTCGTGGCATTCTTCCAGGTCTTCTTCATTTTCTTTGTCTAGACTTAAACGAGACAACATGAAGTGTTCTCTGTAGGTATACATAGAAATAATTATGCTGTTAACTCGCCAATATCGCGGATACAACGGCTTGGTAATAAGTTAAGTTACGTTGACATTTTTCGTTGCAGTAGCATATTTGAGCTAAATAAATATTTGTTTGTAAATTACACTTTTATTTTATTTTTTATGTTATATTGAAATTGTATTATTATGTAAACGCCCATAAGGGCATTGAAAGAAATAAATAAATAGATATGTATTAATAAATATATATAATGTGGCCAATGAATTGGTAGAATATTTTTTTCACTATATAAAGGGTCGCGTTCGCTCACCGCAACTTTAAGAGCATTACGACCATTTTATCGTCGTCATCACTTGCCTGCCACATCAACAATTCAACGTTTGGTGCAAAAATTTGAAAGCACACTGTCGCTACACAATGTTCCAGTGCCAGTGAGACAAAGAAATGCACGAAGTGAGGAAAATATTGCCGCCGCTAGAGCATCTGTTCTTGATGACCCAAATGAGTCACTAACACGACGTTCTCAACAATTGGGCATTTCTGTGACGTCATTGTGGCGAATTTTGCGAAAAGATCTTGGCCTACATCCATACAAGATCCAGTTGACACAAGAACTAAAGCCGCTTGACCATTTGAAGCGTCGCCAATTCCTCAATTTGACTGCACAACAATTTGAAAATGATGCTGAATTCCATCGAAAAATCATCTTTAGCGACGAAGCTCATTTTTGGCTCAATGGATATGTAAACAAGCAAAATATGCATTATTGGACAGGCACCAATCCACACGTGCTTCACGAAACACAATTGCATCCCGGAAAAATCACTGTTTGGTGTGGATTACATGCCGGAGGTGTCATTGGACCATATTTTTTTGTTGATGATGCTAATCGTCATGTTACTGTGAATGGTAATCGTTATCGCTCCATGATAACTGATTATTTTTGGCCTCAATTGCAAGGTATGGACTTGGCCAATATGCGGTTTCAACAAGACGGCGCTACCAGTGACACGGCACACGCAACAATTGACTTATTGAAAACCAAATTTGGTGAGCGTGTTATTTCGCGAAATGGACCAGTTCAATGGCCGCCTAGATCATGCGGTTTAACACTATTGGACTATTTTCTTTGGGGCTATGTTAAATCTTTGGTCTATACCAACAAGCCGGCGACGTTACAAGAGCTAAGAGAAAATATTGAACGCGAAATTGGTGCGATTCGGGCCGAATTATGTGAAAAAGTGGTGGAAAATTGGATTCAACGATTGGACTTCTGCAAACGTGCCCGCGGTGGTCATGCGAGAGAAATTGAATTTCATAAATAATTGCCACTAAATGTACTTCAAAACATAATAATTTTTTTTTAGATATATTCATTCGTTTTTGTTTTATTTTAAAAAAATGTTTGAGCGCCCTTAATGAAAAACCCTTTAGATGGGTTGAATTTGTTGCGGGATTGAGGTATGCGCGCATCGTTTATATGAATGTCTCGAGTAGTGCTCATAAACTCAAGTAGAGTAATAACCTTATTTCATTTATATCCATCCATTATGATAAAACTCCACACATTTAACGCCGATTATATCAATTATGTACATATTTATTTAGTTATATATAATCATATGTGTCGTGTAGCGGATCCTCGCTATACGTCATAAGATTGTGAAAAGAAGCAGATAAAAAAAAAAAATCAGACAAAATTAGTAGATCAGAGCTCATCGACGGAGAAAGAGAATATTATATGTCCAATATTTTTTCTAGATTGTCTCAGTTCTCAAAAATCCCGCCGCGCGGTAACCCCACTATTCAAGAACCAGCCCTGGGGTTGAGAGCTCGGCGGTTGCCCGGACACAATAATAATTGTTGTACGTTTCCACACCTACCATTGTCCAAATGTAAATGACCCTGTGCAGAAATCCATACGTTAAACAACTTCTTCAATGGGATCAGAATTAAGAAAATTTCACGCGACTTTTTCATATTTATTAAAATTTTGTTAGTTTTATAAATACATTCAAAGCCTTATACTTTTAATTATCACCTTTGTGGAATCAAACTATTGAAATGAATAATAAATATTTTTTATATATTACACTTTGTGTTAAATAAGATTTATTTTACCTATTGAGTTATCATGTGGAATAACATACAGAAATAGAGTAATAAAAAAATAATCTGTAATTATAATGCTTCACAAAACATTATCAAGCTACATTTCATTTCAGACATTGTATACCATCAGAGCGTTATCACAGGCGTCTTCCAATATAACCTGTAATAATTGATAATCGTAATATGATAATAATTGTTATATAAATTTGTCATATTTAAATGAACAGAATACTTGATCATAATTTATATTTTATATTCAATTAATTTATTATTACGTGAAGCACTTTTAACATTTTTATAATTAAAAAAAAAAGTTTAAGTCATTTAATTAGAACATTGTTTTTTTAAAAATTATAATGTAATTCTATAAATAATACAGAAAAAAGATATATAATTCTTATCTATTCTTTTGATAATATATTTTTTGTTCTATTTATGCTTTCTGTGAAACCAACAATTCAAGAACATAGAAAAAAAAACAATGAATGCACAGGGGCGCGCAGCCTCCGACATTGGATACCCCCTCTCCGCACCGCACGCAGGGAAGGACAACACGAGGTTGAACTCTATTACTTCTATACTGTAATCAGAAGTTCTCAACGCCAACGGTATAATTTCGGTATTCAAATTAAATTCAACCTGGCATTCTATGAAATACATTTATATAACCATTTTTCCCATCATTATAAAATTAATTTAATTATTTTTGTTGTTTTCTGTTTGCGTCTTTTTTCATTCACTACTAGTAAATAAAAGTTGTTCTATACATTTTGATCTGAGTCTTGTATCCTTGCAGACTTTTTTGTAGATGGTATCATTAAATCTTTCATGAATTATATATATATATGTATACCTTATATAATAGCTTGGCACCGTATCGAATTGAATGTGCTGTACGAAAGATTTTTACGATTTTTTAAGTACGAATTTATACAAATATTAGTCTATTGCTTGGCCTTAAAGTCGTACCGTGGTGATGCTTAAAACCTACCCATAAAATTGTTAATATTCTGGAACTGTTTGTTGGAACTTAACTGAAAATCAGTTAAGGCATTCTTAAGTTTCGCCTTTTTGCCGAAGATGTGAACCAAACTTATATTATTATACATATTTTTTGTGTACTACATTCGTCAATATTTAATTAGTTGTGTTTATTTACATGGATGAGAAGCTATCGAAATAAAGACCTATAAATCGTCTAGTCTGTCGGGAATCAATATAAGTATATATATATATATAAATAATTGTGTCTATCTGTTCTCTATACAATTCCAAACCTTTTGACCTACATAAACAAAATTTTACGTAGATACTTCTTAGAACCCTGCGCAAAACATCAGTATCCATCCCCGCTGACTATTCCAGCCCCCTCTCCAAGAAATAAAATATATTATTTGAATGTCATCCATTTCAAATTTTCTCCAGTTGCAGTCTAGGAAAATTCACTGAGGAAAATATAATGAGGTCACCCCACCCTCACTGAACACTTCAATCTCTCCCTTTCTGGATCAAATATTGCACGCATCGTTAATCTTTACTGCCTGCACAAAGCAAAGGCATATATCCCCCTGAATGCCGAGTAACGCCGGAAATTTCATATGAAACTTTGTGAAACCCAATTAATTTTATTTATTAAAAGAAGACGTATCAATGGAAACAGCAATTTTTTTTATATTTTGACATGAAAAATGAATGGAATGAAGCGCGAGTTATTTTGGTCCTATTAGATAGCGTGTCAAGTTTGGTGGCTCTAAGATTAAACGAACAATCAAAGAAAGAAAAAAAACTAACAATATTTTAATTACGGTAAGGAATACGTCGACGTGAACTTTGAGAAGGCCGCTGCTCAGGTGCTGATGTTAGTGTGCACGTTTCAGATTCGAGTCGACGGGGGGTAGGTGGCTGAGCGGCGCCGCTGTAAGGGTGCGAGCGGCCGGGGTCGCGGCGCGCTCGCCCGCCCCGTGGGAACTCGACGCGCGCCACGGGTGGCGGTCAAATCTCGTCGATCGCAGAACACCAAATGGAATAACCGCAAGTAGGCAGCGAGGTAGCCTTAACGCGAGATTTTTAATCTTTTCTATCATACTTGACATGTTCATAAAAATTAACGTTACTAGCTGGGAGCCTTCCAGGAATATCAAATGTACCAGAAGCAGCTTTTTTCATTTCTTTGAGTACATTGCAAGATGAAATTAAGAAGCTCGAAGTCACTGGGAATGAATTCATCTCTATCTTTACTACTCGATATGTATTCTGACCTTAAGTTGGTACACAAGCCAACATTACATTATCTCTAATAGTAGAAAGGACCCACCCTTACCCGGAACTGTTATAGGAGTGGTTACTCTCTTGCCAGTTTCTCTCGACAAAGTAAAACAACGCGGGTCTATGTAACTATAATTTGAATGCGGTATAGATTAATTCTTTAGTTCAAAGTTAAATGTTTATTACTTCTTTACACTAGCTTTCAGCGGTATTCAGGTGGTATTTATTAATAAACAAAGAGTACATAGTAAAAGTTAATTAAAAAACATTTTGTTAAAGTTGAAAGCATATTGAGACATTAATTAGTAACATAAAAAAACCAATTATAATTACAAGTAATATCTAGTACCAATTAAGGTGTAATTATAGTTTCAAGAGAGAAATGTCTATAAAGTTTTGTAGTATCATAGAGACGATCCCTGAAGGGAGATTTAGGCAGAACATATGTATAAAGATTTTGAGTCTAATAAAAAATATTCTAATTAAAATATTATTTACACAGAGACGACTCTTTCTGTCTACCTTTCCAGCATTATCCAGCGGGTCACCCATGTCCTGATAAAATTCCTAAAAAGTTCAAAGTTTCTATTGTTGCGTAGTAAATCATCGTTCCTTGGAGGGCGATTACCCGCTATAACTAGTCATAGACTAACGTACGTCATACTCATAATATATGTATTCCGGCGTCTGTCTCACCCGGTTGCAGATACACCACGGTTCATGAACAAGGCCAAAGTCAAATAATTTACTCAATACTTGACATTATCTCTATTCGGGTAATTCCTGTCAATCTTATTTCTTTTAGTGCAGATCTACCAGTTTTTGAAGAGCATCCATTTGATAAAGGCTTAATACATTCCAAGAACAGATCTTCATATCGTTGTCCCTTTTTAGTTTAGACATCGGAAGACAGATTAGAGTAACGAAACTTTCTTGAGGTCAAAACCCACACCGAACTGTTACGTCATTGATGATGATAATGTCTGAAATTCTTAAGTTTTGAGATTGTTAGCCAATATAAATGCAGAAGAAAGAATATTTCTGGAGATCAATCATCAATAAGATGACATAAAAGTTTACGAAATGATCGAATTTTGGCATGGTCAAAATAAAGACCAGAACCGAAGGTATGGAGAAAAGCGGTCCACTCGATTTAGTCATAAATAACACTTTAAAAGTGAAGATATTACAAACAGTAATGTTATAATAAGAACATTGACAAATAAAATTATTTATTTATAATTGGTGATCAAGTAATTAAGTGCGAAACTAAAAAGTAATATTTCGGAGGGTTTTGGCAGCAAAATAACCCTGCCGCACACTCCGAAAAAATTATCCGCACATCATTCTAGTAATGTAAATAAACATCACTACATTGCATCCGTTTTTATTTTGTATTTTAAACTTCATGATAATGTGTATAGTTTATTTTACTAGTAAGCTGAAAATCACTCCCGAAATACCGAGTTCATTTTAGAATTCACTTGGAAGCATTGCAGCACTTCATTAAAAAAAAGTAAACAAAGGCAATAGTGTGCGTTACATTTCCACCGCGTTCAGTCTACTTTAATCCACCCATTTCGCCGGTATTAATTATACACAACAAATATAATTCGAATCACAGACGTGCGTAATATTATGTATGGGGAAAAGTTAAAATTTTTCATTTTCTCAAAACTAATATGTGTTCACATCGATAATTTGAAATTATGAAGCGTGAACGCAAGTTCAAATGAATATTTATGACCGGAGTAATTATTATTCATTCGAAGATGCCTTGCTTTTACATGTTGAAATATATTTTCATATTACGCCTACGATTAAGTAGATACGTACATGATTAAATACATTGTAATACATTCGTTTATTGAAATAGAAAATAACTACAGTGTATCTCAACTGTTAATTACTGTATTCATATTTAAGTGGCCGTCTTTTGTTTCGATTTAATTTGCTTAATTGATAATTGCGGCTCGGTCTTTTCGTATCATAAGTTTGGGTGTTAAGTTTAGATTTTTTTTTGTAATTACTCAAAATTAGTAAACTTTTAAATAACATGTCTAGCCTCTAATAACTGAGATCGTCTTACAATAGAAGATATTATTGTAACAGATTTCACATTAAATTAACAAATGAATAAAATAATAATTGTGTATTTCAAAACAAATAATTACATGATCACAAAAATTATAAAAATATAATACAATTGCAAAATAATAGAATTGACAGCAGATCTTGTTTATTTTATGTTGACATGCGACAAGATAATCTGTCGATATTATGTTTGCTTTATTTAACAATATGACAAATATACTGTATGTAACACACCTAGTGAACAATTATTAAGGAGTAGAAATATATTAAAAAACATGGATCGAAAGCGCTCAACTACAGCGCTGGCGTTACACACAGGCGGAGCAGGTGCCTTCCTGTAGCGGCCAAATCAAGGGGGCGGCCTAAAAGTATATAAAAATTAAAAATCCTAAGTTGCTGAAACTATTATAGTGTATAATTGATCCAGATATAAACGACCCAAGAAAGCAAATCTAATAAATAACATTAAAGTTATTTCCTAATGAAGCAGTAAATTGTAGACAACACTTTTGTCCAGAATTTAATTTGGTAAAATGCTGCCCTAGGGCAAGTTTCAAACATACGGTTGAAATGTTCAAGACAATAGATCAGCCCGCGTATTGTGATTCGTTTCTTGAATGCATAAAACATTATTGGTCAAGTGTGTCCTGTTTTGTTCTGATTTGGCACCAAATGATTTCCATATTTTCCTTCATCTGAAGTAGTTCTTTGGTGGTAAGCGTTTTGATGACGATGATGAACTCAAAGACGGAGTACAGGCATGGTTTTCATCCCAGGCGGCGTCATTCTATAAGGAAGGTATACAAAAATTGTGCCCCGTTATAATAAGTGCCTTAATAATGGTGGCAACTATGTACAGAAGTAGTTTAAGGTGTATAGCGTCCGATGAAAATCAAATGTTGTAAAAATGATATTGTGTTCTATTAAAAAAAAATTGGTACTTACTTAAAAAATGAACTTCGTATCATAAAATGTGATGCGGTTTTCCTAGATCAGACCTACCTTAAGTGAAAATTTCCATAATATTATCAGATTACTCAAAGGTATTTGATATTCCGTAAAAAAATATGGCTCTTTGAAATAATGGAACGATTAAATATATTAACATCTAAAAGGTAACATATAGGTTTGAAAATTTTTCGCTAAAAATGTCGCCGCTATAGCATAGTTGGATAATGCACCTTCCCCGGTTTGGAAAAAGATCCAGGTTCAAATCCATATTTTTCGATAAAATTGATTTTACTTGCATATATTTCTAATTAATATATTTAATTCATATTTAAACAATAAATAAATAATTCTTAACTCCTGGGGGATAGAGACATAAGTGCGCCTCGCAGTTCATGGCATCTAACATCTTCCTAAGTTTCTTTTGTGATATAACATATACATATACATATGTATATATATGTGGTATATGACGGAAGTTTGTACAAACCGGATATAACGGAAATACTATCAAACTTTTACGTACGATATTTAAAGTAATTTTAAATATAAAATTACATACCAGGACTTGCTGTTTCATAGTTCAAATATTTACAAAATTACTAACCCGTTTACACGCTTCTAAGGTAAGAGTGTATAATTTCTTTTGTTTTAATAATTATTTATGTTCGTTAATTGCTATCGTTAACCAAAGGTAGGCATTACCTTGGCATTTTAATAAAAATAATACATCTCATAAAACACTCTGTTAGACGCAGAACGAAAATTATTTAAATGTGTATTTTTCACATTTCATAGTACATATTTTACTTACTTGAGATTATATAATTATTTTTAAGGTGACCACATTCTTATTGTGAAGTTGCCATTTTACAATGGAACGACAGATTTATCAATTTGGAAGTGCAATATATAAGTTTGAAAATTTGTCGTCAACTCACTATGTTTGTGAAGTATAATCGGTTAATGCATTTCTCCGGATAGAACGAGATCCAGGTTCGAATCCCGGTAGCAACAACTATATTTTTTCGATAAATTTATTTATTTTACATCATTATAATTAATACATTTAATTTGAATTTATATAATCACGTTAAATAGAGACTACGTCAAAAATGAATCAATTGATTTCCAATAGGACGTGAAGTTCTATATTTTCTGCGAAAAAATTATGAGTCGTTAGTTAGTACTTAACAGGTTATTAGTTTAAATATTTACTAACGCGGAAAAAATTAACCCAAATAGAATATAAAATGTAGTAAGTATATATTTATAAGAGATCCTCTCACGATTGCTTACATTGTGTTTAAAAAAATAATTGAGTTCAATATGTACTCGCTACTGATGGTTATAACATGTAAACAACGAACGTATTTGTGATGCGGTTAACAGTTCACTGGGAAGGAAGCAAGGAAATACGTGTATGTTAAAACAATATTTATTTTAAAACGGTTGCTTCTTATTACACTTTATGTAGGTAGGTACCAGGTATGTATTACCTTTTTGAAACAAATTTTTAGGTAGATACTGAATTCGCAAAAAAATGATTTACTTACTAACAGGAACGTGAGAGGACCTATTTTAATTTTCAAAAATACGAATGTTGTGACTTCTCAAACATGCGAAGTTATATAAATTATCGAAACGTAAGTTTGTCGTTTATGAGTAATAACTGCATGATTTATATATGGCCACCGTGGTAATTTTTTAGTTGCACATATTTCTGAGATTACTCTAGTATAAAATATTTTTAGGAAATCAAAGATGTTTACACATCAAAAATGATAATTTTTGATGTGTAAACAAAATGATAATTTTTGATATGTAAACATCTTTGTTTCACCTTTAGGAAAGTAAGAATATATTTATTTTTAAAATAATATATGTAAGGTTTGTTAGTTGAAGTATGGGCGCGTATGTCCGCAAGAGCGCGGCGTGAGATTGACAGATGTGCGCGTGTGTGTGTGTGTGTGTTAAAAGGCGCCGCGTCCTTGCATTAGAATGTGTGCATATCTCATTGTAATACATCTAAATTGTTACAAGAAGACCTTTAATTTCTACGCAACCGACCGAGTACACATAATATAAACTTCAATCAGGAGGATTATCGAACTACACTTCAAGTAATGAACAACATGCACCAGTCAATGTATTTAAAATGTTATAATTAAAACACTCGGACAAATCGATCTAAAAGCTACGAGCAATTTGAATTACCAAAATTCAGGTACAAAAAAATCTTAAACATGTGATTAATGCGGTCTCACCTACTCGGGGAAATATGAAAGTGCGCCTAATTCTGTGGAAATCAAAGGCCGACGCTCCGAGCGAGTTGTCCAAAGCCGAACGCCATCATTAGCCGAGATGCTGCAGCGTTGTACGCCGTTGTCTATTTTGTCACGACGCCTCTTCCGTCGCGACGACTTTTGTTGCTCGCAGGTGATATATGGCCAAGAGCAGGGGCGGCAAACTTGTGGCTAGCACCAATTTTCATATAATTTTTTTTCCACCTTCTCGGACCATTAAGTAATTTATTTATTGAATTGGTTAACGCTAGAACGTTAGGTAAAGACATAAACATTATTGACACCTATATAAAAATGGTTCTTCACTAATAAAAAAAAAATTATAAATAAAAAGAAAAAACACTATTAAACCACTATTTATTGATACATCAACATGTTTCGGTACCTACGGTATCTTCTTCATGAAACAATGTATATTAAAATTAAAAATGCAAGCACAGATAAGAATAAAACTATAAAAGTATAAGTGGTGGGTAACTAATTAGGAACTATTGTGAAATAAATGCAAAAGGTGACTATTTACAGAAAGAATTTGGTTATTTGTAATATTTAATTTGCTATTAACACTTTTTCTAATTTTAAAATTTCTAAACTGTTCTTAATTTCAAAAGAATAATTTTTTCCAAAAGATGATTAGCGAATTTAGAATGATAATTAAACAAAGTATTTTTTCTTATTGAATATGCTGCCACAATTTAATTTTGAAAGTATTAAAGAAAAAAATAGTTATTGCTTGAACTGATGGAGACAGCCGGGAGAAATTAGTTATTTGGAAATATGCAAAGACGAATTTTCCGAGACAGGATTTTAAATAAAGTAGATATATCAAGTTTATGAAATAACTGGAACATCACTATGCAAGACCTAGGATCGCCAAGAGTCAGTAAGCAGTTCACATTGAAGAAACATACGAAATGATCACGATTCTCAAACATATGCACATCGACTGAGACACGCAACTTTCTTCTGTGTTTAGTTTTCGGGGCTTTTCGCCGATATGCATAGCCAATGTTTCAGATTCCATTGTAGGACCTGATCAACAGGGCTGATGTATTTGATGTTTTTATTTGTTTATATTTGACTTATAAAAAGTATTTTAACTAAAATCGATAACAGTAATGCAATAAATATAACTTAGTAATTTAGTGTGATAACATTACATGGTCTATGGCTATTCTGTTTCAAATCTAATCGTACTAACTATCGATAAGTGATATCCAAACCAATTAAAAATTTTTTGTATACTTTAGTCAAGATAAAAGGAGCCTTCGCTGACACGTGTCAAAAGCAAAATAGAGACCTACCAATAAAAAAACCTTTTAGAGATTAAATAATTTTTAACCTGTTTCAAAAAGTTATCATACCCTATTTAAAAAATGTATAAATTCTTTTATTTTTATAAACTAAAATCTTCTACAAAATTCAAATAAAAAATGAAAATAAAATAAAATACACGAAGAAACTTGAAAAAATATTATTTAATATTTCAATAATAATTCTGAAATTCCCTTTTCTTACATAGATTAACTAAATTATGTATTTAACATCTTTACCGAGTTCTAATCTGATCAATTTCTCAACATTTTTTATATTTTGTTATTAATTTTCAAATTGTATTATTACAGATGTATGTATATATTTTTATTATTTATTGTAAAAAATTTCTTACATAGATCTTGATCTTATTTTATATATATATATATATATATATATATCGATAGCCACACTCATAATTAAAGGTCTTTTGTATTTGAGGGTGCATAACTCTATTGTTGTTTTATATTGTCGAATATATATATATATATATATATATATATAATTAAATAAACAAAATTAAATATACGAGTATATTAATACCAATAAATAATACATGGTTTGAGTAATTTTAAAATAAAAATACTGATCCTAAAAAGGTTCGCCACTGCTAGCCTAGGGTCTCTATGTATATCTCAGTATTGCCCGCAGGAAAATGGGCCACCCTTTGTATTCGTGTTGTTTCTTTGTGGGCCTCTTGCGTTGGCGGCTTTCATTGGCGTACACCAAGTCGCATTGAAGGAAAATTTCGGGCATGTTGGTTATTTTTTACAGTTTAAGTACAGTGGAATAATATAACATGAATAGGTTTAATGTGAAAAATCGATTAATAAAAAAATATTCTCGTCCCATCAAGATGGTCCATGATTTCGTAAAATGAATTTATTTTCAAACCCTACACATGAAAATATTTCACATCTTAAAATAACAAAATAAATACCGGTCGCTATACCATTACCAAATTGTTTACTATTTATGATTTTATGACTTAACTTTATATTGACTAGATCAAACTTAATTAATGTAGAAGGATGTCGCATCCTGTATAATTTCTTACTGTTTAACCAATTAAATTTTTTATTGGCATCTGTAATTTATTTGATATGAACAAATATTTCAGTCTCCATGGTTTTATGTTAAACTATTTCCACTATGATCGTTTATTGATTTATGAACTTACTGTAAGCACAACAATTCAATACTAGCTAATATAATATGTATAATCCCAAAGGTAACCAGAAATATTTTCAATAAATACATTTTTTTTCTCTACAAATAATTAATTGATTTATATTAATTTATTTTTAAAAAATCACAGCCCTGTCTGTGGATTCAGTTGCGCCACTGGTGGCTTTCACCTGAATCTTTAAGACAAGTCACTTTTTTCAAGATTATTTTTAAGATAGAGACAGATATTATTCTTGTATGGAAAGATTCTATCTTTCGAGATCATTCTTTTGATGAAACATGTTTTCAGCAGTATTCTACACGACGTTGACGAGCACCGGGAGGATATAATTTTTCATCATTTATCTTTGAAATAACTTTCATAAAAAAAAATTTCATTTCAATGACAACTTGGTTTCCTCTCGATCTTACGGTTCATTAAAATGTTATGAAATAGCATGTTCATTTAGCGAGTAAAGTTTGTCATAAATACTGTATTGGAAAATTTCGTAACATATTTACGTTCTATCACTTTTATATTATGTTTTATTTTAATTTTAAAGGCATATCTATATGTTTTAAATATTTATTCAAATTATTATTTTGCTAATATTAAAAATATTTTAAAATAGTAATTAAATGTATTAATTACAATGATATACATTTATAATAAATTTTATCGAAAGGTATATTGTTGTTGCTATCGGGATATCAAATATCACAAACCTATGTTCTGAATAATTACATCACAATAAGAATGCGTTCTCCTTAATAAAATATTTTTAAGACCGTTTTTTTATCTCGATGCCGGTACTTCTCACATACTAAGTGAGTACGCTACCGTTTCGCTATTCCTTCTTTAGACAATGGTGTACAATTATCACATAAGTTATGAAGCTGATTGTTTCTTGTATCAGAATTACACATAAACTTAATGTCAAATGTTGATATTGAATTTTATTTAAATACAGTTGCAACCGCTAAATTTATAATGTAACAAGCTTAATTATTAAAATGCTTAAGATATGTGTAAACGTATATTTTCACATCTCATTTATTTACATCGACAGTGCAGTGGTTAGTATCTCCGCCTGTTAAGCGAGAGACTGAAGTCCGTTTCGTATTTTTAACTTTTAATTTATTAATTTTCTGAATTTAAATATATTTTTTACAAATCAAAAAAGGTTTTTAATATTTATTTTTATTAATTTTAATAGTATTTAATAGTAACTACACAAAATACAGTTACCAAAATGTATCCTAAGAACTATTTAAAAGAAAATATAATTTTTGGCAACACACATTATGTATCAAAATTGTCAAAAAGGATAGAAAATAATAATTATATACAATTGTTAAACAAATATATTAATTATGTAATTAATCGTAAACTTAACTGTTCCAAGCTTGTAGATTGCTAATTGATTGAAAGAATCCTGGCTATGTCGTAAAGCGTTGTCCAACCAAACCGAAGGTCACCGATTCGATTCTCAGCAGGTGTAAATAAAATGTAGAAATTCTTTTGCAAAATCGATTGCATCCGGTCTGAGCAAATATACCATAAAGTTACTTCAATGATGTAGTGTGAATTTATTTAAAAAAAAATACTATTGACATAATCAATTTGTACCAAGGCCAATTTAGATTTAAAAAAGATTTCATAATATGGTTTGTACACGAAATATATGTTACATTAATATTAATCAATTAATAATTAATAATCAGTAAATTAATATTCATAATAAGTACTATCTAAAATAAGACTAACTTGGTGGTTTTCCTTGTCGAAGCACTTATCTACGACCAATAGGCACCAATGATTTGCGCCATTTAGCATCATTGTATTTAAGTGTTTAATTTTTTTTTCTAGATACGGTATTTTACACCAAGTTACAGACATATTGGGCACATTACAAAGTTGAATGAGAGAATATAAGTTAATACACATTATTTTTATTTGTTAACTTTGTTTTATTAACCACTTATTGAGTTTAAATACATCTAACAGTTTATAAAAATACCATTTTCTTCTTCAGAATGTCAATACTAATACGACAATTAATCATTAAAATATCTCGCTATTTTAGTGACGAGAATTCCTCAGACGATGATCTTGTTGTTTAATGTATATTAGCACATAACCCAGAAAAAATTCACACATAGGCGAATGAAGCCATAGATAAATAATAAAATAAAGCATATTTCATGTTTAATCGTCTTGCCACACTGAGAAGCGAGATAGTTTTTGACCATCTATGACTGTAGTAAATTTGACGTATCAACAACACGCAAAGGATTTTTACTACGAGTGTTAGTACGATCATACAACCGGCGCTTAAACTACTTTTTCTTGGATACCCTGTATATGACTATTACGCAATATTAAAAAAAAATTTAAAAAAAAAAAATATATATATATATATATATAATCAAAAAATGTTTGACGTCTAAATATATTTGAATCAATTTAAAAATAGACAATGAAAAGATATTCAATAATGAGACAGTTTACGAAACCGGTTAAATGATGTGGATGCGCGCCGACCAGGTGAATTCGAAACTTTGAAAAAATATTTTTAGTACCGGACATTAATAAGTCGGTACATAAATCATAACGCGCCGGACAGGTAGGAAGAAAAGAGCAACGGCCGGACGAAACCCGCAGTCGCGCGACTCTTGTCGACCGTCTGACGGACTGTCTGTGCGACGGGGAGTCGTTTCCAGATGGACACGGGACTCTGATATTGACACAAAAAAAATTTACGTAGTAGGAATTCAAATAAATAAGTGTAAGTAACAATCTGTTCCAAGAACAAGTAATACTTAACTAAATTCGCTGAAGGTATAACGCGAGACTCAAATTTTCATATAAATACATTTTTTTTTACGTTATCTGACATGTTATGGCACTTGGGATTAATTTGGATTTAACAACAAAAACTCATCCAATGACCAAATGTTTCTAATTTTGTCTCGGGACTAGTTTCAAAATGTAAAATTATGAATGTGGAATGATTTACGTGTTTGATAAAAAAATATTATTAAATATTTTTTCTCGATATTTACAGCTATACGAAAATCGGAATACGTAACAAGGATGAAGCCTTAAATGCAATTTGATTATTGCTTGCACTTACAAGTGCGCATAAGCTCTTGTGCGCCTGCACGATTCAGTGCTGATAATGAATGTGTGCGCGCGACCAGAGAAATGTCACCAATAAAAGTATCAGAGGATTCCCTGTTGAAATATGACGTCATAATCACGCTACATGGACTCCCTCGAAGCGTGACTAGACCCGGTTAGTCGGGAAACCTCTCCAGGGTTCAGTTTATCAAAGAGAGAACAACTTTACCGTATTCCTAATACCGTATTTTCTTGATTATAAGACGCGCCCTTATTTTTATATATCAATAATAAAAATTAATAACGTGATATAAACTAAATATCTCAATATAAAGGATTTAAAAATAGGTATATTATTTATGTACTATTACCATCAGAGTCTGAAATTTCTTCAGATTCTGTGTCCGATTTATCTGAATCACTTTTCGACTCAGTTCTACTAGTAATCAGTGGTGATTCACAACGACTGCGCAACTGTAAGACGCCATCGATTATTAGATGCATCCCAAATTCAGCAACACGAAAATAGGAAAAAACTTGTGTCTTATAATCGAGTAAATACAGTAATATATTTACATAATTTACCTATTTTAAAATACTGCCAACATCTTGCAGTATCTCACAATGTTGTTTTGATGGCTATTATAACTGTTATATGATGTAGTTATTCAATTACAGGCCAACACGATTCAGTGTTTAATCTCAATTATACAAATTGGGTCAATACAGGAAACGGATAGGTAAGCGAATCAAAAAGGTACTTTAGGTACTAAAGGTACACTAGTCTTCAGTTGTTTATTCCATAAAAATATATATAAGTAAGAATGACATTTTGGAATTTTGAACTTAAATGCAAGATAAGCGATCGGGTGCAAGAAGGTTTGACTTCCGCGAGCCTCGTGGCTACGTTTCAGACAAAATTCTCCCCTTCACCCGGTTGGCCAACGACTCGTATCACGTAGCATGGCGATGTCATAAAATGTTGCCAGAAGAGGCGCATCGCCACACTATCATACGTCATTGATCGTTTCGTCAATTGTGACTTAATCAGACTTATCAGTGTCGGAATCTATTTTCCCAAAACGTTAGTTGATTACACGGTTTAGGTCAAATTTTGAAGCCTTAAATTATACATTCTTAACCATGTTTTTTTTATATAATGGTGCTATTTATAGTTATATTACTGTTCCGTGTGCAATTTATTCAGATATATATTATAACATCTCATTTCGATTTTTCTTTGTCAATGCGCAATTCTTATCCGTAGGTCACATTATAGTACACGTTTGTGATGATCATTTTTAAGACATTTAACGAGTATTATTTAAATTTAGCTCATTTATTTTTTAACTTTTAGTACTTTGTATAAAATAAGCAAAAATTACTTTTCAATACTTAATGAATTTATTTAAACTTTATTGACATACATATTTTTGTTATAACAGAGGTGAATATATTATAATATAACATGATAAACATAAGATACAATTATATTGCAATTAAATACTCGTAGTTTATTATGTGGGATGGAGTAGACTCCACCTCTGATATACCTATATAGCGTTGTCCTGGCTACTTTTCTAGACTGAAGTCTGTGTAAAAGTAGCCAGTTTTTTTCTTTCTATTGTGGCGTTATTAAGATAAAGATTCGACAGAAATAAAAATAGAGAAAAAATAAAAATATTTTTTTTTTAAATAAAAATACAGTGTGAGTATTCTAGAATTGTATTAATTAGAAAGATATACATATAAAATCAATTTAATCGAAAAATATTCCCAACCTTCCCCGAATTGGAAAGAGATCCAAGCTCGAATGCCGGTAGCGACAACAATATTTTTCATTTATTATCTTAGTTTAATAAATAAAATATATTATTAAACTAAGATAATAAATAAAAAATATGAATCTTAACCACCAAGTTAATATTGCTAATTTTAAAAGTACAATATTTTTCGTTAAAATTGATTTCTATACGTATATCTTTCTAATTAATATATTTAATTAGTATTTAAGATATCACAGACCGTCTGTTCTGAATAATTACAACTTCACAATAAAAATGTGTTCTCTCTAATAAAAATAACTTTGTGTATGGATGTGCTGAAGATACAAATGATTTTTTAGCTACATTGACCAACGATTAGTCTTTTCGAAACTAGTCGGCATGATTAAACAAAATGATGATAATCGCAAATACCACGCAATAATAATGAAATAATCCACCTTTATTATTTAAAGATATGTATATTATTAGAATTAACGAATCATATTTAAACATATATAAATTTACACATATTTACGTATTTTATATTTCATTATAATAAAGTTGTTTTAAACTGTAGATACTGAAGATATGATGTAATCTTATCAAATGATACTAGTAAGTATATTATTACCTTACGTCTATTGATGTACCTACTAACGACAGAGTTACACGTAAATGAAGCCGCACTCTAAAAACTGAAAAGTGTAAGGAAGCTGACATTATTACGTCGTATAACAAAAACGATAACAAATATAAATCTGGACCTTATCGTTATTTTTCTGACTAAGAGTTCAGTTTGTCGATAAAGGAGTACCATAAATGTACTCCTTCCAAAGTATCTTGTTCTGAATTCTCTAGAAGTTTCGAAATGATAAGAATATTATATTTACGTCAGAATATGCGTCCTCTTGCCGCCTTTATAATTTCATCTACAGGGCCTACACACGTTAAACATGTACTTATAAGATGATTTTAAAATATCCAAGTATTTTATCACCTGTGCTTTTTAAGAAATACTGTAAAATTTCCTTATTTTCACGATTCTTTAATGGGCTGAGAATGAAATTAAAATGCACATAAAAAAATCGATATCATATGACATGTCGATTACATTAAGCAAGCCAGTATCAGTATCAGAACCTTCATTCATGTAAAGATTAACTCTCGGCGATAAAACCTATTTCCCACGTAAATCTTTGTCGTACGGTACAGGGGTGCATCATAAAATATAAAATATATTTTTTTAGTTAGATTGAATACATTATTATCGGCTTCTAAATTTATTGAAAATAATTTGGTTTAATTTTAAAAATTGACAGAATTAATAAATATATAAAGTATAGTTAGTTATAATTTAAAACACAGTTTTTTTTAAATCAAAACAAAATTGATGAATGACTTAAAAGGGTAAACAGAAAAAAATCTATCATATAGTTACCATCGGGGCTCGATCCCGGAACTTTCTCTAACCGTAAAAGTGCGTTAGCATGTTAATGTGTAAATGTGGATGAGACGAGAATCATGTGTCAAGACAGAAGAGTGTGGCGCTCTATCCTCTTTGTCTACCCCTACGAAACGGCATAATGGTAAGTAAGTAGCGAGAAAACCTTCAACTATCCTAGAGAAAATAATAGCCGGTATCAGCAACCAATCAAAACACGGTATGATTTTAGTAAATGCCGTATCTCTAAGATATATTTACTGGAGAATGGAAAGATTTTTTCGCATGAATGTATTTACTTGTCATATAAACTAATAATGATAATAATGAATAATTGTCAGTGTTGCAAAATAAAACTTTGAGAATAATACTAAGACAAAATAGATATACTCGAATCAGTGCAATGGTGAAAGATCTGAATATAAATGACCTTTAAGCAAAAAATATATTTAAATAAAATCCTTACCAAGAAAATATCGTCAGAAGTTATAAGAAAAATTGACGCAAATCAACAAGAGCACGAACATCATACAAGAGGAAACGATAGACTGAGACTGCCTTTCAGGAAGAAGGCTAAATCTCAGATGTACAGTGCGATGAAAATTTTTTATGAAATATCAGAAAACATTAGAAAAGAAGATAAACTATTTACCAAGATTCAAAATTAAACTAAGCAAATATTTGAAAGATAAGTTGAAGTTAAAAGGAAATATTTTGATGTTGTTTATATTAGAGCATACATAAAAATATTTATGTATGCACTATATTTAGAATAAACAAATAAACTATGGTTATTATAACCTTTGGGTCCCACATTTTAAATCATCATGGTTCGGGGTCTTCTATTCCTATCTGATCTGCGGTTTGGTCTGCTGATCATAGAGGTTTATGAAATATTAAGTACACACGTGTGAAAACTATTATTATAGCTTATCGAAGATCTTGAACTTTAATAAATTTGACGATGTTAAATTCATCGTGGAGTTGTAAATTTCGAGGTTATTGCAAATATTACCATCTCAAATCGGACCGAAGATCTTTATTTTTAACACCTGTAGTTTCAGTTGCACGAGCGTCAGTAATAATAAAGATGATAAGGGTCATAGACATCTCGTAATTGATACCACAGAAATATTGCGTACTTTATAATAACATTAACACTGTAAATGAGTAGTAAATATTATTAAGGAGAACACATTATTGTGAAGTTGTAATTACTCAGAACATAGGTCTGTGATATTTTATATACTAATTAAATGTATTCATTAGAAAGTTATACATATAAAATCAATTTTATCTAAAATATTGTTGTTGCTACCGATAGAAAATACTCTGCAAATATAAATAACTTTTGTACGATACTTTTTCTTTAAACTATATTTGTATTATGTCGGTGCGTAAATATTTGTACACAATTATTTCTATGCTCTTGTGTATTATATTACTATGTTCTATGCATCATCCATAGACCACCAAATATATAGACATGAACTGACGCAAATTCTTTGTCCCAATATTTTCATTTTGGTATCATCCGCGTGATCACTTTAGTACCACTTACGTAACCAAATAGCTCCGCGACATTTAAAAAAAAACATGACTATTGGAATGAAAATTTAAACGCTTTAATTTTTGGAGAGTTAATACTTTTACTGTTGCATAAATGTGTCATAAACTATCGGATTTGTGTTTCCATCAAGAATGTGTGTAGAATGCCCTTCATTCCGCAACTAATGATCTAAACCCCTCTTCCATATGTACACTTTATTTTATGTCTATTCATTTACTGGTCTGTAGTATCATCTTATTTTCCATTACAAAATGTTCCGACATATACTGTAACAGCTCATTTTTATCTACATATTTCACGTTTCATTTTTAATTCATAATTCATAGACACTGTAGTATCTGTCTCTGGTGCATTATACATATACGAGTATTTGTAAATGGTGTGGAATCATGAACCTTGAAGGCAAGGGATTGATGCCTTTGAGATATAGTACTGGAGTTACATGATATGCATACCATAGATAGCGAGAAGCATGAATGTCTCCATTTTGAAGGAGGTGAATATCAAGGACCGACTCTCAACCATGAATCTTACAATTTTTTGGGCGTCTTGGGAGAAGGTATGATAGCTTGGAGAAGCTTGTTGTGGTGGGCCACGTCAAAAGACAGGGCGGAAGAAGAAAATCCACCCCCGTTGGACCGACCAAGTTCAAAAGACAACAGCCGCTCATGTGGTGACTGCCCTAAGCTGAGCATAGTCATGAAGGCAGGAGTTCATGGAAATCACAATTCTCAGTCTTGAAGGAGCGACGTGGATGATGTTTTAGTATCTATAGTATACCTTGGGTAGTCATTGTAACAAAAGCCTATAATGAGCATTTTTTGGCGATTTGATAACCATATTTTTACAGATATTCATTTATTCTGTACCTATGTTTTGTGTACTGTAATTGCAATCTCAGCAATATTCAATTTTGTTAATTTAGAGAAAAAAATGAAAACTGATTGTAGCTTGAAGAACAATATATTTATTATTATATGAATGATAATTCCTATAACCAATAATATTTTTTTTAAACGAAGCCAAAAATAATCTAATTTCCACATTGGCGGCCATTTAGATTGCTATTGGTTGAATTGTAATATAAATAGCAGCGGGCAAATCGACTGATTTTCCAACTAACACCGATTTTGAATGGCCAATTTATTTGTATTTAACCGTATTACATTTACTTATAGAGTCTAACTAATCTGAATTGTGGTGCGTGGGGTGAGTCCGCTTTCCTTACTTGTATTTCTTTTTGTGCTGTTTTTTCCCCCGGAAGGGAGTGTCTCCTAGTCTCTCCTGCTCCCCGGCTCTATGTTTTGTAGGCTACTATAATATAATTATAATTTTTGTGATCTTACTATTTGTGATCTGTATAATGTTACTCATATGTTGTACATATAATTATAGGGATACAAGAGCAAATTTGGTATAGGAGGCTGCGGGATATCGCCATATCACTGTGTGCAGGGCGCTATCGAACAGCCTTTATAGCATTAAAAAAATGACAACCGGGCGGCGTAAGGGTAGGACCAAAATAGGAGCCTTCATCTTATTAAATCGGTAATAGGAATGTGGTGGATCCGTTCTCATTGGCCAATTTATATAAGAAATTTGACTGTTCATAAATTAACATAACATGTAAAAGCAATATAAAAAGACATCTGCATTAAAAGTTAGGGAAAAAAATAATGAAGGTTACTGACTTTTCAACTAGTATCATCAAATAATACAATTTACACACGGCAGTTTAAAATAAATAAATAAATATGAATATTTCTGGGTTCCCTGGATATTTTGTTAGGTGCACGCAGCAGAGCCGCAGTCGCCGGGTGCCCCGCGGCGCATGCGTGTTAGTTACACATGTTGACAAATATCTGCGGATCCGTAATCACAACTTTATATCTTTATGTTGTTCATATCGGATGGCTGGCTGTCTTTTTGTCCGTGCCTCTCACTGCGCATTCGAAGGTTTATTGTACGCGCCGGAGCCTTCGTTCTTCTAAAATTGTATTTTGATAAACATCTTCCGCAGACATGCTTGAGATCGGATTGAGAGGATGAGTTAATCTGTTGAAATATTGCGAATGTTTTTGCATTAACAGCCTAACTTCACATTTGAAAAATCTCCAATACCTACACCAGATCTACAAGATACGTTAAGATTTAATACCTTATAGCATCCGATTTCATGAGTACATTGTATAATAGAATATATAAAAATAATATTATAATTTGAATAGAATTTAAAAAAATCAAATAATGTGGCAAATTCATTTATGAAAGAGTAAAGAATGAAAAATTTAAGAGAAAATAAAAAAAGATATCTTGGATGGTTTGATCATATAGATCGAATGAATAAGGAGAGAATAGTAGGTGCGGTATATGACGTGAGTGTTGATGGCACCAAAAATAGAGGAAGACATGGCTTGATCAAATATTGGATGATGATACTCGACAGAAGCCTCAACAATCGACGAACTTGAGTGATAAGATGTATGATATTTAAGAGTATCAGGATAGAAGAGTATGGCGCTCTCTCCCATTCGCTATTCTCTCTGCTTATCCCTGCAGTAAACGGCGTGATGGTAAGTTAGATACTTAGTTAGGTATTTAATAGTACATACTGTAACATACCTTTTTTTATTTACCTAAGAAATGAAATCTGAAGTCCAACGGCTCATGGGGTATAATATATCCGTACAAACCAGTTCAGCGCCACATACTAAATTAGGTATTGTTATATTTTTTAAATACAGTTACGTAAATTGAATATGTCACATTAATGTTTTCAAACTATGGTAAGTCCTGTTGTGAAAATAGGACTTGGTGATCTTCAGGGACGAGACTCGAACATATTGCCAAACCAGCAAGCACGTCTTAAAGCATGCTTAAAATATACCTAATGCACAATATTTTAGGAGTAGACACATATTTAAAATTTAGTGAAACATATGCATTTAAAAAAAGTTACGCTATTATTTTTATTAATTAAAATATTAGATGATTCCATATTATATATTGAATACAAAAAAAAGAAGATCATTGAACTTGGAGCGGTCAAACTGTTTTTTGTTAAATGATTTAAAGCCTGAAGCAATAGAATGAGCAATAAGATATAGAATCATATTGTAAATAATTATTTCAAAGTCCGTTGTAAACTTAAATAACTTTGTAAAAACCTCATAAAATAAATAATATTTTCTGTAATGAAACTGAATTCGAATATTTTGACTTGTAATTGAGTAAGGTAGGTCATTTTGACCTGTAAAATATTGTGGACTAGGTCTGTTACACCTTGCATACATATAAATATAATATAATAACAAAACAATTTACTTTGACACAATAACTGCACAATTTCACGTTATGACTTGTTTGTTTTATGTTGCACTCAGTCATAATAAACTGTATGCGACTGTGATTGTGGCGGTAACTGGTAAGTAAAATTTAACGATATTGGTAACTAAAATTTAACTCTTGGAGGTTTACATTCTAGTACACCAGTCATTTCTTGAAGAGTTATGAATAATTTTAATTACAATCGAACATAATTAAAGTCACAATAACGGTTTAAATAACAGTTTAGATAACGATTTAGCCATCACTAGTTGCGATGTAACATAGGCGAATAGACGCACGAACACAAGGAAATTATATGTGTATATGTATGTAGGTACCTATAAAATATTGTGAAGTAGAATTATCTCAATTTATGCAACTCAACGTTTATTTATACAGGTTAGTGGCTCCAATTGAAAAATGAGTTATCTAAGCCCGCAACTGCACAATATGCAGTTTGCTGCATGTAAACAATGACAGAATGAGAATGGCTCCTCGTATATAAACGGACCGGCACAACGCAACCCTAGTGACGGAAGATTCACGACTATAACGCGCGCAATCAAGATGGGCCGAGGCAGTTTCGCGGGAGAGATTTCGAGAACATTCGCACTATGATTTATCCGCCATTAGTCCGCAAAGCAGAGCTGGGTAATGGGTGCGGACCGCGGGCAGGAATGAGTTATCCTCGTATAAAAGTTGAACACTGTAACTCGTGATACATTGTGGCTCTCTTCCTCTCAGGAGGAAGACGAACTTTACCTGTCAGCTGGCTGGTGCCGGATAAAGATCGGCCGCCTGCAGCCTCGCCACGACAAAAACGCACGCAGCAACACATTTTGCGGAGGCCTTTCTCAACAAAATTTTACGAACAACGTTTCTCGACCTGGGGTTGTGGTGCACATACTCTTTCCTCTTATACCGCTCACACTCTTTAAACCGACCTAAGACAGAAATTAACAGCAATCAATCACGACTACTCTCGTTGAGAGCGAGACAAAGATGAAGAAGATGATAAAAAATATATTTAAAACGAATTTATATTAAATATCGTGGGATAAAGAAGCAATACTGTCATTACCCAATGAGATAAACGTATCTCTAACTATTAATAATAAGAAAATACTTTGTTTATAAATACCACTGTTTACTTTATTTATTTTCAGCATTATCAATGACCACTGTGAGATGAGAGAAATTAAAAATAAAAAAAACATTGTAAATTAACAATAATGATCCATAAATTGAAATAAATAATTGATACAGTTGGAACTTTTAGCTCTTACTATTTTCTTAAATATCCGTTAAATAGAGTTAATGTGTATGGAAGAAATAAAGAATAATGCATTTGGAACCCTTTCCACGCAATAACTCAAATTAATCCAATATGTTAGTTGGAACCTTGTTATTCTAAGGGGTCGATTTGACTTTGATTATAGGATTATTTTATTAGAAATATGTGTACATCTGTGTGTTATCTTTCCACACCATTATCAAAAGTGTGACGTACAAATTACGAGAACCATTTAAATACTGATTATATCGTGTATTATATAATAATTATATTGAAACAGATTATTTTCTATTGTATCATATTTCACACTCCATATTAAAATTAATAGCAAGTGTATAAACACTCAGGATCATGCCTTGGGGCTGGCTTCAGAATACATGATTATTTAAAAAAAAAATTGTTGATTATCAAACGAAAAAAAACCTATAAAATATGTGCCTATTATTCGTCAAACTGAAATGTACATATTTTAAAAACTTAACGTCACTTCTGAGAATTTCACATTCCTGTTATGTAAAATATTATTATTACAATTGGTTTCTATTCGACCATCATAACTCCCAGTAAATAAATAATTTAAATAATAACACACGCCCACTAATTTACTATGCATATTGTATTCACATAAGCCTGTAGGTATAATTTAAATGTATTTATTTAAATGATATAAAAAAAGTTATGTTCTAAATTGGACACATGAAGTAATTGGCAACGAATCGTGATTTGAGATGTATTGTTAGAAAGGTATAGAGAAAGAAGTTCAAATATAAAGATGTATAAATTAGCAAATAATATAAACAAAAAATGTAATAAACAATACTATTGGAAATCGAATACGGAAATGGAATGGATACACAATTAGATAAGAATGTGGTTTACGGAAAAATTAAAAAAAGACGATAAAGAAAGTCCAAGACACAAATTTATTGACCAATGAATACTAAAGAAAGTCCTGGATAAACCACGTAGAAAGAACTACACCAGCAATAAAATATGTCTTAAATACAAGAGAGGTTCAACTCATATCTTTTATTTTATAATAGTACAAATATTGTACGTGTATTTATTGCCGTAGTGCACATGCTTTTTAGCCATATTTTGAGGTCAATATATGAAAAAACACAACTGAATAAACGTGTGTACTTAATTGGTAATGAATACAATCGCTACTCCTGATTCATTGGTGAATGTAATTGGTGATATCAGTGATTTAAACTATATCTGATTACCGTTCACAAAATACTAAATAAACTGAAAAAAAAATTAGCACCTACTCAATTCACAGTTTTCTAACATTAATAAGATAACCAAATAAAACTTTTTTACAATCCACTAACAAAATACGTAATTTAATAAATAAATATGTATGTTAATAACGTTTTGGGCAGAAATCACGAATCGTGATATTTTCAGATACTCAATCACACGTAGTGATAATGATTTCAAGATAGCACAGTGATTAACTCACAGCTAGTGATTTTAATCTCATCAATGGAGTTAACCAGATATGCGATACAGATACTACTCTTCAGCTATGATGTTCTTCTTTTATCAGAGCGTCGACTATATTTCATTTTTCTTCATTATGAGTTGCAAGTTACTTAATATAATATTTCTCTGGATGTCTCATCACAATATTTTCCATAACATCGTTATTTGTAACTCTATTCATCCAGCTTATTTTGAGCACTCTTCTGTAGATCCACATCTCAAATGTTTTGTCATTTCTTCAAAAAGTATACATGCCTACATTCCATAAAATAATATCAAAAACGCATAGTATCTGACCATTCGCATTCGTAATCTAAGGTTGCCGAACACAAGGTAATGCGGATAAAGGTTACGCGAGTTTGTTAAATGTGGCATTTGATTTTAATAAAAGACATAAGATCCCAACTTTCAAATATATTTCAACACGTATATATTAGTAAATTGATAGATTAAAATAAGACCTTGTTTGTCAGATAAGGCCTGAAACAAAACCGTGGCACTGACCTGTAGTAATCCTTCTTGCAGAAAATATTGCCGTCCCGGGCGAAGCAGGTGAGCTCCGAGTCCAGCGGCAAGCGGCACTCGCAGCAGCGCAGGCAGGGCGCGTGCCAGCGCCGCTCCACGGCTTGCAGGAAGAAGCGGTCCCTAATGCGGCGGCCGCAGCCCGCGCAGTGCTCCGCGGAGGGCCCACAGCCCGCGCAGGGCTCATTGCCGCAGCCGTCGGGGTTGCGGGGGCCGCAGCCCGCACAGGCCTCGGGGTCCCGGCAGGGCTCGGCCCGGCCGCAGGAGGGGCAGCCCGCGCAGGGCTCCAGACGGCCGCAGCGCCCGCAGGGGTCCCCGCGCGGCTCGCAGCCGCCGCAGGCGCGCGCCGCCTGGTTGTTGTTGTCGCTAGCGACGCGCTCGCACTGCTGCAACATTCAAACGACCATTCGTCAGTACGCAGAAAACATATTAAGACATAATAGTAAAAAATTCTAGACAACACATTTTTGTTGTGAAGTTATAATTTCAGAACATAGTTCTGTTGCATAATAATACACATTAAATTAATCAATTTAAAAGATGTATATAAATAGTTTATCTGTATATCGTTTTAGTTGATTAATTGAATTTGTATTATAAAAAGTTATCTTACAAATTGACAATTGAGAAGAATAAACAAGTGATTAAATCTAAAGCATAATTTCAGAAGTGCGTTTGTTTAATGATCAACAATAACTGATTACGTGACAAGGGATACTCAACGTTCAAAAGCAAGTTTTATGATTTGCACGTATTACATATTCAAAGGACTATTAACCATGTACAATACAATTTCGCTATTAAACTGAGGCTCTATCATATAAAATATATTTAGGTTAGTAATGATGAGTGATATCTCGTTGCAGTAAGCATTCTAAGCAGATAAGAGATATAGATTGTGTATGTCGCCATAATAATATGTTATGTAAGCTGTACCAAATTATATAAGTAGCAGTATTAAATAAATAAATCGTAGAAATGCCGTATTTGATACACATTATAAACTATCCTTCATGGGAGTTTCAAGAGCAAAATCACTGCTCTTATCATTCAAAATCACACTACGTGATTACAGTATTATTTGCCCAATTTTGCGACCATTCACTGAGATTCTGGCTAAACCAATCTCCGTTCGGCTGCACACGCTCTCTCGTCACGTGTTTTGCATGAACGTGCTCGGGCACTTGTAGAAATATGCGGAGTCGAGCTGGAGCTCTCCCGTTATCAGGCTCATGAGCAGCGAGCTCATTAGATAAAAGGCCAGCAACAGAGGGTAGCGACTGCGATTACCGCCGTCCAACTTCCGTCAGAAGAGCGATAAAGACCCGCACATCTGATCCCGTTCGTTCTGCCGAATATTTCTGGAATACGCGGTAGTTATCACTGGCTGGAGGCAACTGGTGAGACTTTAGTCACTTTGATGGACTTACTGTATGGGAGTGCTGATAGATTGTGTTGAGCCCTACCGTTTGATTTTATGATGCAATTAAATTGTCTTCTTCTTCTTGTGTCCTATTCGTTTAACGGACATTGGTTTAGGTTCTTCAGCCTCGTTGTTCTCCTTCTTTCAGGGCTCCGACTTCCAGCAATATGTTCCTGCATTATAAGGTGCAAGACCGGCATCACAAGTCCGAGAAAGTAAAGTTTCCGGATTTTTACAATTTTAAATATGTACTTATTTATCTTTATTCATCCAAACCATAACATCTTCATTCGTAACTCTATCTCTTCAGCTCATTTTGAGCATCTTCTGTAGATCTCATCTCAAATAGTTTCATGTCGCTTTATCGTTTCTTCGGTAAGTATCTATACTTTTATTCCATAGACTAATATCTAGATTATCTGACCATTCGCATTCGTAAACTGAGGTTGAGATTTTTTACATGCGAATAAAAATTGTTATTATCCCGTCTTTTATTTATATTGCAACCCGGGTGTACAATATTTTGGATCCTTTTAAATTTCAAGTCCAAGTCAAGTTGTCCTATCATTTCTTAGGTAAGTGTACATGCTCTCATTACATAAAATTATGTCTAGAACACATAGAATTTACATTTAAGAATATTATAAGGGAACGTGTGTGTAGCTTTTACATTTAAACAGTATGTTCTTGATTTTACAATGTTCGACTATATCCTGATCACCGTCTATAAGATGTATATTTATTCATTATTTGGTAGGTGTGTTTTTATATAGATCTTCTTCCTTTATTATTCTCTGAATCTGTCGCTAAATCATATTTCTGAGGTATTTATTGTGTATAAGAATTCGTTCTAACACATCTTTTCTTGGAATATCCTCATTTGTAGTTTCCCTTTCAGTCCAGTTAATTATTTCTATCCTTCTCCAATATGACATCTCAAATACTTTCAACTTATTAATTTATCTCTGGTTAATTGTCCAGGTTTCACTTTACTCCAGATTTTTCAATAAACTTTTTTTGTATTTTTGATTATTTGGGATCAACCTATTTTTTTCTCTTTAGATCTTTTTTTGGTTGTCAGACTTAAGAAAATAAAGATACAGTGGTACCTCGGTGTGTGTCCTTAATCTGTTCCAAATCTGGACTAAACAGGACAAATACTAAAGGATAAATACTAATACAAAATTTTTTCCATAAGAAATAAAAAGAAAATGATTAATCTGTTCCCATGAAAAAAAATCCTATTGTTATTGGCATATTATACATTGATGGGGTTAAATAAAATATATTAAACACTGCTTAATACTAAAATATATAAATATAAAAGCAATTAAATTAAATAAATTAAATTTAACATTTTTTAGATTGTTAACTTTGTATTATTAACCACTTAATGAATTAAATACATCTACCGGTTTCGAAAAATATAATTTTCTTCTTCAGGATATCAACTAATCAAAGAACAGAATCTTTTTTAAAAAATATATATTTAAAAAAAAACAATTATTATTTCAAAATAAATTTAGTACCTTACTTAAATTGTTACTTGATGATACAAAATTATTAGAATAATTTTCGGAAAAACTTTTAGAATGAGACTTGTAGTTAAATTTAATTGGGTGTTTATAATATTTTGGTTTGTTTTATATGCTTTATTTATTTCTAATAATTCCAAATTATTCAATTTAAAACCAATATTGTTTATATGTAAAATATACAATCCCAAATTCTTATCAAAAGTATGATCATTTTCTAATAAATGATTGGAAAATTCTGAAAAACCATTATTATTCAAACATCTCAAATGCTCCTTTACTCTTATGTTAAAATTTCGACCTGTTTTACCAATTTTGTATCATCAAGTAAAAATTTAAGTTAGGTAATAAATTTATTTAAAAATAATTATTGTTTTTCTAAAAATATATATATTTAAAAAATAGATTACGTAAAAGAAGCAATATAACATATGTCTTTGATTAGCTGATGACATCCTGAAGAAGAAAATGATATTTTTCGAAACCGGTCGATATTTAATTCATTTAACGTGGTTAATAAAACAAAGTTAACAGTCCAAAAAAATTGATTTTAACCACAAAATTGATTTTACAATTCATAAAAATAGAAAATTTAACATGTTTGACGTTTAAGTACTAAATAAATTTGTTCAAAATAGTTTTCTACTGCTTTTTTCTCAGGATGTTTTGGAAATGTGACACCAGACAAAAAATCGTGAATAAACACTAAATCAACCGAAATTCATAGTCATGGAGTGTGTTGTTCACTGAATGGTAGAAATAGTCAATGACAATTGTAGACTGGACTAGTGATTTAAGGTCAAATTGAGGAAAGATCATTGACGAATCTGGATGAATCTGTTGAAGACTGTAACTAATGGCTCACTTCAGGAGGTAGTTAGGAATGCTGCAGTTCGGAGCACATGGCGCCGGATACTTTTACTATGGTGTCATCGTTGCCATAGCAACTACGACTACTCTGAAGAACATATCAAAGGAGGATAACAAATTATATACACAATATCATCAAAATGTTAATGTTTTGAATATATAATGTATCGAATAAATAAACCATCGCATCTAACAAATATGAAGAATAGATGAGAAGCTAAATTTTTATAAACTACGTCAGAATTCTTCGACAATCTATAGGTATCAATTATTTTTTCATTAGAGATTTTCAATTTAACAGTAGAATAATTTTTGTATTAGTGGTTAAATAAATTATTTTAGTTAAATATTTAACTTTTTTTTTTCATTATAAGAATTTTTATTTATTCGCAGATACATTTCATTTATAAAAAAAATCTTTATATTGAACCAGTTTAATATCATTTTTGAGGTCAATAAGAAAAATATTGTTTTATAGTACATGTGAGAGCAAATATTATGAGGTATGGAAATATGCATTATGGGTTACATTAGACGGAACCGGAAACGCGTTGAGTGGACGCAACCAATCGGAAGTTATAAATGTAATGAAATATTTGGAATGTAAATGGATGGGTTGTGTGGCTAGAGATGTGTAGCTGATCATTGGAAGAATCAATAATTCTATGGTACCGACGTAGTAGAAGAAGATTATGAGGTACATAGTTCAGTGCCAGCTAGATACGACACCATTCTGACAGCGGGATACCAGGGACATACAGTTTGGAGATTCTCATACTGCAGTGGATTGTCACAGACTGATGAAAATAATGACGAAGGGCTTAAAGCACGTTTTTCTGTAAAAAAAATCTAAAGGACCTTTAAATGAAGAAGAAAATTGTAATATCAAATTTAAAAATTCTTTATCTACAGAGTTAGCATAAAGTTAGGAATTATAGAGTAGCCCACGTCGCAATTGTAAGGTGCCTCCGAATCATTGTAAAAGTGATAGTTAAATAATGATAAAAAAAAATAAAAACGCATACAAACTGTTTTAAATTCTAAAATACTGGCCAATCAGATAAAAGATTCATGACCACCTATTTTAGTAAATATTTCAAAACAACGGGACCCCAAAATGTCCAGCGAGACAGGGCCCCATTCATAAATCTGACCCTGGGGCTAGTGTGCATACTTTTTATTGTTGACATTAACAACTCGTCCAGCTTACCCAAGAATAAGATGTCGAATGCGAGGGTTCGATTCAAATTGGTCAAATAAAAAAAATGAATGAAAGTATATTCAGTGAAATCAACAACGTTAATTATCTGATGCAATGTGTAACAACTTAATGGGCTAGGATCAACAGAAATAATGCATTACTGAATCGGGTATATAGCAATTTCGCAAAACGTGTCAACATATGGGACCTCTCCTGCAATAACACTGTATATCGCTTTTCACAAATGTTGCTAGAAGGACGGAGCGTTGGCCATCATGGATGATATACAGTGTTATTGCAGGGAAGATCAGTTAGAATTTGTGTTTAATAGTATTTTAATTTCTTTTATATGCTCGTTTAGTATATCATTTGAAGTAGAAGATTTAACATTTATAACTCAGATCTGCTCAAAACCGATATACAATATTGTTGTTGTGTCATTAATAAACAAAATACATATTAACAAAAGTATGTGTCTAGACTTTATGCCCACCCTGTAGTATGGGTAAACATTTAATATTAATGTACTTTTTTTCAACATTAGAACAGGTTTGTACCTATATCTACTTATTTCCATTTAGCGAAAAAACTTGTTGCTCATCTCCGACAATTTATTTTTTCCAAATTGATAAACCTCATCGTTATTAGACGAATTATTAAAATTACAAATAATTATTGTATTAATTAATTTAACGAAAATTTAGGATAAATTAGCGGTTTGTTGAATTGTAAATGATTAAAAAATAATATATACGGATATACAGATTTGCTCTCATGAAAATATGCGGCCGGGTTGAGGGGGGGAGGGAGAGGTAGTACCACGTGGTTTCCACGTAAAATCTGTAACATTATGGACATATTTTGTACCAGAAATTTTATAAAAAGAAATCAATACTGTGTATATATATTATACTCCTATGAAGGTATGTATACGGACATAGTATTATAAAACGAACATAGTATTGAAACGTAAAAAATGTAACATATTCGTATATTATATCTTGGCTATCCTCACCTACTCAGAAATAATATAATATATAAAATAAATTGTTAGGAGAACACATTCTTATTGTGAAGTTGTAATTATTCAGAAGAGACGGTCTGTGACATTTTAAATACTAATTAAATATATGAATTATAAAGATATTCATATAAAATCAATTATATCGAAAAATATTGTTATTGCGCTACCGGAATTCGAACCTACATCTCTTTCCAAACCGGGGAAAGTTTATTATCCAACAATGCAGATGGCTTTCAAATAATGGAATGATAGATGTATTAATTTGTAAAAGTGTAACATATAGGTTCGAAAATTTGTCGTCAAAGATAATGTCGCTGTAGCATAGCTGGATAATGCATCTACCCCGGTATGGAAATAGATCCAGGTTCGAATCCCAGTAGCGCAACAACAATATTTTTCGATTAAATTGATTTTATATGTATATATTTATAATAATATATTTAATTAGTGTTTAAAAAATAAATATCATAAAGTTTAATTCTGTAGTGGTCCCAGCGCACGCGCCCCATAGACATTGCCGTGTAAGGAAACTCCTTACAGTTATATAGTGCCGAAATGAACCGACCAATAGCGGATGCCATACATCATGACGGACGAGACCTAGGAGCTAGCCAGCTACTCCTCCGCATATCGATCTTTTGTCAACATCTCAAACGAGCCACTCCCGTCTTCAACTTTATACGCGTGCATAACGGTCTATTCGTTTTAATTTCAATTTCGCGCCAACCTTCTGTAAGTACGTTTTACATAAATCCACCCGCTCTAGTTGTAATACCCTACAATTTCTTCCTTCCAAGTGAACTGCACAAATTAAAAAATACATGCGCCATTTTTACACATGTGTGCATGATTCAATCGTCACAAGAGAAAAGTCACAATTTTTATGATGAAAATCATCGCTCCAAACCTCGCCTGCTACACGAGACTTTATTAAAATTGTCACACTGTTCGGGTGACGATCGCGGAGACGTCCGAACCATCGCCTAATAAAGTTGAAAGCGGCCATGAAATGCCTAAATGGCCCGTTCGATGGCCGAATGTTATGACATTACTCGCTATGAAAATCAAATTTAATGTATAGTAAGTAATATAAAATAATGTTCGCGTGTAATCTCTGTGGTGATATGGAAATTCCGGAAGGCTAAAAGTGTTGGGCGATTAATATACACGTCTCTTAATTTGATACATAATATTTAACACAACCCAAATAATTGTTAAAATGAATTATTTTTTAACGTGAATACGTCATTACAACCGGTTAAAAGTGTCAAAAATCTGGACGTCACGAGAATAGATAAGGCTTAAAACGCTTATAGCTCAGAAAGTATACGTTACTGATAGATATTAATAGTGTTAATAGATTTTGAACAGATGGGATGCCATGGCTTGTGAACCGTATGTCCGATTGGAACAAAACAAATGTTAAAAAATATATTATAAGCACATCTATGCATATATATAGAAATAAAGTGGAAAGTGAAGGGGAAAATTACGGCCAATCGTAAAATTAAGCAGAAATCGAGAAAAGTTATGTCAACGGACAAATTTCGTCGAGATGAGTCCATCAATATTCCACTTATCGCAATAGAAAGGGATAGAGCCTACAGGCAAAGGGTTAAACACGCTCCGTTATAGTATCTAAATCGTCTTCGCGCACACCTAATTATTAGTCATCTACAAACTGTTAAATTCTGTCTAACCGCAGTAATCAACTGCACGAATTACCTCACCCAAGGAACTATGTCAGAATGTAAACACCTTATTTCAACAAAAATTTCGTACAGAATTCAGTCCACGGATGACTTGCTCCAATGAGATTATTTGGAGACATTTTGTAGTCCCCGTGTACACTTACTTCACGCTTGCCGTACGTTAACCATAAAATGTCAGTTCATTACGTCGGCAGCTGGGTGAATTTGAATCTCCCCTACCGCAGATAAAATTTTCAGAATAAGTTGTAGATATCTGTGGTATATGCGCTATGTTGAATCACGCTGTCAATATTGAACGACGTGTATACAGATTTGAGTTTTTGTCTCTTTCTACAAATTTAAGGTGATCTCTGACTATATCCAAATCAAAATTTCATCACGTATGGTATTGACTCAACGCTTATAAATTCAATTCTTTACATCTTTTTTTCCCCTTATTTTCTACAGCTTTATCTAGTTTTTTCCGTCCTGAGGGGACCATTTTTTAATATAAATATTCATTCTGTATATCTTTCTAAGTGCTTCAACTAATTTCAAAAATAATGTTTTTTATATTTAGCCTACTATTTTTTTTAGTAGTTTAGATTAATTTTAGATAACAATATAATATTTTGTTTACTCATTTTTATTTCTCGCATTATGCCACTCCCTTAGGTCTTTCGACAATTTTTATCATGTTTCTCCGAAGGCTGCGATAATTAATTATTTAAATTAAAATGTAATCTTAAATCGATGGAAAGAGAAGATATAGAAAACATGATGCAAAAATGATGGGTAGGGGGTAAAGAATTGATAGGATTTGAAATACAACATGATTAAAACGGAAGATACAAAAATTCTTAGACATTATAAAAATACTGAAGTAACTAACGTGTTAATAGAATATAACTTCACTATAGCCTAATTGGTTAAAATATTCTACCGGTAATTTAATGTTCCGAGTTCTATTCCCGTCGGTGATTATATTTATTCTGTGAATCTTTCTAAATGATTTATCAAATTTGTTTTATTTGATATTTAATTTTATTACACGTAAATATAATTCCTATAATTATTATTAATCGTTTATTGAACAGTTCCGATTAATAACTACACATTAAATAAAGTTTACGGTAAACGAATCTTCGGCCATAACGGTTCAACAGTCAGGAGATGTTTGACAGGTCAGGTGGAATATCGTTAAGCCGAACAATTCCAAACATCAAAATTTTTCCCATGGCTCAATTCATCTATACAGAGACAAATTAACATATTTATGGTTTCCACACATCTCAAGTCGTCTTTTTGAAAAAAAACTCCCACAGTACTTAACAATGCTTTCAGTGAAATTAATGCAATATTAAAACAGAAATAATTTACAAACCGGTTGGGTAGGAATTCCGCATTTAATTTATGAACGGAACACACTTTTCTGCACACCATCCGAAGCTGCGCGCGAGTAGGCAAACGTGTCGTGACACGTTTTGCCGATAAACCTCCAAACCTATCGCAGCCTGACGCTGGACACTGAACGACGACTAACTTCTGTATTACCCAGGACTCGAAATATAAACGAAATGGAGCGGTCGATGGTATCCGAAATTATGTACTTATTTTTGACCAAAAATCTCAATTTGAATGGTAATAAACTTTTTTAATTATTTTTTAAGCAAATACTTAACAAATTTGAATCTTTTTTAACGGAATATTGAACTACGCTTGATGATGCTGTATTTTTTTTCATTCCCTTGGCATCATCGCATCAGACAAAGAAACGTCACTATGACGTGCACTTCGGCTGCCATCGGTTTTTCTCTATTTTACGGTTGTTATTAGGTGTTTGTCTACAAGACAAGTAATTATTTTTTATTGTTACATTTGATATATATCTAGAGAAACACATAAGTTAATATAAATATATAAAAAATATGTTATTATTTTTTTATATCAATCGAACGCCCTTTCAAATAGCTAAATTGGAGATATCACTAAGAATTCATTAATACTAAAGGTTTAAAGTATAAATTTGCTACAGTTATTCAATGATTTTTTTATTATTATATCATAACTATATTATATATAATATAACTATATTATACATAAGATATATTATATCATAACTAGCGTTTCAAATTTAATTATACTTAATGATAGGTCCTGATCATTTTTTTGTTATATAAATTTCCTCCTACATATAAAATGTACTAACACCAGGGTATATATACCAGAAATAAATATTTTACGATGCGATAAAAAAAGACAACAGGTAGGATGCTGACAACTGTGGGATGCTGACAAAATTGGAGGAGCATAGTCAAGAGGGTGAGTGTACATGTAGATCACAATCCTCAGTCATGAGGGATAGCACCAATGCGGTGAGGCGGTGAGGCCTAAGCCAAATCTTTTTCAGGAAGGACATCAAAAGAATAAGGCTCTGATGCCACAAACCAGCAGACTTACAATTGAGTAATTGGATGAAAATCCGTGAAATCTGAAATAGGACAATGATTTTTGTTCTGCAAATGTACCAAACACTGAGCACGATCGTGTACAGCCTAAAACTGGATACTGAACATTGGCTTACCTCTCAACTCATTGCATTTTGTACACTTAATTCACCGTAGGTATTTAAAATTTTATTGAATTTAATGGCCCTTAGTATCTCACCCGAAGCCTGTTCTAAGTAAAGCATTTAAATATTCATTTGTAAACATTTTGAGCCTGAAGTTTTCAAAAAAGAACGGCCCAATGATGACACATCTCGCCCAAAAATCTAGCGTTGGTTAACCTAATCTAACGCGGATGTAAATGCCCATGTCTATGGAGGGAGACACTATGAGAGAATCTCAGAGATCTAGTTGAGATACATATTAATAATACAATGTTAACTTGAGACTGGTAGAAAGAGTAAAAAAAAAAAGAGTTTAAATACATCTACCGGTTTCGAAAAATACCAATTTCTTCTTCAGGATGTCATAACTAACTAAAAACATATATTATTGTTTCTTCACCAAAATCTATTTTTAAAAAAACAACAAATATTTAAAAAATAAATTTAGTACCTAACTCAAATTGTTACTTAAAACAAATTCACTGGAATAATTTTTAGGAAAAAATTTTAGAATGGGACTCGTAGATAAATTTAGTTGGTTGTTTATAATTTTTTGATTAGTTTTACATGCTTTATTTATCTCCAACGATTCCAAATTATTTAATTTGTGACCATCACCATTTATATGCAAAATTGACAATCCCAATTTTTTATCAAAACCGTGACCACTTTCTATCAAATGATTAGAAAATTCTGAAAACCCACTATTGTTCAAACATATCAAATGTTTTCTTACTCTTATATTAAAATTTTTACCCGTTTTACCAATATAAAATACAGCACAATCCTTTTTTTTTTAAAGTAATGTCAGAATTGTCTAAAATCACCTAAGATCCATACAATTATCTATTCTGGCAAGTTAGCATAAATATTTAACGCTGTATATTAATGGTAATGTTATTAATATTAATATAAAGCTGTATTTGAATATGTCCAACAACACACAATTACTGGATTTTTACCTACAAAGGCACTGTTAAAGAACAAATATCAGATATCTCATAGAGACAAAGCTATTTTTTTTATATTTACTAGAAAATATATGGAAGGGGTAATTATAGGGCTTACGACCTTTCTTCGGCTGGCTAAAGTGATTACTTTATATAAATATAACGTTCACCAATTCTCACCCTTCCATCTTTATATTTATCAAATTTTTGAAAATTGTGTATATGTTAATATGTGGACTCGCTTCGAGTACCACTACACCATCGCCATCTATGGACCAAATATGATTTTTCCCTTTTTTAAACAGCATATATGTCGTCACTATGAGAATAAAGAATAACTTTGTCTCTATGAGATATCTGATATTTGCTTATTAATATAAAGCGTTAAAATACAAACATTTATTCAGTTTTAACTGCGGAGTTTAACTTACCATATTCAGGATAAATAAGGCGCAAGACGGCGTAAAATAGAATCTCTGACACATTGTGTATATACTGGAACTATAAAATCTGAGAACTGTCTCCAAAGAATCTTAGGAGCAAAATCCCTATCTCAGAAATTGTCTCGAATCAAAAATCTCTTAAAAATTACATTCGCGAACACGGGCCATACAGATGGTTCTTTGTACACCAGAACAAACGCGACAATAACGGTGAAGATGGGTTTTGTCACTGAATTGTGTCGAAATGAGTTTCATGAATTTTTGGTGACATCTAGCAATATTTTTGTTTAATTGAACTCCACAACTACGCACTGGGGCATTGCATCAACAGAATTTTCTGATGAGGTTGCTAATTGCAGTACCTCTTAGGCAACACGATTACGCCCAAAAATAACTTTACAGTAATTTTGTAACATAATGTTAAAATAAATAAATCTATATTTCTATCAATAATACAAAGTATAATCGAAGAGAATTAAAGAATAACATTTGTGTTTGATCCATTTACAAAACTGTTTGTACAAATCATTCTGTTTATTTCGTACAATTAAACGAATAATACGAACTTTATTTTTATTTATTTTTTAATATTGGCCAATACAATTTTATTGTTAGAGTTTGACTTTCTTGAGTTGAAAGATTTTTGTAAAAACCCTGAATTAAGATGACTATAATATATGGAGCACATGGATATGGAATGCAGTGTGGGCCATCTTCATCGAGGGATCCCAAATGGATTGTAGATCTATTTTATCTCCGTGTCTCCTAATAGGGTCTGTTGGCCCAGGATAGATGTGTGTCGCTGAATTGTATATCAGGCGAAGACTCTTAATGGGTTGTGAAGCCATAAACAAATAACAATTGTTCATTTCGCCCACACGATTACTGGGCGGTTACTGGGAATTAAAGAGAGAAATCACAATTGGGACTTTGCAGTATTATAGATCTTCATGTGCTCATTACAAATGTATGTTGAATATTACATTACAAGCCTTTTACTCGTCCTAAGATGGGATGGTTAAATAAGATAATACGAAATGTGGGTCAAAATCGGAAGCACAGAGAATTGTAGACATAAAAATCTGTAAAAAAGAGTATTCAAAACTGGACTCCGATCGGTAACAGAAGAAGAAACAATATTAAGAAATTTTAAAGTGATTTTTAAATACATTCTAACAAAACTTTTAAAGGTCAAAAATGAAGATTAATGCAGAATACCCGTCTTGAGACAAGTAAAAAGCTACAGCTTACGCTTCTGAAAGATAGGTGTTCATTATTTTTAACAATATTTCAGCAATACAATGTCAGATATACCAAAAATGTAATTTTAATGTTATTAAAATATTTGGTATGGATAATAATAATATTATTATGAAAGTGTAAAATCCAAAAACAATTCTAATTGTGAAATTTCGACAATAGATTTTTTTTTCCATTTGGAAAACACGCCATCCGATCAAAAAATCTATTTATATAACTCGTAATTTAACATTTAAAGGAAACTGACACTTCACTCCAATACATTGTATTAGTTTTCTTTTAAATTTGCCTAAGTATTAGAAAGCGTTATACAGAAATCTGGCCATTCTTCGACGGTCCCTCGTTGCGAGGATGACATCTGCTATAGGAAACAAAGAGCTTCACGAATATCCATTTCTTAATTACGCTACAATAGCAAAAAAGAATAGGCTCACCGTTAAACCTAAAATGAAAACAAGCTTTGGTTAATCCTTCCATATGTTTTTGATCTCCAAAGCCTATAGCATTTTTCTGAGCAGTATTAAACAATTCTCGATGAACAAACTCAAACACCATCTCAGGAGCTGGTTATTGGGTGTTGGCAGAAAGCAAAAATTCATGAAAATGATCACATGAATAAAACATAATTTCTTTATAGTCACTTTTCTGTTTTGCGTAGTGTTTCAATAATGGGATAGCGAAAGTGTTTTACTTATTTATTATGTTATCAGAATTCTTTTAAAACCCTGCTTACTTCATTTCTAATATTTTTGGTTTGGATAAAAAAAAAAATATATTAATAATAATAATAATAGTTTTCATATTTGTATGGTAGATAACGGATGAACCTGTCTCCTTTAGTACAGACTTCGGTCCAGTTAATGAGAAAGATACTTTATGAAGCTTGTTCGCATTTTTTTAATATTTGTAAGAATGTTTATAATGTATAATATATATTATTATTATTATTATTAGTATATTAAGAACATGAACAGAATAAATAAAAAATAAGTTATGAGTTCTCACATGGCTAAGGAACCCTTGAACCACGTACCCTTTCGTATGTTATGCAGGTGCATACGCTGAGCGGACAGATTCTGAGTGCCAGATTTATATTCAATTACACTCTGAATAGTGTATTGACTATACCTTTTAATTTTTTATACCTTTCAAAACGCCGTTTTTGTAATTAATATAATTCATGTATGGAGTGTAACCCCTAATCTTAAGCTAAGTTAAAACTTTGGCGCACATGAATATTACATTTCACGCGATAAAGTAGGCAAAATAAAATACATGCACATATGTATGGCTACCTTGAAAGCGCAGGCACTCTTGTAATATAATTTTTTAATATGTCAGTTGGAACAGCCGACTCTTGGCGTGAGAATCGTTGTTGGCCGTGTGCGTGCTAGTCATGGAACACGGGTACGGAAAATTACGTTGTTGAAACTTGTTCACGACCGCTTGGCGATGCAATCGCTCCTGACAGCACAACGGCCACGTCAATTATTATTATTTCTGGACGAGATCATTTACATTCGATATTATCGATATCTGTTAAATAGGGTAATAAACTTTTCGCCCCCTCAATACTTTCACAAATATCTCTGAGACCTCCAACCCTATTTCACACACAAACTGTACAACATCAATCTAAGTTATTTATTTACCCTGCCTTGAATACTTATAACAATATCGTGTCCATTAACTGGATATACTCCCAAGTTAAAAGCGAAATTATATATGGTTAATAATAGTCGAACGTGTAATTTATTTATTTATTAGACTTTATTGACATACAGTGGAACCTCGGTTTACAAAAATTCTGATTGAAAAATGCTACATTAAATAAATATCAGATATCTCAGAGATGAACTTCGGCCGATTCTTTTAAAAAATATAATAAAATAGCTTCGTCTCTATGAGATATCTGATATTTATTTAATAACAGTGCCTGTGTAGGTAAAAATCCAGTAATTATGTATTCTTGTAACATATTCAAATATTGATAAAAAAATGCTTCAGTTTGCGAACAGAATTTCGGTATACGAACAAACAGGCAGTTTCAAAACTCACTGCAGAAGAACTGGAGCAGATTTTTAATGAGCAGCAAAACACACTGACTCAAAAGTATTTGTGATTCTGTAAAAATAAAGTAGATGGCTTTCAAATAATGGAACGAGACATGCAATTATTTGAAAAGTGTGACATATGGGTTCGAAAATTTGAGGTCAAAAGTACTGTCTCCTGTAGCATAGTCGGTTAATGAACCTTCCCCGGATTGGAAAGAGATCCAGGTTCGAACCCCGGTAGCAACAGTAATATTTTTCGATAATAGAGACATTTAAAAATGTAGTGAATGTGTTGAAAATCTAAAGTTAATTATTAGCGTATTTATTGTGATTAAGTTGGAATATTGATCTCTACGCAATCTAATGCATACTAACAAACGCCAAAAACTGTCGCGTGTCACGTGATCAGATTTATATTATTTTGCGTGATATTTTTAATATTTTATGAAATTGTATAATCTGAGAAAAGTAAAAATAAGAAGGCAGCAGTGATTGGAACATGAAGCGAATGCGTGTTTTTATAAGAATACCGTATATAAAATATTCGTGGTTTGCATTTACAAAGATATCACCTCCTATGAGTGTTTTTGAATGATTGTTATTTTACGCCTGCCCACACTCGCACATTAACTGAGATAGACTCCGTGACATAGTTACACAAGCGCCGGGGACTTTGGAGACAGCAATACTGCCACACTAATACTTCTTATACAACACAATCATCAAACATCTTCCTATTCTTAAGTAGTATTATAGACTAAAATTATAGAAGTATAATATAAGTGGTAAAATAAACATTGCAATTAAAAAATATATATAAAGTTATACCTGTATACCCTTGAGAAACTATATAATAATATAATATTGAATAATTTGTATAACCTCATTTTCGTAAAAACTTTCACCTCAAGGACTAAACTATCAATTCGACAGTTCTAAAACATCCACTGGCGTGTTTTTGGTTTCGTTTAAAATGCGTATTTATGTCGATTAAAATATGAAAAAAGTATTCAATTCGAATTTTTTTATCGTTTAGTTATTAAAATAGTACTTAGTTACGTTAAAAATTGTATTTTTATTTTTTCGAACCAATACAAGGACAATACAGTTTCACGGATATGTTTTAAAATGAAAGTTGTAAAACTAACGCTAATATAATACAAACAATTAAAATCATAATAATAATAATACTACTTACTTTCAAAACCACTAGCTAAGGCTAAAATGTTCCGACGTTAGATGGCATCAATGACACAAACGCATTACGCAACCTGCGTAGGTGTAGGTACAGGATCATTCGTTTATAAACAAATACAGTTAAAACAAAGATAACAAATACAAAATATACATACAGTTTCACTGATACCGAGTAGTGAAATTGTAAATCAATTGTTTGATGCATTTTAACTGGGTGAGTCAATGAAATTATGTTTGTACTAGTGAAAATAATGAAAAGAATGAAAGTGTAACTACACATATGAAATATGACAGATTATTTGAAGTTTGGACGTGGAAGATAAAAACACATGTAATGAAAAAAGAATAAAGGTGACTAAAACCTTATACATGCGGTACTGGAGAAGAATAATGAAGTCGGAAAGTAAAGAAACGAGATAAATTGAACACACTATTTTCCTCAGAATGGCGGCGAATAGATACGACAACTAATTCGTATACTTCGTCACAACTCACTAGTAATCATAGTAATACAGGTGAATATAGAAATAAGATAAAGAAGAGGATAGCCAAAAAAAACGTTCATGAGCTTCTTAAAGACCTGGTTAGAAGCCAAAAAGCCAAAAAATTCGATAAATCATTTTGTATATAAGTATATGAATTTAGATTTTTAATTTGACTTAATTTGTGATGTATCCAACAATGACTTAGTACGATGGTAACGAAATAGATTTATCCCATGTAGAAGAAAAGAATGTGATACTGTATTGCATTGCTGCAAGACCATCATTCAATAGCGAATTGATTTATGTATTTATCTTATTTACATAACTCAAGAAGGCTACGCAAATCTAGAATCTAAACAATTCTAATTATATCATAATCTGCTAATATACGTACAGTACCTAGGTTACGCACAGGCGGGACAGCCGTCCGCCTGTGGCGGCCAAATTAAGGAAGGGCTCTCACTGTCTTATTTTGTAAAAAATTAAAAACAAAATCCCAAGTTTGCAAAACAACAATAGTATGTAATAGAAGTAGTCTATGAATAAACAATCCAAGAAAGCAAATCTAATAAATAACATTACGGTTATTTCCCAATAAAGCTGTAATTTATAGTCAACACTAGTTTCCAGAATGTAAATGTATCCAAGGTAAAAAACTGCCCAAGGAGAAGTTTCAAAATGCCACCCCAAACCTGCGTGGCACGCGGGCAGGCGATTTAGGAGTCGACGTGGTTATAAAGTGTTATAAAAATTGAACAATAAAATTCACTTTGAAAAATGATAATAGTATGTAAAAATTATTAAAACAATAAATTACTAATGTAATAAATATTCCTTATATTTTATTTACACATTAAATAATTAATATAATTTTTTATTTATTTATTCATTATCTAATGTGACTAACATTTGACAATATTCCCACCTCCCACTTTGATGTTGCCGCATTGAAAATTGTCCATAATTTTTTTTTAGATCACTATTACTAGGGAGGAAAAAAAGATTTTTCCTGTAGTGGCGAAAAGTCTAGATCCGGCGGTGTTTGCTATTTGCTGTTTGAAAGAATTATTGATTGAGTGTACATACTTGAAAAAACGTAGACGCTCCAGAAGTCCCGTCAACGACTGAAAGATTGTCAACGGTGAACTGTAAACAATATGTGACCTATGGAGTCATATTTTTTTGGCTTAGCACACTCGGCAATAGTTAACTCGGACGTATCTATTCGGCAATGATTACTCACTGTTTTATCTATAACACGACCGTATTTTTAAAAATTAAAATATCCTGGTTCACAGTTTTGTTGAGATGTTTACAGTTTAATAGAAATATGGAATTATTTTAAATATGAGACATGTTTAATAACATAGTAATCACTATTTGTGATTAATATTGAAGTTAGACATAATATATCAATTGACACCAGTGGCGTGCACTCAATGACGACCCTAGGTAAAGTGCCCCCCTTAGGCGAATTTCTGAATGTCGCCCCTACTAGTATTACAAATTTGACATGGATCCTCTATCATAATAAAATGATATTGAATCGATTTCATTGATTTATCGATAACGATAAAAAAAATTCAAAATAAATGCATATCATGTACATTTTAAATGCGTGTTGTCCTTTGAAATTATATTATTTTATGCCCCGGGTAAAGCTGCGGCACTGTTGATATTTTTTAAACATATGTAACTTAAATTGGATGTTCCTACTTACCAGATTATGTTCGCATAATTCTGAAAAATTGACTCTCAAAGTGTGCTTTAAATTTATTTTCGAATGTTTTTTATACGAGACAGTAATATAAATACATTTATGAATTTATAAATCTTATATATAATATTATATATAATATTCACACCCCGCTGCCAATTTGCCGCCCTTAGGCACTGCCTTACCTGCCTACATGCACTGCGCGTAGACCTAGGTTATGTTATTAATTATGGTGTTGTATTTGCCACCAGAAGTTGTACTCTTCTAAACTAGAGATGCTACGCCTACAGGTTCAATTTTTCAGAATAATTTTGTTACAAAAAGTACATCTATGAGAATTATTACCGATTATTATATATAGTATTACTATTGTATTGAAACCACAATAACTGGCAAGCTATATGAGAAGATGTATGAATGTGGATTAGGCGAGAATTGTGTCAGTACAGAAGAGTGTGGCGCTCTATCCTCTCTGCTTACCCCCATGGTGAAACAGCGTAATGGTAAGTAAGTACGTTCAAATACGATTTGCCTTGTGTTGTTTAAAACATTTTGCAACGCGTCAGAAGGATGACATGAGATAGATTTTTTTAAATAATGTGAAAGACAACCACATCTTTAATTTTTAATCCTAAATTCTTCCTCTTCATTGTTTTTGTTAACACATTATCAAACAAACTTTGAATTATTTGTACATTTTAAGCACGTCATATTATATTAGGTATACATCAAATAAATGTGTAATTTAAATTTTATTTCTCAGAATTGATATCATGCTATATGCATAGCATTTCTTTTATTACGCGGAGTGCATGCCCCTGATAGAGGTCATCTTAGTAATCGATACAAGTTTAATTGTAATTTGACTGAAGATTGCGGGCGATAGCGATTAAGGACAATACAATTGTACATCGTTGTTCGCCTTTCTTGTACGAAGACATGATGACCAAAAAAAAAGGAAAATAAGTTTATTTTATTGTGTACAATTTATTCGTTTGGTGAATTTAACCCACCCAACCAATTTACAACTACAATTTTAGGGTAATTTTAGTTATTGCGTGAAAAGGGTTCCAAATGCAATATTCTTTATTTCAACCATACCACCAACTCTAGTTAACGGATATTAAAGGAAATACTAAGAGCTGAAAGTTCCAACTGCATCAGTTATATATATCAATTTATAGATTATGGATAATTATTATTAACTTACAATGTTTTTATTGTTATTTTTAATTTCCCTCATCTCACAGTGGTTATTGATAATAAGTTAAAACCTTAAAACTGATCATATTTGAATACTCAAAATAAAATTTACTTGAATAGGCTTATGTTGAAATTCAATCAACACTTGAATCAATCAACTTTTGAGCTCTTTACCTCAAAACAGTGTTAGTATCAGATGGAACCTTCTTATTATGAGGAGTCTATATGTAAACATAAATTACACATATTGTAAGTATTATATAGTCCACCTGCGAACCGTGGATAAAATGTTCCAAAATTTTCAACTCTATATCAAACGCTTTTTCTAACGTTGTATTTTTAACATTCTGGTAGAGCCTCTGATAAAACAGTTTAGTCTCAAGAAGAAGAACACATTTTTATTTTCATATTTTTTATTTATTAGTACATAATTAATTAATTTAACATTTCATATGTACAATCTGCATTGTATCATTATGATTAATAGATTATTATACGATAATTTGATTGAATTATGAAAATTGACAATTACGTGAATTTGAATTTTCGTGACACAATTACGAAAACATGTCCCATGTTAAAGCATACGTAGTTACATAAAACGTTTAATATGCTTGCTTTAATAAGAGGTTATCGCCACGGGATATGTAACTGCTAGTTAAGCATATTTTTATTATTATTAGCTACTGCAAAAATAGATCAATTTCGCAACATTGTCAGTGTTTACACTCGAAGAGTTTGCACTTTTTATATTTGAGCTGATTGTTTAAAATAATAACATTTTTGTGTTGAAATAATAAATCGTTAAATTAATTGCAACACCCACTACGACAGCAAGAGAAAGCATTTATTTTACATTTTAATAAGTAATATATTTTATGTGGAAATCATAGTCACATTAAATGTAACGTGTATCGCTTGTGTACAAGGAGTGAAATGATACGTATAAAATATGAAATAAAATGTAAATCAATTAACTAACTAACTTACCATCACGCCGTTTTCCCGCGGGGGTAGCCAGAGAAGATAGAGGGTCACACTATTCTGTCCCGACACACAGTTCTCGCCTCATCCATATTCATACATCTTCTCATACAAGCTCGCCGATTATTCGGCTTCTAACAGGACCATCCTCCAGTGTCTGGTTTACCTGGTCGCATCAAATCTTCTGCGGATGTCTTTTTCTGTTGCTATACTTACCATTCGACCAAACCACTATCTTACTCACTATATTAAAATCAGTTTTACATTCTTTCCTTATATCTTGATTCTTTACTCTATCATAAATGGAACTGTCACATATACGCCTAAGCGATCTCATTTCCACTGCATTCAGTATACTTTCGTTCCTCTTCTACCAGCTCCAGGCCTCACTTCCAAATATCAGTGTCGGTACCAGAATTCCATTGAGTACGGCTAGTTTTGTCTCGGTTGACCAGTTTCTAATAGCTATAATTCCATTCTAAACCCAACTGAGGTCGATTACCTATATGTAATTCGTTGTATTGTTTAAAAATATTGCATGCGATGCTGTGGTAATAATAAAATATATATATTTTTTTAATTACCAGTGTTTTTTGTATTGAAATTCAGGAGCATTGTTGCAGAGGTTTTATACACACATATATATATATATATATATATATATATATATATATATATATATATATATATATATATATATATATTTTTTTTTTTTTTTTATACATATATATCAGGGGCATGCACTGAATACAAACAAAAAAGCTGTGCATTACTAAACATTCTGGGAAACAAATAAAAATTAAATAATGGATTAACAGAAACGAAAACATTATTTTACAATTAGCTCCATCTGTGTACCAGCAGAGACTTTAATTGCTTAGTTATAAAAAGTACCACGATAACTTATCGCTATACCCATGGCGCTTTTTTGTATTTGCCGCATCGAGCTATTCACATTACTCTGTTCTGTCTTTAAGGTAGTGAATTACTCAAATCATAAAAGTAGCTATTTCCTGAATTGAAAATTCCTTTCGGTTGATACATTTAGTATTACATGTGGTGTTTTTTTAACAGAACAACATTAGAAAGGGTTATAACTGCGTGCGAATCATTGAACTGTCTACTTCCTCTTTAACTAATTCACGAATTTTACTATCTTACTGTTTTTAACGTGTTAATTTCATGATTGTTCATTTAAATTTAGTGCATGGATTGGTTTTTAATTTGGAAAAAACAAAAGACAATTGGCAGAACTATTTTCTACGTTGATCTTTAATAAAAATAATTGTATCCTTTAGTTATTACGTGAAAGATTTTCAAACAATAAATTAATCATGTTCAATCATAGAAAGTGTTCTTAAAAACGTCCATACATTTTTTATATGGGTAAGTAGGTATTATTTTACGTTAAAACTTAAACTTTAAAAACACTATTAATAATACTGTAAAATTATAAATAAATACATGTTAGAGTCGTATAAACGACGGATTTATTTTGTCTAAAGACGTTGGTTAAACGAAAGTACATACATTATATAGGGTGTTCAGCGGAAAAATTTTAAGTTTAAATTATAATTGCTTGAAAACTATCAGGGTGAGGTAAATAGGAGGGGTATTGTTCGACGCGCGTGATTTACGTATTTGCCCGTCGCAATGAGTCACTGGTTGGGAGCGCACCCCGCGTTCGCGATTGAACAATATTCAAAGTTCGATGATTCATTGGTTCGTGCACGTCGCGCTTTTTATACTCACTTTAATATTCTTCGAGAAAGTGATGGGCCAAGCACGCAACTTATCTAGTGTTGGGTTCAAAAGTTCAAACAAGAAGGGACAATGCTTAACCAAACTCCTCTGGGACCATCAACGTCAGTAGCGACGCCAGAACATGTGGCTCAAGTTCGACGTGAAATTGTGCGCAATCCGCGTAAACCGACAAGGAAGATGACAGCCTCTAGTGGAATAAAAAAATCAGCAGTGCACATTATTTTAAAAAGAAACTACTACTAATCGTGCAGTTTCTCAGTAAATCCTTCAGTGAAACCTTAGCGAGAACGATGCTGGAACGTTTTGGAACAGCACGAACGCTCGGAAACATATTATTTACTGACAAAGCACATTTTCATATTAATAGCTATGTTAATAAATAGAACATAAGATCCTGGTGCCTCGACAATCCAAGGGAATGCCATTAAAAACGTTTGCATTGTCCAAAAACGATAGTGCGGTGTGCAATTTCTGCCCGAAGGATAATTGACCTCTATTTTTTTAACCAGCGAGAGACAGTCACTGCTGACGTGTATTGCCGAATGATCGACTAGTTTTTGATACCGCAACTACATCTGTTTCCCGGGTTCAACAACAGAACATAATTTTAGCAAGATGTGGCCACTCCACACACAGCTAGAGTTTCAATGGAAAAGCTGAGGGGAATTTTTCCCAATAAATCTATCAGCAAGTACGGAGACATACCCTGAGCACCTCGGTTACCGGACCTTAAACTGTGTAACTTTTTTTTGTAGGGATACCTTAAATCGAAAGTCTACAGTATTAATCCTCAAATAATTCACAAGAAAATATTCGTCGTGAAGTTGCCGCCATTGAACCAACGCTTTGCTCTCGCGTATTCGCATATTTAAAAGTCCGATTGCAAGAGTGTTTTGATAGAAATAGACAGCATTTAGACGATATTGTTTAGAAAACGTAATATTCGCATGGTTAAACTCTATTTTGTATAAATAAAATAAGAGAATAACACTAGTTTTTTTTTTCCGCTGGATACTCCTTATATGATTGTATAATATCATTGGTGATAGCACAATCTAAATCTATACCTTCTGCATGCCAATGAAGTATAGTTTGGGTGGTACTAAGAAGGGTACTGAGTATTTATAAAACAATCTTTCAAAGCTCATGGAGCACACAATAACATGTTATATATTTAGTCTACAATATCTTAAGGCTGAATACGCTTCTAAATTGTAGATTAAAACTGTTTGAACTATACGCGTAAAGTCTCTACGGTTTCAAATGTATAAGTGTTTAATTAAATATCCAGTGAATATTCGAATTTTTTATTGACTTGAAAAAACTTATGCTTTAACAATAGGTATATTGAATACCAAAGTTATTGGCGAGGGTGAAGGAACAGGTCTTTATCAAACCTGGAGGATATTATTTTCTTTACTATAAACAATCATTTAATTATAAATTAAATTCTCTTGACTTATACGGTAGCTTAATTAAAAAATTAGGCCCAAACGCCAAATGCTAAAAACAGTCCCCTGTAAGATATAAGAATATTAATTTATATTACAAGATATATAATATCCATTAGACAATAATAACAAAACTAGTCTCTTTTTTCCTACTTTCATAATAAAAATAAAAAGGTAGATATTTTGTGTTAATTTAACTCTAAATTTAATTTATCTAGTGTTGACAATGAATTTAATTCCATTATTTACAGTAGAGGATTTTAATTGTATTGGCGTAGTTACACTACTGTACTTATACCAAAAAGAACTATTAAAGTATTAATTAAATTATATGACACTTACATCAAATTCTCTCACTATATTATAATTCATGCGTTCAACTTCCTCCAAAGCACTTGTCGTCCAATAAGACACCATCTTAACTCCATTAGACACTATTATATTTCATTATATACGCATTTAAATTAACACGAGTTAAATCACTGAAATAAGTAAATAAGCTACCATTACTGTTATTACACAAACATTAATGTGAACGAATCGGAGAGATACGAAAACGTAATTAATTAAAATTACAACGTGTACAAAATTTTATTTGGAAATATATTTTTCACAATTTATTCGCGACGAACCGATTCGAAAAGTGTCGGGCGAAGGTTCGCGCGCATTCGAGGCGCGAGCTGAAAAGAAATGGTTGCACTTTTCCGTTTAAGCGTCCACCGGCCGACTGCTCCCGACTTACTGCGTTTATTGTGTCGATTTACTTTTGCACATCGCTCAAGGCTCGACGCAGCCCGGAAACCCGTCACCAAACAGTCGCGCGAGTAAACAGGCTAGATCGAATACAAAGAATACATCGCTGCGGACGTGGAGACACGGCGACTTTCCACCAAGTGCCAGCGTCAGTGATGGGAAAACGGGCCGAGCTCTCTGCGAGGAACACTGCGTGGGCACCCTGTGAGATAAGAGTGAGCCGGGCCGGAGGCGACGAGCGAAACGCCAATTAAAACCACTCCACCGCGCAAGAAATACTCTCCTCTCGGTTTCGGTGCCGTTCTTCTTGACCGGGGACTTTCGACGAAAAACCCACCAGGTACCACGTGACTCGGGTGCGAAGTACGGAAGAGCGGGGAATTAACCAAAGGTACGCGCGATGCAATTAGTGGGGAGTGCAATGTTAAAGTTAAATCATATTTCATTCACGCCACGGCGGATAGTACGTAAGCGAAATCGTAAATTATGAAAAAAAAATAGCTGTTGGTAAGTAAACTGGTAATAAAGAAAAATATGTATTTAAAACAACAAAAAGTTGAAAAATTCAATATCTCGGACACGTGACGTGACATCCAGAAAAGTATTAGATTTTCAAGATAAAAATAAAAGTTGCAAGTCAGGGGCCCTGGAAGAAGAACATCATGGCTGAATAATAGTGACGTAACTAAAAATATTGGTCCCCAGTGCAGAATGAAAAAGACTTCCTAAATGTTTTTAACTCCCTATTAAAACAACGACCTGAGATTCTCAATATGTTCATAAAATTTTGATTTATATTGATCTAATGGTGTACTCAGAAATTCTAGCGCAAATGTTTTTAAGCGTTTATAAATAAATACTTATGGTCTAACCAATAAACAATATATTAACGAGGTACACATCGATAATATTTTTATTATGTTAAATAATTTGTTAAATTTAATTATTCCGTATCTTACAAAGATTAGATTAAAAATGTTTGTCCATATTAATATGGGAAAAGCATCAATACTCGTAAAATTATTGATACTAAAAGTTTTTTAAGGTACGCGTTTTATGGTCCCCCATCTGATCTGGGCCCCAATGCAACGAATTGAGATAGTCACGCTGCTGCTGAAGAATCTGAAGCAGTAGTTTGGCCAGTCTACTGTAGAACACGTTAAACAAATAAGGCAGGGGTGGACTGGAGGGACTCGCGCGAGCCCCTTGTTAAATTAATAAAAAAACAATATTCTCAGATCAAATCAGTACCTAACTGCAATTTCTGTACATATTTAAAATGTATTATGAAACATAAGAAACATTACATTGAAATTTCTCATAAAATACATTTATTTCACCGCTGGGGTAAGCGATCACAAAGAGTGTACAAAGTTAGTTTGAGTCTTGACTAGTTAATAAGAAGATGGAAACTTTGGACACCGACCTTCTAGAATAAGGATGTGGAAATGATGATGTTGAGATGTGGAATTTAATTATATTATTATTATTGTCAATACCCTGTAACAAAATGTCAACAAACTTTTATTATATTTTGTAATAAATAGCTGTGCCCACCCGGGCTTATCACCACTGCTGCATCAATAATAATTTAATCAGAATTTCTAACGGTGAAAAATTGAAGTGCACCTGGTTCCTTTTCGAAAAAATAAATAGGTCTTTAAACATAATTTATATTATGTAGATTTATTAATTTTTACATCCATGTTGATTTTAATAATTCGTCTCGCCGGAGTAAAATTAATGTAGCGTGGTTATGACGTCAGAAACAACCTTATTATATCGTTTTTCAAAATTAATCACTATGGAAACGCCAAGAAATTATCTTTTTTGTTATGTTAATATATAATTATAACGAAATGTATTATAAAAAAAAAGAAATAATACAGTCAAAACTACTCTCGTAGTTATATGTAAACACCGTGATGTGTATTATTTGTATAGACCTATGGGAAGGAAGGTAGGAATTACATTTATTTTAAAATTTCATTTGTTTCATTTACCAAGAATTGTTTTACATACTTTATGTAGGTAGACACTATGTATGTATTTTTCTTAATTCAAATTTTTAGGTAGTTACTGTAATCATAAATAAGTTCTTTACATACCTGTAAGGACATGAGGACATATTTAAATTTTCCAACATGTGCTTTTTGATTTTGTAATTTTGTAAAAAATGTCGAAGTAAATAAGTTTAACGTTTATGGATACTGTTTGATATATATAAAATAAGTAGACGATGTACTCTCAGCTATCCCATTCAAAAAAAATATTTAAAGACTCCCTGAAAGTGAACCTTAAAAAGCCCGACATTAGGGCCGATACCTGGGTACTAGCAAGAGACATGCCTAAATGTATGGTATTCGGTGGTATCTAATATGAAGCAGAACACCAACATAATGTTTCAAACAAGAGAAGACACAAATATAGGGAAGAGCAAACAGAGGTCAGAGCGCAGCCGCTGACTCACCGTACCCAAGATGCCCTAGAACTTGTGAACTTGTTGCAATATCTATTCTGTGATGGCCACCGAGATTCATTCACAGCGCCTGCTAGGAGCCGCGTGTCAAGCTGACCACTGTGTTTCCGTCTTCAGCACGCAGCGTTGTCTGGCCTTCACAACGCTCTTCAAAGTTCGTGGACTGCTTCTTAATCAAGTATACTTTTAATTAGTTTGTTTTTTGATGCAAAGGTATTCAAATTGTTAATCTTTACATCATAACAGAATATCGTATAATTAAGATCAGTAACTAACTACAGATTCTTTAGCAATTTGTCATTTTTCAAGTTGTTCACAATAGTATTAACCGTAAATATTTATACTTTTGACAGGGATAGCCGATGATGATGATAAAATATGGAATATCGTCGTAATTTATTTGGCCGCTTTTTGACACATTTTTTACAAATATTTCTTTTTTTTTAATTTGTTTTGTGCGTGGTTTCATGGATCATGTAGGTATAAAACATAAAAATAACTACCTGTAAATAACTCCCGCTTTGAAAAGTTTAACTTTCAAGTCGCTTTAACAATTTAACAGCGTGCTGCAGCACGACTTCGTACGCTGGTGTGAGTTACCAAGTTTACTGAATCTTGCACGTCATAAACGTATATGGGCAAGTCCATAATAATGTAAGTAATTATAAATTCTCACATCCTAAAAATGGAGAAAAAACGAGCGGGCAACGTAAAGTCAATGACTTCACATCATATCACAGGCATGCAATATTTTACGGTCATAAAGCGAACTTTGTCAGTCGGTGCATGCTGATTTAATCTGAGGAAATTCTTGTTTTGAAATTTAAAGTAAAAACGTAAAAATTGACAGCAGACTGATAAATTACGTCAATGTCCATTCCTTTGAAATACTAATTAGAAGAGTATCAAACGATCAACTTATTACAATTACTGTCAAAAATTTCAAAATTATAAATTGTTACAACTTTCTATATTTGATAACCAATTAAAAGTTGCTGTCATTCCGGCTTAGTCTGAAGCAACTTACCGCCCGGAGTTGCTAAGAAGATACATCTCGGCATGCCCAAGAAGTGTCCAAACCACCTCTATTGAGATCTTTCTATATTCAGAAGTAAGAGCTCCATGCCGAGGTTCATTTCATCCAATACTTAATGCCAGTTTTGCTACTCCCTAAAAAACTTCAAAAAAATCCGAGTAAAGTATATAAACCAAACTGACTATTGAAGTGAGATTTGTTTTTTTTTAAATAACAATTGATATTGCCAAGTCTGCTGCGTCGAAGACGACTAAAATTTGGATGAACCATGTTATACCATGAACTGCGAAACGAACGAATATCTACTTTTGACGAAAGTCTTCAACAACATCCAGGAAAATAATTCTTTAAAACTTTGGGCATGTTGCAAGAAGGGATGGAAGTAGTCTGGAGAAATTGGTGATCGTACAAGAACGAAGAGCAAGACGCCGATCTCCTAAAAGATGAACAGACCGAGTCCGAGTCCAGCATACTAACTACAAGGCCCAAGATCGTGAAGTGTGAAGGCAACTAGTTTGCACTGTGGAATCAGAATAGATGACCACGATGTTCAGTCATGAAAGACGTTTAGTCTAGCTATATTTCTAAAGTACGCATTGTGTCTAAGAATACGTTCCATCCATTAGCTTCTTCGTTTTTCAATAGTGTATATTATTATGGTGTCCTGACAGTTGCACGTAAAACAACTGCGCACCGATAATACTGCGCAAGACAACTGCGCGCAATACAAAAGTAAATGAGAACATTTATTCCCATTAAAATTTAAAACGTACTCATTACACGAAAACAAATTTTAAAAAAGCCAGTGAAATTTAAACTGCGTATTTAGTATGTTTTAATTTTTTCGTATACATTTTTGATTTATATAATGCACGATTGCGCGCAGTTGATGCGCGCGATTGTCTTGCCTTGCACGCAATTGTCGGGGTGCCGTGTATCAACATTCTTCTAAACCTCCTCAATTATAAATAATTCTTTCGGTTGGACTAATTTTTTTCACATTTAGAACGTAATAATTATTGTTATCCTACTTTAAATACTTTAAAAATTATTATAAATACCACAAACTTGGGCAGATTATAAATATTTTTCGTGCTTTCGTGCACTTTCAAAAATGCCTCGTTGCTTATTCAAAATTTTACGGAAAAATGAGCTAGACCGCCAAAACGAGCGACAGTTATACACTTTAATTTTTATAGGAAAATACACTAGCGAACAGATTACTCCACGCTGCTATGCTTTTAAGCGCTATAACTGCGTGATTCCTTGCGTTCGTAAGCCTAACTAAATCGTTTATTTTTTATAGCTTCATTGTGAGAGATATTCATGAATAATGCATATATATCTACTGGAAATTATAATTCTTTTTTAATAAACTAATATTCCTAAAAGCAGTAGAAAAAAATGTATCTGCATACAGAATTCATAAAATCAGCAATTAAAAAAATGTATATATATTTTTTTTCATTAGAAGAATAATCAGATAATTACATAATCGGATATAATATACATTTTTTTTAACATTTATTACTTCTCTATGAGAGTCGGAGACTCTCGTATATATATTAGGAGTATAATATAGATGAAAATTTGTATGTATCTGCCAGATGTCTATATACATTTTTATGGTTTCTTATAAACAATTATAATAATCTGTTATTTTCTAGCAATAAGAATAAGAAGATACAATTACTGGATATTCACCTACAAAGGCACTGTTATTAAAGAAATAATAGATATCTCATAGAGACGAAGCAATTTTTATATATTTAATGGAAAATATATGGGTTGAATATTGATATAGATATTGTATGTATTAACATATATACATTTTTCAATAATTAACTTACATATACGACTTTTAAAAATCTGATAGATATGGAAATTAATGGGTGAGATGGTGAACGTTATATTTATATAAAGTGATCACTAAAGTCAGACGAAGACAGGTCGTCAGCCCTGTAATTACCCATATTTCCATATATTTTCCATTAAATATAATTAATAAAAAAAACTTCGTTTCTATGAAATATCTATTATTTATTTGTTATTTTTCTGATTGTAAGGGGGAGATTACTAAATAATTTAAAGCCAATATAAATATATATATACTGAAACTGACTTTGATGTCTTATTCGTAATATATTTATATTTATTTTTCTTTTTTCCGTCATGTCAGTATTGATATATAGTTGCCTCAATTAGAAAGACTCGGCTCGGCGTCTCCACAAGTCATGATCCCGGGTCGCTCTTACATTTATCTGGAAGGTCTTTCCTGCTAGATGCAACGCTGTGCCACTCTTCCAAGTTTTCTTCAGCCAAGGTTGTAGGCAGGATAAACTTTTATTGTACGCATAACAAACCCGAAGAATTGGAAGAATATTTTGTGTACTGGATTAGATGGGGCTTGGTGTGATTGGATTTGTTGCAAGATCGCCATTCATGCCTCGTGCTGTTCACGAGATACGTGACGTCTTTCTCTAGGAAATTAATTTGAAGGGGTCTATTTTACGTTTGTCGCTATTGCGGAATGAAAACGGTTTCCTAGCGTTGTATATTGTGTAAATAGACAATGAAATTATATCTAATATGAACTTGTCAACCGAGGCAAAACTAGCGGTACACAATAGAGTCCTGGTACCGACATTGATATATGTAACGAAAGTAAACTGAATCCAGTAGAAATGATATTGTGTGGCAGATCCATTTATGACAGAGTAAAGAATGAAGACATAAGAAAGAATTTAAAGTTGATCTTAGTACAGTGAGTAAGAATAAGAAAGAATCACTAAAGTGGTTTGGTCATATGGAACGGATGAATGAGAAAAGAATGGTAAGGAAGATATATGACACAAGTGTTGACGGCATCAGAAATAGAGGACGTCCGCGGAAGACTTGGCACGACCAGGTAACCAGATGGTCCAGTGGGGATGAGGCGAGAACTATGTGTCAGAACAGAAGAGTGTGGAACTCTATCATCTCTGCGTACTCCCGCGGGAAAACGGAATGATGATAAGTTAGTTAGTTAAGTTAGTGTATATTATTTTTATATTAAAATTTTTAGGTTGGTACAGTGGAGGTAATGAATTCACAAACAAGGTATTCTCCTATCCTACAGGAATGTGAAACTTTTGTGAACATATGATTTTCTAAAAAGTATCCAAATGATTGATCTTAATGAGTACTGAATAAAATGTGTGGTAACCATGGTGACATATTTTTTAAGTCAATTTATCATGACATATTTTTCTATGATTTCTGTATTACTACATAATGTTCACACTTCAAAAAAGAATACCACATCTATTCGTGATTGAATAATTGACGCAATTATTCACGACTGTCGCCACGACCGATACATTTACAGGCTGTTATCAATTGCTTTATAAAGGTTCACATTCTTCGACTATAAACAACCTATGTCACTTACAAACGAATAGTCGCCACAAGTGTTCTTCCTTATCCAAAGGGCATAGCATTTGCACTAGCATTGCAGCGGTGGCTTGATAACCCTCAATGGCGTCATTTTCATATTTCGTGCAAAAAATCTCTCTGACCCATAGTAACCTCGTCTTCGATTCTTTCTTGGAGAAAGAACGTGATAGACGGCTGACTCCACAACAGAGACGGACTTGATATCTGGAAACTTTTCACTACATCATGTAGGGATTTTACCAGAGTAATTACAGCAGGTACCTACCGTGTTAATAGAAAATAATCATTAATTTATTGCCAGGTTTTAGACACAAATTTTATTTAAGATTATACAAAATTGTTATTTTATGCGTGTGTGAAAAAACAGCACAAAAACTGTACTTTATTTTATAATTTATTTGTACACGTGTAATTTACACTAATAAATTATTACCCAATTAGAAATTACAAATAAATTTATAATACAAAATACATTCGAACCTGAATCTTTTCCTATCCGGGGAAATGCATTTGAATTCGTTCCAGGTTTGAAATCCCGATAACAACAAAAATATTTTTTCGATAAATTGATTTTTCTGTACATCTTTCTAGTTGATACATTTAATTTGTATTAAAATATCACAGAATTACGTTTTGAAAAAAATTCAAATTCATAATAACAATATGTTCTCCTAAAAAAATTAATTATGTTTGTAATATTTATTTATTTTTAAATAATCAACATCAAAATATATTTCTTGTTTTTTTTACAAAATTTAAAGCTTTTTTATTTTATATCTTTTTGTTCATGATTGTTGTGTTTAAAGTTAAATCATTAAACTATTTCTCTTAATGTGTCAAATTTGCTTGTATTTAGAGATTAGGTGATACGGTCACCAAATAAAAAATTTCTGCTCTAATACGATCTTCATTTCGATAAAAATGTCTACACATCGTTTTCACGAAATTAATAATAAATATTTATAAAGAATTTAATTGTGATAATAACTTTTATGCATTTTTATGAATCTTTTGGGTTTGTTCTAGGAGGGGTTTGATTGTGTTAACAATTTGTCATTTTTATGAATCTTTTGGGTTTGTTCTAGGAGGGGTTTGATTGTGTTAACAATTTGTCATTTTTATGAATCTTTTGGGTTCGTTCTAGGAAGGGTTTAATTGTGTTAACAATTTTGCATTTTTATGAATCTTTTGGGTTCGTTCTAGGAGGGGTTTAATTATGAATTTAATTGTGTTAACAATTTTGCATTTTTATGAATCTTTTGGGTTCGTTCTAGGAGGGGTTTAATTATGAATTTAATTGTGTTAACAATTTTGCATTTTTATGAATCTTTTGGGTTCGTTCTAGGAGGGGTTTAATTGTGAATTTAATTGTGTTAACAATTTTGCATTTTTATGAATCTTTTGGGTTCGTTCTAGGAGGGGTTTAATTATGAATTTAATTGTGTTAACAATTTTGCATTTTTATGAATCTTTTGGGTTCGTTCTAGGAGGGGTTTAATTGTGAATTTAATTGTGTTAACAATTTTGCATTTTTATGAATCTTTTGGGTTCGTTCTAGGAGGGGTTTAATTATGAATTTAATTGTGTTAACAATTTTGCATTTTTATGAATCTTTTGGGTTCGTTCTAGGAGGGGTTTAATTATGAATTTAATTGTGTTAACAATTTTTCATTTTTATGAATCTTTTGGGTTCGTTCTAGGAGGGGTTTAATTATGAATTTAATTGTGTTAACAATTTTGCATTTTTATGAATCTTTTGGGTTCGTTCTAGGAGAGGTTTAATTGTGAATTTAATTGTGTTAACAATTTTTCATTTTTATGAATCTTTTGGGTTCGTTCTAGAAAGGGTTTTATTGTGAATTTAATTGTGTTAACAATTTGTCATTTTTATGAATCTTTTGGGTTCGTTCTAGGAGGGGTTTAATTGTGAATTTAATTGTGTTAACAATTTTGCATTTTTATGAATCTTTTGGGTTCGTTCTAGGAGGGGTTTAAACATCATTATAATATCATATAAATATTCTTCTGTGAGCCAAAACGTACAATTAGAAAAAAAACATTTAATTGCATCGCATTGACGTATTAATTGTATAAGATTTAGTAGATGGATTGAGTAGACATTTCTCTAATAGAAAAAAAAAATTCAATTTTTAATTTTAACAATGCTACTGCGTTATGAATAACTAATTGTATACAGAACGTCTTATATATATCTACGCATCTTATACACATTTTTCGTGCCCGTCTTTGGACCCGTTTAAAACACAAAGTTTCTTAAGTTACACAAAATCAAGACGACCAAATATATAGATATGAACTAATGTAAACTTTAATTTTGGTATCACCCACGTAATCACGTTGGTACCACTTATGCAATCAAATAACTCTCCGGCTTTAAAATATGTATTAAAGTAAAAAATTCGTTTTGTTTGCAAAAAGATTTAATTTTCGAAGAGTAAATACTTTTACTGCTGCAATGTATCATAAAACATCAGATTTATGTTTCCACCAAGAATGTGTGCAGAATGCCCTCATCCCGTAACTAATGTTCCAAACCCCTCTCCTATACGTACACTTTATTTCATGTCTATGTATTTACTGGTCTGTGCACAAAGTCGTAAAAATGAATGTTTTTTTTTACTACTAATAAATTTGTCGTAAGAAGAATATTTGATCCCCATGATTTGTTTTGACCTTGGAAACCATGCATTTCTGTACTTTTCAATATCGTGTTTACCAATTGTTAACATAACTTTTAAATTTTTTCACATTGCTTCTAATTTCTATACCAAAAAAAGTCTATTCAGTAATATGGTGTTCCCCTGTTGTATTAAAATACATTTTTATTATATCTTTTTTTTTATACTAGTACTATCTATCAGGGTCATAAAAAAATTGTTAGACACATAAAAAAGGCTAGATTCAAGGAAACGTGGTGGTACCAAAATTAGCAGAACATCGAGATGGATGGAGAAGCTTCGAGACAGCGATAAAACAACAAGATGAGAGTTGAAGACGGTCAATAAATTTGTGTTTTATCAGCTTATATCGCATTTTAGCCGTTTTAATGTTTCTGGAGTGGTCTATAATTAATGCCGTGCAGGTAGATACTTAAGTATACGTCTCCCAGGCCGAATAGAAAATGCGTATTTGTTTTCATCAAAAGTAACATAATATAATGTTTAAATCCATAAATTATGTAAATTCGATAATGAACAATTAAAACAGAGCACCGTTGTGTGGTATCAACCGCAGCTACCTACTTTTAAAATGATTTTATCTTTTTCAAATATGAAATGTTCGTACTCACCGTATTACACGGTACCGGCCGGTAACCGTTTACAATTTGGCCACTCAGGAGGCCAGAATGCGACCAAAACGTACCGAAGAAAACTGCATTTTTTACACTTATTGCAATACAAATATGCTTTTGTCTTCCAACGGAATAATAGATGTCTCATTAATAAAAGTAATTTATCAGTATGTAAAGCCTACAGCTGATTTGCTTTCTGCTAGTGCATTCTGTATTGCCCTCTCTGGAGGTGTAGGTACAAACGATTTTTTAAGAATCAATTTTGACTTATGTATATTTAATTTTTTTTTTATCATTCCACTTAAAGAAATTGTTGAAAAAACTAAGATCATGATTACAATTAATAATTACTGAACAAACACAAACATTAGAAGCATACATTTGACAGATGGTCAATATACATGCCAGTCGGAAAAATTCATATGATTTCACTATTATATGTGTTTTATTACTGTTAATAAAGACAATGTACACTGTATTTCAAATTGAATATATATTTGCGTACTCTTATTGAATGTATAAAAGAGAAAACGTTTAAGTAATCTTAATCTAGATGTATTAAAAACACATATATTTTTTAATATATTTGCTATTTGTTCTTACTGCCAATGACACTAACGGTGATGGATAATGCGATGTAAAGCATTTATTTAAAAGGATGATTGTAATTACGAATAAGTTATAGGAGTCCTAGTCTCAAAAAATGAATGATACGAATTTGAAGTGTGAAAGAGAATTGGTATAGCCAATTTTAAAAACGTGAAACCGACTACAATTTATTTACATGATTGAAGAAAATAGCTCGGCACTGGTTTTGATTGACAAATCTCCAATACCTTTAAGTAATATATGCTAGGAGACCAATTCAGCGTCAGTGATTATTCTAACTGGGAGCTCTTGTCTCTAAAAAAGAGGGTACAAAGTTGAATTCCGAAGGAGAATTAGTATGAATTAGTCTGCTTTGATAATATTGACCAATATTTAAAGGGGCGTGCATTGCATACAAGCAAAAAAGCTGTGCATTACTAAAAAAATCTGTGAAATAAAAATATTTAATAATCTTTATATTAAGACCCTGTAAAATTCTAGCCTAACTTGTTTTATCAATTTGTATAATAATTGTACTTAACTAAATATTTTTACTGAATCTACATCGGCATGGATTTTCTACATTTTTCAAACAATTTATGCTTAAGACTGCCGTTTTTGAAAGGGATTAATCCTTACTAAAAACTGCGTAGAATAACTTATCTACGTATTTGTTTTACTTGACAGACTAAACTTTCTATGTTCTTAGTGTATTACAACCCAAGATTACATATTTTGGTGTTTGCGTTGATACAATTTGTAGGTTATAATTCATCATCTGCCATGCGAGCGAATTTACATTTTTAGGATATAAAGTTAGATTACTACAATATTAAATTAAATGTTAAAATACAATTATTTCTGTATTGAGTTTCAACTGTGTCAATTTATAAAAATAGTTAATTAAATAAATGTTTTTGAACCTTTGAACACTGTTAATAAAATATTTTAAATTCGTTGTCGGAAGGAGCTCTGTATGGAGTTGAAACATGAACCTTGAAAATGAAAGAAAGATACGAGTACAAGATCGTTCTTCTCATTTTCGAGATGTGGTTTGTCATTGTACGTTGCTTATACCACGGATTATGAGACAAACAAAAATTCCCGAACTGAAGAAAAAAATAATAAAATGTAGGAAAATAATTATTGTGTACTTTGGGAATGTTTCTAGAAGAAATGGAGATAACCTGGAGAAATTAATAATCTCTGGAATATACGAGGACAAAGAGCAAGAAGTGGATCTCCACGAAAATGGATAGACCTACCCAGTCCGAGAAATGGCCGGACCCAGGATCACGAAGAATGGAAACTGAAGAGCCATGCTGTTCAGATATACAAGTAAGCCGGCAACCCGACAATTGCGCTCAAGGCTAAAGCGCGCAGTATGATCTTGAGAACAGCGCGCCGACAATAACGCGCAAAACAAAACTACAAAATTTTTAATTTTGTTAGCGTGTTTTGAACCCTAGAATGAATATAAATAAAGACACTTATTCCTATGTATTGTATTTTATATCCAATAAAAATGAAAACATTGGTACTTATAATATTAAAAAATTAAAACATACTCAATAGACAGTTTAAATTTCACTAACCTAACCTAACAAAATAACTTCTTTTTTTTTTTTCATTAAATTACATTTTTTAGTCCGACCAATTTTTTTTTCATGTAATGAATATGTTTTACTACAAATTAAATACATATAAAAACAATTCATCGGAAATATTTATTAAAAATATCACAGATCTGTGTTCTGAAAAATTGCAACTTCAGAATAATATGTTTTACATTTAAAATACTTTTTAAAATAAAATACATGGAAATAAATGTCTTCGTTTAATTGTGTATTGAGCGCTAGTGTTGGCGCGCAGTTGTCTTGCGCGTTATTGTCGGCGCGCAATTGTCTTGCGCGCAATAATCGAGAGACACGCCGTTGAAAAACGAAGAAGCTAATAGATGGGACGTTTCTTAGACACAATGCGTTCTTTAGAAATTTAATTGACGGAAATATAGGTAGACTAAACATCTCTCTCTTTAGGTCTATTGAGTCCTTATCAGCGCCATTGTTGGCCACTTCATCGAGCCGGCTCTGCTCATAATATTCCTTGAACCTCAGTGGAACGAGTCTGTTTTCGTCTGTGCGAGATAACTCGGGTCAATAATGGCGACCTCACAAGATTAGCCGATACTGTCAGGCCTTTCAAAATCCAACCTCGAGCTACAGATTCAAAAGTAATGATGATTTTTAAGTATACATATAGTATCGAGAATCCGGATTTGATGTTGAACAAGTGTCTTCACCACGTCAGTATAGTAATTTTTTTATAATTACTTATAACAAATCAACACGGACTATACTTATAATATTTTTATTTATTATTAGTAATGTCCTCTCACTAGGATGATCTTATGTCGAGGCGGGCTATCGTTTAAAAATATTCCAGTGTTTTTTTATTTATATTTAGATATAAGCAAATTTTATGACATAATTTTTTTCGTTTCTTTTTGTGTACTGGTCGTCGATAGTTCCCTTTATCATCTCGTTGCAATAATGGAGAGAAGTCACTAGGTCGCAAAATAAGTACCCAGTTAAATTATTATTATATTATTAAAAAAATTACATATAACGAAATGTAATTTTTAATCTTTTATTAAGCGCCATCAAAAATTGGGTTCAAACAAAATGATTCACACGCATTTTGTTACGTAATAAGAAGTTCAGGAATTATAGACTGCACATCTTCTTTTATATCTAAGAACTATGTTCTCGTTGACACCTGCAATGTCGACGCCTTGAGTATGTAGTTGTCACGTTTCTACACCGTTCATATTACTCAACAAGAGCAAAAGAAATGTATATTATATTTTGGATAAGTACAAGATAAGTGTTTAATTTCACGTTTAAATGAAATATACCTACAGCATGAATTATCGCACTATTATATTATGTAAATATTAATTTGTATCTGATTATATTTAATCTCTAGTAATATGGGAATATTTTACAAAACAAACCATTAAATTAAAATAATATAACTTTAAATATCGAGATCCATGCCAGTTCAGGAGAGAACTTCTATTCGAGAAAATAGAAGTCTATCTGCACAGTGATTTTATTCTCTTCTATTTCATTTTTTTTTAAATTGTTACTCTAGAGAAGTAGTGCTGGCACCATATGCAATAAATCCCGTGATAGACCACAGTACAAACAATTCACCATTACAATAAATAAACTGTTCGGTGGTATAACTAAAAAATTGGAACCCCTAGCATAAAGGAAAAAAAGGCCCCCTAATGAAAAAAATGTGTTTTGCTTACGAACGCTTGCAACTGAAAAAGTCATTGCTTTGATTTGTACTACTGTAGATATACATAAATAATGTTTTCACAGCGCAGTCTTTGGTGCTTCCTATATTTTTATATGATTTTAGAAGCATGAATCCTGAAGGTAAGGGAGAGAAGACAAATTCATGCCTTTGAGGTGTGGTGATGGTGACGCACGAATGTTTGCATTGTGCAGAAACTGAACATCAAGTACAAAGTTTCAACCATTTGCCTAATACGAATTTTTTAATATTTTGAACATCTTGCGAGAAGAGAAGATGCGGTGGGCCATGTCAAAGGACAAAGAAGAAGAGAAAAATCCCCCACCGGGTAAAGCGACCAAGTAAGAAAGGCAACAGGCACTTTTCTAATAACAATCCTAAGATCTGTGGGATGCCGAGAAAAGTGGAAGAGCATTATCAGGAGGGCGGGAGTTCATAGAGATTACGATCCTCAGTCATGAGAGATTGACGTGGAAGAATGTTTTCGTAACACTTAAGATTTTTTTTTTATTTCTATGTTCCACGTCTTAATATGGTAGATTTTAAAAATTATTAGACAATATTATTTTAGATCCAATACAAATTGAATGTATCAATAAGAAATATATACTGACTAATTACACTACGTCAATATTGCAAGTTAACGACAAATTTTTGAACTTTAATGTTGCACTTTCAAATTGATATATCTATTATTCTGTTCTTTGAAAGCAATCAACTTTATATTTACGGAAAATCTCACCAAAAATAGGAGACACTAGCATTAAATGAATTAATTAATTTTTATTAAATTTTGGAAACATTAATACAACTTATATATTATTAAGGAAAACACATTATTCTTGTGAAGTTGCAGCTGTTCAGAATATAGTTCTGTGACATTATAATACAAATTAAATGCAACAATAAGAAAGATATATAGATAAAATAAATTTATCTGAAAAATATTTTTGTTGCCACCCGGACTCGAACCAGGAACCTTTCTTTCTTAGTGATACATTTAATTTGTATTAAAATATTACAGAACTACATACTGAAAAGCTGCAACTTCGCAATAATAATGTGTTCTCTCTTGCGGGGCTCAATTCATCGCACTTGCTGCATTGGCATAGTTGCGTCACTGATTTCGTTACTGAATGTTACTCGGGGACAATGCGAAATATCTTTCACTCACTTTGAATTATAACGTATCAATGATCTGCGTGACATTCGATCCAAATGCTTGCAGTATACACCGATAGAGCTTAACTTCGAATATCGTTAGTAGAGGCGCAAACCACAATATTAAATCTGGAAAATGCCCCTGTATTTCATTACGCAAAACTTGTCTGCGATGGTTTCAAAGCGAAACGTACCTACATATAGCTGATGAAAAATTTGTGGTTCTATCCACTCCTAATTGGCAATAAATCATTTGACTTGTATACGGGAGACATCATTTAGGCAGGCCAGATTCGTCCAGGAGAATGGATTTATGAACCCTTGTTTTGAAGACGTTCAGGTTAATAATTTGGTCCCATGTAATACACAAAGAAAAGATTCCAAAATGGTCAAATTATTATATAGTTACGCGTTAGTTTTACAAATTTATGTTTAATAATATATTTATTTATTTTTCAAGTAAACTGAGTCGAGGTAAGTGCTTCTATGGGAAAAGTGCTTATAAATCTTCTAACTATGTTTGAAATTTGATTCAAGTAGCGAAATCTATTAAAAAATGTTGTAAATCAATATTTGAAGAGACAGCCCAGAGATGGTGCAAATCCAATTACGGATTATTATCGATAGGTCCGATGACTCTAATAAACAGTCCTTAATATGACATTAAGATACAATGTAAAAACATTTAAAATCAATTAGGGGAGTATATGTAACGGAATATACTTTTTATTGTTGAGAAATTAAAAACACAAAAAAATGTAAATAATAATAAATTGATAATTTAAAAGAATAATCAATTGGTACCTATGTAAAACTACCGCATGTAAGCTTTTTTTAAATGAAAACATATTTTTGTTGTGAAGTTACAATTTCAAAACATAGCCCTGTGGAATTTTTAACACAAATTAAATAAATCAATTAGAAAGGTAAATAAAAAAATGATCTATCAAAAAATGCGTGGTTACTAACGGAATTCGACATGGACCTTTTCCTATACACGAGAAACACGTACAATTTGTATTAATAAAATTGTCAATCTTTTAAGTACCCATGTTTATTTGTTTTTTAATACGCCTTCAAAACTGTACTTTAATTATTACTATTATATATTAATAAAATAAAAATTTCTGATAGCATAGGCGAGTAGGTGTCCCGTAAATTCCGACCCCTTATTTCCGTAGATCAGTTCATTAGTTCCTAAGATTCCACACCACACCTAAATGCGCCGGTTCCCTACTCCCAGGACCACCTAGGACTGGTGATACCTCCACACTGTATTTGAGTTTATCGGCGAGATCTGTTCACCCTTCGTAAATCGACGCAAACATTCATAAATCGGTAGTTTCGATGTCAGAAACAGAAAATTCAATTCAATTCAATTCTGACCTCACAAAAAACACTTCTCTGTTTTTAAAAACAGAAGAAATAATATAATTACCTACTACAATTATGCAACTAGAAAATATACACATTTACTTATTTTAAATGTGTAAAGATATATTTTATATATCTTTTAAAATTAGCAATATTTACTTTGTGTATATTATCTTAGTTTTATTAATCACTGAATTGAATTTAAAAAACATATAAACCATTAAAAAAAACACCGGTAGATGTTTTTTAAACTCAATTCAGTGGTTAATAAAACTAAGATAATAAATAAAAAATATAAATATTTTATATATCTACTATTAATTTAAATTTATTTAATTAATTATGGATACAAATTAAATGTATTAATTAGAAGGATATGCATGCAAAATCAATTTTATCAAAAAATATTGTTGTTGCTACCGGGATAAAGTAAAGTAAAATAAAGTAAATGGCTTTCAAATAATAGAACGGCAGATGTACCAATCTGAAAAGTGTAACAATAGGTTCGAAAATTAATTGTCAATGCACTGTGTGCTTTAGCATAATCCGTTAATGCACGTTCCCCAGATTGGTAGAGATCCATGTTCGTATCCCGGTAGCAATATTTATAAATAAAATTGATTTTATATGTAAATCTTTCTAATTAATACATTAAATTTGTATTTAAAATATCACAGACCTACGTTCTGAATAATTACAACTTCATAATAAGAATGTGTTATCCTTAATAATTAATCAAGGGATTTCAACAGTGTAAATAAACATGATAGAACTAACATAATATATAACATATAATACTAATTAAAAAATCCACTGAAATGTTCAGGCATAGTATAGCAGTTCAGGAAGGTAAAAAAAAATATAGGAGAAAGGGAGAGCAAGATGTGTTAGCAGGTAAAATGATTGGTTAAAATTGAAATTGTAGTGGTTCATAAAAATAACTCTTTAAGCGTAGTAAGACTTATGTTGAAAATGAAAATTTCTGTTAACTTCTCACAATGGTATTTGTATGAACGGTGAAATAAATTAGTTTATGTGTAAGATGTTCTACTTCTAGGAATATGGAAGAGTGCGGATTGCCGGGCCGATCTTGAAGGTATGTGAAAGGATATTAGTTCTAATTGGCTGGGACAGTCAATATGGCCTTGCAGTAGTTTAAAGATAAGTATTAGGTCAGCACGTGTTCTTCATATTATGGAAGTTTGCTGCATCTGAATAGGAGTTGAATGGTAGATTAGATCTAACATTAAGATGTCGAAGTACTTAATTTATATATTTAAAAAAATATGTAAATTAGTTATTATATCAATTAGACATAATAATAAATTTAATAATTTTGCCGTCGACTGGTTTCGATATCACTGCGTTTTCGTGAGGATACAATGTACGAATATTTGATATTTTAAAAATTAATTTGCTATACCAATGCTTGTGTAACATTTTTATAATTATGCTATGTTTTTATAATTTTTTAAATTCAAATTTTAGTTAAACACCACATAAGTATTGAATTCACAAAAAAGTTACCTATATACCTACCTACCGGGATATGTTTTGACGTTTACGGGCACTGAATAAAATGTATATTCACCGTGGTAAACGAATATGTTGTATTAGTTTGGTCACTTTTCATCTCATATTTTTTAGAGTTCAGCTAAAGTGTTATCATCAATAATTAATAATAATATATATTTTTTTTATTTTTCGTAGTACAGTGTTGTATTGTAATAATTGGAAAACATTGCAGCAAAGTAAGACATATATTTTAGTACCCTGCCTGCTACACTAGTATTTTACTGTATTATTTTAATACAGTATTTTACTGTATTATTGTAGTGCTTTTCCGCTCTAGTAGTAATGTTCAATGTACAAAAATATATATAGAGTAAAACAAGATGCAATTAGATAATATATAAATGCAACGTAAAACTTAAAGTAAATACAATGTTCAATGTATTTACTTTAAGAGTAAATAATATACAAATATGAAATAAGAGTGTGTGAAATAAGTAAATAACATACGAATTAGAGTCAGATACCTAATAATTTATATTTTCACGGTGCATTGGGCAATATTAATTCTTGAATTAACGAGAAATTTCAGTGAGCCCAGTGCTTCCTGCCCGGGAGCGAATCGTTCGATTTAAAATATTTTAGATGAAGAAATAAAAATAAAAAAATGTTAAAAATGTCCACGTAAAATCGGTAGCACCGTAGAACGGAATGCCATCATTTCTAATTAAAATGAAATCTATCCATCTACACGCAGTCAAGCTCTATATCAGGTCCAAAACAGCCGCTCGAGTATTTCCAATCATTAACATTTCGGGAGCGTTGAAGTAAACCTATTTTTTATGCAGGTATATTTTCTTTGACGCGTCCCGCTAATTATAACGTTAAAAGGTGATCCAACAAATGAATGAAAATCAACAATTTTAATATAAAATCTTTTAAAAATAGGTTTAAAATTATATTGTAATGTGTGAAAATTTAAAATTTGTTTCTGTAAAATAACATTATTGTTATATTTGAGTTGTAAATATTATACCATAAATGTTACGTGTCTTTGTTGAAACATTGGAGTAACGTAATTGGGACAATTTCATTAAAATTTTAAATATAACATAAATAAATTTCTAAAGAACTCCAAAGCACGTTCGTCACAAATTAAATTTGAATGGGAAATTTATATATTTGGAAATGTAAACAAAGAAATCTTATGTCAGATATTTGACAAAATTGAATCATTGTATTGCCGCTCCAAGATTTAAAATAATAAGATGATTTAAATCTAATTTAGGTACTTAGCTAAGAAATAATTATAATTATTTTATTACAGTAGGATATTTTCCTTTAATTTTCATTTTACGTTGGATATAAGACACTGAATATGCGACATTGGATTTTAAATGTTTGTGATATACAGATAGAGAAAACCATCAAAAATAGCGAACTCAATAAAGTAATGACATTAAACAGATAAAATGACCAAACGAATATATCCTATTCATTACCATGGTGTTAACATATTTTATTAATTGCCCAATATGTTCAAATCTTCACAGAACTTATTTGAAAGTTAAAATAGTTATTTGTGAAGTCGGTGCTTGCACGGAACGTATTTAAATATAAAACATAGGTATATAAAATATATTAATATAAAACATATTAATGCTAAGAAACCGTTTACTGAAAAATACCTATATACCTAGCATTAATATATTTTATACTACCTGTATAAAATATATTAATGCTAAGCAACCGTTTACTGAAAAATAAAATATCAAAATGCCAAAAGTAAATATAATAATGTTTCATTCCTTCCTTCTTTCTCGGCCAACTGTTGAATAAAAGTAGGTAGGTACTATGTATTTGTATTCACTTGATTTAAAAGAAAGCGTTTGAGTAAATAAGGGTAATCATTGCACTGACTTTCTATATTAGTAAACTGTAGAAAGTATAAGACAAACGATACGTGTAAAATACACTGTAGGTACCAAGAACAAATATTCGGTTTAAAAAATAGTTAATCGGTACGCACAGAATTAATAATATAAATAAAAAAAAGTTCATAAAATACGACCGTTAAACTATGTCCTAAGACGGATTTTAAACACTTAGTACCTATACATAATATGATATATAAATATTTAACATTTTTATTCTTCTTTTCGTTCCTTATCCATTTAACAGGCGTCGGCTATCACTACTTTGTTCACTGCGGCCCGGAAAAGCTGTACAGTATTGACTGGCCAAACTAGCTCTTCAAGTTCTTCAGCCGTGATGTTCTCCTTCTTCCAGGGCTCCGACTTACAACAATCTTTCCCAGCATTATAAGATGCACGTTCTGATAATTTTCGGATGTCTCATTACATGTCTGAGATATTGAAGTTTTCGGATTTTTATTGTTTTAAATACTTATTTTTCTTTATTTATGCAAACATTACATTTTTTTTTAAATATTCAAAAATCAAGAAAGCTGTGAGTTGCGAAATGCACTATTACTGTGTTATATAATTTAATTATGCGGTGTCTCGAAAATATTAATTTGTTAAAAATAATTCACAATACAAGTAAATCGTGTTGATATATTATGCGTCGCTTTGGCAGGAGCTTCAAGGTTCACTAAGAGGCCGCGTTCCCTAGTTTAAGAAGCATTGGCATAGACAATGTGAATATCTTCAGTAAATGTAGTATGGTATGGTTGTTCATGTGATTTCTTTAAATAAATGCGAAATTTGCGTAGGTATTAATATCGATGCCAGCGTAGGTATATTTTATGAGTTAATTGAATGAATAATAATAAATAATATATATAAGAGGCAATTCATTGACGATATATTACACAGACGAAGATAATATCTTTATGTGAATTTTTATTTGGCATAGAATTTTCTGAAACTAAATGCGGTGTACCTGTTATTCGGTTGTTAAGATTTTTATAAGTGTTAAATTAACTTGTGTTAAAAATATCAACACAACTCGACTTGAAGATCCTTCAACAGGACAAGTACAAATGAGTCACGAGAAGAATATGCGTAAATAGCTTACAATAAAAGTGCTCCTGATCATCGTCCTGTGGCTAGGTACTGAATATGATGGCGAGGATGATATTTCGCCATCAATTAAGGCTTATGGCATACCTTACGCAGTTTAAATATAGGCCCCAATTCAAAATGTAAAAAGGGCTATGTCCTTGTACATATTATAAATATGCTATAATAATACTAATTAATAAACTGTTTTATCTATTAAATAGTAAGAACAGATTTGTCTTCTAAAAGTACCCCTACGTATAGCGGTTTCTACTGAATTCTTCAATTATGTTTTCACGTTTTATGTAATAATTTTAATTTTTAAAATATCGTCACCTACCATTAGTATTGTATCTTAATGTACCGAATTAGTTGGGTACTTTTCCTGGATACTGATATCTGATACCTAGCAGATATTTGCGATCTTCCACATGGTCTGATTCATTATGTCTCCCCTTGGATCACAATTGTTTTCATGGTGTCTCCTCTTGTCTATTGAAATGGCCAAAATATCTCATGATTCGAAATGCCACATTTCTATAATCGATGTGTGCATTCAGAAAGCTATCTACGATACGCGGAATGCACGTAGCATTGGCATATTTTATTATTTACACAACATTTATCATCTTGTGTTCCTGCTCCCTCAGGGTTCGCGTCAGTATCACAAAACAGCATTGAGAAGATATGGTTGGTCAGTCTCATTTATGTATTCCTGGTCTTCATGGTTCACGATTGTGAGTCCGAGTGTGGCTGAAGAGTTCTACCCGTCCACATGTCCCATTTTACCCGCCCACATGTAGTACACATGCATCCGCTGAACAGGGCGGTTCTGAGCGACGGATCTTCCTCCATCATTTTTGTGACCCCATAGGCGTGATCCTAATGAGTACATTACTTATTGGGTTGGCCATGGCAGAGGCCTGTGTGTGGAATTGTTTAAGGTGCAAGTGATATTGCGCTATACCACCCACAAACACTCTCAGAATAATGGTGGGTTTGGTCCAGTGGCAAGAGTTGTCCGAGATAACCGAGATGCTGTCCGTTACTGTAGATCCTTTTCCGGTATATGTACAGGGCTTGTACAGACCTTAATATAGTAGGTTCATATTTTTCATATTTTTCTTATGTTCAATTGTGTGACGTACAAATTAAACTGATTTAGGTAAAAAAATAACGTTAGATGAAAATCTCAAAATTCTTGGCATTTAAAAAGAGGTTTTGTGGTTAACGTAATAATATAAATGGTTTTATATTATTACGTTAACCAAACTATTTCTTGTAACACTGTACTGTTATTATTTTATTAAATTACCAAAAACAACGATTTATACAAAATATTACGATTTTGTTCTATGAATAATTCAATGATTTAACCAAGGAGAGTTTTTGTAGATCTAAACACCAGAGAATAGATATTAGAACATTTACTTGTGAATAAAAAAAACATTGTACATATGAATTTATTGTACTTCAATATGTATAAAATTCAGTATGAACGAAAAATCTCGTTTGATCGGAATTTTTCGGCATTGATTGAAAATGTCTGTATGTCATATACTAGGTTTAACTATTATTTTATATGTTAGCAAAATACGAAAGTACCTATATTTCGACAATTTAATATAAAAGTGCATCAACAAGACCATTCAATTGTATAATTTGGATGCTAAGTATGTTGTATAATTCGCAATAATATAATTAGTCTACTTTTCGTCGCAATATGTAAGTAGTAAACTCAATAAAATAGTCTTCAATGTTTTTAAAAAAATTGACGTTTTGTATATTTTCTATTTCACGTCAAACAACAAAACATGACTGCTTCAGTTTTAAGATTGAAGTATTATATAAGTTAAGATTTATGTGAAAATAATTTGTGTTAATTGTCATTCATGAATATATCTACTTAGATTTTATTCTCAACTTCTAATCACGTGAGCCATAATTAACTCTTCCTATACGTAGGTACCTATTATGTCTTCCCTATATTTAATAATATTTATTACAAATTCATTAGGTACCTATTCATGTTTGGAATATTTGTGGAACTCCTTTATTGCCTCATATTAAAGTTGGTTAAATAATAATAAATAAATACATGCGAGCTTCTAATCAATATTACATAGAATAATAATAATCCTTATTAAGGAAAACACTTTCTTATTGTAAAGTTGTAATTATTCAGAACAGACGGTCTGTGATATTTTAAATACTAAATTAATGTATTGATTATAAATATATACATATAAAATCAATTTTGTCGAAAAATATTGTTTTTGCGTCACCGGGATTCGAACAATAAACGAATAATAATCCTGTACTTCATTAAAATAGACGATTACTATAATACACCAGAATGTTTGTGTAACTACTTTGTATACAAATATATTATGCCTAAAACAACTACAAATTCAACCACTACCGAAATATGTATATTATTGTACCAACAATTATAAAAACTACCTAAAATAATCCCATTCACATTCGAATCACCACCATATCACAAACAAACAACAATTATTTTTTAATATTTAATATAAGATGAGAATATGTATTTTTGTCTCGAAACTTGCTTGTAGAATGCGGAGAGAGCTGTAATTTCATTTGTTGTCTATTGCATTTTGTACACAGAGCAGAATAACCAACTGATGCGTACCAACCTTTATCGCCAAATTTCCGAGATGCGAATGCAAAAGTTCCATTCAAATGTTATTTATATATGTAGGTACCTATCTACCCGGAGCCGGCACGATGAAGGAAATATTTTTAAATGAACATCGATTCTTGGTGATGATAATATTAAAAATAAAAAACATCTTTGTAACAAAACAGATAGAGAATGAACGTTTATGCAGAAATACCTAAGGAAAAACCTGGAACAGACTGGAATTTTAATTGGGTCGGCGAGTGTTTACGTATGGGTACCTACATAAATAATCGATAGCACCTTCCACGGTAGCACCTATAGACACGTTTCCTGGGGCTATGGTAACTGCAAATATCCAGACGTATAACGCAACAATACAGTGCGATAGGTAAATACTAATGACAGTAAATACCACTTCTCTTTTTTATAACATCTAAATTTTACAAATATTTGATTTGATTCAAAGCTATATTTTATTATGTTATATCAAAAGCGCGTGCAATGACAACGCCAACAAGAAAAATACCAAAGTAACGTTTCTATCAAATTTAATGATGTCGTCAGTATCAGATGACAAAAAAACAGATAAAAACAATATTTTTTTATCTATGCTTGTATTTTTAATTTTAGTACACATTGTTTCCTGAAGAAGATACGATAGGTATCGAAACATATTGATTTATTAATAAATAGGGGGTTAAAACAAAGTTTTTTATCTTATTATTTAAATGCATTTTTATTAAATTTAAAAGCTATCGTCGCGTCGGAAGAATTTAGCAGGAAATAAAAATTATATCATTTCATATAAATAGCTAACTAACCAACCTACAATCATGTCGTTACCCCGCAGGGGTAGGTAGAGAGGATAGAACGCCACACTATTTTGTCCTGACACAATTCTCACCTCATCCACATTCATACATATTCTCATACAAACTCGCCGATTATTGAGGCTTCTAACGGTATCTGGTTTACCCGGTCATGCCAATTCTTCCGTGGACGTCCTTTATTTCTGATGCTATCAACACTTGCTGTTATATATTTTCCTTACCATTCTCTCCTCATTCATCCCTTCTGTACGACCAAAAACCACCTTAGTGATCCTTTTTTAATATTACTCTCTATACTAAGATTAGCTTAACAATATTTTTTACTCTGTCATAATTGTATCTTTCACACGAATACCTAAGCGATCTCATTTATTCGATCTCTTATAAAAATAATGTTTATAATACATAAATATGTGACGATGATTGCAGTATTTCAATATTAATTGACTCTTTTGAAAAATGTTATAAATCTACATTTTCAAAACCAATCGTCGCAAAGGTGTAGATAATATTAGGCAATAAGAAAAAAAAAATGGACGGCTTCATTCAGTAGAAGCTGAAAATCAAGGATAGGCATTCTGCGAAAAGATTATTGGGGAAGCCCTTTGTCGCGAGACAAAGAATCGTTGTGCTGGACCGTATGGGATGGAGATGAAGAAGAAGACCCCTTATTCATTAGATAACCAAGTGGAAAAAGCAAAAGGCACACCTGAGGAAAGTGAAAGAGCATAGATAGTCAAGAGGACGAGAGTTCATGGAAATCACTATCCTCAGTCATGAGGGACTGACATAGATGATCAACAGCAATGTTATAATCAAAGCAGCACGTCAATTTTTGAGGACCGCTTTTAATAATATTGAATTAATTTTGTAGCACCAATTTCGTAAAAAATTTCACCTCAAGAATGCTTTACACACAAACTGTTTATAACCCTACATTATCTTTGTGTTTTAAATATCAAAATGTTATTTGAACTTATCGAAATGATTTCTTGATTGACATTTCTTATATAAAGTCCCCGCAAAGAAGGCAAAGAGTTCCACGCTTTTGGTCGTGTCACCACAAATGTCCGCTCACTAAACTTGGCTAGTCGGTTCTACAACCCTTCCTGCAGCTGATGCAGAGGCTGACTTGAGAGTTTGACGTCTACTATTCAAATTGTCTGGGATACAAAGTTCTTGAAGATACAGAAGAAAGACAAAGGATTAAAGCAATATACGAAAGCAGATGTTCATACAAAACAGAAAAGAGATTTGACTGTTGTACCGAGCCAGATTTATATCATACCATCTACCCCTGCATAATATACTGTATTTATCTGTTTCGCCACGCCCCATCTCGTATATAGATCATTGTATTTTGTTTTGTCGTCTAAAATTTATTTCATGTTCAGGTGGTGTTTTTTTGTTTTGTGTAAATATTTATTTTTTAAGTAGAACACATTTTTTGTTTTGAAGTAACAATTTCAAAACATACAATAGTTCTGTACTATTTTAATACAAATTAAATTCAACGGTGAATGAGCTTTCCTGGATAGGAAGAGATCCAGGTTCAAATTCCGGTAGCAACAAAATACTTTTTAGATAGATATCTTTCTAGTTGATTAATTACATTTGAATTAAATTATTTGTTTATCATTTGTATCTACAAATATACTTCTTTCTTCTATATATTTTTAGAGCAGTTTTTGTTATACCTACATGTATTTCACCAACTGATAAGAAAATCATGATTGTGATTGGTGCAATTGATGCCCGATTGCAACGATGATTAGTAATAATCTGTAATTCATTGAGAATCACAATCACTAGAAATTAAACCATGAACTGTTAAATCACAGTTATCAAACACCGTTACAATCGAACGCAGACACAATCACAGTTAATCTCATCAATAGTTACATACATGCATATAATACAATATGTGTAAGGAAAATCGTCTGTTTTAATATTTCTAATACCTAATACTACCTACATTTAAATAGGTTTTTTTTCCATGAAAATGGGTCCTAAAAATAGTAGGTGAGAACTAACATACTTTCTTATACTAACAATATATACGGTAATATTTTCATTTCATTAGGTAGATAAATAAAAGTTAAGGTTTAAAATTAGATCATCTGCGCAGACCTTATCTTTATAGCATATCAATTCTCAGAACAGGTACTTTATATGTAACAGGCTTGCATGTAAATAAAATGAAATATTTCATACTTGTTATGCTAGCGTTCAAAAGAATGTTATTTTGAATATAAACATCGAATTATCAGCACTGAAATCAATCAAATTAATTAAAAAACAGATATTTAAAATTTCAATATACCTATTTACTTTTTACATTTAAAAATTTCATTTGTTGAAAACATTGTACTTTTTGCAGGTATATATCTAAAATTTGTTAAAATTCAAATTTTAAGATAGATACTGAATTCATAAATAAGTTTTTTAACTTCCTCTCGGGTTGTGAAGGGAACTATTTAAATTTTTGAACACGCGAGTGTTGTAGCTTTTCGAACATGTGAATTTATAACATGTGACTTATTTGCTTTATCACTTTTTTGTCAAATGAAAATTTGTGTATTTTACACACAATAAATTTGCAACATTGTGTTTTATTTTATTTATTATTTATTTTGTGTTTATGTTTTCGGTATGAGTCAGTTGCAGTTACAGAATACAATTGATAACGAAGGACAGGTTTGTTTATTATTTTCGGGAAAAGTAAACTCTAAGAATCACAGTCAGATATTCATTGTTTAGTTGTGATGATGTAGATGAGTAATCATTAAAGTTGAGATAAAATGATTAGGTAGCGATACCAGTGTTGAAAAGGGTGGTATTATAAATGTTGTTAGAAGAACCTGCCTCCGTAAAAATTCAAAGGTTAAATTTCACACTGAAAAATACATTTTCAGGAATCATTAAAGGTGAAAAGTACAATTTTCGTGGCAATGTCTGAGATATATTTGCATGTATCTTTTTAACTTATACATTTGAAAATCCATGAATATTTTTTTAAGAAAATGAATCAACTTAGTAGGTAGTTGTGTAGGAAATATGCATATATGTGTATGATACCTACTACGATTAAATTAAATTAGTTTTAAAATTGTATTTTTTACTCATGTGTGTATATTGCTGTCAATATATTAGGTAATATATCAATATCTACTTAAATGAAACTAAAATAAATCTATATTATGAAGTTAATTTATTTGTATTAATCTCACCCAGTGCATGACAGTCCCGGGGTGGGGTCTCTCCTCATAAACGCCCATCTGCAGAATATTTAATAAATATCGCTCCCCGCCCCCGAGCTCAGCGCCCCTCGCCAGTGCGGCCCTGCATCGCGTCACCGGGGTGCCGTCGTACTGTCAAAGTTGACAAATGGAATAACGCCATTCGGTCAGTAATGTCACTGAACCTCGACAGGTCCACGCGCAAAGTTCAAGTGATGCACTAAAGTCAAATTGCACTTTTACGAACAACTAGTTTTCACTGATTCAAGTACAAAAATATTGTTGTAAAACGCGTCAAACTTTCGTGTAAACGTTATCGAATCAAGTTCTGATATATTCAACAAGTTTAATTATTTATTAAAAAATCACTAAAAAAGTTCCTTAAAATATATACCTACAAATGTGTGTAAATAAATGTGATAACACTATTTGGATAGGCGGCGTTGTTTCTATATTTAATTATAGTCTTTATAAATATTAATAAATAATAAATTCACAATTTATAACACTTTTTTTTAAATTTAAATTACTGTCACTGTTTATTGTTCGGCACTTGTTATTAACAGTTAAAAATAATATCACATGTACGGCGCACAGTTTTCGATTCAAGGCGCACCCGACTCAGCGAGCGCTGTCGCAGTGCAACCCTGTAACTGCGTCTCCGCAAAGTCCGTCTCACACGCTCGCCGGCGCGAATGTGAGGCGACGTCCGCTGTGCGCATGTCCGCGGCGCGTCCGGGCGGGGGGCGGAGGGCGGGGCCCGCGCGCGCCGCGCCCCCCCGGCCGTCCCGCTCTGGCGCGGTGCGCGGCCGCGGCGCAAACGGGACGCCCGGCGCCGGCGGAGGGGGCACGGCGGAACGAAAGCTCCCGAAAGCTGCCAGTGGGGCTCCGGAAGCACCGGCTGGGAAACGGATAGTGCGCATAAATTATTGCAGATGGACCGAATCATCGATATTGGGCGGTATCGAGAGTCAGCGAACTAATTTTAATTGAAATCACATTTTATTTGTTGCGATTTTTCAGAACATTAGTTGGATAAACTAATATAATCGGGGGAGACTGGGAATGTATGAGACAATTCTAAGTAAAAGTAGAAATTTATTTGAAATAATTTTAAACTAAAACTTTTACACAATAACTCGATCTACAGGTACTAAATAATTATAGGTACAAGAGTTAGTAGTAAGAAATCAAGTATACTAAGGGCCCGTTGTGTGGTATGAGCAATGGTAAGTTTTTACTTTAGTAAAAAATTGCGATAACGAGTTGTTCGATCTTTGGTAAAAAATATTTACTTCTCGAAAGTACATTCCATAGTAAAATAATTTTAATCTCCGATATCTGATTGTAAAATCTTTAATCGTCAGTTAAAAATGGCGGATCACAGCTGTTTCAAAATACATTTGTCACATTACTACTTGGAAAGTTTCAGCATATGACAGCGAATCATTCTATATCCCGTTATTTTAGTGATGAGAGTTTGTCCGATGATGATTGATGATCTCGCTGTTTAATTTATATAACCGAAAGTGACATATTTCGAACACTGGAGTGAATAAATCCATAGATAAAGGATACAATTGTACCTGTGTACTTGATGATTATTCGCATTTCCACATTATTAGGCTGGATTGACTTTGATTGTAGTAAATTTGATCTTTGAACAACCCGCAAACGTTTTTTACCACAGGCGACAGTGAAAAGTTATTGTAGTCAAAATTTACTACTGATCACACAACTGATCCTAAATGACGTACAAGGTATTTTATTGATTTGTTCACCTTGTTCCATTCCTCCCGATTGATTGTGTCAACTATTTAGCTATAGAATATCAAGTATTATTTTGAAAACCTACGTTTCTTGTATGTATTTAGGTGGTGAAAATACAAAAACTACAATACGTCACTCGGTACTACGAAAAACAATCTCCATAAATTAAAAAAATAACATTTTCAACTTCTAAAATACTATAATCCGAATATCTATTTTCATAACATGATTCAGTTTTAGAGATGTTTTTTAATATCGTTAGATTAGGTTAGGTTAGGTTCTCCTGCATTTCCTCACATCTCCTGCATTGAATTATCTCAAACCTCCCACTTTCACAACAAATTAAAAACGTCGCATTTTCAATGAGAATTTTACAAAAAATATTTACCTTATTAATAATTTTTTCACGGCGAAATTTTACTTTTGTATGCACAACTAATTCAATTAAAGCAGCTAATTTTGACAAGTATAACCAGTTATGAAAGGTACCAAATTATAAGTTGTAGGTACTTACTGTCCCATTCCTCCCTCCGTACTCCGTCAGTGTCATTGCCATACTTTCTCGTAGCCCTCGCTACCACGACAAAACTGTTGCAGGACAGAAAGTCGTCGGTATGTACTCGAACTAACAAGTCTTTGCAGTTTTTTTTTATGTAACAAAAAAATGACATACTACTCGAAAGGATTTTTTCTTCTCTAAAACGTCAAAATCGCTGTTTTCCTGAATCGCATAGTTTTTTATAATTTTTGGGCTTAAATAATGGAGTGTCAAATTGAGAAAAACAAACATTTTACACACATACTTTTTTTCGCTCCGTCAGATTATCACCCTTTTCGATCGCTCTCCAATCAAATGCGTGGCGTTACGTTCAACATCGACGATGATCTATGAAATTGGCTCGATAACTATTTCGATACAAGACCTGCCGATTTTTATAGAAAAGCCATAGACAAATTGGTTGAAAGATGGGATGAAGTCCTGAACAATAACTAAGAAATACATCATTGATTGAAATGTTACTCTTTGTTTAAAATTTTGATTTTAATAATTAAACAAAATCGCAAAGCTTATAAGACAACCCAATATATATAGGTATATAATAAAAAATAAGTAGGTACGTCGAAAAAATATAATAGTAAATACAATGAATCAACCTGGCTCAAAGATTTTTGAGAAACATTGCAATTAACCAAGTTTACAACAATAGCCTTACTACGCTCAAAGGGTTCTTCTTATGAACCACCACAATCTCAATTTTGGCCAATCATTTTACCTATAAACACATGTTGCTCTCCCTTTACCGCAACAATAGTTGCAATCTCCTCACACTTTCTCTCTTTTTATTTATTTTCTACATCTAAGCAGACCTATGTATCTAAATATTTTTGTGGATTTTAATCATTAGTACCATATGTTAAATAGTTATTATGTTTGTTATAATATGTTTACACTGTCAAAATCTCTAAAATAATAATAATGTAATCAGTTTCGTGCAGTGCATACAAGCAAAAAAGCTGTGCATAACTGAAAATTCTGGGAATCAAATACAAATCAAATAATCCGTATGTTATAAACGGACGATTTATTACAATTACGCTAGCGCCATCTGTGTACCAGTAGAATCTTTCATTGGTTAGTTCTATAAATAACCACGACTGCCCACCGCTACAGCCGTAGCGCTGATGTCATCCTGTGCGGTCTTTTGAGCTATTAAAATTGCTAACCTTATCCACTGAATTGAAAATTTCTTGCGGCTGATCCCTTTTGTACCGAGTCCTTATTTATGCTGTTTTTTTTTAACAGAATAATATTAGAAAGGCTTACAGCTGCTTGTCTACTTCCTCGTGTATTAAATCGCGAATGTCATTATCTTACTGTAGCAAACGTATTGTTTTCATGATTGTTCTTCGCATTTGAGGTGCATAATGGATTTGTTTTTAATTTGGGAAAAACAAAAGGCTTACTTACTTACTCACTTACCATCACGCGGGGGTAGGCAGAGACGATAGAGCGCCGCACTCTTCTGTCCTGACGCACAATTCTCGCCTCATCCACATTCATACATCTTCTCATATACCGTTCACCTCATCATTCACAGAACCATCCTCCATTAACCGGTTTACCTGGTCGTACCAAGTCTTCCGCGGACGTCCTCTATTTCTGGTAACATCAACACTTGCGTCATATATATTTCTTACCATTCTCTCCTCATTCATCCGTTCCATATGATCAAACCTCCTAAGTGATCCTTTCTTAATCTTACTCACAATACTAACACCAGCTTTACATTCTTTCCTTATTTCTTCATTCTTTAGTCTGTCATAAATAGATTTGCCATATATACGCCCAAGTGATCTCATTTCCACTGCATTCACTCTACTTTCGTTCCTTTTCTGCCAGTTCCAGGCCTCACTTCCATACATCAGTGTCGGTACCAGGATTTCATTGTGTACCGCTAGTCTTGCCTCGGTTGACAAATTCCCGTTAGATACAATTCCATTCACAGCGCTGTTCACTTTATTTCCTGCAATCACCCTCCTTTCGATATCATTCTCAGCCTTTCCGTTTCTATCAAACATACTTCCAAAATACACAAACTCATCTACTTGTTCCAAACATTCATTACCTACAAGTATTTAGCACGGTGTCTTGTTTCCTCCTTCTCGAATACCATCACTTTCGACTTGTTAACATTCATCGTGAGATCGCTTTCCTTGGATACATCGTACATTCTACTCACCAGATTCTGTAGTTCTTGTTTTTTATTCGCCATTAGTACTGCATCTTCGGCGTACAATAAACAAAAACAAAATGCAATCGGCAGAGCTGCGTTAACATTTAATAAAAATAATAATTAGCTTTAGTTATTAACTTATTATAAAAAGTGTTCTAAAAAACGTCCTTAAATTTTTTATTGACTTTTATATGGGTAAGAAGGTATTATTATATAAGTAAATTTAAATTTTAAAAACACTATGAATAGTACTCAAAAATTACAAATAAATCAATGCTAGGATCGTATAAATTACCGATTCATTTTGCCTAAAGACGTTCACAATCCTATGTAAAACATATTTAATATATGATTGTATAATATCGTTGGTAATAGCATAGCCTAAATCTATACCTACTGCACGCCACTGAATCGTATTGGAATTAACCACTTGTCTGGTAACACACGAGGACATCATAGAAAAATTGGTGATTCAAGGAAGTGTGGAAAGAACCATACCTCTTGGAAGATCACCAACACAATGGACCCTCCTGGTTAAAACTTTGATGCAAAGTCTAATCCTAGAATGCACAAGAAATAGCACGGACCGCAATAGGCGGTAACAAATCGTTTAGCCGTCATGCACAATTAACTGTTCCTCGATCGCGACTGCTCTTATTGAGAGTAAAAATTAGATGAAGAAAAAGAGATGTAGATGTTATCTGACGATATTGTATAGTGTCAATACCTATAGCTACCTATTGGTTAATGATGTCTACTGTAAAAAAGTGTTCTCTTTAAAAAAAAAAACTATAAAAAATCATTTAGTTTTTTTATAACCCTGATGAAGGAAAATGTATTTTGCGAATCCGGTTGGTGAATATGAATAACTCACAGTCATTTTATAAACGAATTTAATAAAATAATTCAAATTAAACGTATTTGTTTTTATTTATTATTTTTGTTTTATTAACCACTTAATTGAGTTTAAATACATCTACCGGTTTCGAAAAATATCATTTTCTTCTTCTGGACGTCAAAAGTAATTTTGATAATTTCAAAAGTATAAATTAAATGCATGAATTGAAAAGATATACATAAAGATATACAGATAAAATCAATTGATCGATAAAATATTCTAGCTGCCACCGGGATATACCGCAGAACTATGTCCTGAAAAAACTACAAATTCACAATAATAATGTGTTCTCTTTAAAATATACAGTTAATACATTTTTCATTATGAAAATGAACCACAATCTGTTTGCATTAAATATAAAAAATACAATTTTAACAAAAAAAATGGTTTTGAATTTTTACACTTCACTGGTGTCCGAATAGGCGCCCTGAGGGTGCGATCTAGCAACGAGCTTCTTCTTCGTGCGCCGTCTCCTACGGAAGATATGCGACCAAGTCGCAGAATGCTGATTTATCTCGTATAAGATGTACAAAATCACCGGCATTTAGGAAATTAAGCCACTGACATAGCACATGTTACGTAAGTGAAGTTACGCAGTCAAGATATTCTCTTTCTACCAATGCCTCTGCTGCCTTCTGTCCAGAGGCGTAATTGAAAACACGGGCACGAATGCAAAATGAGAGAACCACTCATGTATCTATGTAGGTACTTAAATAATATTAGAAAATTAATGAACAAGCTATTTTTTTCATTAAATAGTAAGAACAAAATGGTTTTTTTTTCTTCTAAATCATACGTTCATGAAAAAAAAATATTTCTAGACTTTTAAATATGGATATGTACTCATATGCACTTATAACGGAAACAAATATATTGTTTCGCTTTGTAACTACGGTATATTCCCTAACCTAGCATATTTGTAATATGTCACATTAGGAATGTATTAATACATGAGTGAGGGGGAGGGGGAGGGGGCTCGGAAGGGCTCGCACGAACTCCTTGTTAAATTTGAGTTAGGCCGGAGAGCCGCTTGTTAAATTAATAAAAATAATATTCTCAAATCACATTAGTACCTAACTGCAATTTTGTAGATGGTTTACATATATTAATAAATCATAAGATTTTGGTGCCTTTTGAAATTTCTAATAAAATATATTTATTTCGGGTGCATAATAAAAGATACCTAGCTATTTTATTAACAATCCTTAAAAACGGCGATGTTTGATATATATTGCTTTCAAATGTTGTTAGATGATCAACGCAACATTTTTGTGATCGATGCGTCGAAAAATTATCCTTCATACTTCATACTTACCGTAATCGTGCACAGTTTTGATAAGGACAGTTCCTAATATCTATTACTTTGTAACTATATCTATAACTTCAGTTTCAATCCAGTATTCTGTTCTGAAACATGAAATTGAAGCGAAAAGAATAGTACTTATTTCTGCGATAATCTTGGAACTCAAACTAAGGTAGGTTAGTATATTTTTCAGCTATTTGATGTTAATATCTAATTCTAATCTAATCTAAGCTATTTGATTTACGGAATATTACGTATTGTTACATAATTAAGTAACATCCGATTGCTTTAATAATTATTGCGCATAATTGTATAAAAGTGATAAAAAATCCGCCTCTTCCCCGGCTGTGAGGTTAAGAGAGCCCCTTGTTAACGTGTTGTATCGCTGCGGATGACGATCGATAATTTTTTGGATTCGATAGAAGTGTCAAGCTCGATGAAGCGATGATAACAGATGGATAATAAGGGCTGAAGACAGAGAGAATTGGCGATCCTCGAGGAGTGAAGTTCGGTAGCTTCTTCACCTGTTCCATTCCAACAACTGGCTCATGAATATTTTCTTGTATCTTCTGCCTTTCCTGCTATCATTGCTTACGATGCGTTGTGTGTCGTTCGCTATCCTAGGTAGATACTTAGGATAAACATATTTCTTTAAACTATAACTGGTTACATAAAAAATAATTATGAATATTAAAATGATTCAAACGCCATGTTGTTCATTAAGACGATTTAAAAATATTTCGTATCGTTTTCAATATTTAACACTAAAACTTTATTAATTAATTATTTTATCAATTAAATTCATTATACATTATAAGAACATAATTTTAAATAAATTATTTCAAAAGTAGGCAAGTAAGGTAACTATAATTTTTTATAGAAATAAATAAATCTAATATAATTCAATACGTTAAAGAAGGTTTACTGTTAACACAATATATTTTAAGCTCTTAATTAATACTGGTTTGTTACAAAGTTAAATAGGGTAACTATTTTGTAAATATAATTAAATAGTATTATTAAAATGGTTAAAATTAGTACAAATAAATAATCTTTATGTTTTAATAATAATGTAAGTACATATATCAAAAATCAAAATCAATGCGTTGAATTCTGATATAAAATATTATAGTTAATTAATTTGATACAACAGTTAAATTAAAACATAAGATAAAAGAGAGAGTACATAATACAAGATGTCCCAAAAGTATTTTTCATAATAAAAATTCTGTAATAAAATAATGGATGAGTTTAATAAGAAAAATATTATTTTGTATTTAAGTGCAGTCCCTGGGAATTTATTTTTTTAAAATTATGTTTTCTAAATGTGATCCTTTATTTCGCTGGCACTCTTCTAAACGGGAGGCATAATTTCTGATAATTGCTCGGCACATGTTCCCCGTGATCGCTGCCATTCTATCTCGGATATTTTATTTATATTGGTCCAGAGAGCGAGAATTGATATTGTATACCTTTGATTTAAGGTAGCTCCATAGAAAAAGGCCAAGTCCAGGAAAAAGGTGAACGTGAAGGCCAGTTGCCAGCCAAAATGAAAAAGACTTTTGGGATACACTGTACATAATAACATATAATACAATAATATTTAATGGAAATTTGTCAACTAAAGGAACACTAACGATACACAGTGGAGTATTGGTATGAACATTGTTGTATGGAAGTGAAGCCTGGAACTGGTAAACGAGGAACAAAATAATATTGAATGCAGTGGAAATGAGATCTCTTAGGTGAATTTGTAAGTTAAGAATGAACAAATTATGACAAAATGTTACGCTAATATTGTCGATTACGGTTAATTGGACCGCCGGTTAATTGCGTCAACCGCTTGTTTGGGTCAAATCTCAGGAATGGAAACCAAACCAGGGAACTGTCAGTAATTTACATCGCCTAATTGGGACAACATTCCGCTTAATTGGGACAGTAAATTTAAAGTTATACGGTACTTCTAGCGAGTAATATTTAAGATTTATAGCTTTTGCTGAACCAAGTTCTGAGACTTTTGGATTAGAATTTAATACAAATAAAACAAAGTGCATGCTCATTAGCTAATTTAACGAAGCTGACAATGAATGTATTTCTATTGCTGGGAATAAATTGGAAAATACACAAAGTATTATTTACCTGGGTTGCAATATAAATGAAAGATGGGATCCTTCTGATCCGATCTGATAAAAATCCGGAAAATTCAATATCTCGGACATAATGCACAGTGCAGCGAAAATTGCTGGAAATCGGAGCCCTGGAAGAAGGATAGCGTTAAGCATTTAGGAGAACAGTTGGCGAGCAATAAAAACTAACACCGTACAAAATTGCTTTGCTTTGTGGCTTTAAACCTACCTTAAATATTAACCAATAAGGTAAATGAGGACATGTTAGAAGTTTATATTATTAATTATAAATTTCGATAATATTATTAAAAAGAATTTTCGACTATAGATAACAATTTACCATGTTACGATGAAAATTAAAACTGTGAGGATGCAATTGTTGAAGTCATTCAAACGAAACATAAAAAAATAGATTAAAAAGACGATGGTGATGAAGATTTACCTGTACTAGAAAAATATTTTTTATTATTGAATTTATAATACATAAAATGTAAGTACCTAAATTTAATGAAAATAATTCATTGTTTCATTTTACGCTCGCTTCGATTATATGAGGCCGCCGCTTAATTGGGCCAAATGTCTTGGTTGCGATGTGTCCCATTTAAGCGGAATCGACCGTATTACTACTGTGAATAGAATCGTTTAAATGGTTTGTTCATTGTTTACATAAGGGGGAAACGACATATAGGAAGGATGATAGGAATAGATATAGGACAAAGCTCAAGGACCAACCAGGAAGAAACACGACTCACTTGGATTTTCTCTCGAGTAGTCACAGCTCCTGAACTTTAAGAACCTTTTTCGATGTTCGACACGAAGCACTGTGATCCGCAATACGGTTTCGGCACGCACATGCGAGGAACCGAATACACAAGCAACAAGTAAACTTTACAATTTCTTCAAGTTAGGGACGAACACATAGCACCATCCACTCTCCTTGACAGTTCAAAAATCATAGACAAATACACAGAAAAATCGTGCTATGTGGGGAAGAGTTAGGGGGGCAGATAAGTGAAGTAGCCATAATGAAGCATCCGCATGCGCACAGCCATCGGCGATCTGTGAATCTATCATTAATACTGAACAGTGTTGCATGAATGAGGAGAGAATAGTTAAAAAGGTTATTGGCTCCAGAAATAAAAGACGACCGTGGAAGCCTTGCTAGGTAAACCAGGTGCTGAAAGATGGATCTGTTAGAAGTGTCAATAATCGACGAGCTCGTATTAAAATGTATGAATGTGGATAAGGCAAGAATTATGTATCAGGACAGAAAAGTGAATACACTCCATACTCTCTGCCTACCCCCTCAGCGCGAATGATAAGTTAGTTAGTTGATCCGTGGTTGAAATTATTGTGATTTTTAAGTTTTGTATAAGTTATGCTTTTATTAGCCGCTTTGTAATCTTCCGCACCAATCAATCTATATAAATATACTACTTAATTGAATACCAAGCTCACTGACGCCCTGGTCACGCAATGTACTATGAAGGCAGACTATGACAACAGTAATGACAGAGCGGTGCCCAAAATTGTCCTCATAGACCCCGAGAACTTCCACTTTATTGAGATATAAACAAAAACATATAATTTTTAATACAATATATATAAAAACAAAGAAGCAAAAGTATAAATAAAATATTAACGTAACACTAAAATAAAGGATCACAAAAATAAATAACATTAGTAGAAACAAATAAACAGATGTGACTTTACTCGAGAAGTAGAGGGGAAGATGAAAACACACTCCCGATAGGGGTAAAACGATAAAACAAAAATAAACACAATCTGACTTGCGATCAGAGCACAACTGCCGGCAGATTATAGCCCAAAGGAAAAACAAGACACTACAAAAGCATCACAAATTGGTACACATGAAAAACCATAAAAACACAATTAAAAATAAAGAAATGCACTGAAAAAATCGATAGAATTTTTTTCATACTAATTCAGAAATGTTATTTAAATACTAATTAAATGTATTAATTAGAAAGATATACATATAAAATCAATTTAACGAAAAATATTGTTGATGCGCTACCGGAATTCGAACCTGGATCTCTTTCCAAACCGAGGAAGGTGCATTAACCAACTATACTACAGAAGACAGTATTTTTGACGACAAATTTTCGAACCCATATGTTACACTTTTCAAATAATACATTTATCGTTCCATTATTTGAAAGCCATCTATTTTGTTTTTATAGAATCTCAAATATCTTCGAGTAAACCTATAGCAGACGCCAGAATTAATAAATCACTTTATTAAATTTTGGACACATTGATACAACTTATATATTATTAAGGAGAACACATTCTTATTGTGAAGTTGTTATTCAGAACAAAAGTATTGCCGCTGTTGTATAGTTAGATAATGCGCCTTCCCCGATTTGGAAAGAGATTCAGGTTCGAATCCCGGTAGCGCGACTATATTTTTTTATAAAATTGATTTCATATGTATATCTTTCTAATGAATAATTTACTTAGTATTTAAAATATCACAGACCTATGTTCTGAATTATTACAACTTTATAATAACAACGTTTTTTACTGTACAATGTTTTTTACTTTATCCCGCCTCTTTAAAAACACAAGCCATGATACTTTTTTTTTTCTCAGGTTTGTCAACATGAATTGAAATCTTCTTGCAACCGTCAATCATCTGATAAAGCGCGAGAGTGAAATGTTAATTTAATTGATTACCCGTCAGGGTCCAGATTAGACCGAAGCGAATCGATTCGAGGTAGGATTCTTGAAAATACAACTATGGTTCGTGGGATTCCCACAAAAATAACTTCGACTCATTTTCCTTTCAATTTCAATCACATCTCATGTTCGTTATTTTGAATTCAATAATAAGTATGTGTTATATATTACGCATCTCGTGGACAGCTCGATGCAAAATTGCCTCAATCTTGCAACAAATATAACCATGTTACATGTAAAAGTGATAGTCTAAATAAAATTTTCCTGGGCACAACTTTGGCCCAAAGAAAACCTGGCCCCAGTAGTGGATAGATGCTGAAGAGACCCTGAAGTCAGCTGCGAGGGCGAACCAGGACCGAAGCTCTATGATTAAGCGAGTCCATTAGCGTATTGGTGGTCCGTCGTTGCTTATATTGTATATGTATAGATGTTTATGTTTAATGACTGTTGCTTCTTGCCCGAATAGATAGTTGTACGGGTATATGGTGAGTTTAATTGAAGTTTCTATCAGAGCGAATGTTGTGTGTACTAGCAATATTTTAATATGTCCAAGAACACACATTTACTGGATTTTCACCAACAAAGGCACTGTTATTAAACAAATAATAGATATCTCATAGAAACGAAGCTATTTTTCATTATATTTAATGGAATTACATGCTAGTGTGAGGCTTACAACCTGTCTTCGGCTGGCTTAAGTGATCACTTTACACAGTGTAACGTTCACCATTCCATCCAATCAATCTATCTATCTATCAAATTTTTGAAAGTTGTATATGTGTTAATATGTGGAATCACTTAGAATACCAGTACACTATCGCCATCCATGGACTAAATTTGATATTAAATTCCCTAAAACAACATTTATGTCACATATATATATATATCATAATGACTTTCTTATATATGCTGTCCATAGTAAGTGCTTACCATAGAATGAAGCACTTTCTTAGTCGCAATATGACAATAATGTTTGGTTATGTTTGGGACCTAACATAATCAAAACCGGAATCGTATGAATGATTTTCTCAGCATTCATTCATCTTTACTTAAATGTAAACTACTTACTAAAAGATAGCATTTTTGTGTTTACTATTGTCTATCTGAGATTCTTATTTGTCATCTAGATGTCATTTTTGTTTTGTTCATTTTAATAGATAACTTACAGGTGGAATAATTTTAATTACATCGAGGTTTTATTAAAGTATGTATTTTTGGGGAAAGCTCTATCTTTGAAATTCAGATTCTATCGAGACCCTGAACGCGCAGCGGTCACCAATTGCCGCCTAGAATATTGGCCGCAAGCAGCTATTAGATTATAACGATTATTGCTAACTGAAATTTAAATGTTGGAGGTTTAATTTCTAGCATAGGTACCAGTAATTGTTTGAATAATTACGAATAATCAACCATGGCCCATCAAATAGTCCACAAATTTATACACCTAACTTGCTTTATTTGTACCTATAAATAATGTTTTGATAATTGATTTTTTAATTTTTCGGAGATAAACTAAATTGACCTTAGAAACAACAAAAAGCCAACCACACATCATAATATGAAGCAATAGTAAGATTTAATGACACTGCATCTGAGGGTATTAGTTTCATCTCCTTTATTATTTTTTCCAACTCAATGCATTTGACTTCTAACATAGTTTTTACACATTGTGTTAATTCATTAATAATCAAACTTTTTGATGTAAATTAATCATTTAAAATCGGTTACAGTTACAAAATCAGTTATTTTTGCCCGCTGCCATTTATTTATATTAGGATTCGACCATTAACAGTCTTCGCTACTCTGAAATGTAAATGGCCAACAGTATGGGAACTAGCTTGTTTTTGGAAAATGATGTTGCATTTATTTTTCATTTTAAACCGTATTAAAGGGATTATCATTCATAATTAGAAGTGTATTAATGTGGAGGTCTACCGCCTACACTCTCATCATCACCGCCCGCCGAAGCTGAGCAGGTACCGGTGCGCGCAACGAAACTCCCGTCAGCCTGAAAATTACTCAGTACCAACGTCATTTGAATCATTTGAGATGTGAATCTACAAAAAAAATAGATGTGGATCTACAGAAAGTATAAAAAATAATAAAAATCCGAAAAATTCAATATCTCGGACATGTGATGAGACATCCGGAGAAGTACGAAATTTTTCACCTCATGATGCAAGGGAAATATTTCTGGAAGAAGAACATCATGGCTGATGATTCGAAGGCAATGGTTTGGCAAGTCTCAGCGCCGGCGTTACACACAGGCGGAGCAAGTCAACGACGATAATAGTCGATATTTTTATGATCGGTATATAAAAATAATCCAGTTATAAATAATCCAAGAAAACAAATTTCATAAATAACATTATAGTTATTTCCTAATAAATCAGAATTTTGTAGTCAAAACCAGTGTTTTTATTGTTTTTTTCAAATCGTTGATTAAAAAACAATGAAGAACACATATTAGTAGGATCGATATAAAAAAGAGTAAGAAATTATTATATTTTTGATATAAAACTTGATTTTAAATAAAAGTTGAAGTCTCGAAGCATAAAATAAAATATATTATTTATAATAATTGGCTTTCACTAACACAAAGCGTTTTAAAAACGTCAAAAATTGTTCATATGTTTATAACTCCATTAATTTTTAACACTTCGTTAATTTAGTTCAATGCAGATTTGTATCCGTAATCTTGGCTTCTATATTATAAGAAAATATATTTCGTATATGCAAGAATTTTACATATTAAGGCAATTTTGTGGTTCGCTTAAAATACATTTAATGATCGCGGTCTTTCTTATAATGCTTGTATTAACTTAATTATGGCAAATAACATCCAGTTTATTAGTTTTACATCAGTGTCAAGGTCATATCTAAGTAATATTTAAAAAAAAGTCAATTCTAGTATAGATATAAATGAATAATAAAAACCCATATTTTCGTAAAAAACGTGGAAATATGAATTATTTTTGTAAGGGAAGCCTTAAGTACTGCGTGATTTTTAACAACAAAATTATTCTCTCATCTCATATTTACATTTTGCAAGGCACTTTAAAAATACTTCACTTTACAGCGATAAACTGGTCTCTAACCCGAAAATTGTCTCACGCTGTATCAAACATATTGTTATTTTAGAGAAAAAATTTGATTGGTTCAATTTCTGTTCACTGAAATTATGATTTTTGTTTACATCGATTAACTGTTTATTTTAAAAATAAAATAGACTATTATCCGAGCCTTACTGTGTAGGTACAATGACATTGTTTTCACGTGTTTTTTGTGATACTCATGAGAAATGACATTTTAAATTTTATACTTTTTTATAATTTTCTTACTATGGATTATGTTTAACGCTAAGAAAGGTATCATTTCTTACAAAAATAATTTTTTTAAATGGATTGTGGGGCGCGAACTTTATGCCCCCCCCCCCCTCCCCGCCCCTCCCCACGCTGCCAAATGTCGATCACAATGCACCGCATTGGCTTAGTTATTCAAGGTTCTATCAGTTTTTCTCCAAATAAAAAAATATGAAGGTTGCCGAGTTTGCAACTAGTAGGTACCCTTAATTACTTAGGTTGATATAGCAAAATTAACCTTGCCTTTCCGAAGCGGGGTATTCACATTCCCCATAGATCGTTTTAAACTTGATAACTCAATAATTATAAAACGATTTCATTCTTATTTTTTGTAATCTTCACGGAAACAGTGACAAAAATTTTGTCATTTTTTGTTCTTCAAATTTCTAAGCGTATAATATATTAAAATTTTGTTTTTGGTCCAGCGATCTTCGCGAGGTACATATATCTGCGCATGTCGATATCATACCCCTGCGTCTTATCTTTAAATAATTGTGCTTATTTGTTTCTCCCTAATAATGCACTGGGTAGCCCCATACAACAGATGCGAACGAGGGAGACCGCTATATCGCTTATCGCGACTCGCGGCATTCGGACAAGAGACGTCCGGCTAGGTAGTTGGGATTACGTCGTCCGTCATGAACTTTTTATTATCATTTGTATGCATATGATCTGGGGTGTTTCTATACCCCGCTTCGGACCACACGGAAGTTCTGGCCGCTTAGTGACCAAAAGGTTAATAACGTGTGTCTCCAAATAGAAACCAAATATTTATTCGATAGATAGATTTTTTTGTGTATATCTTTCTAATTGTTTCATTAAAATTGTGTTACATATAATATTACATTTGGTTTTATTTAAAAAATATATGTACCAACCTCGATTTGAAAACTGAATCGCAACAAAAATCAGTTAGTAATTTAATATCTCAGAAAGTAGCTTTCTGACTGGAATTATTATATATAATTAATTTCAATATCGACACCGTACGGTAATAATACGTGTAATATTGTTTGGTTTGATTATATTATAAATGCCAGAGACAACATTATATTACTGCCCTCTATTGAAAATAAACTACAATGATTTATTCAGTTTCGTGTACGGATTCATAGATGTCAGAAATCTGCAAAAAATCTTGTTATATTTTAGTTTTATTTTAATTGTAAAACATACAGTTAATTAATAAAAACAAAAATCATAATGAAAGTGCAATAATAATTTAATCTGTATGTTTTCTCTGACATTACAATATACTTTAATCAGTGAATACAATTTAAATTTGTTTTTAATTCCACATTAATTTGACAACAGCACACAATATTTTTGGAAATGGAATAATGCTTTTTTCAAACATTATGAAAATACCTTAACATGCATTTAGTACTTGCTACGTTTGATAAATACTTTAGGGCAAAAAGACAGATGGAGAACATATCATACACCTACCTATACCTAGATACTAATTTAAAAAGATATTTATTAGATTTTATTGACATACTTGTTTTTGTTGTAACAGAGGTGAATATAAAATATCATAAACTTTTATTTTATTACAATTATATTGCTTTTCAATATAATTCTCATAGTTTATTGTGTGGGATGCAGCAGGTATTCACCTCATTTTTCTGGGTACTTTCTTAGATATCTATCTGTGTTAAACTAGCCAGTTTTATAAGAGACAAAAAAAGAGACAATAAAAAAAATATAGTGAGTGTGTTGTAAATTTAAAATGAATTATTAGTGTTACTTTTAAAATTAGCAATATTAACTTGGTGGTTAAGATTCATATTTTTTATTTATTATCTTAGTTTTATTAACCACAATTGAGTTTAAAAAACATCTACCGGTTTCGGAAAACACTTTTCCTTCTTCAGGATGTCATAACTAACTAAAAATATAGTATTGTTTCTTCACCAGAATCTATTTTTAAATTTTTAAAAAAACAACAATTATTTAAAAAAATTAATTTAGTACCTAATTCAAATTACTGCTCAATACAAATTTAGTCGAATAATTTTTAGGAAAAAATTTTAGAATAGGACTCGTAGTTAAATTCAGTTGGCTGTTTAGAATTTCCTGATTACTTTTACATGCTTTATTTATCTCCAACGATTCCAAATTATTTAATTTGTGACCTACACCGTTTATATGCAAAATTGACAATCCCAATTTTTTATCAAAACCATGACTATTTTCTTTATTATTTATTAGAAAATTCTGAAAACCCACCATTGTTCAAACATCTCAAATGCTCCTTTACTCTTATATTAAAATTAATATATAAATATAATATAATATAAAATGCAGCACAATCCTTGCAACTAAGTTTATAGACGCCAGAATTGTTAAATTTATCATCTTTGTCTTTAGAATTTATGAGTAAATTTCCTATACTATTATTTGTGTAAAATGCTGGTCTAATGTCTCGTGGTAGGTGTTTAGATATTTGTTTCGAAAAGTTATTTATGTATAAAATCCTACGCCAATTATCATTATTATCATTATGTTTTATCTGTGATTTATATAAAAACTGATTATTATATTTTTTTTATTTTTTTTTTAAAATAGTGTCTATCAAACATGTATTATACCCGTTATTAACTGCTATTTTTTAATTGTATTCAGTTCAATATTGAAATTGGATATTGACATAGGAATATTGACTAAACGATGTATCATGGAGTGGAACCCTGAATGTTTATGTGATAATGGATGATTATATTTTTAGTTAGTTATGACATCCTGAAGAAGGAAAAGTGTTTTCCAAAACCGGTAGATGTTTTTTAAACTCAATTGTGGTTAATAAAACTAAGATAATAAATAAAAAATATAAAATAATTATTAGTGTATTGTACTGTCATTAAGTTGGAATATTGAACAGCAATACGTCTCTCTCTATCCGATTGAATCATATATTGAGTTCATAATTGCGTACTTTTTTTGTAAGTGTACGATTTTCAGTAAGTGTTAAGTGTGTTAAGTTTCGGAGCAAAAAACATGTAGAAATGTTGAAATAATTGTCATTGTTGTCGAGGAATTGGTGTGGAGATGGTTATTCGTTGTCTTGTATTGTAGCCATGATTTGTTACCAGGTGTGTTATTGTTTTAATGGAACATTGTACAAGTCTCAACTTGTAAATTTGTCTTACATCTAGAACATTGTACTTTTTAAATTGAAGATCTGAAGGATGTCTAAGACGACGACCATTTATTACCTTAAAAATTGTATTTTGGGCACTTTTAGCCGACTCTAATACAATTTTAGCTGCTCCTCCCCAAACTTATCTAATTAAATTTCATATCTCTCTTCCTATTAACATTTTTTCCCTCCTCTCAATAGCTTCTCATCAGGTTTGGGTTCGTTTATTAAATCTAATAATATTAAAATTTAAAGCCAGCCATCCACATTACCTTATTAATCATTACACCGAGAACTGCCTGTTTATTGTCTTTCTCCACTAGTCCTGAGGTCTGAGGACATCTTCATCCGGGTACTATAGTATTTATTATATTACCACATAAATATGTGGCCTCTGCCTAATTCCTTTAGATGGTGAAAAACAAAGAATGCTGTTATGTTATTTATGCTTTATTGTTTTTTGTATTCCATAAACATTTTCTTCTAAGTGTATTTTTATTAAGTAAGTAATACATATTTATTATAAAATATATTTACAGAAAAAATCTTATTAGATTCACATTAAGATATCCATTCCAAACTTAACACTAACAAAAAATGTAATTGTCAGCGTCAAATTTAATAATCGCATTTGGAACATTCAAATAATATGAAAGCTTAGAATGATAACGATAATAAATTTTCTAATAATTTGGAAGAGAAATATTATTATTTTTGTTAATAACGTTACATTTTTTTTAACTCAGGCATGAACAAAGTGATTATTTTTTACAAAGTATGATTCATATGTTTGGTAGTGTTCCGCCAAATATATTTCTTCAAAGATAAATTGCTTATAATTTTTTAAGTGTCTGGTTCGCAATGTTTAAAAAAAAACATCTATTTAATCCAAACACGTAATATACATATATTTTTACACAAATAATTGCTGAAACTTTAACAATTGAATAATACATTTTGGTATTTATTTTTAATAAATAAACAATATTTTTTTCTAAGATCATTTTTTAATTTATTTGAGCACCAAATAAGTCCCTACAAAACTATTTATACTAAAAAATAAATGACGAAATCTCCGAAGATACGTGTCTGGTCCGAGGTCACTATCAAATTTTCGGAACACTTAGAATTCAACATTTCTTATAAACATTTGGCACAAATAATATTTTATTTGTAAATACAATAGCTGTACACCCTAATGTACAAATTTGATTATTGCAGCAAAGAAAATTATTGTTATTAATATTTTTATAGAATTTTTAGATATTTCATATTCTAGATTCAACAATTCTTCCCAAAAAACCACACTTTTTTTGTAAAACAGTTACTTAAATGGAAAACATTAAATGTTTAGTTTATAACACATTGTTAATGGCTGTAACATATTGTGATTATAATGAACAATTCAAATATATTTATATATCATCAAGAAATATTATTATGTAGCACGGCAAAACACGATTAAAGAGATTCCTCAGTGCCATAAAAACAAACATAAACACACAGCCACTTGAAATTCTAATACACCCAAGACATTATATTTTATAATATTATGTATTATATTTAAAAGTAAGTATTATATGTTGTTATATTATCTTAACCTAAAATATATTTGGTATATTACCCGTCCAATCGACCGTTCTACCTTGCTGCATCATGAACAGACAATAATACGGTTCTGAATCGTGTTGTAACCAATCGTATATTGAAAAAAAATCAATATACAAGATGGAGTTAACCAAACATCGATAAATCAATAAAATATGAAATTTTAATTTACTGCACCGATCATTCCTGTCCCGAGCTTGGAAAACTGTTCAAATACAGTCGAGTTTTACTCTATATACACATTGTTTAACAATCTAACATATTGGTACATTTTTCAAAATAACATAAAAATATAATTTTTGATTTAATTTAATATTACAATCTAATATAATTTTGTTTGTAGATATATCATACAATGTTGGCTCCTCTTGAAATGGCCATTTAAAAAGACTAATTTACTGGTAACATTATTTAATAAACTTGACACTAAACCTTTACTAGTTGCCACTGACTGCCGTTAACTTTATATATTCTACATCAATTTGAGTAAATTATTGAAATATTTCTAATGGAGATTTTCGTGTCATAAAAATCATTTTTCGTATTTGCAATGACATGGCACGTTTTAATTATACTTTTTAAAAATAAAGATGGATCAATTCGATCGCGACAATCTTCCAAATATATTCCTAGTCTTTATTTTCTCAGAAAGGATAAATATTAAATATCTATATACACTAAATAGGAAATAAATACTCAATCTTCTGTTTTTGTTCCAATTCCTAATTCTGTATTATGTATAATAACATTCCATTACTTTTGAATCCTACAAAAGTTTATTTTCCAATTGTGTTCAGTTTCGATGCCAAAAATCACAATACTTACTTATATATGAACAAATGATGTCAAATGAAAATGAAGTATATATAATTATAGAATAAACTTATAAAATTGGATAAAGTAAGTGTTCTAATACACAATACTTCTGTTAATTTTTTTTCATTATACTTGTATGTATTGTTGGAATATCAGCTCTTTTGATCTGTTCAGAGAGATGATGCAAGCTGATGAAATAAAATTCATAGGTGTAATCCGTACATAACATACACTTATTATGTTATGTAAACAGTTTTAACACAAATAAATATTTTATACCTAGATACATACATGTATACATATACATATCTGTTTAAAATTTATGTTAATAAACTGTTTGTATGTATGTACCATTGTATGCTTACATGTATTGTGCCTTAAGATAATAACACACAAATACATTTTCAAAATACACATTGCATACTTAAATAACTGCGACAATAAATACAATATACAAATAGGTTAAGCGACATTATTAATTTTGTCATATTATATAATATTACCATACAACTTTATCTACATTTTGGCAAGTACCGTAGCTGGTTTGTATGCTATTATTTATTAAAATCATTATTATTTTAGCAAAAAAAATAAAATTTAGGCACTATTCTACATTATAATAAGTATTCCATTAAATATCAGATATATTATAAAGTTTTTTTTAAATTTCACATTCACTATAAATTTTATTTTATTTAAAATCTGATCTTGGAACAAGAGCGTTATTAAGTGATCAATTAATTTTGACTTGTGGACCTAGATTCAACGCTTCAGCAGCCTATAAACCCGGGTGTAAACATTGGTCAAAATAAAATTTAAATAGGGTGCTGCTTAAAGGTGCAGTGAGTTATTATTTCTTGAAAATATTTTAATTTTGATGTAGTACTAAAGTGTATAAAAATATGATTTACCTAGTGAAAAGTGTCTCTGGAATCAAACTGTCATTTGCAAAATCTAAATAAATTTTATTTGTACATAAAATGGTCAAGTTGTATCGAAGATTATTTATTACAATTGAATTTCTAAATTGTTATATAAAATACAGCTTTGTGTTTCACAACGTAATACTCAGAACTTTTTTCATGAGAGACTCATGAATTTTAACAGAAAACATATGTTTACACGAGTATTATATACATATAGGTACATACATATTACTATATAAATAAACTCTAAGCATGGCAGTAGGCGATTTAGAATCACAATAATTATTATATAATATGATCAGAAAAGGCTAAATGATCGTTATGATACTCATTAAAATTTGTCAAATATTTTGAAACATTCAACGTTTAATACATTTAACATATTGATTTCAAAATGACAATAGCAATTCTTTTTTAAATACCGATGCATGTGCAGCAAAACAGTTCTGAGATTGAATTAGTGTTCTGTGTATGTCTATGTTTTCTGCCCTGATGATGTGGACCCCGCAATAGTATCATAAATATCAGAGAGACGGCAGAGTTGCTCGGAAATTACTCAGTACGGCGGAAAACTTGGGAACTTTTTTAAAAATAGTGAATTATATTTTCCGAGCATTACACTCCTCAGTCAATTGTGCATTTAAATGATTTCACAATCAATGGGAATTATGCACTGGTACTCCACTTCTAACAAGTAATTAAGATAATTTAATAGTTTTAAAAAACAAATAAATGCATTATGAAATCTTATAAACATCAATATAATAAATATATTTTACAAGTTTTGCATATTCATTGTAAATATTTTGAGTAATTAATAATTATCAATGATAGATGAGAAGAACTTCTGCACATTGAATCCGATGAAGACAATATTTATAATTTACTTTTGTTTCAGTGACAAATCTTACATTGTCAACATTTTCATTTCCAATAATATATTTTTCCAAACAAAGTTTTTCTCAAACAGCTTCTCTTCAAACATGTATAATAATACTAAATTATCATTAATTTGAAAGTATATAATACAGTGAACGCCTCTACCCCGAAATACGTGTATTGGAGTATCGAACTGTCAGGCTACAGATGAACTGTATAAAATGTGACCCGATCAAATTATAATTGTACAGACTTACTTCACAAGCTTTGGCTCTTCGATTAATGTGTATTGAACAGAAATGCCTTGAACGCAAGTAATGAAAGCTATTGAAGGTCATGTTACACAAATTTAGCCAGTAATGATAAGTAAAAATAGAACAAATTCAAGAAAATCAAATTCAATTTTAAATAAAATAAATTGGCATAAATTACATATTTAAAAACAAAAAAATTACATGTATTTTTTTTAAATACATAGGCACCTATTCCTAATATAAATGAATTAGTAATTATATATACAAATCAAATATATTTTTAATTAAAAATGATATATCGTTTTATTAATAAATATGAAATAATACTACATATTATTTAAGCCATTGTTTATAAGTCACGGTCTGTCTACCAAGACCAAAAACTGAAAAATATAATTTCATTAAAAAAACTGTAAATTGTTTTTAAAACTATTAACCCCATTATAGTAAGCGCTTTACCTGTTCATAAATTTTATTAATCTCAAAGGTGACTGTACTTTATTTTTTGACATTGATCCACAATCTTAATATTTGGCAATTCACATTTGGTCGAGGAGTGAAAAACTAAGACGTTAGTCAATAAATTAGGTGTTGATCTACTGTTGAACTACCACACGGTATGTCATTATGACACCAAAATGGAGAATATCAATGAAATGTCTAAATTCCAATTCTGTGCACCTTTTGTGGAAATAAAATCATTTTATTGCAAATATCTTTCCCAGAATAGATGGAAAAAACTATTTACAATCATATTTTTAATTCTTTTGTTAATCAAATTTGGAATAACAGGAAATGTTGCCGTGACCCAGAAAATTCAGGCAGGTTTTTGAAAAATGTTGATTTTGACGCTCAACTATTCTCCTTGTCAGACATTCATTGCGTAGTAGAGCGAGTGGTGACGTGGAGGCGGGGGTGCCGTGGGGGAGGCTGATGGAGCAGGAGCTCCCTCGGGTGCTCCGCGAACTCCTCCGGCTGCCTGATACATCGGCGCCTGGACCTGTAACATAAGCTTACCCACTGAACATTTCTAATCCTCAGATACAGAACCAAGTAAGAGCTGACCGAAATTATTTTCCATTATAAAATACTCCTGGTAGAAATATAATAAAGATACACCAAAAATTATTAACAATTTTCGTAGGCCCTCGTTAGGAGCCCAGGTCTGCTGCGATACCTGCACCCTAGAACATCAGATCTGGTATTGGTGATAAGCAGTAATGATTCTACTTTAAAAAAGTTCTGGTTAAAATCTACAAATTTCATAATACCTGCAGTATTTACTACTAAATGTACAGTAAAATAAAATACAATGTAAGTATACAACATATGAAAATATAATTATATACATTTAGATCAGAAAAGCAAAGAAATCTAAGAAAAAGTATGAACCTATATTTCTAACTTTGGGCTCCTGAAGAAATTTGGTGCTTTTAGATGTGGACATATATAAAAGGAGGAAATAATTATGTTGGTCTAAGACATACGGGATGTAACAGAAACAGGTAAATATTACCTAGAAGTATATTGGGATATTTGCATTATCTCCCGCCACTTCTGCGCTCTCGGGAGCGGCCTGGTATAGCGGAGGCTGTACCTGTAACACGAAATATCTCATCAAGAATTAGAGACTGTCATAGGTCGTGTCACACACACGTACCACATTCCCAGAAGATTCAAGGAAACCAAAAGGAAAGAGTGTTGAATATGTTGGGAAGTATACTCATTTGAAACTTGAATAGTTTCAGATGCAGTCTGAAACAATTTACTTATAAAATACATGGTTTCAGATTAAACTTAATAAAGAATATAGTGTACATCGGGTGTACAAAAAAGGGCATGCAAAAATAATGTTTACAGGTGTGCGCAATATAAGGAGTCCCAGGTATGAACTAGTAAATGTCACCATTAGCTTGGTATTTGGTACAATTTGGAAATGCCTATTAATTTGCCGATACTTCACTGCGAGAGAGTGAATTTTTGCAAAAGCTATGAGAATTTTGCAAACACAATTACCTTTTCAGAGTAACAAATCATATGACGTGCCACGGGGCGAGCGGGCACGGTGCGGAGATGAGCTATTGGTGCGGAGCAGGTGATCTGTAATGTATACATGTCATTACCTAGTGCTGCCTGCATTTCAATCCTCCATAGATAAGGCGATGGAATGAAAAATGTCACTCAAATATCAAATTACTAGAAGATTACAAATGTTAATAATAAAGAATCATAATGAGTTGAAGCAGGTGAATCGTAATGAATATTAATAAAAACAATGCCTACACTACTTACCTTCAGATATATTATAATTTTTAACTTAATTTTAAAAATAAAATTCTGTTATGAATTATGAGACCTTGTATGACATCGTTCAACTGATTCATTTAGAAGTAGTAGAAGTATATAGAAGTAGAGGATTTTAGAAAGGGTGAATTGTTAAGATTTGTTGTATTGATTGCGGATTTCAGGAAGGTAAAGTTTTGTTGTTTTAAATCCTGCGCATGACAAAGGCATCAACAAACATTTATTTTATCTATTTTAAATCATAACTTAATCTGAATCTCAGGCCCACACCTCTAGTGCTTAGTAAAGTTCACCACCAAGATTGAATGAAGCAGTCCAATTTTGTTGTAAAAATATCAAAGATCAGTCTGCATAAAAAGTTTAGTGTTTGAAAAAGGAGATTAATTTGCTATGTACATATTATGTATTTGAAAAATGTCACTGGTTCTCAAATAAGAAGACTGTTCCTTAAAACAATATGTAGTACTAAATATCTGGAAATAATCTGCCATCTCTATGTCCATCTAAATTAAGAACTAAAATATGAATTGCATGAAAAATGTTAATTTTTGTTTATCTACGTAATATTGTATAACATATCCAAGAATAATGAATTGCTACATACTGCTGCAAGCACGTCTAGATCTAGATATTTAATAAATGATAACTCAATATTTTTTACATTTATAAAGTCTAACCTAGTTTAATTTAGTTTGTCTGAAGTGAAATATATACATATTAAGTTTTCCCAAGAATTACATTCATTGCATAAATTAACATACGTTTAACCATGATTTCTGTGTAAGATTGCTTAATTCATCTTGAGAATTTAGTTAGTTTCATTGCTGTAATGTGAATACAATTTTGCTAGGGAGGCACATCCAGAGTAATCAAGGGTAAACATATATAGAGTATATTAATTTGGGTCAACTGAACCAGCTACAAATTGGGTGGATGAACAAATTTATTTTCTATTGATGAATTAAATCATAGTAATTTCGCCATTTTTGGAAAATTTATTATGATTGATTGTCGGATGGAGTGAACTAACTTGCCTTTTTGTTTTGTAGATGTACACATGACTTAGCGACTTTTAGGGAGAAATAAACATAATCAAGGGAAAACCTGATTTTATTAGATTTTTCATGTTATTCATTGGTTGATGCGAACCTGCATTGGGATTCCTGTCTGCTGATACGGCATGGTCACCATTTGTTGTGGGTTTTGATTATGTTTGAGATGAGGGGGCGGTTCCTTGGGGACCTGGTGTTGAAGTTGATAGTCAAGATGAGCTCCATTCTGCTCCCCTAGAAGTAAACAATACTTGAGTTTGTTTTTCAATTAATTTTCAACAAATTATTGGTAAGATTAGACTTCTAATTTAATAGTGTCAGAAAAAATCCAAATTGACACAAGTACACATAAATTATAAAAGAGAACACAAATGAACAGAACATGGTATAATTTAATTTTGATAAGCTGATTTATTCCAGCAACTAGCTTTCTCTTATCTTTTAATTTTACATTTACTACTGTTCAGTGATCTACTTTACGCGCAGCGAAATCCCGTTACATATGCATTATCCTTAATGCAAATGGTAAATATGTAGTTGTATGTGAGTGACAGAGAACTCAAGGGTTGCGCTCTCCTAAAAGGAGCACTACATTGAAATAGTATCACTGAAATATTGTTGAAGTATGTTGGCTATGCGGGCATGGGTTTATTTTGCATGTGTACACATGTTTGTTTATTGGGAGAAACTTTGTTTTATGTTCTTGCAAGTGACAAGCTGTTTCGGTTGCGATTTTGACAAAAGTACAGGTAATTAATATATAGACAGTTGCTTAAAATAAATGTAAAACTATATTAAAAGTTGTTAGAAGCGAGTTTGTTTTATACATATTAATTACTAATTCTTCATCAAATGTGTCTAAAATAATTTTAAACTAATGGCAGTCATAACAATAGAAATTTCTGAGAATGGCAGTCATAATAATTGACATTTCTGAGAATATGATTTGTTTGTTTCGTAATATTCAAATATTATAAACATTACAATAATGAGATATAGCCGTAGTTTAGTTTTACACCTTTTTAATATCGCTATTTTGTAAATAGTAGTAGGCAATCGGCGAATAAAAATTATTATAGAAATTCAATTCATATTTCCCTCTATTTGAAAATAACACACTATTTAGTTTTAAAGTACACCAATAGATGGTAGTAGTATTTAATGTTTTAAAATTATGTGTTTTAAAATAAGATCTAAACTAGTTATGGCTGTCAGATTCAACTCGTTTTAATCTTTTGAATGCCAACTGTTTTTATTATGGGGGACACCTGTAGGCCAGTCATTTTTCCATAACATAAATTTAATAAGAACAATACAAATAAATATAACATGGCAAAAAAGTATAAAAACTAACCAAAGAATTAGGTAATCCAAAATTAAGATTAAATTTTTTAAGTGAAAATCTTTTATGAAAATATACAAGATTATCACAACTTCACATTTTAAAGTTTTTTAAACTTATTTTTTTAATGTAAAATCAACAAAGAAATATGAAAAAACTTGTACAGAAAACACACACAAAAAAACAAAGTCAGACACAGAAAGTCAAACAAATATCGCTAACATAAAGATAAAAAGCAAAAAAGTACGCTAACGAAACAAAAAGTAAACGTGGACGGTTTATGAAATCCCCTTTAAAAAAATCTTCTTAAGTGCCAACCCTATCAACCTCTGGTAGCTGTCAAATGAAGCTCATCGACAAATTACAGATTTTACGAGATTTAAAGGTTTTAGAAATATTGTGAAAGCTTAGGATCGTTGTCCATAGATGACGGTACAATTTCGAATAGGTGACGTGTTAAAAATCGTGATTCATCGATATTTTGGATCGAACAGTGCGTGCGCGTTTGCGCGTCCATGGCCTGGCGCGGCATGAAAAGTTTTGCGCGTTTGCGCGTTCATGGCCCCGCCCCGAACAGGAACTAATCACATAATTTTTTTTTGTAAAATTTGTGATACCCAATTTCCAGTCTTGATATTTATTTTAAATATTGATTAATTTTCAATAGTAATACATATTTGAAAAATTAGAATGACGAATAGCACAAGATAGTTGAGGGGCTGTTCTAAATGTTTTATATGTATTTTTTATTGTTTTTTTGCCAACTCGAGTCGGGACTCGAAAAATCCTACTAAAAACACATTGAACCGATAAAAATATTATTTAGTGAAATATTTTTTCGCAACATTATCGATGTACACAATAAAAGCATTAGTTACGGACAAGACCTTCGCTATAAAGCGAAGCGACGATTTTTTTTCATTAGTGCATAGTACATAAATATCTAATAACATACATTCCCCCGTTAAATTATGAATATTGTAGAAGACTGTGAGACCTATTTAATTAAAAAATAAATATTTTTATGTCTTATTATACAGTACAATCCCAAGGGCCCAGTGACGTCCTTGCATAAAGTGCAGCCCTTAAGCAAATTATGAGATGCCGCCTTTACTATTTTAAATTTACTGAAATATGTTACCTAACATATTCCAATAAATGTGAATTGTTTAAATTCAAGTTGCTCTTCAAAATTGTATTATTTTATGACCGGGTCAGTTTAGTAGTTTTATGGGTTTTGCCGTTCGATATTTTCTGTCGAAAAAACACATTTTTGTCGGATTATTTTCGAACAATTCTGAAAAATCGACCATTAATATATTTTTTCTGCTTTTTTTACTTACGAGACGATTAATATAATATTGTATTCGATCTAATACTTAATTTGCCGCTCCTTATAATTTTCCCCCCTTAGGCACCGCCTATGCCCATGGGACGTCCCTGCTAGGGCCCTTCCATTGAACATTAGGACCCAATTTTCTTAGTTACGCCATTGTGACTCCTTAGAATAACAAGGTTCCATCTGACACTGACACGGTTTTTAGATAATGAGCACAAAAGTGTTGATAGAATTTCAACATACATATATTCATGTATTTTTTGTTTATGTTTATGTCTTAACTTATTTTCAGTATTATCAATGGCCACTGTGAGATGAAGGAAGTTAAAAATTAAAATAACATTGTAAATTAAATATCTTTTAATTGAAATAAATAACTGATGCAGTTTAAACTTTTAGCTTTTGCTTTATCCGTTAAATAGAGTTGGCGTGTTTGGAAGAAATAAAGAATAATGCACTTGCAACCCATTTCACGCAATAACTTAAATTACCCCAAAATGTTAGTTGGAACCTTGTTATTCTAAGGGGTCAATTGATTAGAATAATTCTGGTTTCAGACGATGATTAGAGCTTCGCAATCCCTATTAATATTTGGCCCCTGGGCAGTAGCCCCATTATGTTATGGTCCAATTAATCCAAACCTGAATAGGTAGATTGTCACATAAGATAGCGTCACTGTAGCGGAGACCAAAACAAAAGGTGCAGATCACATTCATGAATGATTAATTTACCTGGTACCGGGTGGCCCATGTGGTAGTTCCTCTCGGTGTTGGAGTAATGGGGCTGCAGGTTGGAGTACGGGATGAGCACCATGGTTTGGTGGTAGGACCTTATGGGCGGTGGCGACTCAGGTCGCCGGTGGGCCCGTGAGTAGGCGTGCATGTGATTTCCAGCGTACATGTCTCGTTCGCCGTCGTTGCATCTGAAATACGTTTAAATTATGCGAAAAATCCAATTATAACAGTGTAAAGAAAGAACAAATAAGTACCAAAAGGGTAGCTTGAGTGATTGTGTTTTCCACCAATGTTCCCTCTAAGGTATGCGGGTGTGCGCGCGCACACGATTTGGGATCATAGCGTAAGCAAAAAAATATAGTGCACCCACAATTTTTACCAAGACTTCTTCATATGCCGCCTTCTATCGAAAGTTGGCTCGAACATAATAAGGTATTTTTCGTATATTAATTAATGTACTAGTATATCTCTCACAAAAATAAGTCCACAAACATTAACGAAAAAGGCCTTACTTCTTAGTAGAATAAAATGATTTAAGATAAAAATATCGTAGTAACACCTAATAAAAACATAAAAACGCACAAGACTGAAAAAACTACCAAGGTGATGACAAATCAACTCCCCAAATTCAACTGAATATCAAAGTTTTCAATTTTAACTCATTATAACATTAACAGTAAATATCGTTCATTCCCCACATTGATTCGATAACTAATAAAGATTTCAAAATGTTAGAATTTCTTTTGCGGACTGCAAAAAGTTTTCAAATCTGCACACTTATAAAGTCCTCTACACTTCTCTAGTCAGACCTTAGGTAGAATATAATTCGGTCATATGGTCGCCACACTTCATCGTTCACTCGACGGTGGTTGAAAGAATCCAGAGAAAGCTTTTGACATTCATTAATTTTAAATTAAATATACGCTCTGAGGATATCAATTATGATTATCTCCTTAGCCGTCTGAAATTGTTAAAATTGTCAGTGATGCGTGCGACGAACGATCTTATATTTATATACAGGATCATCGATGGTATGATAGACTGCCTCCAGATTGTAAGTCTGCTTGACTTTCCCGCACCATTGAGGTCGTCGAGACACAATTCATTGTTCTATTACAGTGGTAATGTCAGAACTCATGCATTAGCTAACTCCCCTAATATACGGAGGTAGTCGATATTTGTGCTGTAAATTTAACTCTTTACAGGACTACATTATTACAATTTATTGTGTCTCAACTGAATGGTGATGGATAAATTGTTTTACCTCACATTCTAACATTTTATATTTATTTTTAATTATGAAAAAACAAACTGACATTATATAATTTTTTACGCACTTGCGATGAAATTTTCTGTTATTTTACAAATTATGTTATTGTATGAATAGGGTGTGTATAATAATAATAATAATATATATTAAATAAATACTCTCGGCCTATCCTCGCGGGGAAATAATATAATGATAAGTTAGTTTGTTACTTATGTATGAGAAAATGTGCAAAAAGAGAGCATTTTAGGGTACTTTTATTTTGTTTTTTGTATTTTGTTTTCCCAATTTACTTACCTAACATTGGCGTAGGTGAGACAGTTTTGGTAAATATTTTCGTGGTGAGGATCCGTCAGATGGTGCTGAGCTGGGTGCATGTCTCTCGCTCCCTGGTCTACCCTCTCCCTCTCTCGGCGCACGGGCTGCAGGAAATCATCCATTGGTCTATAAACAATACGAAGAAATACATTTAATCTCGCAACTTCTTCAAACTCCGTCATTTCAATCACTTCAGCCGGAATATGATTAAATAAGTTCTGCATCGTAATGTTTCCGGTCTTATTTTTGTTGGGCGTCGAAATGACCGAAAAAAACTGGAATGGAATTCTTGCAAATATATCTCCAGCTCCGTGATATCCTTTTCTTCTTCTTCTTCTTGGCTTTTCTCCGTTATCAGTGTTCTCGCCAGTGATTCTTATCTACGATAACAGTTAATTACCGGGAAATACAATGCTTGCAATGAGTGCAGACGTGTAAGAGTAAATACTAATCGGGGAGAGAAAAGAGAAACAAAAAAAAGAGAAAATGAATAAAAAATCAATAATAGTTAAAAATTTGAGTACACATTAATCTTAATTGGTAACAGTAAATATTGGTTAAATAAGTTTTGTGAAAGACTGTTTTTACATTTTAACTTTGTCAGATTTAATAAACTAACCCAAAAATCTATAAACCTGAGGAGAGGCTATTGAGAGAAGGGAAGACATTTTAATGAAAAGAGGGGGTGATATCCTATTAATTTCAATTATAGTTAAACATATTCAAAAGTCTAGTGGTTTATCAATAAATTTAGATGTAGAATTAAGCATTCGAATCACAGAGAGTAAATGAATAAACATTATATGAAGTGTTTATATAGGAGAGGGGTTTAAAACAATATTTCCGTGACGAGGGCCATTCTACACACATTATTGGTGGAAACATAAATCCGACAGTTTATGACACATTTATGCAACTGCAAAAGTATTTACTCTTCGAAGATTAAATTATTGTTTAAGTATGTAGTAAATTTGACGTACCGACCACCCGTAAAAGTATTTTTACCACAGGCGATGGTTAAAAGTTGCAATTTACTATTGATCGCACACCTGGGTCTAAGTCCTGTTATTACCTATTATCTGTGGCATGATGCAGCATGTGGTCATGGGGAGCCGGAAGACTGAGGTTCGACTCCGAGTAGTAGGGCCAGGAGATGTGTCCAGGCCTGGTCTGCGCTTGAGCCATCAACTGGTTCTGCATTTGCTGCAGAATCTCGTTAGTGGACCCAAAGCGTGGCTTGATTCCTCGCACAGATGGACGCCTTTGGAAACCTGCAAAAACACGGAAAAAACATTTAATGAATCATTTCACCTTTTTATATTATTTTTATCTTAACCTTTTTTACGCCAAGCGTGTGTGTGTAGGCGTATGCGGGGAAGGATATGTGTATAAAGGGTGTCTCATTTTGGACAAAAGGATTTAAATTATGTCTCATTTTCGAGCCATTAAACCAAAAATTATCTTGAAATTGTCAAGGATTTTAATTATCTCTGGTCTATAATTGCTTACGATGATAGTTGCGAACCTGAAATAGTTATAGTAAATATTTATATTTCCTTGGCAAGATAAAGAAAGACCGCGGTATATCCAAAACAACTAAGGTCAGGCTTTGGAGGTCACCGGTCCAATAAATATTTCTGCATGGTATAGAATCGTGAACTCAGGAGATAGATAAAACGGATTGATGCTTTTAAAATGTGATACTGGAGACATGCTGCATATACTATGGAGGACAGTGCAATGCGCAAATGTCTTCATATTTCAGGAACTACACATCAAGGAGAGAAGCATTTTGAAGAGAAAAGAAGATGGTGTAAGAAGATGGTAAAAGCTTATTGTGGTCGAAGGGTGTACGTAGGTGAACGTTGAAGGACGAAGGGGAAGCGGGTTTCCCCACCTATTGGACCGACCAAGTGGAACGAAAATAAACTGACACCTCTATGGTGACAGCCCTCAGATTCGCAGAAAGCTAAGAAAAATGGAGGATCATAGTTAAGAGAGCAGGAGATCATGAAGATCAGAGAAACCGAAGGGGGTGGAGCCAAAATAGTTTAATTTTATATTTATCATCTAATAACTCGAGAAATTTATTAGGCAGCGTTTAAAAATGAAAGAACTTTCGAGTATATCAATGTTGCTAACCTTTTACGTAAATTTACGTGTTACGTGTTCTATTATAAATACGATTCGCAAACATTGCGTTATTTTTGTTTTTGGTAACTTCATCAGACAATTTAAAGGGTATCATTTAGCCCTTGAAGCCAATGGCTTTAGTGTTAATTAGGGAAAGTAAAAACTTTCAAGTGTATGAAGAACAATTATAATGACCCGTATCCATGAATGAGATTTTCGACTCCAAAAAATCTCTGAGGAACTTATTTTGCTCCCAAATTTTTTTCACACCATGTATCAGATATTCGTCATCTTGGGCCTCACTTCAACGGTCGTTGTACGTAAAAAAATGTCATGAACGTATAACAATTGTGTGATTTTGAATTCCTACAGTAGCAGTTCAAATTAAATAAATGTTTACGTTGTATATAATATAATAAGTATACCTTGTCAATGTTGGACACCTGCCTTATTCATACACTTTTTTATACATTGACCATTACAATTTTATATAAGCCTTTTCATATTTGTATATTACTTACACTTACTTTACATACATTTATACATTGAACATTACACTTTGTTTACTACTATATCGAAAAAGCACTGTCTGCTAAAATTCAGTAAAATATCAGTGTAGTATTAAATGTTTTGCTGCAATGTTTTATCTTATTATAATAATATAAAATACTGTACTATGATTAAAAAAATTAACTATTATTAATAATGTTAATGTTTAATGAATTATGTCTTACGTTCAGAATGTATAGTTGTAGAGATTTAGTGATTTTAGGTAACGTTTGTAAACGTGTGTCAGATTGAATATCTGTACATTGTAATTGTCTCTTTCTGTCAATCTCAAGCTGATCTCTGAATTCATCTCCATATCAAAATCTCAACACTTGTACATAGTATTGAAAAGAATCTTAACTAAATCTTTGTATTATCTCATGGTGTCTACTTTCGTGAACACGGGTCAAAATATCCGCGTCGAGTTACTGTATGGTGTGGTTTTTGGGCTGGATGTGACATTGAATCGTTCTTTTTTGGAAAACCCAAGTTCAAAATAGGCCACCCTTTATTATATATATGGGACACGGGTTTGCCGTTCCCGTGAGTAATTGTGTATATACAACCTTTTTTGTAGGGTGTATCTTGAATTATACGAACGTAAGATCTTTTATTTATGGACTCACAACTCCGTTCTTATGTAGAAACCTGAATAAATCTTCGTTTTTTCTGTACGTATTGTTTCTTATGAATGTATAAAATCTTCAACGCATTCTTGTACTACTCGTATCGAGATTGTTCTTTATTTGCATTATATTTAAATTATCGTAGTTAGGACTACAATGATAATGTTATGTTATCAAATATAATCATGCCCCTTCAATAATGTTATTTATGTTAGGCGATACGCGGTAATAATTATAAATGTTAGTTGCAAAATGTATGTTAGTGTAATATGTATGTTATATCACTGCCGACGACCCTGAATGCATCTTGCTTATACCGGTGTGTGAAACAGAGCTCCTAAAAGCCGCAAAAACGCACTCAGTACCGACGTCGGGTGCCAATACGAATGCGCCCGCAACTCTCTTCGCCTCTTCTCGCTGCCGCCTTTCTCAGTGATAATGTTATTTATGTTAGATGACACTTAGCATCATATATATAATAATTGTAAATGGTAGTTATCAAAAATGTGAAAGGCGACATCTATCGAATATCTGCTCAAAGTTAGTGTTATTTGAGGGTATGATAGGCGCACGCGCGTACGGGAAAAATGGGCATGTGTGTATGTGTACGTGTGGACGGACATCAAGGGAATGTGATAAGTATGACGGACGGCGGGAGAAGTCGCTCTCTCGCTCCGCGTCGTTCAACGCAGATAGTACTAAGAACTATTGTAATCTGTAATATTGTGGTCGTAAATAAATAACAAATTATTACTTATAATAACTAGTATTATTCACATCACCAGCTTCACCGACATATTTCAAGAGAGGATATAACAACTGGCGTAGTTGTAAATGTTGCTTTGTTGAGTGGAATAGAAGCGAGAGCGAAACAACTCACAAAATGATTCCGGAATAGGGTGGGACCTTTTGGGGTTTCCTTCATACCATAATCATCTTGGTCGTCCTCGTCGCTGTTGTCAGCTGAAGCCTGTTGGGTGTAGCGCTTCCTCAAGCGTTCCGTCCTTGCTGCTTCTTGCTGCACAAATCTGGCCAACTCATCTCCTTCTCCTGCACCTTAAAGTAACATAACACCAATTAGTTCTCATCACCAAGAAAAAAATAACTAGGCAATTTAACTAAAATCGTGTCAGTTGTGCTTGTTTAGTATAAAGTTTATTTCAGTAAAATAACAATCATGTTATACGGTTAAATATTAATAAATTTTACTAAATTTTATGAAGTTCTTACTAAGTTAATATTAAAACCATAAATAAAAAAATCATAAACCTTTGCATATGAAGAGCAAATGGAAATAAAATAGAATATTTTTTAGCAATGAGTCAGATCCATATTATGGTTGAATAAATAAATTTATTGTTTATTTAAGATAATGTGTTCACTATTTAATTAAATAATTTTAGACATTTGTGTATCTTTAAGGCATCTATTACGCGCGAAGTTTTGCTGGTCAATTAGATGTAAAATAAAAATGTTGAACACCAGACGACCGATAAAAATAAATTAAATCATTACATAGAAGGTGGTAACTGAATTTTACTGAAGTCATTTCAGAACACCGTTACTTTTCATAGTTTTATCCAAATTATGAAGAAATGTGAATATTATGCTTGCAACAACCCACCTGGTGTTCCGGCCAGAACATCCGGAGCTGGCTGGTCCAACACGCCTTCTATGTCTCCAGAGGAGTACTCGGTGCTGGCCGAGCCGAGAGACAGCCTGTCTCCTGGCCTGCCGCTTCCCAGGCACGTCGGCTTGTCCGCCTGAGGGATTATCACCACTCCGGTGCCCTCCTCGTTGCACTCCGGGATGCGGTCCTGGCGCTTTGGGAAAATGTCCGTCAACTTCTTGTAAGTCGATGATGTGGAGGAACAACTCGAAGCACTACTGGAGCTAGACGATGGAGAAAAGCACTTCGACGGAAGCTGGACCGGAGTGTGAGTTTCCTCCGTAGAGCTGCCTCTCTCGACATTTGTCGTCTTTTGTTCCTCGGCGCCATCCTCGTCCTCGATGTTGCACGTGAGCATTTTAATTCTCTCCGTTAAGGAAGTGTCGTTTTTCTGCGGCGCCTTTTTGCGAGGTTCCACCTTCACCAAGGACCTTCTTAGAGTGTTTCTGTCGATAGTTCTTCGCACGGTGAGATCTTCGTCACGGTAGGAGGTTGGCAGTTTGGAGCGCTTGCCTTCTTCGAAAGCCCTTAAGGACTCGGCGGTTACGAGGTACTGCTTGTCGGCGTCAGCCCTTTGCGGCGGTGACACGAAGTGCGGCCCCGCGGGGAACAGCTGGCGGACAGCCGAATTAGGGCGGAGGCTGTTGTTAGACAGGAGATGGTTGCCGAGCTTGAAGGTCAGCGTCAGCTCCTGCGGCTTGGCGGGCGAGTCCGGCACGTCCTGGGACTCGGAAAGTTCATCCACCGAGGACACTTGCGAAAGAGAGTCTCCCTGCAGAGCGCTCGGCTCACTGAACCGAACCGCGCGACCGCCTCTTCCTTCTTCGTCGCTCGCCGAGTTGCTGAAGCTGGTGCTTTCCTCCGTCTGTAATATGCAAATTGTCTAAATGTGAAGGAAATACTTTAAAAAAAAAAAATCCACTTACTTCATCATAAAATGCATTGAAACTGGTGTTTTACGAGACCATAGTCATAATAAATTATAATCAATGATGAGAATCACTATTAACATTTTTCGCAAGATATTCATTATTTTCTACCTACGCTTCGCAATGGAAATAGATTTATTAACAGTAAAAAACAAAATAATAATTACAGTACAAATTACGTAAGTGTGTAGTACTCTAGCAACGCTTTATATGTACAGTATATACAGTAACGAATAGTTCAAGTGCTTACATATTGAGCATAAAATTCAATTACATCAACGCAAAGTATTGCGATAATACTCAAATGAGCACTCACATTCAGATGCCGCGTGACGTCACAAGATGCATAAGAATCATCAAATACAATAAGACATCGCTTTAATACTAGATTTAATTTAGCCCTACCTGTTCTGTAGGCGGTGGCATGTCCATAGAAGCCTTCCAGAGCCTCCCTCCCTTGAGAATCCCTCCAAGCCGCATGGGAGAGTTGTGCTGGTCCCCCGGCATCTCGCTCTGCCTACCTTCGCTGGGATCATCTGCAAATACGCGCAAAGTCATGTTGAAAACTGGCGGGATTCCACAGCGAGGAAGAATGCATCGCCTGGCTTGGCAGCGTGGGAAAACACTTTGTAGGGTCTAGGTAGATATTAATTCCCTTCACACCTGTGAATCGTAATGATATTGTATCAATAATTTAAACTTATTTATGGGACGCAACAATACATTAAAAAATCAAAATATGCATTTTAATAAATTGTACTGTCATTTTAATAATTTTTGTGTTATAGTGTCAACAAATTAAATTAAATTTAGATATTTTGATATGAACTATATTCAAATACATTTTTCGGAAATAAATAAAGATATAAGTGATTAAGAGTCTACAGCAACGAAATAGTCGTAAAATAAATGGAACATCACTTTCTTACAATCATTTTAAAGAAAGTTTTATTATATCACAATTATACAACAATTAAGTAAGCGATTGGAAAGATTCCGTTCAAATTTCAATTAAAACGTTACATATACACGTAAATAGCTTCTTTTGGATTAATTCAAAATCGTAAAATTAATTAACAAACACCAATTACCTTAATATCTTAACTGACTTATCTTAAAAAATACTTTTCTACATTCAAAAACTATTTTTAAAATAAAAAATTACTAAAAATAAGACCTCCTTGAAATATTATCTACCTATCAGATGCTTATCTGCGTTGTGTCAATAGTACATAGTATCATGTCTCCTTGAATTGTATTTGCAATACCAAGTATATGGCATTTATGTACATATTATGTGGTACCAGATATATTGACTTTTTATTTATTTATAAAGTTGATATTTTTCCATTCTCCTATATTCCGATGACGTTCAATTATACTCTTAATTAAATCTTTAAATATAGTAATAGTAGAGATTTAAAAAAAATCATTATCATCGGCGCTACAACTGACACCCCTTCAAGGTGTATCAACTGACACCTCTTCAAGGCCATCTGTAGGAAAAGTTTCCTCTCCAGCCTTTCTCCATGTTCGCGGAAGAGTTTCCCTCTAATCAAGTAAACTCGAGCCTCCTGATACTCCTGCGTTCTATAGGTTTGTTATTAAGGAGCCTCATATGTGGTCGGGTATCATCCATTCACCAGGTCACCAGTCGGGTATCATCCATACGGTTTAGAACATTTGTCTTTCTCAAAAATATCCAGTATCCTTTCACGACTTTTTCTTATGAGCGTTTTTTTTGTCTGCTTTTATATATATATTTTAATAATTGTTTATTTATTATAAACATATATATATATATATATATATATATATATATATTATACATATTTTCTTTTATATTTAGTTTTTATGTTGGTTCATTATTACTCATGTAGGTATGCAGCGGAGACTTTGACAGTCGGCAATAGTGATAAGTGTAAAATAGATGTTTTCGAAATTTATTGCTGGAGAATGATATTAATATATATATATCCCGTGAACAGCACGACTTATGAATGCCTCAATCCTCCAATACGTTCAACCACAGTAAGCCCTATGTATGGCAGTTAACTAAAAATTCCTCCAATTTTTCGAACTCTTCCAATTGTGTGTCAAGCTTAAAAAATAAGGTTATCATAAGCACAACTTTGGGTCGAAGAAGACCTGGAAGAGTATCACAATGTTAGATAGATGCATTGCATCTGGTTGAAGAGACCTTCAGCTGTGAACGAGACTTGGTGAGGTCCATTACGAGGCACTTTATATCAATATTGGTTTGAAGGAGGAAAGAGAAGAATATGTTTAATATTTTTATTATTATTATTAATTAATTTTGACTCGTGTTTATAAATTATAATTTGATTTTACACCTTGTTAATTAATTTTGTATGATAAAGGTGTTTATAAGATTCCAAAATGATAAAAAATACATCAATTGAGGCTCAGTTACCGTTATTGCTTCATTGAAATTTATGTAAATTTATAAAAACATTATTATATTGCGTTCAAAAAAAAGTTTCATATCAACGCTATGTCAAAAATATATGAATAACTGTGAGATGTTATGCGGGAGAAATCTTGATAACTTGAGAGGGACCTTTAGTCCGATGTTATTTTTCGTGCGCTGAAGCGAAATACAGCCTTTATATTTAATTTCTGTCATAGCGGACATGGCCATCCCTAGACATTGTGCCGCCCTTAGGCAAGCTAGAAAAGGCCGCCATTAAGTTTTATTTAGGTTCTTCATATTTTTTGCCCTATCTTGATACACGTTCATAGAAAGTATTTGAAAATTTCCTTTTTGTCATTTATAGCATATCAATGTCCTATTTAATTATCGTATACCTAGCTTAAGGAGCTACGGTATATTTTATCATAGTCTTCATTATCAGTTATTTTATATCCACTACTGGATGAAGATCCCGCCAAGTGTCTGTCCATTGTTATTCGCTGCCACGTATTTCCGCAGAGTTTGATGACTTCGTCAGTCCAGTGAGTTTTAGGGAGGCATGTCGGCCTCTTGAATCCCTTCTATTTTCACTGAATGACTGCATTCATCCAATGGGAATTTTATTTCACGATTTTTAACGGAAATAAATGGTTCCTTGGAACAATCGTTATTTTTTGCATTGTTTGCTTTTCCTTAAATTTTCTGTTCCTTGAAAGTGTCACCCTTTGCCTCTTTGATGGCGGTAATTAATAAAAATATTTATTTTATAGAGAGAATAACTGAGTAAAGAGATATTACTCTGGTCATAAAATAGTTTTATAATCCGATTAGGCTCGGCTTAGTGAGTCCTGATAGTTCTAGTCGGCTAAATGCTGTAATGTGCAGCTTACTTCACGGAGAGGACTACGTGACAAAGTGACCATTCACGAGGCTTTTAAAGATATACTCAGTACCTAATACAGCCTTATATGTCTCGTTACATTAATACAGTTCATGTACACATAGGGTGATTCTGACGAAAGTGCCAAATTTTATATGATATATGCCTCGAAAAGTGATTTTGAAAATTGCACAAGTCAAGAAATTCACCTAACGATGCTCAATTAACCTTATTTTAGTCTAACGATGTATGTAGGGCATCGCACAAAGAGACAGGAAAATAAATGTATAAATAACAGAACAGATAAGTGAATGATATAATTAAAAACGCCAAGAAAATAAAATGGTAATGGACATGTTGCATCGATTGGACAATCGTTGAATGAATGCAGCACAAACCAGAAAATTAATAGACATGAAATAAAATGTAGATATCGGAGAGGGGGTTGGAACATTAGTTTCGGAACGAGAGACTTTCTACACATTCTTGGTGGAGACATAAATCCGATAGTTTATGACTTAATTAATTAATTAACTCTTAGTTAATTCTTTGTGTAAACAAGACGTATTTTTTACATAAATGCATATTATATTGTCAGCGTTTAAATTTTCGCTCCAATCGAGTCATATTTTTAAAAAAGTTGCGGAGCTATTTGATTGCGTAAGTGGTACTAAAGTAATCACGTAAGTGACACTAAAATAAAAATATTGGGACAAGGAATTTGCGTTAGTTCATGTCTACATATTTGGTGGTCAGTGCGTGGTAGCGAATATTAATTAACAGATAAATATTGGTGAAACTTGGGGAGGCCTTCATCCAGCTGTGAATAGAAAACGGCTGAATTTATGACAATAGTGCTTTAATTAATTGAGGTGTAACGTCATTTCAGGTACCTGAAGCAGGATATAAACTTTTATTTAAATGTAATTTTAAACGATTGTCGTTAAATAAAATTATTATTAAAATAATAATTAACGTCATTCGATACTTTTGGGCGACAGTAAAAAAGCGAATGCACTACGTTTTTATTTAAAGCACCTACATATTTATGCAGCAGCCATCTGAAAATGTGTGATAAATTATGGAAATTTAAATTTTACATGTCCGAATGAATAATCGATCGGACTCACTGCTCAACTTTTTACAATGCAAATTTATAGAGATTTATGCGACTGGCAATTAAATATTTCATTTTCTGAATGTGTGGGAAATACGAATCAACAAAAGCGAAATTATTATATTTTTCCACTAAATTAAACATTGTTCTACACACAAGTTTAGTTATTTTACCACTACTATAGTTTCAAGAAGCGCAGTCCATCTCATTATCACAACTTTTGTATTTCATTATTAATTTTTATTACTGAGTGGAGATTTTAAATTTGGATTGAAATCGAAAGAATGATTAGTTTCAATTACATATGTGATGAGACAATTCAGATAAGTTATTATTTTTAGACAACCTAGCTGTATTTAGATTAGTCATCAATTGTACTCCAAACCGATAACAGATAAAATAACTCAAAATGTGTGTAGTACAATGTTTAATAAAGTGAAAAATTAAAATAATGTTACAACACAAAGTAACTGCAATGTCAATAAATGATATTAAAACGAAATTAATTTGAACCAATTAGAAATATACAAAAAATTAATCTATCTTTCGTTAATATATAGCTGCTACTTATAACTTAAAACCGGAACTATATATTTCCGGTAGAATGCTATCCTAATTAACTTGCAGTATAATAATTATTGTAGTCATAATTGAGAGTTGAAGCAACCGAATTTTTATTAATTAAAGATGGATTTGTTTTTTTCATATTTTAAAGTAACGTGTTATAAGTTTGTTTTAATTATTAAGGAAATGCGTTCTGAATAATCGCAACTGAACAAATTAAATGTGATTTCATTTTAAATTATTTTAGAGAAGACAAAATTTTCTCTAAAGTTTGCGCCAAACTACGACTTGTGTTAAAAGTAGATGTAATTTAATTTTTAAAATTATGAATAGAGTGCCTAAAAATGTATTTTTACATGCGGTGTGGAATTTTCCCTAACAAAGGAAAAGTCAATATAGGCTTTTAGTTTACAGAAAAAGGAAATTAAATTGGATTATGCAATTCAAGTGCTGGAAAAAATTATGTATCTAAAACGAAATAATTATGCAAAACTATGTTGCTGATATATTTAAAAAAGCACGCCATTCACTATTTTATTAAAAAAAAATTTAACAGTGACAAATTTTAAAATATTTTTAGTATGTTTTTTTTTGTTTTTACCTTTCTTCGTGAGGGGCGCTTCCTTTATAATTGTCCGCTCTGTCTCGGTTGTCATGGAAACCGTCTCCATCACATACCGCTGTACCTCTATACACACAACAACGTGTTAAACTGGTTGGAATCACAGGGCATCATTCAACAGCTAATTTCTTTACCGATTTTTAATATGTCAGTCGCTACATGCATGGAAATCAAATGAGGATTACGTGTATTTTATAATTATTTAGTTGTTCTGAAAATATTGGCCCATTTTAGTATTACATCATTTTGAATATCCTTTGCTAGGAATCAGTTGATTCTATTTGTAAGGAGAGAACATTATTTCTGTGAAGTTGCAGTTTTTTAAAAACATAGTTCTGTGGTATTTAATACAAATTAAATTAATCAACTAGAAAGATTACCGCAAAAATATTTTAGTTGCTACCGGGAATCGAAACTGGACATTTTCCTATCCACGCCAACTGTGTAAATTGACGACAAATTTTCAAATTTATATGCTGCAGCTCTTTAAAATTAATACATCTGTTATAGCATTGCTGTACTTATTGAATCAGGCAATTCATTTGCTTACTTACTTAATCCATAACCAATGGGATTGAAAGAAGAAGAATTAAGAAAGCCTGGAGTTGACGGAAGAGGAACGATAGTATGCTAACAGCGGAAGAGATCACTTATCTCAAATTCGTTTTTAAATAAATAAGTAAAAAGAGAATCTAGCGATAGTAGCGTAGTGATAGGATCCAAAAAGGGTTATGTTGAATTAATAAATGAGGAGAGAATGGCAAGAAAAATAAACGATGGCACATGTAGATAGGCGAGAGTTGTGTGTCAGGACATAAAAGTGTGGCGCTCCATCCTCTCTGCCTACCCTCGCAGAGAAACGACGGTGATGGTAAGTCAGCTCGCAGTGTTAACCGAGGAAGCGGTGAAGGATCCACTTCTGAATGAATTATGCGGCGTTGATTCGAAAAGTTTAGAAACGGAGACGCAGCTCTTAAAGCTTTATTAGTGAAAGAAAACTCTCGACAAAGAACGGGCACGAAAAGGACTCATCTTGCTTCACGATAACTTTCACCATTTCAAGTAGGTACCTCGATTACTATTTGCAGCAAATACTTCGATAATAGAAAAGTAGCAGGAAATTCATCTGAAGTGTTCTTGGATTCTAGACCGCCAAAGTGTTGTTCTACACTCGTAAATAAGCTGGTGATTTATTGGTAAATATTAGCTCCTATTATGATTAGTACAATTTATAGTTTAATTAAAATTGAGGGTTAAAATCAGCCATTATTTTTGGAACAACTTCTACTGACACTTGAATTAATGAAAGAATTGTATGAATGTTTGTATAATCAATCAATCGTAAAAACAAATATAAATATACTTTTAAAATTAGTAATATTAACTTGGTGGTTAAGATTCAAATTTTTTATTTATTATCTTAGTTTATGATGTTTTTTAAACTCAATTGTGGTTATTAAACTAAGATAATAAATAAAAAAATAAAAATAAATATAAATATACCCAAATAATCTCATTGATTGATACAACAATATTTAAAACATAGACGTGCCCTTCATTTGGGCTTACAAGGCGTGACTTCTAAAGTGAAGACGCGCCGAGTACACCCAAATGCAATATTACTCACACCCGATGTGTATTCAGGGTGGTTTATTGCCACGGCGGCATTACGGCAAAGAGGCGAGTGTTGTGTTTAATGACACGTTTTCTCCAGTACATTCTCCAAGAAAAGGCATATCTACGAGTATTATATGTGACAAATTGTATTTTGATTCTATACTATAAAATTACTTGTTGAAATTAAAATGACCAGTTGTTGGTTTCGACAATAAAATTAACCTTAAAACGAGGCGCGTTTTTTAAGTAAGTACCGTTTTTTTTTTTATTAAAGAAATACAACATTTTTAAAACACTTTACTTTCTTCGGACGCCACTCACCTTAAACTACTTCTCAACATAGTCGCCACCATTATTAAGGCACCATAACGGGACACCAATTTTTGTATACTTTCGTCACAGAACAACGCTGCCTGGGATGAAAACCATGTCTGTACTTCTTTTTTGAGTTCATCATCGTTATCAAAACGCTTGCCATCAAGGAACCGCTTCAGATGAAGAAAAATATGAAAATCACTTGGCGCCAAATCAGGACAATACAGGATACACTTGGTGATGAATGTCAGCTTGTTTCATGTCTCGTGGATTCAAGAAACGAATCACGGACCTAATCTCACAGTCGGCGGGCTGATCTATTGTCTTGAACATTTTAAACACTCACTACAAGATGGCTACACTATGTGAATATCTCTATAGTTGCATGTGTTGAGTCAACACATGCAACGCTATACTATGTGAATATCTCTATCGTTGTATGTGTTGAGATGAAGGAAACCATTGCGTATGCACAACATTGCAGCGCTACACCGGGAATATCCGGCAATGGTACTTACTTAAAAAACACGCTTCGTAAATATCTGTTTTCTTTTTTAAATAAATAAAATTTACGTCCACACAAAACTGACTTATATTTTAATTACGACTGTAGTCCTCTTATCAACAGGTATAAATTAAATACAGTTGGTTGACGACCTATCTGAATGTACAGAGGGGCGAGGTGTATACTAGGCTGGGCCACGAATGCATGAAAGAAAAATAAGTTGTCTTAATCAGAACGTAATAGTGAAAAAAGGTTGCTAAATGACGTATTTTGATTATATACAAAGTTTCGTAATGATTAGACAACATCTTTCTTCGGATTGACCTTGAAGTTATGAAAAATTCAGAAAAATAATTTATCTCTTCATACAGGCATGTTACTTGATTAAAATTTTCATTTTTTATAAAAAACAGCAGTTTAATTTAATTATTATTGTATTAAAAAGAAAAAGATGTCATTACAAAGTTATACAAAATGATACTTCATAACTAATTAGCAACAAAATCCTTTTTGCTCTCAAATTGTGGCGAGGTGCTATCTTAGCTTTAATGAATCTTTATCTTACTGTTTTCCGATATTAAGTTGCTGAAGTTTCTGTGAGTCTCCACAGATCTTTCAATTGCAGGGCAAACGCAGAAGAGGCAGTTCACCCTCACCACCATGTGTTCATCACTGTAGATTTTCGTCAGACACTTGTTGAATTATTAGTGGTTCAGTGATGTATTACTAACAGTTGAAAAGATCGTAGTAAGCGGCGGCTTCGAGGTTTAGATTAGAGATTTAGAACTTGAAAGAGTTTGGTTTTCTTACCGTGCATAGTGCGAGCTTTCAGAATCCGGCTACTAGTTCTCTCATATGCTTTTGAGGATCAGTTAATATCGCAAACAGTAAGTTTTCCGAATGAGGATCTACTATAGTTTTGAAATCATCTGGTAAATATCTGAACAATGAAATTAACTTCCATAGGTATCAGTATCCATAAACTAAATTGGAGCATAAACTTTAACAACATAAGCTGCCAAAGTGATCCGTTTTTCTGAAGGAGCCCTTGTAGAATCGCAGAATTCTGTTAGCTCGTGTAAGCCACCTAGTGTAGGACATTTTTCCTGGGGCTTTATTGGATAAATCTTCAGCAAACACTCCAGTTGAGATTACTGAGACCATTCTGTACAGGTATAATTGATCTGAACTCAAATATTGGGCGGAGAGATCAGATATTTCTGTTGTGATTTTCTGGAATTTTACAATCGTTTTTTCTTCACAATTTTCTAGTTCCTTTCCTATTTTACCTGAAAAACTATGAGGACCTGATGTGGTACCATCAATATATTCAAATAAATACCTAATTAGTAACTCATTAATTTGCAACAAACAAATGATCCTTTGTAATGATTCAACCATTTTACTAGTAAGCGTATCATTCTACTATATTTTCCAACATTCACATTTATTCTATCACAGCCGATGGCAAATAAATATGCAAATGAATTTTTTTTTTCTGAAAAGAATTTTGTGATTATTCTTTCGATCGCTTTTGATGTTTCAAATCTTGGCACAGTGTATCCCAAGTATTTCGAATCTAGTTCTTTTATAAATGAAATATGTTCTTCTTGGATCGTTTCTCTGTAAACTTTAACTTGAGTCATAATATTCTCTCTTGTTTTCTGTCTCAGACTTAATATCATGCAGAACTGATGAATCAATGACCGCTGCTGCTTTATCTGACACTCCATACTTGTCGGAAGTTTTCGCCAATGTGGAAATCGCAGGCCAGTCACGAGAAGTTGGTATTGCAGTTTTGGAGGTGACAGTGATGTCAGATGTAGTTGAATTATGTAAACTGGACGTTAAAGACACTGAAAAATTTATTGTATATGCTGTTTTATCATCGAGTGGTTTTTTCTTTGATTCGCAGATGGGTTTTTGTGTGGAAGTTTCCTTTTCAAACGACTTTGCAGTTCTTTTATTACAGTTAAATCTGTGTTTCCTATCATCGTATTTGTTGATAGTCGCTGATTAGTTAGGATGCTCACTTTCTGATTCCTGGGACAGGAACATTAATTAATTTCTTTGTATGATGAAATATCAAACAGCACATTACTACTGCGATGGATTTCCTCTAGATTTTTCTTTGGTATCTTAGGGTTAGGTTTAAGGATATTTTAATACTTTAAATGATAGTATTTTAACATCTGTGTAACTCGTATATGCGTGACTGCAGAAATTGAAGGTCTTCTCCATATGTCTTCTATTGTGTTTGTTACAATGTCTGCTATTTTATGAAATGATGGGTATTTTTTCGTGTTCGTTAAGTCATGTTCTGTCCACTCGTAAAACTTCAACTGTTCTTCATAAATTGGCAACACATTGTCTTTAATATCATGAATTTCATCAAGCACGGGAAATTTTAATGATTTCCGAGTTCGATTCATAGCAAACTCTTATAAGGAACCGAAGCAATACCAGCCCCCGCTCCCCCTCACCGTAACTCATTTGTTGCCAAAACAAAGACATATGATTATTATTATTTATGGCAAAGTTCTATATTTTGTACACGAAAATATTAAAATAAAGATAATATCTCAAATTACAGTAACATTAATACCAGCCAGAAAATGTGATAAAATTTTTTTTTTCGAAACTTTGAGGGTAATCCGGAGACAGAAGTTAATTCTCAATATGAATAATATTTTACACAAGTAATTTTCACTTCATTTGGCATCATTCTGTTGCTATTGGAATTGCATTATGTATAAAAAAATTCGGCCCAGCCTAGTGTATACCCATGTCCTCTATTCCCACCCAACTGTATTTATTTTTTATTTTAAACCTCCCGAAACTATAGTCGTGACAAAAATAAAACACAGTTGTGTGTAGTACAAATTAGAGTTAATTTGATAAATTAAAACAATCTTGTTGTACCATAAAGTGACTGCCAATTAGTGATATCAAAATACAATTGAATTATTTTGGATAATATAGTATTTGCGGAATGATTTGATTGCTGAAATAAGGAAGTTTATAGATTTTTGCGATTACTTAATTAATATTGTAATAATAGTACAAACTATAAAACGATTCTTAATTGTGATGTACAATTTTACATACAGTATATTTAGTTTTTTTTTTGAAACGTGTGAATAATTAATTTATCGGGATAAAATTAATTTATAAAAATGCACTATTGTCAGTCTGTCCAATGTTTGCCTATTATCACCCAAGTAGCCTAAGATACTAAATAAGTAAACATATCAATAATATTATTTAGCAAGAAATTAATATTAAGTTTTATTTTATAAAATCGCCAATACACAACGCAAAGTTTAAATTTGCACCATGCACAACGCCAGAAATGCTAAATTCCCTCAATATCTATTTTAAATCTAGTTTACATATATATATACATATATATATATACATTTATTTCATCTTTATTGAATACATATATATTATAATTTTTAATATTTGCTGAACTGTAAAATAGTTATGTGGTACATAATTTTATTATGTAGTAGATATTGATGTTAATTATGTTTCAATGACGCGAATGGTATTTAATAATATGAATACATAATAAAGCGAGAAATAATAAATATAATACTTTTAAAATTAGCAATATTAAGTTTGTGGTTAAAATTCATATTTTTTATTTAATATCTATGTTTTATTAACCACTTAATTGAGTTTAAATACATTTACAGGTTTCGAAAAATACCATTTTCTTCTTCAGGATGTCATAACTAACTAAAAACATATATTAATGTTTCTTTACCAGAATTTAAAAAAAAAACAATTATTTAAAAAATAAATTTAGTACCTAACTCAAATAGTTACTTAATACAAATTTAGTCGAATAATTTTTAGAATTAGAATTAATTTTTATGACATCCTAAAGAAGAAAATGATATTTTTCGAAACTGGTAGACGTATTTAAACTCAATTAAGTGGTTAATAAAACAAAGACAAAAAATAAAAAATATAAATAAAATAATTAAATAACTATACGTAAAATTAAAATTTACCGCAATACAAGATACAATAGTATACGTCGCTCCGTTGTAAAAATTGTCAAAATTCGAATATTTAATTTTAGTAATCTCATACTTTTTGTATATATATATATATATATATATATATATATATATATATATACATTACTTATGTCCATAATACGAAGCATTCCAAATTGTGTCACTTTTCTATATAAAGTTCAAGTACATTATTTTTATTTACATTACAAAAGTGACAAAATAAAAAATGACATCATGGAGTAATAATTAAATATTATAGACTACTGAAATTATAGAGAAAAATGATTTATTTCTAAATCTAATTTTAATTCCATAATGACGTAAGGAATTAAAATCATATTTAAAAGAATTCGAACTATACCTACATAAAAATAACACAATTAAAAAAACTATAGATTCTAAATAAAATACGTAGGTACTTCATGTTAAACAAAGCCACAATTCAAACTATGACATTAAAACTGACAGTGTTTTTTAAAACAATAAAAAACAAAGATTTATTATTTAGAAATAAGAAATAATTAATTATCAAATATAGTAAATTGACATAAAATACATTTTTATAACCATTTTTTTTATTTATTTTTTTCCATAAATTACTATATATACTATTTTGAGATGATCTTCATAATTAATTTTAAGCATTTTATTTTAAATGTGTTCCTTTCATATATTTAACATAATCAGTTACATTATCTTAAACAAATTATTAGGCTGAGTGCTCTTATATTATACATTTTAATATAGTTGCTATTTAGTTCCACTAATTAATGTGTAATCAAAATACAAAATAACTACCTAATGTTAGTCTTGTCCACTATTGTAGTTAGTTGTGATTTAAATTAATAAATTCATGATTTACAATGAAAAGTAGTATTATGATAAGTATTTATTTAGTGTAGTTAGATGGAAATTTCATCAGATAGTCGCAATTAATTAATGTGGATTCATATGTGCTATTTGAATTAATATTAATTCATTTTAGTAATTGATGAATGCGTGGAATTGGAATATGCACCTATTGAATCCGTTCTATTGTCTGCTAGTGCATATTGTATTGAAAGGATCACGTCGACCATCCAGTTCTATTCAGTTTAACTACTTACAAGTGCAGAATTTAATATGAAATACAGCATTTTTTATTTAAATATACGTATCTACGTTATACAAACGACGTTATAGCGAAGACACATAAATATATACAATCTTATAGCAATATATTTAATAATTTTATTTAATAACATTAATTTTTAATTTATGTATCATCATCTAAACGGCACCAAAGAACGTAATTACATTAAACTCAGGCCAAATAAAAACTAAAAGGTACAATAAACGTACAAACAAAACCAAAAAAGACAGAAAAAGAAGTGTTTCATCCCTTGTACACGTACCCTTATAATATAATAATTGTAAATAATGACTGTATAGATAATTTATAATTCTAACATACAACATATATTTATGTTATTAAAATAAATTAGATAAATCACGAAGAAGGATAAACCTTAAAAAAATCGAAAAATACAGAATTTTTGATTAGTTAAAAAATGAATTAAAAATTGTAGCATCACCAAGCATGCATTATTAAAATTTTTTTGAGATCCATTGCAAATAAAAAATATGATAGCTTTTAATTTGGAAATAATAGATGTCAAACTATAATATAAGGTAAAATATATATATATGTATATATATATATATATATATATAATTGGCAAGAGATAGTTTCGTGTTCATGTACCAGTGGAAACTTTATATTTTTTAAATTTATATGAATATATATTACCTGTTTATATCCTAATTATCTTAAGTAATTTGTCTAATTTGTTATAATTATCAAATAACTATGTTCTAAACATTGCAACTTCACAGTTCATTCAAAGTGAGTATAATGCATTATTTTTCAAAGTATTTACGTGTTAATGAAACTAAAACACCTTCTGGAGATAAACGCCGTGATGAGATCTTATAATAATTTAATATATTAATTAAACGAATAAAAATAAATAACTTCCCTACTTTCAGGTAGATATACAGACCAGTAAATGAATAAACATGAAATAAAGTATACATATAGGAAAAGGGTGTGGAACATTAGTTGCGGGATGAGAGGCATTCTACACATATTATTTGTGGAAACACAAATCTGATAGTTTACGACCCAAACATGCGACAGTAAAAGTATTTACTATTCGAAAATTAAATATTTGTGTAAACAAGACGTACTTTTTACATTAATGCATATTATATTATCAGCGTTTAAATTTTCGACTAAATCGTTCTACTTCGTTCTAATCGACTCATATTTTTAAAAAAAACTCGCCGAGCTATTTGATTGTGTAAATTTTACAAAAGTGATACCAAATTGAAAATATTAAAACAATGAATTTGCTCTGATTCATGTCTGTATATTTAGTAGTCTGTGGGTAGGTTTCTAAAACTTCCGTAGATTTCTAAGTAGTACGCCAGCCAGGTCAATGATTGTAATTTGAAAACTTTGTAGTGACGCAAACAATAAAGCTTTTATATCTGTATTTTATAATACTGGTATTTCTTATAAGCAACGGATTTACTTTTAACGTAAAACTACTCTACCATTCAATCCAAACAAAACGCTTTGAAATTACATTCATTAATAGCTGAAAGCGAACGCGGAATAATACAACACAAATAATTATAATACATTATCATTTATTCTTAGAATAATAAAAGCTACCTGTTTCTAGGAACCATTAATTTTAACATCAAAAGCGATACAATTTTATTTCCGGCGGTACGAGGCGATTGAAAATAAGCTACATCCTTGTTCAGAAGTAATAATTTTCAATTTCCTTTCAAGTTGAAACAACCCTCACAATACACGGAGTGTTTCTAGATCCAAAAGAAATACACTTTTCTTCGCTTTCACGTTTTCAGAATGAGACATTATTTATTTACTCATTCGTTCGTTTATTCGTAGATGTCGTAAGTATTTTTAAAGTAGAATACATTTTTTGGTGGCTTTTCGTGTAAAATTCATGTCAGAAAACTGTGTTAAAAAACGCGTTTAGAAAGTGCGAACCAGAAAAACGTACACTATACAGGGGTGATATGAGTGCGTATCTGAGACATGTGTCGCGATTTTAGAACATTAAAAATTAATCGTTTGATATAGTGTAATAGTGCACATTTTATAGGAGCTTTCTGGTTGGCATGTAATACGATAAATTCACACATATTATATGCAGGAGTAGTAAGATATATATTTATATAATATATTTTTCTATTTCTTCATCTTTTATGTAATGTAATTTTTTACATTCATAATTTTTTTTTCGAAAATTCATATAAGAAAAAAGTGCAAACCTTAATGCACCTTATATTCCATAAAAAATAAATATACCATATACAATTAGAGCCCTGCATAAACAAAAAAAATGATTTAATTCATTCAGGGAAGAAGGTCTTTACGTCATTGACATAAAGAGAAATAAAAACAGGAATAACAGAGAAAACGAAAAACAAAACGAAAACGAAGTTTTAGACCCCAAGTCCGTCATAGTTTATGATGTATTGTCATATCATTTTGCAAAATGACCTTGAGACAAGGGCCTCATCAAGAGCAAGGTACATCATAATATTTTATAATTGAATCAGTCGTTTGTATGTCTTGTACTATACTAATATCGTATCATTCTCAGTCAAATTATTTATTTTATTTATTACTCGATAAATATTATAAGGCGTATTTTTTGTTTCGATTAATTTTATTTATTGATTAGGTTTTTGGGGTCACACTTTAGGGGGTAAGTGTAAGAATGCGGTAATTATTGAAATATAAGTGATGGGTCTGTACAAATATTATGTTGTAATAATCATAATATATGTGAGTGTCTGGTATCCCCGTGTATTACACCCAGCGCTCGCGTATTCTTTTGTATATAGTCGCGGAGTCTATACACGGCCAGAACAGGTTAAAGAAGAAAAATTAGTTACAGTTGACAGAAGTTTATTTATCACAGTTCTAGTTAGAATAATACGTAGTAAATAGTTTCATGACGGGAGCCGTGAGAGAGCCGGCCCCATATTGTATTATAAATACTAAATTAATATACATATAAAATCAATTTTATCGAAAAATATTGTTTCTGCGTCACCGGGATACGAACCTGGATCTCTATTTCCAATCCGGGGAAGTACACTACCAATTGTGTTATAACGCCAGTATTTTTCATGACAAATTTTCGAACCTATATGTTACATTTTTTCAAATTAATACACCTGTCGTTCCATTATTTGAAAGCCATCTACATTATTTTTACAGAATCTCAAATACCTTTGAGTAAACCGACTGCAGACGCCAGAATTATCAATTCATTTTTATTACATTTTTGGACACATTGATACAACATATATTATTAAGGAAAACACATTCTTATTGTGATATATCACAGACCCTCTGTTCTGAATAATTACAACTTCACAATAAGAATGTGTTTTCCTTAATAATATTGTATTATACCTGGTATAGGAATGTGATAAAGTTACTAATTCACAATTTGATTTTTATATTATTCTGTAACTCATGTTTGAATTAGCACATTTTGTAAGCTTATTTTAAGACAATGAAAATTGTACTTGTAATTGTAGATATAAATGTTCTCATTTTATATTATTTCTGCTAGAAACAAAGTAACAGCATTTTCAATAAGAATACATAGGAACCAAATAAATTATACTAAACGGTAAGCATTGAAACCTTAAACAAGGTAATACTGAATCATTGATGTATTTTCAAACTACAAATCATAGACAATATCTTGCATTATTCATTCATAGATTATCTAGTGATTAAATCATCCCTGTCTTCTCGATTTAGTCATGATGCGACTTGATTGTTTATGTCGTCTCTTGTAGTGCAGTGGTCAATGCCCTGGCTTCTCATACCGGGGGTTCCAGGTTCGATTCCAGGTGAAGTCACAATTCAACTATGTGATTATCTCAAGCCTGGGTGTTTTTGTTGTGTATTTCGCTATAGTAATTGGCTCTCGCTGTTATAGCGTTAATATTATAAATGTCTTGGTTATATACAGACTCATGTCCATGGGTAGAGACACGATGAGATAATCTAAAAATAATAAGAACTGAAGAAGATACCATAGATATCAGATTATGTTGATTTATCAATAAATAGTGGTTTATACGAAGTATTTTATCTTATTAATTAATCAAGGATTACTTAAAAACCATGTACTATATAATAAGAATTGTGCTGCGATCATCTCGTTTAATATTAGAATAAATAAGGTCGAAATTTATAACTAATCTTATAGATATTTAATATTACATGTTGACGCAAGTCAAGTAAATGTATTGTAATATTATTTTCGCTCTCGCTAACTAATTACTTAGGGATTCGCCAACGGGGAAACAGATTGCATTTCGACACGAAGCGGTCAACATCTGTATTTCTTTTAACATTTGAAAGTTGCGCCGTACGTAAAATCCGGACCACGAAAAAGAAGCGGTGTTCTGCAGCATCCGTAGTGTAGTATGTCAGTTCTTCACTATGAAAGTGAGAGTCAACTGAAGGTGAAAATTGACGTCCAACCCAGAACCGAGATCAAGGTAGTCCAGATCCATCTGCCAATATTTCTTTCTTGTTCCAATTCGGATTGCGTCAACTAACCATTAATTTTAATCGATACAGTACACGGGATCTTATCCCACCATTACATATTATGTTTATAAACATTTTTGATAATAACATATAGTACAATGTATTTACCAAGATTCATTCAAATATTACGTAAGTTTATTCGGGTTTTAAACTTCAGGTGATGGTACCATTGTAATTTTCAATAGGTGAGTACCATAGAGAAGGAAGTCAGGTCTGGTGCACTTACTGTATTGCCAAGTGCACCTGTGTTAGTGAAAGGACTGCAGCTAGAAAGAGTTGCAACCGAGAAATAACTCTTTGACTCGAGGCTCCTTTACAAACGACAACAATGTGACGAAATATTTTCCGAATGAAAATGTAGGATTCTACGACTTAGGAATTGATTCTGCCAAAGGTGAAAGAGCAAGAGAATGTCGTTCAAAGTTTTTGAAAATCATTGTTCGTTGTTTGTAATTAAAGTTATAAATTGTAATTTTAATTATCACATGACTAAAACCCTTTTTTATTTTATTATCTCGAACAAGAATAATGCTAACTAATTTGATTTTAGGAAAAATTATTTTCTTGAATGTGTTTCATTAAATCGAATCATCAAACCTCAAAAGTACTTATTTAGATAATTAAAGTACAATTTGAGATGAAAATCAAATTAAATTCTTGATGAATTTAGAATTATGAAACGTGCGTGTTCACAACACACCGTTTAAGCCTTTCATATTCAAATTAATTAGCCTGGATAATTTCTTGATTCTATCTCTAATAATCTGTTAATAATAACAGACTGTTAGTTACGATGTAATGTATCTTGAATACCAATAAATTATAAAATCATTAAATAACTAGCAAATATATAAAGTTAGTAAAAACGATTTATAAGTAGTAATTCCAAGCACTAAAAAAACTTTTTATTTTATTATCTTTACGGAGAACATATTATTATTGTGAAGTTGCAATTTTTTCAGAACATAGTTGAAAGAAAAAAGTACCCTTAAATTGTATTAAAGTTTATTCAAGTTTAATAAAAATTTAATTGAATTAATTCTGGTATCTACTAACGTATATTACTCAAAGTTATTTGAGAATTGTGGCAATATAAAAGATAGAATGATGGATGTATCAATTTGAAAGAGTTGCAGCATATAAGTTTGAAAATTTGTAGTCAAATTACTCAAATGTAGTCAAATTACGAAAAGCAATGTGATGTATCTTTGTCTGTGCCAACAGAACGAAAAAATATAGTGTCGATAGGATAGTTTCAGTTCTCCGTTAAAAAAAAACTGAATCAAATACGTTAAGTATTCACTTGCTTAAAAAATCATTTTTAAATGGATAATGGTGAAAATGAGTTATTTTAAATGAAAAATTAGGGAATATATACTAACAATATTTGAATATGTTCAAGAATACATAATTAAGTAAGTATTTTTTAAGTAAGTTAAGTATTTTAGGTAAAAATCGAATAATTGTGTGTTCTTGGACATATTTAAATATTGCTAATATAATATACCGTTCAAAATAAGTAAATATATTAAAAAATTGAAAGATATTGATTTTTCAAGCATATTCCAGTATAATATGTTAAAAAACATTTTACAGATAAATAATTATTGCTTTAAAATAATTTAAATTTGATTCTCATATATGCTATTTTAAAAAAGGGAAAAATGAAGTATCAGATTTGATCTATAGATGGATATAGTGTAGTGGTACTCGAAACGGGTAGTTAGTAAATAAATGTATGTGGAGATTGAGGGGTGAGAATTGGTAATCATTTAAGCTAGCCGAAGACTGTCATAAGCCCATACTTCCGTGTATTTTCCATTAAATATAATAAAAAAATAGCTTTGTCTCTGAGATATCCGATATTTGTTTAATACTATTGATTAAGAAACCAATTTCTGTTTTAAATATAAATATTATTATATTTATAAACCTACCTACCATAGATATTTATCTGAGCTTTATAATATTGTATAAAAATATATAGTAAATAAATACTAAATTAATGTATTAATTATAAATATATACATATAATTAATACATTAATTTAGTATTTAAAATATCACAGACCGTCTGTTCTGAATAATTACAACTTCACAATAAGAATGTGTTTTCCTTAATAATATAGTAAATAAATGTGATTCTAGTAATACTCAGATAATTTCAACTAGAATATTAATCCAGTAGAAATTTAATACACTACTCGCATATTATAACCTAGGTTTTCTAATTAAATTTGTAATGGAACTTAATATCAGCAAAGAAGTGCTTTCACGGATAATATTATTACTGAAAATTTCAAAAAGTATTTATATTAATAGAATCATTCATATGTATGTCTCAGTATTAAGTTATATGTTTTATTTTCATATTATAAGGGTGTGACGTCAAAGACATATTTTTTTTGATGTGACATCAAAGATAAAGACGGCCAACGGTGGCTAATACAGCCAAATAGAAAAAATAAAATAAAATAATATTTACTCTCATTTGAGGTAGTTTGGGACGTTTGTGTATCTTGGCTAAATATACCTACATAGTAAATGACTCGCATTCTTTTTTGGATAAAGCGTTCATGTTTTGGCTAAAAATCTCTATTTAAAGTCGATGTGTCATGAGTCAGCATCGTTATCTTCTAGTCTGATTCTACAGTGTGAACTGCATACTTCCAGTCTTTATAATCTTAGTGAGGATCCAGTTATGTTTCTTACTTGGTCCATTCATATTATTAGAGATAGACCTTCTCAATGTCTCGCCCTCCGTTCTTGTACATTCTTAGTGATCACTAATTTCTCCCGCCAGTCATCATCTAGACTAGTTGAGACTACCTAATAGTTAAATATACAGAGACAATCTTAGAGATTTAGTTAAGATATATGATGTTGTATCAGTATACATTTTGAGATATATCATACATCTCAATACCGTGTCATGTGATGAGATTTTATTCTGGAGATACACTCAAAAATCAGCTTGAGATTGTTAAAAAAGACAAAAACTTGATTTGATACCTCTATTAAAACTAAACTATCTATTCTGAAAGGTAGATATAAGTCATTAAACGTAAAACGCTAAATTATAAACATTTATTGCGTTTTAACTGCTACTGGGGAGATTCAAAATCATCTAAATAATGAACATGACGACGATGACATTTGACGTTTAATATATGAGCGTAAATTTTGGCGCGAGACGGCGAATCTCCGAGATACGGTATGTATAAAGTGAATAAAAAAGCCGACAGTTGTCTAAAGCATTTCATGGAAGCAAAATCCGTATCTCAGAGATTGTCTCAAGTCGTAGATCTCCTAAAAATCTCTTCCATGGATACGTGTCATTAAAACTGGCCAGCCAGGAACCCGCGCTTTCAGAAGGATTATCTATTTAGCCTATATTTATGTGTCTTGGCTACTTGTACAACATACGAAACGTAATACAAGATAATATAGAAATACTTATAAATGTTGGCTTTTAAGCATTATTTAAAATTGCTAGGTAATGAACAAGTTAAAGTGCTTTCAGGAAATCATAATGAAATTAGTTTTTATCAGTGGCCCAGTAAGAGAAGGCGAGAAAGAAGCCCCCCTCCCTGTCCAGGAAAAATACCATTAGTATGTTGAGAATAATCAGAATAGTCGAGGAAGATATTCAGTAAAATACTAAAAACAGTTAATGAGATAATTAGATAAATCTGTTTAAAAAATATAAGAGAACGCAAATATTAGCGCAAAGCAAAAATTGAGCGACTACTAAATCTAGGCGAAAATTTTTGATAGTCGACAAAAAGTTAATCCATACTCGTAGTTATGAATCTAATCCTGGGCCAAAATTACAATTCACGATTTGATTTTAATGATCTCGGGATTTAAAAATGTTAATTTTGTTATTAAAAAAATAGGAAGCACAATTACAATTTATTAAAGACAATTTCTAAGGTAATCCAGAAAGTAAAGATTTTATAATACAATTTTATATAAAAAAAGCCTTAATGTATTTTATCGCATATTCGCCTTCTACATTTAAGCATTTATCATATCTGTTCAAAAGCTTAAAAACCCCGCTGTTGCAGTCATTTACCATCTATTTAACCAATAATTAACTGCAATTTATCACCACCTCATTTTCTACCGAGGGACTCTTTATGCTTAAGGAAAATGCAAAAACTGCTCGAGAAAAGTCCAGACTATACGGGGGCTGATCGAAAACATCCCGTCCAAATATACTCAAGACTTTATGGAACAGTTTCGGGCATAATTTGATAAATATTTAAATTTAGGTGATTATGCAAAGAAATACATTAAGATACGGTTTGTTTACAAATACTTATATAAAATTGTAAAATAATATTTTTTTTTTACTTTTTGGGTTACCCTTCTGTTTAATCGAATATTTCATAATTTAGTCTTGATCTAATTTGGTACACTGAAAAATATAAAATATTAATACCGAGATTCGTAAATAGTGTAAACAGAGCTGGGATTCCGGCCATTAGATTCTCTACTCATAGTCGAGTTTAAACATTTTTAAAACTTATAACTTTTTAAATACAAAATATGTTTTATAACAAGGAATTAAAATTTAAGTTCTTGTTAAAAACATAAGTGGAGCCGAAAGACAATTTACACAATTTGAAACTTACGCAGTATTTTGAAATATTTTGTCTATAATAGCCCTGATAATGGACCCTGCAATGGGATCCGAAACGTCCGCCAGAAAAGTCAGATATACACGGCAGATTAGCTTTAAAAACAGTACGCATAAAATTTGTTAAAGGTGGTAGACACGATATTACAGGCTTCCCCAGAATAATATCACATGTACCACTTTTAACGAATTTAAAGACATCGTTAGGAAATTACAAAATATTTTACAGGTTTGTGGGTGACCTGTAATATGTAAGAACGCTATTACGGGGGGTACTGTTTATTGTAGAACATACTATACATACTAAATGTTACACGATTATCCTAGGATCCATTAATACTGCAAACTGGACCGCTATCTCGGGAATGGATTCTCTAGGAGGAGGAAGAAATATGTAGGATAAAATGTATTATATGCACGTGTCTAACACAGCTAAAGTATGTTTATTTCAAGTTTAAAATTATGTATTTATATAAAAAAAGATAAATATGACTAATTAAAAACTGTTAAACTTTGTGTTGCAAAGAGGATGAGAGAAAAATCTTATTTTGTTTCACGCGACTGTCAACGTCAAGTGGGAATTAATTTGGTGCGCTCACCGAATTTGTATATCCGTTCATATTTATTTTTCTTTTGATTAAAGTACATACGCAAATGAAAGGAATTCCAAGAATTCCTTTCTGTAATCATTATACCAGCGTAGCTATTATAATATCAATAATCTTAGAGTCTGCTCAGCCTTCCGAATTAATTTTGTCTCTACTCTGCAAAACCTGCGTATTTTAATGCAACTCACTGTGCGTCAACAAGTAAGCCATAAAAAATAATTATAAATTTTCCTTGCCGCGTAAAAATATTTTATGTAACAATTACAAAATATCGATCACTAAAAGCTATCTACGAACTGTAAAATTTTCAGGGGAGAGGAAATCAAGTATTTTTCAAAATTTTAGCTAATTAAAAATAAACCAAATTTCAACAGGTTGACCAATATAACAAGGTTCGAATTAATATTTTGGGTGAGTTTTAGTTATTACCTGAAATGGGTTCCAAATGCATTATTTTTTATTTCTTCTATAAACACCACCTCTATTTAACGGATGTTAAAGAAAATTGAAAGAGCTGTATGTTATAACTGCATCGTTGTTTATTTCAAATTATGGATCATTATTGTTAATTTACAATGATTAATTTCCCTTATCTCATAGTGGTCATTGATAATACTGAAAATAAGTTAAGACCTTAAAACTCATCATATTTGCGTACTTAAAGCAAATTATACATAAACATATGTTGAAATTCAATCTACACTTTTGAGCTCATTACCTCAAAACATTGTCAGTGTCAGATGGAACCTTGTTATTCTGAGGGGTCGAGGTATATAAACAGCATTTTCTCTTTAAATATATTGAAACTAGTTGAAGTACCTGGCGTTGCTCGGGCTTTACGCAGAGTGAAGAGGCTTTATTCAGAGGGATGGGGGTAGTTTTATGTTCGAAATTAGATGTAGACAGTAATTTTCCTCTTATTTTGAACGTCAAGTGTGAAAAATTTCATCAAGAAATTCCAAAATTCTGCTTTAAGGGATGAAAAAGTGCGATATAGATAGTGACCTTCCTCTTGTTTTTAAGGTCAAGTGCGTAAAATTTCATTAAACTTAGAATAAAACAGTAGATTTGTATAAATAACGAACACACAAACCCACAGACATTCTTCTTTATATATATATATATATATATATATATATATATATATATATATATATATATAGACGTTAAATACCGTAGTTTTATTTTTTTTACTTCGAACACACTAAATATGTTTTAGAATATTTCTCTTACTATAGTTCTTGTGAAAATAAATCTTTGTGATAAGGATTGGAAATAACCAGTGGCGCAATTGTGGCAATACGGTGCATTGAGGCTCGCGTTAAATAGCCCAAAAGGTCTCGCCTTACAATAAATGAGTACATTTCCATGACAGCAAGAAATGTAATAATAAAAATCATTAAATGAATAGAAGTACCTGTATTTAATTCTGCGAGTTGAGACCAACATTGGTACCGAGTGAAAATCGCCCTAAAGCAAAGAAAGCATTTATTTTTCAATTGCGAATAAATATAATTGCTAAAAAATATAAAATGTTGTTATTTCGAGGAATTTAAAAGATAAATCGCATATTAAGTACATCATAATATTTTATATATAATTAAAAGATGTTATGAAAAATCATAACTTCGTAAATAAAACATGATTTGATTTAGAATTAATATATGATAATATATTATTTTCAATGCTTTATGTTAATAAAATGGACTTGAAGTCCTGGCGCTACCCAACAGATTTTAATCAAAGATTTTGTAATTAAAAATACGGTCAGTTCAAAAGGGAAAAATTAAATGTTTAACTTAGCAAACGCACCTAAATGAAATTTAGCGACTGATTTATACGTAGTTTAATCGATCGTAAAGCTGTTTAAAGGTAATACTATATTTTTATGATAGATTTGTTTCTGTGTATCTTTCTAAATTTATCTGAAAACATAATTAATTAGATAATCACGCTTTTTATCGCAAGGGTAGGCAGATATAATTGACGCCACACTCTACTATCCTGTTGAAGATTTTAATAGGACAATTGTGAAATTTTTTAATTGCCTTGTTAAGTTAGGTCTTTTGCGGGCGCTATTCCTTCAAAATTTGTCACATATATTTTCTTTACCGTTTTCTCCTCGCTCATATGTTTCACATCATCTGAATTTGTTTTAATATAATATTAGAGGGTCATACATATTTGATTTCATGTAGTTTAAATCAGATAGCAGATCGATTGTCTGTAATTGTACCTTTATTGCGTACTTGTTCGTTGTTTACGTCCGACACGGTCACTTAAACGTCTCCCCTCGATCGCTATAAATTGCTGTAAATCGGTCGATTGTTTGAGCGTTTCCGTCGGGTGCCCTTGCGACATTTCCCGGCCAAGCAGCGCTATTGTATTACCCTTTTTAAAGACAAGCTAACAAATAATATTATTCCGTTACAAGCAGCTCGCACTCGGTTCAGTTGTGTTCACAAGTTCCTGCGAATGTTAATAAATAACGTTTGCAAACGCCGCTTGAATAAATTTTCTATATTCAGTCAGACTCATTAAAATGCAGATAAATATATTATTTGAACGAGAATATTATTCTTAGTTCATCGTATATTCCTCTTCTTTTTCCAGAGTGTGGCGTGTAGATTAAACTTCGTTGACCTTGAAACCACGCACTTCTGTACTTACGCGGTAGTTTTCAATGTCTTGTTTACTCTTGTCAATTTGTAATAGTTTTCTTCAATATTTGCAAAATTACTTTGTGGCCTCATTTTATATTAATAATAATACAAAATACTTTGCTTAAACCACTACTTATTAATTATTCTGTTTCATGTTTCGATACTTATGGCATCTTCTTTAGGAAACAATGTATACTGAAATTAAAAAAATACAAGCATAGTGGTGTAGTAGCAATGGTGTCACGTGTGGACTATTGTAACAGCATCTATGCTGGCCTACCAATGTTTCAGCTGGATAGATTACAATCTAATCTAAATGCGGCTGCACGGATAATACATGGTGTTTCCATCCATTTTACATCAGGTACATTGGATCCAATTCCCTGAAAGAGTTGAATTTAAATTGTGCTGGTTGATGTACAAAGCGACACACAACATGGCACCTCTGTATCTTCAAGAACTTTGTATCCCAGACAATTTGAATGGTAAAACTCTTAGGTCAGCCTCTACTTCAGCTGCAGGAAGGGTTGTAAAACCGACCAACCGTTGCCAGATGTCTAAATTTAGCGGCATTAGCCCAAAAGCGTGGAAATTTTTGCCCTCCGTCATAAGAAAGAGTGCACCAGAGACATTATTTAAGAAGAAACTAAAAAAGCACCTTTTCAAAAAGTCATTTCCATAAGTGAAAAAAACAATTTTTAATTTTAAAAAACAAAGATAATCGTAGAACTATAAACAGTTTATATGTAAAGCGCCCTTGAGATGAAAGTTTTTACGAAAATGGCGCTATACAAATTATCCATTATTATTATTATTATAGATAAAAACAAAACTATAAAATGGAGAATAAGTAAGTAAAAGGTAACTATTCAGAATTGTCCAATCACCTTTTGGAAACAAACCATTTATTTGATATTAATAAGGGTTTAGAAATTTTACATACAAATACTAGGAGTTTACACTTAGATTAATTTGAAATTTTAGAAATAAGAAAAAGGGTTAATAGCAAGCTTAATATTATAAGTAACCAAATCCTCTTTGCAAATAGTCACCTTTTAAATTTGTTTTCATATTAGTTCTTACTTATTCTCCATTTTAAAGTTTTGTTTTTATCTATACTTGTATTTTTTTAATATCAGTATACATTGTTTCCTGAAGAAGATACCATAGCTATCGAAACATATAGAATAGTTAATAAATAGTGGTTTAAACAAAGTATTTTGTATAAATATTAATATGATACTTTTTTTTCTTGACATTGTTTCTAATGTCTCTAAATAAACTAGCCACTATGCCGTTTCTCCGCAGGCAGATAGGCTAATCCCCATACTTTCTGTACATCCATTTTCTTGCTTAAACTATTTTCATTCATATTTTCGTGTATGCTCTTTGGTGGTTGAAGTTTTTAACAGGATCATCCTCCAGCACTTGATTTATCTGATCGGGACATACATAAAAAAGGATATTCTGTAACGTGCTTGAGACTTGTGAATAATCCGTACATTAAAAATAATCATAATCCACGTCGGTCCCTCATGACTGAGGATTGCAATCTCCACGAACTCTCGCCTATGCCTTTTAACTATGCTCCTCTACTTTTCTTGGAATCCTTCAGAACTTAGGGCTGTCACCAGAGAATTGCCTTTTTTACTCGGTCGGTTCAACGAGTGGGGGATCTTCATTTTTCTCTTCGTCCTTCGACGTGGTCCACCGCAACAAGTTTTCCATGCTATTTTACTAAGATGTCCAAAAATCGAAGGATTCATCTCACGCAAATGGTTGAGAGTCTGTCCTGTTAAATGATTAATTCGTGTAGAATGGAGACATTCGTGCATCTCGCTGTCCATGGTTTGCGCAACATGTGTTTCCATCACCACATATCAAAGGTATCAATCAGTCTTCTCTCCTTTGATTCCAAGGTCCATGATTCCACACCATATAAAAATATAGAATGCACCGAAGATTGTACAAGCCTGATCTTCGTTGTCTTAGAAATACCGCGCTTTCCAAATATAATACGTTTCAAGTTTGGACGAATAACTTTTCGCCATACCTATCCACCGTTTAATTTCTGGCTCCCAAATACCAACGTCAGTGATTATGGACCCGAGATAATTGAAATATGAAGGTTTGTAAGAGAATATGTTTGTGAAAGCTGGTTACATCAATCAATGGTCATTAACTTCATTTTTTCCTTATTTACCTTTCACCATTCATTTTTTCGAGTGTATTTCTCATGGTGTAATCTTCATATATGTTAAAAATATCCGGAGACAATATACATTCTTGTATGACTTTTTTTTGCACTTTTAACATTTTATATAACATTTATTTATTTATTTATTCATTATAATTTATTGAAATACATGTTTTTATTGTAACATAAGTGAATATATTTTAATATAACATGATAAACATAAGATACAATTATATTGCAATTATTATATACACTCCTAGTTTATTGTGTGGAATAGATTAGGCTCTACAGTATTATCCTACTTTGCTAGACTGCAGTCTACTTTGCAGGCTACTTTGCTAGACTTCAGTCTGTGTTAAAATAGCCAGTTTTTTTCGTGCTGTTTTGGGTGTTATTTAAGATAAATATTCGACAGAAATAAAAATAGAGGTAAATTATTATTTTTTTTTTAATTATTTCGTGCTGTTGTGGTGTTATGTAATTCAAGAAAGATAAAGATTCGAGAGGAATAAAAATAAAGATAGAGACAAAAAAAAGACGAAAAAGTGGGAGTATTGTAGAACTAGTGAATTATTAGTGTAGGCACTGTATAATGATTATGTTAGAATGTTGAACAGAGATGCTTCTGATTGATCTCTACCTAATTGGATCATATATTGTGTCCATATTTGTGTAATCTTATTGGAAGTGAATGATTTCCAGTTGGTGCTGAGTGTGTTGTATAGTTTCGGAGCTAAGAACATGTAGAATCTTTGATAAAATGTCGTTGTTGCTCTCGGAACTGGCGTGTTAATGTTCGTTGTTTGTCTTGTTAGGTCCATGATTTATTGCTTGGGGTGAGTTGTTGTTAGCATGGAAATATTAGACGAGTCTCAACATATATATTTGTCTTATGTCTAGAGCATTGTACTCTTTAAATATAAGATCTGATGGATGTCTAAAAGGACGGCCGTTTATTACCTCGGGAATTGTCTTTTGTGCTCTTTTACCCGATTCTAATATTATTTTTGCTGCTCCTCCTCAAACAAAAATAGCATAATTAATTAAGGAAATGGAATTGAATTAACTGTGGTGGTATTATCCAAATATAGATAGCGAATGAGATGTACAAGGTGTTCTGGGACTCCCATCTCACCAATTATTTCCCATTTAACCCAGTCATATTCTTTCTTAGAGTCGATGAAGCATAACACGCGATATGAACTCTCTGTTTTTCTCCGTATTATAAAAACAATATAACTATATTAAGTACTTAATGTAGTTAAAATGTATTATTAAGGAGAACACTTTCTTATTGTGGAAGTTGTAATTATTCAAAACATAGGTTTGTGATATTTTAAACACTAATTAAATGTATATATAAGTTGTATCAATGTGTCCAAAAATTTAATAAAAATAAATTGTTAATTCTGGCGCCTGCTATCGGTTTACTCAAAGGTATTTAAGATACCGTAAAAACAATGTAGATGGCTTTTAAATAATGGAACAATAGATGTATTAATTGAAAAAAGTGTAAAATATAGGTTTGAAAATATGTCATCAAAAATACTGTCGCTGTAGCATTGTTGGTAATGCACCTTTTTCGGACTGGGAAAGAGATTCAAGTTTTGATCTCGGTAGCGCAACAACAATATTCTTCGATAAAATTGATTTTATATGTTTATAATTATATCTTTATAATTTAATTGCATTTAATTTGTATTTAAAGTGTATTATTTCATTTTTATTGGCACCCTGTAGATCTGTCACCATAGAAGTGCTTGTTACTTTTTCTATTAGAAGGTCTAGGGGCTAGTGGATCTTCCTGTGAACATGACCACCATGACGAGCTTCTCCAAGCAATGTACTCTTTTCATAAGATGTTAAAAAAATTGTAGATTTCCGCAAATGATATTGTTGATGCGTAGTTCTGCACAATGGAAATGTTTGTGTGTCTCGCTGTCAAAGCATGAAGAATTACCTACCCAAGGTTTTTGTTAAATTTAAAATTTGTTAAAAATTTTAATCAAATTACAATTTTACTGACAACAGATAAAAAGTGTAACTGCTATGTATGTAAACTTACAAATAAATATTTGTAAAATAATTTTAAGCCGTGGTAAATGAAGTGTACTAGTCTATTTGGATGTCCAAAATAATTTTTTAAGGGTAGAAAGTGTCGGGATGAAATATGAAAGAGGGCTTTGATATAGGGTGACGTTTTAATTTAGCTCCTGTAGCAGGGGGATCCGTCCAGATTGCACGGAAGGAGAAGAAAAGCCCAAGTTGTTGACACCACTGACACCACTCTATATAAGTGCTACTCCGCAGCTGTGCCACCCTGTGTTACAAAGCCCACCCTGTATTAAAGGCCACATGTTCGACAAATTAGTTTTCTAAGCTGACAATAAAAATTTTAAAACTCATATTTATTAGTACCTACCACTGAAAATGATAATTAGCTTTTAAATACGAAAATTTATTGTCATTTTTTATTTTGCTCACGTTATAGATATTGCAGTACAAAATATTAAGCACAATTTATATAGCCATGGTGTTAGCGCAGTTTAACGCACTTACACATACACAACGCGATTATCAAAATTTAAACCAAGTATTTCCTTCCCTTTCTTTTCCCCAATCTGTCCTTGAACACGAGGAAGAAAGAAAGAAAGAGGTCGCTGCAATCAATACTCTCGAATTGAATTGAGTTATGTGTGCATTTAGAACTATCTACATTTGAATCCTTACGAATTAACCACCGTCGCATAATAATTAACCGCTAACGCTTAAAATCTATATCTATTTAATTCCCGCTAATACTTAAAAACAATCCTTTACGTGAGTATTAAAAGTGTTTGTTATACATATTATGCGTCGCTTGTCTTATGGTTGGAAAGGAGAGAAACAATTGAATCAGCATCCAGCAGTGGAAATAATGGAAGATAGGAGGCACTTACTTTTTCGCCTGCCTGATGCTGGATGCTGATTAAATTGTTTCTTTCATTTTCAACCACAAGACAAGCGACGTAGAATGTGTATAATACTATAAACATTCGCGTAATGAGGATTGTTTGTATATATTAGCGGAATTAAATAGATATTAATAGATTGTTTGTATATATTGGCGGGATATAAATAGATTAAATGTAGTTTGGTCGTATATGGAACGGATGAATGAGGAGAAAATGGCAAGGAAGATATATGATGCAAGTGTTGATGGCATTAGAAATAGAGGACGTCCGCGAAAGACTTGGTACAACTAGGTAAAACAGATACTGAAGGGTGGTCCTGTCGGAAGCCTCAATAATCGGCGAACATGTATGAAAATATGTATGTATGTGGATGAGGCGAGAACTCTGTATCATGACACATGAGTGTGGCGCTCTATTTTCTCTGTCTACACCCGTGGGGAAACGGCGTGATGGTAAGTTAGTTGGTTTATGGGAAGAACGTCTATTAACGATGAACAATGCCATTTCGTTTTTAAACTGAGCTTGTGTAATGAAAGTTATGCAAAGTTACTAGTTAAAATCTCAGTATCCTCAATATTTTTTATTTGGAGTAAAATTGATAGGATATTTATTGAAATTAGATTTTTTTAAATTTCATAAAAAATAAACATGGAGTTCTACAAACTAAACACGATAACAATAGAAAAAAACTGCATTAAAAATTAAGTTGCTTACTTTACAACTAGTACTCTCATGTCTATGATAATGATAATCGATGATATTTTGTTGTGATAATTCAGCATTCTAGGCAGGAAGGGAGATTGCTTAGATTGATATTGTAAAACTTGGTGTGAAATAGGGTTGGAGATCTGTAATCGGACGGGGATATTTATGTATATTTGTGAAAGTATTGAGAAAACAATAGATATCAAAATACAAAGATAAAATAAAGTTAACAAATTCTCTACATTCTCTCGGAAGTAATTTATTGAATTAAACCTGTTTTGACATTGGCGTGGGGTAGACATTGCAAGGAAGACAAAAGCACAATTAATTATATCCTTTGTATACCTCACAGCTGTGTCTGGAAACTAGGAATGAAAATTGAGAAATACACCCTTTGCACTCGACTTGTATTGCTGGCGTAGAACGTAGAAGAACAAATTTCTCAAAACTTACATAATTAAGAAATAACCTATATTTTGCGCATTTTGGTACTGTAGGTGAAGAGCTGCCTAATAGATATATATATAATATATATATATATATCATCGGCTAATCATGATATTTTTATTTGTCAAATTGTTATACAAGTATATAAGATAACAGTCTTGATAGACTGTTGTCTTATATACTTGCATAACAATTTGACATCAGAATTTTAAGGAGTATAGCAAAAAGAAAGAAAACACGCTTAGCATGCGAGAGGTAGCGGAGAAGTATTTTCTAACGACCTTTTTATATCGCAGTTTTTATTACATATTTTACTGGAGAAGGTTTTACTCGTAAAATAAAAATCAATATAAAAAAAAATGCTTTCTATAAATAGCTAGATCATTTATTAATTTTAGTATAAATGTAAATTCAGATTTTATTGAAGAGAAGTGTCATATTCCTTTAAAATAAGGATGTACGACCTTTTTGTTCTGAAGGTACATTTTTTCAAAATATTAAACAATAAAAGTTTAAAACAAACATTAAAAAAAATTAACATTGCAATTCTGTAGGTTAATGGTTAATGGCAGTAAATTAATAACAGTATTTTTTTATGTAGGTATGTTTTATAACGATCAGTTTTCAAAATTAAAACATCTTTTTATCTCGATGTTTCATTCTTTTCGTAAGATGTAGGTTATTAAAAAGCGTTTGTAGTGCTTAGTTTGTGGTGTTTATTTAATATGGAAGAGGTTTTAGCTCAGAAAAAGCGACGCTCGGAAAGCGAAAGATAACAAAAATAGCGAGGTTAAAATGTTACGATACTTCAGGGAAAATTTGTATAGAATGGTAAAAATGTGGAAATATTTCTTTGAATTACGATTTTGCTTATAAAAAGTGTTATTGTATTGTGGTATTTAATTAATATAAAAGAAGATACAGTTTAGAAAAAGTGCCGTATAAAATACGTCCTATAGCGTATATGTTCAACCTGAGGTCAGTTACTTCATATAATAATTAGTTGTCTTCAGTGTGGTATGTAAGGTATTACCGGATAGGGTCCGTTATAATTAAACTGACTAGAGCAAAGGGAGCTGTCCAAACTTAAGTTCTCTTAATTTTTGGTACAGCTGGAAGAAAGACTTAGACTAGACTAACCAAAAGAAGATGCTGTGTCAGATGACGATATAAAAAAATTAAAGCCCAGAATTATCGCTGAATAAGAGCATACTTATCGATCGCACATTGAAAGATTGTGTATTAGTCATTCAACAGTTTTGGACGACTTAAAACAGCCTACAAATCTTGACAAATGGGTGCCCCACGAACGAACGAATGAACGAAAAAAAGCCATCACGAAGTTTGTTCTACATTGTGAGTGATTGTTGAGGAATGCTACTCATCTTATCATTTATTTAAGCATTTCGAAAACTTCTTACAGGGTAAGGTCTTCGATAAACGAATGCATTTAGAGGTTTTATCAAGTATCAACCATCGGAATAAATAAACTTTTTCGATTAATAACGATTGAACGCTGAGAAAAGGATGTGGAGGTCTATTCCATATATTCTTATTAATACCGCCCAGCGATACTGAACGTACTCTGCTATATCGGTGCGTGAAACAAAACTCCTAGCATGTAACAATGAAGGCTGTCTCTTGAACGCCACTCTTCTTATGATCGCCTTTGTACATTTATTGTACAGCTTAAATACTCCATATTTGAAAACTATGCCTACAATATACCAAGTGTCAACCGTAAGCAGTTTTTGTTTTCACAACCTAACCTATCTTAACCATTTTCCTAAACTAACCTAACCTTACCAGGTCTGGCCACATACACAAAACATCTCGCGATTATCAAATTGTCACAAGAGTGATACGAGTAGAAAAATATTGTGGCATAAGCTAATTTCACATTAAACACGTGCCATCATTCGAAGCATCACCTGCATAATCCTTCTGATACAACATATTCCCATGCGTATACCTACATCATTAATCACCAATGACTCTCTCCATACCGGTAATCCAATCATCACCCCATAGTGGCGACCCATTCAATCTCCATAAAGAATTTAAATTTGAAAATCATAAACCGCAATTATTTCCTTACCAACCTAATATAAACGCACTGTAAATGTACTGCAATCGACGTTTGCAAAATACATTGAAATTAAAAATAACTTTTTGTTCGAGGACGTGCTGTAATAATACAACTCTATATCTGGAATAAAACAATATGCGGAATGTCGGTCGTTTCCAGAATAATGTGCTCCCACATGCGGTTTTGTGCGCCCGAATAATGGTGGAACTGGTGGGGAATGGACGCGTCAGACTTGTGTGTTATGACGTCTAATTACATTTTGAGGTATTACTGCACTACAGAAAATGTGATACGAATCGCAATTAAAATGACATATGTGAATATTATTTCCCAGCTGTAAACATTTTCATACTGGAACATATTTGATCAAACTCGAACGCATTTAATAATGTATATTTTAACTTTAAGAGTGTTTATTGCTAACCACGTATAGGTGTCGGGATTCTTTGATACTATTACTAGAGGTGTTTTGTATATAAAAATAAGTCATTATTCTTTATTATTTTTTAATGAAATCACATTTCGTCATGTAGTTTAGATTTTAGAACATAATTCTAAGATAATTGAAACAAATTAGATATACATATCACACATATAATATGCCTATAATTTTTTTTTTTGATTTTGACCTATTTAAGTAAGTTATTTTTTTAGAGACATCAAATTTCCGATTAGAAGTGAAATTTTTATATGAAACGAATCTCAAATACCTCTGAGAAAAACCCGCTAGATAGAATCAGGGCTTCCATTCTACTTTATCTAAAAATTCAACATTAATAAAATTCTATATTACTTTTTAATCAAATCATATTTTATTGTGTCCGGGTTTTATTTAAAGATATTTGAGATTACTTGTATAAAAATAATTTCACTAATAAAGTTATTATATATGGTAAAATCAGACCATAAATTAAAGGCTACTATGACGTTTTGGTATTGATATTTCAGTCTATCGGCAACAGAGCGGCAGAATATAAGAGAAGAGACGCCAAGATACAATCCATCATGATTTGAAAGATTTTGCAAGATCAAAACACATTCAGGTAAACATTAGCCTTATCAGATACCACATACGGGTGGAAGAAATCAGATCTCGTTAAAGATCACCGACACGATGGACCGACCTGGTTAAAACTTCGATGTAAAGATCATTCCTGGAAAGCACAAGATATGCCACGGACCGAAATAGCTGGCAAGGATTCGTCCACACTGTCATCCACAATAATTAGCTGCAGTTCTATGTATACGATTGCTTAGTGTACTAGACTGATAGTGCTTTATTACGTATAAGTGTTTTTTTGTAGATCGATAAATTTAAAAGTGGCTGGACGAGTGTGACGCACGAATAATGAGTAGGACCAACCACGGACGACAAAAATCAGCAAGCTCGAGATATGGTTTTAGTAAATATACGAGTTACCATAGATAAGGTAGCGTCATCTTTGAATATCAGTCATTGTTCTGCCAATCAAATTATCCACGACGAGCTTGCCTTCCATAAATATGTGTAAATAAATTGTATAACGTAAAATGTAAATAATTTTTGACTTGCCCTCGTATTTACAGATGTACTGAATTTATTGAAGTTAAATTGTACAAAGGTGCTATAACTAATAATATAAATAACTTTCCATAGATTCGGTTGCTGCGCGAGACGGTAATATTGCGGGCCGCGTTTGTATTGTTACATGCCGTCGGTACTCAACGTCTTTATGGCTGCTGGGAGTTGCACTCCAAGTACCGTTTTGTTGTTTCTAAATGACGAAAGTGGAGGCGATAGCCCTCCACAAGTTGTTAAATATTTTGAATGCAAAACTCAAACAGGAAAATAATAGCAAAAATATATTCACATAACCGCGACAAAAGCATTTCCACTGACATACATTATTAGATCAAGTCAAAGTTAACATTTATATATCAAAGTGAATGTGAGAGATTGAATAGAGTTGTCTGTATTCTCCGTACAATTCGATTCAATTGAACGAGACTGTTGAATGGCGCTGTCTACGGAATTATGTACTGTATTTAAACTCGCTGTTTAGTTACAGTTGATATTATATTGAAGCAGAAGTTAACAGACCGACTTCATTTGTTAATTGTTTAAATTAATGGCAAAATTTTCAAATATTTAAATAATAAGTTGAATAGGTACTTGACATGAAAAACAGAAACGGTACAATTTTTTTAAATTAATACGATCAAGCATTTTTTAATGTTTTCTGCAGGTTTCAAAGGATATATTTTTAATATTGTTACATTAAATATACTATTATAAAAGGAAAGTCTCCAAGAGAATATGCTTAAATACACATCGATTAAATTAGACGTTTTATTTTTAAAATATTTAGGCAATTAGAAAACTTAATTTTATACTTTTGAAAAAATCGCTTTATAAATAGTGTGCTATATAATTTGGTAACGTTTTTTTGTGCTCTTACGTTTACTTTGTATATTATTTTCCCTTTTAACAAACGTGCAGTTGTGGCATAAATAAACATATTATTCCATTTAAAATCACTCTGGTATTCCTAGTAATACTTTGATATATTTTCCACATTTTGTTAAATTTACATATTCTTATACTATTTTGAAAATAATATATATTTTTGGTTCGTTAATTTAATTTTTCAAAGTAGTTTTACTAAAACAGCTGTAAAAAATGTTTTAAAGTGGATTAATTGATTTCAGAGGATAAATAGTCGCTACAACGCATATGTGGAAAATCCATTTAGGTATGGGGTAATGAGGAATATATAAATTAGAAACAATGCTGAACATATCATAGAGTACAGGATTAAGAAAGAGTCGCTTTGGTAGTATAATCATGTTTTTTTTTAATTTAAAATTTTTAAATTTCGGTGGCTGAATGGCGAAAGGATCTATAGAGTTTATTTGATGTCTTTCTATTGCCGTATTATAAATATTAAAAAAAATATTTCCGTTTGAGGTCAAATATATTTATATAATAGCGCAATACTTTTTAATTTGTAATGAAAAACGATTGATTCCTTTATCACGCAACCACCGATTTGAAAATGCAAATTATAACAGTCATAATTTTTCATACAAATACACTGTCTTTCACTTAAGGAGGTGCTTTCAAAAGTAATTAATATTTACGCGTTTTTTACGAAAATGGGTTTTTATTATTCATTCATATCAGAAGTTATACATTAGGTTTTACTTTTTTTTTTAAATATTAGATAGAATTTAGTCATTAATGTAATACTAATAAATTGAGTATTATTTGCCATAATTAAGAAAATACAAGCATTATAAGAAAGACCGCGACCATTCAATTTATTTTCAGCGTGCCACAAAATTGTCTTAATATAGAAATTTCTTGCATATACGAAATATATTTTCTTATAACCTTGAAGATGGAGACTGCCTTGAATAAAATTGCAAAATGTTAAAAATTAATAGAGTTATAAATTATGTAATTCGCAGCACATGTGATTAATTTTCGGCGTTTTTAATACACTTTGTGTTAGTGAAAAAAAATTATTTTTAATAATATATTATATTTACTTAAGTGCTTTGAAGCTTCAGCTACTATTTATTAAAATCAAGTTTAATATCAAAAACATAATAATTAGATAGAAAGAATATTCAAGCTCCGATTCAATTAATTTATAAGTCTCCTAATTTAGAAATAATTTATCGACAAATTCTTAATTCATTTTCAGAAACTGCAAGGTAATGAATATTGGGATGAGTGGATAATTGTGATAATTTTGTCAAATATGCATAGTTGTGTGCAAAAAGAATGACAAAAATAAAGAATTTTCTTTGTCAAAATCACTTGGAAATGTATTTTGCATGAAACGACAAAATCACACATCTGATTATTATGAAGTGTATTAAAAATTCGTGGCAAAGTAATTATCTCGTTTTTTCACCGTTCGCATTGGTTGTGATTGATACTATAATGGCACGACCTGGCAATGTAACGATTTGGTATGAGTGATAAAAATATGTACTGCGTGAGTTTTGATGACATCAGAAATGGTTTCTGTCATCAGAATTCCTTAGAGGTCAAAACCCTCAACAATCGAGTGGACGAGGTGAACATTTTGTGAAAGAATAGAAAATTGTGTAATAGATATAAGAAATGAAAAAGTTTGTCTCATCTTGAAATCCGCTGTTGCCCCGCAAAGGTAGACGGAAAGACAGACATTACACTCTCTGTCCTGGTATAGCATTTTTACCTCAACCACTTTCATGCATTCAGCTTTTAATATAACTGTTCTCCAATATATCGTGTACCTGATCGTGTTACGGCTTTAGCGGACGCCTTGTTACCTTCAACACAGGTTTCGTTTATTATTAAATAAATTCTACAGCTTTTATATTTTTACAGTGTTTATCTTATTACAAGAAAAAAAACTTTTTTCTAAAATCAGTAAATGTTTTTCGATTGCTAAAATCGCTATAAAAATGTGACGTATTATATTTCAAAAACCGAGAATAATTAACACATAATACTAGTGATAAATTAATATGTTGGAAATAACGCAAGCTTTCAACAAATTCATCATGGAAAAGCTATTAAATGTTCATGTTTCAATGCCTTTTGAGGTTTGACCAATACTTTGTATGGATGGGTTACCGCGACACAGAATGTACCTGCACACCCGCAGATTGGTGGTAATAAAATCACAGCCTGATTTTACACGAGAGCTGCATCATTTTATTAGGTTTTTTGTCTCATTGTGTCGTAAAGATGAATAAATGTGAATGAGGCGAGAACTGCGTATCAGGACAGAAGAGTGTGGCGCTCTATCCTCTCTGCCTACCCCCGTGGGGAAACGGCGTTATGGTAAGTTAGTTAAGTTAAGTCCTTAAAACAATAAAAACACGAAAATTGAAATTTGTGTCATGACATGAGACATCCAGAAAAATCCCTGAAAAAAAATCAAGAAAAAGAGGCCCTGGAAGATGAACTGGCTAATGTTCGGGAAGTCCACAATCTAAGAGTTTAATTGTTGTAAACAAAGTAATCATCGCTAACGTCCGATAATCGAGCAAGCAATAGAAAAAGAGAAAATAACCAAAATATTTAATTAGATGTATTGCAAAATAATAAAAATTTAATTAATGAATTAGAAAAATATAGAGAAAAATCTAATTAATTATCGAAAAAATATTTAGTCGCTATCGGAATTCGAACCTGGACCTCTTCTAAGTTACTCTGCTTTGAAATTATAAACTCCATAATAAAAATGTTTTTTCATTTTGAAAAAAAGATGTAAAAGTATAAAAAGACATGATGACAAAAACAATTTAAATATAATATTAAGAAGTCTATTCAAGTACAATACTTCTCAAAATGCTTTGAGTAGAACCTGAACACATATAGTGTCACCATCTCTTAATTTCTTATAGAGTTAAGAGTTCAAGTCCCGGTGACTATATTTATTCGATAGATAATTTTTGTGTGTATATAACTAATGGTTTTATCAAATTTGATTTAATAATCCAGTAACTATAATATGTTCTAAAAAATCGTAGATTTACAAATAAAATGTTATTTTTTTATAAATAATTTGATAAAATACTTTGTTTAAATCACTATTTATTGATTATTGTACATTTTTCGATACCTATGGTATATTCTTCGGGAAACAATGTTTACTGAAATTAAAAATACAAGCATAGATAAAAACAAAGCAAAACTACAAAGTGGTGAACTAATATGAAAACAAATTTAAAAGGTGACTATTTCCAAAGAGGATTTGGTTATTCATAATATTTAGCTTGCTACGAGTATTAACAATTTTTCTTATTTATAATTTTGCTAATATTGAAGAAGTGTTATTATTTTTTTTTAAAGAGAACACATTATTATTGTAAAGATGTAGTTTTTTCAGAATATAGTTCTGTGATATTTTAATACGAATTCAATGCATCAATTAGAAGGATATACATACGGATAAAATCAATTTTTTCGAAAAATATTTTAGCTGCCTTAAATTTGTTGTCAATTTACTAGGCTGGCGTGATGTAATTGGTCAGCGCTTTTCTCCAGATAGGAAGGGTTTCTGGTTCAAAACTCCGGTGGCAGATCTTTATAATTGATGCATTTAATTTGTATTGTAAAATGATTTCATTAAAACTAATTTAATAATATCTACTTTAATTCACTTTTTCATTTTTTTCCTAATTATTGAAATTCCAGTAGACCGGTTAATAATGTGTGATTTTACATAAAAAGTGTAATTTTTTAAAGAAATATATTTTCTTTTCGCTTTCACCATTTGGGAAATTTCTTTTGTATTTTTCTTCGAGACTCAGTTCATTATTTCAGTAATAGATGTCTCCGTTCAGCTGTATTGTCCCCTTTGTTAAAGTTATATTTAACTAGAAAAAAGGTAATTTCTTGGCATTGGAGATTGAACAACTTTTTTTACCTGACTCGTAAATAGGTCGTCGATCAAAGCATTCATTTCCAGTATAATTCTGTAGTTAAATTAATTATTTAACTTGTTGCTAATTAAAGATCTCCATTTAGATTTAATTCAGAAAAAATGTGTAAATTGAACGATCTAACCATCCAATGGACATAATTAAGGAAGAGCATATCGGCAATAGAAGAGTCCTAGGCTCAAGTCCCCGTGGTTGCATTTTATTTTAAAGAAATTCTAAATTTTTACTGATAATCTAACTAATATTATTCAAATTTTAAACTAACAAAACAATTAAAAAATCTAATTATATATGAGCATAAAATTAGTGGAACCACCATCTTAAAAAGCATCCAAAGAATAAATTGTTAATTAATACTGGCTTATTACAAAGTTCACTAGGTTTAACTATTTACATTTGTATTAAAATTTTGTTGGTATGAATATATTATAACTTTAAGAATTATTGATATAAGAAAAATGTAATGTTAGTACTTAATTTAAATAACCAACACCCTGGTTAGTTAATTTCGCGCTCGGTTCGGATCGCCAAGTACTAATTTCGAGGTTAGCCGCTAGGATCGCATCCGTCGTTTCGAGTGACGGTCCAGCGTTAGCAGGTACATCTTTCACTTCGCCCCGCGGGCGACCGTTTGGCTGCTACCGCTATTCTGTGAATTCATATTAGATACGCCGAGGATGGAGCTCTATAAAGGATCCAGGCGCAGAGCCAACGCCCAGGAGTGGCGTATGGACGTAGCGCCATGGAAAATAATATATGTATAGTAAAAATTTATATTGTTGTAGGAAACGATAAAATTTCCCTTCTTTATATTTCCTTCTTTTATATAATTCTTGACTTCTTCACTACTTCAAATTACGTCTTCTTTCCATCACCTCTTGATAATTATTTATCATGGTCCATCTGGCAGATTCGTGAATTGACCACCGGTTGAAAGAGTGTTCTGACCAATTGCCAGGTACTCGGAAACGGCGGTGGATGCTGCTCCCAGGACACCAAAATGGAAGGATGCAAGAAGATGTTAATGATTTTTTAAGGCAGAAGGAAGAGGAATCACCCTGGGTCGACGTATTTTTGTGAAATATTATTATTGTCGTCGCCGCCTAATATGTAGCTCCGAAATTTAATTTTATATTTATTGATTTATTCAAAAGAATGAATAATTTTTGTAGTTTTCTGTTCCTTTTAAACTCTGAATAAAATTAAACGTAAAATTTGCTGACCCTCTTTTATGATGAAATATCATCTTCCATGTTCTACTGTTTTTTTAGTAGAGTTAAAATTCATAAGTTTAGTAAAGTCAAAATTCACTCTCTGTTCACTAGTAACAACTGGTCGGTGGAGAATAGTTCACCAGAACACACCTATGTATATAAATAAAGTATTGCAAAAATATAAATCAAAGCATTAAAATTCTGATATATATTTATTATTATATTATAAATATGTATTAGAAATGCGTGAAATGTGTTCAAACTAAGCTATGAAAATATGTCTAACTTGGTAGTCTACTGGAATGAAAGTCAAATCCCCGACCACTCGATCGATCATTAAGTGTGTTAACCATTAAACCAACAAGTACGTCAAGCTTTATATTATTATACGACAATTTGGCTTCAAAGTCGACCGGTACCATAGTACTTATATAATATTATTCCGTGGACAATGTCACCAAAGCGTAAAAAACCCATCGATGTAGTAAATGTTTACAAATTGTAAGAGTTCGTTTTGTCACGTAGATTATTACGCAATTTAGTGGAACTTTTTAAATAACGTGATTAAAAACATAGTTATTTATAAAGATTCATTTTAGACAGATCTGGATATAAAATAAATATATAAGTAGATTTATTTTATTATTTAGATTTGAATAGCAATCAGAGCATGACTTCAAATGAAAAAAAAGGAATCTTAATGGGTTTCGCTTCATATTTTCCTGCAAAATTAATATTATGATGTTAATAAATTTTATTTCCATTTACATATTTTGACAGCTGTTATATTTACTGAAGTAAGTATAATGTTGATGTATTTGTACGAAGAAACAATATTTACTTTTATTATATTTATGTTCAGTTTTCTCCATTTGCGTTTTGTGTATTTATTTATTCACTGTTATGATTATATTTATTTTGGTATCTAAAAATCTTTGCAATCTTTATGCATAAAAATGTAATATTAGAGCAGACTATATACTGAAAACGGGATCAAATAAATACGTCATACTAGTTTCACCGTGGTGACTACATATTTAATGACTACCCGTAAAACTTTATAAATTTACTTGCTACAAAATTGAAATTTATATCCGTTCACCTCCCGGTAGGTAGGTATGGAATTTATTTGAATTAGGTTCAATACGTACCTAAAAATTTTATTTGAAAAAATAATACATACTTTGTACCCGCCTATACAAAGTACAATGCTACGCAACACATGTACAAGAAATTAAAAATTAAAAACGTAATACAAAACATTCCTACATTCTTACATAGTACCTACCAATACAAATTACAATGCCAAGCAATTGTCTTCTATCACAAATTTAATGTTAAAAATAAACGATACAAGATTTCGTTTCTAAATTTCTTCGCAGTGAACTGTACGCGCAATACAATATTTATACTCAACTATGAGAGTAACAATTGCGTACCTCCCTTAATTTTTTTTCATGTGCATAGCATTACGCCTGGCCGGGGTTCAGTGCGTCGTAATATCTGTCAAAAAACACTTTTTTAATAAATCAACTGTGAGTGTTTTGGAGAGGGGGTGATGACCCTCGAGGGGCGGGAGAGAACGCGCTCCGCTCGATAGCTCGCTTCATCCTTGACCCCGCGCACCCCTCACCCATGACCCCGTATTACCCTTCGACTATTCAAGATTCCTCGCCAGTCTTCTATGCACGGAAATATTTATGGCCCATGTCCACGGATGAGAGTTTTATGAGATTTTCGTCTCGAGATAACTCTCGACTTTCGTAGTCCACCATCATCCACATGGATCTCTCGTGAACTCCCGCCTTGTTGACTAAGCTCTTTTACTCTTCTGGGTCTGAGCTCTGTTACCATACAAGTGTCTGTTACATTTTCCACTTGCTCGGTCCAGCGGATCTTCCTCTTTCGATTTGACTTACGATAACATATCTTCTTCTCGCGAGAATTCTTCTCATTGGTTTTAGATAAATGGTTGAGAAGGAGACATTCGTTCATCTTGCCGTCCGTATACTCAATATGTGACTCTAGCACCACATCTCAAAAGAATCAATCCGTCTCACTCTGTTGCCTTTAGATCTCACGATTTTCCACCATATTCAATGCGCAAGGTTTGGTTTTTTTTAATATACCGCGGTCTTTTCATATCTTGTCAAAACTGGACATAGATCTTTTCGCCTTGCGACATTTGATTTCTGTTTCGCAGCTACGGTTGTCAGTAATTATGGATCTGAGAAAATTAATTAATTATTTAATTACTAGTCCACCGTGTACGCATAAAGTTTCAAAAAGACGAGGACCGTAATTTGCATTCCGCCTCACTTCACGCTTGTTGTACATCAAATGTCAAGGTAAAGAATATTGGTTTAAAATAATTTAAAAAAAAAATCAGTTTTTCATAATATAACATATATGCTGTTTAAGAAAATAAAGGAAAAATGAATGATCAAATTTGGTCCATTAGTTGGTAGTGGTACTCGAAGAGAGTCTACATATTAATACGAGTATATATGTAACGTTAAGTATCAAAGTGTGATATCTCTATTTTTAGACAAAATGTGTTATGAGTGAAGTTTTATAGATTATAAAACTTCTGTTAAGGCTGTGATATCATAAAATTATAAATCCTTATGAATTTAAAGTATTTTGAATTGTAAAAAATGTTATGATTTCATAGACTTAACAAAAGTTTTATAATCTACAAAACTAAGCTCATAACTCATTTTGTCTAAAAATGGAGATGTCACACTTTGATACTTTACGTCACACAAACAACTTTAAAAAAATGATAAAATGTGGAGATTGAGGGGTGAGAATTGGTGAACGTTACGTATATATATATATATATGTAAAATGGTCACTTAAGTCAGCCTAAGACAGGTCGTAAGCCATGTAATTACCGCATACTTCCATATATTTTCCATTAAATATAATAAAAAATAGCTTCGTCTCTATGAGATATCTGATATTTGTTTGATTGTTTATAATTTAAAACCTTCTGTTTGTCTTTCTTCTTCTTCTCATTATGCTCTTTGTAAAACAGTCGTGGTCATTATAGTAATGATAACAGCACAACCAAAACTATTCCTGAAGTGAGTGGATAGTAGCATTACCCGATCTGTCTATCTAGTCGGAGATCTTTCATGGGTCTCTCAATTGCGACATTGTGCGACCTTGTGATATGTTACAAGTATTTTAGTATACGAATTATTGTGGAAGATAGACATTACTCTCGTGATGGCATCTCAAGAGAAATGGACTAACTCCTTTCTCCCCATTGTTGGCATGAGAGACAGAGAGAGAGAGGAAGAGGTCAGGAGGTCAAAAAGTGTGTTATGGCGAAAGTGCAGATAATTTTTTACTCGCCAGCAATTAGTTTTGTTTTAAATCTTTAAGAAAATGACCAGAAGATTAAAGTAAGTTTGGGAAAAGGTCGCACATGGGGTAATGGATGTATTAGGAAATGGTAAAGGTATGGTAGCAGACTAATTAATTAGCTTACTAATAATACATTATTAAGATAGTGGTCTTCCCATTACCATCTTTAGTATTCGTAAACGCCATTGTCCTGTGCATCTCCTATGCTGGGGATTCATCAGCAATATGTTTTATATCAATCTATTGTGATTTCTCTCATCTCATTTTTTGTCAAACTTAAGGTTTTTTCTGCCATCCCTGGGAAAGAAGACGAGGGAAACCAAGTATGAAAACTAGCAAAATAAAACTTTGTTGTTATTTAATTGCAATTTATCCGGACGGGCGAGAGGCTCAAGACTAGAAGGGATGGAGGCGTATTGTGCACTAAGTTTCAGACATATTAGATGACTTTGCTGCTCAACATGGAGTACAAGATAAAGAAGAAGATTTAATAGGTTTTTTGTTCTAGAAATAGTATTATTTATGATTAATGTACACAATTATGTACACGTTATATAAAATTGTGACAGTACCTACCATCATTTATAGATCGTCAACTAATGCGCGCTACCACTATAAAAGGTACTGGCTGCATGTGCCGCGCAGCTTCCGTCAGCCACCGCGAACTCTGGGCTGCCACGCTGCAGTGGATTAACTGTTTATATCGACGTCAACCCCAGCGCTAATAACTCTAACTACGTAAATGCACAACTAGCACAGACTCTGATATTATCGTATATTTGCATACTAATTGGAAGTGCAATGGTAAATAACGTTTTACTTTGATCATATTTGTTGTCTGCTTACTTCAATGCGATACATTCCCAAAGTACACATCGTGATATATCTGAGTTGGAGAGTAAGGTTGGGATTGCACGCAGCAGTATTCTTATAAACGGTTTTTAATTTTCACGCATTTTATTGTGAAATTGCAATTTCAGAACTGTGACATTGAATCAATTAGAAACATATACAGTAAAAAAAAATTGGTTACCACTAGGATATGAACCCGGGGAAATTCATTACCATTTCACATATTTGTGTTATTTATTAATTTAATTTCTTGTAATTTATCTGATACGCGTCCATTATTTAATATCCAACACATACGTCATATTAAGTAATCAAATATTCCTCCATAAGCCTATAAATTGGGTTCATAATTAAATTAAAATTCATTCTGTAAATACTCCGAACCTATCCAGTGAATAATGATATTAATTGAATTTCTCTATACATTTCAAGTAATTCGTATTTATCGTCGAATTTAAAAAACTGATTAAAATTTTTGTTTGATTAATTAAATATTGATTGATAAAACTCACTATCACGCCAGACAAGCTTTACAATTATTATGTTTAATTTAATTTTCATAAAAGCTTCATTAGACAACATTGAGTTTCCAAAAAAAAAAAAAACTATTAGTGCTGCTGTCTCGCAAGCAATGACGCAAGGCGACAGACATGTTATAATATAATATAAAATTCGAAAAGCTAGACTATAAAAACGTACGCTAAAAACTGTATATATAGGAAGTAAAATACGAGTTTAAGTTTAAATAATAATAAATATTTATTGATAAATCAATACTCGATACCTATGGAATCTTCTTCGGGAAACAATGTATACTAAAATTAAAAATGCAAACATAAATAAAAACAAAACTATAATATTTTAATATTCATTTATTTATTTAATTCTTAACATAGTGCATACATAAGCACTCCTATATATGCTCTAATATAAGCAAGATTGAAGTATTTTATTTTACTAAAATTTATATTTTACAAATTTTGTCAGTTTCATTTTAAATCTATTCAATTTTTCCTTCTTTCTTATGTTTTTTGGCATTTTATTAAAAAATTTCATCAAACTATACATCATCGATTTTTGAGATTTGGCCTTCTTCCTGAACGGCATCTTGTACGATGCTCGTGCTGATGTTGATTTGCATCAATTTTTCGTGTAAATTCCGCTGATATTTTCTTTTTGAGAATTTTATAAATAAGTACCATTATATTAAAATATATTTTCTGCTTAAAGGTCATCATATTCAGATCTTTCATACAGATATATGTGGCCATAATGTAATTTTGCTAATATAGAAATAAAATATAAGTATTTATGGAATATGTTTATTTATGAAGAAAGTTATTTGATTGACTCACTTAAATATAAATTGTAGTAAGAAATGAAAGCAACAGAAATGCGATCTTTATTAAGTGTCATTATAGGTCAAAAGACAGTAAAATATGTTTTAAATAAAATATAATTTAAAAATTTAAGGGTGTGTTCAGCGTAATATACAGTGTGGTTCAAAAAAAGTGGAAATATTTCGTAAAATGTGATATAATTACATCAAAATTAGTACTATATCAACAATAGCCTAAATAGTTTACTAATTTACTAACCTATTTACGTTTTATTTCGACCATTTCTGGTAGCCATATTTGATTATTAATTTTCCCATTGTTTATATTTGTTTTTTTTAAAGAGATTTAAAAGCCTGGAGTATAGCTAGACATTACAGCATAACTGGACATTACAGCAGGACGCAGCTCCATTTCACACAGCCAGAAATATAATCAAGTTTCTTCGTCGTGAGAATGTCAATTTTCATGTGGCCGAACAGCTCAGATTTAAACTCAGTAGATTATGCAGTATAGGATATTTTGATGATTTTTGATTAGCTAAATATTGTGGAAAAAAAATACATTAAGAATTATAATTAATTATATCGTGTTTTGAAATAACTCATGTGTTACGAGATCTTCTTTTTTTGGGCCACTATGTATAATGCACCAATTTAATAATGAAATCAAGATTTACTTGGATGGTTCTGTTTATGAAGTAGCCGACAAGAGATCATGGTTCTGATCCAATATTCTGAGGAAAGATACGTCATAGGTCTAGCGAACTGATCCACCAATCAATCAATTTAAAGATCAGTATCACTCAGATCAATAAATAATGAAACTAAGCGCGCCCAAATTTCCTCCCCGTCCATCTTTGTGTATTATATCGATAATGGAGCATTTTAGATGAATTTGTATATTTTTTCATTATTGTGAAGTTAGTTTTTTGGGAACATAGTTCTGTGCTATTTTATACAAATTAAATTATGGTATACGTAAATGTAACGCATTTCCGGATAGGAGATCCTGATTTGAATCCCGGTAGCAACCAAAATATTTTTTCTATAAAATTTATTTGAATTCATACATTTAATTCGTATTAAATTATTATGTTACAACATCGTCATCATTATTTTCAGCCATTTAATTTCCGATGTTGGACGAAGGCCTCCCCTAGTGTCCTCCACTCATTGCTATTCACAGCCACGTATTTCGGCGGGTTTAGGGGTGGTCTGTCGGCCTCTTGTATTCATCCAACTAGTGTCCGTCATCCGAACTGTGTTGTCTGCCAGTTACCTTTTCAATTATAACATCTTCTCTTGCCCGTTTTTTTATCCACATGCGACTTTCTAGTTTATAGATCTCTCTATTGTTGAGAGTCCATGTTTCACAGCCATATGTGAATTCGGAAGTGTGCATTAATTGAATAATTTTAGTTTTAAACACAGCGGGAGATCATTTTTGAAAATCATATTTATAAAACGTCTAAATGCACCCCAGTCCAGCATTATTCTGCGAATAATTTCTTCGGATATGCCTTCTTCTATAGATTTTCTTATTAAAATTATGCGCTTTTGGTTTAGAGTGGATTTGCAATATTTAATATTAATTTAATTTACTCAGTATGATGTTTTATAATAAACGAGACAGAGACATTGGGTCCGATATGGTACTGAAATAAAATTTCATCTTTCAGTAAACAGACGAAATCCTGAAGCTTAACGAAATCATTTTGTCAAAATTCTTCTTTTGTATTGCTAGCCAAGTGACTGCCGAATACAGGGTGGGAAATTTAATATCCAGTCAGAACCATTTGAAGGCAGCGAGGGGGAGGGGAATAATTAATCATTCTTATATGGAACGCGGACAGGCCAAAACTTTTTGAGTCAAGTAAGCAACAAAAGAATAAAATATTTATGATAAAGTTATGTTTTTGAATATACGCCCAAATGGAACCTTGGCTAGTAAATGTCGATGAAATACTACCAGTACTTGAACAGTATAGCAGATTCTATTTAAAAATCAACAACATGTTCACCCAGTTACGAAGTCCAAATAAAGATTAGAAAAAATTAAAAGAAAATTTCTTAAATCTCTGACATATCGCCAAGATCTGAGCGATTCGCTTGACGCACACAATCATTATTTTATTTAGTAAAACACATTCTTATTGTGAAGTTGTAATTATTCAGAACATAGGTCTGTGGTATTTTAAATTCTAATTAAATGTATTAATTAGAAAGATATACTATAAAATCAATTATATCGAAAAATATTATTGTTGCGCTACTGGGATTCGAACCTGGATCTTTTTTCCAATCCGGGGAAGGTGCATTACCAACTCTACTACAGTGACAGTATTTTTGACGACAACTTTTCGAACTTGTATGTTACACTTTTTCAAATGAATACATCTATCGTTCCATTATTTGAAAGCCATCTACATTGTTTTTACGGTATCTCAAATACCTTTGAGTAAACCGATAGCAGAGGCCAGAATTTTTATTCAAATTTTAGACACATTGATACAATCTATATATTATTAAGGAGATCACATACTTATTGTGAAGTTGTAATTATTCAGAACATGTAATATTTTAAATACTAAAAGAACAATATTTTTTGATAAAATTAGTTTTAAGTGCATATTTTTATGATTAATATATTTAATCATTATTTTATTCGCAACGGCTCTAAAAGTAATAGTTAAACTATGGAATTTCTGAACCTTAATTGTTCAGCCAGGGTATCGTCTACTATAACTTCTGCTGCTATCAATTTTGCATGGCTAAAATATTGCGTGCTTCGTTATTTTTTTATTTTAAGGATTTCTTTGTCCTTTTACATTTAAATAGTCATAAGTCCCAACATTAAAAAGTAAGATATATAAAAAAACTGACGTGATCTAAACCAGCGGTCGCCTAACTTTAGTAAACACGGACCGCTAAATTCATAATTTTAAATCAAGCGAACCACTAAAGGATTTTTTAAAGAGTTAAATATATTTAGAAAAAAGTGATCGAAGAACACATAAAATGCATCTAGTCAATACAATAAAGCTACTAATTGTAACCAAATTATAAAAGCTTCATTAATAAAACAAAAATTTTAAAAACAAAACAATTAAAATACGATACTTTTGAAATTAACGAAATTAACTCTGTGGTTAAAATTCATCGTGTTTATGTGTTAACTTTGTTTTGTTATCACATATTGGGTTTATTGGTTAGTATTGATATTCTGAGAAGAAAATGGTATTTTTAGAAACCGGTAGATGTATTTAAACTCAATAAGTGGTTAATAAAACAAAGTTAACAAATAAAAATTATATTAACATATAATATTAAACTTTTAACATTATACATTTCTTGTGTGATAAATGTTCCGACTTGCTTGCAATAAGATTATGAAAATTTGGCTCCAATGACGTTACTGCAGATAGAGAACTGCATTTATTTCAAGCCGAGATCGGTACCGTGTTTTGAGTGCTGTGACAGATAAAAAGGAATTTTCGCATAAATAAGTTATGGAGAATTGAATCAGAATTTTTATCGTCTTTTCACTAAGCAAAGGGTATTCATTTTTTACGGAAAGCCAAAACTGAGGTCTTGATAATGATGAAGGAAATTTAGCTTTGTCGATACGTCGATAAGGTTTTTTTTCAGATTCATGCTTAAATGACTATCTTGAATGTTTGCTGTAAACGAATCTATTATCCACATATTACCATGGATTGAATTGAAAAATGCAAATAATGTTCACGTTTCTTTGCGGACCAACGAATTTTTTTGCGAATCACCACTTAGGCGACCGCTGACCTAAACCATGCCCATAGTTCAGCCGAAAGTGTTTTCTGATATCGTTTCCCGATTTGTCAAAGAATTTCTGTTGTATAATTTTAGTTTTCGCCCAAAAAAAATAGTTAAATAAGAAAATTAAATGAATTAATTATACCTAAATTACATATTATCACCTAAATAGATGCGCCATAGTTTCGAGAACTCTGTAAAAATTTAAGTTATTTAATATAATTGTCTGTAGCTTGAAAATCGGTAAAACAGGAGTAATCTTTATTTTTCACTGATACCAGTGTTCAGCGATTGACTGCGTTTCTTACATCATGATTTCATTTAATCACATATTTAAATAAAAGTATTTATTTATATTATCTACCCCAGAATGATTAAAAACGAGTTTGTTTATTATAATGTATCTTGATGTAGCGAATGTGTGGCGCGCGCATGTTAGCAAGAATAGTAGCGTGGATGGGATAAAAGAGCGCTCTCTCTCACACCGGAATCGTAGATCAGAACACATGTAATATATTATATAATATATTGTACTTGTAATTGTCAGATACGTAATAAAGTGTACCTATTTTTGTAACATCGAGTTATCTTGACTACCTGAATCCCCGCACAAGAAGTACAAGAAGACATCATTCTTTGCAGCCGTAATAGTCGATGCAAGGATATAACATTTATTTTACAACTATGTTTACTATGTATGATAATGTTGGGAATTATATCGAAAGGAAATAAATTGAATAGTGCTTTAAATGCAATTATTGTCGAAAGGGATTTGTTACATGAAAAAAGACTGGCGGTTATAGAGTTCTAGTGCCAACACTATTGGAAGTGAAGCTTGAACTTGACAAAAAAAGGACGAAAGTAGACTAAATATGGTTGTTTAAGCACGTGTGTGAAAATCAATGTATGATAAAGTTGTTAAAAAAACAATTTAAGAGCGAGTGTAGAGCTTTTTGTAGTGCAGTTAAAAGAATTGAAAACGGTTTGGTCACACGGGATGTATGAGTGAGATATGACTTAATACGAATTAAATGTGTTAACTAGAAAGATATACAGAAAAATCAATTTTATCTAAAAAATATTAATATAAACTTTACAATATTAATACTTTCTCATTAAAAAAAGATATAATTTCAATTATTCAAAATTACACTGACTCTCCTACAGAATTTTCGTATACAAGAGTGAGTTCTCTTATTAAAAGACAGAAAATTCATGTAATGAGAACATTATTATCTTTCCATCTATCAGTCTACAATACAAATATAACATTGTGTCTTGAAAATCTTGAACTTTTTTATTGTTGTTCAAATAAAATAAATAAATAAAAAGAATATTTTTGTGATATTGTTAGGCGTGCAGCGGTAGATTGTATCATACAGGCTGATCGCCGCAGGTGTGTATCTACTTATATGTAAACTATATTCATTTTAAATCTCGTTAAGGCAGATGAAATTGCCTTTCTGAAACTATCGTAGAAAATGTAATTTTAAAGGTTGGAAAAAAGGTTCAGGGGTTCGCTAATTTACAGGGCCCGCATTCGTAAATCTCCACAGACTATGGGACTAAATCATACGTTTACGGGCGGTGGGCGAATCCAGTGTAAAATTTACATATTTAGTGTAAAACATTGTTGTTTTACCTTATTCCTAATGGTAGGCTTTTATGCAGTAATTTTTTGTGAAAATATGTAACTTTTAATTATAAATACCCCTTGCCCTGATAAACCTTCCCATCTCCGTGTCCTCTACCAACAAATAAGATCAAAGGTCTCAAACAAACAATTCATTTTATTATGTTATAAATATTATTTTTTTTTAAATTCACACGCATGACAATTTCCGTTCAATAAATCTATATTTACAGCGGTTTTTTGTTTAATTCTTGAGTATCAAGAATTAAACGAAAAACGTTAAAAAATTAAGTATCAAGAATTAATCGAATTAAAACAGTTTTTAATGAATTTTTTTAAATGTCAAATGTTGCTAATCAATTTGCCCGTTCCTAAGTGTCCATGTATAGTTGCTTTTTAAACTTTAATTTAAGATATGTTTAAGACATATAATTTAGGATAATGAAGTGACATATCTTACATATTCTTAAAATGATTTAAATACGTAATCCACGTTCCGGTGATGACGCGTCACTTGTGAACCACCTTTCAATAGATAATCGCGACTCCGCATGATGACATGAAGGTTTTTATCGGTAACACGTAAATAAAGCGGTTTGTTTCTTGGATGAATACACGGAGTGAAAATAAAACTGGCAGCTGACAGGATTCGAATCTACATTCCCAGAAGGAATCTGATATTTAATCAGCCGATATAATCCGCTCAGCCACGGATGGATATGCAATATGTGAGAATATTAATATAATAGTTATATATAAAAAAAAAATAGTACGAGTGCTGTTCGGAAAGTAGTACCTAGTAGTGTTTAAAAATAAGTAACAAATATTTTTTAACAAAACTTTTTATCTGTTAACAACAAATCTTAACTACTTAGTCAGCATGCAAATTTAAGCATTTGTCATAACGTGACGAGTTTTTGTCTTCCAGCTTCATATTCCTCTACCGCCAGTCCACTGAGAAAAGTATTCACCTCTTTTTTCAGTTCTTCATCACTTTGAAATTTCTTTCCTCCAAGGAAGTAAAGATGTATTTAGTTTTGTAAAGAGATGAAAATCTGAAGGAGCCAGTGGGAGCCAGCCAGGGTTGTAAGGTGGATGGTTGAAAATTTCCCACTTGATTGTTGCCAACGTTGTTGCGTTTTCCCAGCAGTACGAGGACTGTCATTGTCGTGGAGGACAATGACATCGCTAGATAACAGACCTCGTGGTCGATTTTAAATTGCCCGGCATAATTTATTCAATATATCACAATATGAATTGACGGTGAATATCACATGGTTGCACATAAGAAACCTGACCACAGCCCTAACTTCACAAGTGGCGGAATTTTCATTTTTTTTTAAACATTTTTAACACTCACAGAAACAATAAAAATAATATCAGCATTACAAAATTTCCCACATAGTGAGCAGACAGTCAACTGAAGTCGTTTCACGTTGAGCGGCGACGGCTACTCGCGTCACTAGCGCTCCGCACGGCGCGAACGGGGACTACTTTCCGAACGGCCCTTGTAAGTTTGTATAAAATACATCTCATTACTGAACAGTCTATCTCGTAACCTACCTCTCTCTCAAGGATACACTGAACGGCGTGAGGCAATTATTAGTACCCGTCAGTACATAGCTCAATTGCAGCCAGTTTCAAAGTGCTTTATCACACCGAGGCTCTTTGGCACTATATCGACTTTGGGCGTGCTACACGTTTTTGTTTTTCGAACTATACTCTCCTCATCAACCCGTTACACGTGACCAAAAATTTGCTAAGATCATCTCATTTATAAGCATCAAGAGAAATAAAAATATATATTTTGTATTTATTGTTAATGTGTTTAGTTTGTAGAACTTAAAATTAAGAAATTTTAATTTAAATAGAAATTTAAAAAATCTAATTTTAATAAATATTATTATTGAGTTGAGCAAAATAACAAAACTTAAATAATAATAATTTAATAAAATAATATTTTAGTTTTAAACCACTTTATTATGCACACATACTAAAGTCAAATAGTTTCAGTTGGACCCAACCTTCTTCGGGACAATGTAGTATATAGACTAACCTAAATACAGATATTTAAATATGAGGTAAAGAAGAAAGAGAGCAACAGTTTATTAGAGTGGGACAGAGTATCTAATAGGGGGTGAAAGAGAAGAGTATGGATTACATGGGGACAACTTTAATATTGAATAGTTTTATTTGGTGATTTAGCGTCTGGCTATGATTATTGAGTGATTTATTCATTTCTAATCCTTCTAAATTGTTCCTATTCCATACCTATTCCATTTTTATATAACACTTGTGCCTCTATATTTTAATAATAATAAATCGTTTAAAACTTAAACATTATTATATATAATCAAAATTAAATAATAATGTTTATTAAAACGTTAAAAAAATAAGAATACATTAATTTTCCACTTAATAATTTACTTTTGAAAAAGCATATATTGTATTTTATAACATTAATATGTTTCTCCTAGATTAAAACGGCCCAAGCTAATGCACAGCAGCTGGCATAAGTTAATCCTAGTATTATAATTTTCGCTAAATGTTTATTCACTGTGCACGCGAACTGATCATAGCTGCCACACCAGGCTTAGACGGAGGATTACTTAATAATATTGTTTTATTTATTATTCTTAAAATAATTCATAAATACACTCCAATATAAACAAACAAAATATTAACTAACATAACACGTATTTAAGTTTTATTTTAATTTTAGACGTTTATTCCTCCTTTTTTATTTCCTTTGGTAGGTTCTTCCTGATTGACAATCTTATTCAATATCTTCCTCTGAAATCACGCTCGCGCTCGTCTTGAATTGAAACAATGTTTCCAAACAAATATGTTTCCAGTGAGAATTAAAAAAATAAATAGCATAACATAAAAATGTATAATCCAATTGAGTTTTTTCAGTGAACCAATTATTTCTTCTTAATATTATTCTAATAATTTTATTTAGAAGTATGTATTAAAAATAATTACATTTCTTCTTCGCTAGCCGAGAAGACTGCAGTATTTTATACAAGAAGCAATAAAATCTGCAGTTGAATATAATTTTATATTTTTTAAGAACATATTGTGTTGTAAATTTGTTTTTCAAAACATAAAGATGTTTTTTAGAAATTTATTTTTCGAATTGACAACACTTTTTCCAACGACAGCCAATTTTATAGCTGATATATGACTTGAACTCAGTTTGGTTTGTCATTTTACTATGAATAGACTTTCGCCAGAACACCGCTTACAAATTGTTAAAATTTATTTCGAAAATCGTGGTTCAGTTCGCGAAACTAACCGTGCGCTACGTCCATTTTACGGTCGACATAATTCTCCATCTGAGCAAGTAATTCGAATAACCATGAATTGTTTTTGCACCACGCATACTCTAATTTATAATACGCATCCGCAAAGATGTTGTACAGTGCGCACCAAAGAAGCTGTTGTTGCAGTGGAGTGTAGTATTGAGAAAGATCCGAATGAGTCAATTCGCCATCGTGCACAGCAATAGATCCATGATTAATGACTTTTTGTTCCCCAATTCAATTCTATTAATATGGAAGAGCTCTGGTTTCACACAGCGTGTGCAATAATCAACTTATTGAAGGAAAAATTTGAAGAGTGTATAATTTTGCGTAATGGACCTTTGAATTGGCCTCCAGGGTCGTGTGATTAACACCTTTGGATTATTTTCTGTAGGGATACATGAAGTCTACGCCGATAAACCAGAGACGAAATATGACTTGGAAGCCAACATTTGCCATGTTATTGCCAATATACGTCCCCAGCTGCTCAAAAAAGTGGTCGAAAATTGGACTTCCAGATTGCACTTTATTCGAGCCAGCACCGGCTCTCATATATGCGAATTCATATTTAAACACTAATGGCATAAAAGAGTATTTCCAATAAAGTTATTACTATAGCCATTACCATTATTTTGAAGTATTTTATTTTATTTTAAAGTTCTATACCTCTAAAAAAACACCCTTTAGTTCTGTGATATTTTTTAAAACAAATTAAATGTTTCAATTAGAAAGATATACAGATAAACCAATATATAGAAAAAATATTTTTGTTGCCCCCCGGACATGAACCAGAAATCCTTCCTATCCGGGGAAATGCGCTCGTTTCTTATTACACCACAGCGCTATAGTACTATAACGAAAATTTTTCGAACTTGGGTGGCAACAAGAATATTTTTTAATTAAAATAATAAAATAAATTTTATCTGTATATCTTTCTAATTAATAAATTTAATTTGTATTAAAACTATTTTATATGAATCTTCTAATCCTTCCCCAAAAAGTGAGATTTTTTTGTAATCTTTTTAGTCATGTATTTTGTATTTTGCTAAAAAGTTCGTCTAGAATCCATTATGACTCCTAAATATTTAATTTCGGCCTTTTTCAGCCGAATTGTTATATTATTTATGGGATAGTTTAATTAATTCACTGTATATATAATTTCATAATTTTCTCCTGCGACGTATTATGTTAGTGCTATATCTGGCAATAATCTTGCTATGTATTTTGCAATGTTTTTCTATCTTTAGTATGTATATAAATAATTAAAAAGGATAGGTCTAAGAACTGACCCTTTTAGTACTCCTAATGAAATAAGGAGAGACTTAGATATTAAGTCACTTACTTTAGTAGTTTGGTATTTGTTACTTAGTATTTCTTAAACCGTTTCAAATGAGTTCGCTTTATTCCAAGTTTTTATTATTATATCTCGATGTCGATGTTTTCAAGAACTCTTTTAAAGTTCAGGAAACTTTAAGCAGAATTAAATTTATAATCTTCCAAGATAAGATTTCATACGACTGATTATTTTTTTAAAAAACATTCACTAAAGTTTTGTACTTCTACATTTTCGTAACGCTCCAGGTAGCGTTTGGTTATATCAATTCCTGTAATAACTTGTTAAATAAAAATCTTTAACAAATCACTTTATTTGCTTATGAAATCAAATATAAAAAAAACAGTAGTTTGCCTAAATCTGTGCCACTGTTTTTAGTTCTCCTTCGACCTTTGTTATGTAAGAATGGCAGTCTCTATCATCTTTAGGTATAGTAATGACAATATAATTTTATGTATTTTTTGTCGCAATCTGTGCAATATACCACTTTTTTATAGAGAGAATAAAGAACATCGCCGTTGCATGAAAATAGTAACTTTTCGGAACTCTAACAACTTAATCGAAACTTACTATTCTGTCAATTGCTTTAAATCAAAACTTCTCCACTCGGTTCCTTGTTATTTATACACCCTAATTTTTTATCTATATACCTAAATAAATAATTAAACACATTTAAATAACTTTGGTCTGGTGTGTTATTCCTAGAATTAAATGTATACTTACCCAGAATTAAATGTTCAGCTAATAGGTCAGATATCGGATTTAAAAAAAAAATATATATATATATATATATGTGTTCTTGTAATTAATTGTCGTTGAAAAATATTGTAAATAATTGTAGATTGTAATAATTATGTGTTTATGTATAGAAATAAATAAAATAATCAAATATAAATACATTTACTCTACATTTGTGTTAATATTTTCTAACTATTATTGAAAATATATATACTTTATATCTGAAACCTACAGAAGCAAAAACAATTATTTTATAACCCGATTCCGTGAAAGTAATATAAACGAAAATACTTGAATTTGTATTGATGCAAGGACGGGAATAGCACTGAAAATTAGAGAATTTTCCGATATTAACCAATATTCGTCCACGGATCGTTAAACGTCCGCAGTGAAATTGACGACGGGGTAATTTGAGATAAAATGCAAATTTAATTATAAATTGTCATGTAAATGTACAATCAATGTCAGGGTTGGTAAGCCCACCCTTAATTATTATTAGTAATATAAAATGATAATTGAAACGAAGTATTTTGTTATAAGTAATAAGTTTCTGCAAGTGACAGGGAATAAACGCTGATGCAATGCAGCAGAAATACAAAATAAAGGACTACAAAAATGATCAAGCTAGGATTGTTTAGTAAAGAAAAATAACAACTGTAGTTAACGAAGAAAACAATTTTAATATCAAGTCACAACGTGTTTATTTACTTTGAAAAAAAAAACATTTTGAGTTTATTAAAAATCAAAGATAAAGCCAATGTACATTTCATTTAAAATAGAATATTTATTTACGTACTGTTATTGAATATATAAAATAAATACACGTTCGTTTTTGCTATATATATATAAATAATATATAAAATAAATTATCTTTATTTTCACGTTAAGCAGTCGCCACTATAAAATATTAATAGATGTTATTTTTTTGTATCGCTTGAATATTCATTTCAAATTCCATAAAATTGTAGTGTCCGTTCAATCCTTAATGGGAACAGAAAAATGTCGCTTTAAATTATTCTACTCTTACCGAACTGCCCCGTGCCACGTGCGACGTGCCAACTGGAGGAATATTAATCAACTCGCAATTGATCATCCTCATAATAAATGGCACATCTAGTACAATTAAAAAAAACTGGAAAAATAATGAATAAAATTTATTTAAAAAAATGATAAAACTGTATATTTATGTATACGTTTGTAACGCTGTTCAATAATTTTTAACTAGAGACTTTAATATTTTTGTGTATACGGCTATGAAATAACTTTTCCAATTTATAAGATATATCACAAGGTAAATACATATAGAGAAAATATTATTTGAACAAGGTATCTACGCACTTGTGTATTACTGTACCATTGTTGCCGTTCATTCTCTTCAATTGTCAATTCAAAACATAGCTTTTATTTTCATTTTTCACAGTCGTAAACCTCTTAATAATCTATATGTCAAAAATAACTAAGTGAATATAATTCTAAATATATGTATTTGCACAAAACTAGTAAAACGTAACATGTGAAGGATAAATATTAGTTTCCATATTATTTTTAATGAAAACACGTTTTTTTTGTGAAGTTGTAATTTAAGAACATAGCTCTGCGGTATTTTTAATACAAATTAAATTTAAAACAAATCAATTCTAAAGATGTACAGTATGTACGTAAAAAAAGACTTCTGAATACAAAATCAAAACGAAAGAAAACGAAATTGGTTGATGAAGCGAAATAGTTAAACATTTCCTAGAGTAGGTAAAGGTTAAGGTTCGAATTCCGGTAGCAACCAAATATTTTTTTTGAAAGTTAGATTTATTTGTTTACCAGTTGATTCATTAATTATAATCTCCGGAACAGTTCACTGGAAGCTGTCCCGAGGATCTTGGAGTTGCTTATTTATACCAGGGAAGTATAACGATTGTGTGCCTAGAATCTGAACATACTCATGAATCATTCAAAGACCTAGCCTGCATTGTATCCTTTTCACATTTACAAGAGGCCACAAAAACTTATCTGTACCGAGACACGACATTTTCTGGGCGAAGTCTTCATTGTATTCTACATAGATTTGTTTTGGACATTTGGAAGTTTATATAGGCAGTCAATAATAATTATTTATTTCACCCAGAACGCCCTTTGCTGTTTTATGCTAAAACATCTTGTTTACCCTTTTAGGGCTGTCTGTTGTCGCATTCGAGTCAGTTTTCAGAAATACTTAACCCAAAATAACATTTGAGCAAGTTTCAATACACTTGCAAGCGATGACTCGAATCCAGAGACAAAATTGCTAACCTGGGATTTGATGTTGATTCCCGAGATTAAAAAATGTTATTTTCTATTTATAACTTCATTTAAAAAAAAGTACAGCACGAACAAATACAACTTTGAATCATTGAACAAATAATAACACAAGACTTACAACTATTAATTTAAATGTGAAACAATTATGGTATTATAAACACAGATCAGTAAATTAATGGACATGAAATAAAGTGTACATGTAGGAGAGGGGGCTTAGAGTATTAGTTGTGGGATAAGGGGCATTCTACATACATTCTTTGTGGAAACATAAATCCGATAGTTTGTGACACATTTATGCAACAGTAAAAGTATTTATTGATTTATTAAAATAAAATCTTTGTGTAAACTAGACATGTTTTTTGCATTAATACATATTATACTGTTAGCGTTTAAATTGTTGTTCTAAACGAGTCATATTTAAAAAAAAAATCATGTGGCTATTAGATTGCGTAAGTGGTACCAAAATGAAAATATTGTCTACATATTTAGTGGTCTGTGATTATGAATAATACACCCAAAACAATAGTAAAGCATTTAGTGTTTTATCATTTATTTTACTATTCTGCTTCTGCCGCGTGGCACATGCAGCCAGTGTCTTGTGTAGCTACGACTATGTACGCTATAGTTGACGATTATAAGAGGCGGAAGATGTTCGCCACAGTTTGATATAATTGTTAGGTGATTTCTTGGGTACATAATATAAGGTACCCATTGATAATGAATAATTATTTATAAACGTAACACTATTTCTAAATGAAATTAAACACCTATTAAATCTTTTTCTTTATCTTGCGCTTAATGCAGTGCATCGTGGTCTCCTGATCTGTTTGGAATACCGTGTATAATACGTCTCAATTTTTAATTCTTCCCAATCTTGAGCCATTTTTATTACAGCGAGAGAAGTGCACCATGTTAATTTTTTTATTTATCTATCAATTTTGCAGGAGATCATCTTTATGCTCTCTACTCCTTAAGTCTTATTTGAAAATATGCAAGAATCCTTGTCCAACATGTTACAGTAATCACAAATTTTCAGAGAATAGAGACATATAAGCGCCTTGCGCCTATCACTACATTTCAAATGCATTCAGCATGCTAATTTTTGTACCCCAAAATGAATCCAAAACATTAATTACGATTGATGCAGGATCCTGGAAACTAATCCCGGGATTCATAAATTTTATAAATTGAGCAAGGCCCGGGATCCTAAAATTCGATTCCATACTCGTAATTATCTTCAAAATATTAAATTACCATCGCACCGTTTCTCCGCGGTAGTCAGTAGAGAGGACAGAAGGCCATACTTTTCATGACCATAACCAAACCACTCACATGACTCTTTTTTAGTCCAAAATTTAGAAATTAAGAATATTTACCCAGCTCATTCCGCGGCCAGCTTGCGTTAGACAAGGTTAACTTTGGTTAAATCATGTTGAGTTGAGTTGGATTACGTTGAGGACAAAGTGTGCACGAATATTGATAAGACCGAGGAGATGACCAACCAGGAAAATTTTCTACCGATTAAAGTTGGAACAAAAAAAATTCTTGACGAATATATATTATATAAGTCACGTTTAGCAGTTACGACCTGTTCCTATGGATGAGATTTTTATTCTGAGACAATTTCTGAGAAAAAGATTATTAAATTAACGAGCATCGATGCTATTAATTCAGCGACAATTTTGATAGCTCGGCCACGCGGTCAGGATGTCTGAAACCAAACTACCAAAGGAGATAGTGTACTTTCAGTACAGTACAGAGCCCTGTGATTCTTCGTTGTCTGCTGTGTGCAAACTCAGAGATAAGAGTACGTTATTTCGCTCTTGTTGTTTGTTTTTCAAACGTCAAACGTCAGAATGTTAACCGTTGATGTCCCGTTCGTTCGGTAGATCAATTTGAATAAAATAGTCTGTGAATAATGTCGGTAAAAAGTATTAACCGTTCGTAATTTAATGACTTTTTTTCAGAATAAATAGTAAGGATCTATATTTCTTTATAATGTTTGTGTTCATATAATTTAACGTCATACACATGAGTTTGAGTTTTGTCTTTTCCAATCAAAAAGTCACCTCAGAGTTTATCTCAAGATGTGAATGAAATTATGAGATTTATTTTAACTAATCTCTTCTCATCGTTCTTCATTCTTTAAACATGTTTTCATTAATTACATATTCTACGATACATTAAGAAAAAAAGCCTTCCAGCAAACTACCTGACCTTTGAAACATAGAGCCTAGAACATATGGGGATGAAACAATGATGGCCCACGGTGACAATTCTCAATGTGGCTGAAAGGGTCGTGAATTGATTCATGTTAGGAATTTCATAACGTGAGCGAAGGATGAATAAATGTATACATAACCAAATTAATCTTAAAAATATAAGACTCCGGGTGACAAAATTAATGAGAAATTGATTAGAACCAAAATGCAAAATGTAGATAGGTTAAAAACCAGAAGTAGACACAAAACTGCTGAAGATAATGATACGCTCATCATCCACGTCGGTCTCTCATGATTAAAGATCGTGATTTACGTGATCGCTCATCCTCTTGACTATGTCCCTATATTCTTATCGGCATTCTACAAACCTAAAGGCTGTCTCCAGAGTAGTACCTTTTCCACTTAGTTGGTAAAACGGATGGGGGATTTTTCTCTTCCTCTCCGTCGTTCAACTTGGCCCACACAACATATTCCCGTCTCTCAAAACTCCCAAAAAATTTAAAGATTCAGCGTAGGAAAATGATTTTGAGTCTGTCTTTGATATTTAGCTTATACAGAATGGTCGTACGTATATCGTATTCTTCTAAAATAAGCAAAAATAGAACTTAACGAGAATTTCGGTACAGTACGACACGCGAAATATAATATTATTCTATATATTGGAGGTACTCTCTAATTGGCTACCCTATACTAAATCATCCACCTTTAAATATTCATATAGTAGATCTTTTTCGTGACATTTATGATTTTTCCTAAAATCATTTGTCAGTGTCTTGGTTTGTTAGTGCAAAATAAATGTTTTTATTTATACGTACATTATTCTACTAAATTATATGGATAATAAAAGTTTGGGAAAAAGAGTTCTATGTAAAATACTGAACCGAAAATTTATACTAAGCGACACTTACTTGATTGGAGACAACTTCAAAATTGCATGGTAAATCAAGCTGTTAAAATAATAAATAATGTGATTTTCTGTGTTGTCAACATATCGCACACCTATATCAAAACTAAGACAGCTCAAAAAGTCATTTTTCAGTAGACAAAAATAATAACATTTTTCTCCATTTTTTGTTACTATAGTTATGTAACTAAATAACATTTTAGGTCATAAATGAATCCTAAATGATAATAATATAATATAATTATAATAATAATTAAATAACTGGGGCCAATTTAGTTGAGTATCCAAATACAGTAATAACTCAAAATTCTTGTTTTTTGAGTTGTTTTGGTTTTGATCTAGGTGTACGATATGTGCTTGAGCTCAGTTGAATAGCAATCAAGAAAATATATCGTAATTCTTTTAAATTGTCGCAAAAAAAATATATCGCTAACTCAAATGAATTCTGAAAATACTAGGATACATAAATTTACCTCTGTCAAACGCAAGCATTTGAAAAATCCATTGCGAAATTTATATTGCTCACATATTTCATTTTTAATACTTCTATAATATATTACGTATTATGATAACGTGCTTTCAAATAAAATCGTTGAAATGATATTCATATTTTTAACCCGTCCATCCCTTATTATATTGTCACAGAATGTTCTGGAATATTCTGGATGGTATCGTCGAAGAATTTATTCGGCACAAAAATACAAAAGGTGTCGAAATGAGATTTGTATTTTTTTTTTAAATTGTAAATAAAAAACGAAACATAGTCGAAAGGGTGATTGATAGACAAAAGATCATGAAGTTCTCGTTCTTAAGTGACAAGGGTCCGACGGGGAAGAAGTATGTTTGCGAAATATCATATCAATAGTATTTAAAACTCTTTTATAAATTAAAAAAATATATAATTTTATTAACACTTTGTACTACAGACACAATTTTTTTGAGTTGTATCAATTTGAATTCATAGAAAATATTAATAAACAATACCATATTTTTAAATCCTTCGCCGCTATTATTAATGTTTCCTAGAAGCTATAAAGTTACTCCCACCCTTACGTGCCCCACCGCCCCTATAGCTAACTGTATTTAATTTTAGTTTAATTTACACCTATATATGGGAGGGACTGCTCTTTCCAAAACTAGTCATGTTACAACTCAAAAAAATTGTATGTATATAGTACAAAGTGTTAATAAAAATTATATATATTTTTAAAATTAAAATGTTACACTACAAAGTAACTGTCAAATGATACTCGTCTATAATATCTACTGACAGGACGGATGACAGGTGCACGCGCATACAGGGCGAAAGTGTCTGTATGTATGTGTACGTATATGGAGTGGTACGTCAGGGAAAATGTTTAAGTATGACGGACCGCGGGAGTCTCTTTCGCTCCACGTCTTCCAACGCAGATAGAACTAAAAACATATTATAATATTCTGATCTGTAATATTGTGATAGTGAAAAAGTTCCAAATTATTACTTGAACTATCGAGCATTGTTCATATCACAATCTCATCCGAAATTCATCGAGGAAGAGTGATGACAGCTGGCGCCACAGGACACCTAAGCAGCAACTAAGATATCATTAGATTTGAATTTTCGCGTAGAGTCGTTCTACATTACTAGTTCCACGATAGCGTCCGCTAGGGGCATGTAAATCAAATAAATATAATCACCACATATCATTTGTAACCTCCCTGTCAACTGCTCACAAGTCAAAAAAATCGTATTTAAGTTTAGTTCAGTTTCAGTTAACTGAAACTGAACTAAACTTAGATACGATTTTTTGTAAATAAGAGCAGCTGATTCTTTCTTAAGAAAGAATCAGCTGTTCTTATTTACAAAAAAAAAGAAAGGTAAGTAATACTTGAGTAATTCAACAAAAGTCATTCAAAACTAATTATGTCTCTCTTCTGTAATGTACGTAATCCTTAGATATGTGGTGTTGTTGCTTAGGTGACGATATGCAAGTCTCCAATATGTGTACACAATGTTCGTGTACAACCGTGATGTAGTTCATTGTATAGGGGAATGTATATTCACTTCTCTACCCACTTGGAATATGCAAATAGCTATAAACTCAACACCCTCGAAACATGAAAATAGTACTCCAACCAACGCGTTTCACTATTTGACTGTCGCGAAAACTCTTATAAAATTCTCAATACTTTGTGCGTATGAGGGCACCGCATCGCGAGGTATTATTTTTTAACATAATTTAATTTAAAAAAAAACGCATTTATGGATAAAATCATACATATTTAAAAAAATTAACATAAAGGTTCAAATATATTGAACTATCTGTTTGGAGGGGCAGATTTAAAAAAAATTGTAACAATCGATTTAAAATGCATGTAGCTGTCCATCTATTATTTCAGCTATTCGTCATATTGAGACTGATAATTTTTTTCACTAATTGGTGGTGGGTGGGATATATCTTCATATACCTAGCATTCACTTAACGGCTGGATGTGCCTTAACAGTAAAATAAATATTCATAAGCTGCTATTAATATTAAAATTTTGTACCACCTACAAATAAAATAAACATATTGTAACAACCAATATTATAAATTTCTTTGATAAATATTGAATTATATTATTATAATGAATATAAAACAAAGTGCAAAGAACATAAAACAATCGTTAAAATGCTTATAAAGTTCAAAAAAAGACTATACTTAAAAAAACTGGATTTTTCTCTCCTGACAAACCATCACTCGCCACAAACACTGACAAATTATGGTTATGTTACAGCCAACAAAGTAAATTTCTATTACATCGTACTGGTGATGAATTCCGCTACATTCGCTCCCACTTATTCGAGGACTACGGCGGGAAAGATTCACTTACATTGGCAGAATTATATTCGATACGAAGTGCAACTGAATCCCGTGGACTTGCCTGGATGCACTCGCCTGGATTCGATACGGCATTACTTTTTTAAACGACCTTCCTTATTGGTCCATGTGACGTACGTGCGCAAGGTGAACAGTATTAGGGCTCATAAAGGGATCGGGATTACGGAGAACCAGCTTTACAGAACACGGAGGCAATAACGGTAGTACACGAGAAAGGTTTTAGTAAGAGCGAAAGCAATTACTTTTTAATAGGGAGATGCTTTACTTCACGAATTGTTTAATAAATACGGAAAAGTAAGTATAAACGATCCAAAAAGGAAGGTAGTTAATCTACATTTTTTGTTATCAAAAATTCAGTAAACCAAAAAAATCTCTTTCAGCATTTCATCTTGAATGAAAGTTTATTAATTTTTTTTCTTCTCTAGGAGCAATAATAATAGAGTTATGAATTTATAAAATTAATGAACAGCTGCGATTTTAAAAAAATATTTAGCTAATTAACGAACTTATTAAGCGTGATGTTTTTGATGCTGTATTGAGAAAAAGGTATTTAAGCCGTTCTTTGTTTAACCTAAATTTTTATTTTTGTCCATTTTATCTAATTACTTTATTTTCTGAGTGACTAAGTATTATTTATAATATGTACACACTTCTCATACATTATATTTCATAAATATTTTCATGTATACCTGAGCTGATTTAGGTTATGCTGTTACCAAAGAAATTATACAATCATATATAATATATATAATACAATATATGTACTTTAGTTTAACCAACGTAATAGTGTTTTTAAAGTTTAAGTTTTAACGTAAAATAATATTTTCTTACCCGTTTAAAAAATTTATGGACGTTTTTAAGAACACTTCTTATGACTGAACATGACTCATTTATTGTTAGAAAATACTTCACGTAATAACTAAAGGAAATAAATATTTTTATTAAAGGTAAACGTAGGAAAAAGTTGTGCATATTGCTTTTTGTTTTTCTCAAATCAAAAAAGAACTATCAACTCAATTTAAAGAACTATCATGAAATCAACAGGTTAAAAACTGTAAGATAGTAAAATTCGCGAATTAGTAAAAGAGGAAGTAAGCACTTCGATGATTTGCACGCAGTTATAACCCTTTCTAATGTTATTCTGTTAATAAATAGCATAGGTAACGACTCCATATAGAACGGATCAACCGAAAGGAATTTTCAATTTAGTAAATAGCCATTTATGTGACTCGAGTAATTTACTAGCTTAAAGACAGAGCTGAGTAATTTAAATAGCACGATATGGCGAATAAAAAAAGTATGCCAGAGCACTAATTGGAAAATAATGTTTTCGTCAATGTTAATCCAATTTTTTAATTTATATTTGTTTCCCAGAATTTTTAGTTATGCCCAGCTTTTTTGCTTGTATGCACTCCACGCCCCTAATAATTATATCGCAATAGCATATTCATATATTAATAAATTCATTTATTACGCAATGTATAATAATTCTCCCGGTCATGATTGAAAAGAGTGCATTGAAATTTTCTGGAACTTGCTTCACGAAACTCTCTGTAATAAGTAGTACTTCTGACTAAATTTACCTAAGGGTATGTGTCCCGAGAATATTGTCTGCTAATAATATTTAATGTGAAATTACGTTAAATAGTTGCTATTATTACGCCAAAGTATCAAACAATATAAATTATATATAATTTTTCTTGATTTTTTTAATTAACGAAGATAAAAATAATAATTTCCCCTAAATATTAATACGCCATTTATAATTACTTTATATTGTTTTATCGTGTATTCTATCTAATTCTACATAATACATTATATAATCATACATATCTAACTCGCGAAACTAACTAGATTTGGATCCGCGGTTCATTCGCTAATTTTAAATTGTAAACAAACTACACAATTTTCACCACTATACCACAATTGATTGAAATCGTTTTTTAGCATAGATTTCCGGGGTGATTTTGATAGATATACCTTTCTGAGTGATTCGTCTTATTTTATATATTTTTGTTTGGAGTTTCTTTAAATATTTTCTTGTTTTATTTACTACTTGTTGGAAATCATTTATTTTGCTTATGGAAGGCGGATTCTCTATTGAGTTTTATTTCACATTTATTTTACCCTTTGCCTGATACTTTTACTGGGTGTAGCCGACCGCCCGCTCGCGGCGGCGAGGTGAAATCAGTTTATTTTGAGTTTTCCATTTACTGCAAAATGTACTGTAGCTCCACGTTTCAGAAATATCTTATTTCCTTATACAATTCAGACTACAGTTAAACTAGTTTGATACTCTCCAGGTGATCAATTCCGATCAAATAATATATATTATGAAGAAATCAAAGCAAGTCATAAAACATCTGCGGTAAGATCAGCACGGATACTAAATTATCTCTTCTAGAAAAGTTCCAAGAAGTTAATAAAGCAAATAAATATTTTGTTGTGGATTTTCAACTCGAGACAATCTCAACTTAGTATGAATATAGATGAGGTGAGAGTAGTGCATCAAGAAAGCCTACCCCGGAGATGGAAAGGTAATTTAGTTATTTATTTTTCAAAAATATATTAAAAATACGTGGATATTTATTTCAGATCTATTTCCTTCGACCAATATTACACTAATTACTTAACACGTCAACACGTTTCACATCAACATTCCTAATTATACCTGATCTTCTAAATCACTTAGCACTAATTTAAAGTGGCAAGTCACAAGTATTTGTTTTGAAAGTTATAAAACGATGTGTACGAAAGCGCATGCGTTTTATGGCCCAAATCCGAAACAGTCTCTGCGATATAGATTTCGTTCTCATGAAACAAGTCTCATCGTGTCTCAGAGATTCGTCGTCTTGAGCTTTACTTCAAACATCAAATGTCATTATCATTCGTCAGCAATTTCCCTAGCATCAGTTAAAACTGAATAAATGTTTGTTATTTATCGCCTTATATTAATGTTAATGTTTAAATATTTGTTGTACTACTACAATTATTATATGTGCGTGTCAAACATCGCTGTCAAATGGAATGTCGTGTACATGGTTTTGAGTGTTTGCAATCTCAAGTTGATTTTTACGTGCACATGGTATTGAGATGTATCTCAAGTAAATCTCTGAGATTGTCTTTTTTTGTGGACAAAGATATTTAAATAAATTACGTATATACAACGATCAGAATAACAAAGAATAACCTCGTAAAAACAGTAAAGATATGTTTGGAGGTATTTCTGTGTCTTCTCTAGGAGGGATACGACATGCAACTGATCCAACCAATGTTATTACAACGATCAATTTACAGATTTGTCGCTATTTTCACGTAGGAAAATGAAAGTTAAATTATGTATATTTTAATAGCTTCCCTCCAGCTCTGAAATACGTATATAGTGCCAGCCAGGTGATGGTGCCAGCTCGGCTTGAAGCCAAGCTCTTAACCGGCTTTTGGTTACTGCACTCTTCGTGAGTAGGTCCTGATACAGACAAACTTTGCAGTCGTTTATTCATAGCGCCATGTCCTTATTGACATTAACATCTTGCAGTCGAACAATATTAATATAATACGTGTAATAATGTAAACTATTAGATTTTAAAAAATGAGATAAATCACTTAGACATAGAAAAAATCATTCCATCGGAAAAATGTAACCACCACCGGGACTCAAAGCCGTAATTATTTCTTGCATATAAACTGAGATACCAATTATACCAGGGTAGTCATTTATTCAACTCGTTTAATTTATCTTTAATTAATTTTAGTTACAGGTATATGTCGCACCAAATCCGTGAAATAGACACAATATTGCCTAATACATGAAAAGTGCATACGAGCCCGTTGCTTAATTAATTAATTAGGCAAATTATCTCCCAAATACATGAATTATTTAATTAATATTGTGAAATCACACTCTAATATACCAAAATGCATGAAATAACTAAAAAAAATTATACCAAATTTACGCATTCGGCAGTTAATTTGATTAATTCATTAATGAGGTAACGGGTTTGCACTTTTCATGAATTAGGTAATTTTTTTAGTAATTTCACGAATTCGATACCACATATTCATTAAAAATCATTTAAACCATTGGACACTGGGGCATAATTGGCGTAGAATATAATAATCTATCCTACGAAATCACTGATTTTGCGCATTTTTTAATGAAACGTAAATGTACGGTACGTAATCAAATAAGTATAATCTGAAGAAGGTTTTTATTGAAGACAAATTGTTTTTTGTCTTCAGTGAAGATGGTGACAGATGTTACTCAAGTAGCAATAAACTGAACATATTTCTCGAAAGAAGGATCAGGAATGTAACCTCGTACTGGTTGTGTAGGTCGTCCGAAAATTCTATGGAGCGACCATATCAGAAGAGTAACGGTCAATGGTTGGAAGAGAAGGGTTTAAGACAAAGAGAATTGGCGATGCTTGTATATCTTTCAGTGGTGACACACAAGTTGGTGATGATGATGAATTAAGAAGCGCACGTAGCGCATTTCTAAGTTGTCTATTCATGGTGAAATGACAAACCAAACTGAGCACAAGTCAACTGTAAAATTGGCTGTCGCGGAAAAAGGTGTTGCCAATTCAAAAAATAAACCACTAAAAAATTTTTATTGCAACACCAAATACTAATTCAAATATTTCTGGCATAATAATTATAATTTTAACCAGGCAACGTATTCTGAAAAAAATTTGAACTAACTTTTACAAAACAAACCTGATTACATATAAGTTATGAGTTAAAAAATACTATATCAGAGAAGAGAAAATAAAAATAGGAATACAGAAAATAAAGAAGTCATTATCAAACAATGTTTGTTTTGAATTAAAAATGCATCCACCATTTAAGAACTGAGTTTTAAACTAATGGGTATATCAAAAGTTAATTCTGTGCTACCAATATTATTTCTTGTTTGCTTCTTCTAGAAAAATGTACCGGTCCAATTGACAGTAGGAAACTTTTTCGTTCGTAATAATATCATATTCTGTATATGTACTATGTTACGTAACTTTATTAGTGAGTGGCGGAGGAAGTGTCGGGTCGCCTTGATTAAATATATTATAATACTAATAACTAGCCGTGACAGGAAACTAACACAATTTTGAAATTTTATACGAGTACACCTAATTTATTTTCAATATTATTATTAGACAGTAGTTCAAACGTTTAGAGAACATCACTAATAATCCATTGAGCTCAAATAGAGATATTCGATATTCAACGATTTAGAAGTTATTCAATATTTGCAACCTATTTGATCGTGATGAAAATTAGCACACGTATGTTGTGATGATGTAGCTATCTAGCTAAATCAGATTTTTGTGTAGGGCTAATTGAAAAAAATAATTTTCTAACGGTTGGATTTCGGATAATCTTATTTGAAGCTAGTAATGTCCATTAAACGTAGACTCCATTTTAATTATTGTCTCTGGGACACTGTATATAATAAAGAAAACAGGATAGATTGGTGTATAAGAATGAAGTACATGGATGAGATTTTATTCTGCGAATAAAGTAGAATATTCAGAACAGTGGGTGACTTTCTTCGCTGAAACCTGCACTCTAATACAAGTTTTATCTGTGCACACGTACAATTTGGTTAACTCTATGCTGTAATTTTCTCGAGTTTCTAAACAAATGTTATATTATACTAAAATACTAAAAATCCTGATTGTACCATTCTCCGAAGTTTATTGTATCCTCTTGATAATGGGGAAAGCATTAATAAAACACTAAGTAATAGTATAAGTTACATCCTAAATTTATGGACAAATTTTTTTATTGAAACATATTATTACTGAAGATATTGCATTGTTACAGAATATTGTCAATGTCATCTATTGCATCATCTTCAGTCCCATTATGCATGTTAGAAATTTGCACAAGTATGAAGTTCGACAGCAGTATGCGTTATACGTATGCCTAAACATCACGTTCGATTCTAGTGTCTAGTATCACGTTCGTCCATAGTCGTTTATCATAGATAGGACAGGAAATATGTTTTACAAGTACTTTAACAATATACGAATATTTTATATCTTGCAGTGTATAAGTCACAGGTTTATTTTATTTTTTTTAAATTGGTATAAAATTGCGACTTATACTCTCATAGGAAGTTCAGATTTATGCATTTTATTATTTTTTTAAATTAATATATTACAAATTATTTATGTAATAAATAAACTAGAAAACACAGTACATATTTCTATGACCAGTGTATTCTATCCTTGTATGTGAGTACAAACACGTGTCATATTTTCTGCAACAAAACTGCCAAATACGTATAAAGTAACGCCGGGTATTTTGTTACAAAAGTACCCGAGTGGAGAAGAAAATCCCATTGTGAACTATCGCGGTATAGAGGTAGGACTATATCGGACACGTGGCGAGATTAACTGAACAATGAAGTAGCGAAATCCTGTTGGGAAAATAAATAGATACGACCACAAATGCATTGGACTGACGGTGCAAAGAAGATGTATTGCTTACAAGGAAGGCCTATGTTCAGTAATGGACGTAAATATTCTAAAGAAAAAGAACAATAAAGTTTATAATTCTACGCCTTCGGTATATTTGAACTAACTCAGAAATCTACGAGTTCTTCAAACAATCAAAGTCAAATCGCCAAAATAGGAGCAGTTATGAGCTGAAACTGAGATGGTCTTCGAAGAAACCCTGGCCAGAACTCGATGCCCCCCGAATATTAAGATGAGCGAATTACAGTGAAGAAATATGCAGATTACAATTTTCAGTGTGGGTAAACTTGGGTCGAAATAAGAAAATGTTTTTGTAGTCATCCTTTGACCCGTGCAGTACAAAATATATACAATTTTAATTCGGTGTCATAAAATGAAATAATTATAATAATATTTTTGTAAAATGTGTAATTGCATCACTTCTACATTTCGACTCCTCCTATGTAAAGTATCGTAAGTAAAAAATGTAATTATGTATTTGATACTTATTTACGTGGCAGATTAAAAAAAATGTATTCTGTGATGTAGGTACTAATAAACATAATATTTTTTTAAAATACAGCCATTTAAAGGTATATTAAATACGTGCAAAATACTAGAATAGTTAAAAATGACATTTTTTACTTACGATACTTCACATAGGAAGGATCGATTTATGAATAAATTTATAAAAAGCGATATCTTGATGTATGTAAAATTTGTGGTGATCGGGACGCAGTCCCGAACAGACAACCACCTCTGGGGGACGTCAGATATATGCCAAGGCACATACTGAACACAGCTCCAGCCTTCTGAGATGATAGTATCAGACATTCCATATTATATTCCATCATATAGATTCTATTACGTAATCATTGTAAAATATAATATAATATTATATATTCAGCCTCAATTTATAAGAAAAACATTTCAATTATTGCGTAACTGTCTATAATACTTATCTCATCCTCACAACAAATTATGGTGAATACCGCTATATATACGAACATGATGGCAAGCCGAGGTGACTTACCATCTCAAACAAACATGCATATATATAATACCTTCATAAATTGTACATATTTATTACATATAATACACTCGTATATGGCAAGTTTTAACATAATAAATAAATAAAAATAAAATATTATATTTATGATGCTGCCCTTATTTGAAGGATCGAAGGAATTATATTTAAAAAATAGCGAAATTAAAATAATTTCATTTTTCGCAAACTCTGCTCAATGATACTTTCTACGGTAAGTTAAGATAATGGGCCACGTAAACTTTCCATTATTCTCGACCAACTTCTGATGTATGTACGTAGTTGGTATTCAACTTTGTATCTGAAATTCGTAAATAGTGTATGAAACGACTTTGCATAATATAATTCGAAAACCGATCGTTGAAAATGACGCCAGCCAAAACCAATTTAGAAATTCAAAATACGTCGGAATATATTTTGTTTCCTGCATTACATACTTTTTGGAATATTTACGAAAAAAGTGACAATTTAAAAATATATCATCGGGCCATTTCTAAAATGAATTTTTCATTCACAAAATATCAGTAATCTGACAGGTAATCAGCTCCAATAACAATGCGCTTGTGCAACAATAGATTCATTATTATTATTTAAGCGAGTGTCAATTACACGTCTGGCTTGCGTGTGTTTCCATCTTTCTTGCATGTGATGTTTTACCATTCTCTTAACATTTTCTGTTTAGTGTCATTACTTTATCGAGCTCAACATGTTTGCTGTCTTTCTCTATCTGAGTGTCGCTTTTTCTGAACTGGATCGTCTTCCATATTAATGCAACACCACATACAAAACACAATACACTTTTTAATATTCAACGTCAAGAAAATTTAAAACACCTTGTTACATATCTTAATCTATATTAATTTTAAATAATGACAACATTGCAATATTCCAATTTTTTCAAATATCTGACAGTAGATATCTTTGTTTACTGTTATGAAAAAATGAATTTTCAGAACAAAAATATATATTTACATTTTCAAAAATTTCAAGTGTAGCTCAGGTCTTGTGTGAGGTGGCACCGTCCTGTCGAAACCACATTACGTTGCAGGCCCAATCAACGCAGTTCGGCCACCAATAAGTTTGCCAACATGTGACGATAGCGATCACCATTAATGGTTACAGCATTGCCATTATTATTAATAACACGTTGTTGAAGCGTTAGATACTCCATAATACATTGTAATCAACTACTTACTGCAACTATCAAATATGAATTGACAAATATTTGATAAAAAATAATTACAATTTTCAAAGCCGTATTAGCGAAATGCTAGGTATGCTTGCACACATACACATACGTTTACAATGTACTCAGACACATTGATTCATTTTAGTTCGTTTTAATTTTAGGTTCAAATTTACTTTTCAATTTAGTAACTCGCTGTGAACTAACATGTTCAAACAATCAAGTCAACTCAATCAAGAGTTTAATCAGAGCAATGAAGCTGCCTGAAAAGATGCGCCTACAGCGTTAGCCTAGACGGTCGCTACTGAATTCGGGTGACCAGTGTTTATTATTTAATTTAATTGAAGATTTTTTACTTATTTACGAATTTACTTAACTTATGAATGACGTATCATGTCGATATTTTCATTATTTTCAAATTAATCTAAATTCTCATGGTCTCTTGTAACAAAGTTTAGTATATATAGACTAAGATTGCCATTCAGGAAGAAGACCAAATCTCATAAATCGATGATGTATAGTGCGATGAACATTTTAATGAAATACCAACATAAGAAGGGAGGAGAAATTGAATAGATTTAAAGTGAAACTGACCTGATATGTCAAAAATAAGTTTTAGTAATAGAAAAGAATTTAATCTTGTTTTTATTAGAGCACATATAGGAGTGTTTAATAATCAGACGAGTGTGTAAAAGTTTTTTTAGAAAAATCTAACAGTTATGAGCGATGCGAACTATGTTAACGGTCTATATTTATGAATACTTAACTAAGTACTTTGCTTACCATTAGGCTATTTTTCGTTGTGAAGGATAGAGCGCCACATTATTTTGTCCTGACCCACAAATCTTACCTTATCCACATTCATACACTCGATTGTTGTGGCACTTCTTTCAGTATGTATATCTTACCTGATCATGCTAAATTTTCCCGGACGTCCTCTGTTTTTGGAGTCATCAATATTGCGTCATATGTCTTTTTCAGGGATATTTATCCATAGAATTCAAAAATTTGTACAAAACTTTAGTTTTTAAGAATTAAACGAAACCTGCGCAAATAATTAATAGTTCACATATTAATGTTTAAACTAGAATCATCTAGCGGAAGAATTTAGAAATGACAAACAAAGCTGCGCATGAGTTTAGTATAGTTTTTCGCAATATCTGCCACAAACATACACTAACTAAAAGCAATACTGAATGTCTCCCTCGTCGCGCAGTATTATAAATACACAAAATGCACATGCAAAACAGCGAAAATATATAATTTATGCTGACTTGAATGTGGTAGAATTTTACATATATAAAAATATATTTATTCAAACACGTACTCATTTTACAAATCTGTGCTGTAGAAGGAGTGTATTTCTTTCAGATTAATATACAACGCTTAGTGATTGTACAGCCCATATTATTTTTAACATCGTTATTAACAGCATAACTTAAATCCATGCTTAGTGCATGTTGCTAACCTTTCTTACCATTCTCCCTTAATTCATTCGTTCCGCATCACCATACCTCCTAAACTACCTTTTTCAATCTTGTTTACTCGTAATTGGTTCATTATTTACTCCATTATAAATAGATTTACCACATTGATATTTATCTGACTATTAATTGTATAATGCTGAGAAATGAAATAAATTAAATTTCAAATTTGGGTGACAACGTTCGAACAAAAATAAAATTAAAAAAATGTTCCGCAAGCGTTTGCGCCATGGTGATGAAACGTGTCTGAAAGGGAGGTCAAATGGCACTCACTCGAGGGGTGGTAGTAGGGGGAGAGTTAGGGGTGGAATCCCGTTAAGGAAACGGGTGCTAATCGCATTAGTGAACCTGTATGTGTATTAGTAATAGTATGAGCGAGCATGGAATGAAACGATTTTACCTTACTAAACAAAAGTTATCCGCTGTCCTCGGCCACAATTGAAAAATGTGTGAGGTTTTATTTAAAAAGTCCACCATCGCTAGTAACAGTCCAGTAGCCGCCACCTCCCTTGGAGTGGCGGTTAGGGTCCGATGGATAACACAAATTAATTGACAAACTGAATATATTTCTACGTAAAAAGATTGAATATATTTCTACGTAATATGAAAAATTATGTTATTAATATATTCACTCTTCACTAGATTCTATATAATATCTACAAGTTTATTTTTTCAAATTATGAATCAGTATCTAGTATGTATTCGCATTGCCAAACCTGTTTCAGATATATATATATATATATATATATATATATATATATATATATATATATATATATATATATATATATATATATAGATATAGATATATAGATATACATATAGATATATATAAGGGAAAATCCTAACATTAGATTCAAATTATCACCAACCTTTCAAATTATATAGGACCATTAAACACTCGCTACTATATAAATATTATATAGACTCACTGTAAAACACCCCTGTATTGAAATGTGTAAATATCCTAGCTTAAGAGAAAAATAGACCAGTCTGGCCGTGATAGGCTGAAACCGGTAATGATCATAAAATAATAAATAGTGGGAAAGAGTTAAAAGTGTTTCTAATTTTAAATCATAAAAAAAAATTGTAAGCCCCTGGTATTTTTATGCAAATTTTTTAAACACTTGTTAATGTCAAAATAATGGTTTGTTTCCAAAAGCTGTTGCTATTTAGATATCTCAAGTGCTCCCTAATTGTAAAATCAAAATTTCTGCCAGTTTGGCCTATTATATATAAAAACCGATTGCAAATTAATTTGTAACCCCCGAGTTTTAAAAAAAATATTGTGTGTTTTCATCATTAATATAAATTGTTGCCACAAAATAAATTTGCGTTTATTGAAGATAAGACGATTATTATTATATAGACTAATAATTATTATAAAGATAATTGAAACAATGAAAGGTGTATACTGTCTCCTGATCTCTTCAATTTCGGTAGAAAATATATAGTAAAGATGACGCTGAACATATTAAAGGGAGGTGTTTTAAAATTATTATTCAATTTACTGATGATATTGCACTAATTGCGATCAGCATAATGACATAACTTATTCACAAAAATGAACTTGGTAAAAAAAACAGAAGTATGACGAAAATACTCAGTGTAGATCTCTTTGATCAAATGTCGAGAGTTTACGTTCTTGACGACCACGAAGAAGGGAGTGATTTTATCTACTTTGGATTTTTCATCTCAAGAAATGGAGGGTGCAAGGCTGAGGAGTGTAAGAAAATTTTTATGTCTGCTATGACAAAGTTTACCAAAATTTGAAAGAATCGACTTCAGGGGGTCACTACCAAGGACCAATTACGTTGAAAAGTAAAACCTATTTTCTCAGCAATCGCTAATCCGATTTCAATGAAATTTTGTATACTTCTGATTTAGTATTACATAAGTTAATGGAACTAAGGATTTAAAACAATAAACTAAAATAAAAGCTGTAGCAGCTTTCAAATTTTGATATTTTTTTCCTTTGTTTGAAAAAAGACGGTAAGTGAACAACCGATTCGTTTGACATTTTCATAGTCAGAAATACAGTCAGTGATTCTATGGACATTTAATAAAAATACCTTAATATCTTTTATGGTTTTCAAAATAATGTACAAAAAAGAAAACTAATGTACAAAAAAGAAAACAGGACAGCCGAAAAACTAAAAAGTTCCACTATTTGGGGGATGGTGATTCCACGGGTTTTTGATAGTAATCGAGCAAAAACCTTGTGGAGATGAAGTTTTGGTTCAGAAGTTAGAGTGCATAGGGCACATCCAGAAGAACATGGTAGGTTGAGAAAATTGAAAACATCTTACACGTCAAAAAAACTCCAAGACGAAAAGTCAATAGGTGGTAAAGGCCGCCTCATTGATGAGGCGATAAAAATTTCAAGCAATTCTACTTATCGCAGATATGTTCGAATTGAATTTTCTTGTACAAAAAAATGTCTAGAATAATATATTGAAAAAAAAAGAAAAATGTTTATTTTTTAATTTTTCTCGGTAGTGACCCTCTTAAGGAACGTAAATTGTTTAAAAGTCCTCGTGTTCTCAATATCTTTATATAGAGTCGAAACATGCTCGATGCCTTCGAGATACGGTGATTGTATCGTAAGCTTCGTATATCGCGAACTGCTAGAAAAACGAATATCTCATATCTTCAGAAATTCTATATTATCGAAAGACACTTCATAATATGTAAAAGAAGAATTCTTAATTCTTTCGTATTTTGCGAGTGAAGGCAAAAAGTTCACCCTGTAGACACATAATAAACGACTAAACGACTGCGATGCTCAGACACGAGTCTAAAATTTACAAGTGAGAGAGAGAAAAAATAATAATGAAACACAATTTTCAGGTAAATTATTATTTTTTTAAAATTGTATCAGTTGACGTAAACACGAAAAAACTTTAGGCACGAAAGAGTATTAATATTTCAAAATAAGCAAAAATATTATTTTCTATTGTTTTTTATTTAAAGTTTCATCATTTGTAAATCCTATGTTTTTGATTTAAGTTTTGCCAAGGCTCCCTTTCCACTCTCATTTGTCCTCTGTGACAGCATCTGTCTCGGTCCAATAATTCAGGCTCCATTTCTGGACGTTAAACCTGTCAAAAAAGTTACCCTCCCTCCTGTTCCTTCGCCTAAAAAGTAGATTCGTTAAAAATATACCGTGAATGTAAACTAAAAACTAACTAATAAAAATATCAATTTATTTATTATTAATAAACAAAAAGTATTTATTTCCAATAACAGTTTTTTAATTGATAAATTTTTTGACCTGAAATAAAAACGATTGGAAACAAATGTAAAGGGTGTCTAGACGAAAATTTTCTAGTTTAATAATAAATAAATAAAAAATACAATGTTATTCTCATATTCAAATATATAGACATTAACTAACAAAAATTTCTTGTTTCAATACTTTCATTTTGGTGTCACTCACGTGATCATTTTGGTACCACTTACGCAATTAAATACCTCCACGACTTTAATAAAAATATATCACTCGATTGGAACGAAAATTTAAAAGCTGACAATAATATGCTTTAAAAAATTTTTAACTTTTTGAAAAAAATTGTTAATTATTAAAATAAAACACAACGTTGTTTAAAATGTTATTGTAATATGCATTAATGTAAAAAATATGTCTTGTTTACTCAAATAATATGTGCAGAATGCTCCTCTAATAAAATAAAATATTTGATTGCTAAATATATATTATGAAATTAAAATAACCAATTACGGTAACAACAACAAAAGATTACTTTGTTTTAAATATGACATTTTCAAGATTTGTAGAAATACGTATAAAGAAAATAATAATTATTCCAACAATCGGAAGTTAAATTTAAATATTAAGTAACAAATTGGTTTTTTGATTTTTATCCTAAAATTATGTAATAAATGATTATAAAATATCTGAAAATATATTTTTTAAGTGTGTGATTATAAAATAAAACAATATGAAATTTTATTATTCGAAATTAATTTTTTTAGGTAGAACATATTCTTATTGTGAAGTTGTAATATTTCAGAACTTATGTCTGTGATATTTAATACAAATAAAAATATTTTTGTTGTTACCGGGATCAATTGATATTGTCCTTGCGATGCGAAACGCGTCTCGTGTAAATTAAACGAATAGAATCAAAACACATGTGTTTTATTTTCACATATTTGATTATGAAGTTCTTCAAACTTACCACCGAAACAGTAAGTAAAAAAAATGTAATTTGTTTTTAATATATAATATGTTTAATCGGAGGATCTACGTCTAAAATGTCACCAAACTGCTTTGACTACATATTAAAATTAGAAAATTTAGAAACATTTTTACTGACTGTAATATATAGGGTTATCCATGAAGCGTGTTAAATTTATATAACATTAAGTTATATGAATTTAACAAAACAAATATAATATCAATGATTTTTTATTTATTTAAAAGATTATTGGTTGTCATTAATAATGGAATATTCAAATGCGCATCACGTTTGATAAAATTCATTCTCTTAATCAAATTTTCAGCCACTCTTTCACATAAATCTGGTGCTATGTTGTTCATTAATTGTTCAATTGTTATTGATATATCTACATAAACAAGTGACTATACATATCCCTACAGAAAATATTCTAACGGAAAAATATCTAGGCAGTCAATTTTTTTTTTTTTTTTTTTTAAAAATAGAGATGCGTACACGGAATACATGTCACATCAATATTCTTACTATTTTCAAACTAAGCTAAATGCTTGTGCTATGAAAATAGGACTAACTTGCTGGTGTCCTGGAACGAGGCGCGAACCCCCGACCACTAGATCACCAGGCCAACGTCTTGACCACTACACCAACAAGCTACTCAAAAATTCAAAAATTCAAAAATTGAAAGTTCAATTTCTATAAATGATTGAATCGTTAAATGTTGTCTTCAATGTAAACGCTCCATGATAAAATGGTAGACTGTTTTGAATGAAAATAATAATGACAGGTATTAAAGTATTATTAATATGGCTACTATTCTTATTTGAAATTCTACCCCATTTATTGGATAACCTGTATAACAACGTTGTTAAAGATATTTAGTATCAAGAAAGAAATATGTTCTACACATAACGCGTTTTTCACCTTACATTACGTAAATACTTTTCATATGAATATTGCTATTTTGATTTCCACATGGATAAATACAACCACCCTATAGGAGGCAATAAAAAACATTGATTTTAGCCGACGCCAACCCAAACTAGCACCACCGTAAATACTAAATAAACCAACAAACCGCTTTAACTAACTTTACTAAATACATTTGTGTCTGTGATATTGTACACATTATCCGCACAGATAGAACGTCAAACATTTTATGTAATTTACACTCTCGTCCTCCGCAACTTCTACGCGCATGCTTCTTGCACACATCCGTGGGTTGTTAGTGATCTCTACATTGCTATATTTCAAAATATATCTAGTAAATATTTAGTCGTGTCTAAGGTAAATGGATACAGGTCTCTCATAAACTCAGAGATCAGGTAGAGATTGATAGAAAGAGATATGGTCAAATCAATGTATACGACGATCGATCTGATAGCGAGATTCGACACATGTCACCTAAAACGACAATTTTCTTTAAACTAACTTTTGTACAATGTTGTAGATAAAGCTCGCTGCGGTTGGATTTGTTGCAGGATTGAAGTATTCGTGCGATATTAATATAAGATCTTAGATTAGACATTTACAATTACTCAAATGACAACCGACAATGAGAAGCTAAGAGTTGTCTTCAAAGAATTTCACTAGAGCAATATCCGTCTCTCAGAGACTGTCTCTGATACGCGCATGCTTCTACGTACACATCGTATTACACCTTTCAAAACAATTACGTGCCACTTGCCACTTTGGATTAGTGGTAAGGCGCTTGCTAAGTGGTTTAAAGGTTAGGTGCAATTAGGAATGTTAATATGACACGTGCTCATGTGTTAAATAATTAGTGTAAAGAAGGTCGGTAGAAATTGAACATCTGAAATTAAAGACGAAGCATTTTTTAAAATAATTAATAAATTGAATTAGCAGTTAAGCAATTAAGAAGCATAACCTCGCCTCATCTTCTCATACGAGCTCGTCGACTGTCGAGGCTTCTGACAGGACCATCTTCCTCTGCATCTGGTATACCTGAACATGCCAAGTCTTCTCCTTTCATCGCTCCCTCCTTCAGTGGTGTTATACAGTGACTAAGTACAAAAGTGCGTGAATTCCAAGATCAATGAAGTGTAACCACGTAACACTTGACAGTCCTCGGAATGACTAATAATATTTTTCTTTTAAACTGAGCCTGTGTATGAAAGCTCTTTGAAAGTTAGGATGATTAATTTTTTGTAATAATATGCTATATGCCCCTCATCTGTGATTGATAGAGATCGATAACCGTACCGAACGCCGAGTAATCTATAACCCAATATTTTTTTGGATGAACCAAACTGTCTGTCAAAAATACCCTTTGAATATCTGACTAGGGTATTTACCCAGAAAATTTTTAGTCGAGAAAAATTTTTATATATCTCAAAAACCGGTAAATTTATACGGTACCCAGCTTTATATTTTGACGTGAATACGTCTTTAACACCGGTTCGAGGTATGAGGTACATGTACAAAAATCTGACCATTATGAAAATAGGTCAGACTTTAAACGCTTATATCTCAGAAACTATACGGTGCAGGTGGAAGTTCATAATGTCAATAGATTAAGGGTAGATAAGGTAGAAAGGAGATTGTATTACCTGTCAATCAACTTCGGGATACCAAAGCTTGTGCACCATAAGTCCGATCGGGATAAAACAAGTGTTGAACGATAAGCCCCTCTCTGCGTACAATACAAAAAGTGCAAAGATCTAATGATAGACGAGCTTGAGGGGTCTATGTGAAAAATTGCGGCCATGCTTTCATAATGTTCAACTATTTGGTAAATTTTTGGAAAAATGATGAATCCAATGATACCCCATTCACCGCAGTAAAAAGGGATTACAGAGCACGTGACCGAGGTAAAACGTTCCGCTAGTACTACAGCGCCTAGTGTCGCTGCGGATATGCCATCCACTAGTGCTTTGCTGTTTATTTTGCGAGCATTGCTAGAATTGTGAATGGCTCCACAAAGACTGTACCAATATACCGATAAAATGCGATGAACAAAGGAGTGAGTATGTTGGAACGACAAACATATTCATGTTAGCCCTACGTTCACGAACATTTCCGGTTTTACACACCTTTTTAAAAAACTTAATAAATATTTAAATAACAGTAATCTTCTTTGTAGTGTTTTCTGGACTATCCTCTGCATGGAGCCCTCACGTTTACAAAATCTCAATTGAGGTAGCTTGGATACATTTTGCTAATACCAGAGGAATAACTGCTAAGATATATTTTCTTGGAAACTCCGAAAGGAAGGCGGATTGGATTTTTTTGTATATCATTCTTATTATTTATTAAATTTATTTTTAAAATGTATTCCTTCCTACCACACCTGCACACGGGAATATTCCGCATAAAACGTTGGTAATGACAAAACCTATTCACCAAACCTAAAATGTACTTCATAACAATACATATATAGATCACTTTTATAATTTACCAAAAACATTGAGTAATTCTTAAAACAAAATAGTTTATTTCGGAATTCAAATTTGAAAAAAGCGATACCTTTTATAACATACGAGGCTTGTTTTTACACTCCCGGTTTATATTTTTGTATAAGCTGTTACGAATTTCCCATTAACTAGGATCAAGAAGCAGGTTTATCATATAAGTTCTGTAAAGGAATTTTCTGTAAGTGAAATGTGCCAGACAATATGTAAGCGTACTTACATTTATATATATATATAAAACATTCACATGTGTATCACCACGCCATTTTTTTACAGTCGTATATTCTAAACATGGATATCAAATATATTGTTTCTGTTTAAGCGTGTACTTATTGTTACCAGTCATTTTTTCATTAAAAATTACTTTAAAACGCACTTGGGGCTATTTTAAAATTAATACAGTACAATATCTGCTGCATTCGACATTTTTATATAGGGTGAAATCATGGATACTGAAGAAAAGGGAGAGAAGACGGATTTATGCATTTGAGATGTGGTGCTGAAGACAAACGTTGCACGTACCATGGACGGCGAGACGTACGAATATCTGTATTCTGCAGGAATCGAACATCAAGGGACAAATTCTCAACCATTTGTCTGAGACGAATAATTCAATTTTTTTGGGCATTTGACTAAAAGGTAAGATAGCTTGGAGATGCTTGTTGTGATGAGCCACGCCAAAGAACGAAGAGGAAAATGAATATTTTCCTCTACTTGGACTGATCAAGTGGATAAGGTAACAGTCACTTCTATAGTGAAAGCCCTAATATCTGCAGGGTGCCGAGAAAAGTGGAGGAGCATAGTCAAGAGGGCGGGAGTTCATGGAAATCACGATCCTCAGTCATGCAATTAATTATTAGTTATAAAACACATGGAACCAAAATTGATGCAATTATTGTGCAGCTCAGACTGGGGCGCAGAACTGAAACTTCATGAAACTAGTGACAATTTAGTGTTCAGTGATATTAGTTTACGTAAAAGTTTAGGAGAATGTTACTAACCACAATTAACAACTTTCGAAAACGTTAACAAAAATGTAATTTTAAGTGCTGTTGAAATGTTTTCTATGACACAAAATTCGATTTTTGTCACGCAAATGGTTATAATTTGTTCGATTCGAGGATATGTTTAATGTTATTATCCGTATATAATATATTTTTATAAGTATTCAAGTATTTTTATCTACGCACAGAGATGCGTTATTGCTATTTCAATTCTTATAAGTTTTTGATTACATAAAGGGTAAAAATATCTAATTCCATCTCTGTTATTTGACAAAACTCTGTTTTACTTTCACTTTCTAATATATCGCAATTAATTTTAAATAAACTTTTTACATTCGTCACTGAAATATCAAAAGAATTAAGACGAATGCGTGAGAAGGCTTTAAATAAGAAGTGTGCTAATATAAGGTAATATAACAACAACAGTCTCAAACTTGACGAGATAGATATACAATTCGAGTAGTCATTTTGAGAATTCCATTTTCAGATTACACGTGGATTCATTCAAAGATCTTGTATATTCGTTCTAAAATAAAAATAAGTTATTCCAGAAAATAAATTAATTCTCAAGCGGAAACAACTGATTTGTTATGAATCAAATTCTTGTTATAGTTTTATACTAAAAAATTACAAAATCTACTGAAATTTAGATTGAAAATTTTGTATCATTTTAGAAATATTTATATACCTAGGGATTGCATACGTAATTTAATAATTTTGAGAATTCCGAAGTTAGTTATCATAAATATAATTTAGAATTCCGAAAATTTCATAGGAAATTCAGAATGATAAATATATAAAAATTTAATATTGTTAAGGTCTCAGACTAGTGGCTACACAATCGCGGAACAATAAAGGTGTTCCGAAGGAATCATTCCTAGAAAGCTATGTAGAGAGATACCACTTTCATGAAAAGAATCGATGCACTCGGCCGACACAACAAACAAAAGATAGCGGCTACATCAAAGAGATGTCCGAAAACTGGCGTATCAGTATTGAGATTTGTTTTGTCGAATACGGTAGCGGTAGCAGTGTAGGGTGTATTTAGTTATTCTGCCATGGTTTTCCTTTAAATTATCGATATTTTTTAACAAGGTAAATTGGAGCAGTTTTAATTTATTACCGTTATTTGATACATATAGTAAAACCTCGATTATCCGGACTAATTGGGGCCATGGGTAGTCTGGATAATATAAGGTATAAATTTTAGTTTTTAGTTAAAAAAAAAATTGTTTATATAATAAATAATAGTGAATTTATTATATTAAATTTATTATATTATTACTGTTTTTATTATGTGACCAAAAAATAATATAAAAAATTTCGAAATCCAACCGAATTCCGAAAAAGTTTATATTCGAATATCGAATTCCCAATTTTTTTATTTCGTCATAACTTGCAATCCTTATATATATATGAAACTAGCGTCTTTTCTAGGTTCGATCGTGTTTTTTGTAGATGGTTTCATTCGGGAAACCTAAACCGCCGTTTTGGCATGGTAACACGTGCCTTAAAAAATTATGGTACAACGTACTTTTCTCGCACATTTTGAAATTTGAATTGAATTCAAATTTACATGACGATTTGAATTCAAAATTATATTAGACACAATTTATATCGATACCGATTCTGGTAAAAATAAACGACAAAGTGAAAGTAAAAGACAAAAGATTTGACAAGATATATATTTTTTACAAAGCCTTCTTAAACGCTAGTTCTACTTTACAATAGGGCTCGTTGAAAATACATATTCAACGTTTAAATGTTTTCAGATATAACTTCTAATGACTTTTGTCACCAAGATGATGTCAAGACCTTCATTTCTATTTATTTTTATAGATTTATTTTTTTGTTTGTTTATTTGATTATCCTTTATCCGTATCTTTACGGAATATCTAAGATTAGCAAAGTCAAAATATAAAAATAATAGTTTTAAAAAATCAATTCGTCTAGTTTTCTCGTTCAGTCAAACAATGTTAAAATTCAAGTAAGGCAGATTTCATAAGAGTACGTCATGATACCGTGTTACAATGTTAGCACGATATTGCAACAATTTCAGTAGTTATATCGTAAATACATCGTGAAATTATACGTAACAGTATCCAATTTATAAATAATTTTTGTTATGAGTTATTGAATCGAATTTATATTAGAAATATTAAATATAGAATATATAAAAACTACATATAAGTCTCGACTTTTTCAAGATACCGAATGGTTAACATAGAGAAATAGTTACACAGTTAATAATATAACGGAAAAGTTCCGGATTCGTATCCCGGTGGTAACCAAATATTTATGCTGCTTAACTCTCTTAATTAATTCATCTAATTTGTTGTACGTCTTCATTTCTTATAATCTTTTCGCGGTCTCTATAACGGTGTGAAAAATTCTACATAATTTTTATTTATTCTAAAATATGACGTATCAATAGACTACCAAATATATAGACATGAACTATCGCAAATTCCTTAACTCAATATTTTTAATTTGACGTCACTAACGTGATCAATTTGGTATCATTACGCAATCAATAGCTCCGTGACTTATTTTAAATATATGACTCGAACGAATATATGGAACGAAAATTTAAACGCTGACGATATAATATGCATTAATGTAAAAAATACATCATGTTTACCCAAAGATTTAATTTTTGAAGACTAAATACTTTTACTGTTCCATAAATGTGTCATGAACTATTAGATTTACTTTTCCACAAATAATGTGTGTAGAATGCACACATTCTACACACCTCGTCTCGCAACTAATGTTCCAAATCCCTCTACAATATGTACACTTTATTTCATGTCTATTCATTTACTGGTATGTGGACGTATGCAAATTAAAACATTTATTTATGCTATTATTTGAATATCCAATTACTCATGTATATAACATAAAATATTTCATTCCAGTTTTAAAATATCTCATTTCAAATAATATATATACTTTAAAAGTAAATAAATGTTCAGTGAACTGGTGTACATGAATTTTCTTAAGTGTTAATTATCCCAACATCTCAAACTCAAAACTTAAAATTCAATAAAAAAAATTACACAGTACAGTTTTAAATACAAGTGTTTTTTTTAAAAAGTAACACATCATTTTTTAATAAAGTAATTAAGTCCGGGGTCCAACACGCTGAAATGGTTGTAAGGGTAGTGAATGGATCCGCGAGACGCCTTTCATGGAACCCTTTCTGCTTCACATAAATAATCCCAAATGAATTGGCATGAATACCTCCTTCAGATGCCGGAGGGGAGATAGTCGAAGAAAATTCTCTCAGCAGTGCCTGATGGCTAATGACATCCCGTGGGACTCCCCGGAAAATGCTGGGTCAGACATATGAAGGGGCTGTTCGACGAGATACTAAGGTAGCTATCTTAACAGTGCAGGGTGTAATTCTACTGCATCGTTCGGTGAAAAACTCCCGACTCAAAAAGAAATACGAGAAGAAAAATAAGACGGATACCAACATCAGATAGTTACGTAGATCACCTGTAATCGATCCGTAATTTACAAATCTCAAAAAATACTAGTCACAATCTCAGCAATCTCCTTATTTTTTTATTTGATAAAATACATAAAATACTAATAATATATTTTCTTAGTATTTTATATTCTTTATTTATTAAATCACTTATTATTATGAATGATGGTCCAATAATCTTGTTTAAAGGACAAAATAAAGGGTTTTTCAATAGGGACGCTCAAACTTTCTTTCAACAGGGACAAGAAACTACGCCATATTTCTTCAATTTTTTTTGAGTTTAACACTTGTACTTAGTTGGCAAATCATCATGGAGCAGTATATACCGGAGCAAATTATTCAAATCTACTACCAAAATTCGCGTTCGCTCACCGCAACTTTAAGAATATTACGACCATTTTATCGTCGTTATCACTTGCCTGCCACATCAACAATTCAACGTTTGGTGCAAAAATTTGAAAGCACATTGTCGCTACACAATGTTCCAGTGCCAGTGAGACAAAGAAATGCACGAAGTGAGGAAAATATTGCCGCCGCTAGAGCATCTGTTCTTGATGACCCAAATGAGTCACTAACACGACGTTCTCAACAATTGGGCATTTCTGTGACGTCATTGTGGCGAATTTTGCAAAACGATCTTGGCCTACATCCATACAAGATCTAGTTAACACAAGAACTAAAGCCGTTTGACCATTTGAAGCGTCGCCAATTCCTCAACAACAATTTGAAAATGATGCTGAATTCCATCGAAAAATCATCTTTAGCGACGAAGCTCATTTTTGGCTCAATGGATATGTAAACAAGCAAAATATGCGTTATTTGGCAGGCATCAATCCACACGTGCTTCACGAAACACAATTGCATCCCGGAAAAATCACTGTTTGGTATGGATTACATGCCGGAGGTGTCATTGGACCATATTTTTTTGTTGATGATGCTAATCGTCATGTTACTGTGAATGGTAATCGTTATCCCTCCATGATAACTGATTATTTTTGGACTCAATTGCAAGGTATGGACTTGGCCAATATGTGGTTTCAACAAGACGGCGCTACCAGTCACACGGCACACGCAACAATTGACTTATTGAAAACCAAATTTGGTGAGCGTGTTATTTCGCGAAATGGACCAGTTCAATGGCTGCCTAGATCATGCGATTTAACACCATTGGACTATTTTCTTTGGGGCTATGTTAAATCTTTGGTCTATACCAACATGCCGGCGATGTTACAAGAGCTAAGAGAAAATATTGAACGCAAAATTGGTGCGATTCGGGCCGAATTATGTGAAAAAGTGGTGGAAAATTGGATTCAACGATTGGACTTCTTCAAACGTGCCCGCGGTGGTCATGCGAGGGAAATTGAATTTTATGCATAATTGCCACTAAATGTACTTCAAAACATAATAATTTTTTTTAGATATATTCATTCGTTTTTGTTTTATTTTAAAAAAAAGTTTGAGCACCCTTAATGAAAAATCCATTACATGCGATATTTATAAATGAAAAATGAAGTTAGTGAAAAATGTAACTAACTTACACCAATTTTGAATGACCAATTTACATCAAAACGAGCTAAGCTCACTAAAAAAAATTATAAGAAAAATTTATGTAAATCAATATGAGCACGAACATCATACAAGAGGAAAAGATAGTTAGAGACTACTATTCAGGAAGAAGGCTAAATCCAGAATCACAAACTTAGAAATCAGTGGTATACAGCGCGATGAAGATTTACGCAGATTGCAAGATAAGTTTTAATTAAAAGGAACATTTTCATCTTATGTATATTAGAGCATTTATATTTACATATGTGTACACTATTTTAAGAATATATAAATAAATAAATTGATAAAATGCTATAAGGTTATTTCTTTTTTCTGTCTCGGCATCTAGCCTAATTGGTTCTTTTTTAAATATTGTCAAGTCAAATGGTTATGAAATTAAATTATAAAATACCATTGTATACAAGAAAATTTATTATCTATATTTTGTGACTTGCATGTATTAAAAGTGGAAAATGAGCATTATACCTGATTACTTATTAATAAGACAATTCAAAAATAATTGCAATTAAATTAACATTACATATGTGCGTGCCCATCATGCCAGCATAAAGTTATCTACCAAATTGTCTATGTTGACGCTTGTCTGATGTAGATTATGCAGGTCCCTCACGTAAGGGATTACCTCTTAGGAGACGCCTTCCACGTGTAGATGATGGTCCTGGATCCTGGACGTGAAGTGTGGCTTATAGGTGTGGTGCCAGCGTAGTGTGACGGAGTTCAGGCTTGTAGTTGATTGACCACCAGACGATGCCCAATTATCCAGGCAAACCGGGACTCTGGACGCGATGTTCTTATGCAATTTATGCGTACCTTATATGATATCGTCTCCCCTGATATCGACAATTTATTCTCACTACATCAAATTATGTTGATCGTCTTTTTTTCATATAGATCTACCGGGACTCTTTTTATACTTTTACATCAACGATTAAACACAGAGAACATCACAGTCTAAGCTTAAACTCGAGGCACACAGTTTAAATTTTCCCCGGAATCACAAATTACAAAACGCTTGCTTATTATATCAGAGACGATATTGATTTTATTTTCTAATTGAAAACCAGATCCCGTGCTTATAGAGCAATCTCTCCCGGCTGGGATTTGGAGAAAGACTGACGCATGAGGGTGATGCATCCCTTATGGTACATTTGCCGACGTGACTATGGTCATGTACGCCAGATTTCTTATTGCCGTTCCCACGCCGAATCGTGCGTCTAACAATACCGATGTTTATTAACCTGTCCCTTACTTCGACTAAGTGCTTTTGTATCCTTGAACAAAATATTGTTTTGGGTAATTCTGCATTCTAACAATGCGTAAAAGTTATATGAGAAGAAAACTGCATTAAAAGTTAGAAAAATAATGAAACTAGTAAATGTATCTAGAGAGGAAAAAACTGATTGAAAGACCAAAAATAACTATTTTTAATAATACAAATTATGTACATTTAAACTCCGCTATAAACGGCCTGTTAATTTTAGGTATTTTTTAAATATTTTTTAAAGTATTCTTATTATTTTTATTTTTAAATTTAAACTAGACCCACAAAACTTCTTGATAGACATTTGTTTGCAGGTACATTTATATCGATTTTGTTGCATTTAATATAATAAAAACATAACAATTAATCAGTCACAGTTTAAACAATTCATTATTCTTAGAGGTAAGACAGGTTATTATTTCAAATTGACAGAAAGCGTACTCTTTTGTAAAAAGCCGGATAGTTTATTTCTTATTATTGGATTAACAAATTCTATTGTCCTCGACCCATATTCATTGGTGATTGTGACCTTGTGACCTTCCTCTTGTTTTGAAGGTCAAGTGTACAAAATTTCATGGAGCTCTGAATGAAACTGTAGATTTGTATAAAAAACAAACAAACATATATTCTTCTTTATATATTTATATAGATAGTTATACCTCTAATTGTTTTTAAATCAATAAAAGATGACACATGAAGAGGAAGAAAAAAAAGTTAAAATGTATAAAAATAGTTCGATATTTTCTTAAGAAGATTTTGGGGTGCCCGCTAAATAAACAAATTCCATGTTGAAATAATTAATTAAAAATTCTCACATGAATATTTGTATCAATTTGGTAATTCAAACGCAATGAAATCGTGAAAGGAAAACAATTATATATATTTTGAGTTATTTCAGCTCATCCGCCGACGCTCTGAAAATAATTCAAATTGAGAGGTAGGTAGAATTAATGATCGCTTTATGTATATTTATAGCCACCAGTTCCGGCCGCAGCCGTGAAACTTGATTATCCGGTAGTTACTAAGAGCCCGGGGGTAGAAAATCATGGAAACTTAACAAAGGTTAAGACCTTCCTCACTAAAAATATTACCATTTTAAACCACTGCACAGATACGCTTCATTTGTCATCTTTACTCATTTGTCATTCTTTAACTCAGAAGCTACTCTGATGATATTGCCAGGTCAAAGTGAAATTAATAATCGAAGGAGATAATTCCTATAAAATCCGCCAAACACAATTTAACGTTCATTTTAATGCCGATACATTTGTTTACTGTTATGTGTAGGTACATGTTTTAAAAAAATCTGTCACATTATTAAATTACATGGCAGTTACTATATCATACGTGATTTTATTTAAATCTATTTTTATGATTCTATTTAATGGCGAGACTTGAATGAATTCGTGAATTTATAAAATACTCATATTTATTCTGTCAAATTAGACAAACAGAAGACATTAAAATGTTTTTAACTGCTTCAGGGTACATTTTAATAGGTTAATTCAAATTTATACAAAAAAACATACATTAATATCTTAAACAATCTATATTTTTTTATTATTATTATAAAATTCAATAAAATTTGATTTATTTTCAATCAAATACACTTTCAGTCATTCGATTAGTATTAGTATTAAATAAATATCAGATATTAGAAAATAAATGGAAGTATGGGGTAATTACAAAGCTTACGACTTGTCTTCGGCTGGCTTAAATGATCACTTTTAAATCAAATTTTCTTTGTTATTTTGTTATTTTTGTTTATTTGTTATTATGTGGACTCGCTTCGAGTACTACTACACCATCGCTATCTGTGTACCAAATTTGATAATTCATTTTTCCTTTTTTTAAACAGCATATATGTTATCACTATGAGATCCTGATTTTTTTTTAAATTATTTTAAAGCAATATTCTTTATCTGTAAAATGTTTTTTAACATATGCTAGAATACGCATGAAAAATCAAAAATCAAAAAAAACGAGTCCACTTACTAATATATATACAGCTTTCAAAAATTAAATAAATGTGGAGATTGAGGGGTGAGAATTGGTGAACGTTATACACACACATATATATATATATATATATTGTTACGTAAAAACATTTCGTAATCTTAATTTTATATAAAGTAACTCCGTTAGAGTCGAGGAGAGTCGGCATGTGTCAAGGACAATTCGGGCTGGATGGCGCATAATAAGAAAATCAGGTGCTGGATAGAAAGGTTCTAACTCTCGTGCGTTGTTTTGAGCGCTGATTACTTTGGATGAAAGGACGCGAAATTGACTTACACCTACTTGAGAAAGTTCTGCACGCAATCTGCAGATACGCGTGCAGGAACACTTCCTGCCGGTAAGAAATATAGTGTCCGACAAGCGTGAATTTCTATCCCAAAGATATATTTTTGACACGGTACAAAATCAATCGCGTGCCCATCTGTGAGGGCTAGTTCAGATCTAGCACCGGGGCAACAAAGAGATTCTTCAAAAGTTCGGAGTAACTCGAAATATAACACGCGCATTTCGGCTTTCACTCTCGGGTTGACCTATTTATAATCCAATAACATTAAGATTGATCAGTTAAATAACGTATATTTAAACCACAGCCATTTTAATGACTGCAAGTCTTGGGATTTGGAGTGTTACCTAGTTAATATTAAAATAACTTGTATTAAGTAAAATCAAGTGAAACAAATGGTTACATCTGGCATGTGACCAAGAAAGCCACGGAAACCTTGGTGCTACAATAATAATCATATTGTTATATATATATGTAATTACGCGATAAACACCTGTTTTTGGAGCCACGTCGGACGAAACTCCACCATCAGGCCTTGTTTGAGGTCACGTCAAAAAGCTTGAGTAGACTATCGACACCCACCACAGCAGAATAAAGAAAGGTACTTCTAACTCACACCACCTACATTCATTTATTTACGGAGCGCGCCTTGGCACATGTCCTTCCCTCCCGCCCAAAAAGTCCCCACTTATTTTAATTAATGTTGTAATATAGTTGTAAGACTTTTTAGTATAGATTTAAAATTGTGAATGTCTTTAAAATTATAAACTGGTGAGGATACTACCTTGCATGTAACCTCTAATTTTACTTTATTTTTTATCTAGTTAAGTTAGAATAAATGATTATAGAAAAATCCCAATATTAATTTTCATTGAAAATTCCTTCTTCCCCCTTGATTGAATGATCGATGCAATGAATCGGATCCATTTCGGTACAGCCGAACGACCTGATAAGGGTACCTCATCTTAATTAAATAATATATTACATTATGTTGGTTTGGTTACGTAACACAAAAATGTCGCCCAACGATGGTGCCTTGAATTCATTGCAGTCGGTTATCGATCGAGGCAAGAAGTAATTTTAAACTTCAAATTATGTTTACTTAAAATAACTCATGTTGTAATATTGACAAGGGAAGCCGCGAGGGTATTTTTAAATCAATTGTTTTATTAATAATTCATTGTGCAAAAAAGTATTAGATTATATCAGCCGGTTAACTGTAAATCGTCAATTTTCTGTAGCAATAGTCATCATGGATCAATTTATAGAAAACATTAATACGTTGCACTTTGCGGATTTTAAACAAAAATTCCGAATTCGCGGATTACCCTGTAAAAGATCTTTGAAAGACAGCATCATAGCGGCAAGAAAATACAATGAGAACTTGCAATCCGCGTTTTTAGAAGTAGCTACCACTAATCTCGGTGCAGTAAATGTTTCCGCGCAAAGCAGTGAGCCGATTTCAATTGCAACACTTAATGAAAAATCGCCGGTTGCAACGACCAGTCTGCCAGTAAGAATGCAAGCTAGGCTCTCGTTTTTACAAAACGATAATAACCTCCTCGGACGTGAGAGAGTTCGTAACCAAAATTTCGGAATTGTTAGTAGCCAGAGACATGAACAATTCGCAGCTAATAAAAGACATGCCAGAGCTGCTAGCGGGTGGAGCTCTTCTTTGGTGTAGATCGTTAAAAAAATATGATTTAACATGGCTCCAACTGAAAGATGCTTTTTTAAAACGTTACGAATCCCCAGAAAAACAATTCAGTATTAGGCTAGACCTAATTTTCGCTCGACAAAACAGTGCAGAATCAGTACGGGACTTCTTTTTAAAAATAAAAACCCTAAATAACTAATTGAACACCCCGCTCCCAAACGCAGAAATGTTAAACGTAGTAAATGATCCAGTCCCACTACCAGGGAGGCAAAATTCGGTAGCAGCCCATGTTTTACATGATGGGACTAGATCAGGATGATATAGAAGAGGTGGAACGAAAATGCGTCCAGCTAGAAGCTCTCGCCAAACCGGGTCGTTTAGGAATCGAGAAAGTGCCGCCGCGGAGTCATAAAAATCTAGAGACAATCTCAATCCAGCCCAACAGATCGCCGAGAATGAGCAACAAAACCATGCTATGCTATTTTTGCGCGGAACCGGGGCATTTCTGCAGTAACTATCCAGAGTTATTAAAAAACCGTGCCCGCCCAAAACAAGCATACGGTAACAAAAGTGGAAAGATATTCATGCCATCATCAGCTCAGAATACGTTTCAAAAACCGGACCTCTCTCGGCCTCCACCTAACTTTCGAGTTCCAAAAAAACGAATAGGATTCCAGTCTTTCACTCCTTCAAACGCCGTACGAAGACAAGAGTGGAGCGACTGGTTAAAATTTATTGAACATTTTCACAAAACCACGGAATTAACTGAGGCAAAATGCAAAGCGGCTAAAGATGGGAGGCCATATGCCTCGTTCTCAGTAGACGGGAGATATTTCGTTGGATTGTTAGATAGCGGTGCGAATGTCAGCTGTATGGACGGCAACGTATATAAAAGTTTCCTAAAGCTAGGGTATACACTAAAGAAAAGTTTATCGGCAATAAAAACAGCTGACGCGAAACCTCATCCCGCCTTAGGTATGTTATCACTACCAGTCAAATGTAACAATCAAATAAATATAATCAATTTTATAATTTAGGAGAAGACTTTTGGAAATTATTCAACGTTGCACCACAAATAATTTCGGACGCTGTTCCAATGCTCCATTCACCGTCAGTGAATGAGGTTCGTAGCACAACATCAGCAGACAACCTATCGGTTACGCAACAAGAGCAGCTTGAAACAATCAAAAAGGAGTTTGAAAGCATTTATTTTGAACAAAAAGGCCTCGGCTTGACTCACCTAGTCCAACATAGTATAAAGACAACGGGAGAACCCATCAGGCAGCGCCACTATCCATTGAGCCCAGTACGTCAGGCACAACTAGAAGCAGCACTAGACGAAATGTTAGCACTAGGCGTAGTGCAACCATCGCGCAGTCCATGGAGCAATCCGGTTTTACTCGTGCAAAAGAAAGATGGTACCGCACAATTTTGTCTAGATTCACGAAAATTAAATGCAGTCACTCTGCCCGATTTTTACCCACTTCCTTACCTAAATAGAATTCTGGACCATTTGAGAAACGCGAGATTAATTTCAAGCATAGATCTAGCTCGAGCATTCTGGTAAATTTCTCGCAGAGGTATGTTTGAATTTACACGTCTTTTCTTTGGAGGGCGGAATGCGAGTTCAGAAATGCAGCGCTTGGCAGACTCATTGATAGGACCTGAACTCGATGACCAAACATTCTGTTACCTAGACGACATAATAGTAGCAAGTCCAACCTTTGAAAGTCATCTGAAGACTCTGAAGACAATATTATCTCGGTTACAGGCAGCTGGACTGACAATAAACCTGAAAAAATCTGTATTTTGTCTCTCACGACTTCGTTATTTGGGTTATATAGTCGATCAAGATGGTCTGCTAACTGACCCTGAAAAAATAAAGTCAATAGAAGAATTTCCTCGTCCGGTAAATTCCAAACAAGTGAAAGCTTTTATAGGATTAGCAGGCTGCTACAGGCGATTCACACCTTTTTTCTCGGGTCTAGCGGCGCCATTAACTAAGCTAACGGGATTGCGAAAAGGAGTGAGTAATTTTCACTGGTCCAACGAAGCCGAAGCGGCCTTCACCAATTTGAAACAAGCCATGACATCGGCGCCTATACTCAGCTGTCCAGACTTCGCTCTGCCATTCAGCTTGCATACAGATGCCAGTAATTTTGCAATAGGGGCCATGCTTTGTCAAACCTTTTCAGACGGAGAACATCTAGTAGCGTACTTCTCCCGATGTCTTAACAAACATGAAAAAAATTATAGCACCAGCGAAAAAGAACTCCTGGCCGTATTAGACGCTGTTAATCATTTTAGAGGATATATAGAAGGTGCTAGGTTCACGGTGATCACGGACCACTTTAGTTTAAAATGGCTTACCAAACTGAAAAACCCAACAGGACGACTCGCGAGATGGAGCACGCGTCTAAGTCAATACGATTTCGACGTAATACATCGTAAGGGTTGCCAGAATGTAGTGCCTGACGCTTTATCGTGCGCCGAGATAAACGCGCTGGAAATGACCATCGCTCCCGAAGATACAAATGACGAATGGTATAAAAAAATATTCCAAGGATATCAGGAGAAACCGCAACAATTTCCTAATTACATGATACACGAGGAAAAATTATTCTGACACGAAAAAGCAGCACTATCCATAAATAAGGATCAAGAATGGAAATTGGTCGTGTCAAAAAAACAATGTCCGGCTCTCATAGAAGCATGTCATAATGCCCAAGACACCGTACATCCGGGTACCTTCAGAACATACAAAAAACTGTCCATGACTTATTTTTGGCCCAACATGTTTCGTCAATGTACATACATAGCCCAATGTAATGTATATAAAGCGTTCAAGCACAGCACGGCGCCACCGGTTGGACACATGACAACACAAAAAAGGGTGAACCGCCCTATGCAGATGTTGTCAATCGATTTGATAGGACCACTGCCGCGTAGCTATACTGGTTACCAACACATCCTGAGCATCGTGGACGTATTTACCAAATATTGTTGGATTTTTCCGATACGTTAGGCCACATCTGCATCAATAAATACCCTATTAGAAAAGCGTATTTTTTTACCTCACGATGCGCCGCGCACAATTGTGTGTGATAATGGAAAACAGTTTGTATCAAATAATTTCAAAAACTTAATCGCCAAATATGGAATCAAGGATATTATGTATAACAGCCTATACACACCCATGAACAACGTAGTAGAGAGATACAATCAAACCATAGGAACAACCCTCGCGATTTTAGCTCACAAAGATCAATGAAAATGGTGCAAGTTTTTAGAGAGAGTGCAATCAACCCTCAACAATACGGTAAATTTAGCCACTGGATACACGCCTTATTTCCTTAATCATGGTTTTGAGATAATTGCTCACGGCTCCCTGCACGATATAAAACTAAATCACGAAGATGCGGTCATAGACGGATCAAGATAAGAGTACGCTCACCGGCTAGAAGAATTAGCGGCTGTCTACGAAGATGTGTGCGACGCCTTGCTAATGGCTTACCGAAAATCGGCGGAGCGCTACAATCTAAGACGTAGAATCGTGTCCTACAACGTTGGAGATATGGTATGGAGACGAGCATTTACCCAATCAGACAAATCAATTTATTTTTCACATAAATTATCACCACGTTTCGTCCCATGTCGCGTCACGAAAAAGATATCTGACACGATTTATATCTTACAGGATCTATCGAAACATAAAGCAAATCGATATCATGTGAAAGACATCATCAAATCCGGTTATCATTTTGATTCTTCTCCAACAGTTGGTCCAAATACGCCGGATCAATAATATGCACCCCAAACTTACAAAGATAAATATATTTGTCTCATCAACAAGGCACGAGCGGTTGTGTTTTATTAACAGAAAGATAGGTGAAAGATACTTGATCTGGTAATAAGACGCGATTGTTTCATTGCAATCATGGAATGTTGGCAAACAGTATAACAGCCTGAAGATTCTGTTGTTTGAAATATTCGTGCAATATTAATCGATATTAGTACCAATGGCTGCAAGCCTGGGTACAGACGCTATCTCAAAGGTTAAATAAAAATAAAAATTGTGAAAAATTATTCGCCACGGCGAAAAATTTCATTCAATATATCGAACAAGACATGGAGAATCGAAGAAAATTTACGAAATACCACCCGAAACAGTTCGCTGTCGCAATTGATAGGTCAAATGAGACCAGTGTGTATTAAAGTTTTCGTAACAAGGTTATAAAAATAAAAAAAATAAAAAACAAGGAGCAATACCAAAATGTCAATTGCTAGCTCGAATACAAACAAAGTTGTGCGGTCACGGTAACGAATATGAACGCTGGTTTTCTAGTATGATTTCCCATGCAGTAAAAGGCTGCAAAGAAAAGTTACACACGAAATTATTGTTAGAATTTATATATTATTTCCACCCCCTCCCCCATCATAGTGATGTACACACTATGAATGGCATCCATACCTAATTATTCCTTATCGACAAGGCCGTCACACACTTAGCTAATCTGAAACGACTGAGTCATAATTTCTTATCTCCCAAATTTTTATAATATATAACTTCTTTCAAATAAACCAAAACATTTCGTTATCAAATTTCGTTAGACAAACAAATAAACAATGATCAAACGCATGGATCATTCTACGACCAACAAATATCTATGAATAACTAGACATTAAACTTATTTTCGTTCTGAAATTATTCAGGAAGACGACAAAGGACTTATATCACGATCGGGATTTACCTATTATAAAGGACGCATGCTCTCACAGTATGGCTATCCGCGCGTAGTATCTCTAGAACCTTGACGGCCAGAATCAGACGTTCTGTGTCATTAAGACCTATAAAACGGTTATGAAAACTGACCTTTCTTATGTAGTGCAAGATTTATTTTATTCAATTTTCTCCGGTCTCGACATACAATTATTCCTTGTAATTTTGGACAAACCCGAATTATAGTGATAGGATAAGTAAAATAAATTAGGTATAGGATAGTTAAATGCGAAATATGGCTTGACTCCACCAGAGTTGTAAGCGGTAGATCATAAATACCAGTCGTGACTTCCTATGCAGTGGTTAATTATCAATGTAAGAAGCAGAAAAAATATTGGGACATTTCTGTACAAAAGAATAGAGTATAAGCATTGAATTAAATATAATCATTTATTGATGGTATAAAATGACTAGGTGAACCTGTTTTGAATGTGTAAATCTGTATTATGCATGTAGATGTTTTCATTTGGAATGTAAAATTATATCTTTAAAATTGTGTAATTTGGTTCAATGTTAATGCCAAACAAAATATCTTTCGAATTTAAAAAAAAAAAAATGTTATAAGAATTGATCTTTCGCTTGCAAGGTTTTCATTCGGTTTGCCCTGTATTGATGTTAATGTTAAAAAAATTTTGGCAAGCCAGAATTTTAGTCAATAAGTAATTATTAGAAATTAGGTTCAACTCCATTCGAGTTTGAACAGGTAAAATGTAACTACCATTCGTAAACCCCTTTGCAAGAACTAACTGTACAACTTTGTGCAAAATACCTATGTAACAGGATGCATAATCAGTAATAAATAATTCCCCTAGGTTGACCAGGTAAATTATAAAGGTCAATCGTGAACTATTATGTATTAGCTTTAAAAAGAGAAAAATAATAATAACCTTAAAGTACTAGTTAAAGAAAATAATCTCCACGTCTATGTGTAATCACAATCCCAGTACAAAATGTATCTGAATATCCCAAACTCCAAAACAAACCCCCATTGTGCCCGGCGCAAGCGTCAGATCCTCGCGTCACGGCGCCTCGCAGACCAAACACCAGTAACCTACGCCAAGATCCTTCAACCTTCGAGTTCACCAGTGTTTAAAAAAAAAAAAGTGAAAAAGTCAATTTTGTTAACCTGTGCTCTAGGTTTAAAGCAGCTTCAGTGAAATTAGGTCTTAGTTAATATTGGTACTCGAGTTTAATCTATCATGTGTATTCTTCTTTATACCCTGTTACCTATTTACTCGTATATGTTTGATGTGCCTAATAGTAGTTTGCAAGTTGAAATTTATATGTTGCGGGTCTGATAGTATTTTATATTTTTTAAATAAATATACCAACGCGCGGTGTGACGATGCCTCTAAAAAGAGCCCAAACCATAACATTATTTGATTATTTAATAGGTAATTAATATTCAGCATGAATTAAAGTTTGTTATAATATCCACTTATGAATAATAATTATCGCCGAGGAATGATCGTAAAGGTATAAACATTTATAAGGCAGACGTGCCGAGACTGCCACAGCGTCATTTAATTGATCAATAAACTCGTCTACGTGGTTTTAAACGAAAATATCTGTGTAACAGCTTAAATATTTATACCATTAAGGTATATAGGTATATGTATATATTTATAAAAGCTATATCAAAAGGAGGGGTCATTTAAACGTTTAAATTAAACGCGAAAAGTGACAATTTATATAAATACTAAAATTTTCTTGAAGTTGCAATTTTAGAGAGTAGTTCTCTGATTTTAAAACAAAGTAAATTTATTTAAAAAAATATATATACATAGCGAAAAAAATATTTAGTTACCGAGATTCGAATCTGGAATTTTTCCGATTCGGCAAAATGCGTTTCGTCACGTCAATCATTTAAGTTTCCGATAAATGTGAGAATTATATTAATTATTATTTTTAATACAAATTAAACTTATCAATTAGAAAGATATACAGAAACAATTTACTTGTCAAAAAATATTTTTGTTGCACCCTTTCTATCCGGGAAAGTGCGCTGATCTATTACTATAGTGGAGTGGTTTAATATAAAGGGTTTCTCCTCCTTTCTAATTTATATATTTAATTTTCATTAAAAATATCACAGAACTATGTTCTGAAAAACTTCACAATAATAATATGTTCACTTAAAAAAAAAAATTTTTGATTCCATAAGAACCAATAGAATATTTTTTTGCTGTCATGACACGATAACGGGTACCATTGGCGGTTAATTTAGCTTTAGCAACGTTTTCAAAGTATGGAAGTGTTTGAGCAATAACTCCATGAGACCACTACTCCAAGATAACCAGGTGTCTCTGTACACGAAAATAAACAGACACGCTAGAATTTTTGTACCAAATTAAAATACTGAAATTTTCACGCAATTTGTAATCGTAATGTGGTATATTCTCCATTTTTAAATGAGTTTTTACTATAGTAACTAAAACGCCAATGCTTCAAAATAACAGTTTTCAAATCCATAAATGGCATTTAATTAATGACACCTGTCCCGTTGGAACATTCGTTTAATATAATATTATATAAGTCGTACATAAGTAAAATAGTAATCTAATCTCACTTTTAAATATGTATTATTAACGTTTTTAAACAGCTTCACAATAAGGAAAGATAAAATGAATAAGATTTGATTATTTTATTTATGTTTGCCGTCTTTTATATTATACAAGTTTTGTAAACTTTTCGACAGGAAGCTGACTTTAATTATTTTTGCCTTTGGGCTGGTTTTGAAGACTTTGGTGGTTCAAGTATCTGGGAATACTTTTTTCAAATAACGTGTGATAGAACAATGAACTTCATAAAATGATTGGCTCGACTAGAAGCGTTCTTTGGTCACTGTTTAGCTCAGTAATAAGGACAGCAGAGCTCAATAAAAAACTGGCGATTTGCAATGTATGTGTGTAATGTTGGTAAAACATAATATATGTTCGAAATTTAACGACTTCTATTTATAAAACTTTCTGAATAGTTGTAGGTATGTAGGTATTAATGAATTTAGGGAAAGGATTTGAGTTTTGTCTCAAGCGGTGATATCGAAATGTGAAAATGTAAAAATGAAAAATGAAGGAGAGGAGCAAGAATATAATTTATTTACTGAGTGTAAATAAGGACCTTCGGCATGAAGCCCCAACTTCTACATATATAAATATCGCAATTGAGGTGGTTTGAATATGTCTTGCGAATACCAAAAAACTATTACCGAGATGTATTTTCTTAGTCACCTTATACAATGCTGAAATAAACCGCAAAAAAAATTATATATGTGATACAGATTGGGCCTTGACCAGGCTACTAGTACCGAAATGGCGCAAGCCAGGGGAAGATCGAAGAGCATTGTTCTAAAATAAGGTAATTAATACAATATTGATGATATTTTCATTAGTTCGTAGTTTTATATGCTTTAATATCACGACGAATAGGATAGTTATACTTTAATTATATATGTGCTGAAGTGATTGAATTTATGCCTAACGCGAAAAAATAAATTCTTGCTTAATTCATCCGCAAGCCTAGCAGTTTTTATAAAAATAATAAATTTAGTTAATAAATCTAGGATGTTAATGGTTTATATTAAAGTAAAAAATGACAAATCTTTTAACACGTAAAGTGAGATATTTTTATATTTACAAAATTTTATTATTAAAGCATACCAACCTTGAAGTGTCATTTACTTTTCTAGAGTTTTGACTTCATTAAAATTGTAACAAATTGCAATACAAATTTTTATATTCGATATCATGAATCATCTTAACTATCTTTACAAAATATTTAAATTATGTTCGTAGTACGTAAATAGTTTAATAAAATAGAAAATCGTACAACTTTCGCTAATTATGTACGTATTCTAAATGCAATTATCGCCAATTGGAATTTGTTACATGAATCAAGATTAGCGGTGCATAATGGAGTTTTGGTGCCAGCGCTAATGTATATGAGTGAACCCTGGAATTGGCAAATTTGACTGAAATGCGGTCGCTTAGATACAATGAGAGACTGGGCAGAAAATTTATGCATGATAAACTAAATGGTGAACAATTTTAAGTGAATATGGCTCTTTAATACATTAATTAGAAACATGTACATACAGATAAACTCAATTGATCGATAAAATATTTTAGCAGCCACCGGTATTTGAACCAGAATCTCTTCCTATCCGGGGAAGTACGATAATACTACATCAGCCTCGTAAATAGACAACAAATTTCTGAACTTACATGTTGCAGCTATTTCAAATTGACACATTTTACATTCCATTATTCCAGATTCGAATCCCGGTGGCGCAACAACAATATTTTTCGATAAAATTGATTATATATGTCTATCTTTCTAATTAGTATATTTAATTAATATTTAAAATATCACAGACCGTCTGTTCTGAATAATTACAACTTCACAATAAGAATGTATTCTCCTAGTAATAAAGTTGTATCAATGTGTCCAAAATTTAATAAAAATTAATTGATAATTAAATGATAATGAACGATTAAATGTATTAATATCAAAAAGGTAACATATAGGTTCGAAAATTTGTCGTTAAAAATATCGTAGGTGTAGCATAGTTGGATAAGTAGCCCCGGTTTGGAAAGAGATCCAGGTTCGAATCTTGGTGGCGCAACAGCAATATTTTTCGATAAAATTGATTTTATATTAATAATATATTCAATTCATATTTTATATAAAAGCTATCACCTTTTTATTATGTACATATAACTATTACAGAACTACATATGTTCTGAAAAAATTAAAACTTCACAAATAATAATGTGTTCTATTTAGAATATGGGTCTGTTTGTAATGTAGTCAGTAAAATTAGGAAAAGTCGCTGATATGGTTTAGTTGAAAGGGTGATCTAAAAAATAAATACGAGTTATTGATTAAACAAAGGGCATCCGCGAAAGACGGAAGGTATGATCAGATAAACTAAATATTGGGGATTAGTTTTGTCATAAGCTACAATAAGAGCGAGCATGAGAAAATATATGAAAGTAGACGAGATAATACTGGTGTGCCAACAACAGAGTGTGGCGTTCTATCCTCGAAAGGCGTGATGATAAATTAGTTCGTTGGATAGATATTTAGTTAAATGCCGTAAATAAAATCTAAATGAATTTATAATTAAAAAGTATGAACATAAATGTAACACATTTATTGTTTTGTTATTAAATATTTTTTCAACTTCAGGACTAAAAATACGAGATTTCGTATTGAATAATAAAAAGTATAGCTAATCGTAACGTTATTAAAATGTTTTACAATTTATTTTTTTTAAAGCTTCAAAGCTCCAATACTGTTATTATTTATCTTTAATGTATTTTACAATTACTTTTAAAATTAGCAATATTAACTTGGTGGTTAAAATGCATATTTTTTATTTATTATTTTAGTTTTATTAACCACAATTGAGTTTAAAAAACATCTACTGGTTTTGGAAAACACCTTTTCCTTCTTCAGGATGTCATAATCATGTCTAATCATTTGATAGAAAATAGTCATGGTTTTGATAAAAAAATGGGATTGTCAATTTTGCATATAAACGGTGTAGGTCACAAATTAAATAATTTGGAATCGTTGGAGATAAATAAAGCGTGTAAAAGTAATCAGAAAATTCTAAACAGCCAACTAAATTTAACTACGAGTCCTATTCTAAAATTTTTTCCTAAAAATTATTCGACTAAAGTTGTATTGAGCAGCAATTTGAGTTAGGTACTAAATTTATTTTTTAAATAATTGTTGTTGCTTTAAAAAATTTAAAAATAGTTTCTGGTGAAGAAACAATGCTATATTTTTAGTTAGTTATGACATCCTAAAGAAGGAAAAGGTGTTTTCCGAAACCGGTAGATGTTTTTTAAACTCAATTGTGATTAATAAAACTAAGATAATAAATAAAAAATATTTTACAATTATTTACATGTGTCGAGTGATGGAATTTTATCTTTGTGTATTTTCCCCGAATCGAATAAGAATAAAACGATTGTTACAAAGTTCACGATGGTAAATATTTTTATGTAAAATGAAATATTACAATTTGATGTTAAGAATACTTGAATTTTAATTTATATCAATACATAATGTAAATTAATGCTTCAATCGGAGGTAAACATTCTATGTTAAAATATATTTGACCTTTTTTTTAATAATTGCCGTATTTTTTCCTGATAAACTTGAAAGACCTCAAAGGCAATTTATTTCCATGAAACGATTTGTTGTTTTATTTTTAATACTATTGTATTAAATATTTTACAGTAAAATGAAACATATTTTCAGCGAGAAAAAAATTGAAGTAAATGTGCTTTATAAGTGAAAGATACATGAAATAATATTTTCTCTATTGACAGCAGATTTGCTTTTCAGGTCGCTCTAGCTCAATTCTGTGTAGAGACGAAAAGCTTCAGTGCCAATTCAGAATGATATCCGATTGAGTAGACATATTAAATACTTATTTATAAAATAATTTTATTTGAGTAAATATTTAAATTAGTTTATAACTAACTATTGAAGTACATAAAACATCGAGTTTTATTTTTGATGACGAGTTATTTTTGGTAATTGGTTTCAGCAGAAAAACTAATCATAAATACCTAATTAGATCTCTGGAAGGGTCTCATCTCGAGGTTATCGAGTTATTCATCTTGTTGAATTGTGTTCTTGTCAGTACAATGCTTAGCATGCCTTTCTGTCTTTCGATTCCTTTAGTTTTCGATGTTGTTTATATTGGATTTATTTCTAATATTTAAATACGAGGTCGATTATTTACACTTTTGCCGTAACACATTTTCAAGGTCATCATACTACCTTTTACGCGTGCGCGCTTAGAGTTGGTACGACTGCGGTCACGTACGCGAAATTTAATTCTTATTATTAGCTATTACAGTGTAAACATGTTCGCTCCACTAGCAGTTTGCACCAAAGAGGAACAACGATCAGCGATCTGATTTCTCTGCTCAGAGGATGTGAAAGGGACTGAAATTCATCATAGGCTTTTATCACGATGCTTTATAATGTAAAAGTATTTTTTAGTGAATCGAGAAGATTAAAAGTGGTCTGACGAGCATGACGCACGAAGATAGAGTAGGATGCCCGTCAACCTTCAATACGAACGACAAGATTCAACCATCTCGAGAGATGGTTCTAGCGAATAGGCGAGTTACCATCGCGAGGTAGCGATTTCTTTGAACATCAGATCCAACAACAATTTGTTGTTGGATCTGATGGATCCAACGTTGGATCCAACAACAATGTTGTTGGACTGCGCCCGTCTCATTAGAAAAATCTGTGTTGAAATTATATTATCCCGCCTTCGTTTGGATTAAAACTTTATCATTTTTTTATTATTTTTACTATAAACATATTTATGGACTTGTGAGTACCCTTGCAAGTAAACAAAGGTGTGATTTGGAATATAACTCGCTGTATTAGTGATGGTTAAATCATTATTTAAGCAATTATTGTGACTGTGATTGTAACGATGATTGATAACTGATTCTCAACTTTTCGAGCAACAGTATTAATTAGTATTTAAAATATCATAGACCGTATGTTCCGAATAATTACAACTTCACATTAAGAATGTGTTCTCCTTAATAATAATAAATATCGTTAAATCTCAGTTACCAATCACCGTCACAATCACAGTAATATAATGGATTAGCATCACTGTTATCACACGTTATCAGTTCAAAATCTCTGATAAGACTTATATCGCAAGCACAGTATCAGAAAGTGTGGATCATGAGGAATACTAAACATCTATTTCAGAGGGCAAATATTCTCACGGAGTGAAAGCGACGCCGCTGAACATCAACAGCATCCATTAAAACCTATAAAACATAATTGTCGGTGTGATATAAGAAGTCTCCAACAACAATACAAGGTGAGCAACAGTGAAAGTGGCCTGAGAACAGGTGAATATTCTCAAAGAAGATGTTCCCAGAATTGTTTGAAATATTCGTTAGAATGGGTTCCCACAATAGCATCGCCCCGGATAACAGGTTTCGTTATTCATTCTTGATCTCAGAGATTATTTAAATTTGCTGTGTTCTTGGAAAAAACAATAGTAAAATATTGTAATAAATTTAAACAAAGTATTTCGATTTTTTTTGTTGAATTTATCATAACGCTAAAGTCGTACCATTCTTCAATCAGCGTCATGACTTGCTTTGCTTTGTGAAACCAGAGAATAATCTGCAGGCGTGATTACGGTATGGTTGGTGTACCTATACCCTTGAACTCTTTAGCAAATCTAATGTCTACTTACGCTTCTACCAACTAGTCGATAACCGCGAACTGTCTTTCTTGCTTCTCGATTTTACTATTTCTACTACGAAATGTAACACGTGAGGTTCAAAATCAAAAGAATATATGTCCACTTTACATTTCGAATCAGATTAAAATTTTTGAAATAAACATAATTACTTTACTCGACGTGGTCTAAAGCAATTACCTATTCTATTCTAAAGAAATTACCTGTACGGTTTTTATAAGTTTTATATTATTAAGGTACTAAAGTAAGGTAAAAAAGATGTTTATCTATAATATACACCCAGGTCTCTTTTTATGCGGTTCCACAAGAAAAAGCATAAAAAATACTAGACATAATTATAAAAATAATGAATACTTTCCATATTTTTTTAAAATCGCATAAAACTAATTCAATAAGTTAAAATATACTGAAAAACGCATGAAAAAAGTTTATTAAATTTCAGAAAAATATAATCTTAACATATTCCTTCCAAATTTATGTATAATTTTTTTCCTTTTTTTGTATATTTTTTTCTTAAGAATTATCATCGCTATATGATAATATTTTCTATATGAAATCATTTTCATCACTGCGCAGACTGTGTTTGCATATATAGACAAAATTCTCCGAATTTTTGACTCTTTCAACATGTCAAATTGGTCTAAAATAGTTATTTACAAAAATATACTTCTTGAAATATAAACCGCATAACTTCAAAACCGTATAAAAATAGTACGCATAAAAAGAGACCCCAGTGCAGTTGGAGACAAAATATGTAGGTAGTTAGTTAGCACAAATGACAAATTTGCTACATTTTGTATTCTACGCACATCAAGCAACAACTTTTTTATTTTTAGTTTAAAATCGTTAATCATTTTAGACTCTTTTAAGGTCTAGTGGAAATTTATAAATTTATTGACCTCAGGTCACATGACCTAATAATGTCGTCTTATTGGCTAAAAATATATTTATCTGCATTTGAATTAGTTGTCTATAGAATAATGCTTAAAATAATTTGGATTGATAGAGTTACAAATGACTATATTATGGTTCGGATAAATAGAGAAAAATAAGTAATAAGAACAATAAAAATCCGTTAACATTAACATCTCTGACATGTAATGAGACATCCGGAGAAATATGAGATCATGAACTTCATAATATAGGGAAAGTTTGCTGGAAGTCGGGGCCCTGGAAGGGGGAGAACATCATGGTTATGAGGGCAGACCCACCGCTTACCCAGGACCGTTTATAAGGAAAAGCTTCTATATAGTCCTGCTTATTCGCCGTTAGGTTGGTATTTATCTATTACTACTACGACAACAGCACAACAACGTTCTGTACATAGTAACAAGTCAACACGCTGTCAACACAAAATCATGGCTGAAGAACCTGAGACAATGGTTTGGCCGGTCTTCTGTGGAGCTTTTTCTGGCCGCAGTAAATAAAGTCATGATAACCAACGTCCGTTGAACGGATAGGACACAAGGAGAAGAATAATTAATTATCTATTGGACATGTCTTCGATTGAAGTAATAAGCTAATTTTAGTTTAAGTCTTCTAGACTTTCATTTACTTTATATTTGTACATACTTAACTCAAAAACCATAAAAATCGGAAAAGTTTAATTTTGATTCTATACCTCACACTTGTCCCAATTTCAAACAGCTTTGATTTTGTATTACGATGTACTACCGAATTATAATACCAAAGCTAATTTTCAGTGCTGAACATAGTTTACAACTTAAAAAAGTAAATCGAACTCCAGCTAAGCAAATTTCAGCATATCATGCAAGAAGAAAAGCTGCAAAACCATCGAAGAAGTCTCTCACAAATACAAAAGAACAAGCTCGAAAAATACCCACCAAGATAAAAAAAAAATATATTTTAAAACTGCAGTGTTATTCTGGGATTCCCGGTCACGAGGCTGATTGTTAATGTTCAAACTGAGCGAACAAAGTAACGCTGTGTTACGTACGTGATGTTTGGACTGCCCACGTTAACGGTTTGCCTCCCAGTTGATTCTTTTCATTCCAAACCATTATTTCCATCCAGATTTTTACCCTATCTATTTTTATTGATACCAGGGCGTTATCATATGCAGCTAGTATTGATCGATGACGCGATTGATTTAAAGTGATATTTATCAAATTATTTTTGCGAAATTGTACAACATCAACTTAAAAATAATACTATGGATCAGTGTGGAAAAAGCCAAACTATATAATCGAGATTTTGAATCATACATTACTTGTTTCGTAGACGTTTTGTTACACACACATGAGAACATATATTATATAATAATAATATCTTACTCGTTTTTTGTTGAAGTTTGAAGAAAACTAAAATCTACCACAGCGTTCTTCAAGATGTATCATTTACGTCAAAAATACTGCTTATTTGAAGTAACTTTTAAATTTATTTTAGAAGAAATTTTAACTTACTCAGAAAGGAGATTTATTAAGCACAGAATAATGTAAATTCCATAAATTCATTAAAATGATTTAATTATTCATTATAATTGACCCCCTGTAATGCCTGTATAGTAGTCGAAATAAGAAACTAAATGTAATAAAAATATTTTCAATTTGATTTACTTGTAATGAGTACATAAGATGATTTTAAATAGGATAAATACTCTCCTCGCCAGTTTCGATTCTTATAAATATAATTTTTCAATGTATGTGAATGTGTCTAAAAGCGAATGACTATCTATTTTTTAAAACTTTTTAAAACTGTGACGACTAAATTATTTTAATAAATCAAGTACCTAATAGGTGCCTGCCTACCTAGCTTCCTACAGAGTTTTAACTTTGACAGTGTATTACATTTCAAAATTAGAACATCTGCTCATTTATCGGATTATTATCTTAATTAATATGCTATGTATTCAAGAATATTGCATTTCGTTCGTGTTCAGTGTGATTTCATCATTTCTTTTATATCGGTATTAAGGCTACTCTCTTGAGAAATGAATAAAACGTTAAAGTAATAAAACTTTTTCTTATTAAGAGGTTTTAATTAATCTAATCTCACTTAAAGTGCTTCCTATATAAATTGGCTCTTCCCCTAGAGCTCGCTCCGATCCACCTGATATGGATGTAATTAAAAAATGTTGCCCTTTGCCTACGAATATCGCCGGAAAATAAAAGGACAAAGGTGACGCCGGTACTCCGTATTTGTCTTTTGAATATTTTCAATGATATATTTGACACCCAGGAAACTGTACCACTGAGTTCAGTCAATTAGATTTAATATTAATGATTTCATTTTTAAAAGCAATTTTACTGTTCAATGATGATGGGTTTCAATGACATGTGATGGTTGGGTTTTTTAGGTATTTAGTATTTTAGGTTTTTAGGTATTTAATATTTTAACCTTTCCTTTACGGTGTTAAAATCAAAATGCGCTTTTCAGTGCTATGAACTCGGTGTACATGTAGACATTCACGTTTTTTAAACCGTATAAATATGGATAATTTATATTTTTTACTTATATTAATCATTAACAAAATAATTGACATATATATATATATATATATATATATATATATATATATATATATATTATTGTGTAAAAGTGCTAAAAATGAGATAAAAACATTGATCATCATGAACGACGGCATAAAGACGCATATGACACGACTAATTCGGCCAGCGTACGATCTGAAACTAAAGTGGCGATCAGCATCCGGAACCCCGCATCCGCATCTATCCGCACGTACACATACACGCATTGACAAAGTCACGTTAGATTCTTAGAGAAAACATTTTTTATTGTTGCGTGTGATAAATACTTATATATTGTAATTATTTTATCAAATGCATAAATTTATTACGAAAGGATTTAGAAAATTGCTAAATTTGTATTTAGTATATTTACAGAGATATTCACACAATTGGAGGCAAAGTTAACTCGGTTTACAACATCGGAGAGGAAAGGTTAATAATGTATCTAACGCAAAGAACATGATTGTAGTCGACACCCGCCGCCTTAGTAATCGCGCATAGTCCTAGTATTTAGAGCAGACATACAATAATATACTCGTAGATGTTAATTCGAACTACTTAACTTTGAGTTCTAAAATACATATGATGTTTATTACAATAAGGTAGTTAGTAAAATTGTCAAAGCGATTAGCGCTGATGCTCTTGTAGTAGGAGATTAGGTGGTCTAGCCGCATGCAGAGTACTCAGAGTATCGTAGATTGTAAGCAATTTGAAAAAAAAATACTTGCAGGTAATAATAATATTTTTATTTGTTGACTTTGTTTTACTAACCACTTATTGAGTTTAAATACATCTACCGGTTTCGAAAAATACAATTTTCTTAAATACTAATTTAATGCTAAATTAATGTATTAATTATAAATATATACATATAAAATCAATTTTGAATTCGAACCTGGATCTCTATTTCCAATCCGGGGAAGTGCACAACCTTTGTGCTATAACGCCAGTATTTTTCTTGACAATTTTTCAAACCTATATGTTACATTTTTCAAATTAATACACCTGTCGTTCCATTATTTGAAAGCCATCTACATTATTTTTACAGAATCTCAAATACCTTTGAGTAAACCGACTGCAGACGCCAGAATTATCAATTCATTTTTATTAAATTTTGGACACATTGATACAACATATATTATTAAGGAAAACACATTCTTATTGTGAAGTTGTAATTATTCAGAACATAGAAATTGGAAATAGAGATCCAGGTTCGAATCCCGGTGACGCAAAAATTGATTTTATATGTATATATTTATAATACATTAATTTAGTATTTAAAATATCACAGACCTATGTTCTGAATAATTACAACTTCACAATAAGAATGTGGTTTCCTTAATAATACTAATTTAATGTATTAATTATAAATATATACTTATAAAATCAATTATTACAACTTCACAATAAGAATATGTTCTCCTTAACCATTTTCTTCTTCAGGATATCAATACTAACTAAAAACATATATTATTATTTCTTTACCAGAATCTATTTTTAAATAAACAATAATTGTTTAAAAAATAAATTTAGTACCTAACTCAAATTGTTACTTAATACAAATTTACTAGAATAATTTTTAGGAAAAAATTTTAGAATGGGACTCGTTAAATTTAGTTGGTTGTTTATAATTTTTTGATTAGTTTTACACGCTTTATTTATCTCCAATGATTCCAAATTATTTAATTTGTGACCAACACCGTTTATATGCAAAATTGACAATTCCAATTTTTTATCAAAACCATGACCATTTTCTATCAAATGATTAACAAAGTTAACAAATAAAAATATGAATTTTAACCACAGAGTTAATTAAGATCATTTCAAAAGTAAATAATAATAATCGTTACATTTGAAATAAAATTTTGCAGAAGTTAAATAAATTGCTGCCTTTAATAAAAAATATTATTTTATTATTCGCCGCTCGCGGCAGCTAATACCTTGCTTATCAATTATATCCACACAAAACTTCACAGTCTAGAGAACGATTTTTGTTTTGTATATATATTCCGATGTTCAATGTTTAAATATAAGAGTTATGTTTTTGATGCTGTACTGAGACAAATGTATAATTGATTGAGGTATTTAAGCCGTTCTATGTTTAACCATAATATAATTTTTTCGCTGAATTTTTAAAAATTATTTTTGTTAATTTATAAATCTTTTTTAGTTATATTTTTATGTTGTTCTTACTCACATATGTACTTCTACCTAAGTTAGTTTTATATACTTCTATAATATTTTTTTATTTTTGTCAATTTTATTATTATTATTTTCTTTTATATATATATACATTTCGATGTTATTTGTGCACTTGTACTTACATGGTAAATTATTTAGTACGAGCTTTACTTGTTTTTATAAATAATTTTGTAAATGCCCATGAGGGCGTAAATATAGTATAAATTAATATAATATTATACGCATAATAGGTATCCGGTAAAAATAATTTATTATAATTCTTTACAGTATAAAAAAAATAAATTCAACTTCATCTTTAAATCTTTTCTCTGGCTTTAAATTCAGTTACAAATAGGTTCATAACTATTTCGTCAATTGGATAGAATACCTCATATGTCTACTCTCGTCTGTTGAATCTTTGAGATGAGAGTTCAAGACTCAACCGTGGATAAGCTCCATATAAGAATCCACTATACATATATACATTTTGTAAATTCAATCATCAATTTTACGAAAAAACTAATAAAAAATAATTTAATATATCAATTTTAAAAAAGTCTTTTGAACTCAGATACGCAAGCGTAATAGGAGACAAATTATTACATTTCACGGGACCAGTCACGTAAAGCCTCCATCCCGATATCTCGTTCTATCGGTTCACGTAAACCTGCCTATTTGAAGCTGATTGAGCAGACTTTATAAATATAAAGCCGAGTTGAACGTAATTCGGATAAATGAAGAATGATTTGCCAGTCCGTGAACACGGAGGGTTTGGATGATGGAAGTGGAGTCAGATAAATAAATGTAACAAGGATTAAGAAAACGAGGGACGACAATCAATGGAACACGTCAGGTATGTGTATTAGAATTGAAATGTTTTGTCATTTAATTTTATTTGCTTGTGAAGACATATGATGCCATGTATTATGTAGTATCAGCAGACTTATAAATCCGATATACGAAATTGTCTGTAATGAATAAAAAGATTAGGTATGTGTGTGAAATGTAATTTTTCACAAATTATTATTTTTTTTTTTTCACCTACATAGTCTATTTACTTTAATATAACAAATTATTATCAATATATCTCTTAATGCTAGTCTCGACACAGAATTTCTCTAGTGATACGGGCACAGTCCAAACAAATTTGTATAAAGTACTATATAGTTACTAATAAAAAATAAATAATAATAATAATAAATGACATATAAAAAATAAATAAAGTATCATACAAAGTAAAGATAAAAAAAGTCATTGATAAAGAGAAACCAAGTTTGTTTAAAAAACATTATAAAAAAATTTAGATCTCAACTGTCGAACAATGTTTAAATACAAATTTGAAAGAACTGTAACATACAAGTTAGAAAATTTGTTGTCAACTTACTCTGTTGGTGTGGTGTAATCGATTAACACATTTCCCCGGATAGAAAAGGTTCCAGGTTCGAATCGCGGTAGCAACAAAAATATTTTTTCGATAAATTGAATTTTCCTGTATATCTTTCTAATTGATACAATTAATTTGTATTAAAATACCACAGAATTGTGCTCTGAAAAACTGCAAACTTCACATGTGTTCACAAAAAGGCACTAAATTGGAAAATATAATAAAAAATCTTTTTTCCCTGCAGGGAGATTCTTTTCACTGTTGGTAATTTATACGTACTATGTCACTAAAAAATTTGTTTTCATAAAAATTCCACGTATAAAAAATAATTAGCTTATTTTAGTATTTATTTTGTTAAAGACATCTTATCGTATTTATTTACTTTTATTACAGACGAATTAATATCACTTACATATGTGTTGATGTATAGCTAATGATGAGTTATTCTGGCGGAGTCATTATAAGTACTTCAGGAAATATTGAATGATCATTATGCATATATGGAACATGCCTCATCAATATTCTTACTATTTTCAAACTAAGCTTAATTGGGCTACGAAAATAGGGCAAACTTATTGATGTCCTGGAATGAGGATCAATAGGCGAATGCTTTTACCACTAGACAAACAAGCATATATAAATAAAGGCTTTCTAAATTATCGGCGTAAGAATGAATATGGCATTCAAATAAATGACTCTCAGATTGGTTGAAATTCTAGAAAGAAAGAATATTATCCAATAGTAGATAAAAATGGTCAACAGAAGAAGAAGAAGAGGACAATAATAATAAAAATCAATTTTATAAAAATCAATTTTCTAATTGGGTAGAGATCAGTCAGAAGCATGGCTGTTTAACATTCCAGCTTAATCACAAAATGATACACTGATGATTCACTTACATTTACATTTACATTTACAATACATTCATTTTTTTATATGTTTCTGTCGAATCTAAGTCTTTCTTTTTAATTTTAATTAAATAACACCGCAACGACACGGAAAAAACAGTATACTTTAACACAGATGGTAGTCTAGTAAAATAGATAGGACAATGTTTTGTACACAGAGGCGGATACCTACTACATCCCACACAGTAAATTAATAAACTTATTATATTATTGTATGGTTCACTTCTGATGTGTAAAAAATGTATGTTAAACAGATGTCAAATAAATAAATTATATGGGGCTGGGTCACCGTCCGATAATTAAACCCTATATATATTTTATTTTATGGATCAGTTAGTGTACATTCGTTTTGACGAAGATGCAGTGGTATCGGAACAGGTCGACGATAAATTAATCAAAGTGGCTATGAATATAAAATAATTATGACATACCACAAAGTTTAATAGTATAATAAAAACAGTATATTATTAATTATACTACTAAATATTTTAGGTGTACCATTTTTATTTATTATACGAACATATAAAAACATACCCATTTCAAAAAGATTTAAAAATAGGATTAGTTTTATATTCGACAAGATATAAAATAAATTTGAAATAAGGTTTATGAAAACACTTATTTACTAAAAACTGTATAATCAATTAGATTTATATATGCATAATTTTAATTAAACTAATAATAACTACTAATAATAATTGCTGTATTTATCGAAGCCTTTCATTAAAAATTATAGCACTCATCGTATTGGAATCCAAAGCATAACTTCAGTTTGTTTTAAATAATAAAATGGATGTTTTATAAACAATAATAATAATTGAAGCAGAAAGATCTTCACTTTGCCGACGTATGTTGAAAAATAAATATGTTATAAAGTCCTTACATAGTATGTGTATTACATAGTATCCTTATATAGTGTATGTGGGTGTATGTTACATAGTAGGAGTTTCTTATCCGAGATCGCATTAAGTGGAATATAAATTAATCAAGGTAGTTAAAAAAAATACGAAAATATTTCATAATTACTATTGTTGGTATTTTCGGGTAAGTACGAACGTAACCTACTCTCAAAAATATAATATAATAAAAATGGGAAAGGGGGTGAAAATTACGCAGTAATGCATGCGTTTAGTACCTTCTCGTGAGGTAGAATAGAAATTATAATTAAATATAATGGATTGGAATTAAAATATAAATATTTTGTAAGTTGGTAAGTATTATTTAATTCTTTGATGTAGAAATATCCTACTCATAATGATCGGTTTTCAAACAAATAAAAGTCAAACCATTTTCTCGTCTTTCATATACATTATCAAAAAGTATTAGTGATATTTTATTATAAAGGAAGAAGATTAAATAACACCAGTAAGTCTATTTTTCTTGTTACGAAGCGGGTGTTTATTTGTTAGCTCCTTCCATTGTTATTCGTTGTAACGTATTTTCGCGTAATTTGATGTTTTCGTCAAAATGACCAACGATTGCTAGTTCTTCGAGCGATGTGGCCTGCCCATTTCCATTTCATTTTATGGCATATTCATTATATCGACTGCTATTGTGGTTGTCTTATCATTCATTCTATTCACGTAGTGCCCAACATACATATTTACATTCACTTTGGGTTATCTACTCTAGTTAAGTTAAGGACCTCTTTTTTTTCAAGTCCATGTTTCTCAGCTACACGTGAGTACTGGTTTGTATTAATTTCAACACATTTGATTTTTTATTCTGTATGCAGCAATATATATAGGGTGTAACACACCTAGTGCACAATATTTGAGGAGTAGATTATGTAGATGCCTCTTAACCTTGCAAAATTAGACTCTCATCAACCGCAAAAATACGTCAATACAAATACGTGCCAATACAACGCGCCGCAGCCGCCCCGATGATATCACTAGCAATGATTCTCGTTGTAGATCTCTTACTGTATTTGCTTTCTACTGTATTAAACATCGAGCCGCCAGATTACTTTTATCGCATGATTTAAGATCCGAAGCAAAGGTATTGAATAATAAGAGTCAATTTCGCAAATATTAACATGATTGTATTAAAATCAGAATATATTTTTTCGTCATGGTACAGAATTTTTACATACTCCTTGAACATTTTAGATTTCAATTTAGTCAGGTATTCACCCATAAAATTTTATGGAAAAGTATATATATATATATTAAAATGTCAAAATTATATCAGATGATGTACTTGTCCTAGACGTTTATCTCTTGATTGATTTTTGTTATCTTGTATTATGCTTATGGTTGCCTATAAATATAAAATATATTGCATTTAGGTTTTTTAGCAACATACCGTGATATCATAATGTCGATGCACGAGAGTATAGAATAAAAAGTATATTTAAACCTGTTACAGGTATAAACTCCTTCATAATGGATGGTAAAAGTTTTGCAATTAATTATCCTGCTATTAGTCAGTCGTTCAGTAATACCCATTCATCTCGATGAAACCCTCAAAATAATTATAGTCCAAAGTTGGAACGCTATTAATTTTCCAAATGGCATCCGGAATTAAATCAATGAAACCGCAACGAGTTCACCAATACCTGAATATCTCAACTGATAGTCGACCAGAGGCGGAGGCAAGGCAAGGCATTCGAAAAACGTAATAGAATAACCGGCTAATTTAATTTGAAATTGAATTTATTTTTTATTTTTTTATCTAATAATTCACAATGCAGGTTGTTCTAAAATCATCTGAACAATTAAAAGTTGTACCTTATAAGCTATGGTATCGGGGGTTCCTCTACCGGCTAGTTCAGTGACAAACTTGAGATGTGGAACCGAGCCGAACCTACCAGAATTCCTTACCATACCAACGATTTACCAAATCTGCGTTAGTCCCTCTAGGCAAAAAGAAGAATAATTTGAAATAACAAAATGATAAAGGTGTTTTTTTCATAATAAACAAAAACTTGATTATTAAACGAACAAAATGTAATACATTGAACTTTACTTAGCAACAACTATTAAGTCGTGACCAATTTTACATTATAATTTACATTTACGGTAGCTTAAATGAAGAAAACGTGAACAGCAATATTTACAGACCAAATACATTTCCATTCTATATTGCATGATTGTATTTTCATCCTCCGAGGCCGCACCGACATACATATCTCAGTGCGTCAGACTCCGATCACAGGAGTGACCATCAGGATATTGCATCCATAGTATGACTCCGTCCTAAATAGACAGGACCACATCCTCCTCCATCCAGAAGCATCAGGGTTTTAGCAGGCAGAACCAAAACTCTCTGCCTAGCCAGACAATAGTCCCTTTTTGGATCACGTGCCCATGCCAAAATGAAGAAGACCATGACAGGAATTAATCTTTTGCCAGGATCGATGGTAGATAACCCATCGTGTCGCCAAATATCGGCATGGAAAAAATTCTATCTCTATTAACGGACTCTCTGCAGATTTAGATTATTCCCGCCGTAACCGAGTGTCAGCCATAATTACTGCCTCACTCGGCCGGGCCCTGATTCACGCAGCGCTCTGCCTTCTCGCCGCCCGGGTGGACATGCTTACATTATTAATTTATATTTTGTAGATTGGTTATCACCATTCTAGAATAAAAATCTCCTATGTAAATTTAGTTATCTAGGCGAGAAGCAAAGTGCAACATTATAACCAGTAGATTAAAATATTATCCTATTTTTACCATTTTCTATTATCTTTATTTATGTATAAATAAACTATTAAACATTTTTAAATAAAAAGTTTGGTGCGTTTTTCCTAAAATTAAATATACACCAAAACGTGTCCGGCCCTGAGACAGGAGTTCATCTATGTAGTAGTGGGGATTTGCGGTGGTTAATATTTGTGTCCTGGTGATTTTTAATCGGTTATTACTGTCACCGGGCTACCCAGTTACTCGGTATCGTAATAATAACCGGATCCACAGAATCGATCAAGTATCATCGGATGAAAGAAATATACGAGTAAGTATATATGTTATACACATATATATGTATATCTATATGAAACTGGCGTCTCTTCTAGGTTAGATCAAATTTTTTTGAAGATGGCCAACGTTTCAGCACGGTAACTCGTGTCACTGTCAAGGTAGACTGAATCTTTGAGATATATTTTTGAGTGTCAATATAAATTGGTAAATTTTTTTTTATTTATACACATTTTTTTAAAATTGTGTATAAATAAACTTTTACATTATTTACAATCGACTTATAAAAGTATTATAATACCTACAGCCTTAAATATATGTTGTATTCTGCGAAACATACATTTTTTTTTTTTGTAAACTATGTTATTTCATTGTGAGAACATTATTCTGTTTACGAGCTATTATATATAACTTTCCAAAACCATATCTATAAAAAAACGAGCTACACAAACCGGAACAATGATATGAGACCAAAATCTTTTTTTTTTCCCTAAAACTTATAAAGATTTAGACTTACGGATAAAGAATCTCGAGATCTGAGTAAAATGAATGAAGGGCAAGGTATTATTCTGTCACAATGTCAGATATACGTCACGTGATTTTATTTAAATACATTCAAGGATTAGATTTTCAAATATATTGTACGTTTATTTTGTTTATTCTAAATAAAGGTACGATCATAGGATTACATATAGCAAGAGGGATGTTAATACACTCCGTAATTATTTTTACAACTGCCTAGCCGACAGCTAGAAATTTTAATAAGGCCTGGTTGAATGTTATTCAAGAATTGAATCAGTATTCGTTTTTACAAAACAAACTAAAATAAATACAAATGGGGCGCGAGACTTTTTGAGAATTTGTATTACGCACAGGGTGGTAGAACTCATTGAACCATCCCTGTAAATCGAGGGATAGCTCAATAAGCCTTTAGCTTTTGGGTGGCTTAATGATAAATCCGCTACTGATATTGACCAGAGAACCATTTTTAAATCACTTTATCATAGTATCGGAAAAATATTGACATTTATATTTTTATGAGTTTAGAAATGTGCGGAGTGACGGTAGCGCCACTTTGGGATAGAATAGAGAAGTATTCATACTTTTAGCGAGCTGTAGTACGACACAGAAAGAGAGAGTCCTTAGAAACATATTGCCCAATTTTATTTCCCTGTATTTAAGTGTATGGTAAGTGTTCCGATTTATTCATACAAGTAGGAAAATTATTCGTTTTGTATGTTTCTTTACGTTATTCCGGAATTTTACACTTCCTTTACCTGCGTTAGTTTAATAACACAAACATACACACAGTAGTTTTCAGATATTTCTAACGACCTCCATTAAAGAATGCCTGGTAAAAAGATTGACTATCACATTTACTTTTAAATTACTGATAACTTAACGGCCTATTGATAAGCACAGACTTGTTTACTATATAACTTTTCCAACCTATTCAAGTCTCATGCTCATTTGCAATCACATTTATCTTAAGCCACACGATTGGAATATTGGTTCATTAATATTTTCTATTATATCCGAATATATACTCCCAACCACGCCACTGCTAAACAATACTGCAAAAACGTGTAGTCTATAAGTACAATAAAAAATGGTGTTGACTAGTTTTAGCGAAATAAAGCAAAATAGCATATTTATTTCATATTAAGTTTTATATATATTCATACATTGTCATTCATACGTCAATGTGTTACTGAAAAATATTCGGTGGAAGAATTTAATAATTACAAATACACTGTGCTAGTATTTTGAATAATTTTTCACAAAATCTATTCCATAACGTATTCGAATTAAATACAACATTCATTTCTCTCGGGCTACGCGATGTTGTGAATACACGTATTTGCGTGAACTGATATTTATAAAATGTTTTTAATATTTGAAATGGATTTTAATTTTAGTTTTGATAAGGATACCAATATTTAAGGATTATTATTTTTTCATTTAAGGAAAAAATATGATGAAACTATCCTGCTGTGCGACCAACTTCTTGAAATCTTATAGAAGAGGCCTTTAAGAGTCAGAATTGACAAAGAAGAGTAATTAGTTTCACACCACTATGACGTATTACGAACACGACTACATTTCCATTTTCATCATTAATATCAATTATTCCGTTTCAAATGACATCACGTTTTTTTCACGATTTCTTCAAACTAATCTCTTATTTTTATCAAAAAACATAAATTTTTAATTAAAACACATTTTTGTTGTGAAGTTGCATAGTTCTGTGGTATTTTCAATACAAAAAAAAGTTAATACAGTAAAAATATATCTATCAAAATCATATTTTTTTTAGTATAATTTAATTTGTATTAAAAACATAAATGTTCATCATATGAGCCTCCATCGGTCTATGAATGCACTCGAAATTTAACAAGAATTTTTCTTTGCAATTTGAAACGATTTATTTGAATTTATTTGTAAAGTGGAGTTTTTCATCAAATTAATTTATTTTATGAGAAATAAAATTTCCACTTTTTGTTTTCATTGAAATTTTATTTCAACAATTTACGTTGAAATATGGATTCGCGATGTTTTTGTGCTGAAGATATATTTTTTTCAAAATGTTAAACAAACAAGTCAGATATTTGAAGACTGTAATAAACTAATATTAAAAAATATTTACTGTAATGATTGTTATTAATATTTTTTTTTACAGAAATTCTACGCCTTTCGTGGCCATTCTAAGACCAGTTTTAAGCACTAGTACAATAATAAATAATGCCGTTCATAATTCTTCTCGAACATGGTTCGCGTTAAAGCAGTTTTGATGTCTTTGTGCAGATATAACAAAATTTATAAATTATTTACATGCAAACATAACGATTTTACAAAAAAAAAACAGAATTAGTGTATATTATACATATGTTATAAAGGCAAGTATATTAAATATTTTTTTAATTGAGTAATATAACCTGATACAGGTTTCTCTTCTGGATATCTCTATCCTCAAATGATCCTTAATCATGTTACCTTTTCAAATGTTTTATAAAAAAAAATTATTTCTTCTCGATTCTGTTAGTATCTGCTACGCAGTAATACTGAACTGATTTAAAAATTCTAAATAAATCTTGTAAAAATAACAGGTTTCTTTATTTTAATATAATGAAATTCTACAGAAATGTTTCACTTGTAGGAAAATAAGCATTTTAGTATGAGAAACAAATTTTTAAGTAAAGATGATACTGTACTATCTGAGGTGTCACTTACAGTAGTACAAAACTTGAAACAAACTACCCATTCTTCTATAGCATGTACCCAGCGTATTTATCTCAAATGCTGTCTATTGGAATCAAAAATTTTCTTGACAAGTGTAATTACATTAATTTTTATTATAAATATAATAAATAATATAGATAAAATTCGCAATAGATATTGAGGGAATCTTTAAATGACGCAGTATATAAATAATGTATGATAAGACAAAAGTCCTAAAAAAAGTCGCTTCGCTTTTTATACCAAAAAGAATAAACTGAAATATGACAGGTTTTATATTGCTCCTGATAAGTAAAAAATAATTTTGTACAATACAGCACAACACAAGCAACAATAAAGGACTCACCATCGGTTGGGGTGGTTTGCTGCCCGGAGTTAACTTTTGGCCTTTCCTCCCCTGCGACTATCTCCTTAGCGTAGCTCCTAGAGGAGAGTCGATCATCTTCGTCAGGAGGGTTCTCTTGTTCCACCTTTTCTTCCTTCTCCACTTCGGGTGGAGGCTCAGCCTCATCTGGAAAGACAATAATTTGTCAATTTTATAATAACGCTTTCTTTACAAGGACTGGCTTTGAGGTGGACAGTTTTTATATCATTCAAAATATGCCGCTATCAACAGACGTACTAATTTTTTGAAATTTGATAAAAAAATTCACAGTCGCATAATATAAAACATGGAAACCACGCTATAATAACCAATTATTTAAAATTTAAAAGCAATTGAACATCTATCATCAAAAAAAACATGTCAAATATCTGACATATTTATCATATCATTTCTGCAGTTGTAAAAAATATTCTTCAGTTATTTAAACAAAAATCTCCTCGGCAAATATAGTTTGATACAATTGAGATGTGAAAATACGCCTTTAAAAATATTTTAAGCTCCTTAATAAATACCATTGTTGCAAAATTCATCAGGTATATCTATTTTTCTAACTAGATGAATGTTAGTTTAAAAATTGATGTTATAATTTTATAAATTATAAAATATATCTAAATAAAAATTAATGCATTACATTCTAATACAAAAAAATATGCATTGTATACTACTCGATTAGGCACTACAGTCTAAGGGTGGAATAACAAAATGATAGAGCGCTCGCTTAGAATGTGAGAGGTAGCAAGATCGATACTCAGGATTTCCAAAACCTTTTTGTTTTCAAAAAGGTTTTGGAAGTAAATAAGATAATAAAACACATGATTAAAGTAAGAGTATGTGAAAATGTTAAAATTAGTCTATTGTGTCTATCTTTGTGACAAATTTTTCTGAGATACCTGCTTAATAAACACATTCTACGTTTTAACCCACACCCTAATAAATGAATTTTTTAGTCTGTGTTTAAACCCCAGAATTGGATGACAATTTGATACCATGAATCATTCGGCCGCCACCGACATACGCCAACCGCTAAAATGCCCTGCAGTTCTCGTGAAAGCCATTTTTTTTAAAGCCTCCCCGAATGTGCGGCCAATATGCGGTAACAAGCGCCGCGCACCGCGGTGGTCAGTTTGATCACTACTCCAAGTATCGCGCCATAAATTCGTCGGAGCGACTACTTTTCTAGAATATTAATTTAAAGGTTATTTATTGCACGTTCCGGAAGTACTTAAATAAGGGTTCATTTAAATTATTTCTCTTAGTGTCTCTTTTAAACACAATTTCATCGTTCAAGTGTCGGTAAGATTGTAAGATGGTACTACTTGTACTTTCAACCAACCAAAGACAGATCCTTGAGTAATGCCAATATTCAAAATGAGCTGGATGTGTAGATTTATGGATGAAGATGTTGTGGTTCACATAAATAAAGGAAAATAAGAATATTTAAAACCTCAATATTTGTCATGTAATACGACATCTTCTCTGGATGTCTCATTACATGACTTGGGTGAAGAAAGAGAATATCATGTCTGAAGACCCTAAGGTGATGGTAGACAGCCAACGTCCGTCCGGATAAGACACGAGAAGATGAAGAACGTAGAAGGGGCAAATTATATGTTAAACATCACATAAATACAGAGAAAAAAAACGTATAGATAAGAGAACCAGAACTTGCAATAGGTAGCCCATATTGTTCGGATAATTGTTGGATAAATACAGTGGTGTCTGATGAGAATCAAGGCCGCCCTAAAAATCCGCTGGACTGACAAAGTCATGAAACTCTGCATCCAACAATTGACATAAAATGGTTGACGGTAAAGATTCCATATCGGTAAAACAAACGAAATTTTATATTTCATAACGAATGTTCTACTGCTTCCGTTAACGAGATCGTTACCGTACGAAAGTTTTATATTTCCTTCTCCCCCCGTATCTGGTAACAAAACGGTCCACCATTTTGTTATCTCTTCCCTAGTTAAGGGCTAATAACCCATCATTAAACTCAAGTTTGTAAATATCTGATTTAATTTCAATATCATTTATCCTCTTTTCCTTCTTGCGAATCAGGGATGGAATCTTGTTTTTCCATTATCGTTTTATCAATTACTAATATTCTCGTGATTTTACAACCCTCCAATATAAACTCAATAAAAATAAACTTCACGATATAAAATTTTCTCTTCCGTTCTGCTACCAATACATTCATAAGGGGTGAATCCTGTAATTGCTCTAATAATGGACTTATTTACGATCACGCCGTTTCTCCGCGGGGGTAGGCAGAGAGGATAGGGTGCCACACTCTTCTGTCCTGACAGAATTCTCATACAAGCTTGAAGATTACTGAAGCTTCTAACAAGACCATCCTCCAGTATCTGGTTTACCTGATCTTAACAAATGACTAACAACATATGACCATATGACCAAACCACCTAAGTGATTCTTTCTTAATTTTAGTCACTATACTATGATCAGCTTTACAATCCTTCCTTATTTATTCATTCTTTACTCTGTCATAAGTGGATCTGCTACATATACGCCTAAGTAATCTCATTTCCACTGCATTCAGTCTACTTTCGTTCTTCTTCTGCCAGCTCGTGACCTTATTTCATACATCAGTGTAGGTACCAGGACTCCCAGGGTAAGTTCCCATTAGCTATAATTCCATTCAAAGTGCCGTTCACTTTATCCCCTGCAGTCACCCTTCTTTCGATATCTTTCCGCTACTATCGAACATACTTCCCAAATACACAAACTCATCTACTTCTTCCAAACATTCATTACCTACAAGTATTTTGCACGGTGTTTTGCTTTCCTCCTTCTGACTACCATTGTTGACATAATACAGCCATAGTGGACTTAATACAGGATAAATACATTTTTTTAGATTTTATATATTTTACAAGGAGTAAATATGTAAATAATGACTAAATTAATAATTAAATATATTATTTATTAATAATCTTATTAATTAATAATATATATTTTAAAACGTTATTATAAACTAATATACAGGGTGTTAAGCGGAAAAATTTCAAGATTAAATTGTAATTGGTCGTAAACCATTAGGGTGAGGTAAGTGGGAGGGGTATTGTTCGACGCGCGTGATTTGTCCAGTTCCAATGAGTCATTGTAAAATTGTCACGAGTAAGTGATGGGACGAACACGCATTTTATCTGGTATTGTGTTCAAAAGTTCAGGTAAGAAGGGACAACAGTTAACCAAACTCCTCCGGGACCATCGACGTCAGCAACGACGCCAAAACACGTGGCTCAAGTTCGACTTAAAATTATGCGCAATCTGCGTAAATCGATAAGAAAGATTGCAGCTTTTACTGGATTACTGGTAAAAAAATCAACAGTGCACGTTATTTTGAAAAATAAACTACAGTTTCACCCATACATACTGCAAATCGTGCAGTTTCTCATCGAAAAAAGACTATTTGAAACCTTAGCGAAAACGATACTGGAACATATTGTTTACTGACGAAGCACATTTTTATATCGATGGTTATGTTAATAAACAGAACAGGAGATACTGATGTCCCGACAACTTTAGGGAACGCCATCAAAAATGTTTGCACTATCCAAAAACGACAGTGTGGTGTGCAATTTCTGCCCGAGGGATAATTGGCTCTTATTTTTTGTACCGGCGAGAGACAGTCACTACTGACGTGTATTGCCAAATGATCGATGAGTTTTTGATGCTGCAACTGCAGCTGTTTTCCATGTTTAATAACAGAACACAATTTCATCAATATGGGGCCACTCCACATACAGCTAGAGTTTCAATGAAGTAGCTGAGGAGAATTTTTCCCAATAAATTAATCAGTGTGACTTTTTTTGTAGAAATACCTTAATTCGAAAGTTTACAGTGACAATCCTCGAACAATTCAAACCCTACAAAAAAATTTCAACGCTTTGCTCTCGCGTGTTCGCAAATTTGAGAGTCCGATTGCAAGAGTGTCTTGAGAAAAATGGACGGCATTTAGACGGTATTATTTATAAAACGTAAAATCTGCATCGTTAAACTCCATTTTATATAAATAAAACATGAGAATAACATTGTAGTTTTTTTTTTTTATTTAATATTAAACTTGAAAATTTTTCGTTGGACACGCTTTACTAATAGATTGCGGGCAAAATATCAGTTTCCATGTAAATTAATAAGTTTAAAAATATACTATAAGCACTTATACATCACTATACCAGGACTCCATTGTATATCGCTAGTCTTGCCTTGTCTTGTACTAGTTAATTAGCTCTGTAATTTTATTTTGTAATGTTTTATTTTCTGTGTTAATAAAAACTAACACACTCAAATAAATCTGGGTTTTCTAGTGTACAAAAGTTTCTTCACGCCAAAAAAAACACGTGAATGTGAACGAAGTTTACTGAACAACGTATAGTTTTTTGTTCCGACTATTAGTAAAGAATCTTACAGACTAATATCTGTTGTGCCAATCATAATCGTATATTCTAAAATCTATTTCAAAAACAAAGAAGTGTGAAGTATTTTATTACGACTAATTTAATAACCACAATTCCGTGCTATGGCGTGGGTTTCGTGTGAAAATATTAAACTTTTGGGGGTTTTAATTAGATTTGTGTAATTATAAATCACGTTTGCATATTCGTGTGTAGTTATAAAGTTTGTCGATCTGAGGGGAGGGTTCTTGTGAATATTGTTTTTTATGCGTGCAAAAGAGGCGATAGTAACTTTATCGGTTTATAAAGTTTTTGAAAAATTCCTTTTGTGCGAGAATCTCTCAAAGCGTTTGCCCAAGTTAAACCGAGACTTGGCCAATGTTTATTCACATAGCGATGAGATAACTCTGAAGATTTCAAATAAATCTTGTCAAGTAAATATTTATTTTTATAAGTATATTATTTTTATTACTTATTTACAATATGTTTGAGATTTATTTTAAAAGCGTTATATAGTATACAAATAAAATAGTAAGTGTGAATGTCTATCATTTGTTTATAAACTTGCATATCTAAAGATAATAAACGCGTTGTTGAGTCTTCATCTTTATTATATGCTTAATACTGACCCTGACATATCTGGTGCACTCTATTATGTCCTGTTGATCGAAGAGTTTAAAGATAACTTTGTTAACTTCTTTATTTGGTGTATCCATCTTGCAAGATATCGTCATCTTGCTCGCTTTCCTTCAACTGTTCCTGTGATCGTGAGCTTTTTAAGACTCGTTGTAGTTGTTTCTTTGGGCAACATGTCCAAAGTATGTAAGAATCCTTATCCTGCACGTTGTCGAAAGTCTTTTTGTAATTCTTAACTACTAGAGAATGGAGACATTTGTGTGCGTTAAACAATAAATATGAAATAATTATCATGCTATTAATAATACAGAAAATTGATTAATTTTCTATCATGAATATCATAAAAAATATCACTTTAATAATATGAATAGAAGAGCAACGTGTGTTTTTCAAATTTGCTTATATGCCTCGCAACTTTTTTAGTCACTTGAATGATAGATTAATACACGTTTCATTAAAACATTTCATTAAACTTGTCAATACTTGATATTTTGATAATATAAGTTTTGATTATAACATACTCAAGAAATTTATTTTTTCTTCTTCAACATTAGCAAAATTACTTTATTAAAATTATTTTCATAGTAGATCATATTTAGTTACCCACTAATTATGCTTTTAAAGTTTTTTGTATCTACGTTTGTATTTTTAATTTTTGTATACATTGTTTCATAAAGAATATACCATAGATATCGAAACATGTAGATTTATCAATAATAGTGGTTTAAACAAAGTATTTTATATAATTATCTAATTAAAAATGAAACCTGATAGCAGATTGTACAAAGTTCTCCGAGGAAACCTTGCTAGAAATACGTTCTACGTTCATAAAAATAAGTTCTAGGCTAAGTGAAATGATTAAGACGATTTTTAATTTTAAGAAATGGATAAATATTTTTGCCTGGAAAGATGATATTAGTTAATAGCGTTAACCTACATCGATTTATGAATAATATTAATATTAAAGAAACATAGTTTAAAGTTGAGGGTTTCAATACTTAAATAAATTATTATTTATAAATATATTTTACATAATTGAATTTATTTTCTGTACAATTACAAGTAAGCGTTTTCTGTTTTCTTTCTAGTGAATTATACATATAACGCACACACATACACAATATTTCCAAATAAGAGAGGACTTATTGTACTCACTCAATTTAATATAAAGATTTCAATTCAATTATTTCACAAGCGCACTTCTAAATTTCTAAAAATACTCGCAAATTCTGTATTCGTTTGAAAAATATTATTGTAAGATTTCTCGAGTTGCTCATGCAAGCTCGCAGGCGGTATATGTCTATTTGTCTGGTTGCCGGCCAGTGAGCCTATCAAGCAATATCAAGTCACGGGGTAGGAACGCATCCTTCTTTTCGAAAACACTGAAAATTGTGGAACGATGCAAAAATGTAAAATTATCCAGATTTCCCACTGCGCCCGTATTGCACGGCTAAACAGCTTTCAGCAGTGGGATCTGAAAGATCACACGAGAAATACAGCGAGACGATAGATTCCCCTTTCTAGGGGTGAAGAAAAATAACATTGATTCACCGAGGCTCGTAGCTTCCCTGGAGACTCGCGCTGTTGCAGACCTGTGGAACATCTTCACATATCTTGACTCGAGAGTTGGCTTTTGAACATTCTGTGAACTGTTCTCGTTGTGTGAACATTCATGGAGGAGGCGGATTCCCTTGACAGAAAATTGAATTTGAATCCACCGACGCCGGTAATACTTCATTATTTATACACTAAACTCATCGAAGATCAATGTTGTTCTCTCTAAATTTTTTTTTACGGAATAACATATTTCTCCATTTTTTTTTATAACTCAAATTAATAAATAATCAAAATATTACATAGTAGAAAATTTAAGAATAGATTAGAAAAAAAAATTACAATGAGAATTTTTAAATAGATTAAGATATTTATTAATAGTAAGATTATTTTTTAGGATTGGAACTTTTTTTAGACAGATTAGAAGATTGTCTTTTTTTATAAAGTTACTAATTATTTCTAAAGCGAGATTCATTTCGCGGGGAAAGTAGTTATTCTCACAACAAATAATAATAATTATCCTTACAAGCCAATCGTTTATCTGGTGTGTTAAACCCAAATAAGTAGTCCTGGGAAGGGTGACTAGGATGCTCAAGAGTACGAACTTCTTAAACTTCAACTAAGCTTGATTTTGGACCATATTAATGGAAAGTTACTTCAGTTTTACTAGGTTGTTTTCTATTAAATAAATTATTTTACCCTTTCCATCCCTCTCTACTGACGGTAGCCTGGTAATCAAAAGTTTGGAGTTTGATCCTTGTCTCGGAAAACTACCAAATTAGTCGTGTTAAATAATTCTGAAATGATGTAGGTATTTAAGTAATAAATCCGCAATTATTAGTAAAATCCATCTGCTTATTAAATATAATATTACATACTGTAGGAGTGATAGACTTGGAAGTATTTTTACAATTTCTGAAATTACTCTTTGCTGTCAGTTATGATTTATATATTCAATTTTATATATATTTATTTAACTTGTCAAATGTATGCCCGGCGACATAAATGTTAGAGTCTGGTATTCCAATGACTTTAGGGCATTCCTTTTTCAAAATGGCGTTATATGGACAGGGTAAATAATAAATAATATATGACATATAAAGCAATTTGTGTAAGTATGTCATCTGTAAAATATTTTCTGCAAACTAGTAAATGATGCCCCAAGAAAAAAACCATAATAAAATATGTCATTATTTAAAATTACATAGTTTAATAAAATAGGACATTTGCAGTAGAAGAAAAGGGGCCGAAGCACGACAACAATGAGTGAGCAAGACATTTGTGTTTAGTTCATAATGCAAAAGAGCTTAACTATTACACCGTGCGTTATTGGGCCCCTCTCGACTACGCAGCCCGGTATCCCTAGTCTCACCTGCGCCGGGACTGGTCAAATATGAATTTATAGTTATTTATATTTAATACTAACTTATGTAACAAGAGTATAAAATGTTTGTTATTCGCTAATTGTATCTAAATATGTTATGCATTAGTAGAAAAAAAAGTAAATTACTTATTAATCATGACGTGTTTATGTTTTTGTTAACTGACGTACTGAAACGTTGAGAACAATTGTGTGATGTAAAAACCGACCATTATTACCGTGATATTTAAAAAAATAGAAAATACTAAATATCTACAAAACAATCAGATCAGAAATATTATTCTTAAAATTTCTATCCTCAAATTTTTGACAACATAAATTTTTCGCATTTTTGTTTATTATTTTGAAAAAAATGTAACTTTTGAATAAATTTTCACAATTTTCCTCAATAAGATTTTCTCATTCAATTTTTTATTTGTGACTAACAAACAATAAAGTACTTTCATATTTTATTTATAAGAAAGGAGTTCTGAATTATTTATTTCAGTCGGATAATCTGGAAACAGTTGAGTAGATTCGTTATTTATTGATCTGAGAAGAAAATCTTCTAATCATTTAACTAGAGAGTATTTGCCCGTGTTAACGTTAACATTAATGCATACATGTATTCCCTACCCTCGACTACCCTTACCCAGGGTGAAGAGACATTTAGGTACGTGATTTCACACAGGAAACACTGATTTAGGGAGGCTAATTCATCTGTCAGGTAGCTGCTAGGTGGGAGGGTTGCTAAGAATAATATATTAATTAACCCATGTTTTGCCCGATGTCAATCGTGTTTGGATTCACACCGCCCACGTGATGTTGGCACGGTTCTCTGCTATAGATCGGGGCGGAATAATTGGGTGACGCTTTTTTTTTTGATTTTGGAACTTCTTTAGGTTCTAGTTTAGTTTTTATTTAAGCTTTCTTGGATTTAATAAAAATAGTAATTCAAAATTAAACATATTCGTATAAACAGCCATGTAAAAATGACTTGGGATGCAGTAGATACTACGTAGCCTGTGGACCGCGACGTGTACTAATATCTCTATCTTCCAGGAGTGAAGAATTACCAAAAGTCTTTCAACAATGTGCAGGAGAAGGATTCTCGGATGCTTTGGACATGTAGCCATAAGATATGATGAGAATCGTGATCACATGAATAGCTAAATGATTGAGAGCATGAAAATAATCTCCTGCGAGATAGATAAACAAATAAAGGAGTTAACGTGATCCCCTTTAAACACTACAATTTAGATAGCTCAAGACCGGGAAGAATAGAGACGGATTATGAACTAAATTCCTGACATGTCCGGGAACATGACAAGCAACATTATGCACTCGATGAAAAAGAAACTATATTGTAATGAAAAATAAACATATAGCTTACGTATATTGTAATGAAAAATAAAAAAAGTTAATAAATATCACATTCAAAGTATTAGTGCAAATGAGCAATTTTTGAAAAAAAAATTAAAATAGTGAAAAAATAGCGGTACATTATTTAAAAAAATTGAGATATTGGGTTGATAATTATCAACCGTTTTTTTAGGACGTTTTGTTTTTTGAATTCAATAATAATATAATTAATACAAATAAAATGTATCAATTAGAAAGATATACAGATAAAATTAATTTATCGAAAAAATATTTTGTTGCCGCCGGGATTTGAACAAGGAACTCTTCCTATCCGGGAAAGTACGCTGACCATTGCAGCATGTCAATATAGTAAATTAATGACAAATTTTCGAACATACCTGTGTTTCACTTTCAAATTGATACATCTTTTATTTCAATTTTTGAAAGCAATCTAATTCGTGTTCTCAGAATCTCAAATGGATACAATTAATTTGTACTAAAATTATTTACAGAACTATGTTCTGAAAAACTACAAATAATAATGTGTTCTCCTTAAAAATATAATATAATTCTTTTATTGTGATAAGAAATTAGAAAAGCATCCACATTATGCTGTACAACATGGAGAATGGGTGGAAAGCTGCTGAGTCATTTCGCGATCTGAACTTACTTTTTGGCGAAGGAACGATTAGCGCAAAGGCATATCGAGAGTTTTTCGCTTCAAAGCTGGTGATACGGGTTTACCTGGTCGTACCAAGTCTAATTTCAAAGAGAGGATAATAACTATTTGTGTGTAAATTAATCGACAGTAAAGTTTGAGAAAATGCATATGGATATCGCATTTCAATCGATTGGCCAATATATGCAATTATGGACTATTAGTGCAAGCTCCGTTTGATTTTTAGGTGCGTGTAGGTTTGGTACATAATCTGGTAAGATTGTACTCTACCAAAAATTGGTTCAAACACAACTTTGGATGACGTAAAATAGCTGAGGCCTGCTCTGTGATATTTACAAACATTAACACGTGGATAGTTGTAAAATAAATATAAACTTGGCTCTCTAGGAATCTAATATATTTTACGTTATAGTTATAAAAGGCAACGTATATCTGTCTATCAAAATAAAAAGTGCTCAATCTATGCATACTTCATTATTCGCGTATAACTGCAAAACACGGACTCTCAATAAAAGAGAGGCTCAAATACTTAAGAGTCGGGAATCACATAAGACAGCCAAGAAAATGAAATGGTAATGAGGAAACCTCATCACTCAGAGGGCGGATAATCGCTGGACGAATGCAGTTATACAGTCATAAGTAAATCAAAAAGATGACCAGCCATCGCAGAACCCGCTGAACTGATGAAATCATTAAATGAAAAGAGAGGAGTCACTTGGAGATGCTTTGGGAGGTTAGAAGATGGTTAATCACCTTTCAAACTAAAAAACAATTTAACCTATTTTTATACGTTTTCTATATTTTATTTCCCCGATATTTTGTTATATCTACTTATATCATCACGATATGGTATCATAAGGCAGTTTGTTTCTCATGTGTGAAAACAGTTATCGGTGCCTTATATTAGACTAAATTACAAGGGATGTGTTGAAACAGTATATAAGGGAGGGCGTATACCCCAGATAAATGGATTGTCTACAGCAGGGAAAATTATATGAAACTACTCACCCCCCAAACAGTGTACGCTTTTTACAGCATGATAAATCACTTATGAATTAATATTAAGTAGAATCCCTGTAGGATAAAACTTATAATTAAATTATATTAAAATAAACTTCAAACCGCGCCATTATATTTGTCAATATTGAAACCATTATTTATTATCAAACAAAAATAGTTGGTCTACGATATTAATCAAGTTTTAATAAAATCCCTACAGAAGTTTACTGAAATGAATAAAATTGTATAACCGATTATGATATTTTAAATTTTTGAAGCAACAAGATGAAACTAATATGCTTACTTCAAATCTAATATAAAAAAATGTTTGTCAATATAAAAAATGTAATTTAAACCTGGGCTTCTTTTATGTTCATCGAAAATGATGTATTATAATTAACTAACGCAAACAAAGAGAGAATTATATTCATAAATTGAATATTCAAAAAATTGGTTGGTTGATTTTAATATAATATCATTTTGAACGTACCTTGCTCGGAAATATTTTCACATTTGTTTGTCACATAAAACGCCACGTTTTGAATATAATCAAAAACTTGTTTTTATTTCTAAAATGATGCCATTCTTTTATTACACTTTTGTCATCGAACATAAACATATAACATATGTATAAAAGGGGGTTTAGAAATGAAACCACCAATATCTATTTGACGAAAACTGGGGATGAGGTATTTGAAAATGTGATAATAATTACTCTCAAAAGCATATCTATTTTAAAATCTCCGCTGTGGGTATTGATCAGTGGCGGTTTTGTTTCTGAACTCCTCCTATCCTTAATATTAAATTAAAATAATAATTAATGTCCATAAATATTGCTTTAGTTTAAAATTTACGTACGTATTAAAAAATAGTAGTGTTTTTGCGTTTGATTTAATTAGTTGCAATATTGTTAATAGTTTATTAACTTTGTTTCATAAACCACTATGAGTTATTTATTTTTAACCGTTTTGGAAAAAAAATTCAGGATGAAAAAACTAATTAAAATAACATGTCAAAATGTTTTCAAATTCAATTAAAAAAAATATATAAAATAATTTGAAAAATGAATCTCGTTTGTACATAACTTCAATTGTTACGATGATGAAAGATATGGAAATCATTCAAAATTATTAGAATTTTTTTTTGGGATAGGACTAGTGGTAACATTTTGTTGATTATTTATAATATTTTGGTTAGTTTTACACGCTTTGTCACTATATTTTGTTAGTTTTTTCATACTGATGAAGGAAAAGTTATTTTTCCGAAACGGGTTAAGTATAAATAACTCACAGTGCTTTATAAAATAAATTTAATAAACGATTAATTATTAAACCACAATGTGTTTGCTCAAAATATTAATAATATTTCAAATATATCATGAAACGTATTATACGGAAGGTTAATTTTAAAGATTATAATATACATAATTGTATAAATTTATAGTATCTTTTAATATTATCATATAAATTTGTGAAATGTTTTACTCGGATAAGTTTATTCCAGCAAGATGGGGTAGGGTTCCACTCACATGTCTGCAATTTTATCTTTCACTATTCAAGGAGATGTACATTGCACATCTACAAATGTCAGTCTTTAGGACACTTGGCGAACAAAGCGTCATCGTCGACCATACATTGTTATATGCATACAAATAGTATTTCATATATTTTATCTCTGTGCCAGAATATAAATGAATAATAAGTTGTGTTCGGAAGAAAATCATTACATTATTACATATACCATCAATACCACAAGAACAAACAACTATTTCGTAAATTGAGTTGAAACACTTTGTTTTATTCTATAATATTTAACTTTAGAACGTTTTTAGGAATATCTTCACATTATCAATAATACAATTCAACTTAAATTAAAAACATTATCAGACAGTAATTAGGGGTGGGAGTGGAGTTAAAATGGACAAGAGAGGGAACATAATGGGCGATATTTAGATGTTTACTAGTTTCTTTTTTTTCTAATTATTAAGATTTGCATGGCTGAACATCCAAGAATGGAGGGCTATTCCTTTGACAATAAAAAAATTTAACTTTTATATAAATGCTGTTTTTTTTTAGAAGTATAGAACTTTAAAATGAAATAAAATACATAAAAATCGTGGTAATGGCCATGGTATTGGCTTTATTGGAAATATAATTTTACGCCATTAGTGTTTAAATATAATTTGGCGCACATAAGCGCCGCGGCTGGCTCGAATAAAGCGCAATTAAGAAGTTTGATTATCGACCACTTTTTGGAGCAACTGGGAGCCGCGTATCGGCTATATAATGTTGGCTTACAAGTCGTCTATCGTCTCTGGTTTATCGACGTAAACTAGCAACTTCATATATCTCCACAGAAAATAATCTAGAGGTGTTAAATCACACGATTTCAGAGGCCAATTTACAGGCCCGTTACGCGAAATTATGTGCTCACCGAATGCTCACTCTGTGTGACATTTTGCATCGTCTTGTTGAAACCATAGCTCTTCCACATTAATGCCATTCAATTGGGGAATGGAAAAGTCAGTAATCATGGATCTATTGCTATACACGATGGCGAATTGACTCATTTGGGTCCTACGCAATACTACGCTCCACTGCATCAACAGCTTCTTCGGTGTGTACTGTACGACGTCTCTGCGGAAGCGTATTATCAATTAGTGTATGCGTGGTGGGAAAATGATCCATAGTTATACGAATTACTTACTCAGCTGGACGATTATGTCGGCCGTAAAATCGACGTTGCGCATGGCAAGTATTGCGAACTGAACTATGATTTTCGAAATAAATGTTCACAATTTGCAAGCGTTGTTCTGGCATAAGTCTATTCATGATAAAATGGCAAACTAAAGTGAGCACAAATCGGCTGTTAGCTAGTTGTCTTTGGAAAAAATGTTGCCAATTCGAAAAATAAACCTTTCTAAAAATACTCTTTAGTTGCGACAAAAGGCGAATGTTAGACGTTTTAGAGAATTTAGAAATTTTTAATAAAAATAAAAATAATTATAAAATAATAAACATCCAAATACCGCCGATTAGATTCTCTCTCTTTTTTAATCCATTTTAACTCCACCTCCTGCACCTCCTAGCCCATCTCCCTTTCCTACGGATACATCCTTAATTACTGTCTGACAATGTTTTTAATCTTAGTCCAATTGTATTATTGATAATGGAGAAGATCTTTTTAAAATCGTTCTAACGTTGAAAATAGTGGAATAAAACAAAGTGTTTCAACTTAATTTACAAAATAATCATGTAATTCAACAAAGTTTCACCAAAACCTTTGAACAGTTAAACAAACAATATAAAGCCTCAGATATTTTAATACATTGATACGACCTTAAATACATTATTCTTCTTCTAGTGCTTGATTTGCTTCTAGTGCTTGCTTATATTGGTGATCTTAATTTTGTTCATAAATCATTCTCATTCAAAAATTTAAGTTCAGAACATTGGTGAACACTATTTCTTGAATACGGTGTGCAGCTCTATTCGACATTTAATTTCCATACACGCACGCCTGTCTTGACTGTACTCTTGGTTTCAACTTTCTGTCATCATATCATCGTCGTTGTTGCTTTGCTCTTGATATTACTCCTGTTAATGTATTGAATAGTTTGTCACCACCTGCATGGTAATATTCCTGAAGTGTACTGTTGGTTTTAAACAGATTCATTTCACATATTGCTGTTCATCATTCAACGTTCTCTTGTACGTCAGGTCTCCGAAATATTGCTTAATTTTTGGTGTACAGTGGCTGAAAGTCGTTTATTGATTTTCAGATCAGAATTTAATGTTTTATTTTTCGCAGTGTCTAGTATTTGTCTCTAGCACATCATTTCGGATATCTTAATATTTTAGGGCCATAGTTAGAGTCACACTTTATGTATTAAATATATACATAAATTGATTATTTTTTCAATAGGTAAATAATCTTACCAAAGTAAACTGCGAGTCAAACGAATGTCTCCATTATTCAGGAACTCCGCACTGAAAAAAGCTCTCAACAATATATAAGAAATGTGATCATGTCGATCTCCAATAAGATGGAAAATTCAAGTCTGAGACATGACTGGAAACTCGCTACACGTCGCACTAAACAACGCCCGAGATCACGAAGAGTAGAGCAAGCAGTTAGCGCTGTGGAAATAGAACGGAGGACTACAATACTCACTCACGACCACATCATCCGAGAAAGGTACACCAAAATATGCTATTTTTTTAAATACAAATTAAATGCATATCTTTTTAATTAATATTTAATTTGTATTTAAAATATCACAGACCTATGTTCTGAATAATTACAACTTCATAATAAATATGTGTTCTCTTTAATAATATGTTAATTTAAAAAGAAAGATGTAAAATTTGAAAAAATAATAAAATGCAATTTATATTCTGTATTATTCTGGTTATAATTGAAATATTAAACGTAAATCTCTGAATGAGTATTATCGATAGTTTTAAACTAGTAAAGTTTGACGACAAAACAAATATTATCTCGATAAAACTAAACGGAAATGAAATAAACTCACCTCTGAAATCTACCTCTAAATTTTCAAACTGCGATATCTCAATACCATATTTTGGACTGCCTGATGGAGACGATACCTTTGTTTCTAGCTTGAACAGTAAAGGCTCTCACCCAAATTCTTCGTATTGATTGAATTCCTATTCAATCTATTTTCATTCTTCTATTTGCATTCATCTATTTTCATTCATCTGTTTTCATTCAAATTACTACTAAGCTTGTCGAAGTCATGAATAACTTAAGTATACTAAAGCTGGATTACTAGACGCTTCAAATATTCTTCATTATCTAAAAAAAATGTACATTAAATCTGAATGAAACAATTAATTTTTCCTGCTGAATTCAAGTTCAATAATCTTTCCGAAAAATGAGGTACACTGCTTCTTACAAAGTAGGGTGTGCCTCCTGTCAAAGTTTACACAGCAAACTTTCCTTGAAAAGGGTTGACAAAATATTTTAAGCGCGCATATTCGTCAAATACCAATGTAAATTTTTGATCTTATGAAATATTACAATACCTAAAATATTTAATCACATCAATTTAAAATAAAATATTTTTCTCAGTGCGCTGATGAACTAGAGGCTGAGAAAATTGAAAAATTTGCTGAGAATTCAATATTAGAGCAAAACAAATGAAGAGCAAAAAAAATTGTGAATAGAGAATAAGAATCAGAAAATATAAAGGGGATATATTAAATATAAGATTACGATAAAATAGTTTTAAAATGTTGATACCGATTGATCATTTTTTATTGTAATACCAAAGATTACGAAGAATTAACGATTGCCTAGAATTGTAGAATCTCATTCACAAAATATAGAATTTCTCATATATGAAGTATCGCATCTAATCGTTTAACACGAAATGATTTTCCATCTCAGAAGAACCAAAAATTTTATATGAAAATACTTAATTTATTTGACTGTTTGTGTGTTGAGTATACCATAGACTGTGAGACGAACAAACGTCTCTATTATTCAGGAACTCCGCACTAAAAATACTCTCCATAATATACAGGAAATGTGTTTTATCTTATTATTTACATAATATTTGTCCACAGAGTAATTTTGCGAATATTGAAAAAGTGAAAAGATATTACAGTTTATAACTTAACGACTCAACTATCTATTGACCAGGCTGAGATCTTAAAATTATAAAGGATGTGCCGCTTGCTGCACACCACCCTCATCATTGAGATTACCTGTCGGCCGCGTCATCTAACAGCTTACTGTTTGTGACTTCTCTAATGATATATCTGTCATGTGTGTGCATCTGTTAATAAACAATAAGATGAAAAAATAAAATGCTGCAAAAAAATTTATTAAAAATAGTATTACGACATTTATTTGACATTGAAAATAATATTTGAATACGCGATCTTTTAATATGAATTTGTTTCCCATGTTTTTGTATTAGATAACGCAAGAACATTAGTCATATATCTTATCATCTTATCATTCACTCATAGTTGTAATATTTATATCACTTTTTTACATATTAAGGTATCGTAATTTACCCATTATATAATCTGTGTAATTATTATTATTTCACAAACTAAATTAAATCGGAGATACTACTTCTGTAATCTAAATTATTGTTTTGGAAAATATCTTCATAAATAAAGTAAAAACTGAACCGTGAAACGTGAAAAACTTACTCACTTTAATATCATATAAATACACCTAAGTAGGATAAAAAGCATACGTATTCTTATTTTACAACTTTTTTTTTGATTTAGTCAGTTTCGCTCATGTCCATGTTTTCCCTCCATTAGCAGTTTATTCCAGAAATTTATTTAAACACAAATAATGAAAAAAATATAAGTATTTCACTTAAATAAGCTTGCTCGGCGTACACCAGTTTATTTTCATAAAGCAATCATATTTTTATACGATTTTTATTATATAATTATAATATTGTATTTGATACATTTTTTTGACTTTTCTGGAGTACACATCAATATTTTTTGTATTAAGAAATGTGTTCAATCAATTTTAGACTACACCAGAAATTATCATTTATGTAATGCGCTACACCTCGTCAAAATTTGTAAAATAATGTAATTGTCATTGTTTTATTTTTTTAATTCAAGACAATTCTATAGATCTCAATTATTGATCAATATAATAAATCAAATACGATTTTTTTGGTTCTATTTAATTTTACAAATAATAACGATCGTTTCTGATATGTAGGCCGTTTCTGCTATGTATTAACAGATGATTTAAAAAATAAATAGAACCAAAAAAATCGTGTTTGATTTATTGTGTTGATTAATATAATTGTCAATTAAAAACATTATTATTTTTATGACTTTTGGCTCATTACACAGATCGTAATGTTCTTGGTTATAACGCTTAAACCACACTCTATTTTCTTTGAGATCTCCGAAAATACTCACGAGAAACTTTCTTTAAAATATCGTCTAATGAATCTATTTACCAGCTATTTTATTTTTTGTAACAAAAAATGATATACTATTCGATAGCATTTTTCTGCTCTAAAACGCCAGTGTCGCCGTTTTTCTGTATTGTACAGTTTTTTTTTTAATTTTTAGGCTTAAATAATAAAGTTTCATGTTGAGAAAAATGAACATTTTCGACACATACTTTTCGCGTATTTCGCAACTCCGAAAATTTTATATCATCACCTCAGCGAACACTCCGAGCGCTTATTCAAGCAAGTCATATACAATTTATATAGTCTAAGCGATGCCTAAGATATCGACATTATCAACAGTTTCCCAGGCAAATTTAATGACTCTCTTCATAAGCGTTACAAACAATTAATTGTCTACTGGGTTTATTTTTGTTTAAGTATTTTCAAAATTATTAAGACGCTTGACTAAGGTTTCGAATCTTGACAACGAAGAGACAGGATTTCGTAATTAAAAAAAGGCAATTACGTCTCTGACATCAATGGAGATTATTCAATATGCATTGCATCTCCATCAGGACCAATTTGTTAATATATATATTTTTAATACAATATATTTCATTGTGATCTTACATTTTTAAAACATTGATATTTAAAGCAAACCTTGCCGCGTATTACTTAAGACCTTTTGGGATTCATAACAAACATAAAATTGATAGCATTTAGAAATGAAATAATAGATATATCATTTATACAAATGAAATGTATTAATTAGAAAGATATACAGATAAAATCAATTTTATCTAAAGAATATTTTGGTAACCATCGGGACTCGGACGATTTTATTTTATTGGTTTAATCTGTATATCTTTCTAATTCATATGTTTCATTTGTAATAAAATATCACAGAATTATCTTCTGAAAAACTGCTACTTCACTTGTGTTCTCGTTAAAAAAATATATATCATTCATAAATAACTTCATGTATCATAAGGCTCTAATTTGTCGTAAGCTTAAATAATTAATTTTCGTTGAAAATAATTATTTTGTGGTTTGACATACTAGATTAAATAAAACACCATCACTTTGTATAAAACTACGAATTTTATTAAAAGCCAAGTTGGACAACGCCGGCTGAACAATTTAAAGGCCCTTGAGATAAAAAAAGCAGTGGATATTGATAGTGCAATTCTTAATAAAACCAAATACAATTAAAACAATTTTTAAATCGATTTAATATTATATTAGGTATATTTCCTTTTAAATCAACATAATATTCATCAACATTGTACTTTCCTCTATCTATGTTCTGTTTAAATGCATACGTATTTTGTATCTCTCTTTCGCAAGTAATTTTATATAATATCCCCTTCTTTATGTACATATAAGTGGACCCTTTTTGTATTTATTGTTAGTTTTAAATACGCCCTAACGAAGCTTGAGCTAAGCAAAACCAATTGACATTTAATAAAATTCGAGATTTTATACAAAGTGATAGTGTTTTATATATGTATATCTCTCTAATTAAATAATCTAATTTGTTATAAATGTTTTCAAACTAAAGAATACTGGGGGAAAGATCAGCAAGGCACCAGATGCAAAAAATGGACACAAAACCAATGATATTTGACAGTGAACTAATATAGATAGCATGGAAGTACGCCTATGGGTCACATATGAAGTTTAAGAGCCACCAAAAGAAGTGTCTGTCCTTATTGTCCAGCGTCTCTCACAGGTTACAATTCATTTTTTAGACAAAATTACAGTATCCAATAGATTAATTAATGACTTACTACTTATTCTGAACTATCCTTAACTGTTCTACAAGCATTTAACATCTTTCACTGTGTAAAAGTACTTTTATTAATTTTACTACAATTAATTTGAAGTAGACTCCTATTACTTTGATGAAAAATGCCAAAATAATCATTGTAGTGCTTTTTCATTATGACACAATGTAGATTGATTAATGGTGAACTGGACATAGAACGATATCTGTAAATATAACTAATTTTCGGCGGGCGCATCACGCCTGAAAATGGCGGCGCAGCTACTTCGACTTCATTCCCATGTCTTCTTCACCGAACTCTATCTAGACAGCTTTCACTCACAGTGCTCTACCTCATTCTTAATAATTTAAAGTCGCGTTATCTTTTATTGTGTAAATCGAGAGTTTGTGTGTACTCCTTTGCCCACACAACGCCATTGTATTAATTACTTTTTTCCTCACTGTAAGCCAAGTCGGACATTTTTAATAGAAATGATAGTCCTAATCATGTAGGCGGTTCATCACTGCGTAACCTTCTGATTCTTTGAATCTAATCACACCATTTTGTTTTTTGATTCTAATAATTTTTTTAAAGAGTGTAGCAGAAATGATGGCTAATTACCGATTTATTATAAACAATTTCGACAGGTATTGGAATGTTTTATATGCGATCGATCGTTATCCGAATAATATATTAAATATACATCAAGATCCGATAATAAAGGGTAATATTTATATTTAATTTGGTTTGGCATTTCACTACAAAATAGACTTACGCCAGAACAACACTTGCAAATTTAGCAAATTTATTTCGAAAATCGTGGTTCAATTTGCAAAATATGTCGACATAATCGTCCAAGTAATTCGAATAATCATGGATTGTTTTTGCACCATGCATACTCTAATTGATAATACGCATCCGCAGAAGAAGCTGTTGCTGCAGTGGAACGTAGTATTGAGGAGGACTCGAATGAGTAAATTCGCCGTCGTACACACCAGTAGATCCATGATTACTAACTTTTTCGTTCCCCAATTGAATGACATTAATGTGAAAGAGCTGTGGTTTCAAAAAGACAGCATGCGCTACAGTCAATTTATTAAAGGAAACATTCGATGAGCGCATACTTTCGCGTAACGGACCTTAAGATCGTGTGATTTAACACCTTTGGAATATTTTCTGTGGGGGTATGCAAAGTTGTTAGTCTACCCTAATAAACCAGAGATGATAGATGACTTGAAATACAACATTTGTCGCGTTATTGCTGATATACGTTCCCAGCTACTCCAAAACGTGGTCGAAAATTTGACTTCCAGATTGCGCTTTTTTCGAATTAGCCGCGGCGCCCATATGCGCGAAATTATATTTAAACACTAATGGCATAAAATTATATTTCCAATAAAGTCAATACATTTTAAACTCTAAAACCTCCAAAAAACAACCTTTATTTAAAACAATTTTTAAATGAAATATAATGAATTCGCATGTACCTTTTGTGCTTTTGAAAATAACTGGAAAATGAGAAGTGTATCATAAAACTCCGGCAACTTTCTAACTAACGATCATTTAATACGTTCATCTGCATGTCTTCGTAAATAATATTGATATCGTTGTATACGTTTAGTAAGCAGAACAGTCTAGAAAAACGGAATACTTCATTCATCGTTCAGGCGTGGGCTTTGTGGAGGTGCAAATCGCAAAAGCTGTTTAATGCTGTTGTTGAACTTTCTGTACGTCATAATAATTGGAAGATAACCAGATTTAGCACAACTAAAACAAAACCATCGTTTTCTTTAGCCACCACGAAGTAATTTAAAAAAAATCCAATTGCTTTATAATTCCCGCAGTAATGTTGCCGTTAAATATTTTGGGCAAGCCCTAAAGAATGTGATGATGTAGGCTTTATTCGAACCAGGTAGAGGGAGAAATCCAGGGTATGGGGTGGGATGACTTTTGATCCCGGTAGCAACTAACATATTTTTTCGATAAATTGAATTTTCATTTATATCTTATATCTATTCCTGTATGTACATTTAATTTTTATTAAAATACCATAGAACTCTGTTCTGAAAACTGCAATTTTACAATGATAATGTGTTTTCCTCAATTGATAATGAATGTTTTTTCTTGATTGATAATTGGTTGTAGATCGTGCTAATGTAACACGACAACTTACCAAAAAAAGGCAATTTATTTGGTCGCGAAATTGAAAGACGCATACAACTAGGTATTAGAATATGGAAAGACAGTGACATCAAGCAAACAACTAAAATGTTGGTCCACATTCTTGTCTTTCCAGTCTTTCTGTATGCAACGAATACTTGAACAGTCTACAATACCGATGTGCGTAAAAGAGACGCCTTCGAAATGGAGAATGATGTGACGTAATCCGTGGACAGACAGCATAACACACGAATGCCTCAATTCTACAACAAATCCAACCATAGCAAACTCTATCTACAGCAATGAACAAAAGATTCTTCCAATTCTTCGACAACATTATGTGTCAATGTGGCAACCTAGTTGAGTGCTAGATGCGTTGCATTTGGTTTGAGTCAGCTGTGAGGACGACTAAAGACCGGAGCCGATTCCCATCTGATTAAGGCCACTATATAAGTGGTGATATGAAAAAGGGAAGAGAGAGGGTGCCTTTATTTTACGCAGGGTCCTAAAAATTAACTACGCAAAATCTATTTCTACCCAACCACTGTTTGCTTTCTGTTTTCTCTTGATTAATCGCTTATGCAGTAGATAATAATTTCCACGAACCACCTATATGCCCAAACTATTATAATTTGTAGTTTTTTTGTTCTTTGTTGAGATTTTTTAGAAACATTTTTGTTGCCAATATAATCTTTCAATGATGAGCATTTTCACTTACGCTACAGCACCATCTTGAAGACCTCAAACTTCTTTATAACCATACATGAGAGAATAGATCAATAGGTAATAAGTTATTGATTGGCCTTTTAGGTAGTGGACCATATAAGCGAAGGATCAATAGGTTAGCCTTTCAGGTAATGAAACATATAGACATCACATGTCATTCATGCACCTTTAGATTTAGTTAAAAAATAAATAGTATCATGCGATCGATCTATGCCCGACTTATATTCTTGAATTGCAGGATTTTTTAGTTTATCGTCAATTCTACAAGGCACACGTGTAATAATATTTATTCTTCGCACACATCACAGTTTTGAAACTCTTTAGTATGTTAAAATAAAATAAATAAATCACTTTTAATCGTAAAAATATAGTTATCACCGGGACTCAAACTGGTAAACTGCTATACCAATTACGTCATAGTGACTTATAAATTGTCATCTAATTTTATTATTTTATTTGTGAGACATCTATTTTTCCCATTAGAAACAATTATATTTCGTATTGTATGGAAGTATCCATAATTTATGTTTAATCCTTTGGAAATAATGTATGAATGAAAGAAAATGTCTTGGTTAATAAAAAATCGGATTGGTTGCTTGACGAAACCCTTGCGATTGAAAAACAAAAGACTTTGTCTCTTTTCTTTAAATTCTTTGTGAAACCATTTTATTTTTTATTTTTATTCCTAGCGAAAACATTTGGCATTAGATGGCAAAAGTACGGCGGTCTCGGGAGAATTGGAAAATCTGTACAGAGATCGAATTCTCGCTATATTTATATTGTCCCGTAGATGTATCCTTTACAGAAGTATCGGACTTCTTCTTTAATACAAAGATAAATCTCTTTTGTTGAGTTAAACCAATTTCTTTGATAACAATCTCCACGACGGTTGTGTAATTTTTACTGCACAGTTATCCAATAGTGTAGACCGACCGTTTGCCATAATGGGGGTAATTCCATTCCTATATATGAACGAATATATATTTAGCTTATAGTGAGAATCTTATGTTAGTGTGCATCTAGCTTCCGAGGCAAGGGATAGGGATAAAATATAGCACATATACAGGTATAATACATTCTGTCACAAATTTCACAGGTCCATTATGCGAAATTAAGCGCTCATCGAATTTTTTCTACAATAAATTGATTGTGGCGCGCGCTGTGTGAAACCACAGCTCTTCCACATTAATGCCATTCAATTGGGGAACAAAAAAGTCAGTAATCATGGATCTTTTACTGTGCACAATAGCGAATCAACTCATTCGGATCTTCAATACTATGCTCCCCTGCAGCAACAGCTTCTACGGTGCGCGCTGTACGACGTCTCTACGGATGCGTATTATCAATTAGTGTATGTGTGGTAGGAAAATGATCCATAGTTATACGAATTACTTGCTCAGATGGACGATTATGTCAACCGTAAAATAAACTTAGCGCGCGGTAGGTTTCGCGAATCGAACCACGATTTTCGAAATAAATTTGCACAATTTGCAAGCATTGTTCTGGCGTAAGTCTATTCATGGTAAATTGTCGAACTTAACTGAGCCTAAATCCCTATTAAAATAAACGAAAAACAAACCACTTAAATAAAAAATAGATTAAAAAATAAATAGATTGAACTTGATAATGATACATCCATTTCGTGAAATATCTACATTATATTATAATTAAAGCGGTATTAATATGATTATTATGAACGTGCGATAATTACTGATAGTATTAAATTGCTAATTGCACTTGGCTTTGTAATTAATGCACACAGAAATTCTGCAAAAGCAATTCCAATAATGATTACCTAATTTATTTATACGTTATATTAAGCCACGGGTCGTAACACTACTGAAATAATCAGGAAAACCAAATAATATATTTGTAAACAAACAAACTGTAAATTGGATTAATATTTTTTTGACATATGAACTATTTATAACGGTTAAATAGTTTCAATCAAATTGAAGGTTTTTATATAATTGAACAAAATGAAATATAGCTTAATTTTAACACTTTCTCACACAACTATGCCATTTTTATTGACACGTTCAAGAAGTCAGGGATATCAAGAAACAGACTTTGTTTGTACTTTTATTTTTGTTAGGTTCCGAAATCGGTTGACGTAAAATAATAAAATGCAAGTTGCTACCTACCCAAAGTTAAAATATATGATGCGCGTTTTTTACATAAGTACAGTTGTCTGATATTTCCGGTGTGACGCTGAGGTTGCGATGTTGCGCATGCGCATTGGTTCCCTTCATCAGTTAATTCACCACATGCAACGTTTCAGACAGTGGTTGAAATGTTCTAGACAATAGATCTCGCTGACTCTGGATACGGTCCGTATGCGTATCCGTTCTTGAATGTATGAAACATAACGTGAACATGTATCCTGTTTTGTCCTGATTTGGCGCCAAGTGATTTCCATATTTTCCTTTATCTGAAGCGGTTCCTTGGTTGCAAATATTTTTATGACGATGTGAAAGGAGTGCAGACTCGGTTTCCATCACAAGCGGCGTCGGTATACAAAATTGGTGCTCCTTTATGACAAATGCCTTTATAATGGCTGCGACTAAGTTGAGAAGTAGTTTAAGGTGTGTAGCGTCCGAAGAAAGTGAAGTGTTGTAAAAATGAGTGTCTCTTAAAAAAAATTCCGGTACTTACTTAAAAAACGCACATCGTACTATTTTTTTAAAAATATAGTTGTTCCATCAGATATTAGAAATATACAGCACCAGATCAGTTATAATAAAACTGAATATGTTTCCCATTTGAATGCAGTACTAGAATAATTTTTATTTTGTTGGTTGACTCAATTCAAAGGACTAAATATCGCAATCATGAATAAAACTGTAATGTACATTTTTCGGTTTTATTATTAAAATATGTATTTTGAATTTTCAAAATATATATAAAATAAATAAATTAATTAATGTTACGTTGTTTAAATGTATAAAATAGTGTTATTATGTACACCATTTAATAGTTTAGATCATTCTCTCAAACACGGTGTGATGGATCCCAGGGTTAGAGGATATCACTAGCAACCCTTCAAATAGAATAGTATAGAATTTAAAGTCAACAATAAAAAGATTGTGGTAGCTACATTATCATAGTACCTATACGTATAGTAAATTTTGTAATGATAGGTAGAATATTTATGGCACAGTGCGCATTTTTGTAAAGAGATGTTGCAAATCAAAAAATCATAAAAATTCGAATAACTTTTAAATCTTAATGAATTAGAATTTATTCAAAGTTTTGTGTTGAAAATAACAAAAATACCTACAACTTTTAAATTATTAAATTTCAGATAAATATATTTTATGCTCAATGTGTTGCTAGAGATGTATCTTAAAGTTGGGCTCCATTTAGAATTATATCTCTTGGATATACATTATTTTGAAAATTCATTTCATTTAAAATGTAAATATGTAACCTTTGTGCTATGAAAGTAGATTTTAGTAAATAAATTTGAAAATTAGATCATCATCTCGCTTTACCGTAGTTTATTTAAGTTAACAATAATATTTCAAATACGAAAGTTATTGCATATTTTTTAAAGTTATAAAGTCAAATTATTTTTCTTGACGTTTCAAGACATTAGTTATTAAAATGTGTTTGTGGTATTTAATTAATAAGGAAGAAGATCCATTTCAGAAAAATCAACGTCCTAGGACGAGTTTTAAATACAACTAGCTATATTTGTATTTCCAATTTAATTTATTTATTATTTTATTAAAACCACACAATATTTATTATTACAGTTGAAATAATTTAGTAAAGGATTAAAAATATCATAATATAAAATAATACCACTTTATAAAGTAATGGAACGCAATTCAAATATTCAAGTCCACTTCAAATTTGTGCTGTGTAAGTAGATGAAATAATTTTGCGATACGTCAGTTCAAGTGCATTCAGAATACTGCACGGCGTGAACGAGAAATGTTTTGCAATTTTGCAAAAAGGTAAATGAAATGCATGAGCATATTTGTTTATTGTACTAAATTCTTCCAGTAGAAACTGATTACACATTAATGCTAGTACTAGAACCCGGTTGGTATATTAATATGCGAAATTTTAATACTTACTAGAAGGTAATGAATGTTTTGAACTAGTGGATGAGTTTGTGTATTTGGAAAGTATGTTTAATATAAATATATCGAATGGATGGTGACTGCTGGGAATAAAGTAAACGGCATTTTGAATGTAATCATATTTATTTTAAATAGTACACATTATTATTGTAAAGTTGTAGTTTTTTATGAACATAGTCCTGTGATATTTTAATACAAATTAAATGCATCAATTAGAAAGATATACATACCGATAAAATCAATTTATCGAAAGAATATTTTAGCTGTCACCGGAATTTGAACCAGAAACTCTTCCTATCCGAGGAAGAATATTTAATAGAAACTTGGAGTCTTGGTAACGACACTGAAATATGGAAGTGAGGCCTGGAGCTGGCAAAACAGGAATTAAGGTAAACTGAATGCTGTGGAAATAACGCTTAGGCGTATGTGTGATAAATCAATTTATGACTGTAAAAAAAATAAAAATTACGAGAAAATGTAAAGTTCAATTTAGCACAGTAAATAGGATTTAAAAAGGATTAGGAAGGTTTGGTCATATGTAACAGATGAATGAGAAGAGAATTGTAAGAAATATATATGACGCAATAGTTGATGGCACCAGAAATAGAAAAAGATTTTGCACGACCGAGTAAGCCAGATACTAGAAGATAGTCCTGTTAGAAGCCTCAATAATCGACGAGCTTGCATGGGAAGATGTGTGAATGTGGATGAGGCAAGAATTGTGTGTCAAGATAGAAGAGTTCTGTTCCTCTTCGAGTGTAACGCTATATTTTTTTAATATTAGCAATATTTAAATATGTCCAAGAACACACAATTACTGTAATTACCCCATACTTCCATATATTTTCCATTAAATAATAATAAAAAATAGCTTTGTCTCTATAAAATATCTAATATTTGTTTAATATTAATTACGTTTGCCATGGCCATAAAAAATCATCATGCATAAAAAAATTATGCAGAAAAGAAAACGCTCACATATATTAATTCCACCTTTATGCAAAGTTTCATTTTTTGTAAAATTTTCATCTGTAAATAAATTTGTAATTTTGTAATAATATAACGCTACGTTCTGACTGTTGTTGATAGTAACATAATATAATTCATAAATCACTTTTTATGGCGAGTCACACCACTTTCTAACTGTTGTAATCGTAACATTAAACAATCCATAAAATACATTTCACATTTAACAATAGTTAGAAAGTGACGACACTTTCTAACTATTGTTAATCGTAACATAATATAAACCATGAAACGCTTCATATGGCAAGTAACGCCATTTTCTGACTAAATGTTGTAATCGTAACATGCAACAGTCCATAAAACACATTTAATGGCAAGTGATGACACTTTCTGACTGTTGTTAATCGTAACATAATATAAGCCATGAAGCGCTTCATATGGCAAGTAACGCCACTTTCTGACATAACTGTTGTAATCGTAACATTAAACAATCCATAAAACACATTTAATGGCAAGTAACGACACTTCCTGACTGTTGTTAATCGTAACATAATATAAGCCATGAAGCGCTTCATATGGCAAGTAACGCCACTTTCTGACATAACTGTTGTAATCGTAACATTAAACAATCCATAAAACACATTTAATGGCAAGTGACGACACTTCCTGACTGTTGTTAATCGTAACATAATATAAGTCATGAAACGCTTCATATTGCAAGTAATGCCACTTTCTGACTAATTGTCATTCGTAACATAATATAATCCATAACACAATTTATGTTTGAATCTTCCGCCATCACAGAGACGATCTGCATGTCGAAGCGTGATGAAATCCGTGATGAAGCTCCGGTGAAGACTAATCGCATCTCGCCTCAGCGATAGCGAGATTGATAAATATGTTTGATATCGGGTGATGCTATATCCCAGCGGAGAAACGGCGGTATATTAATTAGTTACTTATTATGTGCTATATAAAATAATTAAGTAATTTTGATTAACTTATCCAGTTGGGGTGGGCCACGGCTGCTAATTTCCCGTATGTAATTGAAAGCTGCTACATCACCCTGACACCTCAGTTTCGGTTTTCCTCTTCTTTCGTTCCCATATGACTTACTAGACAATACTTAGTTTGCTTGTTCCAGGTATCTATATGACCCAACCTGCAACTTTAATTGAGAGCACTATGATATCCTTACAGCGCGTAGAACCATATGAAATGCGCAGCTTAGACTAACAAATCCAATACCAGGACCCCGATATCCCGGCCTAGTTTATATTATTTACGAATCCCAAGATGCATATGTTTAATCCCGAAATATTGGGATTAATATTTTGTATTTATTTCGGGATTAAGAGGAAATTTTAAAATCACCATGCTTTGGGAATATTATTCATTATAATAAAATATTTTCATTTTCAAATTTATATTTGTTCACCTTCCATTATTATTTACGTTATTTAAATGATGTTTACGTACATTTTATAATACCAGTAACAATAGTATGTAGTATAAATCACTATTTATTGATAAATGAACATGTTTCGATACAGAAACAATGTATACTAAAATTAAAAATACAAGTATAAATAAAAACAAAACTATAAAAATATAAGTGATGGGTAACTATGTAGGAACTACTATGAAAACAAGATTTAATTTGATTATTTGTAAAAAGTATTTGGTTATTTATAATATTTAGCTTGCTATTAACACTTTTTTATTTATAAAATTTCAAATTTATCTAACTGTAAACCCTTAGTATATATATATATATATATATATATATATATATATATATATTATTTCTAAACCCTTGTCAATGTCAAAGGAATGGTTTGTTTCCAAAAGTTGATTGGCGAATTCAGAATAGTTGTAAATAAAGTGTTTTATTTTATTATTTGTATAATATGTGGCCACAAAGTATATTGCTAATATTGATGAAGTAGTAATTATTATCACTTAAATATAATTATTTTAGATTGTTAACTTTGTTTTATTAACTTTAATTAAATACATCTACCGGTTTCGAAAAATATAATTTTATTCTTTACGATATCATTAAATAATCAAAAACATATGTTTAAATGTATTTAATTCATTAACTTGTTGATAAAACAAAGTTAACAATTAATTTTAACCACAAAGTTGATTTTGCTAATCTTAAAAATATTTAAATATAAATATATTTATCTCGTTCATTCTGGACATTTTCATAATTTTAATTATAACCATGAGCATTTTTAATCCCGGCACAGGATCATTACAATTAAATCCCTAAATCTTGGGATTGCAATTTTACTTCGGGATTGAATTGATAGTAGCGTCAGATATTATTTTCGTTAATCGGATCAAATATTATTCGAAAAATCTTTCTTAGAAATTTACAATTTAAAATTACTATAACATTACTATTCATGATAACAATCTGTAAAGAATATTTAGGTAAGTATATATGTTATTTAAAACCTCTTTAATAATGTATATTTAAAATTTACTTAAATAATGTATTTTTTAAACAATTTTTTCGATTTAACATATTACTTATTGACATTAAAAACTCGTAAAATTATCAATTAACAAACATGTAAAGTGTATAGAAACAATTAAAGCAGCAAAGATAAACAAAGCTACAGATAATATCGAAACAATGTCTACAGAGACACCAGGCGTACAGGATATCAAAAGGTATATGGTATTATATTTAGTGTAACGTAAATTCCCATGTTAACATAAAGAGCTCATGTTTCACGCTATTTTCTGCGTACACACGTATTAATTTATGCTGTTTGCTTTCCTTCTATAAACCTACAACGATTGCCGTGCGTTCTGCCATTTAACCACTATTCGTAAATCAATGGCATATCTACTAGATCCACATACACAGTGCATACACAATTTAATCAGTTAAATTATATCAACATAATGTAGAGTAAAACAAATATTGTTTTACATGTACTACCACGTTGTTTTACATTTTATCATCTCCCGGAGGATACTGTAAACCGTAGAAAATTTTATTTAAAGTAGTTCTATGGTGCAGTAGTTTTCAATCTTAATTGAATAATTTATTTAAATATTATCTCTTACGTTTCATAAAGAGAAGATGGGAGAATCCAATAACAATATGTATCGGTTTTTACAGCCTGTTTCGAGCTTTTCTCTCGGCTTTCACACATGTCCTTATTATAATAGAACTGTCATGATTTCCAGCACTGGAGTTGTCGACATTATAGCAGACATTATTTGACACTATACAAGCATCGATCCATTTATTCTTGGTACATACCAGGAGAGAAGTATTTGCCGCAGTGTTCTATAAATGTGCTTAGTACCCGGGTGACTCGCGGGTTGCTTCCGCTTTGCATGTATGAAACTAGACTCTCGCGTCTTAGAGTGCGTATACATGGATGAAACTAGGCTCTCGCATCTCAAAGATAGACAATACAAATTGGTACGTATCGGTTGGAATTTCTGCTCTGCCTACAAAATACAATGCCTAATAAATGCCAGTCCTCTCCACGCTCAATTTTAAAATTATTTAAAATATTGATAACTGTAGCAATTTTTGGCTTGTAGATCCCACAAGTGGTCCATTGTGCTGATCTATAATTAAAATCAGAGACGAAGCAACGGGTGGACGAGAAGAGCAACACCCCTGGGTGCAAAACTGGAGCTTAGTTGAGTGTGCAAAAAATAAAAATGGTCAATTTTCTTATGTTAAAAACCAATGAAAATTGACTGTCCAAAATAATTGGATATTATACGAATCATAAGAATGTTAATATCCAAGAATATGCGATGTTTAAAATAAATATCGATGAAAACATTCTCGTTTTGAACAAATTAGTTAGAAATATGTGTACGACAAAAGTTAAATCAAATTAATTCAAGAAAATTATTACTTTCTATGACCCAAAAATGCGTCGAACGATATTTGTTACTTGCTTGGAATTTTGTATTCTTGAACGTTAAAAAATGTGCATATATTTTGTCATTATTATTCCTAACTTAATATTTGTTGGTGTTAAATGTATATTTGTACATACTCACCAACCCAAATACATATTTATAAAAAAAATCGATATTAAAGATACAATTTTTGTTTTACGTAAGGGGCGCATTTTTTTACTGCCCCAGAGGTTAAATCACTTAGTTCCGCCTGTGATTAAATTGATTAATCTTAGCTATATTTTGAGTATGTCCAAATTTTTGTAAGAACACAATTACTGGAATTTACCCCCAGAGGGATTGTCATCAACACATATTATAGATATCTCATAGAGACGAAGCCATTATTTTTAAATTACTAGTACGGAAGTCATCAGTATTTACAAGGCTTACAATCTGTCCTCGGCTGATTTAAGTGATCACTTTACACAAATATAACATTCACCATTTCTACCCATGAGCGACTGCCACACCTATCAAATTTTTGGAAGTTATATATATGTTTTTATCATATAGAAACCTTTCAACTATTTCTTACAACTACGCTGTCGCCATCTATGGTTTGAAATATGATATTCATTTCCCTATAAAACCTATAAAAATAAAAATAAAAGATTTTCATTAGAGACATCTATTTTAAATTAATTTTAACAATTAAAATTGTAATTTCATTCATTTTTGCAACTGTAAAAGTATTTCGAAAAATTAATATTTGTGTAAACAGGACGTATGTTTTACATTAATGCATATAATATTGTCAGTGTTTAAATTTTCGTTCCAATTGGGTCATATTTAAAAAAAAAAGTCGCGGAGCTCTTTAATTGCGTGAGTGCCACATAAAAAAAAGTATAATGATCCACCATCAAAATAAACTTTTTGGGACAAGGAATTTGCCTTAGTTCATGTATATTTATTTAGTTGTATGTGAATTTCATCAAAATAATATGTATTTTTTTAAGGCAACTAAGAATTAAATTATTTTTCAAAATAATAAATAAGTAAAATAATTTTTATCAAGTTTGTTAATTTTTTGCAGTTTATACATTGAGTAAGTACTTTATTTTATGGAAACTTTGAACAGCATCAAAGCAGAACAGAAGACTTGGAGCTCTTGGTGTCTAGATGGAAGACTCTGATAATACTTAAGGTTCTAAGAAGCTACTAAGCACACCTACCACAATTCCAACTGAGACTTTATATTTATTACCTACTGAAAGCTCGCTGTTACGACCAACTACCACTAAGACGGCGCACTCCAGGTATTAGGAGGTATTACAACTTTATTTTTATTTTTAATATACACGTCGTTAAATGAGCCTGATAGATAGTCCTAATACGACAGTAAAGTAGTAGTAGAGAAATTAGAAAAAACTATAGAAAAATGAAAATGAAAATCATGTTACAAATTGTCAATTGAGGACTATCGCGTCCAAGGTCAACGATGTTTAATCGCGTGACACGCGATAGCTCGGAAGCCTATTAAGTTTCCTGACCAGAGAATAGCAGCGCCTACAGAATAGCTACATATACAATGGCCGTGACTGAAGTAGTTATATATGTAATATTTATATTTTGTGTGTATATATGTATGAACTTTTTACTTTTTATTAACTTTAATTATTTTTTTTATTTATTAATATTTTCTTTGGTTTTCTTTTTCATAGCATTATATTTATTTCATAACTTTAATGTATAACATAATATGTATTATCTCTATGGCGAATCAGGTTAAAAAAAAAACCTGATCACGCTGGAATAAACACATTATTATTATAATGCAATTTTGGTTGTAAAGTGAGTTTGTATCATTAAGAATATATCCAGGTTAGCGTTAATAAACGAAATATCGTAATAATAATTAAGCATTTTAGGTAGGGTAGAGAATAGCCTTGTATACGCAAGTTGAATGTTACCTTCATTCCAATAATTCCGTCAAGAGGTATACCTGTTCCTGTTTGGCTGACCTTGAACCTGAGTGAAAATTCGAGTGTCAAAGGTCAACATGCATAGTTCTGCCGAGATAGATCATCGCCATGTCTAAACGTTGTTTGGGCCGGGAAACAAAATTCGCCAGCATCTGACCCCTTCCGAAGTGCAACGAAATCTTCTTGCTTTAGTGTGAGTCGAGGAAAATGTAAGGTGGCGTTCAATTCATAAGATTAAGATCAAGGTAAGACCAGATTCCTTCTGTCCTTATGCCTTTCTTCATCCAAATCGGGGATACAGATACAGTCCACCACAGGATCTATTTCCAACCGAGCCTATACTGGTTTTATAAAACTTGGTGTGAAATAGAGTTAGAGGTTGTTCGTATATTATATTTTAGTATATTAGTATAGAAGGAGTGTCCAGTTTGTTATTAACTATTTTTTATAGTGTTACTAGGTCCGTGATTTTCCGATTTTTTTCTAAAAATATTAGGTGCAAACTTTCGAGTCTCTTGTCGTACGGATGGTTACTTCATTAGATATTTTATTCCTATAATGATAATAAGAATATCCTTGATGTCTTTTCATTACATTCATACGATTACCATATACAATAAAGAGAGCAATGTGCGTAGGTGTGATGATTATGACAGACAGTAATTACGCTCCCATGAGATTCTTTGGAGACAACTCTCGTCATTTGTAGACTACTGTGTGCACAGAGACTAAATATGTTTTCATATAAAATAAAATAAATATAATAATAAAATATTTGTTTTTTTTTATTATTATAAAAATATTTTTATATCGTAGCTACATGCATTTACTAGGTATCTACTCTCGGAACTTATTTTTATTTATTAATATCTTGTTACTACCTCTCAAACAACTTTGTTTTAAGAGCCCTTATCTTGATAAGATACGAACTTTTATTTGCTTCTCCTGTGCTTCTTCGGTAACTGTGAGGCCCTGAACGAGTCTCAAAGTTATCTGGATGTTAAACCAGGCTTCAAACAGGCATAAACACTTCTGGTACTGACGTCTGACGACATGCCGCAATAATATCGCGCGGCAACCATCAGAAAACTGATGCATGACCTACCTGCCATCTTCCCGACCGCAAGCTTTAGAAAGGCCTTCGGTGGCTACTCGCATGAATCTTTGTAAAACAGTAAGTAATTGCTCTTCTTACCTTACACCTTATAGTGAAGAACTGGAAGATAAAGGTTTCCATTTTTCACGTTTACAACCTTCTGATCAACACATATACATAATCCACACATTCTTTCATAACAAAACGAATAAAACACCTAAATCTGATGACTCCATATCTGGCGACACACGTAATACTTATTTTATCTCAGTTAAGTGTACAAAAACTAACCCTCCATAAGAACTGTTTTAATGCCGTTTTGAACTGTTATGTATAAAGGTTGTGGACTGTTTTAATACGGTATCATTCGCCATGTCTCAAATCTTAAGGAGAACAATTAAAACATCCCACGGTCTGTCCGGATGATAGATGGAGCCTGAAATGTTAGCAGAAATGAAATTCACGGAATAGTATTATACCCGACAGTAAACTACCTGCTTCTAACCTTCCTAGGTGATTATACACCAGCATTAATCACATTCGTAGATGCCTTAACCGATGTTAGTTGTCGTGGAGCCAGAATTTCACTACCATTATAAAATGTGCAAGGCGTTGTATATTTTTGATATCTCAAGAAACGTAAAAGTGCGATTGGTTAAACCTCTAGTGATCTCCGTAGTCGAAACATGGACCCTTAGAAGGAAGGAAAGAATATGCTCAACGCATTTGAAATATAGTGTTGGCGTTGTGTGCTGCGTATACTATGGATTGCGAAAAAGGAAGACTCTACACCGCATGCAGAATAATAATCATTTCATTCTTTGGGAATGTTGCTAGAAGATATAGAAACATTGGTGTTCACGATAGACGATAGACGACGTTGTGTCTCCGGGGAAGTCGACAGGTGTGACAACAGGCTGAATAACATAGTAACATTTATTTCTAATAAGACTAGCCGTGTGAAAAATAAAGTGTAAAATCTTTTCATATTTTCTCAAGTTCGCCAAGTAGTAAAATTTTAATGAATGGAAGGCAATTGTAAAATGAATGATTTACGCTCGAGAACTTGATTAAAATGGTAAGAGACTGCGGTTATTTTTGAGTTCATTTACTCGTGATGATAGAATATATTATGTGTACAAATTTATTAATTACCTATTTATTATATTATTAAGAAATCAGTACAGTTTTACCATCCACTGGGCAGCTGGCGAATCCCATCTCAGTAAAAGGTCGGAGATTTTAAGTCGATAAAGTCAGCAATGCGTTTACCGACATATTCGGGTGTATTGAAGTGCGAATCAGCTAAATGGTGTTATAGAGATCGGTACAAATTGTATTCGGTGACTTAGTGACTTAGTCTGAATTTTAAGCCGTGGTATATTTAAGGTGCAGGGGCTAGATTTATTTCGTGATATGAGTTAAAATGTGTAATTTGAGTTGTCAAATCACTCGGATAGTGACTGACGTTTGTACGTTGTGCAAGTTGGATCAGCAGGTTTTGTACACGGTGAGACTATATTTTTTATCTTTCTTCAAGTCTCAAGTCTGTATGTATGTCGCAGTGTATATTAATGTGGTTGTTGTGAGTGAGTATACATGCTATGACTAGAGCAAGGTATATAATTTAAACCGGACTTACAAAAATTAACGTTTATTGCGGGTCGGTTCACAATTAAAAGTACACGAGTATAAAGTTAATTTGCATACGCAAAGTTCATCACGGGACATGCTCGCTTGAAGTGTTACTGGAAAGACGGGCAGCGCAGAAGTGGCTAGCCTTCGCTAGCTTCTAGGAGGTGCCCATCTCGATATATTGACAACTGCATTTCTGTGGGTACTAGGCGGACTAATATGGCTGTCAAGTGCTTGGATTAACAGCCGTGTACTATACGGCGCACGCAAGTGTTAACATTAATATATGGAAGTGAAGCCTAGTTTGGTAATGTGAAACGTAGGACGTCCCTGTCAGAAACTGTAATAATCGATGGGCATACATAAGAAGATATGCTAAAACGAAGAATAAGGCAAGATAAGTGTATTAGGACGAGCATTATATTCTCTCGACCGACTCCTGGGAAGAAATAGCGTCATGGTAAGTAAGTAAGTTATCGATATTTAAGTTTTGTTATTGGTTAAGTTATGATTTGATATTGGTTGCTATTAATAAACACCCCAGTGCTGTGTAAAGCGGAAGCGGAAGGATGGGGGACGAGGTCTTACTACATTAACATTTGCTAAGCCACCAGTCAGTCAACCCCAAAGAACATTTAGTCTCCCTTGCCTCTGCAGTCTCTATTGGAAGCTTACATGAGTTTGCCTTTGGAAAGAAAGTGGATCGTAAATTATTTTGATTTTATTTAATGTTGGTATTATTTAATATATATTTTATTTGTTATGCTCTCAATAAAATACAACAGTTGTCAGCTCGTAAACGGAAGCTATTCTGATTAAGAAATTCTCACCAGTGTTCCGTCCAAAGTAGGCAGGTGAGCGACCGCGTACTTTAAAATACCTCCATCCGCGTGTTTTTTATCTCACAATAAATTTAATACATAAGTATTATTATTTTTTAATACTAATTTAATATATTAATTATAAATATATACACATAAAATAAATTTTGTCGAAAAATATTGTTTTTGCGCTGCCGGGATTCGACCCTGGATCTCTATTTCTAAACCGGGGAAGTACACTATCAATTGTGTTATAGCGTCAGTATTTTTCATGACAAATTTTCGAACCTATTTGTTTCACTTTTTCAAATTAATACATCTGTCGTTCCATTATTTGAAAGCCATCTACATTAATCTAACTAATCTCAAATACCTTTGACTGCAGACGCCAGAATTATCAATTCATTTTTATTAAATTTTGGACACATTGATACAACTTATATTATCAAGGAGAACACATTCTTATTGTGAAGTTGTAATTATTCAGGACAATGGCTTTCAAATAATGGAACGACAGATGTATTAATTTGAAAAAGTGAAACATATAGGTTCGAAAATTTGTCATGAAAAATACTGGTGCTATAACACAATTGGTAGTGTACTACCCAGGATTGGAAATAGAGAACCAGGTTCGAGTACCGGTAGCGCAAAAACAATATTTTTCGACAAAATTAATTTTATATGTATATATTTATAATTAATACATTAAATTAGCATTTAAAACATCACTGACCTGTGTTCTGAATAATTACAACTTCACAATAAGAATGTGTTCTCCTTAATAATTATTATTTTCGATTAAATTATGTTTTGCACATTTTGGATTCAGAGTATTTGACTCTATGGCAATACACTTAGAGGGATATTAGCAAACCAACAACGAACAAAGCGCGAACGAGACAATGAAAAATATAAATATTACAAGTGAATAGCAAACGTTAACATTAATGATTAGACAAATTTTGATTGTGCGTTTTGTAATAAATGATGTAAAAATGATTTTAATAAAAATGAACGCTGAAAATAACACATTAAAAAATTTCGGAAAATTTTATAGGAGGTTCATAGTTGAACCGTGTTGTATAAGAACGTTGTTCAGAATGTTTAAAATCTTTATAGACGCCAACGAGAAAGACGTGTGCAAATTGTATGCATGGATGGTATGATACGTGTGTGAGACACACGACGCGTTTTTAAGCTTTCTTGAAAAAAAATTAATCTGCATATTCGCAAAAGTTAAATTAAACAAGACTAGCATACCAAATACATATTAAACACAGTAAAAGCCTATAAAAATGGAAGGGAAAATATATAGAATAAATTGCTTTGTTATGAGAAATCTACAAAGCATTACTTTCCTTAATGTATTTTGGTCGATTTTTGGATCCTAAATTAATTCAACAAATTTACATTCGTAACTAAACGTATCAGAGACGCGAAACGGACCAAGTGTCGGGCGAAAGTCCCGCGATTCTCGCCCTCGTGCACATGTGCGTAGGGTGCACCATCGCGCGCGGGTGCGCGCCAACATGGCAAGTGTCGCGTCTTCGCCGGTGGGAAATTAAAAGCGAACATTGTTTCTGCAACGGAAATAGCCCGTCCAGTCACCCGTGGGGAAGGTAGCTACCACGGGCGATGCGCCTGGCTGCGCGGACATCCTTTGCTCCGCCAGTTCTCAAGCCTCGGCACGCTTGGTGCCTAGCACCAACTATCGTGCAACAACTTAGAACATTTTCATTTTGAAAATAATTTGATCTTAATACGAATTAAATTAATCAACCAGAAAGATATATAGACAAAATCTATAGCATCATCAATATATCAACCAATTACATATTTTAAATATTTATTGCTAATTTTACAGTGTGATTTTTATTCATTTTAATAAAAATTATCTATTATCTAATAGATAATTAATAATATAAATTATCTAATAGATAATAAATTACATAAATTATCTATTATCTTATCTTTGTTTTTAACCAATTTTATGGGTGAAATTGAATATAAAACCATATTTAAATTGTTCTAATGTTTTTTAATTCAATTTTTAAAAGAAATCTAGTTGATACCTAACTTAAAATTGTGACGATTGTGAATGGAATACGACAAATTCTTGAACTTGAACTGTAGCTCTTTAAAATTGTATTATTACATTTTTAAAAGGAATCACCTTTATATTGCGATGAATCCTAAATACCTTTGAGTAATACACGCTAGATGACGCCAGAATTAGATAAATTAATTTTAATAAATTTGTATATACTATGATACAACTAATATATTTTTGAGTACACATTTTTTTGTGAAGTTGTAATTTCAGAACACAGTTCTCGAATATTTTTAATACAAATTGAATTAATCATCTATAAAGATATATTAAAGTATCCAATCCATGGATTTCCGCTACACTTATTAGACTATTTAATTTTACGACTTAATTCGATGAATTAAAATTTCTGATGGCTCGTAAAAAATAAATTTAAAATTTTAGTCGACTTTTGTCGTAAAACTGGAAATTAAATCTCGATTTAGATTGGTCTGCCCACAGGTTAAGAACCCTTGATTTAATGGTTACAAGGGGACACTTGTTACGGATTCACTCCGCGGCCAAACGGACTCACACGGCTGGAGGCAGAGTGGGCAGGAGAGGATTGAATGTCGTAGATTAATAAGACAATTGCTGAATTGACCTTTTATTGAAAATAACTCTGCTGTGTTTATTTATTTAGTAAGAAAACCAACGGAGTTCATATTTGTTATTAATATTATTTAAGTACCTACCGAGAATATTAGAGACATAGAAGGTAATTCGATAAACTCAACTCATGGTCATCGACGCAGTCTCCGTGTATACACTATGTCTCAGAAATTCGAAGTCTCGCGCATTATTTTACGCTCGTCACGTACGTTAATTAAACGTTAATTGTAAAATAATTTTTCTTTGTTATAGACATACCAGAGATATAGAACAAAATCATCAACGGGACATAGTTATGCAGAAAGCAGCTGAGACATACATTTGGAACTACTTCATCATTAGTGTTCGAACATAATTATTAACTAAAGTCATACTAAAATATCTGTAAAAAAACCCTAATAATTAACATGAATAATGTTGTCTATCTCACTGTATCCTCTTCCATATTACCTTTCAGTAAAATATCATTAGTGTTTCTTAGAATCATGCCAAAATTTAATAAAAACTAAACAGCGACAGCCAATTTGACAGCTGACAGATAGTTTGTGCTCAGTTTAGTTTGCCAATTCACCAATAATAGGCTTACCTATGCCAGAACAACTCTTGCAAATTTATTTCAAAAATCGTGCTTCAGTTCGCGAAACTTACCATGCGCTACGTACATTCGTCGTCGGTCGACATAATCATCCATCCGATCAAGTAATTTGAATAATCATGCATCGTTTTCGCACCACGCGTACTCTAATTGCGATTTAACACCTTTTGATTATTTTGTTGGGATATGTAAAGTTCGTAGTCTGTGTCGATAGACCGAGACGATAGACGTCTTGGAAGTCAACATTCGTCGTGTTATTACCGATGTACATCACAGCTGCTCCAAAAAGTGGTCGAAAATTGGACTTCCAGATTGCGCTTTATTCGAGCCAGCTGCGGCACCCATATGCGTAAAATTATATTTAAACACTAATGGCAAAAAATGAAATTTTTAATTATATAATTTGGCTAATACTATGACAATTTCCATGATATTTATGTTTAATTTCATTTTAAAGTTCTATATCAACTTAAAAAAAATCTTTTATTATATCGCTTTATTATTTTACATCTTTTATTATTTCGTGCGACAACTGAATAACCGATTTATAATGTACACAAAAATAAGAGCTTTCGAGCTGGCCGATCCGAACCTGCACTGCAAAATCACATACTAACAACTCCCATACCAATAGGCTAGTCCCACTCTAGCAATGAACACAATGAATACTCAGAATGGAATTTGTTTTCTTCAAATGTACTCGTGTTTACTTCACACGCTAAAAACTACTTAAATGTCCCATTTGCAGAGTAAATATTTTTTTGTAGGGCAAAGTATATGTGGTCACCAGGAAATGGGGAGTAAAAGTATCGCTTGACAGGACAGGGTAAGTAAATAAAAGGGACTGAGTCCGAAATAGATAAGGCTTGACCGCAGGGATGATATCGTCATGAACGTCTTTTATCTCCAAAGTTTTTATTTTATTAACTTATTTATTTTGAGAAAATAATTTTGTTTTTCGTATTTACTCTTGAAAGCTTATTTTATTTGCTTTAATATCAATAAATATCGAATTATGATGGGGATAAGATAAAACCAACATAAAAATAATATAAGATATATTATATATAATATATCTTATTTTGTTGAGGGATTTTGACAGTGTAAACATAATAACTAAATATTAATTAGAAAGATATACACAAAAAATTAATTTTATCGAAAAATATTGTTGTTGCGCCATCTGGATTCGAAATTGGATCTCTATCCAAACCGGGGAAGGTACATTATCCAACTATGGTACAGCGACACTATTTTTGATGACAAATTTTCGAACCTATATGTTGACTTTTTAATTATTTTTTTAAAATTAATACATTTTAATCGTTCCATTATTTGAAAGAGTCATATACTTTGTTTTTACGGAATCTTAAATACTTTCAAGTAATCTGATAGCAGACACCTTGATACAACTTTTATATTACTAATAACATAATAATTATTTAACATGATGCTAATAATGAAAATTCACAAAATTATTTAGATACATAGGTGTGTTTAGATGCAGAAAATAAATGAAAAGAGAAAAAGGGTGGGAAGGTTACAACTATTGTTGCGATAAAGGGAGAGCAATATGTGTTTATTGGTAGAATGACTCGCCAAAATTGAGATTGTGGTGGTTTATAAGAATAACCCTTTGAGCGTAGTAAGGCTAATGTTGAAAAAGTAAATTTCTGTAAATTCCTTATTATGGTATTTGCATAACCTGTGAATGAATTCTGTATGTAAGATGTTCTGGGAATGTGTAAGAGTGCGGATTGCCGGGTCGATCTAGATGATTCGTTGAGAGATATTAATTCTAATTGACTGGGACAGTCAATATGGCCTTCCAGTAGTTCGAAGATAAGTATTTGGTCAGCACGTATTCTTCGATGTTTTAGGGTTTTCATATTGTGGAAGCTTGCTGCATCTAAATAAAATGAAGCCATTTGTTTGGTTATAAATGTATGAAAAAATACAATTTTAGCGTAATATTATACTCTGGATAATAAATCCTATAGGTGTATGAAATTAAAAAACTAAAATAATATTCATTAATCCAGGAAGAAGGTTAGATCTCAGAAAAAGGTGACGTATAGTGCGATGAAAATTTTCAAGGCATTTACCGAGAATATGACCTAGAGAATTGAGTGCCCTGATATCAAAAATGATAAAAAATTATTTCCACCGTAATATTTCTAAAAGTCACTATATTTTTACATGATTTATTTCTCATCTGTACATCGATTTTTTTTATAATCATCCCGTCAATGAAACTATTTAAGTATCTCGAATTTTTGTATTTCATATACAATATTATTTTATTATCTTGTTTGTGATGGTATCATTAATCACCTTTACAATTACCGCTATTTACAAATATAATTTAAATCTATTGAAAATATAATTATTAAAATAGCAGCTAACGCAGGGCAATATAATTTAGCAAATTACTCTAATCATGTATATTTTGAAAATGATTTAAATTCATAATGAAAAGCATTGTACGGCGATGACACGACACACGTGCTCTACCTTCTATAGTCAAGTTTCGATAATATGTTAACCAAATAAGATTCCGAAAAATTTGCGATGTGTATAATTGTATATTTCATTATACTATTATAACAGATGTATTATTATCATAAAACTGCATTTGTAAGTCCCAAAATTTTCTGAATCTCGTATGGTTAACATAGCAAAATTGGTAAGTGGAAAAAATGCATCTAATTTGTTTTAAATAAATTTTGTAACTTACAAAAAAAAAAGTTATAAAACGTAATTACTAATATTTTCAATACACCTGTAATTATGTGCTGTGTTTCTGCAATCATGAATCTTGGCAGTTGCCTGGCTAGGAAGTAATCCCCAAAGGAGGGAGCATAATATCCTAATAACCGAGTCCAAGACCTATCGAACATGCTGGAAGTCCACTCAGTGCAGTCCTCAATTAATCCTATTACTGAATTTGCCTACCTATGAATTTATTTGTTGACGTTTATATTGTTTGTCAGATTCTAAATTTATTAATTAAATTCAATTTAAGACCAAAATTGTTTAATAAACGATTGACTAATTCTCGTGAATATAAAAAGTAGGATTATTTGTTAGAAAATGGATATATTATTAGAAATTGTTTTATTATAAACTTTGGATAAAAATTTAGAATTGTCTGTTTTACATGTAAACAACGTTAGTCTTAAATTGAATAATTTAGAATAGTTAAAAATAGTTAAGAAGGTTAAATTAACCAAAATATTAAAAATTATCAACTAAATTTAACCACAAGTCTTATCCAACAATTTCACAATAATTTTGTACTATTATGTCAATTTTCACGTCTCTCATCTTCGTAACACAATTTAAGTTAGGTAGGTACTAGATTTATTTTTTAAATGAATATATATATATATTTTTTTTTTTTTTTTTTAATGAATTTAAAAACATTATAACAATTTGAAATATGGTTTTAGTAAGTTTATTTGACATTCTGATGAAGGAAATGGTATTTTCCGAAGTCAGTCGGTGCACGAAATTTAACTGACGAATGTGGTTAAAAACAAAGATATAAATATTTGGTTGTTAATATGTTCTTTCTTATTTAGGCTTGACTTAATTTCTAAATAAAAAACTTTATACTTAAATATTTTCTTTCCAATGGTAAAAAAATATAAACCTTATTTCAATTTAACAGTAAGTACTTAAAAAAGTCTATTCAATTATATACTGTATTAAAAGCACATTCCAGATTTAAGTAAAAAAGGATTCTCTTTTAGGATGTTAATTTGTGGCCGTAAAATGCAGTATATATACTGTATTAAATTTCAAAATATTTATTTAGAATTAATTAGTAATTAATAATTAGAAAATGAATTAAAAACAATTCCGGTGAAGAATATTGCAAATTGAAAAAACATGAAGAAAAATATTAGTCATGATTTGCACTTTTTAATGAAAAACCATTCAAAAAATCATATCCATTTTACGTCTTTAGAGATCTATTGTTACATCTGTTAACAAATGATTGCTACACGAGACACACTGCTACATCAATGTTTCACCGAATCCATTAGGCTCATTAAGTGTAAGCTCTGATGAATACTTGGTACAGTTGCTGGCAAAATATTGTGAAGTTAGAAAAATAAAATAACAAAAATAAAGTAGTATAATAGTTTCTACTTAGTTACCCACCACTTATGCTTTATAATTTTGTTTTTATCTATGCTTGTATTTTTAATTTTAGTATACATTGTTTACTTAAGAAGATACCATAGGTATCGAAACATGTTGATTTATAAATAAATAGTGGTTTAAACAAAGTGTTTTGTCTTAGTATTTATAGAAAATAAAGTCATAGCAATCGATAGAAAATGTACAAACAACCATTGACATACTTATTGATTGTAAATAAATTGTATAAGTATGATTTTAGTTATATGTACGAGCATATAATATTTATATGCCGGGGAGAGTGATTGCTTGGGATAATTTATGTTTAAAATGGAATTTATCTCCAATACTAAACTAAAACCATGCCTAATTATGCTAAATTAGTACAGTTAAGTTATCACGTATATTAAATGACTTCTAAGGTATTTTATTGGGATGTTGGCTTTATCTCACCCCTACTGATAGTGGTGGTAGATTGGCAGCTACATAAGAGTAATGAATGTTACGGAAAGTAATGTTTAATGACTAACTTTTAAACATAGATAGTTGTAGAAATCTATGGTGGTTTTAGGTAACATTAGTGTGCATGAATCAAAACTAGCTATAGATAAAACATCGTATATATTGGTTTGAGCTTTATTTTTTTCACCTCTTTTAAGTTGATCTCTGAGTTATCTCCTGATCAAAATCTTAACATATGTACATGGTATTGAGATGTATCTTGTTAAATCTATTTCATTATTTCATATCTCTTTCCGCGGGCACAGGTTTAAAGTTATGTAAACATAATCCACAAATACTAAGGCAATGTTTTTATTGAGAATTATAATTTTTTTAATCTTAATCAACTAACGTCAAATATTACTTTTTATGCACAAAAACGATAAGTAATATTTATACAACAATATGAAAACCCTTGAACATCGAAGAACACGTGCTAACTAAATACTTCTATCAAACTACTACAAGGCCACATTGACTGTCCCAGCCAATTAGAATCAATATCTCTTCACATACCATCTAAATCGACCCGGAAGTTTGCACTCTTCCACATTTCTAGAAGTAGAACATCTTACATAAAAAATTAATTCATTCGCGGTCATGCAAATACCATAATGAGAAATTTACAGTAATTGACTTTTTCAACATTAGCCTTACTATGCTTGAAGGGTTCTTTTCATGAACCAATACAGTCTCAATTTTGGCCTGTCATTCTACCTATAAACATATCTTGCTCTCTCTCTACCGCAACAATATTTGCAACCTCGCCTCCCTTTCTCCCTCTTTTTTCTTTTTATTTGTCTTCTGCACCTAAACATACTTATGTACCTAAACATTTTTGTGGATTTTCATTAATAGTATCAAATGTTAAATATTTATTATGTTAGTTATAATAAGTTTACACTGTCAAAATCCCTCAATAAAATAAAATTACTTCTGTCACATTTTCAACTGTAACTGAAAAATCACAATAAAAGCCCACAATGACAGTTTTTGACAAACATAAAAAGTTACAAAAGGCACTAAATTGTAAGATATATGTCATGTTCCATTTCTCTTATTAAGGTGTCTACAGGAATATAAGTACATTGTATGTATGTTATAACAGTTAACTATATATGTATACTAAATAATTAACTTTCCGATCCAATTTTGCCCCTTTATTCAATAAATCACTGTTCACAGGTGTATCCGAACAGTTCCCATTATTCAGGGGCCAAATGATAATGTATTCCTTTTGAGAGAAAAGTGAATTGAGCAAAGAAGAACACTGAGAGGAGGTATTATTAGCACTCTAAGAAGGGAAGTAAATCAATTCGAGTAGTCTCTTCCTGTGTCCTGTATTTTGCAAACATATACATATATTTAATATCATTGATTGATTTGGTAATTACTTCGTGGTGTAACATTTTAATTTTAATAATATTAATTTTTATTTTAATTTTGTACTACACACACGCGCATGTTTTTGAGTTAATATCACTACTTACCTTACCATCTACAGCTATAAATTGAACTAAATTAAATACAGTTGGCTGTGGGGTGGTGGGGTACTTAATGGTGGAAGTGGCTTTTTTTTTCTTGGAAACTTCGATAACAGCGGTGATGTATTTGAAAATATGATATTATTCACTAATGTTTTCTCCGAATTCATTTTTTATAGATTTCTATCTTTTTAAGATTATTCATTATTATTCCCCTATATGGTACCGAATGGTTTCTATGATATGGTTAGCGAATTCGGAAAATTATTATTTTTGCGAATTAAAGAACACCGATAAACACATTTTACTATTTAGTGAGTGCAGTGGATTTTAGGGTGGACTGTCGGCCTCTTGGTTTCACTCCGGTGTCATTAGATTGACTACCATTTCATTGTCTTGACATATTTTATTATATCGATTACTCTTACCTGTTCTCTTATCTACACGTTTTTTCCTGTATATTATTACGATGCACAACTATCTTAAGATAAGATTAAAATTTTGGATATATTTTTTGTTGATAGTCTGTACTTCGCAGCGATACTGGAATTATGAATTGGTTAATCTCATTCCGTCCTAATGTACTCCAGTCCAGTTTTGTTCTGCAATTAATTTATAGAAGTTTGATGTCCCAGGTAGAAATTTTGTTCAATCTGGGTTCCGTTAACATCTATCGATTCGACAAAGCGAATATTTCAATTAAACGTGCAAAATTTGTATTTACACGCTTTATTCTACCGTCGGTAACATTTAAGGTTATCTCATGTAACACCAGCCTCGCTTAAGGGCGGGCGCCTTGTCACTACCAGCACGAGAGATGAATGGGGGATGAGAAATAAATTATTAGGCTAATTTTAAGCTTTAGTATGTTCCTAATTGTAAAATATATAAGGCACAAAAGTCGACAGGGTTGCCACAGGCGAGTTTTTCAAAGTCGATTACTCTGGCCATCTATCTAACTTATTTAAATAGAGAGAAAAGATCACCACACTTTTCTGTCCTGGTATACCATTGTTACCTCGTCCACATTCATGCATCTCAAGCACGCTTTGCTTTACTTGATGAACCCAAATCTGTTCCGTAAGCTTTCTGCTTCTTTTATCTTCAATACACGTATATCGATGTTATTATGACAAAATTATCTATCGAAAAAAAAAATTTTTTTTTGTTCAAAATATTGTATTTATTAAAACATAACATAGAAATAGAGACTCCCGCTGTTATAACGAAATAGATAACTTTTATATGTCAAAAATAATTTTTTTTAAAAAGTAATGTACAATATTAATATTGCAAATAGACAAAAAAATATATTATACTTTGCCGTAATACTCGTATTCTCTTCTTATTAACACATATGTTCAAATTACCAATTTGCCACTCTATCGTATATAGATAATATATTACTGACAAATGTACTCGTTTTTAATCAACATGTCAATGTTGAAATAGATATAAGGGACTATTCAGCGACCACGTTATAACGACAGCTTCGTGTGACGACACAGCGGCGCGCGCAGTAAGTAGCACCTGCTGTAACTTTTTACTTGTACTCTCTGCCTCTTAATTTATCTTTCTCTTCCTACACCTTATCACTATCTAACTATACTCAACTGACAAATCTTTTTGATATTCACGATCAAACAAAACGCGTTACATATCTCAGATACGTGTATCATGCCTTCCCACCGTTTTTCTGGTTAATTAATTAAAACATTTTACGAAAATTTTAACCCGTTATTTCGCAATTAATTATTAACGCATCTTCGTGGCAAATTTTACTTAATATTTATTTTCTATTTTTTTACATATCCTTTTTTATTTTATTTACATATATTTTAGTGATATCCTTGATATCACTTGTGGTTATAATAATGTATATTTGATATCTCTATTTCAATTTGATTTATTTTTTTGATTGATTTAATAATACTATTTTTAATCTACATCCTTTACTAACAGGCGAATTGGTATTCAAGGGTGAGAAAGTTTCAGATCTTGCTAAGCCAATTTCAGTAGGCCGCAAGGCGCGCGTTTCCAGAGGCCGTATTCGGCCCTGATTAGGGATGATTAGCAAACGGCTTAACGGCCTCCGCGCCGGCGCACGGCGGGAGGCAACAATAGCGCGTGACGGGTGACAGACGCACACCGTCACTTCCGTTAGGGCACATCGATGGATGGGCCGTGCGCGGGAACAATGGACCCCCTGCTGGTGCTTCGTTGAATTTTGTGACACCTCGCATTGTAACGCGACCCCCGAAATCCTTGAACCCCCCCGAATGGTTTTTAAGGACGAGCAAATTATTATCTTTATAGATTTTATGGGATCACACGTATCACATTATTTAATACTTATATATCGGAAATTAAATGGAACTTACGTGCCCAAAAAAATATGCCGAATTTTTAAAAAAAAATTATAATATTTACAAATAAACGAATTATTGTACTGAACTCGTAAACGATTATACGTCGTTCGACTATAACTTGCAAGTATACATGCTGATGAAGAATGATAATAATCATCCAAAATAGTTAAGGTATAATTAGATTAGGTTATATAAGGTTTCACACCAATAAATATTATATTAACAAAAATAAATTGTAGTAAATAAGAATTTTTCGGCGACGATTCAAATCCACCCAGCTGACCGATGATACAGGCGATATCTGGATCTGAGGGCTGAGGCTCCTGTCTAGTGGAGCCGCAACCAGTTTTGTCCCGTAGCTCGATCCGATACGAGTAATCTAACTCTATCGCTCCGTCTTGCTTCGCTATTTCATTATATTTCGATGTCATTTGTACTCACTTGCTAACTTTTATATATAATACAATTTTAGAGTTTGAGTATTCTGGATTTCGAATACTCGGTATAACGGATCTTTAATTTACGTGTTTTCTTATTTTAGAGAAAACGGGATTAGGTTCCCAAGTACACAATCCTGCAATAATCATTGATGAATTTTGAATAAATAGATTCCACTAACATTTCTGAATTACCATATTTGATTTCAGCCAGTTCGTCTTAACCAGTGGCGATGCAATGCAGGACAAATGCGGTCGATCGGCGGTGAATGTGTTGAATCTATTTAGAAGAGCAAGTTTCCGATTCACTCAAGAGGATTTGGATTAATTACTAGAAGGTATCATCCAGTTTCGAATAAATTAAGTTAGTGAGTGCGTGACTTAATATAATCCTAACAATAAATTGAATAAGTAACAGTCTCATTCTGAAATTAAACTATTGTCTATTATAATATAATTCTTTGTAGCTGCATTACGTGATTTGTGATAACAATTGGTTTATGAATGAATATGTATATATGTAAGCCTGGTGTTGTGTTCATGCGTGTATGCATATTTGATGACGAGATGTAAGAAAATACGATATTGTTGGATATACACGTAACGCACTGGTTTGCGTTCTTTGGTCGACATATCTGAGTACATTGTACGTAATTGATATCTATACTGCTTTTTATATTTTAATAAATAAATACCAACTTGCCCCAAAACAGGCTTGCCTAGAGAGGTAATGCAATCATCATTCAAAAATGTTATCTCATTAATATAATTATATAATGTTTTATGTACGTATGTGTGTAATATAAATAAATATCTATCCACAAATTTTTTTGTGGGAAAATCATCACATAAATACTTTGTTATGAATTTCTTTCAAGGACAAATAAAGTTTAAAAAAACTGTGGCCCTGCAACAAGCCAACGCCTAAACGAGATACCAGAAGAAGGAAGCACCAGCAAACAGCATCACAGCAGTTTTTTTTTTACAAAATCCTTTTTTTAATTTTCCAAGCAGTTTATCTACTGCACAAATAAATCTTTTCACGGCACATTTCAGATTATTATTATCGCAAAATATTTCATTATAATACTGTATGGAAGTCTATAATCCATTGCACTCAAATGGCTTCAGAAATTGATTGTTATTGTGATCCTGTTAAAACAATACTGATGACGTACAGTTATAGCCTATTCACTGAAACTGCGGTATTGACAAACCTGTGAATAAACACGGCAGGGTGGATATTATGCGAAGCTCTGTTTCCTCGTTCAAATTAACTTTGACCAAAATATTATTAGATGTCTTAATCATATCGCATATACTGACGTTTAATACATCAGAATTTTAAACAACGGTAATTCACGCCACAAAAAAATATTTTTTTGAAATACTATTTTTTTCCATAGTCCCTCGTAGCGGGGATAACGTTTGTAGTGATTTGTCTGATCTCGCTTGGCTGACGAGTCCTTTTTTCGAACCGCGTAACCTTTCACAAGTTTTGAGCGTATCTGCTGGACAGGGAAATTTTGAGGGGCGGATCGTTCCCCTTTTCACAATTTCATCAGTTATTGCGGTCCACTCACATGGTTCCACAGCGCAATGTATTTGTTACTGCTTCGCAATGTTCAGGGTCTACTTCTGTTCAGATTCGTCTTCAGAGTGTTGTTGAACCTTTTCTTTGGCCCACCATGTGAGTGGTTCAGAAACAAAACCACCACAAACCAATTGACGGAAAATGGAATGTGGCGTGTTTTAAAATGATGAGTGTAACTTATTTCAATCGAGTTTCCTTAATTAATACGCGAGTTATACGAGATGGTGTGATAAAGCTGCTAGACTATAACGAGAAGAGTGAGTGAGACGCGGAGCGCTGAGTGCCCGCTGAGCGTGTTCTTGCTAGCCGCCTGATGTGCCAGGCATATATTAGCTGTGGCCAGGTTTTGCATTAATGGGCGCATTCAGCGATGGTCGATTTGAACCACTCACTACAAGATGTCGCGAGGGCGAGGAAGAGATGGGCGGATGCACGAATGTAAGAAATATATATTATCTATTCGCAAATAAAATTAGAGCCATTATAAAACATAATTTCAATAATAATTATAAATAATGAAACATCTGGGACTTATTGCGTACATGTCAATGATAAATCTCGCTCATACGTTAAAATAGTGTTAACTACTCATACCCTATTTTCGTATTTACAATGATATTTTTTAAATTTTTTTGTACAAGTCAGGAGAGCCTTAATACCAGCCAAATACCAGGAAGAATTATTATATTTATTATTTTCGCTGTGTCCACAGGTCTTTTGATTTCACTGTCTCACACGATAATCTTACCCGTACCATACACCAATAGCAATATGCACTTAAATCGGTACGCACAAGTGAGAAAACCGATCATACGATGATAGCATCAATAGCGTAACATATTTCACAGAAGTCATAGACGACACACATAGAAAGTCGTGCTCTGAGGTATAGGAAAGAGAGGGGGCAGTACCTATAGGCATAAAGACAGGGGCTATGGTGTCTACATAGTGGTGCATCCAGACACGCGCATTGGGATCGGCGATTAATAGATTCATATAAATATTATTTATTTTACTAAATACTTTTGGTTCAATACATTTTTAATTGCCGGTATATAAATAAGATTTTCTGCTCAATCAAAAGATATGTTCAATTCGTATTACAGGTTTCAAATTTCAAATCCATTTCAAATTATTAACAGTATTGAAATGTCCACAGGAAAACTAAGTCAACGCTATACAAAACTATCATTCGTAGTGTATATTACGGATGTGAGGCATGGGCAACCCTCGTCTTGTCTTCTCGCGGAACTGAGATTACAATGTTTTTATTTTTAGATTCTCTCGAGTAAGGTTTATTAATGTGAATGTTTTAAGATAAAATAATATTGTTCTTATTAATATATCTCGAAATAATTCAAAGTGAAATAATATAGACAATTTTTATAAGCTTTTTTACTGCTTTTAAGTAATACTGAATTTTAAATATATTCATTCAAATCCCTTAAAAGTGGGGTACATTTTGTAATATTTTTATATACCTAAGGGATGGTTCGTCTCACCTCCTAGAGTGGGCAATTAAAAGCTTTCAGAAAAGTGAGTGCTTCAACTAAAAAAATCCCAGGATAGTTAAATTACGTATGTAAATATCATAATGTCAATTTAAAAAAAAAGAACTAACAAAAAGCAATAAACTACAATATTTAAATACTAAAGCATAAAATAAGTACGTGCTCCCCAGTGCCGAGACGTGGACCCTCATCGTGAATGTCATACGCAAATTAAAGGTTTCCTAAAGAGTAATGGAAAGGGTTGTGCTCGGAATATCTCTGAGAATCGAGAACTTAACTAACTGACTTAAATGTTCTTCGCGCCGTTTCAGGAGTAGGCAGATAGGATAGAACGCCACATTCTTCTGTTCTTACATATAATTCTCGCCTCATTCACATTCATATGTCTTCTCGTACAAGCTCGTCGATTGTTGAGTCTTCTAACAGGACCATCTTCCTGTATCTGGTCATGCCAAGTCTTCTATTTCTGGTGCCATAAATACTTGCATCATATATATTTTTTATTATTCTCTTTTCATTTATCCATTCCATACGATCAAAAAATTTTTTTAAATCTTATTCTCTATGCTAAGATCAACTTTATTTTCTTTTCTAATTTCTTTTTTCTTTACTCTGTCATAAAAGTAACTGCCACATATACGCCTCATTTCCACTATGCTCAGTCTACTTTCGTACACTATTCGATTCGATGAATGGTGGAGAAGAAAGATTTTGTAATTTAGGATGCACACTGGTAGAAGAGGTATTCGCCGTCTTCAAGCTGAGACGAGCAACGATGTCAAAAGAGTGACGGGCAACAGATATTATATATATATGTATATGGTTACAGAAAGCCCGAAGACAAATGATTAACGATACATGGGAGAGGCTTGTATCCAGCAGTGGGAAGACGTAGGCTAATGATGATGATACACCAACACCAAGGATTTGCATTGTGAGGATATAATTATGTAAATCTAGGAAACGTACAGATAGCAATTACAAATAATATAAAAATACTTATAAAAACAATTCTATTAAATCCTTATTAAAATGTTAAATTCTAAAAATATTATTTTCAATGTGATGAAAGTATTGTTTCAACAAATCTATATTTTTAAATGTATCCCTTAAATTTCTCGTGAATGTAGGTTAAGATAATATTATATTTCCTGATTTCTAAATATTTTTTCTACTGTATTTTAATAATTTTGTTAATTTTATTCGTACGTTTCATTTTTTGGTTGAATTAATTAATCTGTTGGAAGATTGAAGCTTTATATTTTTAAGTTTATTGGTATTGTTAATTTATAATTAGAATAAGTGTGAAATGTCAATTTCAGCATAAGCACGGGTCCATAAATGCCTATAGGGCGTTTCCATAATATGGCATTATGAAAAAAAAACAATTAGAGAAGGAAGGTGGAATTTTTTTTTTATTTAATTTATTCTTGACATTTTAAATTTTCATTCAGGTTTATTTTTATTTACGTTTCAGGGTACTGCGTACGCATTTTTAAAATTCATATTCTAATGTAGATACCGTGTAGTCACTGAATTCTACCTACCCGCCAGTGAAAGTACATATTTTAATTATCAAGTATTGTGGCTTTTCGAATATTCGAAATTTTATAAGTTTGAAAGCGTAAACGTTTATACGAGGCGCGTTTTTTAAGTACCGAATTTTTTTTTTAAAAAAACAACATTATTTGTACAATAATTTACTTTCTTCGGACGCAAAACACCTTAAACTACTTCTCAACATAGTCGCCACCATTATTAAGGAACTTGTCATAACGGGGCACCAATTTTTGTATTCCTTCGTCATAGAACGTCGCCGCCCTGGATGGAAACCATGCTTGTACTCCATCTTTGAGTTGATCATCGTCATCAAAACCCTTGCCACCAAGGAACCGCTTCAGATAAAGAAAATCATTTGGCGCCAAATCAGAACAAAACAAGACACACTTGGCGATGAATGTCAGCTGGTTTCATGCTTAGTGCATTTAAGAAACGAATCACGGACCGCATCTCACAGTCGGCGGGCTGATCTATTGTCTTGAATATTTCAATTACTCACTACAAGATGGCCACACTATGTGAATGTCTGTAACGTTGCATGTGGTGAGTCAATAGATGGAGGAAACCATTGCGCATGCGCAACATCGCAACGGCAACGGTGCTAACTTAAAAAGCGCTCCTCGTGTATACGAGTATGACGTATGACTTTTTCCTTACATATTCTTAATATATATTATCTACGTAATTTTTAGGGGCATTAGCTAAGATATTTATTTATACATCAAAAAATATATAAATATTTGACTGATTGTATGAATTTATCAACACGTCGGAGATAATATTCGCTCGATGTAGAATTATTGTGTATGCGCATCACGACTTTTACGTTCAGGATATTAGGCGGTTAAAGGGGTTGAATATTTCACCCCCCATTGCTCTACTTAGGGTAAAAGAACCTGTAATTGATAACTACAATACTATTGAATACCCAAGAGAGAACTCTGCGAATCTATTTTTAGCACGTTAATAATTCTACATTAATACAAGTACAAATACTTAAGTACTCAATTCCATATTGTATTTAAACTGAAAAGAATCACAAACAAACGACTACGTGTATAATTTTTTTCCCGCAAACTAATTTTGTTAAAATGATTAGCTAACTTGATTTATGATCAGGTAATGCCAGTCCTTCGGCCAGTACTAAATGCGAATCAACACGGATTTACTTCTAATCGCTCCAATCTTCAATAATAATTCCAATATTGTATCCTTTGTAAAGTTTCTACAAGATTACATGAACAAACGAATCCGGATCGATGCTATTTACATGGACTACAGCAGTGGCGTAACTACAAAAACAGAATTTAAAAAAGGGGCTCCTAAATAAATAAGTATTGTATTTGTATATAAGATATACGAATAGAACTGGGTGGAGTATCCAATAAATAGTAAGAACAAAATTAGTAACGATGATCTGGTCCCTAACTTGACATAGTAGCGGGATATTGCTACTATATATATCGATAATAATTTGATGTGTTTTCGTTTTAGCACTTTTATAATTACATTTTTTAAAAGGTGTCGATACTCGCAAAAATATCAATGGAAATGAATTTTACCTACGATCTGAATTTTTTGAACCCTTATCTAACGTGGGCCTCAATGCACAGCATTGACTGCATTGGCATAGTTACACCACTGGACTACGGCAAAGTCTTCGATAAAGTTGTGCATACTAAACTCCTTCTTATCCTCTTCTTATCTTATCTTATATAGACTCTTTCTTATCGGTATTCATGGAGACCTATTTAGATGATTTTCCTCGTACATATCCAATAGGATCCAAGCAGTAGTAGTTAGTGGCTATAATACTCTTAATTTTAGTAAACGTACCACATTAACTACATTAAATCCATTTAAAGTAGTAAAGCATTTTTTTCACTTAAAATGCTAAAAAAACTATTTTCACACGGCAACACAAATTCACAGCATAGCTGCGCACGGGTATTTTAAAGGTTTAAAAAAAACTAAAACCTCTACTTTTCGGTATGGTTATTACACGCAGAAAGGCTTTTACCAAGCGACATTTGAGTCGTTAGATAAATTTGAACTGTCAGTCAACGGATCGGCTTACCGGCTACTAAAATCATAGTTGCTACACGCGCGGGGCGCAAACTGCAACTACCGTAGTCAATTACGTTTCCGACCGATATGAGTAGTCCACTTAAGCTATTAACGATATTTTACACGAATATTTAAAAAAAGAACAGAAGAATAAAAAAATTTACATTATTTTGTAATTTATTATGTTAATAACAAAAATATGTTACAGGGAATAACAGATAGTCGACAATATTAAAAGTTGCATTCAATATATAATTTTAAAACAATAAATTATTATAATTAATTGAAATAATCGCATAACTATTTTAAAAATGCTTATGAGATATTTTTGACTCTTATTTATATTTACCATTAGAATATATATATTTATAAATTAAATTAGAAGCAAATTAAAATTCATATTAAAAAAGAAGTGCTAAAATGACTTAAAGGTCGGCTTTCAATATTTTTATTTTATACCTTTTTTATCGTTTCTTTTTCTCAGTTTAATATTAATTAATTATTTAATTTCGTTATTATTTATTTACTATTATAAATTTTAATTATGATTTATATAAATGTCTAAGCTAACCTATAATTCAAGATCATTCTTATTTGGGGGTGCATAACACTAATGTAGAAAAAAATGTTAAAAAAGGAATGCTGGGAAATAAATTATGATATTTTTATGTATGTAATTTTTGATTTCAAAATAATTTTTATTAAAGTTATTTATGTGGAATGAAGAAAGGATGGAACAGAGATATTGAAGAGGGATAGTTAAGTCATATTGAAAGCGTCATAAAAGTTAATTAATAATTATTTTCATCAAAGGAGACTAAAATATAAGTAGTTACGTTATCTACATTATCCATTATTCCTATCTGTACTTATGAAATCTTTGGAACACGTGAGGTATTATCGACATCGGCGCTAAACAGAAATTTATAGATAGTCGATTCTAAAAAAATCTTGAATGCATCCAAAACTCGCCTTTTACATCATCGTATATATTATAAAGCAAGATATATATATATATATATATATATATATATATATATATATATATATATATATATATAAGTATGTTCAGTTAATGCAGACTAAAGACATTTCTGATTTATATTGTTTAACTCTTTTTTGTAGAAATCGATGGCACATTTTTTTTCAATTAATATAATATATTAATTCTGCACCGGAAGGTTAATACAGTAACAACATTATTTGAAGGTATACAATAAGGTATGTAACAATTAAATTTTAAAATACGATTCAAAATATATTTGTACGAGTGAGTGTTAAGAACTACAGTAACGTTTGCGCCAAAAAACTGAACAATCTAAAATGACAAAATGAAAAGACATAACTTTGTATTATTCATCTGTGTTAATGAAATATATTTGCTTTACAGATGTAATCTTTTAGGATTGAGTTCACATTACCATTTTAATTAGTAAAATGTACATGTATTTAAATGCTACTTTTACTATTTTTTAGTTTTGATAAACCATTAATGAACTGGTTATTGATGATGTGCAAATATTGTTTCCTGTTCCTGAATAGTTTCAAAAATAGTGATAATATACTTTTAAATTTAAACATTTCAGATTCATTAAATTAAATGCTACGTTATATTACGTAAACGATAGAATCGTTGAATTATATTATTCGTAGAAAATGTAATATTTTCATGAAACAATTTCGTTTAACATGATAATTATAATTATCAATAAACGTTCTAATTAAGCTGTGAATCATTCAGTAGTAACATTTAATAATAATTCAGACATGTACTAATAATTGCCTTCATGTAAATTTAAAGCGCTCAATAAGAAATATAAATATATCTCGCTGGATGGTAAACATTAAAAAATTTCTAATAAAATTCTACAAAAAGAACAGAAAACTTTGAATTTGATCAACAAAATACTAATTAATTTTGGTTTTAATATGTTTTCGGATATTTATGGTCGTTCGGAATATTCTGTGAAGAGTTTCCTGAGTTATTATGCCCGAGGCCTTGGCCCTTGCGGCCTGGATTTCGGCAAGATTCTGAGCGAGGCAGAGTTGAATAATTTATCGAATATTTTCTCAAAGAAAAGCGTAAAAACACGCCTCTACCCTCAGAGGACAAATGTTAATACAAAAACTTGAATGCTTCGCTACTACGTCATTCCAAGACAAATTAATTAGATTATTTATCACTAACTTTATTATTATTCATTTCATTTTAACCTACACGAAAATAATTTCTGAAATATGCCAATTTTTATTACCAATTCATATTTGACTTGTAAAGACAATTTTTCCAATTTTATTTATAACATTCAGAAATTTCAAAACGTGTTTTTAATATTATAAACTTGTATTGCGAACCGTGTATTATAAGTAAAATTTCCGCCGAAAAATGCTTCGGCTTGCTAACAGAATTTCAGTTTACGAACAGGCAGTAACATGCTCCGCGGACCGAGAGGGCGTTAGTTTATACTCAAAGCGGACTGCTGTGGATCGAATGCGTATTTTATTATTTTTGTATACCTATTGTAATTATTTAAAAAAATAATTAACACACAATTAAATTGTTTTCTTATTTATATGTTGAAATAAAGTTTGTTTTAACATGTATTTTTTTAATTCCAATTCCATTTTAGTATATGAATTTTCATTATTTTGTATAGGATTTTAAACACGTAGGTCAATTTTCGGTGGGTCTAGAATAAATTTATTAACTTTCCATTGATTTTTTGGGAAATAATTGTTTCGGTATACAAATAACTTGAGTCACGAACAGCCCTACTCAATGAACTACGTTCGTTACCCGAGTTTTAACTGTATTTGTTTGTTACTTTTGTGCACTTTTTAGTAAATTTGCCATATAGTTACATATTTTTTAAATTGCCGATTCAATAGTCTCGTATAAAAAAAGTCGTTGTATAAGTTTTCGATCGTTGTTTTTGTTATAGCCTCATTTATCTGGTAGTTTTGTAATATTCGTACAGTATTGACGGTTTTCTTTTGTCTTGTATTAGTTTGTGTAGAAGGTTCAGAGTTTAAATCTTTGTTATATTATTAATATTGCATAATATTAATATTGTGTTATTTGGTAGACCTAAAGTGTACCTAAATAGTTATTTTGTTGTCTTTGAAATCTAAGTAAGTTTTGTTTTCTGTTCCCTGAAAAGTCCGGAAATCTGGACCCACAGACCTTTTATATATTTATCTATACACGAAAGTTTTTCTTAAATTTTTTTCTGAAAAAAATAGAAGCTGGATATTATAAATGTTGTTGTTAATAAGTTATATTTAGATTGTTAATAACGTAAGACGATATTCGTATATATTTATAAACTGAATAAATTATTGTTAATTTGAAATGTATATGATTCATTTCAATTCTGGTGCTGAAATTTTATTTAGTAATTATAATTTTCTCAATCGTCTTCCGTCTATTTCAAAAACATATAAATGAAGAAAACTAAACCTAGAAAATGTTCAATGACTATTCATTTTAAAGTAAGTTTGCGATATTTTTTTGGAAAAACCAGAAACCTTGTTAACTATTACATATGAAAATGATCGTGCCATTATATATAAAAAAAAACCTTTAATAGAATGGGAAAACGTAAAAAATTATATCTACCGTAAATATTAAATATATATATAAATACGTTTGTTCGATACGGCACGTAGTTTCAGTATTATAATAAAATAACACTTAAGGTACCTCAATAATAATAATTTTTCCGAATTTTCTAACCATCTTTATAGACGAAAGAAAATAAAACGGCATTGAAATTTTACGTTCGTAAACAACACAGGCCTTAAATTAGATAATTTAAAGAAGTTAGAATTTAAAAAATCTTTTATTACAAAACATATATTAAATAACGAATTAAATTTAATAAAACTCTTATTTAGTGTATTCCCCATTTCGACAAGGCTATGCTACATGTCAGTAATCGATTTTTTTAAAAATATTTTATTTATGGATCAGTTGATATGCGTCCGTTCTAACGAATATATACTAGCATCGAAACTGGCCGACGTTAAATTAACCAAACTTGTTCTCACAAAGTTTTTTAGTTTTAAAAAAATTAAATCTTCTTACGGCGGTCAATAAACATTGAGAAATGGTATAAAATCAAGCGACTACTTAAGAGACCGTCTGCTTTTGCTCGTTATTCGCTGATTTAATTTTATAAAAGTTACCTTACTCGGTGTAACAGCCGAGCAAATCAAGCAGATGAAAATTTAATTTCACAAATAGAGGCTCGTGTAATCAACTATTGTTCTTTAGTTAATGCATTACCAGAGGTGGTAGAATTAAATAACAACATCATTGCGAGTGTGGCCACTATGGGGTGTGAATGATTATGGTAATAACGAGATTATTTGAAACACATTCCTAGTGGTCAGTCATGTTTTCACAGCACAGGTGTTTAGCGCACTTTGAATATAATAAGTTGTTAGATGTGTTCCGTAAACGTATCCCTATTTAAAAAAATATATACTGACATCGATGATAAATATAGTGATTATTATATATTATTAAACTACTGCGTACATAAGTGCGTTTTATATATATGTTAAGATTGTGCACTTCTCGGGCTATACTGTATTTTGCGATGGTCGACTCGGTTATCAGTTATAGAGTGAATTGCTATGCACTGACATATAACATTTATTAATTAAATTAAACAGTTACAATTAAGATATTTAAGACTTATAGTAGATAACAAAACGAAATGTTTATGTAAATCTTGCCAGTTGACAAAAAAGTAACATATGCTAGAATATTCGAAAAGTTGATAAATAATGGTAACATAAATACTGATCTTCACCACAGCTATTCAACCAAAATGTCGGGTCGAACCGTGAGAGTACCGATCGCGAACAATGTGTACGGTGAGAGAACGAGAGAATGTGTTGTGCCAAGAATATCAACGAACAAAATCAATAAAGACATATTAAACATTTTTAACAACAATGAGTTTTAATAACTAGTATCCACCTTAAAATACAAATTAAAAGAACATATTCTTATCTATTTTTTTATTTCCTTATTATATTATATTATAGTCAGGTACCCACCCATAAAATACTGTGGACTAGGTCTGTTATACCCTGTAAAAATACTATGTTTTTTCAAAATATTGATTTTTTTCTTTATTTCTTTTTAAGTAATTCATCTAACATCTATTTGTCTTTTTTTTCCCCATTTTATATTTTATTTATAAAAAATAAAAATAAATGTTTAACTATGTTTAACCAATCCTTGCCTTAAAACTACAAAAATAAAATTAAAATGAATATATATGTAATAAAGAAGAATTAAAAAAAAAGTAATATATATACAGGTGGTCCCAGAGAAAATAGTCCAAGTGTAACCTATGGTTAGGGGACAACATTATCAAACGTTCAGTTAATCCGATTTCACAAACGTATAGATTGTATAACGACATTAACACAGTAAATAAATTGGACATATTCTTCAATTTATTACCAAGCTACAAAAAACTTTTACATTTTCTTGAAACTACGTTTGTATATGTTGGCCCAAAATATTTGGTTATAATTATTTTTATGTTCATTTATGTTACTATTATCATTTATTGTTATGCTCTCATATATTTTGCATTGTGATTATCAAAATAAAACATTGTACCTACCTACTACACACACGTTGGATTTTTTTCACTTCTAGTTTCGCGAGGTGCATTCCTTTTCATCATCAGGTGATAACTAAATTAAATACAGTATTGTAGTCTTTTCGGGCAATGGGGCGGGGCTGGAGAAGAGATATATGGACAGTAAAGGCTAAGTGTTAGGGAATGTTATGTTGTTAATTTATTTTTCGATTTTCTCCGAATTTAAATTCTTTTGTATTTCAACAGTTTTCAAACTGTTCATTATTAATTCTTTATAAAGTGTGTGTTGTACAAATTTTTATTTTGAATATTAAAATAATCATATTACACCATGTCAATTAATGATATTACGTTATATTTATAATAAACACATATTATGAGCATTTTTAAGAGATTTTGTAACTATATTTTAATGTACCTCATTTATTTTGATCTATGTTGTGTCAATAAATTGTTAATGCTCTGTATAATATAAAATTAAAATAAAAAACCTCATTGAGCGTCACAAGGGGTTATCCAAAATTCAATAATTTAGAAGTTATTCGAAATATTGTTTGCTTTATACAGACCTCAACCTATCTTTTACACCTGCTAGTTATAATTTACATTATCGAAACTATAATAGTGATAAAAGAACTCAACGTGTGTGTAGTATAAAGTTTTGTTTATTCAAGGGAAAAAAATAATACATTTTACGTCAATAAACATCGGGCGTGAAAACTTACTTTTCTATAAAATATAATACAAGTAAATTTTCTTACGAGTACCTTATATTAAGACCACCACGGTGTTGCCTATTAATTTATTAATCAACCCTCACCAACTCCACAAAACCTGTCGCCAGCGCGAGCAGCGTAGATATTAGCCGCTTTGAACGAAGCTGATTATGCACCGCGCGCGGGTAATGAACAGAACAAAGCTTGATTGATAAATCACCCGAAATGAACACACAATATCGAATTTCTGAAAATAAGATAAATAATATAATAGAGAAGACACTTTGCAACAGCTAGAACGCAGTAGGGTGGAAATCTCGAATCGTCGGTGACTTATATTCAAAAGTTTTCCCTAACACGTCTCGGTCCTCGGTAGCATCACTTTCAGCCGGTAGCATCACTTCTCTATAGATACTTGAAACTTAATCATATTATTACTGCCAAATGAATAAAAAATAAATATTAGAATAATAATAATGATATATATTTATAAAAGACAAATAACATTTATCAAGTATCGAAAAAATATACAGTATAGAATAATAATAAACGAACAAATTATTGTGAGAAATTTAAAATTGTAATTCTTTAATTCTTGATGGGATAGACAAATGTTTCCATTCTGCAGGAGCTGAACATCAAGGATTTGGTTAACACGAATCCTTCAATTTTTATTAGAAGACAATATTGCTTGGAATAGCCTGTTGTGGTAGGCCGCGTTGAAGGACGGAGAGGATAATGAAGATCCCCGAGTAGAAAAGGCAACAGGCACTTCTCTGGTGATATCTCTCATATCTTTAGCATGTCGAGGAAACTTACAAGTCTGCGAGTTCGTGGAGATCACGATCCTCGGTCATGAGAGACCGATGTGTATGATGAAATAATAATAAAAATATATGAGAATTTTTTCAAATAAAACATTCTACGTTTGTTTGTTCATAAAGCACACTTTTGGCGCGCTTTAATATCGGCCGCGAATAATGTTATTATTACATGTCCGCAGTCCAAATCCTCGATCCTTTTCCTATATCCTATGTTCGAGGGTAATACATCCTCGACTCTTTTCCTATTGCTTGGCCTCAGTTTGAAATGGAGCCTGGTGCTGTTGAGGCGTCCCTGAATCAATATTGGATTATTGTTTGATCTCGACAACGGTGATACAATTCGCGTTGTGGACCAATCATCTCCAGTGCGGTGGAGCAAATATTATTTGTTGTTTGTGTGTGTTCTAGGTTAAATATCAGATCATCATCTTCATTTTGAAGCGGAGTTCGTTAACCATCCTTCTTGCACGCAATGTGTGATTTTGACTGCAGTAACTTCGGAGGCGTCACACTTGAGATAAGGCGAACATTCTCTATAAATCCCGATTCTCCGAGATCACTGTCCTTTGTTAAAAATTCCTTTCCCCTCATCAACCTCTTCCTATATCCATCTTCACATATTATTTCTCCACCGGAATTACAACCGAAATTATCGTAATCTATTCACGGAACGTGCAACTCTGAGATTGTACAACGTAGGTACGTCACTCGGGCCGTTTCGTCTTGAGACGAGTTTTAAACACAATTAAAGATACAGAATTATTTTTTTATTCTATATTTAGATATATTATTATATTTAGGTCTATTTCAATTTTGCGCTTAGAGTAATCTGCTCGTGCTGCCTCTCGATAGTTACACCCCTGGCAGCTAAAGGAGGCTGTGTATTTCCAGCTGCAGCGTGTCACACTTCAACTGACGTCCACCGCAAGCGAGAAAAGCTCTCTAGCACTAACCGTCATTTGATTACTAACTCGAGACGGTACTCAGACTATGTGTTGAAGTCTGAGTCAAATTTATTTAAAATGAGTGTTTTTATGATAAGTACGACTGGAAAAGAATTTGTCTGCTAAAGGGATTAATTTTGATGACTTTTTAATTGATCTCGACATTACAAAATTGTGAAATAAATTGTATTAAGACAAACAATCTTAAAACATTTTGTTTATTTATTCTTAATCTAATGCATACATACGTATATACATATATAATATGAAATAGACAATATCAATACTTCCCTTTTTACTATAACTTATCTTGCATATATTTACACAGTTTGAATTTGAATTTACATAATTTCTCCTCCTTTCTTATATCATTTCAGCAATTCATTGAACATCTTCATCGCACTGTACATTATTGATTTCTGACATTTAGCCTTTTTCTGAATGGTAGACTCATTTTATCTCTTCCTTTTGTATGATCTTTGTGCTCATGTTGAATTGCCTCAAGTTTTCTTAGAAATTCTGCCGATATTTATTTAGTAAAGATTTTAAAAATAATCCCCGTAATATTGAAATATTTTTTCTGTTTTCTGTTTAAATGTCTTAATATAAAGTTTTTTCAGAATTGTACTGATTCGAGTATATCTATTTTTTTCAAGATATTTATTTTGAAGTATTAATAATTAATACAGTTCTTTTTTATTAGCGAAAAATAAAATTTTGCTTGAGTATTAGTAGAGTTGTATTCTTTTAGAAGTCCGCTTGACTCACTTTGGGGCTATTTTAACAGAGAGTTTATATTGTAGAAATATGTTGTTGAAATATACCTTCGAAATATATAAATATATTATAGAAATATACCTTCGAAATGTGGTGCAGGAGTCGGATGTTGTGTATCCTATAGATCTCAAGGTGTACAAATGTCTATCCTCCAGGAATTAAGTATTACAGATAAACTTCTGATAAATGTAGAGGAAGGATTCATACATAATATGAACGGTCTCCTGTGGGGTAGATAGATAAAGGAGTCAATAAGGTTCTTTTTAAACGCTGCTATCAACATTGCTTGCTTGATCAAGTATTGCGCTGATACTTTATGAAACAACGATGCTCAGCTCTTAGCTCTGAGAAGAAAATTAAGCTGTATGAATTCGATGGAATAATCAATAAAAAATAATTTCTAAATATTCAGACATTCTCAAAATACATGTTTTAAAATTAAAATCTTTGCCATTTAGTTATAAATAAACTATTCCTTAATTATTTAACAATTATATATAATATATTCTTAAATAAGATTCATAATGATTCAGATAAGTATTGTAACCACCTCAACCATAAATTATGTTAATTTAACACCAATATTATTAATAAATTATCAATTTCAATATAAAGAACATGGAAGAATCCTCACAATATTTTTCAAGTTTATGACGATGACATCGTTCTCCACTTCTACTCTTAGATTTAAGATCCCTAATTTTCATTTCATCTGAGCTTAAAACTTATTTTTGTTAAGAATTTTATAAAGATTTCTTTAGATTATTTTTTGTGTGGTGTACTACCAAATTTATTATTATATTCACGCACTATTATATTTCTATAAAAAAAACTAATTACCCTTTTAGTAACCTTTTTAGCGATTTTTCAGTAAATTTGCTGGTTTTAAAAACAAAATTTGTAGTTAATTTGGCTGGCCCAATTTATTCAGTTACTCGTTTGAATGTAAATATCAAAATATTAATACTACCAACTATAAATCATAATAGATTCATTTACTGTTACAACATCGATTAAAAAAAAAATTTAAAAAAACTCTATATTTTAAAAATGAGAGTAGTGTTCAAATTAGAAACTACAAATAATATCCTCTATTATTATATGAGCGCTCATTAATAAAGACATACTTCAATTTTACATGAAATATTTGGTGGGTACCTATGGTAACGTGATGAAAAAAAAAAGTTAACTTGGGCCACAAATAGAAAAAAGGCTTCGTATATTATGTATAAGATATATAAGAATATTAAAGTACTTCGCGGTTTTATCCATTAAATAGTGATAGTAAAATTGTTTTCTAGTCTCTTATAAAATTTACATTTCTTAAACCTGACTTACAGTCGGTATACAGTAGTACAAAAACATTATCGGTGTACACGTAATACAGAAAACATCGGTTTTCGTAATACATGTGCAAAATGATTTTTAAATTTGTATTATTCCATTACGTGCTGTGGTGAATTTTAAAAATTGTTACTCCATATTATATGTAAGTATATGAAAGGTGTCGAGTTTTTGGGCCGCCGTCACTGGGTGTTTACCAATAGGTATATAATTAAATTATTATTGAACATACAAAGTATCAGGGGCGTGCATAGCATATAATTAAAAAATCCGTGCATTACTAAAAATTCTGGGAAACAAATATATATGAAATAATCCATAATATGTTATAATTACGCTAGCGCCCACCGTGTATCATTAGTTGCGTAGTTCTGGATGATACCGCGCTACGCCATTGGAGCGATGCAGTCCTCTACTGAGTCATTATTTATTTATAGCTACTAAAATTGCTAGCCACTGTTTAAATTTATCATTCTATTCAAGCTATACAATTGCTATTTACTAAATTGAAAATTCCACTCGGTAAAGTCTGTAATGTATCAGCTGATCCATGTTGTATGGAGTCATTACTTATGCTGTTTCCTAACAGAATGACATTTGAAAGATTTTGAACATCTGATCGAAGCATCTACTTCCTCATTTATTAATTCGCACATTTTACTACATTACTAAACGTGTAGTTTTTTATGATTGTTCTTTACGTTCGAGAATAATGGATTTTTATTATGATGGATTCATTTTGCCTAAAGACGTCGGTTAAACGAAAGTTTATAAACCTATGCACAATGTGGCATATAGTATAAAATACCATAGTAACAGCATAACCTAAGTATATACCTACTGCACGCCAATGGTAAGTATGTATCTATCTAGTTTAGCTACACAAAACTCAATTCAGATGGCATCACTAGCTCTTCTGAAAGTATTTACATCCTAAACTTAACGATTAGTACGTGACAAAGTGTCAGACGACTGTAGAATTATTTTATTTGAATTAAGTATGTGTGTGTATGACATACGCACCCAGGCTACTATTAAAAAAATGACATGCAAACGCCGAAAATAACATTTTCGCAGTTTATCTAAGCAACTTTATAAGATGTTAAACTAATGTTACGTATTCAATGTATGTATTATAAAGAAAAAATACTGTGTATTGATTATTTCCATCTTTACAAACATAAAATTCCTTCATCATGTTTGGGTATTTATTCGAGATTTCTAAAAGCGAACAAATTTCTAGGTCAACTAAAAATAAATCTGTTTCTCGTAAACGTATTTAGTATAAAATTAAATAAATCACGAGAATTTCAATTTTAATGAAATCACATTTTATTTGTGAAATTACGATTTTTCAGAACACAATTAGGTATTCGATAATTAAAATAAATTTGAATAAATTTCTTTGAAGAATACATAGAAAAAAATTATTTATCGAAAATGTATAGGTACCACCGGGACTCAAACCCGGAACTTTCCATGGTCGGTTTACTGGTTTCTGCTTATAAATAAAAAAAAAAATTGTGTATCTTAGTAATCATAAAATCGTATCATTCTTATTCGCAAATTTAAATAATTTGTTCAATACTACATTTACTTTCCATAGGGGGGTCCCAGTTTTAAGGTAGTCTGCGTTTTAGGTGGACTACATTCCAGCCTTATTCTGTCGTTCAACTTATCAAGAATTTTACTTTATATGTATTTAGTTGAAAACTGTGGAGGTCTGTCACCTTCACAATCATCAACACCGCCGATAGCTCCTGAACGCATCCTGCATATACCTGGATGTAAAACTAGACTCTTATCAGTTTCAAAAATACGCGGTATTAATCGGATACCATATAACAATAATATACGCTGGCAGCCTCTCAGGATGCCGGCCCCTGCGCACCACTTCTCTCGCGGTCATCTTCTCACTAGATCACTAGCAAACGCTCCTCGTTTGTAGAATTTTTATTGCATGTATTTCTAACTATAATTGTATAACGATCATCAATAAATGTCTATTAAGTGTAAGTAGTATTTCTTGTTCAAATTTCTCTGGCCACATACACATTCCGCGATATTATTCAAAATAATAGGTAGAGTGTAATTTATTTGAGGCACCAGACGGCGCTCGCACATATAACCATCTGATTCTTAAAATATAATCATAACATTCAATCGTAACTGCACACTCAAATGTATCCCCATAATATATTATTGGTCAATATTACTTGAGGATCTTCCACGAGAAATAATGTTTAAGTTATCTTTTTTTTTCAAGAATACGTAAGCAAACAAATACCGTCCCGATACCGCCACCAATATCCTTATGAAGGTGAAAGCAAGGATGCTGCAGTAGTGAGAGCAGATGAGTCCCGTAACACCGATTGAGACGGAAGGAAAGATCAAGAAATAGGCGAGCGGCCAGCAAATTGGACCACAAAGGCTATGTCAAGGGATAGATGGTGGTCTATTTTGACCGCGATCAAAAAATTTCCAAGTCTCATAGAAGCCGTTAAAGGAGAATTTGTATACATAACTCATTAAAACCACTGAGAAACATTGGTCATTATTCTAATTAAATTATTCCTATAATTTTTATGTTGACTTTGTACTACATGAACAGTTAACTAATATTACTACTAGTTTCGGGAAGAGCAGTCCTATAGGTGTAAATTGAACTAAATTAAATACAGTTTGCTATGGGGCGGTGAGGTACGTAAGGGTGGGAGTGACTTTATCGATTCATGAAAATATCGATAATAACGATGAAGTACATATTTGAAAATATGATATTATTCATTAATGTAATTAATTAAAGTTTTTCTGGATTTCTATAATTTTAAGATTATTCATTAATATTCCCCTATATGGTACCGAGTGGAGTAATTTGAGATTGCGGCTGTCGAAAGAATGGTTGGCATAGCCAACTGTATTTAATTAAATTAAATAATATAATGTTTAGTTTTAAACCACTTTATTATGCACATAAAGTCAACTATTTCATTTGGACTCAACCTTCTTCAGCACAATATAGTATATAGACTAAACTAAGTACAGATATTTAAATAGGGGGTAAAGAAGACAGAGCAACTTAGAGGTTAATCTATATACAACATTGTCCTGAAGAAGGTTGGGTCCAACTGAATCTAGTTGACTATAGTAAATGTACATAATAAAGTGGTTGAAAACAAAATATTCTATTATTTAATTATAATGGATGTATGTAAATGTATTTTATTTGGTTCAATTTACACCTGTAGATGCGAAAGACTGCTCTTCTCGAAACTAGTAGTGATATTAACTCAAAAAATTGTGTGTGTGCGTGTGTGTAGTTCAAAATCAATATAAAAATTGTATATTTTTTAATTAAAATGTTTAACTACGAAGTAACTGCCTAATCAACTAATGATACTAAATTATTCCTCATTATTAAATATTTAAAAAATTATTTAAGTGTTATAAACTGAAGGTTGACTTATACCGCATCCATCTTCGCGGTGTACCCGACAAACATGTATTATTGAAAAGATCAACTTCAAAAAAAGTTAAAAGCTACTGCGGTTTCTGAAATGCGTTCAGGGAAATCAATAGGTCTCCCTATCGACCCACCGAGAGGAAAACGAGTGATATTGTAGCGTGGTAAGTAGATTTACGCCGCCATTCTGTCCGATGGAAATATTCTGAAAATTCCAGGAGAATTTTAATGTTGTTAGCCAGCAAATAAAAGGATGACGAGCTGAAAATATCGAAAAAAAATTTAATAAAATGATATTAGATTATCATTTTATATAGTCACACTAGAATAAAATAAATTAGGCATATATTACATAAATAAATTGTACATGTTTTTAAGAGTTTCTGATCTTCATACGTGGAAAGGTGGGACGATCAGGAAAACGTGTCATGTTAAAGTATCCGATTATCACTATTACTAGTTTCTAACGCGTTAAACTAGTTATTTAAACATAATAATACATACAATTTTTGTAATATGCATAGATTGATATATTCAGCGTAATTAAAAAAAAAATCAAACGAAAATCAGCATTATCGCGATAACGACACAGGAGCACAATTGACGGAGAACCAAAGAGAGTCCCAAAGTCATGTAGTCTTTCATCCACAGTGAATTGATAACAGTTGATGATGATGATCTTGTCTAATTTAAATTATTTAATGAATTTATTCTTATTTAACTTTTAGATTAGATGAACAAATATGGGTATGATTAAGTAATGATTAATTAGCAGTCATTTTGTGATTTTCTCACGATTTTCAGTTGTAGCAAATAAATGTAACAAATTAATAAATTTAAACATAAAACTAAATATAAACTTCACAATAAGAATATGTTCTTATTGTGAAGTTGTAATTATTCAGAACAGACGGTCTGTGATATTTTAAATACTAATTAAATGTATTCATTAGAAAGATATACGTGTAATATAAAACCATGACAAGGCTCCGGTCAAGTTACCCTGTTAAATTATTGATTGCGGTGTTTTATTGACATAGTGAGGTGCAACGTATCACCACGATATCATCTGATTTCACGGAATTGTAGAATCCCAGGAATTATGAGATTCACATCAACGAAAAGTATTAAACTAAATGAAAAGATGTGATATTTTTTGGAAAATAAGTTCCACCAATATAAAAGTAGATAGCTACATATTCATGTCTCCAAGTGGAGAATGATGGCCTTGAATAGACACCTGGCACCGAGTTGTGCATTAGGTGAAGACTTTTAACGGGTTATGAAACCATGGAGTAGTACTGGTATAGTTTTTTAAGATTGCTGGAGGATTAGATAAAGAAGGAGGAAGGTGAAAAACGTAAAAGCTTGACTCACATTATTTCGACTGGTGATCCATTTATAATGCATACCATTTCACTCATGTATCTTTAACTTCAATAATATAATTACTTCAAATTCAAAAACTGCTAAAATACTTAAGCATTGAGATGGCTATTGTTGCCATATGTATCCTTCGATAGCTAGTCCTGGGTTTTCTATTGGTAATGTTGAATACATTCATTCAATACATGTAAATAAAAATACACCAACCTTTGTGAAACTGTACTGTTAGACGCCAATGGTCGCTCTCCTCGGAGTCTTGAAACTTCTGAACTCTACTGGCCGCACATTCGACCATCCAACCCATTTCACAACCGATAATTAAAAAAAATACAATATAAAATGATTTTTAACACCGCCGTAAATATATCCGATCAAACCGAAAATCGTATCTCACCAAAAGCAGTTTCGCTTTTGTTTGCTGTTTTAAATTTACACAAATAGAACACACATATTCAAAATTTATACCAGGCCTACCTATCGAAGTATAAAAACGCGTAAACAGCCACCATCCGAGTTTTTGAAATAAACTGAGAGGGTTATATATAATCATGATTGATATGTAATTAGGAACAATATTGGATGAACGGGAGTCTTCATCTATCAACCTGTATACTGATACTTTATTACAATATAGAGTAGTATATTACAAAAATAAAACATTTCATATTTTTACGATCAAATTCACTTTTGTATTTTTGGAGAAATATACATCATATATAAGTAAATCAGAAGGGTTAAAATCGTCTCCATAATACAACCATCATTCGTGTTCTAGATATTTTAATATTCAAACTGGTTTGACAGTTAGGAATATGCGATTTGACTCAGTATTTACGTAAGATAAATTGAATTTATTGACCAAAGATTCGCCATAGATTATGCGGCTATGATTGAACACGAGGCGAAAAGCAAAGCACAATATTGAAGATAACAATGTCGACAGGCTCAAGTTCAGCAGATGAATGATGGTGGAGCAAATAATAGCAGAATCCTGGCGGCCACGCGTCCTGCTGATGTTCCCACCGACAGGTTTGTGCCATCAGGAACAAGGGGCAAAAATAGACGCGTACTTTAAACCGAAGCAAAGGATGTTGGATGGTTGACATAAAATAATTGCAGGACGTTAATGGAAACGGAGACAATATGAAAGAAAGAGGCGGCAGTCGTCAAGACAGGCCCTAATCCAATAGTGTACAAGCAAGGGCTGTAAAAAAAATACCGGCTAGATTTTCAAAGAGAGATCGGAATAACCTTATTCACAAATGAGTCTGTCTGGTCTATAATCTCGAAACAGATACAAAAACATTTTTTTTGATGGGTTGAAATTCAAAATCTCTTCACAAGAGAAATATTAAAAAAGCTGTTACAAACTATGAGATTTAGATTACTTGATATGAAGGGTGGAAAGAGGAGAAAAAGCGGAAGAGAAGAAGGAAGGGAGGCACTGAAATTAGGGGTTGGGACTTAAGAGGTGGGTTATCTTCCCCAAGCACCGCCGGCTATTCGCCTGAAGAAAATAGTAGAATTAACGAGACTTTATTTTGTGGTTTCAAATATTAAGATTGTAATACTTAATTCTTAGAGGAGACGTTTTCATATTTTTTCTAACAAAATTCTTAATATTTTCCTAACAAAATGTTAGATTAAATAAATATATTTTAATAGAAAAGAAACACTTCAAAAATCCTTCCTTAAAAATACAAATAAATAATAACAATAACATGTAACAGGTTTACCTCCATCAAACTTTAATATCATGAAAACCCTGGAACATCGAAGAGCACGTACTGATCAAATATTCCTATTAAAATTGTTGCACGGAAATATTGACTACTCCAGTCAATTGGAATTAATCTCTTCCCACGTTCCAGCGACACTGACCCGATATACCGTGCTTTTCTTGTAGCCTGAAATAGAACCTTGTATTTTCAAAATTCTTTCATTCACTGTTTATATATATATATCACGCTTCTAGCCTGAATTAGAACCTTGCTTTCTCAAAATTCTTTCATTCACTGTTTATGTATATCACGTAATGAAATTTCAACCGACCGAAATTAACTTTTTATAATAACCTATGTTCATTCAAAAAACTTGTATGAACTATTCACTCAATTAACATAATGCAACTAGCAAAATCACTACTAAATCTAACTTAGCCAATCATTTCACTTACATACATATATAATTACTTTTCTTCTGCCACAATCTTATCTCCAATCTCCTCATCTTTTCTCCACTCTGTCCTATTCGCCTATCTTTCACCTTCACCTGGCACTTTGTTACTTATCTATCAATTAATTATTTTTTACTTTCACCTCTTATTCTGTTACCTATTACTTACTTCACTAGTGATGCTAAATTATTATGAGAATGTGATAGTGATGATGATCGGTAACTGGTATTAGAGATTTACTTTCTAGTGCACTAAAAACGGTTTTAGTAACGATTTAACCATCACTAATACTCAATACTGTTACTTTTGAAATTAGCAAAATTAACTTTGTGGTTAAAATTCATATTTTTATTTGTTAAATTTGTTTTATTAACCACTTAATTAAGTTTAAATAGATCTACCGGTTTCGAAAAATAACATTTTCTGCTTCAGCATGTCAATAAACCGGTAGATGTATTTAAACTCAATTAAGTGGTTAATAAAACAAAGTTAACAAATAAAAATACTTAATATTGTATTTAAACATTTCTGGATTTCTGTTATTGGTTTACATCTCATATCATATTTTAATATTGTTTACTTGGAACCGTAAAAATTCTACAATAAAATAAATGTAGTAAATCAGTATTTTTATAATTGCATTATTATTATTTCCGACAGTCCACGTCACGTGTACTGTCGCTGTCGCGTTTGTTTAAAACAAACAAGATCTGTTCACTTCTATCACACGAAAATGCAAAATAAGATTACCCATGCAATTGGCCTTGAACTCTTGAATTATTTCGTTTTTAATCTTTGTTTGTTTATTATTTTTCGCTATTAATTACTGTTTAAATTTTTTAATAAAATCCAACTGTCACTAAAACTAATTATTTAAAATTATAAACACGTGCAATTAGGTTGTTATTTATAAAAATATTCAAAGGATCCACAATCATGAGTGGTGTTAATAAATCATATAATGAAAAATACGTGAAGTCGATTTTATATGAATATCATAGGAAGTAATTTTATAGTAATTTTTCAAGTAGTTAACTATGATTAATTTATTAAGCAATATCTTGTGTTAATGCTGGAGCATTTTTATGAGTCGGTTTTACTTTTAAATTTATTTACAATTCCATTACAAAGTAAAGAATCAAATTTTTAGTAACCCCTGCACAACATAATTGTGTAGCATTTTTATTCCAGTTCCAAGGCGTAAACTGCTTATGGACGGCAATTTTTGTCGATTCCCGCGGCTTACAAGTGATGTTTACCTAAGTGACTCTATTTTATAATAGTAAATCTATTAAGAATAATAAATTATTTATTGCTTCAATTAATTCGTTGATGTATTTTGAATCAAGGATAACTTTTTACCATTACGATACCTTAAATTTTCCTCCGAACTCTTTGTCCGGTTTCTTTCGTCTAACATTTGCAAAAGATAAAGAAGAAGCCAAAACGAGTAAAGAGTACTGTTTCATTATTCTAAAGAAGTCTGACTATACTTTGTAACTATACAACACAAAGTGGAGAAGTCTTGTATATTAAAATATTTGCATTTTTTATGATTCTTCGGAATTAAAACCCTATTTTAACCTCAATTTTCTTTGGGCTTCGAGTTGGGAGAATATTATAAGGCAGTCGCGTATATTTTCTCTCCATAATATAAATATTTCGTTGATAAATTAAGCCTACGCGATGTGGTGATTGGGTCACTACATTTTAAATTTATGTATTAAATTTATCAAATATAATATTTGAGAACTCTAGCGGGAGTTATTTTATTGTATTACACTTACACTTTCACTCCAAATATCAGATGATATTGAAATTTATTATAAAATGTAGTCCATAATATTGGCAAAAATATAATATATGTAAAACACTAATTAAATGTATATCTTTCTACTAAATATATTTAATTAGTATTTAAAATATCACAGATCGTCTGTTCTGAATAATTATAACTTCACAATAAGAATGTGTTCTCCTTAATAATAGTATATGACTTCTGAAACGCACCCTGCAATCGGATCGAATGTAAAGGGTGTAAAAAATAGAAGGGTATAAAGACAAATTAGTCACGCTTCTCAGTAAGCATGGATAGACATCTGAAAAACTACCAACCATGAATCAAAAACTATAATAATTACCGTTTTTAGGTGAGGCTTATCTTTGGGTCGTTTGAATCGTTTGTTTGAGAAAAAGAATTTAACGTAGGAGCTACAACAACTTTATTCTTTGTATGACGAGATGAGCGTCTAAAGGTTTATTAAAATAGGCAGACTTTGGAGATTGTGCTATGTGGAGAGGATAACCGAATAGGAATTGCCGAAGTCATTGCTAACACAAGACCAGTAGGGCGTAAGAGCTTGAGAAGGCTAACATTAAGGTAGAGTAACAATGTCTTCAAAAACTTAGAAATTCAGTTTTGGGAAGAATCGTCGTGCAATAAACATCAATGGAGAAAAATTCTTGAGGAGGCCAAGAATCCACCAAGTGTTGTGAAGCCAGTACTGATGATGACGTGTACATGCTTTTGAATCTGAGTTAGTAGTGTATTAAAGCTTTTTTTTGTCTCCTTTGCGTATGCCCCGGGATATCTGAATTATCTAATCGAATTCACCATCACGCCGTTTTTCCGCAAAGTGATAAGTTTGTTCATAAGAATATAGGATGGAGATCCGCTATTCTTTTATTTTGACACACAGCTCTCGTCTCATACATAGTCGTACATCTTCTCATGCAGGACCACTTTTCATTATCTGGTTTACTTCATTTATTTTAAGTATTATTAACAGTCATTCTTTCATTCATTCTTCTTGACCAAACCATCTGAGTGAGAGATTTTTAATCCTCTTCACTACGCCAAAATAAGTTTTACAATATCTCTTAATTTGTTTCTTCTTTATTCTATCATAAATGTATTTTCCACGTATACGCCTAAGTTATATCACTTGCAATAGATTCAGTTTACTTTTATTCAACTTATGTTTGCTACTGGCTTCACTTCCATGCATCAGTGATGGTACAAAGACTCCATTTTGTACCATTAGTCTTGCCTCGGGTGACAAGTTTTAATACACTATATATTCCTTTGATTTCAGTCATACTAGTTGTTTCTGAATTATAGTGGTTTCAGTGCTTGTTATTTAAGCATATTCGAACACACTATCATTTGGGATCACCCAGAACTTGTGAATCTAAGATTGAATTTTTTAACTACCCACAATCGTGAAGAACAGTCATTTTCAGATACGAAGGATGTCCGATAATGATAATGAATAAAACAAAAATAGTTAAATTAGCAAAATCAGAATGTCAAAAAATAATAACAGCGTGTAGAATTGAATTTGTCATTAATTCCTTACTCATTAATTTAGTCCTCGCAGTACACATCGCTAAACCTGTGACGTGAACACTGATAATATTCGTATTATTTGATATTTTAAAATTCTACTATTAATCAGTCTCACTCTAACAAAACACGTTTTTTTAAATATTTTCAATACCGGTAATCCCCTTCGAGGATTGACCGTTAAATGACCTGAATTAGCGACAGAAATGCTAACAAATGTGAACGAGAATTTGTATGCGTGGGTTTATATCCAACTGTTAAATCAACAACATTAAAAAATATATTATTCGCAAATACAACACTTGACTGGAGAATTATATTTGACGTTGTTTATAAATGCGTACATTAAATAGAAAAATTAACGTTTTTCACGTGGTTTTTACTTTTAATGTAATATTTGTTTTCTTCTAAAATAATGGCTAGATTTAATCTTCAAATTAAATTTAAAATAGCTTTAGGGTAAATAAACTTTATTAATAAAATTAGCAGGAGTATAATTATTATCACGAGTGAGAAGTGGCGATATAAAATATGGACCCCTATAGAAAGATCTTAATTAAATATGGCCGAACGTCAACTTTTTGGCAACTCCGAAGCTCATCGCCCTAGACCAAGCTGGAATAAACACCAAAAAATAGTGTATAAAAACAGATTAGACCTTTGACTGGTGAATTAGTAGTAAAGACATATGGGAATATGGAAACGCCTTGTCGAGTCTTTAGACCCCCGATAACGAAGATAATGATCAAAGTAAGAGCCACTCCAAATGATTCTACACATTTTTGCCAACAAACGCGGAACATCAGGTGAATAATAATTCAATAATTTTTAAAGGGATTTTCTGCCACTTCTCTGTTATAAAATGTCTGTAAATAGTTATCGAGGTGCTTTTAAAGGTTGTGAAGAAAAATTGATCATCTTCGGTCAATCAGTGAAGGTTGTTTTTCTTGTATTTTCTTTCACCAAAGCTATCAATTATGAGTTTAAGCAATTATTCTGTTATGAAAAATTCTGGTGATGAACAAAATGTGAAATTTTATCCTTAAGTCATGCATTCTAAATTTTTCGAACTCACTGCTGACTCAGAAGTTGTTATTTTATCCCATGCTCAGTTAAAATTGCATGATGTTTGAGATCTATAATGAAATAATTAAATTCATCAATAAAATAAACGTAATTCTTATTTTTTAATCCCTTAATTTTTTTTAAATTTGTTTCTTAAGGCTTTTCTTTCAAAAATAATTCATATTTTTCCTTTTCTTACAAAAATATGGGTTTTTATTATTCATTTATATCAGAAGTTATAAAATAGATTAAACTTTTTTTAAAACTATTACTTAAATAAAACCTTTACACTAATGTAAAACTAATAAAGTTAATCTTAGTTGACATAATTAATAAAATACAAACATTATAAGGAAGACCGCAACCATTAAACTAATTTTCCGCGTGCCAAAAAATTGCCTTATTATAGAAAATTCTTGCATACATGAAATATATTTTCTTATAATCTTAAAACCAAGATTATGGAAATATATCTATATTGAACCAAATGAGCAAAATGTTAAAACTGAATATCGCTATAAACCATTCAATTTGCTATACATATGATCAATTTTAGACGTTTTTAAAATAGTTTTTGTTAGTAAATAAAAATTATTTTTTATAATATGTTATATTTACTTATATGCTATAAAACTTTAGCTACTATATAAAATCAAGTTTTATATCAAAAAAGTAATAATTTCTTACTAAATAATATGTATATGGATCCTATTAATGTGTGTTTTTCATTTGGTTATTTTTTCAAAATAAAAACGTGTAAATATGAATTATTTTTGAAAGCACGCCCTTAAGAATTTTTAATGCAAATTAAATGGATAACTTATTCATTATTATATCTAGCAGATTCCTAACTGTTAAATAAATAAAAATTAACAAATATTTCCTAGCAAGGAATGCTCACAATGTTGTTCAATACTTTAATAACATTAAAGTAATTATTTTATGAACTTCTTATTACCATCATTCTTCGCCGTTATGACATTATAAGATTCTTTGGGTTACGATATTATAAGATTGTTTAAAATGACAGTATTCAAGATGAAAAATTCAAAATTAAAGTTTTCATTTTGGGCAAGTGGTTGAGATTTGATCTAGTTGATCTGAGTTGAGTAGTTCTTACCGACTGGCGACGTGTGTCTATAAAGGCGTTATTTTTCCTTATCTTCAAATTATACGATTTCACCATACATAAATAGTGAATTCATCAAAAAGACTACACAGGGCATCAGTGGCGTAACTACAAATAATAGAAACAGGGGGCCCTTGAATATGTGTGCTATATAACACTATTAAGTAATGTACAGTTTTATCCATTAAATATTACGAACAAAATATGTCTATAATATTTATAATTTCATGACAAAAGTAATAATGTGTCTTAATGTATTTTTGTGCATTCGTAAATGGAAAAAAATCCTTCCAAAAAATTTGGTATAACCTCTTATACCACTTATACTGCGCGATATCGCTTTATCACTATGTGCAGGGCCGCAATCGAACAGCCTCCTTTGTAGCATTTAAAAAAAAGCCAACCAAGCGGTGTAAGAGTAGGATCTCATTAAATCAGTCCTGAGTCCGCTCTTATTGGGCCTAAATACATTTTTGTTGAGGTAGATTTTAAGAATGATTAGTCTGTATTAGTGTTGGTAGCAGTGTTTATACCGGCCCCTGTCTAACGTGGTCCACAATGCACCGCATCAGATGATGCAGATTGGCGTTGTTACGCCACTGCAAACTCTCAACAGTATTATCGTTTCCAGTAAGAAACTATTTTACAATATTAACAAAGATTGAATAGAAAAAATCCGAAACTGTCACTTAAACTATCGCGATAATTTTGATTTACGAGATTGTGCTCAAGCAACGGAACATTAGACGAAAATTTCAAAATTGTTCACAAAAAATATTCACGAATCCTGCAACATAAATTCTCAGAGGCTCATGCATTCTTTTCAAATATGTTATGCATCATTAATACATTCAAACTGCAATGTACGAGACCCATTTTTTAAGTAAGTACCGAATTTTTTTTTTAAGAAACACTACATGATTTTTATAACAATTTACATTCTTCGGACGCTATACACCTTAAAGCATTTCTCAACATAGTCGCCAGCGTTATTAAGATGATCATCAAAACGCTTGCCGCCAAGGAACTGTTTAAGATGAAGGAAAATATGTAAATCATTTGGCGCCAAATCAGGACACACTTGGCGAAAAATATCAGCTGGTTTCATGTTTCGTGTATTCAAGAAAAGAATCACGGGCCGTATCTCATAGTCAGTGGCCTGATCTATTGTCTTGAACATTTCAACCACTCACTGCAAGATGGCCACACTATGTGAATGTCACTCTGTTGCATGTGGTGAGTTAACAGATGAAGGAAACCATTTCTCATGCGCAACATCGCAACCGCAATCCTACACCGGGAATGTCCAGCAACGTACTAAATATTTACATTGTGTCGTTTACATATTAAGCTGCACTAGGAAACTGAGTAGTTGTGCGAGCTCCGTTTCACCATTGTACCATTGTAATTTAACTATAATAAATTCTAAGTAAATAGTAAGTATTCGTTTCTATTTTCTGTTATTAGTCTGTAATTTTTTAACACAATTACCAGTTCGGGCTCCGGATACCAGAATGGTAACTCGACATTGCCTACCATTCTTATCACATATCTCATGCTAATAGCATTAGCAGTAAAGCTTTCATTGATTTGATTCTTTGAGTAATTTAGGTCATCAGTATGAGAGAGCATTAGACAAAGACCCTCAATGGGCCGTAAATAGAGTAGTAGAAAAAATAGTGATTTAAGGATATAACGCAATACGACCAATACTCTTCAACTCAATGCGCCTACTAATATATACCCTCATATTCTCATATACAATCTCAAATCTATACAAACGTATGTTTAATATTATTCGTTGTTTTTTATTTTAAAAGTCTAATATTACTTGTGTACTTGTACTAAGTGCACTATCGCTAATAGTAGATACACAAAAACCAAATTTAAAAAAATACGTTTCATTTTCTAGTTATTTAAAAACAACATTAGTCTGTTCATTTTATTAATTATATTCATTTTGTACATTACTGTGTATAATTTATGTTTAAATACATTACGTCAAAGCGCTGTATCATTTCAAAATAAATAATATAAAAATCATGGAACCGTAATTTAATAATGAGTACTCTCACGATCAGTTATATGTACAGGTCACTGCTATTTTTAATAATAGCAATAATTTGTTTGTTGGATTGGCTTTTTCGCAAAATGATAATTAAAATAAAGCACTGAACTAAAGTTTCGTTGGAACTGAAAGTTTTAGTCGGTAAACCTCGTCGATGGTCGTAGTAGATATTATAGTTCATTTGCGAAACAGAGTTATCTTGCAGGAAGTCTATCAATGGTCGAGCTTCCGCAATGGCAAAATTAACTATAAATTATCTGGTCGTAATCGTCGGTAAAAGTCGATAGTTCCTTTGGAAAATCCATGTATTGTTTAATTCAAACTTTTAGGTGTGTACGATGTAGATAGATAAATGAATTCACAAATAAGTTTACATGTGAAAGAAAATGTTTTAATTTTTGAACGTGTAAATGTTGTGAATTTTAAAAAAGTATCAAATAGTTAGTTTAGCAATAATGTCGTTTTTCGATTAAAAAACATTACTTAGTAATATATATAACGCAAGTATGCAGATTTATTGATAATAAATAAAATGTTCTATTCGAAACAAAAATAAATATTTTTACAATAACTATTGGATGTAAAATAACCGACATATTGGATGTAAAAACGACACATCACCTGATACATCATTTTTTTTTAACTTTTCAATCTGTTTAAAAAAGAAACTTCAATTTATAATAATAATAATAATAGATAATTTTTATAGCGCTATTTTCGTAAACGTTTCACCTCAAGGGCGCTTTGCACGTGAGGTGTTTGTTACCAATAAATAAATAGTTCCACAATTATCCTTGTCTTTTAAAATTAAAAATTGTTATGTTACTAATGGAAATGACTTTTTGAAAAGTTGCGTTTTTAGATTATTCTTAAATAATGTATCTGATGCCTTGTTTCTTATGACGGAGGGCAAAGAGTTCCACGTTTTTGGGCCTGCCACCGCAAATGCTCGTTCACTAAATTTAAACTTCTGGCAACGGTTGGTCGGTTCTACAACCCGTCATGTAGCTGAAATAGAGGCTGACCTGAGAGTTTTATCTGACGTATCTGATAACAAGTTGGTTTACTGATTACTTTAGGTCAGTTAAAAATCAATTACTAATGTTGAAAAAAACTTCCCTGAAAATTTATCTCTCTCTTCAACTCAACACTAAACTCTTCACTGCATCAAACATGCACAGATTTTCAAACTGCATTTCCTCTCCAAGTAGTCGAGATTACCTTCTTTATTTTCCACACATTACTTCTGTACAGTATCTCGATTTATTCTGTCATATTATTGACATGTAACATGAAGAACATATAAAGACATCTTTTCTGAGATCTTCGAAGCTCAGAAAATGCTCAAAAGGATTCATTTTAAAACTGTAACGAATCATAAAAATTACGTATTGAAGAAATAAAGTGACTTATAATAAATTTTCGGAAAATCAGTTAACTGGTTTTAACTATTATGTCAGTATATCCTATATATATATTTAGAGGGTACCCCAGTAAACATTATCACGAATATTGCTTTACAAATGGTACGTTAAAAAATTTTATAATATTTTTATATATTCATTTTTTACCTTGTATTTTATTTTCACCTTAACCAGTCCTAGAATCGATACCAGACGCTCGCAAATTTTTTTAATTCAAAATTAAATTTACTTGTAAATGTGTGGAATTTCGCTAAACTAGCGTTCTACCATCTTTTCCGTTTCCCCATTAAACTGTGGTGTTAAATTGTCACATAATGATTTTTTTTGGTAAGACATTAAGTTATCTTTTGATTACTTTATAATATTAACTATGTGTGAAAGTGTAAATAATGAACAAATTAAGTAAAAATGTAAAGCTGATATTACATAGTAAACATGATTAAAAAAGATCGCTTAGGTGGTCTAGTCATTTAGAACGAATAGAGACTGGTAAGAAACATGTCATGTAACGCTTGAGAAGACTTGGCATTACCAGATAAATCAGATATCGAAATATAGTCTTATTAGAAGCCTCAATAATCGACGAGTTTACATGAGATGTATATAAGTAGCGAGAGTAGCGATTTATTCTATCTAGCACTCCCTGTGGAGAAACTGTATAATAATGGTGTTCGGTATTTATGATGTATGGATCGCCGATCCCCGTCTCGCGCGCACGTGAACGCGTACATATAATCCCTATTCAGCACCTACCCACTACCCCCTCCTCCTATACAATAATAAGTACATATTAATATGGTGTGTTCTCTATGGTTCTTCAGTTAAAGTTAACTTTCGAACTGTAAAGTAAGCGTTTATTACCCTGGTGTGGGAACGAGTTGTTGGCTTGAATCGTCCTGCTGTATGGGGCTGATTGTTTATTGTGTTTGTTTTGGTTCCTCGCTACCATACGTGTCGAAATCTATACATTGTTGTTTGATACTTTCGCGCTATCACTGAAAGTATAAGTGTACCTCGTGTTGAACAGCGTTGTACGTGTCCTGGAGCCGAAAGACCTGTGGATCCAGTTGAAGATACCAAAAAAAAGTATGTCACAGATGGGTCGTGTTTTCTGATTTCTGATAGGTGGTCCTTCAGCCAGCCCCTGTTCCCTATTTCTATCCATTTTCCGAATTCCTTCCACCCTTTCTACATACTTTATATCCCCACCTCCTTGTGTAAACAAGTAGATAGTTGATTAATTATTATTCATATATTTTAACTTTAAATTTTGAAACAAATCAAATTAATCATTTAGAATGATATATAGAAAAAAATCTAAAATATCGATAAAATATTTCGGTAACATGAAACTTTATATATCCAGTGAAATGCGTTATCATTTGCCACATCAACTATTTAATTTTAATTTTATTAACCTATATCACTAACTAACTTATCATCACGCCATTTTTCAGCGAGGGTAGACAGTGAGGATAGAGCGCTATTATACACCTATTTTTCCATTCTTATAAACTCTCGACTTTACATTGGAATGAATCTCAAAAACCTTCGAGTAATATATTTATCATGTTTTGATTCTAATATATATGAATTTTATTTGAAAAACTGTTAACACTGGTAAACTTCGCAACGAGTTTCTTACTCGTAAGTAACAGTTTTAGTTTACGGACATACACCTATAACTCGGTTATGATACCTAACCAGCTGTGAGACGCTAGCACTAGCGCCGCTGTGTATTGTGCGGAGTTGTATAAAAAGTTTTAAGCATTAGAAATAATTTATTTCGTTGGATTAGTAATTTTCCAGACGCGATTCACCTTGTTAAACTCACAAAAAAAAACTTCCTACAACTAAGGCTGAACTGAGATAACCGATGAACAATTCGTTTCATGTGAAAAAGTTTTCAAACAATGGTAATGACTTTTACGAAGTAGGTTTAATAAGAATTTTATTCATTTTTCACACCAAAAAAAAAAACAAAATAATGTCATTATTACAGTGGAAAAAATAAAAACATATTGTTACAATTTAAATTCAAGAATAATTTAGAAATAACAAATCTATCTATTGTGGGCAGGGGGACCGGTAATTAAAGAACCAATAATATATTTTATATAGATTATTCAACGTCATTTTTAACAACTTAATAAGTTATTTCAACTGGTTTCGGAAATTACCATTAATGAACATTAACCACAAAGTCCACATAGATCGAAAACTCTCAAATAAAATGTACTTTAAATGAAAATTTATTGAAATTTGTGTTTATATTTAACTACGTATAAAATCACTGCGAGTTATTTTTACATCAACTGACGTATACTAATGTATCTTCGTCAGGACTGGCGTATAACTGAACTATTCCATAAAAATACTATATTTAAACGAAATCAATTACGGGTCGGGAGCGGAGTCTTGGAGGGATTCTGTATTCTCAACTTTTTTCAATTTCAGGGACTCGAGAGTCAAAATTCTGTAGTTCCAGGAATTCCCGGGAATCGAGACAATAAATTTTATTTTATTAAAAAGAAAATAAATATTAATATGTACGATGTATAGTAGTTTTTAAGGACATAATCTGATTAGAAAAAAGTTAATATTCATTTTATAAAGCAAACAAAAACAGTTTGATGAAATATTTATTATTTGATAATCTGATAGTAGTTTTTTAAAATAAAATTATGTTTGATTATATTGATAAAAATATAATCATTTATAAAAATTACAAAACGCTAACAATTTAAAAAAAACAAAAATTAATTAAGAAACAATAACATTTATGTATTTGGCCAAAGTCAACTAATGACCCCTAATAAAGATTTTCAAATAATTAAAACCGACCACCAAGATGTGAAAGTAACTTAGTTTAAAAAGCTATTGATGTAACACGTATTCCGTATCTCTATTTTTTATTCGTTAAAAAGTAAAAATATGTTCATATGTATATACAGGATCGTCAAAATACAATAAATAGTTTCTGGTTTAAGTTCCGGTAAAGGTCCTATTGTTTTTGATACAATTTGTTATACATATAATGTACGATACGATGCTACAGACATCATTTGTGACAAAATTTTTTCGAGAAACAATTTATTTTTAAATGTTAATTTAAAATAATCAATTTCTTAACACGTGCATGCGTCATTATTTCTCCGCAGTCGCTAACGAGTCAAAGATGCTCTGATTTCTCAGTATTGCACAATCTCTCAAACGACATCTAACATTTCAAAGCCGTGTTTACGTATTTGCATTTTTCTTTTCTTAGTATTTTATGTTTATAGACAACATTCTGTGCGCCTCCCATCCTGCGTACAACTGGCAAATTTCTGCATCTAGCCCACCGTTTGTTTTACTCCCTTCGCATCATATCAGCCTTATCACCTGTTCGATATTTATGACAGCTCCACGGATCGCCGGTGCTGAATTATGTTTACTATACCTATCTATCCCCTTCTCTTTTCCTTATATTATTGAACACGACTTTTTCTATATATGTTATAAAAAGAATATATTAACTTATTTTAATAGTATCTGCATTCACTGCTAGAATAGTGAATTTAGAATTTTTTTAACGTGAATATTTAGCAATGATTTTATAGTTTGATCATTTTATGTTGGTATTAGGTAATAATTTTTATTAATTATTAAGGAGAACAAATTCTTAATGTGAAGTTGTAATTATTCAGAACATAGGTCTGTGATATTTTAAATACTAATTAAATGTATTAATTAGAAATATATACATATGAAATCAGTTTTATCAAAAAATATTGTTGTTGCGCTACCGGGATTCGAACCTGAATCTCTTAAGCATTAAGGCGAAGGCGCATTTTCCAACTATGCTACAGCGATAGTACTTTTGACGACAATTTTTCGAACAGATATGTTACACTTTTTCAAATTAATACATCTATGGTTCCACTATTTAAAATCCATCTATTTTAAATCCAGATTCGAATCCCGGTAGCGTAACAACAATATTTTTTGATAAAATTGATTTTATATGTATATCTTTCTAATTAATACATTTAATTGATAATATTTTCAATCATCATTATATTAACTTGTGACCTTCCACTGTTGGGTAATATGGCTCCCCAAAAGATCACTAATTTTCTCTGTATTCTGCTTACGTCGATGCTCCAGCAATTTCGAGGTTGGCCAACACTCAGGACTTTCCTTTCTCACATGAAGATTGGAAAGACAAGAGTGTGAACCGACATAATTTTAGTTGCTTGCTTTATGCCACTGTCTACGTAAACATTAATTATTTGGTATTCTCATCACGTCGCATTTTATGTTTGTAAATACGCCCGGTTCCCCGAGTTCAAACAGCGTGAAATAGAACACACATTGCTCCGTGACTTGGACCCTAGGCAACGAGAAAATATGACTCACCACTTTCCTCTGCTGTGACGCGCTCCGCACGCATCTTGAGATAAGACCTTGCGCACGCGGTGTGGAAGAGGATGGTTGATTATTTATTCCGTTACATGCCGCTCGTGTGCGGGCGATCGATCTTCCCGCCTTCGGTACGGTACCCGCCCACCTACGACACCCCTACTCTCTGCCAAATTAACAAAATAATGTTTTTTTTTTATCATACTTTTTATCTTTCCAATTCATGCATCAATATAAAACAAAAACCTGTTTCTAATAATAGTTAGTATGAGTTTCAAAGTGAACAGCTCCGATGCACTTGTAGTAGTATATTATGCGGTCCAGCCAGTATGATAGACTCCAAGAAATTGGAAAATAGATTATCATCAAGCAATAATATTATAGCAGCCAGCAAAAATAATATCTAAGTCAGTATTTTCTTTACATCCGCTCATATTAAGAGGGATACAAATTATAATAATAAATAATATAGTGATCTTTGACTCGTGTATCAACATCATCTCTGTAAATAATATGTTTTTTTCTACATTTTGATGTTTCCTACATATTTACAAGGATATTAACCCTTAACCGGAATCGTGGGTCCATTTAGACCCGACGAAAACAACTTAATTTCTCCCAAACGCGCGACATCACAGTAGACTGGCCAAACCATTACCTGAGGTCCTTCCAGCAATCTGCCCTGTATTATGAAATGCAAGACCTAATACTTTTGCTATCTTTCCTATCTAAACATCGCTTTTTCTAAACTGAATCGTCTTCCACATTAATGAAACATAAACTAAACATAAAATTATAACTGATGATGTTACCTGACGTTATATGATGCACTATACATAATGACACTACGTCCAATACACACAGAAAGTCATTGAAATAGATGAGAAAGCGTCATATATAATAAGAATGTCCTTTCACATCCTGCTGGATAGCTTATATATAAATTCTATGAACAAACATTCTAATGTAATATATCATATAATTCATATCTAGTACCTCCGGGCCATAAAAAGTAGAAAGCTAAGTAACTTTTATATAATAAATTATTTTGTATAATGTTAAAAATAAATGTAATTCCGTTCTTAATTTTCAAGGAACTGTACATATAGCATACACACATGCAATGTTTACACATACATAACCATGAGAATAGGAACTTTTTTCAAAAATATAGATGCGTACACGGAATTTTCTTACTATTTTTTAAACTAATTAAACCCTTGCGTTATGAAAATAGGACTAACTTGATGGTCTCCTGGAACGAGGTTCGAACCTCCAACCACCGTCACTTGGTTAACGTACCACTAGACCACACTACACAAAATTGTACTCTTGATTATTAAAATTTACGCCAAACCTACTCTTTATAATAATAATATTGATAAAATTATATTTCGTTTTGGAAAATTCAGTGTAGTTAAAATAATGTACATCTCAAGTACTATTACCATATTCATATCCCCAAAGCAAGCAATTTCTTTTGGTGTATAAAAATGTCGTACTTCAGTTAAATGTAATTTCTTTAGGTTAGTTTAAATTTGATGTAGTTTTGGTTCCCTACAGGCATTTTTGCTCAAAGTAAAGATAATCACAGAAGCAATATAACACTCATTGTTTCTACTCGTGAAGAAATTCACTAGAAAAGTTAACACTGCGTCGAGCTTCCGTAGAAGATTTAAAAGTTGACACAATGAAGATTTTGTGACGACAATTATCGAATATCGCCCGACTCTTCGGGACAGGAAAAAAAAGATTTAGTACCTCGTTCTTTATCTCGACTTTTAGCAGACTTGAAATATTTGATTAATTAATTATAAAAGTTATAATAAATTACTGTTCTTTGAAAACAGAAATCACCCCAGTAAATATTACCGGCAAATTACTCGACCTAAAGTTTTTTTGCGAATTTACAATGAGGCGTTAAATTACATTTTTGTTAATGCGTTTTTGAGTACTTGTACATTGATAACTTATAAAGTTTTTGTATTCTAACCTAACGTGTAAAAGCATGATGATCGACTTTATACTTTTTAACAAAATAGAAAAAAGCAACCTGAATAATTCCGTGTACGGTGAATAACTCGAAGCACTCGCAGTGAATCACGTTAGTGTATCGAAAATAACTATTATATCATATATATTATACAAATTAAATTAATCACCTAGAAATATATACAGAAAAAATAATATAGAGATAAAATATTAATTGAAAAAATATTTAGTTGCTACCGGGATTTGAACCTGGACTTCTTCATATACGGTGGATGCATGGCACTTGAATAAATGTAAATGACAAATTTTGAACTTATATTCTGTAATATTTCAAATTGATACATCTTATATTCCAATTTTAAAAGGAATCAACTTTATATTACGGTGAATCTCAAATACTCTTGAGTTAAGCCCGATAGGAGGCGCCAGAATTTTTATTCAATTTTTGGACACATTGATACAACCTAATTAATTCATTTTATTAAATTTGGAAACTTTAATATGTATTTACAACTTATATATTTATATTTTTTTAAATTTGTATCAAATACCTTATAACTATGTACTAAAAATACAACTACACAACAAAAAATATGTTTTTGTTAACATTTTTTAACATATATTTAATATTTACTAAAAAAATATTCACTTCCATACATAAGTGTCGATACTAGGATTCCATTGCGCACCGCTAGTCTTGCCTCGGTTGACAAATTCCCGTTAGATATAATTCCATTCAAAGCGCTGTTCACTTTATTTCCTGCAGTCAACCTCCTTTCAATATCATTCTCAGCCTTTCCGTTTCTATCAAACATACTTCCCAAATATACAAACTCATCTACTTGTTCCAAACATTCATTACCTATAAGTATTTTGCACGGTATCTTGCTTTCCTCCTTCTCGAATACCATTACTTTCGACTTGTTAACATTCATCATGAGGTCGCTTTTTTTGCATACATCGTACATTCTACTCACCAGATTCTCTAGTTCTTGTTCATTATTCGCCATTAGTACTGCATCATCGGCGTACAATAAACAGCATACAATCAAATCACCCATTTTTACTCCTACATTTATACATTCCAGTTCTTTAACACATTTATCCATATACAAGTTGAACAGCCATGGAGCTATTACACAACCCTTTTGTAATATCAAACCACGGTGTGAGTGCTCTATTGATTCTTACACAAGCAGAACTTCCTTCGTATAGGGATGCGATTGCGTGTATAAGTTTACTATTCACCCCGTAATCAGAGAGTACATTCCATAACTTTTCTCTTATAACTCTATCATATGCTTTCTGTAGATCTACGAAGACACAAAAAAGTTTTTGGTTTTTCGCCAAAAACTTTTCCGTCATCACTTGTAGAGAAAATATCTGATCCATGCATCCTCTTTCACCGACAAATGTCCCTTGCACGTCCCATACTTTTCTTTCGTCACCATTCTTCCTCTTTCTATTAAATTTAGTTGTAAATATTGTAATTCCTTTTTATCTCAGAAAAACAGGTCGAAATTACATAAAATAACAGTTTAAATAATAATGGTTTCTTTGAATCATATAAGATATTATTTTTGATAAAAATTAGAAATAAATAAAACGTGTAAAAAAATAAACTTAATCTTAACCTATTCTAAAATTGTTTCTAATAATTTCGGATCATTTATATTCTTTCATTATTTCACTAATTATATATTTTATACAGTCAGGTAGGTAATCGAATTATTTTATTAAATATATTTCTTAAAGTTACTTTTTAAAACAAAAGAAAATAATTTGATATTAAGTTTTTTATTACCCTAATGGAAAAAAATATTTTTTTTCAAAACCAGTTGGTTTTATATAAAAGAAAACCCACGTAGTTAAATGCAAAATTTATTTTTGAAATAATATTGATTGTGTGGAATGGTATAGGACATTAAAGCCGTTCTATATTTTTATTTCTGATGATGTTTGTAACGTTTTTACCAATAAAATAAAAAAAAATAATAAATAGACATTTATTAAAATGATAATAGCACAGCCTTCAAGATAAACGAAAATACACATTTATTTATTTGCTGCGAGCAACATTCTTACAAGCCACATTTCATTTAATTCTGTAACGATTTCCTTTTCAATATTCGAAGGGGCTGCGCTCATCCTCAGTCATATTGCAGTGATTTTTTTACAGAAAAATCTGTAATCTTCTGAAGAACCCAATGTTTTATCTACTGCTATAAAATTATAACCTATTACTTGAAAATACTTCAATCAAATTCAAAATTAATCAATGCACAGTACATCAGAAAATACACGTAAAGTTAACGTCTTTTAAATTAGGTAGGTACCAATAATTTCATTTATAGATTTTATATCTTTTATAAAGTAGCATTTTTCCCCAACACAGGATTAGTCTAGTGAGGTGATGACATTATGAATATAATTGAAATTAAAAATGAAAATCTTTTATATTATAAAGGATGTTTTTCTTAGAGGTATAAAACTTTAAAATTAAATTAAATACATGAAAATCGTGATAACGGCCATGTTATTGACTTTATTGGAAAGATAAGTTTATGCCATCAGTGTTTAAATATTATTTTGCGCATATGAACGCCGCGGCTGGCTCGAATAAGGTGCATTCTGGAAGTGCACTTTTAGGAGCACCTGGGGACGAATATCGGCAATAACGCGACAAATGTTGGCTTCTAAGTCGTTTATCGTCTCTGGTTTATTGAAGTAGACTAGCAACTTCACATACTCTGTAGAAAATAATCCAAAGGTGATAACATGATCTTGGAGGCCAATTCACAGGTCCATTACGCGAAATTATGTGCTCATCGAATGTTTCCTTCAATAAATTGATTGCTGTGTTTTTATAAATTTACTTGACTTCTTTCTAAATGGTACTGAATTTTTAAGATACAAATTTGATATAATTTTGATGGTCAATACTAAAGTGCAGAGGTATGTACCTATAGTAAGAAGACCAATATTTTTTTATTAAAAATAAGTACGTATATATGCTAACGTAATTGAGTTACCTCATACTTAGTAAAAGAATATCATCATCATTATCAGTCTGTGTATTTCCACTGGTGGATACAGACCTTCTCCAAGAATCATCAATTCTCTTGTCTTCTTATTCATCCGTTTCCAGACACTTTAGGATTTCTCTAAGATTCTAGGAGCTCTACGATTTTAGGACCTTTCTTCCTCAATATCCATTATGTCTTCGACCAAATATGTCCATCTCATTGCCACTGGAGCATGCAGATATATTTTGTTGATTATCTGTAGAGTATGTAGGTATATGTTGTTAGGTAATAGATCTTTCAGAGATATTCTAAACATAGTTATTTTCCAATGAAGAGCAATCTCTTGAACAGTTATTTGCTTGTTGAACACGACAGTAAGCATCTTGCGAAGGACAAAGTTAAGTCTTCAAAGACGTACTTGTCTTCGAAATTTAGGATTGGCGTGAAATAAAGATTAATGGAAAAACATTATTCAGGAAACCAAGACTCATCAAGTATAATATTATAGCAGTGGCGTAACTAAAAAAATTGGGCTCCCATACAAAACAGAATAAACGGTTCTCAATATGCACGTATTGTTTCGAAGTTATCGGAATGTTAATTGAACTTAGATAATCATGTAGAAACGCTATTTTATTATTATATTAATAAGAAAAAAAATTATCTACTATAATATTCATGACATTTTCATGAAAAAAGAAACTAAAGTGTAAACACACTATTTAAATATAATAAAGCTTTCATTTTTTTTTAATTCATTATTTTTTATTTTAAAAATTACCTGTGTTATTACTCCATATTAACTGTGAAGATAACCTAATTACACTAAATGTATTTTAAGGCGCTGACTTTTTGGGGCCCTATATAATACGGCCCCAATGCATCGCACTAGCGTAGTTACGCCATTGGATTGTAGAATCAATAGTGATGATGATGATGACAATAAACTTACATTTATTTGGATGCTTTAAGTTTATGGCAGAATTCCAGAATGTTCCCGGATATTGGAAATTTGCTAGATAATATTATTTCCTACCATCGGGATCCTGTTTACGGAATTCATCGCTCCTCGAAATTTCATTCCGATAAGTCGATAAGTACGTGCAGCTAGAATGCGAAGCATTTGGAAAATTAAATTATATTAGCACCTACCGTCGCTCTAACTACGTAACAAACATGAAAAACGATTCAGTAATATTTCAACGCTTCATTGCATATAAAAATGTTAATTATTTAATGTACGTAGAAAAAAAACTAACCCCATTTTTTCATGAAAATAAATAAAAAATCCAACGTGATCTCATTATCGTCATCAAACTTATCGGCCGTTTTTTATTTATTACTAGATAAAGGCCTCCCCGAGTGTCTCATACATTTTTCTGTCCATTGTTATTCCGCATAATTTGATGATTTCATCAGTACAGCGGGTTTTTTAGGCGGCCAGTCTCTGGATCTCTTCCAATCCGGTTAACGTGCATTAACCGATTATACTATACCGACACAGTGCTTTGACGACAAATTTTCTAACCCTTAAGTTACACTTTTCAAATTAATATATCAACCGTTCAAATATTTGAAAGCCATCTTCTTCTTTTAACGGAATCTCAAATACTTTTGAGTAATCCGATAAGAGATGTCAGAATTAATAATTCACTTCTACTAAATTTTAGACACATTGATACAACTTGAAGGAAACCCGTTCACATGGCACGGGTCTAAGCCGCGCATCCTGGGATATCGGTAATGCCTGGTACAATTACTACCAATTCAATTACTAAGGAAAACAGATTATAATTTTGAAGTGGTAATTATTCAGAACATAGGCCTGTGATATTATGTATTAATTATAAAGACACATATAGTCAATTTCATCAAAAAAAAATTTTTGATTTTGTATGTATTCTAATCAATACATTTAATTTGTATTATAAATAAATATTATATGAGATAACAGACAAATTCTGTTCTTACTATTTATTAGATAAAAAGCGCAGTATTAATTTTCGTATATCTTATAAACAATACTCATTTTTCTATTCTAATGGGGGCCCAACTTTTATAGTTACGCCACTGACTAAATTAATAAATTGTTTGTCAACTTACAGAAGTTGATTTTAAAGTTGTGCACAGACTAGTATGAAGTATTAATCTTGCTCATATGCATTTACCTACTTTGAAAGCAGAGGTGATATTTGATGGAACCCGACTATGACGAAGGATCGCGCATGAAGTCCTTATATTGTTTGAAATCAGCCGAGCATACATTCCAGAGATAATTATTCAAACAGCTTGCATTATTGGGGTGGGAAACTAACCACACTCCTCACATAGGGCGAATATTATGTTCCAGGCCGATTTTGTTTACCCGCCATTTTGGTTTGGCAGATATTTGTTAATTTGTACTTAGTGGTCGTAGAGAATCGTTAATTACAATTTATTATAGAGCATTTAATGCTTCAATAACGTGTTAAAGTCATTAAAACATTTTATCTAAATAATAATGGCAATGCTGTAACCATTAATGGCGATCGCAATTGTCACATATCGGAAAACTTCTTGGTAACCTAATTGGATCGATTATGCCTGCATCACGTGTGATTTCAACTGGGCTGTGCCACCTCACACATAGCCCGAACTACGATTGAAATTTTTCAAGAATTATTTCCCGGCCGCATAATGTTCAAAAATAGTGATATCGACCGGCCTCCTCGATCACCTGACTTTACGGCTCCCGACTGTTTTCTGTGAAGGTACTCGAAAGGAAAGGTCTACGTCAATAAGCCAACAACAATTTATATTTCAAATATGACACGCGAAGTGTGCGAGAATGCTATGTAAAATATGGTTAAAAGAGCACGCATTTACGCCGCTGCTAGAGGCGGCCACATGGTCGAAGTCATATTCCAAACACAATTGAAATAAATCTAATAATTGCTAAATAAAAACCAAATTAAAATATTGTATTAACAAATAACTAGGAAATGAAAGACATTAAAAAAATAAAATGTTACAATTGACGTGTGAACTAAGATATTTTATACTTACAATATAAATAAATAAAGCGTATATCTTCCGAGGTCAACGATATCGTAACACGTGACGCTCGTAAGCATCTATTATACAGTATGTCCTAATTTGTTTATTTTATAGCATATCTAAACTTTTACACATCACCGAAGTTACTCAAAAATTCCACGTTAGTCTGTGCGTGGTAATCTGGTATGAAAAACATGAACCATCGTTAACTAAAAAAATATTTACTCCATATTATTATCACATAAGGCGCTATCGTTATCAATAGCGAATCTCGCCGGGAGTCTGGTTACATACAATCATTTCAGTTTGTTTGGAACATCGGCTAGAATCTTAGATCAATAATACTAGGAGGTTTTTGACAAAGAATATAACCAGGGATGAGGCGGCAGTTTTCTCTGAAGACGAATCGGGAATCAAAAAGGCTTTTATCAAAAGAAAAATAAAAAGAGATATTTTCAGAATGTTTACTTTAACAATTATTAAAAACTCGTTTGCCATACCAAATAATGTATAAAAAATTTACGAAACAAAGTCTATTTTGATTGTAGTTTGTTTTATTCTTATGACGACTGCTTAAGAGAATACATACAACTGATGACGTCGTGAAAAATATGTTTATCGAGAAAATAACCGAGAATTATGAACGGAAATTTTTGACGATTTATTGAGATTTATTGAGATTTATTGGAATATTTAAATGCAGCTCTTGAGGTGGAAACGATTGAAAAGGATAGATACAAATATATTAAAAACTGATAAAAACATTACATTAAGGAGAACGTATTCTATATTTTATTTTATATGTATATATTTATAATTAATACATTAAATTAGTATTTAAAACATTATACGTATTGTACATGTTGGATGCTGGACATAAGGCTCTCAAATTTCTCTATCTACTAAGAGTTAAGGATTACAGATAGACTGTCAACAACATGGAGGCGTGTGAAAAAGAATGATTCTTATATACTTTTGACATATTATCAGAAGAATCTATAAAAGCTTCAAAAGGCTTGTGATCAAAGAAGTATTTGAGAAAAAACAAGCAAGAAGTCTGCCTCCTGCAAGACGGAAAAACTAAATAAATAATATATATATTTATTCAACATGACTGAAGATCGGGGCAATGAAGATGTATTGTGAACTAAGTTCCAGATATCTCAGGCAACTACAACGAATGTAAGTAAAATCAAAAACGATATATGAAAGAAAAAATAAAATGGATTATACAACATAAATATTCTTGATGATTTCCTCAAATTTCGAAAATTAATCATATAAAAAGTGCACAAAAAACTCTGTCATCATTTGTGTAATGTTTGGACAGAAATACATCATTTTGAGGTAATCCGTCGGGATTCATATTATGAGGAAGGAATTCGGAGAAACCGTCCACCATAGCACGTGAACTATTGAACGATCTGTGGTTGTTAACTGAATTAACCGTAACGGTATCTGGTAAATTACACCACAATCTGTGATTGCATTTCTCCCAACCACGTAGATTATGGGTAATGGCTTCGACTGACGAGTGAAACTAGATTTACATATGTAAATAACCCTTTCACAATATTTGGAATAACACAAGTTATGTGTTATAGTTTCGGTGCTTAATAAATGCATACTTTCAGAGCTCTCAGTGACTATAAAAAAGCAAAGTAACGCAATAAGCATGGAAAGTAACGTGCGGATAAGAAAACAGACATAATGGCAATGGTCGGGCCATATAGCTCGAAGGACAGACAATCGTTGGTAGAATGCAATCATTCAGTGGTATGGTAAGGGAGGGAATCAATAGGCCGACAGGCCGCCCCAAAACTCGCTAGACTGACGAAATCATCAAATTCTGCGGTAGCGAATAACAATAAACAGAGAAGAGTGGGAGACACTTGGGAAGGGCTTTATAAAATTGTGTATAAAAAACGTCTGATAATTATGACGAATGATAAATATAAATATGTAATACACAAAGATATTTATTAATGAAATGAAAATGATTAATGGCATTTATTCTTAACTGTTCACTATTTTGGAGTCTTAAAATAGATAATATTCGTTTCGAAAATAATTACCTTCAAATTCAATTCAATAAAAAAATTTAATACATGAACTTTATTAATAAAAGTAAGTATTATTTGATTCTACGCATTTTTGACAACGGAATAAAGGTCTATTTATAGCTGCAGATAAAAACTCGAGTGGATTAAAATCCAAGATATACGAGTAAAGACGCTTTATGATATTTTTCTGTTATTGAATTATTTTTGTAGCAAATAGTTGGTTATTGAAGTGCTTGAAAAGATTAAAGTAAGTGAAGTGAGGTGGACCCTCAACAGTAAATTAATCCTGGTGACTTGTCGTGTATTTTCTTCCACTAAATAATTTTCATTTCGTCGTTTTCGAACAGCAGTAGAACTCCTCGACACAATTCATCTTTAAGATTTACGTCTCCGTTCATAAACTTTGTACTTTGCTTGCAGAAGTGGCTTTTTCCACTACGTGCTAGATTATTACACATATTAGATATTTTATGATACATAGAGCTCCTGTTTAAATTCACGTAATTCTTCTTTTTTCGATTCTGTTTCTGAAGGATTAAAGTAAAGAAAATTAATGTCTGTCTCAACAAGAGCAGATTTGTGACTGTCAAACAAAAATAAATTAACAAAAAATTTTTTTGCAAAGGACGTTCAAAATTAATCGGTTTTTTTGTAACGTTTTTGAATACCTTTCATACAATAGTTATTTTAAAAAATAATAGTTAAAATATTTTCTTTTTAAATAAATAGAGATGTGTACACGGAATACATGTCAAATCAACTAAACTCAACAAAACTAAACGCTTGTAAAGGGTGTCCAGAGAAAAAATTTCAAGTTTTATATTTAATAAAAGAAAACTACAATGTTATTCTCATATTTTATTTATATAAAATGGAGTTTAATTATGCGAATTTTACGTTTTATAAACAATATCATCTAAATAGCGTCCATTTCCCTCAACACTCTTGCAATCGGACTCTTAAATTTGCGGCAGCAACTTCACGGCGGATATTTTCTTGTAAGGCCTAAATTGCTCAAGTATTGCTGTAAACTCTCGACTTAAGGTATCCCTACAAAAAAAATTTGCACGGTGTAAGGTCCGATGACCGAGGTGCCCAGGGTATGTCTCTGTACTTGCTGAATAATTTATAGGGAAAAATTCCCCTCAGCTTCTTTATTGTATGTGGAGTAGCCCCGTCTTGCTGAAATTGTGTTGTGTTATTGAACCCGGGAAACAGCTGCAGTTGCGGTACCAAAAATTCATCGATCATTCGGCAATATACGTCAGCAGTGACTGTCTCTCGCTGGTTAAAAAATAAGGGCCAATTATCACATCACTCTTGTCATTTTTGAACAATGCAAACGTTTTTGATGGCTTTACCTCGGGTTGTCAGTCTACCAGTATCTCATGTTTGTCGGTAAACAATATGTTTCCAAGCGTTTGTGCTGTTCCAAAACTTTCCAACATCATTCTTGCTAAGGTTTTACGTAAAAAATAGTCATCACCATAATCACCGCACTTTAAATATTGCTCAACTGCGAACGCGCGGTGCCCTCTCGACCAATGACTCATTGCGAGTGGCAAATTAGAAAATTACTTGCGTCAAACAATACCCCTCTTACATACCTTACCATGATAGTTTACGAGCAATTACAATTTAAACTTGATTTTTTTCCGCTGGACGCCCTATACTATGAAAATATAACTTGCTAGTGTCCTGGAACGATACGCGAACCTCCGACCATTAAGCCACTAGGCCAGCGTTTTAACCACTACACTAAAAAGCTACACATTTTACTTAAAACTTTATGTACAATTAAATAATGTGAAATAATATATAACCGTGTGTAAATATATATTAATGTGGAAGCCTTATATAACTTTCACTATTTGGCAAACAGCGCGCCCGTCAGCGCCGCACGGAGGACGGCCGCGGTTTTCGCCAGCCTCGTTACGTTCCACGCGACCATTCTTCTGCCACATCTCGTCTAACTTACAGGATTAACGCAGTTATTCTCTTCTTAATATCGCGTTTAATTTAGTCGTGTTTCAAATGGCGTAAGTGCCTTCTACTTGTCGTTACCTTGTCCAATTACTTTTCCTGTAGGTTTGAATTATGCTGAATATTTTAATGTACGAACACGACGATGAATTAAGATAGGAGGTAATTCATTATTATAGTGTAAATCTTTTTATATTTCATAATCGCACACTAGTGATGAGCTAAACCATTATTGCGACTAATATTGTGTGATTGGTAACCGAGATTTAACCATTGGCGGTTTAGTTGGAGGCTTAGTGTAACAGTGATTGGTTGCCGAATTACGAATAATCAGTTACAAATTCCACCAGCCATAAAGATGTAGGGTGCCGATGGCATGTAAGAATACAAACGCCTCCAGTCGCACCCGGGTGAGCTGAGTTCAGAGTACGAATCTACATATACTCATACAATCGTCCAATCATTCATTATCACTAACATTCATGATTGATAACCTCCAAACAAGTCAATCTAAGGGGCGTGCACTGCATACAAGTAAATCGAAAAAAAATTCAAGGAAACAAATATAAATTAAATAATTCCTCTGTTATAATTATGCTAGCGCTCAACGTGTATTATCCGCCCAATCTTTAGTTGCCTAGTTCTCGATGCTACTGCGTGACGCCACCTGGGCGCTGTAGTTCTCTACTAGGTTATTGATCATTTATAGCTATTACAATTGCTAGCCACTGTTTTAATCTACTATTCTATAATTCATACAATTTCTACCTACTGAATTGATAATTCCACTCGACAGTCATAAATGGATCAGCTGATCCACGTTCTACGTAGTCTTTACTTATGCTGTTTCCTAATAGAATGACATTTGAAAGGTTTTGAACCTTGCTTAGAGCTGATACATTTGCTAATTTTACTACCTTACTAAACGTACTGTTTTCATGATTGTTCTTTGCGTTCGAGGATAATACATTTTTATTATGATAGATTCATTTTGCCTAAAGACGTCGGTTAAACGAAAGTTTACAAACCTATGTACAATGTAGCATATAGTATATTACATAATATCACTGGTAACAGCATAATAACCAAAGTCTATACTTACTGCACGCCACGGGTTAATCCTTATAGTAGTAATATTGTGAGAAATTTTTAAAACATCTTGAAAAATTGCACAATGAAGAATTTAACCTCTTTTTACGGTTGTTAAGCCTACATCCTAGTTGTTCGCGTCCTGTTTGTAAAACGGCGCACAAAATTACCATAAAGCTGAACGAAATACCATAAAGTTCCGCGCTTATAATTGTAGTCACTTTGCTCAGAGCTGCCGCTGAGGTACCAGTTAAACTCTGTGGGCGTTTGAATTAATACAACAGTCAGAACAATAAAGATTAACATTTATAAGGGATTTAAATTTTATTCTGTGCCAACATTAATTAATCATTCACTTAATTTATAAGTCTTCCTGATATTATTTCACGGGCCCGGCGGAATATTTCAACTCGAGCGAGGCAGCTTAAGTAGTCATTTAGGTTTGTTATTTTGGCAAACAAAGGGGATGTTTTTTATAAAAACTTGATAAAGGATGCCATCCAGTGGCGCAACTACCACCTGGGCAGCAAGGGCAGCCGCCCGGGGGCCCGTAACTGCTGAACAAGTTCGATTAGAACAATCCTAGCGTTTACAGCGTTGGTTTAAAATAAACAGGTCTTTCTCTCGGTCGATGTGCTCATGACTAAGCATCGTGATCCTCTATTCTGCTTCCACAGTGCAAACTACTTGCCCCACTCTGAAATAAAATACTGTCCATCCAAATTTTAGGCGTCTTCAGTAGGTATTTTTATATTTGTGTATTTGGAAAGTATGTTTGATAGAAACGGAAAAGCTGAGAATGATATCGTAAAGAGGGTGACTGCAGAAAATAAAGTGAACGGCGCTTTTAATAGAATTATATCTAAAGGGAATTTGTCAACCGAGGCAAGACTAGCGGTGCACAATTGAGTCCTGGTACCGACATTGATGTATGGAAGTGAGGCCTAGACCTGGCAGAAGAGGAACGAAAGTAGACTGAATGTAGTGGAAATGAGATCAATTAATGCAAATCTATTTATTACAGAGTAAAGAATTAAGTAATAAGGAAAGAATGTAAAGTTGATATTAGTATATTGAGAAGAATAAGAAAGGATCACCTATGTGGTTTGGCCATATAGAGTGAATGAATGAGAAGAGAATGGTAAAAAAGATATACGACGCAATTTCTGATGGCACCAGAAATAAAGGACTTGGCACAACCTGGTAAACCAGATAATGGAGGATGGTTCTATTAGAAGCTTCAACAATCGGCGAGCTTGTATAAGAAGATGTATGAATGTGGATGAGGTGAGAATTATGTGTCAGGACAGAGGAGTGTAGCGCTCTATCCTTTCTTCCTACCGCAACGGCATGATGGTAAGTAAGTATATTTTAAATTTAAATACATATAAAATAATTCCGTAGTAATATCGAAAAGTAATATTAATTTTTGAAGGTCCGCTTAGACAATCCAGTTTTAGGAATTATTAGTAGTAAAATAAATGTTTACTTTACACTAACTTATTAGTAAAATTTGATGAAATGAAATGAAAATATAAATAATAAATTATTTACCCAGTCAATTAAGGCAGTGATGAAAAAAGTGGACTTACCCAAAAACATTCCCTACGTATGTAATAACATTAAAAGACAATAAATTTGAAATATTTGATTGTTATTATATTTAAAATTTAATAACAATCAAATATTTATTTAAAACATCTCGAGTTTAGACGAACTTTTGCTCATTGGTGTTTTGTACTCGATATCTCAGAAATATTCAAAGCACAGGCCTTTTCATTGCTCTTTGGACAACTTATATTTTGTGCATGACATTGGCGGTGAGAATTCACGTATCGGCTTTCGGATCTAAAGAAATTGATTGATCTCATACTTAATTACATCTAGCTTAATGCCAAACTCTATATTATCCTTTATGTCTGTGAGATAAATCTTATCCGCCATTAGAGACTGTAGTATTTAAGCTTTGCTACTCAACCCAGTTAATTATTTAGTTCCTTTCTTTTACACTCTAAGCCGTAGCTACAATAGAGTTTTCATAGCATGTTGGTATAATTATAAAACAAAAAAATGCAAATTAAACTTCAGTTTGAACCAATGAAATTAATCTACGTCACTCCTATTTTGAAAACGTCAAGTTCACGCCTTTAACAAGTCGAGTCCCAAATACCTACTGATATTTGCGCTCTACGTGAGCAAAGTTCTCGTTCCACTAACAATACTGTTGATTACGCTGGTGTGATGGCCGTTTTTTGCAAGTTCAGTTTGTAAAGCTGAATGGATGCCCATGTGTATGTTTTTGGATTTAAATATGTATGCAAGAGAATCGGGAAAATGCGACGGATAGATGGAATTAAGATGAGAAAGGAAAGGATCACAAGACCAATCAGAAATGCAGTGTTGCTACTCTTGTCTGGATTTCTTTCTAGAGCTCACTTCGCTAATATATACGAAATCAGCACAATAACAGTAATTAAAGTCACAAACAATACACACCATATAAAAGGTCGTGTTCTAAAGCACAGGGGGGAACAGGTGAATACGCGGACAGGAACCATGATATTTACATGAGTGTGTCCGGGCATGCTCGCGGCAACCGCTATTAAACAGTTATAAATAAATAATTATTAAAAACATAGAGCTCACACATAATAAAATAAAAAATACATTTGTGTGTCAGGTTTAGAATGTATTCTCATATATGAACGATTCCTTTAAACAATAATAAATTATTTTTTCAAATATCAAAGAATTGATAAGACAAGCCCTTATGAGAAGTTGTGATCTGTGATTTCAATGATTTTAATTTTGAGTTTATAAATATATCGATAATACGCGAACTGATTGTAATAATCATTGGCGTTTTATCAAACAAAATATAAGATCTAGCAGCGAATTATAAATTTTCTATTCAATATTTATTCAAATAAATGTTATAATTTCTTTTTGTGATAACGTAAAGCAATACTTTAAGAATTTTGTGTAAATTTAAAAAGTCATGGTGTTACGGAAAGACCGTATTAAGAAAATTTCGACTTCGAGTCCTCAGTAACATTGCTTCCATATATAGATTTTATTTTTGTATGCCTATCTTTTTATGTGATTCATATAATTAATTTTATAAAATGTCAAAACCAAATCATCTGTTAATATATAAAGTTATCTCGAGATCACTTTGTGATAGTGTCTCTAAATAAGTCAGATATTAAATAAACAAATTTGTTTGAAGAGCTGTCAGAATTCTAATTGTTCGATGTACCTACGTATACTTATATGCTATCTATATATATATATATATATATATAACAGTATGAATAAGTAAAATATTTTGTTTTATCCAAAGCGTTTCGAATAAAAAATTAATTAACTTTAGTTGAGCTAGACAGTTATTTACCATAGAAAACACAAACATATTTATGTATTACAATTAAATGTAATTAAAACAAAAATTTATTACCGAATCGAAGTAATTATTTTATTATTATACCATATTGTAGTATTGATAAAACAGTACGTTTTATAATTATTGTTTTGTCCTAATATTCTTAGACATTTTTTGAAACAAAGAAATCATTTTTTAGTTGAAAGGACGTTCGATTAACATAAAAAAAAGAATTATATAAATGATTTTATCACAGTATTTTTATATCGCATATGCTTCTCAATATATAAATCATAAGTAATAATACAAAATATCATGCACATATTATAGATAAACAAAGTGACGTTTACTTGTCTGATGCGGTGATGTTAAATACAGTGTTGTCATACTCAGTACTTTGTTAAAAACGAAATCCAAATACGTCAAGCACTTGCTTTGAAAATAATTTTCAAGTTCATGTCCATTCAAATGGACAATGGATGAAAAAGGGTTGACATACCAATAAGAAATACACTTTTCCGCTTGAATAAATGTATTGTAGGTACACGTAAAATAAATTATGTGGACCATGAAATGGACTACACGCAAGCTCAACATCTGGACAAAGGACGTAAATATTGTACCCTGTAAAAATATACAACCCTTTACATGAGTACCTATGGACATACGTAAACATGACTTTTATCGAGTTTTAAAAACATATTGAAACATGTTTCATATCGAGGTACGCTATATAGGCATTGAGTAAAACCGGTGAATGGAAATCTGGAATTGGAAAAATTCCGTAATGTATTTACTTGTTTACGGTACACGCGTTTTCTCATAAGTAAAAAAAATTGTTGGTTTTTTATATCACGAAAATTGTTAACAGTTTCACCCGTAAAACTATTGTGCGGGGTATAATCAGTCTAAATTCAGACGTAAAAAATTGCAATCGTAGTCTTACATATTTTTCAAGAAAAGTGCAGTTCTGGCTCCACGAAATGGGGAGAAATTACGCCCAAGAACTTTTAAAAGTCTAAACTTGAGATTAAAAGTGCTAAAACAGTACCAATATATTGAATATTGCATTTTCTACTTTTCTCTATAGTTGTGTTAGTATATTATTTTCAATCTTTTAATTTTATTTATTGAACATTACAATTTTACACACTCTGAATACATATCTATATATTATTTACTTATTTACACTTTTTTTTTTGATATATTGAACATTGCGTTTACTTAAAGTTTTACGTTGTATTTATATGTAATTGCATATATAACTGCAGCTGTTTTATTATTTGTGTATATTTTTGTACATTGAACATTACACTTTGTTCACTACTATACCGGAAAAGCACTGTCTGCTATAATACAATAAAATACTAGTGTAGCAGGCAGGGTACCCAAATATATATCTTATTTTGCTGCAATATTATCCGATTATAAAAATATAACACACTGTACTTAAATCAAAAAAAATAAATTATTATAATAGACCCAGGCCAGACCAGTTCGAATTATTCGAATTGTTCGAATCACAAATGTTGGATTTATATGTACATATATATATTATTATTTAATGAATTTCTTCTAGCAATATTTGAATAAGTTAAAGAACACACAATTACTGGACGTTTACCCATAAAGGCACTGTTATTAAATAAATATGCTGTTTCAAACAAAAATCACATTCTCATTGAGTTGACATATATTATGCTATTTCAAGGAAAAATGAATTATCAAATTTGGTCGATAGGTGACGATATTGTAGTAATACTCGAAGCGAGTCCATTTAGTAACATATATAGAATTTTCAAAAATTTGATAAATATGGAGATTGAGGGGTGAGGGGATATATATATATATAACGTTCACCATTTTACATTGTACATGTAAACTGATCACTTAAGCCAGCCGAAGACAGGTCGTGAGCCCTGTTATTACCCCCCATATTTCTATATATCATTCTTTTAAAAAATATAATAAAATAGCTTCGTCTCTATGAGATATCTGAAATTTATTTTTTTAGTTCGAAAACCCCATTGCGGGAAAAAATAGTTTAAAAAAATGGTATTATTTTCTTGACAAAAAGGTTTTTTAAAACTATTAATTGAAGTATAAGTACATGATAAGTTAGGTGCTCGATGAAGTTAAGGGTCTGATGAACATTCAGACAACAGCTTGCAAGAAGCCCGGAAAGCCTGGCGTTATTTACGCTCAACTCATTTGATTCACTCAAAAATAACGCCGTAAATTCCTGGCGTGCCTCGGAATACTATTCCAACCATTTGGCTGTCTTTCTTGCAAAATTGGATTACGCAATCTTGATTACAACTTTTTACCTACAGACAGAGGGAAAATTAAAGAAGTGTTAGCGATGCTAGCGATAAGTTGGCAAAGTAGTGAGTGAAGGAAATACCATCCAACAACAACGATAATATTTTAGATTTATTTAAAATATTAATTTAAATAATCTTTGCTCTCATCTGCTTCATATCAGCATTGACATGCAGTGGTCTTGATCAGATGAAATTCGGTCACTTCATGCCCTCACAGCTGACTCCAGGGTCTTTTCAAGTAGTTGTAATGCATCTGTACACCGTGTGGCACTCTTCTAGGTCTTCAAGACGCGATGGACATGTAAGTTATGTATCATGTCCTTGAGATTATGTATGTGTGTATAACATCACGCGAGCACCACCTATTGTGGATATATGTGTGTGAATAGGGGATTTAAAAGGCGACGCGCGCCGAGCGTGAACCTCTTAATCTGCCGCTTGCGTCTCCGTAAATAATAAATTGGTAATAAATATTATAACTGGCACCTGGCGTGTTTCATTACTGGACTACCAATAATCTTATGTTGGGTACACAACTTGGGAAAGTGCTGATATTCTAAATACTTAACATTATGGTATAAATATAGTAAAGGTAAAACTTCAATATCTCGAACACGTTATTAGACAACCAGAAAAGTATCATATAAGACTGCTGAAAAATCAAAGGTTTTACTAGTCTACTGTAGAGGTTTTTCAGGCCGCAGTAAAGAATGTGATGATAGCCAACATCCGTTGATCGGATAAGGTAGGAGAAGAAGAACAACAACTTTTTCTTGTCATGTCACTAAGATTATCGTCCATGAGATCTTAAGTGAATTTAAGTTTTGTTTGAGTTTTCCAGGTCTACCGTGGTCGTCGACTTGCACCGCCGGTAGAGGAAATAAAAAATGTACCGAAACTTAATCACGGTAGGTAAAGAAACTTTTTCATCAGAGACTAAGGAAAACTCTAGCTTTGACTGTGTTAGTGGCATAAAGAAAGTATTACTAACGTAATTATCTAATTCCGGCTAGCAAAAAGATTGAGATAAAATAAATAAATAAACTAATAAACTTAAAATAATTCAAAAACATCCTCGATTTATTTATCTTATTCAATTAACTTTGGTTGGCTATCCTTGTACAAAAGCGCCAGTGGGCTCTATCCTGGATCGGCTCCTTCATTCCCATTTCAATGTTTGAGCACCAGGTATTTTACTTGTAATGCATTTTCGATGAAATGAAAATCTGGTCTCATAGACCTGTTCCAGACCGATGTTGTTTTTGAATAATTAAAAATAAAAAAATTAAAAAATAGATTTGCATTTATCAATTATTCGGTTTATTGCAATTACGTATGAAATATGATGTTAATTAAGTGGCCGCCTATAGCAGCGGCATAAATAGTGCTCTTTTGACCGTATTTTTTATAACATTCTCGCACACTTGGCGTGCTATTTTTGAAATTTCATTTCGAATATTGTCCTGTAGCATCGTAATTGTTGTTGGCTTATTGGCGTAGACCTTTCCTTTCGAGTACTCTCACAGAAAACGAGGAGCACAGTCGATGTCAATACTTTTTGACATTATACGGCCGGGAAAAATTTCTCAAAAAATATTAAGCGTTATTAAGGAAAACACATTCTTATTGTGAAGTTGTAATTATTCAGAACATAGGTCTGTGATATTTTAAATAATAATAATATCCCGGTGACGCTAAAACAATATTTTTCGACAAAATTGATTTTATATGTATATATTTATAATTAATACATTAATTTAGTATTTAAAATATTAAGCGTTGCTCGAGCTATGTGTGAGGTGGCACAGTCCAGTTGAAATCGCACGTGTTGTAGACCCAATCGATCTAATTCGGCTACCAAGAAGTTTTACAACATGTGACTACAGCGATCACCATGAATTGCCATTATTATTTAGATAAAATGTTTTAATGACTTCAACAAGGCGTTAGATGCTTATAATAAATTATAATCAACTACTACGACTACCAAATGTGAACTGAGAAATGTCGAAATATGAAACATAATATTCATCTCAGCCTGGTTTCTCCCATCTTCTATGATTCGGATGCATTTTGAGCTTGTTGATGATACTTTTTTAGACGTCTTGTATACTTGACCTTTAGTTAGCATGCTTATGGTATGGCATGCTACGATACTCGCCTGATGATTTAGGGTCGGGTCCATGGTCTCGTTCCAGGAGGCCATGGAGTTAGTCCTATTTTCAAAACACTAGTGTTTTGCCTAGTTTAAAAATGGTAATAATATTGATGTGATACAAATTCCGTATACGCAACAATATTTTTTAATTTAAAAAAGTTTTAATTATGTTCAAAATGTTGAAAAAAAAATGTTTTAAGGCACATGATTTTTATTCACATTCATATCAAAATTGTTGCACACCTGTTGGGATACAAATTTATTTTATTAGTACATATTAAGCAGCTGATCGAGTATAATAGGGAAATATAGCTATAATAGAATCGAATCAATTTCGCAATTGACTCAATATTTGATTCGCTTTTCTGGCAAATGATTTAAATTATATTTTTGGGACCCGCTTTCTGTCAAATGTTATTTGTGCTTTTAATGCGACGTTTTCTCATTTACGTCATATCTGTGGCGAGCCTGGATTATACAAAGGTACCTTAGATATTCCTACAGGGCTAAAAGGGTTCGGGGCAGTCACAAGGGGATAATTTAACAAATACATTTTCAAAACTTTTGACCCTTTTTGAACAATTTAGGTCGTCAAAAATTTGCGAATAATTTATTATTTTTATTACAACAAACTCGATAAAACGAGTAGGTATCTAAAATTAAAAATAAACACATATTTGGTTATTACTGTTGATTAAAAATTTATTTAATCATTGAGAAGTGCGTTACCGCAATATTACCTAACTTAATCAATTATCGTAAACAAATACAAATCAGACACACTCTTTAAATGATTTTAGTAATAAAGCAATTTATTAAGGAAAACACATTCCTATTGTGAAATTGTAATTATTCAGAATATAGGTCTGTGATATTTTAAATACTAAATTAATGTATTAATTATAAATATATTTTTGGGAAAAATATTGTTTATACATATAAAACAATATTTTTCGACAAAATTGATTTTATATGTATATATTTATAATTAATACATTAATTTAGTATTTAAAGTAATTTACCATTCTGGTCACGTAAACGTGGCCACCTGGCGACAAATATATATATATTCCTTGACTCGCCGCCCTGGCGCTTGCTTTAAATAACGCGGTTTGCATCTTGACTAATAATACCGAATAGATTAACTCACGTTTTTAGCATAATAATTTTGTATACATATTACATACATAAGTAGCAGTATAGTGTGTGTATAATACGTTGCGTTCTTTCCAATGATGTAATATAAAAGTTTTAATGTTATTTTTTCCAATAACTACAATCACTAATACACACATATATTGCAAATACCTGGTTGAGTATAAATTATATTAATCCACGCATTTCGTGCGTATAGTTTCAAATAACCACATATATAATAATTTACAATTGACAAGTGTAGAAAACAAAGGTCGTAAGACCCATTTTGATTTTAATAAAATGCTTTTTTTTAAATTATTTTTTCTGTTAATTCAGTTTAACTGGATGGATTCACAAACTCATATATGTTTTGTATGACGTTATACTACTTTTTACTTATATATATTTATCTATCTAATATTGCACCTTCGGAGAAGAAATAATATGCTTAAAAAGGTTGTGATGAACAATAACACAAAGAGATCCTGAGGAAGAGGTTGTTTTTCTACCGCATGGACTAACCAAGTGAAGACCGCGACAATCTCTTTATTTGTAACAACAGTACTTGTATTTTGAAATAACTACTGTAGGTACTAAGATTAATGATATCAGATAGATCAATAAGATCCATAATCTTGAGGAAGAGATTAGGAAGAAGAAGAAGAAGAAGTAGAAACTTTGCTCAATAGGGGTATTATTATTCGATGGACCTAGATTTAAATTATTGCCTAGAATACTAATTCTCCTAAAACGGCCCTGGTCTGAGCAGTTAGATCCCCAAGGTAATAGCTGACTTGCTTTAGAGATCCAACTCTAAATTAAATTAAATCTTAGAGCAGAGATTCTTAACATTTTTGGCATCACGGAACACTATTTAAATTATGTAGACTACGCATATATAATTGCTTTAAAACCCTTAAATTAACATATCGTACGTATTTATACAAAATAGTCAATGTAAAAAATACTGGCAAGCTTTACATAATCGACTTGATTTCGTACCATGTTTCTACTCGAAGTACTCGAAGTAGGTTAAAAATACATTATCATATTAACGCACCTATAGATAGACTTCACGGGCTCGGTAACGAATTTAATCACAATCATGTATTCCCATGATCAATTCTTAAATACAAGTGTAATATTTGTGATACTGTATTGAGACAAGTGGTATTTATTGTTGAAGAAATTCCGTTAATTTAGAAGTCTTTTCATGTTTAGCCAAAAAATATATATCCCTTGCCATCACCGTCTGCAGATTTGTCTTGACATTATTGACCCATCTACGTTTTGACACGTTACGGACATGTTATTTTCTTTCGCTACACGTCCCTCCCACTACAGCCTCATTGCTTTCATACTTGAAGTTTCGGGTTTTTTAATCTCCATTCTCCTGTTGGGGCGGAGCTATCGCAGACCACCAAATAAATAGACATGAACTAACGCAAGTCTTAGTCCGAAAATGTTTATTTTGGTACTACCTACTTGATCACTTTAGTGCCACTCGTACAATAAAAGAGCATCGCGACTTTTTTTAAATGTGACCCGATCGAAACAAAAATTTAAACGCACACAATATAATATGCATTAATGTAAAAATGCGTCTTGTTTGTACGAATATTTAATTTTCGATGAATAAATATTTTAACTATTACATAAATTTGTCTATACATCTACATCTATCGGATTTATGTTTCGTAGGATATATGTGTGTAGAATATTCCTTGCCCCGAAAATAATGTTCCGAACCCTTCTCCTATACATACACTTCATAGCATGTATATTTATTTACTAGTCTGTGTTTTCGATGTATTTTCTTGCAAGACCAAACTTCACATTCTTAGAATGATCGGTAAAATCAATAAAATAAAAAAAATACAAAAGGATAGAATCTACTCGGTACACACTTGACGAACGTAATAAATGTTGCGGCACATAGGTTGAGAACTACTGTTTTATAGCATTCTGAAAAGAGGATCGTTATTTCCGATCAACACAAAAGACTCAATCAAATAGACGGAACTCCGCTCATTTCCACCATATAAATAAAATAATTTTATTTAGGTAAATTATTTAATTGTATTTTCTTGCGGGACGAGCTTTTCTTGAAATAAAAGTTGAATACAGCCATTTAATACAACAACGACAGGGCTCGGCACAACTCGGGTTAAAACAAATTATCGCCCCATAGACGTCACTTTCACCACACCATCGCCGTTTATTTTATTAAAAAAGTTCCCACTCGGCCATTGGGGCCGCTTTCCATATTCCAATAATATTTCATTTACTTTTGTCGCTCTCGGAAAAACATATTGCAATTTTTTGTCGCGTGTATCTGATTTCAAAAGGCGACTCGTAGAATTTTAGAAAGAATTTCAATATGATGGCGCGATGAGCTGTGATATTTCACAATTTGCGAACATGTTTTCGTTTCAGTGGAATTTCTACCCGCTAAACCTGACGTGTTAATCAATATGTTCGCTATTAATCAAGGAATACCGTAAAAAAAAATTAACATGGAAAATGTTTATTCAGCGGATATCCCTGTATTATAACATTTTTCATGAAAACTGAGTTAATTTTTTTTTCATTTCAAAAGGAATTTACAGGCACTGAGTTTCGACCCTGTTACTTCTCATATGCCAAACGAGTGCTTTACCATATTGTTTTTCCTTTTTAGACTGTCAAATTATCATTTGAGTATGTAGTACTGATTTCTTCTGATGATGATGCACTGGAATTTATATTACAGCACATGATATAAATTATATATTATACGATGTAATTTATTATTAATACATACTAAACATCAAATTTTATATTGTTTTATATACAGGTTATAAAAATTGGCCTAAATATAATACATATCACAGCACTTCTGTAATAGTAACATTTATTTATTATTAAGTTCTAGTATTTTTGATGAAGATTTACGTAAGTTATTTGAATTTCTATAGTATTTTGCTTTGTGTTTTGGTAGAAAATTTCATTCGTACTGAAATTTGATTGTGTATTTCATACATAACAAATTCATATAAAATAAATTTGCATAGCACAGCAATCACATCAGACAGCTCACAACATATATTGGTTTTATGTTGCTATTCGACATGGAGGTACGGGATTGGAGTGAGATAGGTAGATGTTTGTCTTTGAACATACATATATGGATAACATTGTTTATATTGTCGACGTGGAATCTATTATAATATTGGCCTCGGTATCTATTGCATGTGTATTAGTATCATCCATTATCCTTAGAAATCCGCTAGATGGTAGTACATATAAGCAAAAAATAATAATGAATATTGATGTTCATTTACAATCTTTTCTCATTGTGCAATATGTGTCACTGATGTCTAATATTTGTTAAAGACTGTTGTGAATAATTCTTGGAATTATATCAATTTAAGGTAGCTCTAAGTATATTATATAGCATGTATTTTTTGTTTTTTCTTACAGAAAATAAAGACAAAGTACACCACATGATGCATTGCTTAATACGATATGTAATAAGATATTTTTGCATTGAAATATAGATTCTACGAATCTTGATTTTTTGCTTAACTAGGACCTAGCAGCAAGCAATCGACGGTAGCGGATTGCTTTTTTACTAATTTAATGTAATGTTTTTATCTATTGATGAAATGCTAATAACGGTAATTGCGTCGAGAGTTAAAAAGATAAATCTAGAAGACTGACTGAAATGGGAGACTGTCCAAAATAAAGCCCCGATCCATCCAGGAAGAGGGTCGAGATGATCATTGAATCTAAGAACATAAGTAGTTATAATGGGTGCCCCAAAATTTATTACCCCATTTGTTTCTATTATAACTTTTTTTCATTACTTTTCAGATTGTTGAAGACCAACTCAAAAAATGTTAAAATAAATCGTTGTGCTTCTCAACAGCCCGCCGCAAGGCTGTAAGGATTTATTATACAAACAATTTTATTTTGGACACAAAAAATATGGAAATTTAAAGTGGCCGGCGCGTTCAACGGATTTGGCGGCTCCGGACTATTTTTTTAAAAGGATCTAAAGTCAAAACAATACATTCGATACGTCACAAACTCCGCAAGATCTCAAGAAAAATATTCAAGAACAAATGGCCGCTCTACCTCAAGAGGAAAAATGGCGTAAAAAGAGCTCAATTCTGTCAGCAATCAATGTCGAACACTAATTTGGCATTATTTTCAAAATGTTATTATTAAAAACATCTAACCTATTAAAATCAAAAGGGGTATTTGGTGAAGATTGTTTGTATATATGTAAATATGTAACAAAGATATAACTGGTTTAGTCACACACAATAAACTACTAACTCAGCGAGCCTGCGAGCTGTCTGCATTCTGTCATTTTTGCAGACATCATATATAACAAATATACTACTTACTTACTTACCATCACGCCGATTCCCCGTGGGAGTAGGCAGAGAGGATAAAGCGCCACACTCTTCTGTCCTGACACACAATTCTTGCCTCATCCACATTCATACATCTTGTCATACAAGCTCGCCGATTGTTGAGGCTTCTAACAGAACCATCCTCCATTATCTGGTTTATCTGGTCGTGCCAAGTCTTTCGCGGACGTCCTCTATTTTTGGTTTCATCAACACTTGCGCCATATATCTTTCTTACCATTCTCTCGTCATTCATCCTTTCCATATGACCAAACCACCTAAGTGATCCTTTCTTAATCTTACTCACTATACTAACATCAGCTTTACATTCTTTCCTTATTTCTTCATTCTTTACTCTGTCATAAATAGATTTGCCACAAATACGTCTAAGTGATCTCATTTCCACTGCATTCAGTCTACTTTCGTTCCTTTTCTGCCAGCTCTAGGCCTCACTTCCATACATCAGTGTCGGTACCAGGATTCCATTGTGCACCGCTAGTCTTGCCTCGGTTGACAAATTCCCGTTAGATATAATTCCATTCAAAGCGCCGTTTACTTTATTTCCTGCAGTCACCCTCCTTTCGATATCATTCTCAGCCTTTCCGTTTCTATCAAACATACTTCCCAAATATACAAACTCATCTACTTGTTCCAAACATTCATTACCTACAAGTATTTTGCATGGTGTCTTGCTTTCCTCCTTCTCGAATACCATCACTTTCGACTTGTTAACATTCATCATGAGGTCGCTTTCCTTGCATACATCGTACATTCTACTCACCAGATTCTATAGTTCTTGTTCATTATTCACCATTCATCATCGTACATCTGCATCATCGGCGTACGATAAACAGCATACAATCAAATCGGCCATTTTTGCTCCTATATTCATACATTTTAGTTCTTTCACACATTTATCCATATACAAGTTGAACAGCCATGGAGACATTACACAACGCTGCTTGACACCCTTTGTAATGTCAAACCATGGTGTGAGTGCTCCATTGATTCTTACACACGCAGAACTTCCTTCGTATAGGGATGCGATTGCGCGTATAAGTTTACTATTCACCCCGCAATCGGAGAGTACTTTCCATAACTTTTCTCTTATAACTCTATCATATGCTTTCTGTAGATCTACGAAGGCACAAAAAAGTTTATACTATATTGTCCAGAATAAGATTATTTCTAACTGAAACTAGTTGACTTTAGAATATGTGCATAATAAATTGGTTTAAAACTAAAATATTATTATTATCTCAAGCCACAATGTGTTTGCTTAAGTATTTTTTTATTATTTAAATCTTTGTTTTGTATAATATTTATCTTTCATTATTTATTTACATACTATACTTTTATTTACCTACTAGATAGTACATTATAGTGCTAGAATAAAGGGAAGATGAATAGTTTTGGTTATGGTGTCATCATTGTCACAGCCACCACAACTGCCTAGCCATGAACATGATGAAGGAGAAGAAGTCCATGCATTAGACAATATTAATATTTTTAAAAACAACCACGATAAGCTGCGTTTTGTCTTATTAAAATGAATATCTTCTGTTTTTAAGCTATTGTTCTACTCGAGTCATACAATTGTCTAATTGATAACTTCTTTCGGTTGATCCGTTTGTACAAAGTCCTTATTTATGCTGTTTTTTTAACAGAATAACATTTGAAAGGTTTTCAGCTTGGCTTACGGCTGCGTGCAAATAATTAAAATATCTACTTCCTTTTTTACTAATTCGCAAAATTTATTATCTTATTGTTGTTAACGTGTTTTTTTCATTGTCGTTCTTTGCATTCGAGGTGCATGATGAATTTGTTTTTGATTTGGAAAAAACAAAAAGCAATATGCAGAACTATTGCCGTGTTCAATCATAAAAAATATTCTAAAAAACATCCATACGTTTTGTATAATGATTTTTATATTGGTAAGAAGGTATTATTTTATGTTAAAACTAAAAAATTAAAAACATTATGATTAGTACTCAAAAATTGCAAATAAATAAATGATAGAGTCGTATCAACGAAAGTTTATAATTCTATGTACAACAGACAGTATATACGATTATATAATATCATTAATAACAGCATAAATGCACGCCACTGAGCATTATAGTAATGTAACAGTGTTCCAGTACTCACATACGCATGTGAAACGTAGATTCTCAATATAAGAGTGATCTAAAAACATGGAGACATGGAAAGATCTATGTCGGATATCACATGAATAGAAAAGAAACGTGCTGATGTATATAAAGGAGTTGATATAATTGAACACGCCAAGAAAATGAAATGGCAGTGAGAATGATATATACTTGGAGGACGAATAATCGTTGAAATAAAACAGTCTTGCATTAATGAAATTCAGCAGTGGATCCTTCAGCCTTTATCCAGTAATGGATAAAAATCGGCTGATAATTATGGTATGAATGTAAAAACCAACAATTTATTTTTAATGTAAGCTAAAGTACGAGCCAGATTCAGTTCCTTTTAAAAAATCTAATTAGGCTTGAATATACATAGAATACTATTAAAATATTATATGTATAAAATATCTGCGAAAGTCTTACGGTTTTCTTGTCAGATTTTTTAATTTCTTAGCGGAAAGTTCTTTCATGGTTTCAACAATACACCCCAAAGGCTTAAACAAACTCCTTGAGGGGTTTTAAAAGCCTACATATTACATCATTCACTTGACAAAATACTTGATATGAAAATAAACACGTTTTGGATGTATAATAAGAGCATTAATTAATGTTTAATATATTCATTAACACAAAGATTTTCAAAATAATATGAGCTTACACGCTCATTTAAAATGTAAATTTATTTTTTAATTAGTTAGTATCTTCCCGCAAGTGTTGTACATAAAATTGTTTCGAGAATGATTAACAACAAATCTAATTCTGTAACATTAACAATATTCGCAATGGCGATGTTACACAAAAAACTTTATTTTTACTTGAAATTTAAAACACTCGATTCGTGTTAGGTACACAGGCTCAACAGGCTAATAATGTGAAAAAATACATATCATAGTGGTTTTAAAAACAAAGTTAATGAAAATTTTAATGAACCACAACGTGTTTTCGTTAGATATTAAAAACAAAAATACAATAAATATAAAAACAACTACCTAATATACATAAATAAACGGTAATATCTCATCATTATTATCGACTGTTTTCTATCCACTACTGAATGAAGGTCTCCCCAAGTGGTTACCATTTCTGTCCATTTTATGTCTGATTTGTCTTAAAATCATAATGTTAAATATATTCGGCAATGTTGGTGCTTAAATGTTAACTACGCCAACATATGTGCGACGAAGAGTTATATACCAGTATTTATACTACAAAATATTTATACGAGTGGAAACTCACACGCATTTGAACTTACTAAAAATTTTTAACGCTCTCTTAGTGTTCCACATAATGGGGCGTGGTTAACTTGATCGTTTATAATATTTATGTTACAAAAATATTCGGTGTACAAATTTCAGTTCACAGTAGGTATAAATGATACAAAATAAACTATAAATTTCTGTAATGTCTTTGTCACAAATCAAAAATCAGATAGTAAATTCATACATTTATAGAAAACAAGTGTCAAATTGGTTTATACAACCTTTTCCTTGCGAAGTTACATTTAAAAAAAATTATTTTTATTTTTTATTTATTATCTTAGTTTTATTAACCACAATTGAGTTTTTTAAACTCAACTGTGGTTAATAAAACTAAGATAATAAATAAAAAATATGAATCTTAACCACCAAGTTAATATTGCTAATTTTAAAAGTAAAAAAAATTATTAATTGTTCATTTATGTCGTCAAAAATTTGAAAATGCAACTGTAATAAATCCGATATGAATATTTTGTAAGTAAATAATCATTATGTATACCTTATTTTTTTAGAATTATCTTGCTCATAACGATTGTTTTTTATAGATATAACGTCAAACAATTTTTCTCAACGTTTCAATACTTTAGTTATCAAAAAGGTGTTTGTGGTGTTTAATTTATATAGAAGACATGTTCAGAAAAAGCGACACTTGAACGATGACCTGGGATTAGGGTTTTAAACACCTGGGATTAGGGTTTTAAATTTAGTAAAGATTATAATAATATGTTGTCATAAAATATAGAAACGAATTCTAATTCTCAAATTTTAATAATTATTCAAATTTAAGTACAAAGAAGACAGGGTTACAGACACGCAAAGGCTATTTATTATAATAGTTCAAAATTCTCCGTGTCTAGATTTATTAACCATGTTGAAATAAACTTCTTATTAATTTCAGTGCCTCTTATCAAGCCACCGCATATAAAGGGTGTGAGAAAGACAGAATTTAATTTTAAGATTTTGGTTTTCATTATTCGTCTTGTTTCTGGTGCCATGACAGTGATTTATAACAATAAAATTAGTTATATCTTGCAGGAAATATATTTTTTAAATGGAGATGTGTATATGGAATGTGTGTCACATCAATATTCTTACAATTTTCAAATTAAGCTGAACGCTTGTGCTATGAAAATATGGTTACCTTGCCTGTCTCCCGGAAAAACGCGGTTCAAACCTCCGACGATTAACTAAATTACTAGACCAGCTTCTTGATCACTAAACTAACAAGCTATTCAAATATCTTACGCCTTACTGGATTACATCAAGCAAGGATATGAGTAAATACTTCAGGATTTTTAAGATTTAGTTTTGATAAATCTCAGAACCATATACATCTATCAAAATTTTGATCTGAAAATAAACGCGGAGATCAATTTGAGATAGTAAAAAAGAGACAAAAAATCAAACACTTATAGACGTCCGCACAAATATTACCTAGAAGCATTAATACCTACAACTACTAGAGTTAGACAAGTGGAACTCATTAATTAAATTCAGCCAACTGACAAAATAAACATCGACGGTCAATATATTGACATTTGACGTACAGCAGGAGTAAAGTGAGGCGTAGAGTAAGGTGCAAAACAGCGAATCTCTGAGAATTAACGTATACACAGTGAACTACGAATGTCGAGGTGTCTCCAAGGAATCACATGAGAGCATAATCTCTATCACAGAGGTTGTCTCGAATCGAAAATCTCACAAAAATCTCATTCGTGGATACGAGCCAGAACGATAAAATGCTTACTTAGTGATTGAGAGGTTCATGGTTCGATATTTTAATTTTTTTAGGTAATTTTAAATAAAATTAGAGTCATATTGATTCAAAAATACAAAAGATCCCAGGTCTTATTAATCTCTTAAATTACGAATGTAAATATTGAAATTTAAAACAATGACAACGAATCAGTAACGAACGGTTGTGAGAAGGCCGCGTTAAAAATATATTTCCCATAAAATTTGATAAACGCGTATTTGTTAAATTTAAACTTTAATTTAAATCCGTATGGTGGTGGTTATGATTTTGCATGTACATACACAGGGAGCAGGTCCTACGACCCTTAATCCGCACACACTAGCACACCCAAGGATCAAAGAGGCAGTAATTTGAAAGGGGGTTGGGAACGTTTCCGAAAGGTTATTTTGTTATGTCACGTAATTCTGTTTTCCCGGAGACTAAAAGCAAATTGACCGGAGCTTGAGCCGATAAAATCCGTTTCACTAAAATGTAGCTTACTGATAGACGTCTTTATGTATTTCCAGATTTACAATAGAACAATATATTTATATCCTTACAGTCAGTGGCGTACAATAGGCATAAACTTAGATTAAGCTGTTACTAGGCGTACAATATATATATAATTATAAATATGAGAAAAAATATTGTAATTTTGTGAATAATTTTATCAATTTAAATTTATAAAACCATTGTGAATTCATTATTTCCAAAAAGGCAAGATATTTCATTCTCTGCTTTAGATTTTGAAATATCTACGATATCTTCTTCGAACAACGGATATTTAATAACTTTCTCCAAAATAGTAGTTAAGAACTTATATCTAATATCTACCTTTATAAATTAACATAACCGAAACTCATGTAACAGAAATAAATATAATTAACGAACAAGAAAATTATCTCACAGCATCGATATAACGTTGCACACGGAAGGATTGTCAGAATCAAAAAACCTAGCAGTCACCTTCCTTTTGATATCTTTCTGTTTATCCGTTCTAGATAATGGGTACATTTTTACGCCTGGCCGTCCATGGTAAACGCAGCATCCGCCTTCTGTATCACATCTCAAAAGCATCCAACACATTAATTTTCTTCTTTCTTAATATCCATGTTTCCATTCTACGCAGTGCTATGAAAAATTCCAAAAATTGCACCATACTGATTTTGAATAATTTGGTTGGAAATTTGTCTTCAATTTTAATACATTTTCAAGGCCTAGGTGACCTAATTCTCTTATTATCCTGCATATGTAATGTTTTTAAAATCCTTCATCGAGGCTCTTCTGTCGCATGTGTCTATAGGGTTGTTTGTACACACAATGCTAACAGTGTTATATCATGGTCTATTATGGTCAAGACTTTATGTAAGTTATTTCGTTTTTCCACGTGATAGTCGTACACTCTCTTTAGGCACATCCTTGAAACTATATAGAGTAAGTGGACGATATCGGGATGAGACTTGAATACGCGGCAAAGATTATTTTAGAATATATTTTTCACATCCCCAATGATATTTTTTTTCATTTTATTTATTTCACACGTTTATTTCAAATAGATATTTACTATAATACAAATTAAATGTATCAACTAGAAAAATATACATCTTCTCCGGATAGGAACAGGTCCAGGTTTGAATCCCGGTAGCAACTATATATTCTTTCGAGAGATTTTTTCTGTATGTCATTCTAGTTCATTAATTTAATTTGTATTAAAATACCACTGAACTATGTTTTGAAAATACAATTTCATAGCAAAAATGTATTCTCCATAATTGATATTTACCATTACCTAGATTAAGACTGGCGTTTTACCATTACCTAGATTAAGACACGATCGTATTCATGAAATATTTAATATTAATTGATATTGAATTTCATACATTAAATTTTCTTATTATTAAATTATAGGTGCCTACTTAAGAAATAAAATCGGAGAAATATTGCATAATATTGTTGAAGTTTATTAAAAAAAAAAGAAAATTATTCCGAAAAGATTTATTAAAAAATAACGATACTTTAATTGGTATCATTGAAAATATGTTAAATAAAACACATATAAATAATAAAGTGAAGTTTAGAAGGGCGATAAAAGCTAGGTGAGTACTTAGCATTCTATAAAGGCATCGACAAAGGAAATATTCAAAGGAAACACTTATTTAAAATAAGTATGTTGGAAAGGAACGTAAAATATCCGGCAAGACGGCTATATTTTCTTAATATTGTACGCAGAGGCGTGTACTATATACAAACCAAAAATATGTGTGATTACTATAAAATTTTGGGAAAAAAATATAAATCAAACAATCCTTATTTTTTGAAAACGTTCGATAATATTCTAGTGATATTTGAAATAAATGTTTAAATAAAATAAAGGTGAAAGTTAAAATATCATTTTTCTAACGTACTATTTCTAATGCTGTCTTTGTAATAAATTTTATTGGGGGCTGTGAAAAAAATCTTCTATGTAAATACATAATCTTATACAATCCTCACATTTCGACTACTCGCGACTCATCGTGTTGATCAATAGAGATTACTGAACCCTTCATAATCCCTTTTCATAAAAAAATAATCTTTGCGTATTCAAGTTTCATATTGATATCGTCCACTTACACAATATACCTTCAAGGATGTGCCTAAAGAGAGTTTACGACTATTACGTGGAAAAACGAAATAACTTATATAAAGTCCTGCCATAGACCGTGATATAACACTATTGGCATTGTGTGTACAAACAACCCTACAGAGACATGCGGCAGAAGAGCCACGGTGAAGGTTTTTTTTAAATATGTTATACGCAGGATAATAAGAGAATTAGGTCACCTAAGACTTGAAATGTATTGAAATTGAAGACAAATTTCCAAATAAATTATCCAAAATCAGTATGGTGCAATATATGAAATATTCCATATTCCATACAGAATGGAAACATGGACATTAAGAAAGTAGGAAATGAATGTGTTGGATGCTTTTTAAATGTGATGTGGGAGATGTGATGCTGTGTTTACCATGGACGGTGAGGCGTTTAAATGTCCCCAATATCTAGAACGGAAAGACTGAGAAAGATATCGAAAGGAGGGTGACTGCAGGGAATAAAGTGAACGACGCTTTGAATAGAATTATAGCTAATGGAAACTGTTCACCTTAGGCAAGAATAACGGTTCACAATGGAGTCCTGGTACCAACACTGATGTATGTAAATGAGACCTGGAGCTGGTAAAAGAGGAACAAAAGTAGACTAAATGTGGAAATGAGATCACTTTGGTGGCTTGGTCATATGGAACGAATGAATGAGGAGAGAATGGTAAAAAAGATATAAGACACAAGTGTTGATGGCATCAGAAATAAAGAACGCCTACGGAAGACATGGCACGACCAAGTAAACCAGATACTGGAAGATAGTCATGTTAGAAGTCTCAATAACCGGCGAGCTTGTATGAGAAGATGTATGAATGTAGTTGAAGCGAAAATGTCAGGACAGAAGCGCATGGCGCTCTAGCTTCTCTACCCACCCACGTGGAGAAACGGCGTGATGACAAGTAAGTAAAAATTACTGAAAGATTTTCGACAACGTGCTGGAGAATAATTCTTACATCTTTGGATATGCTGCCAGAAATAGAACAGTCGAGGGAAAGCAAGAAGAGCAGGAGGATGTTCTTCTATAAGTTGACCAAACGCTGCAAGTAACATGGCAACACTACTATACGTACATTGGAAAAAAAATTAACAGATTACTCGAAAACATCAGGTAGATATTCCTCTTCTCTGCATAAGTACGTGCTTTTTAGAGAAGGCTGTAGAACTAAAAAAAATATATTATTGTATTGTATCATTGTAATTATAACAAATTAATAAATAAAAAATATAAAAAATTAACAGTAACCTCAAAGCTAAATTTGGAAACATTAAAAATAAATAAATCAGTGTTTCCATAATTTCTTAATAATTTATAAATCTCCATCACTGTTTTTAATTTCACTTTGAATTAAATCACCTTTAACTCCCCCTCGTGACCATATTTCGTAATTCAAAGGATTTTGATTCATTCACTATTTAAAAAGTAAGATCATTTTCCCTATTAATTAAACACTACAAATAGTAATACAAAAATAGAAAGATGTACATATAAAATCAATTTAATCGAAAAATATTGTTGTTGCTACCGGTATTTTATATGAATACTTTCTAATGAATACATTTAATATGTATTAAAAACATCACAGTCCTATGTTCTGAATAATGATATCTTCACAATAAGAATGTGTTTCCCTTAACTACAAATATTTTTTATTAACCAATGTCTTAAAAAACGGTAAAAAATATAATTTTACAATAAAAATATTACTGTTCCAATTTTTTTTACTATAAACTGTTTTTAAAAACGTGTAGGTACTTTCAGAACAAAACAAAACAAATTGACACATTACTTACTTTGGTGAAGTGCATCAACTTTTTATTTATTAATCTGTTATAATTACAATGATACAATACAATAATATATTTTTTTTTAGTTCTACAACCTTCTCCAAAAAGCATGTACTTATACAGAGGAGAGGAATATCTACATGATGTTAATCTGTTAATTTTTTTTCCAATATGCGTATAGTGGTGTTGTACAAATGGTGTGTTAATTTTTTAGCATGAAAATACAAATGTAAACTTGGTATAATTTTCTGTAATAAAAGGATATTTTTCTTTTTCTTTTAATATTTGAATAATAGAATTTTTTTAAGTAGATCACAAATTGTTGGTACCTTGAATTCTTCGAAAAGTAATTTTGTCGGATATACTTTTGGTTTTTTTAGTATTACTTTTATGATAAGTTTTTGTACAGATTGTTCAAAAAGAAAGATATTAAAACCTATATATTAATAAGAAGAGATTGTAAAAAAATAAAATTACGTGTCATATTTTTAGTTAATGGAGTTCAATAAGTTATAACGTATTTCTATTTTAAATAGACCTTTATTCAACTGTGATATGTATTGACATTGTGTAAATATGAAAATATGAAAAGGATTCGACACAAACGCACAGGTCGCTGACTTAACTACAACACGTATTTTTTTCGTACGAAGCAACCGGGAAATATGAGCAACATTTGTGTGTCATATTGTCCCATTTTTAATACATCACTGTAAGCTCTCTGTCGTTAGTATGGCTTTCTTCATGTTTTCGCATGCGAATACGAGGGAGAAAAATATACCTGTATTTATGTCAAGACGGTATTTATGTATTTCATTGTAGAAATATGCACTGAATAAACGTAATTTATTTAGAAGAGAATGTAAAAATGTGTATAAATATACAAGACATATATACAAGACAAATAATGTAGGCCTATGTTGACAGTTTATTAATTCATGATTATAATATAAGATTAAAAAAAGAATAAACACTATCTTCTTAAAATTATTTTTCTACGCAAATTTGAATGACATTGTAGAGAAGTCTCAATTTACTTTGAAATATTGAATTCAAATTAATAATCTTTTAAATCTGAACATAAAATGGAAATATCAAAAATCAATTTTTTTATATATTGAAGAGTAAAAATTGAGCAATATTTTTAAAAACATAGATGCCTGAAATTCTTTTCATGGTTGGTACAAAGTTTATAATAATATGCCTCTGATATTTGGACAATATTATATCTTTGTCGAGTTACATGGTAAAAAAATAGACCGTAAAGAGTGACAAAGCCTTGGAAAGCTGGATCCTGCAGTGAATCTGGACTACTTTTGTTTAAAATAAGTCACTTGAAAAATATGTCAGTGAACACATTATAATGAGTGACAAGGCACATTTTTACCTCACTGGTCTATATGCTAATGAAAAATTCTGAATTTTAGAGAAGAGAAAACTCACAAATCTTTCATGAAACATCCACGAAAAGATAGTGTGGTGCGTTACTTATTTCTAAAATATTATTGGATCTTATTACTATACCACGTAGGTTGTAGTTAATATTATCAATAGATTGAAGACAAACGAAAGATTTATTTAAATTACATAAGCTGAGCTTACTTCTTCCTTCGGGATCCGCTGGAGAGGGTTACGGAAGCGGCACAAATTGGCGCATTCAGTTAATTTCGGGACGCCGAGACTTGTGAATCGTAAGTGCGATAGGATTGATTCAATATATATAACGATAGCGCACTCACCGCGGCAGATAGACCTATGGCCTGTAGACAGAATATTGAAGAACGTGCGGCCGAGACAAAACGCTCCGCTGGTAGTACGGTAACTAGTGTTGCCGCGACTGTACCGTCCATGAGTAGTTTGCAGTTAGATGCGGACACGTTGAGTATTATAGATGTCTACACGATGCTCTCTGAGATGTTTGGTGCCGGTAACATTATACCGATGAAGTGCGTTCAATCATCACGTGATGGCGTATTCACATTAACCCTATACCCAGTTAATACTTCCCATATACACTGTTATTTGCCGCTTTTATAATTCTGTAAAGTAATTAAGTCTAGACAATGTGTTGTGGCAGTAGGACGACGTAATATCACGGGCATGCTGCCAGTGAAACCATATAGATGTTGAAAGACCTTTTTCCTGGTCGATTCATTTCTCGTTTTAGTGATTGGTTTGCATGATCACCTGGATTAATAGCTTCAGACTCTTTTTTATAAAGTTATTTAAAAATATATGTAGGTGCGTTTTCGGTCGAAATATTTAAAAAAATAAATCAATAAAACAAAAACAGCCTTTAAAAAAGCGAACTTAAACGCGTATATTTTTTTTTAAATTGACAAAAGTAAAAAATAAAAACAGTTGTAAAAAAATTTGCGTTTTTTATAAAATTGTAAACAAGCTAAAATAAGATAATTTTTTTTTTCCACCTGCGATTTTGTAACAGCCGCTTTTTATATTTCATTGAAATAAATATTTCGTGTGAATACAGCATTGAAATTTTTCAAAAACATTTCAACAAATTCCACAGAGTAAACTAAAATAAAAACTTCCGATTGTTTCAAAATTGTAAACAAGTCAAATCGGAAAAAATTTTTTACACCACCTTTAAATCTTACGATTTCTAAACAGACGCTTTTCATTTAATTAAATATTTCGAATTACAACCGCATTACATTTTTTCAAAAACAGTTTAACAAATTCCACAGACTAAACAAAAAAAAAATGGCTATTCGTATTGATCCGAACACAGAATCGAACAATAAATTCTACCTAAATGCTTTGGACGTAATCCGGACTTTTATAGGCTGAATGAAATAAACAAAATCCCGATAGAAATGCGAAAAGGTTTATTCGCGTGAAACAACCAAATTTCAGTGAATACGCACCACGTTTAATTAAAATTTTATTAGGCTTTTAATTATCCCAAAATTAAGTCATAAAAATTAAACAAAACAAAATTTGTTATGGATTCTCACAATAAAGTTTATTTGGGTATGATTTTTATTTTATTATTAAATTATTATTTTATAATTTATACCATCAATTTTGAAGAATTTTTTTATGTAAGTGTAATATACAAAAAAAAAATTGAGTTTATTTTAATTGATTTTTTAAATATTTTTACAGCATTCCAAACTAATCTGTGAAAATTACATATAAATATAGTAAAATTAAACTAAATAAGGTATGTATATCTAGCAACGAGAAACTAAAAAAGAATATAGAAGTGTAAAGTATAAGATATACAGAACATATGATTCGTAGGTATACATAATAATTTTTAATATTTCAATTTGTTTGTGTGAAAATAAGAATATTGTAAACAATGATTGCAAAGTCTAAATAACTCAAATAGACGTTCAATATAATTTAAGTAAATATTTATATTTTTTAAATACAAATTCAATTAATTAATTAGGAAGATATACATGTAAAATCAATTTTATCGAAAAATATTGTTGTTGCTACCAGAATTTGAAACTGGATCTCTTCCTATTTGGAAAACGTGTGTAAAGCGATTATGCTATACCAACAATAACAGTGACGACAAATTTTCAGAAGGTATTTGAGATTCTGTATAAATAAATTACATGACTTTCAAATAATGGAAAGATAGATATATCAATTTGAAAAGTGTAACATATAGGTTCGAAAATTTGTTGTCAATGCACTGTATGCTGTAGCATAACCGGTTAATGCATGTTATCCGGATTGGAAGAGATCCAGGTTCGAATCCCAGTGGCAACAAAAATCTTTTTGGATAAAATTGGTTTTATATGTATATTTTTCTAATTAATACATTTAATTAGTATTTAAAATATCACAGACATATGTTTTGAATAATTACAACTTCACAATAAGAATGTGTTCTCCTTAATAAAATATTTATATAATGTATTATGCTACTGAATATATGGAAGATTGAATATGGTACTTAAAAGGAACTGTAAAGAAGTTAAAAAATATGTCTTAAGTCTCCGGAGAATTTGTGTCTAACACTTTCTATTTGTAAGCAAATTTGAAAGAAAACTGATACAATAATGAATGAAGCATTGATTTCCTTTGAAACATGTCTTAAATTTACTTACAGTCTTTTAATTCTAAGCTTATTAAAAGGAAATCTTATTTGTTAAGTGCGTAATTTGGTAAGTAGTAACCAAACATAAAATATGTACGAATGGATACAATGGAGAAACTGATGGTAGAGACGGTGTCGAGGGAAGCGATCGCTTAACTAATGGTTCACTTTAGGAAAGCGTCAGGCTCCGAATAGTTTTGGCTGTGGCGTTATCGTTACCATAGCGACGACGACTGCTTTTTTTCTCAACTTTTTGTTTAACTAGATATTTCGTGTTGTGGAATTCAGGCTCACGGAAAAACTCGTAAACAGATTTTACGGTGTGAGATATCAATCGAAACATTAATCAGTTTTTATTGCGGCTCGTGAAAGTTTGTTCCAAAACATTTTTATTTATTTCGGATACTGTATTGATGACGTAATGCTTTGATCAGTGGCGCGTTTTAACAAATATTAAGTATACGTATTTAAACAAATATTAAGTAAAGCTAGTATATATTTATATGGTAACAGCATGGTAAGCCCCTAAATTAAACTAAATCTTAAAATTAAAATTGAAATTTGCCAAAGCATAATATTAACGGATCTCATAACAACCTTAGAATTGTATTATAGTCTGAATGAGCATTCTAAAGTTCGTGAGAAGAATTGATACGCTTTTTAACGTGGATTATTTTAACGGTATAGTACATGGATTGTTTTTACCGGAGCTTGAACGGAATTTCGATGAGTGAGCTTTCGCATCAGACTTAACGAATATGAAGAAGTTGCAAAAGTGATGCATATAAAATTTTATTTATATAAGAGGTGCCTTATGTAGGAGATATATATAAAATAGGGATGTAATTTAATTTTGAATGACATTTGATACATTTAAGTTAGGGTGTTGTGTTCCTAGCACTACGTTAGTATAGAATTAGGTTATTAATTAGTTAGATTCTAACTTTTACTGTTGTAGTCACGGCAGTATTGTACAGCCTATTTGTTTATGTTGTATACTCGGGCATATATTTGACATATAATATATAAAATAATAATGTGGGTGATTTGTGGATACACGTATATTATAACGTGTATATACTTAATTCCTTCATAATCGTGTGCTTAATGCTGAGCCTAGTTGTCCTCCGGTCTGGCTGTAAATTGCTGCACAATAAATCTCCGTGTCTCCCAATATTGAGGCATCTTTAAAATGGATCCTGCTATAATTTTATTTGGTTTACATGATACGTATATCAATATATACTAAGTATTTTCAAATACAGACAACATCTGTTTGATGTCTAGGGTGGAGACACAATTCTAAGTATGAAAGAATCTCACCATATAGAATATATATCGCACTGCAAATATTTTCAGCACTTTCAAAAGTGTACATAAAATATTTTTTCAAGTGTTTAAAAATTTACAATATCCATAGTAATAATAGGCTTAGTAAAATACGCTTAAAGTGCGATGTAAACAAGGTTCCGTAATATGTGCTTTACTTTATCAATATTGTCTTTTCAAATTAAAATTCTTTGGAAGGCTCTTGAAAGCCTCCGCCCTTCCCAGCATCCGCTATCTATCCAATTATCGATACGACGATAATCATCAAGTTTGCCTAAAATATTTTTAATATTACGATTATTTTATGCGAACTATACTGAAAATATATTTTTTAGAAATATTTTCCTCCTCGAACTGTCTCAGTGGTACCTATTTCGGATATAAATCAGATCCATTTAAAGTAATGGGTTTTGTCGTAAAAAAACAGTTCGTTATCCTTTTCAGAATTTTGTTTTCACATTGTTAGAATTCTAAAAGCGGAATTCCGATAGAATAGAATATTCTGAAAAACTTTGACAAAATAACAAGATAACAGAAAAGTCATTGAAGCACTACACTGCGCGTAGACGGTTCGCCTGACAATCCCATTTATCGCGACAATGTGGACAAAGTACATTACTTCTCACTTCATTGGGAATTTCAGCTGTGGGGCCTTGTGAAATACAGCACATAATGCGAAAATAGTTGCTAACTATTTGCTGGGCAAATTCTCAAAATTACTTTTCCAAGGTGACTTTCCTCTCTCGAAAATAAACCAAATCTATTATATTCAGTAATGTGTATAATATATATGACAGTAAAAATCTAAAGAATCGCTCGCCTTAATCAAAAGTTTGTAAACGAACAAAAATATGCAAAACACTTAATTGATGCAAATGCAAATGTAAATTTGCTCGAATACTAACGCGAAAAAACTTTGAGAAATATTTTAGACTAGTGTAATTTGGCTAATAGAATTTATAAACTTAAAGTAACAAAAAAATATTTCAAGTAAAATTACAGTAATCCTATTTTGTGAGGCAGGGTTCGTCAAACTTTTATCAAGTCAATTAATAATCTGACAGGAAACAAATTAAATTGTCTCATTATGAATACTATACCACTAAATTATTTATGTCGTATATTGTATTATACTAGAGGTTGGCCTTGTATTTTAGAATCCAATTGATTTTTAAATATCCTATTTTTCATCTGAATCTATAAGATCTCGTTCAACGGCTGGTGCTTTGAAGAATTCATAAATAATATTATTGCATGATTTAGTATAGTCAAAGTACGTCACAACTGTAAATATAATGAAGAATCATGCCGTAGTATTTTTTTTTACCCTTCATACTAAAGTGCGCATCTAGGAGACTTCTTGCCATCATCGTTAGGAAGATTCTACAAAATTCATTACGTAATCCCAAAGCTGGTGTATGTATAATTTATTTTTCTTTGGTCTAATCATTATTAAGATATGGGATCCGATCATGGGGTCACTTCTGTAACTCAAATATAAAACAAATACAAAATTTTCAAACAGCCACAGTAAAAAAAATTCTAAGCCCGGAAGCATTTAAATTGTTATATTCTTCCGTAAACGTTCTTCCTGCACACGGGCAGTTACTGTTCCTTTTAATTAAATTAAATTAAATAGATGGAGATGTAGCAAATCTGAATCTAACTATTCCCAAAATCATCAATAAGTATAGATCTAGGGCAATAGAATTTGTTTTCCTACAATTAAAATTAAACCACTTGGGTTTTTTACAAAAAAGCACGCTTTCTCTGAATTTAGAAGAAATTATTAAAAAGTGGCTTATCGATAAAAATAATGTAAGAATGAAAGACAAAGATGATAAATTTAACAATTCTGTGTGTGTTGCAAGGATTGTGATGTATTTTATGTGGGTAAAACGGATAATAGTATAGGAAATTTACTCATAAATTCTAAAGACAAAGATGATAAATTTAACAGTTCTGGTGTTTATAAACTTAGTTGCGAGGATTGTGCTGCATTTTATATTGGTAAAACGGGTAGAAATTTTAATATAAGAGTAAGAGAGTATTTGAGATGTTTGAACAACAGTGGGTTTTCAGAATTTGATAATCATTTGATAGAAAATGGTCATGGTTTTGATAAAAAAAAATTGTAATTGTCAATTTTGCATGTAAACGGTGTTGGCCATAAATTAAATAATTTGGAATCGTTGGAGATAAATAAAGCGTGTAAAACTAATCAAAAAATTATAAACAACCAACTAATTTAACTACGAAAATGTTTTCCTAAAAATTATTCGAGTAAATTTGTATTAAGTAACAATTTGAGTTAGGTACCAAATTCATTTTTTAAATAATTGTTGTTTTTTAAAAATAGATTAAAGATTAGTAAAGAAACAATAATACATGTTTTTAGTTAGTATTGACATCCTGAAGAAGAAAATGGTATTTTTCGAAACCGGTAGATGTATTTAAACTCAATAAGTGGTTAATAAAACAAAGTTAACAAATAAGAATATGAATTTTAATCACAAAATTAATTTTGCTAATTTCAAAAGGATATAAATGTACCTGCAGCAAACGTTTTATGGGTCTAGTGTTATTTAAAAAAATATAAACAAAATGAATATAATGAAAATTAAAAATATAAGTGGGTGTGCAGGAATTGGCATGCATATTCATTGGATCTGTTGACCTCAAACCATCAATCAAACTTTTTTTGATATGTCAATAAGGCTCCTTCTCCATTTTCAGGCTCGAAAGTCAATCTCGGATACGGGTAGTTAAGACTGACATTCCATTGAGATGATAATGATTACAGAGTTATCACTTATAAATATACTTATATGTATTAATGATGTTCATAAAAATAATAAAAATCTAATTTCTGGGAAGGATCAGAAGATTCATTAGTACTTATCAAATAGTATACGATTCTGTTATTATTTCTCACGTCAACTACTGCAGCAGCATTTTGTTTTTGGCTAATGAAGAAGAAATTATCAGTGGTGCAAAATAAAGCTTTGAGAATAATGTTAAGAAAAAATAGATCTACTCAGATGATAGTGTATTGCTAAAAGTTGACCTTTAAGCAGAAAATATATTTCAATGTTATGGTATTTATTTGTATTATTCTCACTAAGAAAATATCTGCAGAATTTATAAGAAAAATTCATGCAAATCAATATGAGCACGAACATCATACAAGAGGAAAAGACAGACTGAGACTAACATTCAGGAAGAAAGCTAAATCTCAGAAATCGATAACGTACAGTGCGATGAAGATCTTTAATGAAATGCCAGAAAATATAAGAAAGGAGGAGATACATAGATTTAAAATGAAACTAAGCAGATATGTGCGAGATAATTTGTAGTAAAAAGGTACATTTTGATCTTGTTTATGTTAGAGCATATATAAATATACTTATGTATGCACAACATTAAGAATAAATAAATAAATACTTTAATATTTTTAGGGTGATTGTTGCCAAAAATGAAAACGGGGTGCAGCGTATATGCTATGACAATCACGAATTATACATAGTCAAAAGTATAAGAGTATATAACGAGTCTGAGATGGCTCGGTCACGTCCAACGAATGGAAGAAAGTGTTGTATGTAAAACTTATTGGCTTCAGGAATGTTGAAGAGCCAAGCTACGGTAGTTGAATGGAGTTACCCAGGACGCTAACGCAGTCTGTTTTACGAACTGTAAAAGGACAGCGGAGGTGAGATCGGAGTGGTGAAACTTACTTGAGGAGTATGATATTTCTGTTGTTTATTCGTGCCCCTTTGATTTCTGCTTAAAAAATAGTAGAAAAAATACTAACAAACGTTTGAATCGGCATCCACAATTAAAGGTTTTGGGAACTTCTTTTTACATTTGCCGTCTTTAATTCAAACTACATATTGGTTCTGAATACCGCATCAAACAAAATGAGGTAATGCCGTGCAGCATAGGATTCATTTTCACGTCTAGAATTTCAGTGGTGATTACTTTTTTGATTTTTCTGGTATCACAAAAATATGAGCATATGGGAGACACAACCTTTGAAAAACAATTGACTTCACGCTTTTGATTTGCCAAGAATATCATTTATAGTTATAGATTAAAAATAGTTACAATATGTATTATTTTATGAATTATCGTTTACTTATTTATATATATATATATATATATATATATATATATATATATATATATATATATATATATATATATATATATATATATATATATATATATAAACAGAGATTAAACTCGGGGTCATTTGAAGTTTATCAAGACAAAAATGAGGTAAGTTAAATAATTAATTAATTAACAATGATAAAGCAAATCAAAAGTACCTACTAGCGTAATATAGAAAACAGAAATTAATATATAATTAGAATGTCAGTGTTGTAACTGTCAAGGAGCAATTGGAGCAGGCTGCTCTAAAATTTTTTTTTTTTCGTTTCCCTGTTACACAATTTTTCCAAGTTATCACACTGATGAAAAAAGCATTAAGAATAATGTTATTTGTAATTGGATCACTTCAAAGAATTAATTTTGGACTGGAAATTGAATTTACACATTTTCAGTTTGGCGACAGTATGCCTATAAATAAAGGTACGTAGGTACACACATAAAATTGTACATTCGCTATTTTAAAGTAGCAATTAAATTTAGTTAAAATTTTAAAATATTCAATAAAAGGTCATTGTTAATAATTAGGAGGAGCACGAAATGAGATCGGATTAAGATGAAATAACAAATTTAGATTTGAAGATGTCAAAAAATAAGTTACGCCAATGATATTATTTATATGCTGATGGATGATCATGCAAGGCTTGTGACGATGCCAACGTAATAACACATTATGTACCGGGCGTCGTGTCAGAAGCTTAAAAGCCGATGTAGATAGGAATATGAATGTATGAAAACATGGATCGTCGATTTTCTATACCTACTTGATTGTTAGAAAATGCGTATTTTCTCTATGTTCTATGTGATCTAATGAGATGAATGGCGACTTGTTTCCTATTTACCTACTCTAGAGTATAATTAAATTCACTTACTTCTATGTAGAGGTTTTCTTATATCTTTATGGTTGATTTGGGTGTCGTCTTTACCTGAAAAAATAAAATAAAATTACTGTTTTTTTTTTTAAATACAAATTAAATGTATTTATTAGAAAGATATACATATAAATTCTCAATCTCAAACACTATCTTAGAAGCAGGTTATTGGGTGTTAGCAAAGATTCATGTAAATGATCACATGAACATAACGTAATATCTTTATATTAATTTTTCCTTATGCATAGTGTTTTAATCATGACTATTGTTGTTTTAGATAAAAATAAATTAAAAAATAATTTCATACTGACAACGGATGAACCTGTCTCCTTTAGTACAGACTTCGGTCTAGTTAAGGAGACAGTGAACATCACTTATATTATGAAGATTGTTCACCTTTTTTTATATTCTTTAAGAATTGTTTATAATGTATAATATGTAAGAATATAAATTTAAATAAAAAAAAAATTAAAAAAATCAATTTTATTGAAAAATATTATTGTTACTACAAGGATTCAAACCTGGATCTCTTAACTATCCGGGGAACATACATTAACCGATTATGCTACGTGCTATTAGTTATTGACGACTATACACAGTGCATTGACGACAAATTTTCGAACCTTTATGTTACACTTTTCAATGATAAATCGGTCACAATAACCCAACTTAAGGAGAATATTCATCAGGAGATATCCAAGACCCACACGCTATGTGTCAGAGTGTTTCAAAACCTAGTGCCAGTTTTGAGGAATAACAGCGGCGGGATGGTAAATATGACGATATTATTTTTAAGACATGATTTTCCTAACTGAGCTCATTCAGTGAAATAAAGTCATTATCATATGACCTGTAGATTTTTTTATTGAATTTTCAAAAGTTCGAAACTTATGGTCTACTCTGTATTATATACATATTATATTATTTTATTATCTCAGAATCAAATGTTCTTAAACACGTTATAAAAATACAGAAAATATGAATACATTTGGTAACTTTTTTGGATGACACCGCTCAACTAAGCTTAACTCGTTCGTGGGTGGCTCACGTATTTACATTTTGTATTTACAATTTGTTACACAATGTATGGCTGGCTCATATTTACATAATATTTTTTACAAGCGCTTTGGATATTCAGCCTACTTTTAAAAATAAGCATCGCACACACGGAAAAAATTATAATGAATATCAAACGTAAATGGTATTATTTTTATCCTTCACGATAAATACTATTTAATCAAAATTTGCTCTTCCACTCAAAAATTTTATATTTAAAAAATCTTATATAAATACTGCAATTATTAATTATGCTAGAAATTTGTCATTGTTAAGTGAGATATTTCAAGCTTATTAGTACAACCCAAATCTTCCCTCTCGTCCTTCAAAATTCAACTTCTACGCAATTATGCTTAAACCGATACGGCTACCAACCCATAATACTGAATGTATAGAAAGTATATAACGAATTGAAAACAAAGAGACAGCTGTCGGAAGGCTACATCCTTTTGTCCCCCGTAATTTGTATTAGTTCTAGGGCGTCCAAACCAGATCGGAATTTTTGCGTTTCAGTTCCAAGTTTTAAAGAAGCCAATCTATTTATTTATCTAAACTGAGAGTTTTAAGAGATGAAATACACAACACTCCTATAAGCGGAATATCGTAGGATAAGGCAGAAGTACATGTCGACACTGGAGAGACCACGTCCGCATCCCCAAGATGTCGGAAGACTCCTTTTCCCAAACTGTTTATCGATCTCTCTCCCCCTGAACTTAAAACACACATCAGTATTTATTGTTTTTGGCATAAATTATATCCAAAAATCACTAAAAATATGTCGATTTTATTTACGTACCTTTGTTTACGTGTATACATAAAAACTCGATACTTGTACATTTTTGTTTTATTGATAATGATGCCGTCACATGACAAAACATAAATTCTCCGTTGCTCGTCCATTGCTCATTTGATTGGACACAAACTTTGATGATTAATTATTTTCTAAGCAACTTCTTAACATTTCATTAACATAACTTCATTTCTTAACATAACTTCTGTTTTTTAACAGCGTACTGAACTATGCTTAGGAATACTGTACATTTTGTATGCATTAGACAAAGAAATGGCACTTTGTTTAGCTCGTATTAGCGTATAATTTTTTGTATTTGTTCATAAGATATGTGTTTATTTCTTATTATTACTAATATTTTGTATCTAGAAAAACGTATAAACTATCAAATGTTTTAAAAAATTTGAGATAAAATCATTTATATATTGTATTTTTTTATGACTATCGACCGCCCTTCCAAATAGCCAATTGTCGTTAGAGGTACATTAATTTTAATTTTCTTAAGAGATATTGACAATGTAAACATAACAGAACTAACATAATAAATATTTAACATATGATACTAATTATGAAAATCCAATATATAAATATTTAGGTACATAATACAGCAGAAAACAAAGAAAAAGAAAGCAGAAAAATAAGTATTACTTAGAATTCATTATTACTAAAAGTTTTAAAGATTTATTTAAAGAGTTATATGATTGGTTTTATTGATACTGAAGAGTTGACAGTTGGTGTCTGGCCTTCCGCAGGATTCAGTTTCAGTAATAATAAGAGATGGATTCTGATTTATTTTTTTTTGATACGGAAATTTTCCTAAAAATATCAGGACAGATGATCTAAAAAGAAATACTCTATATCTGGCGGAATTAATATGGATCTGAAAGGGTTAAGTATGATTCTGTAAGCTGTCAAATATTGAGGTAGGTATTATACGCTTCGAGGGTCAGATTTATAGATATCTGTTCAGGATAAAATATTTTACATATTTTATTGTTTTTATCTTGACTTTATATCTACAAATACACAAAGAAAATTATTATATTAGGGTCGCATATTGATTACAAATATTTACTTGGAGATATAATAACGTTTTTATGTGTTGTTAGTGGATGTGCTCAATTTGAAATCAACATATTAAATTAATTAATTAGAAAGACTTAGGGCCAGTTGTGTGGTAAGTAGTAACTTTTTACTATAGTAAAAAAAATAACTGAAGTAAAATTTTTTACGAAAACGGATTGTTCGATCGTTAATAAAAAAATATTTAATTAATAAAAATATTAGTAGTAAACTCATTTTAGTCTAGATATCCGATAGTAAAAACAAAAATCGATAGTTGATAGTTGACACATTAATACTTTGAAAGTTGCAGTATATGACAATTAATTATTCAATATCCCGTTATTTTAGTGATGAGACTTCGTCCGATGGTGATCTCGTTGTTTAATATACATTATTATACATAATACGAAAAAATTTCACCATATCGAACGGCTAGATAGAAAAATTCATAGATGATGCATAAAATAAAACATATTTTATAATTATTTGTCACACCTATAGACAACTCCATCTATGCTTTGACAATGGTAAATTTAACGTTCGAACAAGTTAGTAAAAAATTACTAAAGTAAAAATTTATTAAAGTAAAAAGTTAGTAAAGTAAAAAGTTACCAAAGTAAACAGTTACTAATGATCACGTAACTGGCCCATACAAAAAAAAAATCTATTTTCAAAAACACATTTGGTTACCACCGAGATACGAATACGGAACCGTTTCTTCATTTAAAAATAATAATGCACCTTTTTCAATTCCCGGGACTCGAGAGTCAACATTTTCAAATTCCGGGAATTCCCGAGTATCGATACCATGAATTTTATTTAGTTTAAAAAAAAATAACTAATAATTTATGCAGCGTAGCTAGTAATGATCTTATCTGTGTAAAAACATACGTTAATATGTTAGATGAAATATTTATTGATTCGTAATGTGGAAGGAGTTTTTTAAAATGATATTATGTTTACTTATATATTAAACACAAAAAACATATACATCTAGAAAAATTAAGAATACAAATAATTTTTAAAAATTAATAAACAAAATAAAAATGATACTCATCGGAAGACGATAATGCATGTATTTGTATTTGGCTAAAGTATCCTAATAAAGTTTTCAAATAATTTAATCACATCCAACTTTTATTTCAAAAGATGACATGAATTTATCTTAATAATAAAAGATCACATTTTACAAAGAAACAAAATCCCTTGCTTGAACAAACCGATAAAACCATTTAATTCAATTTTTTTTTGTTAATAGTAAATATCTTTGGATTAACTTCTCCAGTAAATGTTTATGGCTGACCATATAAACTATGGAAAATTTTATATTGTTTTATACTTACACATGCACCGCTCGTCACTGGGTCATTACCTGCTGTTTGACAATGGTATGATGGGATTAACTCAACTTCTTTAAAACGAATAATATTTAAAAAAATTGGAAGCTCGAGTCTGGGGGTTATTTTTTTTTAAATCCAGGGACTCGAGACAGCAAAATATGATATTATGAAATTTCCGGGAACTTATTCCCGGGTTCTCTCGATACAGAGTCCCTAATACCTATTTTCACATTAGTATTTATTTATAACGTAGAGATAAACTTATAGCCTTGCCTCGAAGCAGAAAAAGCAAAAGGCATTTGGTCGATTGATATTTTTATTTTCATCATCATCATCAATGATACCACAGCCCGGTATTGGCTCTGGCCTTTTCAAGTATGTTTCGCCGCTCTGATCTGTCTTTGTAAATCTAATTTGTGAATCTGAATCTTAGTTTTCCGAGTCAGCAAGTGGGTATTCGGATGTCTAAGTATGATTTGTAGTATTTTTCTAATTTCTGTGCTTACTTCATTATTGGATGTGATAATTGAGCCCAGATATGTGAAAATACTTAGTTTTTCAACCGCACTACTCCAATACAATTTTCGCCGTATCAAAATTATTTAAAAATATTATATTGAATTTTTGTTTTCATCACTGAATAAACAACAATTGATGGTTTCCGCAGAGTTAGGTAGTACAGAATGAGTACATTATTCGATGTTAGAACAAGCGTGGCTGTGCTCGCGCCAGCGGCCCCAGAATCGATCCACGAGGTGAGAATCTTATCCCGGGGGGAGTGCGGCAGTCTGCGGCGGCACGGATAAACGTCACCCATCGAAAAATCGTGAATGGAGCCACAGAGCAGACACTTAGCAAAGAGGCACGTAACAGCACCATCGTTCAAAAGATTATGGAAAAAAATGTCGCGTTTCTTTTTGCGCGCTAGTGTCGTTTTGCACGACGCTTTTCTTCGCATGTGTCGCCGCGCGGTCGTGACGATCTCGTGAGTTCGCGTGGAAATTGGGGTATTCTAAAGGATTCTACCCGAGGGGCGGAGTGGCGGCGGCGCGCGGGGGACTTTCGGCGGGGGAGGTTTGTGACTGAGTTTTATATGAGGGTTTGTGTCGGCGGTTTTACGGGGAGGGTGCGGGGAATGCTGATACCGAGTATTAGAACCTTGCACGTGTCTTTTTAGTGAAATATATCAATGGCTCTTTTTGATCCCCCAAAAAAATCTCACGCTAGAGTAAAATATCAAAAGAATATGTGACCAAACAAATACGTTATTCTCGTTACCATGGCATGTATACACGTTATTCAGTATTCATAATAATGAACTCTATTTTTGACACTTTTTAGAAACGCATCATACGTATTCTAAAAGCTACAATACTTCTACGTCTCGATATACGGTACTTACTTATAAATTTGACTTAAAAAAAAAGTATTATCTACCTACGCAATGTACAATTCATACAACACAAGCAATTATAAGAAACGAAATTTTAAATAGCTAAAAATAAATGTAATATATTTTCATTATTCCCAGTGAACCGAATATGTAACATATACACACGCAATGTTTTATTTATTTATTTATATATTCGACAATAAAAAAAACAATTGGTAGAGTTATGCATCCCCAAATAAGAAAGATCTCGAATTATGGGAGTGGCTTTCAACGTTTATATAATACAAGATCAATATGAACTAGATATAAGAATTTGTTTACAACAAATGAAAAAAGATTAAAAAATATATACATACATCTATAATAATAGAATATAAAAATTAACAATGTATAAAAATGCTGGGAACTTCTCAGATTATAATTAGGGAAAGATGTTAGATACATAGTTTAATAATTTTGAAGACGTTTAATCCATTTCATAACTTATTTTTTGTAAACATTTATATTTTCTGCTAATTTAATTCATATTGACAGTTGGTTATACAATTTAGTAGCAATGTATAATGCATATCTCTGTCCAATTCCTAATTTGGGCATTTTTGCATGTTGATTTTTTGTTGCATCCACTTTAAAAAAATGAAATAAGATAGTTTTTTTTATATAAAGAAGATAAATTCATTACAGGAAAATCTTTGAAAATTTGATTTGTTGGGTAATCTCTAGACATTTTAAAATTATTTTAATTATTAGACACTATATATATATATATAGTTATATTATTACACAAATACATGACATTAGTTATTGTACTCCTTCAGTTTCATATATTCTTGTGACATATTTTTCACGAGGATCATCCGATAATACGTAATCTATGTTAGTTACATATAATAAATTAAAAAAAGTAATTAATATGTATTTACACATCACGAGATAGGAGGGTAACGAGAATAAAATTATTTTTAACGTCCAGTTAAGAGAATTGGATTGTTTGCAGTTGATGAAGTTTAAATGCATTAGTCAGGTAACATGCTTAGTAATGCTTTTAAGACTGTTCTAGGATTTATGTGATCTTAGCCCACGTAAAACTAACATTGTCACCTACGTCCTTTGTTTCTTTGCATGTCTGTGTTATATCATCACTCCCCGTAGAATTGTGATGGGTATACTATGAGCCTACCCAATTACGATGTTGAAGAAGCATCCAAGTCTTCCCCGACATACACATTAATTAATTATGATGGCTAAATTGTTTTTTAAAAATACTAATAATGTTATGATAAATTTTTACGTAGTTATTTTACAACAATCGTGGTCTGGTAATATTCAGTACAGGTAAATATATAAAAACATTTGAAAAATGTGCAGATGACATCGACATCTTAAGCGTTGGTATACTTTGAATGTAGTTTTGGTATAAATCAACAGAAGATATATGGCAGTTGGCTGTATTTAAGATACGCTCATGTGGAAGCCAGTATTTGGAAGCGGTGCAATGACTCACTTACCTGGGAATTAGAGATTCTATATTCTCGACTTTTTTCAATTCCCGGGAATCGAGAGTCAAGATTTTTAAGTCCCGGGAATTCCCGAGAATCGAGACCATGAATTTTGTTTAATTAAAAAGAAAATAAATATTCTTATGTTATGTTAGGGATATTATCTATAAAAAAAGTTAATATTAATTTTAAAAACAAATTAAAACTGGTGAAATATTTATTATTTCATAATGTATTAATATTAATACATTATGTAATAATAAATATTTCATAATAATTATTTTTATAAATGCAATTTTGTTTACATATGTATAAATACAAAAACATATTGACCTTTAAAAATTACGAACCACAGTTTAAAAAATAAAATAAAAAACATACAAAAAAAAAATATTTTTTTTTATGTAAAACAATTTTCATATTTTGCCAAAGGATTGGATTATAAAACATATCAAAAGACAATAACGTATGTATTTGGCCAAAGTGAACTAAAATCCCCCAATGAAGTTATTCAAATGTTTTCATTCCATACATTTTTTTTCAATAAATGACAATTTGTGGTGATTTTAAAGATAAAAAATCACAATAAAACGACAAAACCATTTACTTCAGAACTTTTTTTTTAACTGTAAATATCTTTGGACTAATTTATTTTTAATATGAATCTTTATGGCTGACCATATGAACTATGGAAACTTTAAATTTTTTGAATATTCTTACAAAATTATTGCTCGTCGATGGATCAATATCTGTTGTTATGTCAATGGACAATATCATTAATTAATTAATTATTTAAAATGAATAATATAAACATAAATTAAAAGTCTCGAGCCTCGGGTTATTATAAAAACATGGAATTCCGTGGAATTTATTCCCGGGTTGTTTTGACACAGAATTCTTACCTTGGAACCCTAATAACAAATATATAGCTGGTAGAAATAACACATTTTTAGTATAAAAGAGGCACGTATGCATCAAAGAACTGGACTAAATAGACTGTGTATGAATCGGAAAAAAAAAATCTTACAATCGTTTTTTGAATTTGGTATAGGCGCTAATTAATGTACATATACAATTAATAAAGAAATAATTCATATTTCAACATTTAAAAATATATTATCTTACTATTTTATTTCTTAACTAAACGAATTCCTAAGTATAATAAGAATTCCTGTTTCTTTTTTAATTTGTTAAATTGTTCTGTTCTGGGAATAATTTAGCTTGAGCCAAGTTGCGTGACTCGTAATTACGAGTTTTTATTATTTTGCGATAATATCTGTAACGTATTTAATAAGCTGAGCGTCTTAAAATTTATATAAATATAATGATTTTGGTGGTTATACCAGGTGAAAAAAATGACTAAATAGCAAACATTGAAGTCACTGCTGAGCACCCAGACCAGCAGAGTGCAAGAAGATCTAAGCTAAGACAATGTCTTGCAAGACGTATATGCCTTATACTGAAGACATACGCCGAAAAATAAAGAGACCCACCAAAAGTTGTAAAACCATTGATAATGATCATATAATAATTATTAATATAATATATTTATGATGGAGTAAATTAGAGAAGAATTTAAGGCGGATCCTAGCTAGTGAATTGGAATAAAAATGTTTGGTCATTCAAGTTTTGATGACACCAAAAATAATATATGTTATATATATATATATATATGTACAAAAATAATCAACGTGTCCAAAATTTAATAAAAATGAATCGATAATTCTGGCGTCTGCAAGTCGGTTTACTCAAAGGTATTTGAGATTCTGTAAAAATAATGTAGATGGCTTTCAAATAATGGAACGACAGGTGTATTAATTTGAAAAAATGTAACATATAGGTTCGAAAATTTGTCAAGAAAAATACTGGCGTTATAACACAAAGGTAGTGCACTCCCCGGATTGGAAATGAAGATCCAGGTTCGAATCCCGGTGACGCTAAAACAATATTTTTCGACAAAATTGATTTTATATGTATATATTTATAATTAATACATTAATTTAGTATTTAAAATATCACAGACCTACGTTCTGAATAATTACAACTTCACAATAAGAATGTGTTTTCCTTAATAATAGTATTATGTTTTTTTGTAGATAGAAAATAAAATATATTTTAGTGGTGATCGTTAAATCGTTATATATATTAGAGACCATTAATGTGCCTTTGATTGTATTCCAGCGTAATGATAATTTTTAACTGATTATTCGTAATTCTTCTAACCATGACTAACTAATCCTCCAATAGCTAAATTCCAGATACATCATTAGCAAATAACGGTTTGCCATCACTAATATATATGTATTTCAAGTATATTTATTTTTTCATTAAAATTGTTGTGACGGTGTGGTTAAAGTGAGATATGATTAGTTAACCAATTATTATATTAGTTAATTCCATCCATGGTGTCTACTACAAAATATACAACAAAAAATATATTATGATAATAATATTGATCGTAAATTCAAAGTAAGGTATGGATATCTTTACCGATTACCACAAAAAGAGGTTTTACTTCAATGACGCGATCTTTTTCATGTTTCAATCGGCCGAGTGCGGGGCGGAGAGGGGTCCACCCCGGCTGCTACGCTCAGCCACGCTCTCCCCCGTAGTACGTGAAGGGCGGAGGGTGTATTTTTCGTAGGGGCTGCTCAGCCGTCTAGGCGGGTTGGGAATCAATATGCGCGCCACGACCTTGTGAATTTATGACCCTGACCGGCTCCATCTTAAATGTTCAGCTTTTTGCCATTTCCAGACCGACATCAATATCGTTAATAATTATTTCTTCTCCGAACAAATGGCTTTAGTCGGTTGCAACTTTTATTAGCTTTTTCATTGGAAAGGAATGGCAGAGATAAACATACTCTCATCATTTTGCAATTTGTATTATACTTAAAGTGTTCATCATTTGATAATTACATTGTTTGTCAGCTCTAGTTCTGGAGATAAGCATATCCAGCTTTTTACAGTTTTACTCATACTCTTGTAATTTTATTAATATGATGTAGAAAATGATTTTTTCTTTATATTATATTATACAAAGAAAAAAATCTCTGTTTGTGTAAAACGTTGTATTTATTAGTAGTACCAAACATTCAGAAAAAGATATTACTTTCATACAATTATTTACCCATATATACAAAGTATATTATTTTATTTTTCATTTATTATCTTTGTTTTATTAACCACTGAATTGAGTTTAAATACGTCTACTGGTTTCGAAAAATACCATTTTCTTCTTCAGGGTGTCATAACTATCTTAAAACATATATTATTGTTTCTTCACCAGAATCTATTTTTAAAAAGAAAAGAAAAGAACAATTATTTAAAAAATAAATTTAATACCTAACTCAAATTGTTGCTTAATACAAATTTAGTCGAATAATTTTTAGGAAAAAATTTTAGTATATTGTAAATATGTTCAATATTATTATATAAGTGTTATATATAAAAAATACTATAACATGATAAATAACATTGAAAAATATTTATAAAAAAGAAATAGATACAATAAATAGAATGAAAATATCATTTACGAATTTATAAATCATCTTTTATAACTTTTTCTGGAGTGAGATTTTGCAAGACAGTCCTGTTGAAGGCTCCAAAAAGAAATATGCCATCATGTGGCCTCCCTTTGTATCTTTCTTTCATATTCTTGACACCAAGTCACCAATACTATCTGGAAAACAGTCCAAACGGCTGTGAAGGAAATTGACTTTAATACTTATATACCCAAAAGTTTGGAACTTTGTCAGCACGTTTTTAATTAAGTGTGCATAATTTATAGCTTTGTGTTTCCCGAAAAAGTTATTTACTACTGAAACAAATGATGACCAGGAAAAGTACTCAACATCATTCATACAATTTATGAGCGAGGAATCATTTATTAACTCTCTGATATTTGAGGTCCATCAAAAATCCCACCAATTAACTTGTCTATGCTTTTTTTCAGGGAATTTTTTAATGAATTTTCAAAATACGAACTATTTTTTCATTAGGCTAAGTTTTATAATGGTGGTTATCCTTTTCTTTTTCAACCAAAGATTTATTAATATATATTATATTAAATGTATTAATTAGAAAAATATATAATCAATTTAGTCTAAAAATATTGTTGTTGCTACCGGGATTCGAATCTGGATCACTTCCAATCCGGAGAACGTACATTAAACGATTATGCTATAGCAAGACAATGCATTGACGACAAATTTTCGATCCTATATATTACACTTTTCAAAATTAATACATCTATCGTTTCATTATTTGATAGCCATCTTATTTATTTTTACAGAATCTCAAATACCTTTGAGTAATTCGATAGGAGACGCCAGAATTCATTTTTATTAAATTTTGGACATATTGATACAACTTGTATATTAAGTAGAACACATTATACTTGTTCTTAAAAACAATTATATTTTGTTTTACTAAAGTTGTGTCTGTTCTCAAATGCCACCTTTTTTTGACCCAGTATTCATGTTTAGCTCTACTATCCCAGTTCTCCAAGGAGAAAATATTAATAATATGTTAATCTAATTGTCAGAGCATACCTATTAGATAAAAAGTAAATATGCAATATTTCAAAAACTAGAGGTGATACAGGAAATCTGATGCCATTTTTGAAATCAGCGATCCAAATGCATATAAAGTCATGTCTAATTTTCACGGCACCAAAAAAAAAAAAGTGTTTAGCAGTGTTACTTTATAACCATTTTCAGTATATTTATATAAATACAAAATGTAAAATATCTCTCTCGGTTGATGTGCGCATGACTGCGTATCGTAATTCTGTTATTTTTCTACAGCGTGAAAAATTTGCTTCCATCCTTCTCGATCCTGGGCTTTGTTTAGAGCGACATATAGCAAAGTTCCGGTCATGTCTCGGACTTACTCTATCCATTTCATTAGATATCGACCTATCGCCTTCCGTCCTCGTACATTCCTGTGATCACATATTTCTCTAGTCTATCACCATCTCATCTAGCAACATGACCAAGATATGAATGAATATTTTTCCTGCATGTCATGGAGAACCTTTCTTTAGTACGGAGTGGTACAGAATTTTATTTTTTAAATTCCATCATCGTAATCAAATAATACAGTACATTTTTAATTAACATTTCAATATAACAGTTTAAATATACGTATAAATATATATTCAGTTCAGGTATGCTCCTACAACGAAAAATGTCAACGAAATTCAACTTGTTACCAAACCGATGCATCCGCGATATTGGCGAGTTAATAGCATCATTATTTATATGTGTACCTACAAATTATGTTTGAGTTGGTATTTTATTATGTATATGGCAGATTACTAACTCGATGAGGGAACATTTGCTTCTATTTCTAAACTGATCAGTCCCACAATGCACAAAATTGGTATTAAAATATGATGCAATTAAATAATAATGATAAAATATAAATATTACCATGTTGGTTTGGTATTGAATTAAATTATATTAATAAAAATACATATTTATTATAATCTGCGATTTTAGAACTTAGTTTTATAATAATTCAAATAAGAAATGGAAATAATAGGTGTCCATTGTCACGTGACGAAATCCTCCGTGTGGATTCTGCCTCGTATTTGCAATTTGGAGCGCGCTCGATGATCAGTGTGAATACTGCATTACAATCCTTCGAACCAATCGTGGCGCGAGGACTAGTATTCTAGCGGTGGGGTGAAATACCGGATACTTTCCTGCGGTCTGGCGGCGTGTGGAGAGTGCCGAGCGATGGCGAGGGAGAAAATCATCGCAACAAGGCACGTTTGGACGCGGTGAATCGGGAGATTTATGGGCACCGATTCACCCACGTTATGGACGGATCACCTGGCAGCCATTTGTGTGGAGATTTCCGGCTGGCAACTGTGTGAACCAGTCGAGGGCTTCCAACTTAAACATGTTCAAGGTGGTGTGCCTTTGAAATCAATTGGAGGTGAGGTGGAATTTTGATCCGGGCGCGTGTCGTCTAGCGGGCGGCCGTCACCACAACCCTATTGGACGAGTAATGTATTGTGAAGCCGTTAATCCTATAAAGTATCTTTTCGTCAGTTTGAGTAGTGGCGAACTTTGTTCGGAAGAACTTTTAATTGAAACAAAAGATTGGAACTCTCTTCATTTACGTTATTTTATCGAATACGTTATGTAGAATTAGAATTATATTTTTTGCTATAATCTAACGCATTTGTTTGATCCATCCCCACCCGTCCGACAAAGCATTCAATGTCGCACTTAGACAGTGATTTCCGGCGTTCGATCTGCCAGAACTGGGAATCACCGTAACAGACTGTAAACAGACTATAAAGTGGAAACCAAATATTTTTCGATACTTTTTTGTTTGTATATCTCTAATTGATTAATTTTATTTTATTTGAATTAAATTATGATTTAACATTATACAAATTATAGATATCAAAACAGATTAGATTCGCAAAGCTTAACTCCGAAGAAACCACTAGGTTTTATGAAAATAACATTTAGAAATTTTAATAAAAGTTCCTCAAATTGATCTTCTTAAAATCAAAATCTTGTAAAATCACGTACATCATTCAAAAATGTAAAAAATTTTCACTTGATGCCATCTTGATTGATTACAAAAAATATTAATTTAATTTTCATTTCAAACATGTGGAAACCAGGTTTTATGCATTGGAGTCGATCAATGAAACGTGATAAAGTTTCATTTTCGCCAGGGGATTATTTAATTATTATATTTGTGATCGCGTCAATGTGGCTTACGTTTCAAACTTTTAAGCTTTTGTGTACGAGTATTTTATGTACTACAATATTTATTGCAACCAATAATAATGTATAGATAAATTTTAAATTGCCTAACTGAATTAAATTACTGAAATTATGTCGTAAATCGTATTTTTTTTCTAAACTGAAGCCATAAAACTTATTCAATATTAGCAAAATTACCTTTTGACCACATATTACATAAATAATAAGACAAAACACTTTGTTTAAACCACTATTTATTCAACATGTTCCGATACCTATGGTATCTTCTTCAGGAAACAAAGTATACTGAAATTAAAAATTCAAGCATAGATACAAACAAAACTATAATGTGGTGGGTAACTAAGTAGGAAATAATTTGAAAACAAATTTAAAAGGTGACTATTTGCAAAGAGGATTTGGTTATTTATAATATTTAGCTTGCTTTTAACACTTTTTTTATTTCTAAAATTTCAAATTTATTGAACTGTAAACCCCTAGTACTTGTATATATAATTTCAAAACCCTTTTTAATGTCAAAAGAATGGTTTGTTTTCAAAATTTATTTAGGCATCTAAAATACTCCTTAATTCTAATATAAAAATTTATTTCTTTATATAAAGTATTACCTATATAAAAATAATTACAATCTGCAAATTAATTTGTTTTTTTTTAAATCCACAATTTTTTTTAAATCTTCCTTATCCTTGTAATTTAATATATAATTCTATAATTTGTTGTTTGTGTAAAAAGTTGGTTTTGTAGAATTTGAGATATTTTTTGTAATTGAATTTGAAATATGATTACTTAATAACACGATTTTTCTCCACAAAACTTTATAAAATAACATTTTACAACATTTACAAGCTCCAAAATATTTCTTAAAAAATTACAGTTATTTGTTTGTTATATATGTGTGTACGTCTTATTATATTTGTCACTTATTTTTTAAATGAGTTAATGTTTAATTATATTGTCTGTTGTGGTAAGTCGTTGTATAATTTTAATCCATTGCAAATGAGTCACGATTGCCTTGTTTTTGTTCTAGCCAAATTTACGTGGTAGCTTTGAGATGTATTTGTATCGTATTAGGTGTTTTAGTGTGTTTTGTGTCATTAGTTTATTTGTGTTTTATCTTGCCATTAGCAAGCTCATGTATAAGATTTAGAGATTCAATCTTTATTATATTATTGATATTAAATTTTTTGTTTATTAGGTATTTCAAGTAAATAATTTTCAGTATTTTACTCTTGATAAAAGTTTCATGTATCAAAAAGTGAACCCTCAACAAAGAACGATCAGTTGATTTTGAAATTGAATTTGGATGATACTAGAGAAGCTAAAGAGAATATTATTTATTAGCACGTGTATTTTCTAATCTTTAGCTCGTATTATGGATGAACTAAATCAAATGTACTGTTATATGAAGTTTAGATATGTAAAGAGCCCTAAGAGGTGAGAATTAACGGTTTTGTATGTTCTTAGCTCGAAAACTATGCAAGACTAATAGGACTTAAGACTAATAGGAAATCGTTAATTAGCAGAAGGTTATTCTAATACGGACCCGATATATGATGTGCCGTATTTTCTCGATTAAAAGACGCATCCTTATATGTATGTACCAATAATAAAAAATAAAAGATAAAAATTTTATGTAAATTTTATTATAACAGACAAAGTCATGATGAATTATTTTTATTTGTTAACTTTATTTTATTAACCATTTATTGTGTTTAAATATATCTACCGGTTTCGAAAAATACCGTTTTCTTCTTCAGGATAACAATACTAATCAAAATATGTCGTTTCTTTACCAGAATCTATTTTTAAAAAACAATAATTATTTAAAAGTAAATGTAGCACTTAATTCAAATTGTTACTTAATACAAATTTACCTGGTAAACCAGATAATGGAGGATAGTTCTGTTAGAAGCCTCAACAATCGGCGACTTTGTATGAGAAGATGTATGAATGTGAATGAGGCGAGAATTGTGTGTCAGGACAGAAGAGTATGGCTCTATATCCTCTCTGCCTACCCCCGCAAGTAAGTCATACAGTTACAATAAAAAAGATTTAAAAATAGGCAATTTATTTATGTACCATCAAAGTCTGAAATTTCTTCAGGTTCAGTGTTCGATTTTTCTGAATCACTTTTGGACTCAGTTGTACTAGTAATCAGTGATAATTCATCACGATTGCGGAATTTTACAGCGATTGTAAGATGCCATCGATTATGAGACGTACCCCAAATTCAGATACCAAAATAGGAAAACACATGCGACTTACAATCGAGGAAATACGTTAAATAATTAGATATCAGTCAGAACAACCCTATATAATATAACACATAAACAATTTTATTACGTATAGGTATTTTATTATATATATAACTGTTCAAAGGTTTTTGGCGAAACTTTGTGAAATTTCATGATTATTTTGTAAATTGAATTGAAATATTTTGTTTTATTCCACTGTATTTTATTTTATTTAACGTAAGAACGTTTTCGGGTCCATCTTCCCATTATCAATAACACAATTCAATTAAGATTAAAAACATCGTCAGACAGTAATTAAGAGTGTGTCTGGAGGGAAAGGGTGGTGGGGCTGGGGGTGGAGTTATAATGTATAAGAGAGGGTATGTAATGGGCGGATTTTGATGTTTTTTATTTTCTTATTATTAAAAAATTCTAAATTTTCTAAAACGTCTAACTTTCTTCGTAAAGCTGCAAAACAGTTTTAACAAAAAAATAATTTGTAATCTAAAACAGCAATAAAAATATAGATGAATAAACGTATTGAATAAATAATTAGTTACCGCCGGGATACCAATCCGATACTCTTCTATGCCGTGGAACCAACTTCGCAATTTTAACGAATTAATTCTAAAAAATATGAGATTATACTTCTGTAAATTATAAATATATTATTCCATATGTTCCCCAATAAGTAAAAGTGTCGGCTTCGTATCCAAGTGGTAACCAATTATTTTTTCTATATACCTTCTTAATTAATTCATCCAAACTGTTTTAAATATCATAGAACTAAATTCTAAAATTCCAACATCATGTTTTCATTAAAAAAAAAGGGTCGGAAGGGTATTTAATTTCAAAATTGTTTTCTTGTATTCAAAGTAAGGGGGCAGGATTTCAAATCACGTGTTCAAGTAAAGCTAAATTGTACCATCCGCCTCAAACTTTGGAACGAAGTTGTCCGGTTTTGGCATACGGTTGTTAATCATCGATTAATGAAAGCTCTTCGAAGTGAGGGGAGCCGTCACGATGATTGTACTTGGGGCTTAACGAAGCTTTAACTATTCAGACTGCCCGAGAACTAAATCTGATGAATTCCCATCCATTAAACGCTGATTATTAGTTTCTCTGATGCCATATTCAAACTTATAGTGTTCCACAATAATGTGGAAGTGTTTGTAATTATATGTGAACAGTTGGAATCAACCACGTGTACGTGTATTGGTGTGCCGTACTAGGGAAAATAAATGTACTCTAGTTGAATTAATTAATTGAGATTTTAACATTGTCAAGTTACAATTATTAAAATTAACACAAATATTTGACAAAACAGAATTAAATATATATTTAATTCTGATTGGTGAAAGTGAAGTGAAAGAATAGGGTGTAGGTCTTAGTGGGGATATTGGAGTTAGGGTAAAAGGTAGAGGTAAATTTTAATAATAAGGTAAGAGCTAAAACCAAAACAAGTGATAATTTACCGCGTAGATTTATATTTTTTTCTTCATACTGTACTTTATAACAATTTTTTCAATGTTGGGAGATTGACATCAAATAAGTTAATTTCACTAAAATTTACTTTAACAAAAATATTGATTGTGAATTGTACCAATGCATCACTGCAAACTTTTCAAATTGCTGGACGCGAGGTAGATCAAGAGACAACTAATTTGGGCGCACTGCAAACAAATACTGGTAACAGTAGGCGGGAAATTCGAACCGACATACGAGATCAAGCAAGCAAATACAATAATATTTTCGTGGAAAGTAATCACATCGTGGTTTGACATATTTGATTAAATATAACACAATGACAGTTCTACCAGAAATATCATCTGTATTCATTTGTTACTACTCATAGCTTACTTTGATATTACTCTTGCACCATAAATTCACCCCTGTTTTCGCTCTTTTTAGAACAAGGGTTAGAAGATAAGCTTTATTATTATTTTTGAGAGTACGTGTTACCGGGTTAAGGAGATTGGAACGCCAAGAGATCCATTGTCTGCCAACAGTCATGTTTGTCCTATAGGAGCATAAGTGTCTCCTGTCTTCAGCAGGGTCACAGGATCCCGCCTTTGTTGTCGTTCTTTTGCTTTTTATATTTTGTTCGTCTACTTCAATAAATTTTGCTAATATTTTTAATTTGCTATTTTTAAAGATTTTTTCGTTTATTTTTTACGTATTTTGCTTTTCAACTCTTATTTGATTTCTACGAATTCATTATGTTTTTTGTGTAGTAACTAATTATTTATTAATGTTAAAATAATGTCATACGCACTGAACGGACAGTGAATGGTTTTTGGATTGACAGCCATGGCATGTCTCCGATTTTGCGGCGCAGCGCTGAGGGGTAGCATTAAAAAAGCCAACCTAGTGGTGATCGTGAAGGACTGATATGAGAGCTTTTGCTAGTAAAATGATGGATTCTATTTACTCTCTTCAGCGGAGTATAAAATGTCCAGAGCATCTTTCTTTAAACAAACAGCAAACTCATCTTAAATTGATTTATTCGTACGCCTGAAGGTACGCGATATCTTTAACATTCGTCACATCTCAAAAGTATTGATTTTATTTCTTTCCGATGCTCTGAGAATTCATGATTGTACCCCAGAGAAGACTATCGGTGACTCGAAGGGTTGAAGAGTACATTTTTTGTGAGAAAATATACCTAGGCCGGATTGTTAGCTTACGCTCTGAATTTTTATTAGAGAACTAAAACATTCATAAATCATTTGAATGTCGAATTCGAGAGACCTAATATAGTTTTGGATCATAGATTTGATTTACTTTATAGAAAAAATTTTATCCATTAATAAACAAGTTATTACATTATGTTTACTATGATTGGAATTTATTTTATTTTTTACAGGCGTTATTTTCTATCTTATTCGTTATTATATATCTCTAAAAACTTACACAGATTACTAAAAAAATTATGTAAATATCTAGAAAGTATAATCTGTTAATGAAATATCATCCAAAGCGTTGTCATCATCACGTCAGTCCCTAACTGAACTTAAACTGAAAATTACGATCTCCATGAACTCCCGTCCTTTTGACTGTGCTCCTCTTAGGGCTGCCACTGGAAAAGTGCATGTTGCCTTTTCCACTCGGTGGATCCAAAGGGTGAGGGATCTTCCTCTTACTCTTTCGATGTAGCCCACTACAAGAAGCTTTTCCAAGCTATCTTCCCTTCCCGCAAGATGCCCGAAAAGTTAAAGAATTCATCTCAGGTAAATGGTTGAGAGTCTGCCCTTGACGTTTAGTTCCAGCAGAATGGAAACATGTATGCATCTCGTCGTCCATGGTTTTTGCAACATGTGTCTCCAACACCAAAAGCATAAATCCGTCTTCTCTCCCTTGCTTTTAGAGTCCACGATTCTTCACCATATAAAAATGTAGAATGCACCAAATACTGCGGTCTTTAAATATTTTGTTAAGTCTTAAAAAACGAGTAGATGAATCGATAAATTGGAAATTTAACATCGCATATGATTTACTAATATAATTAATTTAAATTAAATGTATTAATTAGAAAGATATACATATAAAATAAATTTTATAGAAAAATATTATTGTTACTACCGAGATTCGAACCTGGATCTCTTCCAATACGGGAAACGTACATTATCCGTTATGCTATAGCACATCAGTACATTGATGACAAAATTTCGAACCTATATATTACACTTTTTCAAATGAATACATTTATCGTTCCATTATTTGAAAGCCGTCTTCATTATTTTTACGAAATCATATAGGTTCGAAAATTTATCATCAATGTACTGTGGTGCTATAGCATAATAGGTTAATGCACGTTCCCCTTACAACTTCACAATAAGAATATGTTTTTTTAATAATAATTAATTCAGAAAATATTGTCATATCGCAAACAGCCCAGATTAATCACATCACAAAAATGAATATAAAACAAAGCTTATATTTTGTATTTGGTCATTAGGTGAGTATGCTATATCTAAACAAAATGTTTAGTAATGCTTCAAATTCAATGTTACGAAGTGTAAAGCTGCGTTATTTAATATCTGTTTTTTTTTAATCTGAAAGAGAGTACTGATGCTGAACTAGATATATTTTTTGCAATTTTTATGTAGTTCTCGCTGGCGCCGATGTGCCAACGTTGCCAGATGCTGTGAAATGAGCTGATGTCAGTTTCCATCAACGCTGCTTATTCCTCCAAGAATTTTTGCGTGATGGCATGACGCGGCAGCACGTGACTAGACCATATAATGTCTGGGTGTCTGCTGGGCTTTTGAAGGTTTCAGAAAGTCAGATCTTCTCTTACTTTTAAACTACTTTCAATTTGCATGACTGAACGCAAACCTTTTCTAAACGACAAACTTATTTCTTCTGAGAGAAGACAGATAAAAACTCGTTTAAATAAATTTTCGACAACAACGAAAATAATTATTATTTAGAAAACTTGCAGGAATTCAGTTCAAATTGGGTTACATTTTTTGAATAACTTAAAAATTTGTCGCCAATTGAGCTGTTGTAATATTGTAGTTTGTCATATAATATGTTACCTTATTATAGAGAATGTTTTGAAGCTATCTACCTGCAATAAAAAGTCTGGTTCTAAGACCCAATGCTGATTTATATAGACTTTCCTCCGTACATCTTTCATCTATTTATTGATTTAAATACGTATGTATATATATAATGTATGTATGATGTAATATATATATATATATATTTTTTTTTTTTTTTTTTTTTTAATAAATAAAAACTTGTAAGAGTACAAAGGTGATTAAAATAAGGTGAAAAGAAATTATTTAAGACTGTTAACCTTGTTTTATTAACCACTTAATGAATTAAATACAACTACCGGTTTCGAAAAATATCATTTTCTCTTTCAGAATAACATTAACTAATCAGAAACTTGTGTTATATTGTTTCTTTAACAGAATCTATTTTTCAAAAAACTATAATTATTAAAAAAAAAAATTTAGTACGTAACTTAAATTGTTTCTTGATAATACAAAATTATTAGAATAATTTGTAAGAAAAAATTTTAGAATGGGACTTATGTGGTTAAATTTAGTTGATTGTTCATAATATTTTGGTTAACTTTAAACTTCTCTATTTATTTCCAATGATTTCAAATTATTTAATTAAAGACTAACACCGTTTATATGTAAAATTGACAATCCCAAATTTTTATCAAAAGAATGATCATTTTCTAACAAATGATTAGAAAATTCTAAAAAATCACTATGATTCAAACATCTCAACTAGCAAATACTGAAAAATCACTAGTATTTAAACATCTCAATAGTAAAAGTTAGATAGTAAATTTATTAATTAAATAATTATTGTTTTTTTTAAAAAAATTATGTTAAAGGAACAATATGACATATATTATGTTTTTGATTAGTTAATGACATCTTGAAAGAAATAATGATATTTTTTGAAACCGGTAGATGTATTTAATTCATAAAGTGGTTAATAAAACAAAGTTAACAATCTAAAATAATCGATTTTAACCACAAAGTTGATTTTGCTAATCTTAATAATATAAAAAGTAATTATTTTTATCTAAAGAAATTTCAGTATATTTGATGTGTGTGTCATTATGGTAACATATTCGTGGATTTGATTAATCGTCTCATCGAGGTTTAAATAGACTTCATTCCGAGAAATATTCATAAACTAGAACACATGGCATATTCCGAATATTATAGAAACAATTAACGTAGACGAGTACGACGTCTTGACTGCTGAGATGGGGAGAGATGAATGATTAACGCTTGTATAAGCAAAAAATGCGTATTTGTACGAAGACCACGATCTTCAGAAATGACAGCACGAGTCTCTAAAGAAAGAGAGCGAGAGAGGTATATAGTTAAAGGTAACATTTCGAATATAAATTAAAAGTATTAATTTGAAAGATATATATATATATATATATATAATCAATTTTATCGAAAAATATTGTTTTTACTATCAGGATTCGAACCTGAATCTCTTCCAATCCAGGAAACGTGCATTATACGATTATGCTATACCAACACAATGGATTGACGATAAATTTTCGAACTTATATGTTACACTTTTCAAATAGATACATCTATCGTTCCATTATTTGAAAGCCATCTACTTTTTTTTTACGGAATCTTAAATACCTTGGAGTAAACCGATAAGAGACGCCATGCTATATGGACCGATGTAGTCAATTAATAGGCAAATAGTGCTCGCAACAATTTAATCTATTAAATTTCTGATTTAGCCAATGTGGTAAATCCCAAATGGTCAGAACACAGAGAGCGTATGAATACAAAACTTGATGTGAGCCGTATTCAATAAGGGATCCTAAATGAACGGTGGACCCCGATTGAGATGGAATGACAATATTATACATTTTTACATTTTAAATGTTCTTCTTCTACTATTCTGCGTCCGCTGTTGAATTTAGGCCTCACTTTTTTTAAACCTCTGCTTTCAAATTTCCCTAACAACTGACCAGATTTTATCTAACCTTCGCATCATAGGTCGTGTAAAAAAGCTACTAAGTATATAAAAGTATATTCGATGATCGTAGAAAATCCGCAACATAATCTTTTTTGTATCTGAAAATTGAAATTATTAATAATTTGCGTATTTACATTGGATATTGAGATTGAAAGTATTGACTGAATACATTTGTAGGGCAAAAAATGGTAAACCGGGCACAGAACAAAGGTGATCCATTTGCAGGAAAAACTTTTGTAGTCGAGGAAGGCTTTAAAAGAGGCCAGCGAAATAAACAGAGCCTTTACGTGAGCTCAATATTAACGAAAACCCAAGGTTGAGATGCCGCTGGAATAGGAAATCTGGTACTGCGGGACATGGAACCGGTTATTGAACGATTTTCATCGAATTAAGTATGCAAACTCTTTAAAATAACAAACTATTATACTGGGTAAACTGATCGTGTCATACCCGTTCCTATTAAAGTTTTCCTTTGTATATTATTTAATTAATTTAAAATAAATTAGATTAATAAATTAGGAAGATATACAGATGAAATCTACCTTTCATCGGGATACGATGAATAATGAAATCAATAAAATATGAATTCCTTAATAAATGTACGTATTTAATATTCTTATTTTCTAATATAAAAATATATGATATTATTGGAAACCTAATCAATTAGAAAATAATAATTAAACAAAGTAAATTAATCAACTAGAAAAATATACAAAAAAACTATTTATTGAAAAAATATTTAGTTGCTACCGAGATTCGAACCCTGGCCTCTTCCTATTTGTTGTAGCACATTCACCATATTCACTATAGCAATCGAATTTTCACGAATACGTTTTCACCAAATTTAAATAATGTATACCTATATATTTATATTTTACGATACGCAACATTAACATACCCAGTATCAGAAGATAACTAGTTCAAAACTACTTGTGCGCACTAAGATAATCCAACTTATCTGCTATAAATTAGTGATCACGTAAGAGGCTGATTGTCACTGTGATTTTATGATTAGTATTTGATTATATCTGTGATACACTAGAAACTAAACCTCTAATCACAATTACCAATCGTCACTACAATCGAATCATACCATCACAGTTTACCTCATCACTACTGTATATTTGTGTGGAGGCCTGTTTACGCCTTTCCCAGATCTGGCTACCTAAAATTAACAGTAGCCATATAGTGCCGAAACGCACCAACCAATAGTAATTGTCAATACATCGTGACGGACGAGTCCTAGAAGCTAGCCAGTCAGCCACTTCTCCGCAGACCATTCTTTCGACAGCATCTCAAGCGAGCCACTCCAGTCTTCAACTTTATTCCCGTAATTAACTTTATACTCGCAGTACTTTCAATTGTCCAACTTTTGAAAGTTCTATTTTATTTGAATACCTTGTTCTTGACACATCATAAATACTCACGTGCACCAATACACATGAGACTAGAAGACAGTTAGGACCTTCAATCTCATCATAAACAAAACCTTCTGATACAAATCGCATAACTTACAAACGTCAGTCTCTTTATCCGAGTGACCGAATAACTCAGATCGATCACAATTCGTTATATTGAATAACCCCTACAGATGTGTGTACCTTCATTCTAAATAAGTTTATCAAAAAATTATGTAAAATTTCAGACCACCTATTTGTTGCTAATACAGGTATAGCATACCAATCCTTGTGACTATGAGAAAAAAAAATTCTATATAATTCTATATAATTCTATATAATTCTATATATAATAATAAGTTACTGTTAATATAACCATGATATGTCCCCGCTCTCAAATCAAAACGATCAATTCTACAAAAAAATGGTTTTGAATAAAAAAAAAAAAAATATATATATATATATATACACGTCTTAACGTAAAATATGCCGTTTAAAAGAACTCAATCATATTTCACGAAACCATTTGAATTATAATATACATCAAGACTGCTGTAGAAATTCGTTTTAACATTATAAATATTATTACGGTGCGTACCATATTGAAAAATAATCCAGTTTGGAATGGATTTCAGTAAAATTGGATTCCCTTTTTTTCAAGACTTCAGCCATTGAACTTCATTAATATTTCAGTCGTATATTTTCAGGAAAAACTAAATTAAATTTTCATCACGTATGTAGCGTGCTAAATGTATCAGTAGAACGTACGTATGACTAAGAGGATTGTGTGATTTACGATTTTTACAAGTTCCATTGCACTTAGGGATTGCAAATTTTGACGAAATAAAAAAAATCGACGTTCGATTTATTTTGAAATTATTTTTAGCTCAATACTAATGTTAACCCAAGTCGAGTACCTACTCCCTGTGCATTTCGTCCTTCCAATATAAACCTCAATATAGACGTGTCCCGTTCTGGCCAATTTATTACTTAGGAATTTCGCCGACGAGGGGACATATTTTCTTCTGACGCCGAACTGTCGAAATCTGTGTTTTTTTAAAGTCCGAAAGTAGAGCTGTGCGTAACGCCAGGACCATAAAGAGACGGTATTTTTAACAGCTCCGGAAGTGCAGTGATATCTTGGTTCTTCACTAAAAAGGTGAGAGTCAACTGGAGGTGAAAACTTGACGTCTTATCTAGAATCGAAATCAATGTAGGCCAGATCCATTTGCCAGTATTCCTCCCTTGAATCCAAATCGGATTGCGTCAACTAATCATTATTGTAATCGATACAGTCCAAGGGATCTTATCCCACCAATTAATAATTAAAAATAGCTTCTTTATGATAATAAATACATTATTATTTATTCTATAAAATAATGTAGAAAATAATGATTGTACAAAAATTCAATTAATAGAGAAAACAATTATTTTGGAATTCCATTATATAAATATAATATTATTCAATTAATGTGTTATTTTGTTGCCTAAAATATGTTTCGAGAAAGCAGAGATCGTTAAAGTTACGGCCCCTAGTCTCGATATAACGCTGTGGTGGAATCAAAATCAAAAATGAGTAAGGACTCAATTTTTCCCCGCTTCGAAGAATTTAATTTCGGATTAAATTTTCTTAATTAAGTTGCGTTTTGGAAATTAAGTTGTGATTGTGTAATTTGGCTTAAGCTGGATTGGCTAGTTTGGTATAAGTTGTGATTTTTAATAAAGTTATGATTGTGTAATTTGGTGCTTGTTGAGTTGAGCTGGATGATATGTTAGATGTCAAATTCGACTGAATATTGTTCTTCAACTTTTCCATTAATGACTGGGACTGAGCATAGTGTTTAGTTTGTTCTTCCAAAATCATTTATATATCAATTAATTCTGTATGGTCAGATTTTGACTGGGTGGCTACGAAAGCTACCATATTTCTGTTGAATATCAAACTTTTTCCAAACTTTCAATAATTTTGGCTTTTATATAAAGAAAGATTTTTGAATCTCATTTTTTCAACCGTTGTGTAAATAAATAAAAATGAAGAGTTCCAGATACATTTGTTTGCCTTTGGCTTATTCGATCTTCTAAATTGTACTTCAACTTTAGTGAGAGCTCATCAGATTCCAAATTCTCAAGCATAAAAGACAGTTTCGCATCAACTGAAATGAAATTTGCATTACCAATGGGCGTCAACATTAGACGCGATGTCATTCAATACTTTTCTAACACAGTTTTTTAGCTAGGTAATCATTTAAGCATTTCTAAGAACGATTCCTTCGGAATACCTCTATTGTTCAGTCTGTAATCGTAACAATATTTTATTTTATATATTTAAATTTCGGATTTCCTTTAAAATTTTCGGAATTCTAAATTATATTTATGAGGACCTATTCCTAATTGCACTTCATTAAAAATTATGATTTTTGATAATAAAAAATATTTTTGTTTTAAGTTCTTCTATTTTTTTTAGTTAAGTGTAATGGAATACGTGTCACATCAATATTCTTACTATTTTCAAAATAAGAAAATATAACCAACAAGCTGGTCTCTTAGAATAATTTTTGAATCTCCAACTACATACTGGATTACTAGATGAGTATTTCAATCACCAGACCATCTAGCACGTTGATCTATAAATCTAAAAATTCTTGATTGGTGTTTTTCTTATTCGGATATATAATATTGTGGCTAGATAAAAAAAATATTTTTCGATAATGTAACATGAATAAATATATATACCTATATATAAATTTAAGTATCTTTCTGTTCTTCACAAAGCTAAAATTTAATGGTAAATTTCATTGAAAAGAACTTCGTTGATATGACTTTTTTTGTGAAGGTATTTGTTTTTTCAAATGGTAAACTAGTCTATTGTGAGTAACTTGGAAATTATACTGATGCATGGCAGCTATATTGTAGATGGGTAATTAAAGATAATCAATCAGTCAAACCATTTTTTTTACGTTTAATTCGTTTAATAAGATTTTAGTTATTAAAAAGTATTTTATGAATTTGGAAGACAATCCAGTTCAGAAAAGCTACGCTCAGATAGAGAAAGATAGCAAAATTGGCGATTTCGACAATGTAACGGTATTTTGAACAGACTGCATATGAAAAATGTTCATAGATTGGTAAATCGTCGGTCGTAAGAAAAATAGAAGTGAAAGAAAAAATTTGAAATACAATTTTGATTATTAAAATGTGCTTTTGGTGTTCGATCTGTGGTGTTATGGTATTTAATTAATACGGGAAATGAACCAATTCAAAAATAAAAGTGACGAAATAAAATTCTAAACGTCGTCTTAAACATTAATAACAGGTTTTAAACATTAACAATTATTAAATATATGAATTTCTAACATATGTAGATTTTGTATTATAATCAATTATAAAAAAAACCAGCAGAAATCAATCGGTCGTGGCCGTACGTTTCCGTAAAACTTTATTCAAAGTTAAAATATAATTTATTACCAAAAAAAGGGAAAAGATCTACCACAGTACAACATAACTCAATCCATTTACTCAAACAAATACTTTATATTAGTAAACCAAACCCTAAAATATTATTTTGGCGATGATGCTACTCTCATAGATAAGAAACAAATGTTAAAATATATGTATATATATATATATATATATATATATATATATATATATATATATATATATTCTTTTTTTATTAATATTAAAAATATAATACAATTTCAATAGTCATATATATATATGACTATTGAATATATATATATATATATATATATATACATATGACTATTGAAATTGTATTATATTTTTAATATTAATAAAAAAAGAAAAAAAAATGTGCGCTACCATCTCTACGTGCTGGGCGAGCAGACACAGTGCCTGTGCAAAATACAATTTAGTATAAAAAAAATGTTTAGTGAAGATATTTAAATTTGAAAATGACAATGTTAATTGCAGGTTTTTTTTAAATTGTTGAAATTAAATGGTGATGAAACTTTTCATTTATCTTTCAAAGGGTCGTATAGACGCACAATATTATTTATGTCCTTGATATTTTTATGTATTTGTTGTCAATGACAATGTTGAATGGAAGCTTATCAAACGATGCTGATCAAAAATACCTAATGCTCTGTGTCTAAAGCGGAGAACTTATTCTTCAAGTTTAATTATCAGTTTGCTATCTTAATATATCTATTGTCTTACGGCTCACTGTTCAGTTGGCTCAGTTACGACAGTAATTGGCATTTTCATTATTCTCTGAGAAGTCGAGTATCGTCCTACTTTACCCAAAACCCAGAGATACTAATTATAGGTAATTCAAAATAGGTTGTACTGGAGGCAAACCATAGCCAATCTATTTTAAATTATTTGTATATTTCAATATATGCATATATTTATAATTAAGGGAATACATCTTATTGTGAAGTTGTAATTATTTTAATTGTCCAAAATTTAATAAAAATGAATTGGTAATTCTGGCGTCTGCTATCAGTTTATTCAAAGGTATTTGAGATTCTGTATAAACAAGGTAGATGACTTTCAAATAATGGAACGGTAGATGCATTTATTTAAAAAATGTAACATATGGGTTTGAGAATTTGTTGATAAAGGTATTGTCTGCTGTAACATAGTCGAATAATGCACCTTCCCCGGATTGGAAAGAGATCTAGGTTCAAACAACAATAATATATTTTTCGATAAAATTGATTATATATGTATATCTTTCTAATGAATATATTTAATTAGTATTTAAAACAATATATATTTGATGCCATGAATTATATTGTTATATACATATATTTTTATTTTTTTGTAGAGTAAATAGTACATATGAAAAATAAAGCTTTATTAAGCCTAGACTGTTCTAAAGCAATTTCCTGTACAGTTTTTAAAAGTTGTAAATGTTAATAGGTAAGTAAGTATAATGAATGAGAGTTATAAAAAGTTATGTGAAAAAAGTATAATCAGATGTTATAAAAAGATATTGAAAAAAGTTATAAAAATATTATTGTCAGTAATATACAACAGTACATATATATAAAACTAGTATCTCTTCAGTTTTTCTTTTAGATAGTTTCCTTGGGGAAACATAGGCTAATGTTTCGGTATGGTAACACGTGCCATTATCAAGGCGAAGTCTCAGAAAATTACAGTACAACTGTACTTTTTCGCAGGAGATATAAATCTCACTGTCGAATTTTTAAGGCACCGCCTTGACATTCATTGGCATTTGTTACCATAATAAATGTTGGCTTAAGTTTTCCAAAGAAAATCATCTACAAAACGTGTGATTTAACCTTGAAGAGGAGATGCCAGTTCCACACACTATGTAAATCAAACATATACGAGTATATATATTTTGTTGTAATATATGTATCGTGTGTTTTTATTACTATGTTGTGGAGAGGTACAGGTCTATTTTTTACTCATGACATGGAAAAATCTGTTGGCAGTATAATTTTTATTATTATTTCAATATAATAGTACATAGCTTTGTTTAATATTTAATTATTTTATAGATGACTATTAAAATAATATGAATTAATTACATTTTAATATTATTAATGACTCTGATGATGCCCTTCATTAGCTGAAACTAGTAAGTGAATAAAATATATTTTGGTTAAAAGTGAACAACATAAAACAGCAACACACTGCGTGCGGTGTACATAACCGATACCACGCCATGACGTCAAGTGCATTGTTGGAATACTGTCTAGCGTAAAGCGGTCATATAACTTTGTCTCTCTCTCGCTTAGATTGCGCTCATGCACACATTGACGTGTATCGGTACACAGCATATTCTTGAAGTGGCATGACCAAATAATTGACCTGTATCGCCTTCACTCCGTCAGCTATATTAGAAGAACGCTGCTGAACATGGCCGGCAAGGGGGTATTCTACTACCTGCTATTATCAGCCATAAAAACTCAAGGTATTACCTGCGTACAACAATAGCGTACATGCGTCAGCAGCGCTCCAGTGCTGGAACAGAAACTTCCAAAACGCCTCCGATCTCCGATACATAGTTGTCGTGCGTAGAGTTAAACCTTAATATATGTAATAAGCTTCAATAAATTCAGTGCCGATAATAAATAGTTTTAATTTATAAAACCTATTCATATGTTACATTATATCTATGCACAATCCAAATATGCGGAACGATCACAAGTGTAGCGATTGATCTACAAGGCGGGTAGTACCCTCACATAGCTCTATCTGAGCCTATTACACAGCACAACAAACCATATCCCCTATAACATGTTAAATGATGTGTTTGTTTTATTGAGATGCATTTTGTATATAATTAAAATTTTTTCAATAAACTAAACTTTGTCCAACTTAATACACGTTGGGCTATTTCGTCACTACTACGGTGATAACCAAACTAAATACAGTTTCACGTCGACCTAATTGGGTATTGGTGCGAGGCGTGGAAGGAGGTGAGCGTTTCGGTCATTAATGAGAGTATGGACAATAGGGGTGACGTATTAGGGAACGTGATGTTAATAATTAGTGATTTCTCTGAATATAAATTCTTTTGTATTTCGATTTGCAAGTAATTCATTACTATTCCTTTTTAAAATAGCGAGTGAAGAAATTCCGATGTTATTTTATTCTCGCTATTTTTATCAAATATCATATAATGTACCAATTATAAATTTATGTTACATTAATTTATTTATCTTTTCTCTACTTATTGATGAAATAATATGTTATTCTCTGTATTTCTTAATATTTCGTGAATTCATCCGGCTCTCGGTACTTGATAATTTAAGTGAATAACTGTATATTAAATCATTACATCATATAACGGACGTCCTGTGATGTAATTACTTGTATTACATGTTTGAAACTTAACTGGCATTATCTCGTTTCATCCCCGCATCCCTTGTGAATCAAGTTGTCTTTGGATTATCGTGAGTACACAAAGTAGATAATATTATATGCGTTAACTTTGAGGTTCTTTGGATAGTGCGATCAAGAATTTTCGGATTCCATTGAAACCGATTTAAAAATATGGAATTAAATAAATAAATTACACATAAAAGTTGATTCCAATAAAAATACATGTAGGTTTATCTTAAACAAGTTAGACGATTAATTTAAAAAATCTATCAATAAAATATAATCATTACCAGGACTAGAACCTAAAATTTTCTATAGTTAATTTGATTTCTGATTACGTTACGATGATGCACAGAAGTCGCCAAATTTCATATACATATATTTTTTAAGTAACTCCATACATATATTTTTTGATAGTTAGATTTTTCTGTGAATTTTTCTTAGTGATTTATCTAAAATTGCGATTTCGTTAAAAGGTGATGAAACTAATGTACTTTGGATATATAATGAGACATCGGAGATTTCAGGCCCTTGTGTCCACGGGAGGACATACGAAGAGAGAATCTCAGAGATTTAGTTGAGATACTTTTTAATGCCAAATACATGTGTTGAGATTTTGATCTGGAGATGCATTCAGAGATCAGCTTGAGATTGATAGAAAGAAATAAAAACTCAAACCAGTGTATACGACGTTCGATCTGATCATAAGTCGTTAATCATTAATATAAGGCGTTAAAGTATAAACATTTGTTCAGTTTTAACTGCGGTTGGGGAAATTCAAAATAATCCAACTAACGAACGACAATGACGTTTAACGTACGTAATGAGCATGAAGTAAGGCGTGAGACGGCAAATCTTTGAGACATGGTGTATACGCGGAGACAACAAAAGCTGAGAGTTGTCTCGAAATAATCTTATACGAGTAAAGTCCATATCTCAAAGATTATCTCGAATCAAAAATCTCTTAAAAATTTCATTAGTGGGCATGGAGCATAATAATATACTTCTAATTCTTTGGCTTCATCAAAGTGACAGCTTTGAAAATGAAATTATCCTGGATATAACTTTGGGCCGAAGAAGACCTGAAAGAATGCCACAACAGTGGATATGTGCATTGCATCAGTCTGGTGAGATTCTAAGGTCAGCTATGGAAGGTCAGCTGTGGAGGCTATTATATTAAGGAATAAAGAAGAAGCAACTTTTTATGTTAGGAAAATTCAACGGGCGACAATATCCTGGTAAAAAGAGAACCTCGTGGCCTGAAAAGCCAGCGGTTCTATATATAGCTTCCAGGCAGACATAAATACTAGTGATGAGAAAAAATTCTACTCTTGACTCACTGGTGCGATTGTAATGATTAATATTCGATAGTATCAGTGATTAAAAACTGTGACTATGATCACGGTTTCTGACATCACAATACACGAAATAATTTTTTTTTTAAATTTTGAGATAACTTATTTATGTTATTAAAACTTCATTTGCGTAAAAATAATTAGAATAGTTAGAAGAAAATTATTGCACATACATAAATATACCTACAAAATTAAAAAAAAATACGAACCAAATAGCATAAACATTACCAACAAAACAGATTCTAACGGATGGCGCTAATCTAACATCGATAGAATTTTTAACAAAAAAAAAATTTCAATCACGATATTCCCAGGTATTCAATCACTGATAGTAAGTGTGACTCAAAGATATCAGTGATTGACTCACGGTTCGTGATTTTGAGCTCATCACTAGTAAATACGAGGCGCATTTTTTAAGTATGTACCGTATTTTTTTAAAAGAAACAAAACATCATTTTTAAAACACTTTATTTTCTTCGAATGCCACACACCCTAAACTACTTTTCAACATAGCCGCCACCATTATTAAGACGCTTGTCATAACGAGGCACCAAGAACGACTACGCCTGGGATGAAAACCATATCTGTATTTCGTCTTTGAGTTCATCATTGTCATCAAAACGCTCGTCCCCAAGGAAAGGATGAAGGAAAATATGGAAATCACTTGGCGCAAAATCAGGACAAAATAGGATACACTTGATTTCATTTCATGTTTTGATTTCATGTGATGATTTCATGTTTCGTGCATTCAAGAAATAAATCACGGACCGTATCTCACAATTGGCGGGCTGATCTACTATCTTGAACATTTCAACCACTCACTACAAGATGGCCACACTATGAGAATATATATAACGTTGCTTGTAGTGAGTCAACAGATGAAGGAAACTTTTGCGCATGCACAACATCGCAACTGCAGCGCTACACCGGAACTCACTTAAAAAAACGCGCCTTGTAGTTCCAACTAGCCAGAACAATCAAGAACATCCGTCAAAAAAAAAGTTAACCACGTCATAAAGAGGTGGATGGATTATATATTAATAACGTAGTAATTATACATAATACATATAGTTAATACATTTTGTCTGATACTCTCTCAGAAAGTAAAAATGTAACGTTAGAAATGTCGCATTTGAATTGGAGTATTCAGAACGTTGCATAGAAGGTTGGCGGGTGGATTGTAATCCCGGGAACCGAGAGTTTAGAATATTTATGAATTCCAGGATTAGTACTTGTTATCCTGAAACTTACTCGGAATAAATATTTTAGATTAAATTCAAATTGATGTTATTTTTATTCAAAGATTTGTTAATTTTTAATTAGATATAAATATGTTACGAAGATGTGTACGTGAATTCTAATTGTTTTATTTCTAACCTTTTTTTATAATTGTAACATTTTTGAGGAAAATTAAAATTTTCTAATCCCGGGATTAACAAAATCAAATTTTGAAATCCTGGATTTACAATTTTCGCTGAGATTGAATTAATAAATATATTTTGTAGACATCGAAAAGAAAAAAAAATTATATATATATATATATATATACATTTTATTAAATAAAATAATCACTTGTATGAAACCACAAAATTTATTATAAGTCAACCGGTTTCACTTATCTCAAGCTTCATCAAGACGTATTGAAACTAATCATAAATACAAAAAGAGTGCATTTACATATACATAAAGAGGGAGGTAGAACATAAAATTATATGCGAAAGAGAGAGACAGAATACATATACAGATAGACCGAACATTAAGGGAGGGCAAAATACAGTGTTGATGGATATTAAATTGATTTTAAAGGAAACATACATAATATGAGGGTAATGGATAAATTTATTTGATTATTAAGAACTGGCTACCATTATTTATTGCCTTTTTTATTTCGAGGGCTTCTAAATTGTCCAACCGAAGGCCAAACCAGTTTTCATGGAGGATACTGACCCATGTGCTATTATTAAAGAATGCTCTTTTTTAATAATGTGGTTGGAAAATTCTGAGAAACCATTACTATTTAAATGTTTAAGATGTTCTTTGACACAAATATTGACATAACGTTTATATAGTTTTATATTCTGACTCCCTTGATGTTATATTTAACTATATATGTATTCTGTCTCTCTTTCACGTGTAATTTTATATTCTATCGTCCACTTTATGTACATATAAGTGCACTCTTTTTGTATTTATGATTAGTTTCAAATACGTCCTGATGAAACTTGAAATAATCGAAACCGGTTGACGTATAATAAATTTCGTGGTTTCATACAAGTGATTGTTATTTTATTTTAATCTAATATGTCAAACACAAAGTGATTAATTTCTACGAAAATATATATATTTTATGTTCAGAGGTTATATAATGTGTGTGACAGAGACGTAACATAAAAGATTCTAAAAAATATTTAATCACTATGTTAGTATGTATAGATCTAATCACTATTTTAAGTTTATTACGAGAAAAATGTACGCTTTTGTTTGATTTTAACCACTTTAATATTCAGTTTAGAATCTGTCAGGTGGACCTGATTGTTCCAAAACAGTGGACCAGCCTGATTGCCTCCTATTATTTGCCCAGATGCATGCATATAAGATGAAGCAGGTGTACACAAAGCATAGTAATCCAAACACCAAATGTACAATATAACACAAATAACTGTCAATATGAAGCGTCAATATTCATTGACTTTCATATTGTTTTATTTTGTTGTAATCATTTACAGCTACAAAAAGGTAGATATTCAAAATTATTGATAAACAGGCAAATATGTAGGCTTTAATTCTAAAAAAATTTGGTCAGTACAAGTATTACTTTCTTGGTTATTAATGAATTATGATATAATATACAAGAATTTTAAAAAATATACTTCAATAAAAAAAACTCTATATTTTGAGTACGTCCAAATCTTTGTAGGAACTAATTACTGGGATTTTATCCCCTGGGGGATTGTCATTAAGATATAGATGTCTCATAGAGACGAAGCTATTATTTTTACATGGGAAGCATGGAAGTCTTGAGCATTGTAGGGCTTACGACCTGTCATCGCCTGATCACTTTACACAATGTAACGTTTACCTATTTACCCATGTTACCACATCCATAAAATTTTTGGAAGTTGTCATGTTGGAATATTTCGATTATTTATTACCAACTATGCTGCCGCCATCTATGGATTTTTTTAAATTCGATATTCATTCTCATATATAGATGTCGCTGAAGCCGAGACTATTTTTTTAAGTAAGGGGTTATACCCTCTATGCGTATATGTATATAAAATTCATTCAAATTATTAACATATACTAGAATAGGTTTGAATAATGAATACTGCCATTTCAGACGCATTCTATCTTACATCTTCGTCTCTGTGAGACATCTTTATCTTAATTTTTGTTTGATAAATTGATAAATTATGTATAGCGCACATCAAATAATCTAAAATGTGTAAACATCGCATGTGTTTGAGTTATTTATAGTTTGACGGGAAGAAATGAAGGAAATAAATTTTATTTTAAATATTTAAAGATTTTATTTATTAGAAAGAGGTTGCCTAGCATTGTACTATATTTAATTAAATACTGACTCGTTGTAGTACACAAAAGAAGCTGCAGAAATGGCTAAATCACTTTAGTGGAGAGACCAAACAGGCAGGCATGAGGATTAGCACAGCTAAAACTGAAATTGTGGCAATTGATCGACATAAATGTAAGAGAGTAATGTATAATCTATACTCCCGGTACTTTATTGAAACAAGTAGACACCTTCAAGTTCCTAAGAGTACTATATTAAAATGATGCGTGACAGGAGAAGAAAATTGATATAACGATAGGTTCGACTAGCAGAATTCTATGGTCACTAATTTAAAATCAGTTGGCCTATAGCACCTTGGCCTATAGTCATCGATTGAAAGTCTAGACTGAAGAGATGTAGCGAGGACCTAAGAGGAGTAACGAGAGTGACGTTAAGAGATCAAATCAGGAGCGATATCATCCAAGAGGATCGTGGGATGAACCTGCTGCTGCTCAGAATCATGGCTAAGTTGGCTTGGATGTATTCTCCACATGAGAAAAGAAAGACTGCCTAAACAGATTTACTCATTATTGTCAGAGGGAAGAAGACCTGTTGAACGAGCCAGGAAAGCATGGCAAATAGAGAGGCTCTGCAAAGAAATATGGAACTATCAGTGACCCTAAGTAATCAAGTACAAGAGTTAGACCCCCGACCCATTTAGAATAAAGTAGATGAAAAAGAAGAAGAAGAATATATATTATTTTATTAATGCCATTTTAGGTAGGTAAAATTTAAATCCTAAAATTGTAATTCACTTCACAATGTAACTCAGGTAATTCACAAAAAATACTTTACCAAAACGTGAATGGGTATAATTTAATATTTGAACATTCGAGTTTTTCGAACATGTGAATTTCTAAACAGAATTCAAATGCCAATATGACGTTTATGGGTACTGAACAAAATATACCGTGGTATATTTATGTAGATACCGTGGTAATCTGATTTATTTATTTGATGACTCTTGTACGAAATTTGAAATAATGTGCGTAAAACTCTGTTTAATAAAGTACTTGACACAATTTAATTGATGTTTCTTAAAATATAGTTGAATTCGGTTATATCGAGCACGGTTATAGTGATTTCACGGTTATAATGATATTTTAAGAAACATTAATTAAATTGTGTCAAGTACTTTATTAAACAGAGTTTTACGCACATTATTTCAAATTTCCCATAATAATAAGTTATTTCAAATAATAATAAGTATTTCCTCATGGAAATACTTATTATTTTTCTGATTCAGGTCTGTTTTCATACAACTCTTCACTGTAATAGTGAGCTCGATTTACTTATATAACGTACAAAAATATTGTTAACAAGTGAACAAAATATACAACACGGTTTAAAAACCCTAATTCTTGAAAAGTCATAAAATCGAAAGCAGCGTCTGCCGACGAGGTTCCTTGCTGTTTACGATTCCTTTCAGGATTGCGAATTCTTGTAAAAAAACAATGAGTGTTTATATTGTGTGCGTAGTAGTAAGCTTTAAACAATAAAACAGAGCGGTATTTTGAATTTTGTTAAGAAATAATATTATTGAATGTAATAATTGACTTAAAAATGTTTTTGTTCATACAATTACAGATTTTAGATTTTTAATATGTATTTGACTTGCTTATAATTTGATTGTATATTAAATATTTTTTGTAATAACGAGTAACGCCTATAATAAACAAATTTATTAAAAGTATTAAGTCTTAAATATACAGTATCCAAAGAAGTGTACTGATAAATTTGACGACTCCCCTATGTTGAATCAGGATCCTCGTCAAATAATAATTATTACCCAGTGGACTGAAATGATTACACCTCGTACGGACGAAAGTTTTTAATGCATCCGTCCGTGTAATGCGATATCCGGTTTGGGCTGACCGTGGAGTCGGCTCCACTTCTGAGACTGGCGTTAGTCCTTATCGGCACCGAGCAGTCACGTGGTGTCCACCGCAAACTGCTCACTGTAGTTCCGCCGGCGGCAGGCTCGCTTCCCATGGTGTTTCCGGCTTACACAGATAACAGGTACCTATCGGTTCTAATTCATTGCGGAGGCACTGACAGTCTGCATTGTGCGTTTCGACGCCATCAAAGCCTGACCCAACACGCCATTCATTAATAAGCTGTTTTTGTCAGTATTTAGAATTGTTCTTTTATTTTTGAAAGTCTACTAGAAAGATATACAGAAAAATATTAAGTTGCTACCGGGATACAAACCTGGACCTCTTCCTATCCGGGGAAGAAACTGAATATTTTTTTGATAGCTTCTTTCCATATATATCTTTCTAGTTTATCCATTAATTTGTTTTAAAATACTACAGAATTATGTTCTGAATATGCAACTTCATAAAAAAATATGTTTTATTTAAAAATATGTTTTCATAATTTCCACAGCTTAATCATGTTTATGTATTTAATTTTGTAAAAAATTGTCTAAAGCAAAGAGGTTAAATTTTGCTTTCAAGTAATATGTAGCTTATTGGTCTAAGTAGTTAAGGCACCAAATTAGCCTTATTTTTAAAGCACATGCGTTTATGTAACTTAGTTTGAAAATGTTAAGAATATTGATGAGAGATGCATGAATGTATCCATTCAAGAGGAATTGAACATCAAGAACAGACCTTCGACATGAGACGAATGCTTAAATTTTTTGGGCATCTTGTGAAAAGGGAAGATAGCTTGAAGAAGCTTGTTATGGTGAGTGAGGGATTTCTCACTCATTGCACTGGATAAGGCAACATGCCTTAGAATTCCGGGAAAAGTGAAAGAACATAGTCAAGAGGGCGAGAGTTCACGAAGAACCGACAGGATGATGATGTGATATGTATCCGTGTACGAATCTCTATTTTTTTAAAGTGTAGTACGATAACATAACCTAAAGTTATCTACAGTAAAATTTGACACGAAAACAGTGTTAGAAATAGCCTGTTAAAAAAAATATTTTATACTTTCTATCAATGACCATTTTATCTTGGTTTTTTGCGAGCCCCATTTTATTCCTCACTCTTTGTATCGTTCCGCTAGGAGGGAATTTCCCTATATTGATGACTAAGAATGAAACTAAAAATTTTACCATCATTCGAACTTATTCAAATATGTACAGCTATCGACCTATAACCTTGACAAGCAATATTATTGGTGCAGCCCGTTACTTCCTGAGCTCGGTAGAAGAATTAATTGTCTTACGTCTCCCCCACAAAAATATTTTATTGCCGACAAAAACCAACGGAGCGGGTTATGAGAGATTTAGAAAAATTTGGGTGTGCCGCAAGTTGCTATTGGGCACTATTTAAATATTTATTCATACCTAATTCTGTGACGTAGGTACATAAATTATATTCATATTTTTTAATTTCAAAAATATTTATATAATATGTTGAATTTGTAATGTTACTTTTTACAACACTCCGAAAAACACACGAGCACATGAATTATGTAGAATATCATAAGATAAATAACAATATATCAAAATTACTATGTATAATAGGTAAAGAGACTTTGACCCCCCGTATTTATATCATCAAATAAAAGTATAAAGTTTTTTATTAAATTGGTTTAAAAGTTAGTAGTTACTGTGGCGACCTTGACTGTAAGTTAAATTTTATTAAGCTCATCGACCATGTTATCACTGTACGAGCATATAAATTTTGGGTTTATTATTCATACTTTTCAGCCATTTGACGAGGTCTGCATACTAAAACAACTTTATATCTCATGGTATGTTTGCAGTACATTCAGTTGATCACGGTCATTTTGTTACACGCACGCGTTATCTGGATTCCATTTACCACAAAACGACAATTGGGTACAATTTGTTGAGGCTTTCAAATTTTCGCAAGTGACGTTCAGTCGCAAGTAGGTAACTATAAATATCATTACCCAAAGGGTGAGGAAAAAAATGGGTTTCCCACCATTTTTCCTTTATTTAGTGATTCGTTTTATCTATTAAAGGATTGTGTTATAAAGTTGCAACTTCATAATAAAAATTAGGTACTTACTTTACTAATTCCAAGAAATTCAAGTAATACTATGTAGAATTTACCAAATGTAACTTTTAAATAAAATTAAATATGAATATTCTAATTTAATGTCAAGAATGTATAAATAATAAAGTATATCAGAAATAAAAATTAATTTATTGAATTATGGTACGAAAAAGCGGCATTCAATATGATTATTTGGCAGTACACTATCTTGACTATTAGGTTATTTGCTAAGATGGCAAAGCACTCGCTAACCAAGTGTGGATCAACATATAACATAAGATAAAAGTGAGAGTACATATACAAAAATGTTACGAACTTTTATTACGCTATATTTCTAACTCGGCTTTTGTGGTAAATTTAACTGTATTCTCGGAATGAGACACGAAGAGATTACAGTACATGTGTTGAGATTTTGATCTGGAGGTAAACTCACAGTTCCAGAAGATCTTCCCTTGAGACAGAAAAACGAAAACTCATACACAATGATCGATTTAACATGTGCACCCAAAGTCACATAATCATAGATACCTACAACTACAAAGTGTGTACACGGGAACTACAAAAACCTATAATCACTTCCAAAGAATCCTAAGAGAACAAAATTCGTATCTCAGATACTGTCTCCAGTCAATATTTAAAAAAATATACAAATTTTACTATAAAGAGTAAATGTATAAAAATATTAATCAATACATATTTTATTAAAGATATAATTTTGTATTTATTCACAAATATCTCCTCGCTTGGGACCCAAACTTGTTTATTTATCAAAGAAAATTGGTAGAGCTCCAGATATCATAGTTCGCCCAAATTGTTCAATAAATTATCAATGTACTCTTAAGTACTTGCGAAGCAGTTTGAAAATAAATTGGCTTATGGCTTAGTGAAACAGAATTTTGTACAATTTTACAGAATGATATTTTAGTAAAGTACGAAAATAACTTTTAATTGTATTAGATTATAAATCTTTTTGTAAATAAATTGACTGTTTGTTAAAGGAACTTACGGACAACTATTGTGAGAGATATATTATTTCCAAGTAAAAGTTTCCAGTTCGAGTCCCAGTGATATTTATATATTTTATTGATAGATTTTTTCTGTTTACCATTCTTATTTGTCTCGTCATTTATATAAAATATTGATCTGGTTTATATATTAGTTAATTCTACATTAGCAGCTAGGTTGAGTTTTCGTGTCACATGCAAGTCTTTTTTATAACTTTCGTATAACATATATAAATTTTAGGTAAAATGCCAATGCATGGAAATTTAAAAAATATTTAAATTCGAATTTATGTGATGGTAACCAAGGTTGAAAGAACGTTAAGGGTTTTTTAATGCTTTCAATTTTAATTTTACTAAAGCCGTTTTAATTACGATGTATGCTTGCGTAAGTAATTACAGCCTTGGCTTTCACAGTTTCCGTTTTATGTCAAGTACGAGCTTAACATTAAAGTGACGCTCAAAAAAGAAAGAAAAATATTTAAAAAGGTAATAATTCCGACTAATCTTTACTCATATGTATCCAATATAGGAATTACAATTAAAAATAAATCGATAAGTAAATTCTTGATAATTTATAAAGGATTTTTGTTCTCGATACTGATGTGAAGATGTTGATTGGTTGTAGCAACTGTGATTTATTACATATTGTTCAACGTTGGGTGTCACGGCTATCATCATTTGTTCGACTGGCCAAATCATTGCCTTGGGTTCTTCAGTCATGATGTTTTTTTTGTTTAATTTCATGTTCAGCCATGATTTTTAGACATATTTTTCTACATTATGAGATGCAATATCTAATACATCAGTGGATGTTTCATTAGAAATTGAAGTTTTCAGATGTTTATTGTTTTTTTTTCTTTATTCATCTGAACCATAACATCTTCATTGGTAACTCTATCCATCCAGATTATTTTGAGCAATATATTTATGTGTAAAATCCAAAACTATTAGTACATAGATTTGCCATGTAGTATATTAAATCCCTTAGAAATATGTTCTTATGAATACATTAAAGGGCGACCATTAAAACCCGAAGACTTCCTTCCCAAATATATTTTTGATTTCTGCTCCTCCCTAAACTAATATTTCATAATCAATCAAGGAGTAGTAGAGCGTAAATTGGTCGATATATGTATTCCCAAATGGTCATTTATAGTGAACAGTGGTAAGATTATAAAAACAAGATCACTTAATTTTATCGCAGCTTCATCTCCACCGATAATATAGGATGTTCAGCGGAAAAATTTCAAGATTCAATTGTATGAAATGTATTCAGGGTGAAGTAAGTGGGAGGGGTATTGTTCACCGCGCGTGATTTGCTGATTTACCAGACGCAATGAGTCACCGCGCGTTCGCGGTTGAGCAATATTTAAAGTGCGGTGATTCATCGGTTCGTGCGCGGTCGACGAGTAAGTGATGGACCGAGCACGCAACCAAACTCCTCCGGAACCATCAACGTCAGCAGCGACGTCAGAACATTTGGCTCAAGTCAAATTATATGCAAATCGCGTAAATCGATAAGGAAGATTGCAACCTTTACTGGAATAAAAAAACCACCAGTGTACGTTATTTTGAAAAAGAAACTACAGTTTCACCCATACAAACTAACAAAGTCGTGCAGATTCTTAACGAAAATGACTATTCTTTACGTGAAACCTTAGCGAGAACGATGCTAGAACGTTTTGGAACAGCGCGAACGCTTGGAAACATATTGTTTACTGACGAAACGCATTTTTATACCAATGGCTATTTTAATAAACAGAACACGAGATACTGGTAGACCGACAACCCGAGGTGATGCGATCAAAAACATTTGCATTGTCAAAAAACGACAGTGTGGTGTACAATTCCTGCCCGATAGATAATTGGTCCTTATTTTTTTAACCAGCGAGAGATAGTCACCGCTGACGTGTATTGCCGAATGATCGACGAGTTTTTGGTACCGCAATTGCAGCCGTTTCCTGGGTTCAACGACAGAACACAATTTTATCAAGACGGGACCACTATACACACAGCTAAAGTTTCAATGGAGAAGCTGAGAGGTTTTTTCCCAATAAATTAATCAGTAAGTACGGAGACATACCCTGGGCACCTCGGTCACCTGACCTTATACCGTCTAACTTTTTTTTGTAAGGATACCTTAAGTTGAGAGTTTACAGCGACAATCCTCAAACAATTCGTGCCCTTCAAAACAAAATATCCGCGGTGAAGTTCCTGCCATTAAACCGAGTGTCTTGAGAGAAATGGACGGCATTTAGACGATATTGTTTATAAAACGTAAAATTTGCATCGTTAAACTACATTTTGTATAAATAAAATATGAGAATAACATTGTAGTTTTTATTTTATTTAATATTAAACTTGTAAATTTTCTACTGGACACCCTATATAAAACTGGATACTGGAAGCCTGGGGAGAAATAACCATTTTTGAAACATGCATCAGATGTACCTATATCTTACAGGATGTTGACTCTACGATCTCGTATAATATTCACGTTTGAATACCTCGGGTATAATTTTGTTACTCTGTGCATCTATTAGAGAACCACGTATGGAAGTTAGAGGGTTAAAAGGAATACAAAAGCTGAGTAAGGGTGGGGGTGTAGATTTTGCCTGGCATTTTAGATAATATTTGGGAGGATAGAAAATCAGTGTGGGGATGAGTACCATAAAAAAATATATAAATAGTACACTTATTAAGATTATTGCCTTTCAGAAGACGTCCAATTGAATGCTCAAATTATACTTGGACCTGTTAAATGAAAAGTAAAGAAAGGTAGAATTTGTGATAGGAGCATATATCAAAATAGCATCAGGAAACTGAGGTGATTATAAATACCTTGTATCTGGATCCGGTCAATAATATATTTGAATAATATTCAAGCAGTCGCTGAATGGAGAAATCAAGAGGCCGATAAAGAAAAGGAGATGGCACTTTGGGAGGCCTTCATCAAGCAGTGGATAGAAAACGGATAACAATAATGATGATCATGAGTATATGCATAAGTATTATTGAATAATTTATTATGCAAGCAGAAGTGAGTAAAACGTTAGGTAATTGGTAATAGGAATTACGTTTTATAAGGATTATTTGTATGTAATCTTATTTAAGCCAGGAGTTAAAAAAAGGGATATTATTTCATTTATTGTCATGTAACTTAATCTACTAGATCACAGAAGAATCTTTACAATGTAATAATTACGAAGTCATATAAAATTAATTAAATTTATCTGGTTTCAATACTGTCTGTACCGAAAGTCACGCACGAGTATATTATGGATAATATAAGAAGTCACCATTGACTTCTTATATTAAGTAAACATTTTTTTATCCCTATCAACAGTGATTTTCTGTGACATCTATATTCCGGTTCATGGCCCTTAGAGTACGACAGTCGACTGGAGTACCACACCGTCAAGCTAACTCAGCTTCAACCTACACAGGTCCGTGCGATGTGCAAGTGCACCAACCAGCATATTTTTCTAATATTAATTGATATAACTACATTGGCATCTCCTTACATGCATCTCTATCTCCAGACATCATCATCATTTATGTGACTTCTTATTCTACGGGGAATTTTTCTTTCAATGATGTCTAGATTGTTTCATTGTGTTTTGTCAGCGTTAAAGTTTCCAACGCGTACACGATCCACAGGTAAAACTTATTATATTTGAGAGTCGACGTGATGAGTTGGCGAGTACCGCCAAATCATCAAAGGATTGTTTGCGAACAATCTGTACTCATACCATTAGAATTACTTACCAGAAATCTGATATTCGAGAATCTCTCAATAGAGATAAAGTTTTTTACTATTTCCGAGTTAAGTTTGTAGAAATTCGTAATTACATATATGAAAATAGTAATATAGAATAATTAGAATCGTCCAAATATTTAAATAAACCTACAGCTTTCCAATACTTGTAAGTAATGAATGTTTGGAATAAGTAGATGAGTTTTTGTATTTGGGAAGTATGTTTGATAGAAACGGAAAGGCTGAGAAACATATCGAAAGGAGGGACAGCAGGGAATAATAAATAAAATGAACCGCGCTTTGAATGGAATTATATCTAACGGGAAGTTATCAACCCAAGCAAGACTAGCGCTACACAATGAGTCTTGGTACCGACAATGATGTATGGAAGTGAGGTCTGAAGCTGGCAAAAAAGGAATGAAAGTAGACTGAATGCAGTGAAAATCAATCACATATAATAGAGTTAAGAATGAAGAAATAAGGAAAGAATATAAGAATATAGTAAATAAAATAAATAAAAGATCACTTAAGTGGTTTGGTCATTTGGAACTAAAGAATGAGAAGAGAATGGTATGAAAGATAAATTGACGGAAGTGTTGATAGCACCAGAAATAGAGGACATCCGCAGAAGACTTTACCACCAGATAAACCAGATACTGGTGGATGGTCCTATTAGAAGCCTCAATAATCAGCGAGCTTATATGAGAAGATGTATAAATGTGGATGAGGCGAAAATTGTGTATCAGGGCAAAAGAGTATGGCGCTCTATCCTCTCTGCCTACCCCACACGGAGAAACGGCGTAATGTTACGTTGGTTAGTTAGTTAGTTCACAGTATTCCGATGAATAATATTGTCTCTTTTCATTTCATGTAAATATAAATATGTATAGCTGCCCTTCACTAGATATAAATACAAGTTGTTGAGTTGAATTGTTAGATTGATAATTCCCTTACAAGGGGAAACACTTCTCAAGTAAATTAAACGAGGAAGTTAAAAAAACTAGTGTTTTATTTTCTGACGAGGCATCTCTCGACTCGGGTGATGAAACGATCCGTGAATCATCACCGCATGATTATAGAGTGACCTCAATCGACTCTCGTAGTCCTTGTGTACAGACGAGATTTCTCTCGGAGATTCGACTCGAGGCAAGATAAAAATCGATACATAGTTCCATCCCACATGTTTTGAAAGCGGATGATGCATTCAGTGTTCACGTATACACTCAGAGATCAGTCTCATCGAGCCACTATAACTACTGTCACAAAATTGAGACAAATGTGTTCTTCCACCGTTTGGCATAAACTTAGTTTTAACCTTATGAACATTAATCTCATTTATTTCTACCGAGATTATTTCATTATCTTGTTTCGTAGCATTTTCTCACATTCGCTTCCACATTTTTCTTAATGAACCATTTTCAGCCATTTATAAATTCCTGGTATTCATAATATCTCATTATTCAAATTTCCAATAAAGAAGTTATATTCGTCTAATCCATAAGTTTTTTTACTTTATATATTAGTGTTAGTTAAAACATTATTTAAACCTTTATTATATTCGATTGAAAAGATGATTAGTAAGGAAGGTATCTTAATATATTAGTTGCATCAAAGTTTATCATGAATTTAATAAAATGGAATTGATTTAATTTTTGGCATCTCCTAGCTAATATTACTCAAATGTAATTGATATTTTTTCAATATAAAGTGAGAACTTTTAAATTTGGAAGAGATGTATCAATTTGAAAGAACCGCAGCATATATGTAAATTTGAAAAATTGTCGTCAACTTACACTGTTGGTGTGGTGTAATTAGTTAACGCATTTTCTCGGATAGGAAAGGATTCAGGTTCGAAACCCAGTAGCAACAAACATATTTTTTTGATATATTTAGTTTTTCTGAATAACTTTCTAATTATTACTTTTAATTTGTATTAAGATAACTTACTGTTATTCGTGATTTTTTGAGTAATCGCTGATATTCTAGAAATTAAATCTCAAACAGTTAAATCTCAGTAAGTATCGTTATAATCAAAAACAATCACAATTAAAATAACGGTTTACCATCACTAATGATACGGAAAAACAGGAAATATGGAAATACAGCGGTATACAATCTCTGATGCATTCTATACTTTTATATGGAGAAGCACACTCAAGAGGACGGAGATTTGTGGAGATCACGGTCCTCAATCATGGACCGAAGTGGATAATGATCACTAATTCATTCATATGCTATATTTAAAAAAAAATTATAATAAAATCCAAGCAATTGCATTTATAAATTATAACATAAACAATATTTGAATAAGTTAAAGAACACACAATTACTGGATTTTTACCTATAAAGACACTTTTATTAAATAAATATCAGTTACCTCATAGAGACGAAGCTATTTTTATAGAAAATATGGGGGTTAATTACAGGGCTTATATATCATTTCCATTAAAAAATATAATAACAATAGCTTCGTCTTTATAAGATGTCTGATATTTATTTAATAACAGTGCCTTTATAGGTAAAAATCCAGTAATTGTGTGTTCTTTAATATATTTAAATATTGCTATAATATACTGGTTCAAATAAGAAAAATATATAAAAATTTAAAAAAAATGATTTTTCAGAATTTCTAGTATAAAGTGTTAAAGTTAAAGTGTATTGCTTTAAAAAAAAATTTCAATAAAAATCATATTCTCATTGGGCTGAGTTAATATTTGCTATTTTCAAAGAAAAATTCATTATCAAATTTAGTCCATAAATGGCTATGGTATACTGGTACTCGAAGCGAGGCAATGAAATAAGATATATACAACTTTGAAAAATTAGATAAATATGGAGATCGTAGGGGTGAGAATTGGTGAGCGTATAATATATATATATATATATATATATATATATATATATATATATATATATATATAAAGTGATCACTTAAGCCAGCCGAAGAGAGCTCTTTAATTACCCCCCCCCACCATATTTTCTATATATCATTTCCATTAAAAAATATAATAAAAATCTATATCTAAAATAGATATTAATATATTTTACATATACTTTAGAGACTTGTTTTAATAAAAAATTCATCTAATTTGTAATGGAGCCATATAATTCTAGCGTAATGTAATTCTGAAAAAATATATATTTTGAGAATTTGATTCTTATTCAAGCTCTCAGATATATACCGAGAACGAAGTTGTGTACGACCGTTTAATGTTTACTTCTGAAAGAATGAATGTAAACGTGTATATAAATATATTCATACATATATAATAATAATTTCTTTAAATATTCAATGTAAAAACATTGTGGTTAGACATTTTACAGATGGATAATGTTTTTATTGCCCTGACGAAAGAAAAATAATTTTCGGTAATCGGTTTGTTTAAATTATATTAAATACAAAGTTATTGTTATAATTTATGAAAAAATGTATATATTTAATATTATATACATTTTTATATATATATATTTTATAATAAGTATTTTGGTGTCGAATACCTTTCAGCCAAAATCATCCAAACAAAAATTTGCTTCCTTACACTGAAATAGAGATTTAGAATAATCTTATGAAGTTTTTTCTCTGACTATATTAATAATAACATTGAATTGGTAAAGCCGTAATGTGAGGTCGGTAAGTCTGTACATAGAATGTATTATATTATGCATATTAATGTACGATAAATCTAATTTGTGTGTAGCGCACGTACGGTCATTTCCAATTTCATATTTTAAAGTATATCTGGGTATCCACGTGAGCTTCAATGACATCACATCATAATTACGGTTTAATCTATCCTTTTAGGACTATAAACTGTTGGAGGATTACCTTCTAAATATTAATTAAATATACATCTATGTACGTACACATATATGTTCGCATAAAGATAGATCAGGGATTTATTAACACTCCCTTGAGAGCAGCAAGGTAGTTTCACTCTTCATAATTTTAGCTTAGTTTGAAAAATATTAATAATTATTATCTACGTATATTCCGGGTATGTCTCTTTTATTTTATTTCATTAGTATAAAAAATAGAATATAATATGTGGTCACAAATCTAATCTTTTCATTAAATATAAGTATAAAATATTAAACAATATATTATTATATAAAGTAGACATGGTGAACCTATGACATTTAGGTAATAATAATATTATTAAGGAGAACACATTCTTATTGTGAAGTTGTAATTATTCAGAACGTAGCTCTGTGATATTTTAAATACTGATTAAATGTATTAATTAGAAAGATATACAAATCGATTTTATCGAAAAATATTGCTGTTACTACCGTGATATGAACCTAGATCTCTTCCAATCCGGGGAACGTGCATTAACAGATAATGCTACAGCACACAGTGCATTGACGACAATTTTTTGAACCTATATGTTACACTTTTCAAATTGATACATGTATCATTCCATTATTTGAAAGCCAAATACTTTATTTTTACGGAATCTCAAATACCTCAGTAATCCGGATTGGAAGAGATCCAGGTTCAAATCCCGGTAGGAACAACAATATTTTTCGATAAAATTGATTTTATATATCTTTCTAATTAATACATTTAATTTGTATTTGAAAATAATATTATTAAGTAAATACGAATAAGATCTCCCCTTATTTGTTCTGCACATTGGGCATCGTGAACTCTAGTTTTCTAGTAATATGATTTAATATAAACCACCTACATTGAATTATTGTGTGAGTGTCTTGTTATGACTTGTGGCATTAGAATAAATCATGCGACGTGACTTGAATAACTATTATCGATATACACTTATCAAAATATAAAATGTATATACAATATTAAACCACCATTTCATAAATATTGTATTATTGAAAAAAAAGAGTGTATATTGTATTATTTCTAATGAAAATGTTGCGGAACTTCAATGTAGAACGTCATTTTAATGTGAAAAGTATATTTTGACGTTTTTTATTTATTTGGAAAACAAAGTTTTTTTTAAGAATCGGTCATAAATAATACTTTGACTCCTTTGAAAAACGTTTCGCTATTGATGTTCTAAAGGATATACTAAGAATAAAACTATTTTTCGACAAAAATTTTTCCCTCAGTATTTTTGTTAATCTTAGCTATTCATTTAAATACATTTAACACTAACTAAAATCGCATGACACATTAATTTATTCAAAAAAATATTATAATTAAAACAAGGAGTTCATCACGTAAATACATCAAATATATTTTTAAATATTTTTAGTTTTATTAAATTCGATAACTTAACTCCCCAAATACGAATCCCATTGTTCTAATAATTGATTATTGACCATTTATTTATAAAACATTTAATCATGATCACTCTAGATTTGATTGAGTCAATTAGCGATACGGTTACAACGTGTACGGAACAGTTAATACTGTTATACATATCTTGAGACTTCGCGTTTATTTGTGGGAACTTTGTGGGAACCCTTGACGGACATAGTAAGTGAAAAATATAAGTCCACATCTTTGGAGGTGCCAGCAGAATCCGGATTGTGGTGAGGGCCAAATTCCTTCCGTGTCCTGAGATTCTTCCGACATCTACGCTTGTACACAACGTTTCTGGTTCTCAACTCACTATTCAGCTGTTCTCTCTCTATATAAATAATATGTACAGGTCTTCTTCTTCTTATCTTCTTATTCATGCTCCGTTTGCTATCGAAGGTTGACTACCACGTTCCAGTACGCTTATTTTATTTATTTTTAATTTATCTTTCGTAAGATCATTTTGGACACTAAATCACTTTCTGGGGTTACGCAGCCAAGATAATGTGTTTCTGCCTACGCCTTTGCTGCCTTCTATTTCTCCTTGCATAATGAATTAAGAGAGGTCATATTTCTCAGAGCCGGATTAATCCCTGTGGAGACCCCTAGGCAGTCGAAATTTCGGGACGCCCTCGCAAATTATCTACTAATACTTTGGGATAACATTGAACTAAATAGCGCGCCGGTCGCTAAATAGAGATGACCATCACTACTGAACATTATGCGTACATAGTTTGCACAGATTTTTTTTTACAAGCTACAGAATATGTGCTTTTAAACTGTTATGTAAATCTGATGTCCACGGATTGCGTTAAGGTTCATTACATTAATGCGGTATTTTCTCAAGGGTGTATTTAATGTATTATTTGTTTTTCTTTGAGTTGATTCGCTTTTTATATCTTTTGTAAAAAAAAAGAAGAAAGGTTGACTGTAATTTTCTTTAACTTATTTCTATGTATGTATGCATATATAATTACAATATTTTACAATGACAATTAAATACATATATTTTTCTTAATCCACATCCACTCTTCAAGGAGACAGACTTTGCAAACATTTGATCGTAGGAATAACACATCAGATCGACATTATTCAAAATAAATAATTTATTAATATAAGTAAAAGGAGCAGTTATGATTTGATTCTACTTTACCTATTTGGTAATCCAGCACAGTAATTTTTCAAAGTCTTCAAAGTATGTAGCTTTCTTTCATTTGATAGTTCATAGTCATAATATTAACAAATAATTGTAGAAGATACGTATAGACAAATAAAAATGTGTTCATATTATACTGTAGAATAATGGTATTTACAAGCAACAAAACCCTAAAATGATTTTATTTTTATTTTGGATACTTTAAAATTATATTCAAAATTTAAAATGTATTCTGGTCCCACGCGATATTCGATCTGGTGCGATTTGATCAGGGGTAGCAATTTCAAGTTAGGTCTGTGTTTAGTGTGGGCCAATGCCCGTCTGTAATACGCATGTCTTGGGAGGAGAATCGATCCGGAGCAACGTCTGAACAATAATAAACACGCATTTTATTTTATATTTTAACTTAACATCATGCCGTTTCTCTGCAGGCGTAGGCAGAAATATGGAACCCTACACTATTCTGTCCTGATACACAGTGGCATGCAGGAGATATAGATTTAAATTATGCTGTTAGTAATGATATTATACAATCAAATATAATATATATTTTCCTACTACCTACTATATGCTGTACATAGGATTATAAACTTTCGTTGAACCAATGGCTTTAGGCAAAATTAAGCAATACGCTAACAGTATGATAGTAAAATTCTCGAATTAGCAAAAAAGTAAGTAGATACTTTAATGATTTGCTTGCAGCTACAAGCCAATCTGAAAACCTTTCAAATGATATTCTGTTAAAGACTCAGTACAAAACAGATCAGCTAAATAGAGTTTTTAATTCAGTAGATAGCTAATTGTATGGCTTGAGTACAACAATAGATTAAAATCAAACGGTAGCAATTTTACTAGGGATAAATGAATAATAAGACGACCTTAGCGCCGACCGAGGTGGCGGGATAGTCGTGGTAGTTTTTAGAGCTAAGCAATTAAAGATACTATTAGTAGGTACGCAGACGACGTTAGCTTAATTATAATAAATTATAGTCAAAAATTGGTTACCCAAAATATTCCATAATGTACAGCATTTTTGCTTGTATGCATTGAACGCCCCTGCTGATACACAACTATCGTCTCATTCATTGTCTAATATATTGTTTAGATGAACCTGTCTTCTTTAGCGTAGACCTCGGTCTGTACGTTTCCATACATTAGTGTTGGTACTAGGACTCCCTCGTGTACCGCTAGCCTTGCCTTTATACTAAAGTCTCAAAAAGAACGACACGATAGTCTGCACGCAATATAAGTCTATCGAGAAAACAAATTGAGCTGAAACACTTCTGTATTCTCAATGTATGAACGATAAAAAATTGTTTGAGTTAACTTCTAGGGTCGAAGCTCACGCTGTCTAACTGAGGGAGGAAAACGAGCCTTCTCTATTTCATCTCTGAGAGGCCCTTGTGCTCGGCCCGGGACTCCGTAATGAAACGTCAGACAGACTGCCAAATTAATCGATGGCTTTCTTTCGGTGCTTCGGAAAGGGGTGAAATATGCGGCCTTAAAATACTATGTTTGGAACCAGCAAAAGTGGGGAATAATAAGGTCAAGATATTTTGATTTATTTGCGTGTATGTTAATACATAAAACATTTACATATAACTACAGTATATATTAAAAAAAAATATATATATATATATATATATATTAAAACTATAATTTTTTAAACTCGTACAAATGAAATATTTTATTTAATACTAATACAACACAGTACATACATGTTGTGTCATTATGATGCATGTGTCCACGTTCGAGGCCCCACCAAAAATCTCAGATATAAAATTGTGACACTGTGAATGGGATCGGCCGCAGTCCAGCAGCCAATGAGAAGCCCGCTGATCGGCCAAGGAGGTCAGAGCGCCAAACAAAATGGTGGAGTTGTCACTTTTTCTTGAGAACGGATCAAGACTGGGTTGTCGAATGAGGGAGAGCCGGCTGAGATGGAAAAAAAAAGACTCAAGATGAGAAGGCGAGGCTCTTAAGAGCCACAAATGGAAAGGCCGGGTGTTTTTTGGCGATATTTTTGGTGAGATGACGGCGTGTTGTGCTGTCAAATTTTATGATGGTGGCATGCATTGGGTTAGAAAATTCGGAAACGGTGGACCCGGGTTCCGGGAGCTGATTCTCGATTGGATCTCTAGGTCCCATTTCAGCATGATTACTCAAAGAAGAGATTCACGATGAACATCTCCCGGTAAGAACTAGTAATTTGTAAGTGCCGATTGTTGCTAGCCAGTGACGTGAAACACAGGGGCTGGCATTCTATCCATGTCATGGAAAGGATGCTCGGTTAGCTGGAGCTAACAATATATAATAAGACTTATTTTATATACAATATTACATACGTAATATCGCATACGCCTACGCTATAATGTATAGTGTAATATATAAGCTATACTGCTTCCTGGCCCTTTCTTGAAATGTGATCTCAGAGCGACGAAGTTTTTGGCAATAAGCCTCAGAAGTAATGGTTATACTCTCGAAAGTAATTCTTAATAATATTCAATTCAAGCCTTAACTAAAATGAAAGGATGTGTCAGAAATATTAGTTTTTTTTGTACTTGACATTGAATTTTCTTTAGCTAACAATTAACACTTTTTTTTAACAGTGGCACAACGGTCCTGTCTGGGCTCTGACCTCCTCAAATAAGTTTCGCCCTTTCTCCGGTGCCCTTTTCCAGACCTAGATACCAACCGCATGAGTGTCCTGGGTAACACTTTATAACTCCAATCTTGATAACTTGGACTAAATTTTGGGTTCAGTTAATGGTTGTAGCTTATACGCCACACTCCGTTTTAATTTTTGGCACCAGATAGCCAATCTTTTTACGCAAACATGATACAAATTTAAAAATTCAAGACGTATACCATAAAAGAAACCGCATCAATCCATTAGCTTTGAGGTTTACAATATATTTCCCTAACGCTTCTCACCTGATATGATATTTGATAATAAATTTTATATTTATAGTTATTAATCTATCATCTATAACAAAATATAATTTAAAATAAAATGTTAACTACATTTCTAAAACTTAATCACCTAATATGTATATATATTTATATTAAGCCATGTCTGCTCATCTCTGGTATAAATTTTAAGACATTAATCTTATTTGTCATAGATACATTAGTTGAATTTATAAATCATTTTGTATACTGATAATTTAATATAAATCTTGCCAAGATTAATATCCTTCACAATATATATAATATTATATTCTTTGTAGTATTTGAATGTATTGCCTAAGTATGTTTTTCCACTAGAATATTTTTAATACAATCTAGCTATAACTATACATGTATACAATAATAATTTTGCGATGTAATGAAATGGGGTAAGTTCAGCTTTCTGATTTTAATTAATGTTTATCTCGATATTCTAAACTTAGTCTTAAGCTAGAGGCTTTATCCTCGATACTTGCTATTAAGTATCTATTATATATGTAACTAAAATTTTTGAATCTTTTAATTTTTTTCTAGAATGAAAGGGTGGCGATTTTCAATTACATTTACCTATTACCTAATTAAATGCAGTTAACCTTACAATGCACTAAAGCTACAGAAATACAGATTATTTGACAGGTGGTGGTGTATAATAATAACGTGCTTGTTAATTAGTATAAATGTATTTCTCAAAAAGTTATTTGTTTTGTTTCATAAAAAGAAATATAAGGAAATAAAGATTCATCTTATTAGAATCGACTGAATTTCAATTTTAAAAATATGTACTATATTCTGTGTGAGATCATATTATTATATTTTGTATATTTTTTGTTGTGATGTGATATGACTGTCTTTTTTTTTTAAAATAACCACATTAATTTTAAGAAATGGTATGAATAAAATAATTATATTAAAACATTTTTATCTACTGCATTTTTTTCAATATATAAACCTAACCCACGGATAGCAGATAGGATTCAACTAAGGTAACTGAATTTTTAAAGATTTTTTTTTACTTTTACCCTTCTCCGAAACTGATTCCCGGGCAACGCCGGATACTATATTTGGTGGCAACTTAGAAATCCCCAAATTTAAAACTAGTGCTTCTCAACACCGTTACGGCTATGAAGGTATATATTTTGTTTATGCCCTCCCACATAAAATCAAAACAGAAAAAAAATATAAAGCTTTCAAATCACACATCAAACAATTCCTAGAAAACTACGACAGCAATAACAAATTCTAATTTCTTTGGCATAACTCATGATTATATTCACGTACAATCCCTTTCAAAGCACAAGAGCTTGTTTCTTTTTTGGTGAGATACAGCGATATACAAAAAAAAAATGTAACCTTAGTCTGTATAGAACCAATTAATATTATAAAATGGTTAAAATTAAAAAATAAAATTATAATTGATATTTTATTCCATATTTTCAATCAGGTTAAAATAATCCTAAAACTTGTGTTATTGATTTTGTATTTGTTACTTCAATTATAATATTTAAATGTTCGTTATATAAAAAAAAAACATTCCCACAAAACTCATTTTTTTAGAAATATCCAGCTCATAATTCAATCGATCGCTTTTCAAAGATAGAAGTCAAACAATTTTTCTCAACGTTTCAATCATTAGTTATCATAAAGTAAAGAAGGAAGATCCAATTTAAAAAAGTGACACTTGGGTGAAGTTCTAGGACAGGTTTTTAAAACTGTTTTTTTTTAAATAAAATTCCAAATAAAAATAAAAGTCTAATAATGTGTTTTAACAATCTATAAATACTAAAGTAGACCAAATATGTATTAAATTTTAATACAAAAAAATCAGCTTTATATACTAATATGACAATTTGACATTTTAGTATAAGGGGGATACAGCGAGATTTTGGAGACATTTGGTGTCGATCCCGGTACCGGTAAATGTGAAAATAATACATCAGGTAAAAGTTAGAGTACATAAATATAAATTTCTAACGTAGTTTGTGACAGTTACTGGGGTAGTTAAAATGAAATAAAGATACCTAGTAAAAACATTTACTAACAAACGCATAAATAAAATAGTATTTTAGTTACAATTTTAATATTTGATAATTTATAAATAAAATATACTACAATAAATTGGATAAAAAAATTGCGATGAAATAAAGAGTAAATAATTAGCAAGCTAATTTTTATTTGATTAATATTTCCACAAAATAATTAACATCTCAAAACTAATTTGTTTGTAAAAAAAAGCTCACCGGCGCCTTTTGAAACCTAATGTTGATATGTCTATTATGGAAATGAAATCATTTTCCAATCGATGTAAGTCGAAACAATAATTTATTATTTTAAATAAAAAAAATTGTCTTCTGTCCGAGACTCATCAATAACAAAGATTTAGTTAATATTTTCTAATTTGATACATAAATTTAACGAAAAGAAATAAATATACACTACATTTGTTTTTTCAAAATTACTGGGTGAATATTATGTTTCAGCTCGATATTATTTTTGAATAACTAGAAAATGAACAATTTTGAATTTAGTTTTTATTTATCGATTATTTGGTTTATTACAATTATGTATGGGATATGATATCGGCTATCTGGCTACCTCTAGCAGGGGCACAAATACGTGCTCTTTAACAATATTTTTCATAACATTCTCGCACGTGACTCTCTAATTCTTGTTGGTTTATTGGCATAAACTTTTCTGTTCAAGAACCTCTACAGAAAATAATCGGGAGCCGACAAATCAGGTAATCGAGGAGGCCTGTCGATATAACCTATTTTTGACATTATACGGCCAGGAAAAAGTTCTCGCCAAATTTTAAGGGTAGCTCGGGCTGTGTGTGAGGTGACACCGTCTTGTTGAAACTACATGTGTTGCAGACCCAATCGACCTAATTCTGCCATCACGAAGTTTTCAAACATGTGACGATAGCGATCACCATTAATGGTTACAGCACTGCATCCTGAAAGGAATAGGGCCCAATAATTCCGCCAGCCTACATGGCGCACTCTGCGTGGATGTAAAAATCATTGGTGTATCAATTGATGATTTTCAGTGTCCCAATAACGGCTGTTTATTAACAAAACTCCCCAAGTCGAAATAAGCTTATCAATATTGAACGACAAAACATATTATTAAGACGTTAGATGCTTCAAAATAAATTGTAATTAACTACTCTCTACGCATACCAAATACTAATTGACAAATGTCTACCAAACAAAATTGTCTTGGAACATAATATTCACCCTGTACTTGCATGTTGCTTATGTATGCTAACCGAGAATAATTACTAAGTGAACAGTCTGTCGATGGGTACCATGAAATAAGTAGCGGACTTCTACATATCGTAGAATATATCGATTTGAATGCCGGGACAATGGTACGAATAATCTTCAGTTTAGATATTACTTTTACAGCATTCTAGCTTCCAGTCAAAGTAACATTTAAACTGCATAGTTATACTTCAAAATATCTTAATTTATTTTGCGATTTTGTTATGCTGTTTGAATACAATGTTAAAGTTTCATGGTTGATTTACTATTACGCGCTTCTTCAGGTGTTTTCCTATGTGATCAGTGTATTATTACGGATGTGTCTCGCACATTTTACATTACAGACCATGACGTGGGATCCACACAAAAGTAAAACACAATGGAAGACCATTCAACACAGCCGTTCACTACGGATAATATTGCGCTTTTAACGGAGCTTCGGGTTTATAAATTATCTATTAATAGCAGAAAGTATTCGTTGGATGGACTCTCAGCAAAAGAAATGTACGAAAAATAAAGGCATTGAAATATGTGTATAATATGTTGGGCACTACATAAAATATATATATATATATATATATGTATATGTATATATATATATTATACATATCGAATTATGATCCTGAAGCACCTACGATGGACAGGTCATTGTGTACGTATGGACGATATACGGATTCTCAAACAAGTTATCTATCTTACGGCAAAAGATGAGAGTAGGCCATGGATAGATTCAAAAATACCCTGAAGGCGATTTTAGCAGATGTTTAGATAAACACTGAACACGGGAAAACCGCGGCCTGTGGTCGAAGACAATGGCATCAAAAAGTACAATACACCGGGGAAATATGCGAGCGGTAAAGATCTGATGCAATTACTGAGAAAAGAAGAAAGAGGAAATAAAAGGAGGAAGAACCGTCTCTTAGGACATCCCTGCCCAGCGGATGCACATACACAACAAGTGAAAGGGTGTGCGGTTCGAGAATAGGGCTCCTCAGACATAATCGATAAACTATTTCAGACGCCATTCTCGTAACAATGAAAATTCGGACTCGGTCAGCCTTGTTGTCTGAGAGCTTGTGCGGGACCCATCCAGTCAATTTCTACACCTTGCCAAGTTTTCTGAGATTACCAACAATCGTGGACTGATCGATGTTGAAATTATCAGCCAATATCCTAGTGGTGGAACTATTATCCTTTTCCATAGTCGTCAGAAGAATCCAAAGATCGACCCTTTTCTAAGTTATCGTCTAAGCTGGTATTACCAGGTTTGCAGCGAACAAACCGCTCTCGGTAAGCCCTTTCGCTAATCGTTCCTTCGCCGAAAAAATCATTGACTCTTTCTCCAAGTGGTACAGCATCATATGGCGTATATGTACATGATTTTCAAATTTTTTAACCCTATTATGACAAATGTCAATTAAACGTCAAATTCATAAAACAAAACGTTGCGAAAAAAATGGCGGACACATCAACCTAATAGTTTTAAAGATGTTTTTTTTTAATGTATTATCAGACAACAGGATGTGGTCTATTATAGTACAACCTAATCCATAGTACAAATGCTTATTCTGAAATACTTTTAGCATTATAAGGTGGAGAACACTCGGAGAAATGTTAGCAGTTCAAGATATAGTTCAAACGTTTACAAATTATTTTCTGAAGGATGTTGAACGTTATAGAAATATTTTGCAAGATAACTAATGGCCATAACTGCACTAGCAAAAGGAAAATTATCAAATAGAAGAAAAAATTGTCTATCTGCACATATATTCACTACAAATTATTGATATGACTGCCAAAATAAGACACAGGCTGCTGTGGTTAAATATATACTAGGTTAGACAAAGGTTTTAGCAAAGTAATTTTTGGGTGGTGTGGATAGAATAGTCGAAGATCAAACACACTGCCAAATATCAGGCCAACAGGACGTAGAAATTGAAAAGGCCTAAGTTAAGATGGAACGACTATGTCCTTAAATATCTGCCATAGAGATCTAAAATTGATAAATGGAGAAAAGCTGCTCTTGATAAAGGCAAGACTCACCAGAAATGGTAGGGACAATAATGACGATAAAAATCAATTAAATAAGTATAACTATTATACATGCCCTATTACTTTAGCGATTAGCATCATTAAAAAATATCATCTTTCAATTAGTTGGTAGGTATCTACAAAAGATAGCGGAACAAAAAATAAGTATTATTATTTTTAATGGGTATTTTAAATTTTTTTGTATACACCCCTTGCACAAGCGAAATCTATCGGCAGACTTTGAACATTTTCCTAAGTTCTTAATTCAGCTTACACAATTCACAAGTTTCAGATTTGTGTCATTATGTTTTTGACAAGTTAAAAGCACAAAATAAAAAGGCGTTTTATTTTGTTTTTAAAATACGTATCTTTAATATTAATTTACCTTGTTGCCGGTTACCTTGGCCGGCATCAAAGAAACCCTCGCTGCCTACTAGCGCTATAAACATTCATTTTTACTTTAGCTGTAATATTATACATTTGCACAATCCACAATATTTTATATATCTGCACGAATTCTTAGTTAAAGGTGTTACAAATTTAGTACGGTTATAATGATGATTAAGATTAAATTTTTGACTTGACTTAATATGGATAGATACTGACTTTAATATAAGTGAGTTATCTATCGATTCGAGATATTTATGAGAGTACCAGTTACAAAATCAGCAACATCCATTTTTTATTTTTTTATAACTTTATGCAGTATTCTTCTCATATAGCTTTTGTGTATTTTGTTAATATCATTAATAATCAAACGTAGCTTAAATCGGTTATTTAAAATCAGTTTTAATTACAAAGTCAGTTTCTATTGTCTATCACCATTTATATTACAATTCGACAAATAGCAGTTTTCGCAACTTTAGAATTTAAATGACATCAGCATAGAAACTACCTTATTTTTGAAATAATATGTCGTATTTATTTTCCGTTTTAAACCAAATTATAGTTTAATATTTTCTGTTTTAAACCAATTAATTTACTTTTTTAAAGGAATACGATATATAGTTGATTACAAACTCTTAAAATCGGTGTACTTTGCACTGTGCTACTTCTTAATTAATTATGCTATTTTAGTTTGGAGAGGAGCAGCAAAAACAGTATTGGAGTCGGCTAAAAAAGCACAAAAAACAATTCTCAAGGTAATAATTGGTCGTCCCTTTAGATATCCATCAGATCTTATATTTAAAGAGTACAATGTCCTAGATATAAGACAAATCTTTATGTTGAGACTCGTTCAATATTTCCATACTAACAACAACTCTCTTCAAGTAATAAATCATGGACACAGCACAAAACAAACAACAAACATCTACACACCAGTTTCGAGAGCAACAACGACATTTTATCAAAGCTTCTACATGTTCTTAGTTCCGAAACTATACAATACACTCAGTACCAACTGGAAATCGTATAATTCCAATAAAATTACACAAATATGGGCCCAATATATTATTCAATCAGGTAGAGATGAATCAGAAGCATGGATATCCAACATTCTACGTAATTTATACAATACCTTCACTAATAATTCACTAGTCCTACAACACTCCCACTACATATATTTTTATTATATTTTTACTTTTTTATACATATTTGTAATTCTTTTTTTATTCCTGTCAATAAATAACACCACAACAGCACGAAAAAGAAAACTGGCTACTTTAACACAGACTTCAGTCTAGCAAAGTAGCCAGGACAACACTGTATATATCAGAAGTGAAGTCTATTCCATCCTACATAATAAACTATGAGAATGTCTTATGTTTATTATGTATCCACCTCTGTTAAAACAAAAATATGCATGTAAATATACATATAAATAAATAAATAAATAGATTATCATTCATAATCTCTAAACTCACAGATTTCTGCTTCTCCTCCAAGTTTTGAAACGAGAGCACCAAAGTTTTGTACATAAACTCGTTAATCTATCCGTAGTTTCATAAGTAATCGTTCCTTGTAAGAGTTTCGAATCGATCAACGATAAGGCCCGGTTGCGTGATTAGTGGTAAATTTTTACTATAGTGAAAAAAATTATTTTAGTAAAAAAAAATGCAAAAACAGATTATTAAATCGTTGGTAAAAAATAATTGTTCATCAAATTAAATTAAATTGTACCATGCAGTACAAGATGGTAAAATCGTGAATCGTTAGTTAAAAATGGAGGCACAGTTATTTCAGAAGTCATCTGACACATTGATACTTTGAAAATGACAGCATACGACAATGAGTCATTAAACTTCCCTCTATTTTAGTGATGAGAGTTTGTCCGATGATGATCTTGATGTTTAATATATATTATCGAATATTTTTCGCCAGCAATGTGACAGGTTTCGAACGCAGGGATTCGAAGTTCCTGCATTTAAAATTTTAAATTAATGAATTTTGGTAAAGTTCCCAAAGTGTAAATAATAATAGTGTGTAATAAACTAAACAAGGTATAAACAATCTAATAAATAGCATTATAATTATTTCTTAATAAATCTGTTAAGTCAGTTTATAGTCAACACTAGTGTCCAGAACGTCTTTTAGTAAAAAGCCACCCTTGGGCAAGTTTCAAAATGCTGGCCTAACAAAATACCGCCCTTAACGTGTGTGGCACGCGGGCGGTCGATTTATGAGGCGGCCAATTTATGAGGATGGTTTTACAAAAATTCAAAACTTAGTCACCAGGACGGAAAAACAATCTTGCCTGTGGCGGCAAAAAGTCTAACGCCGACGCTGATTATACCACAAGCACGTCAAGCATATTAAAGCTCACATAAAGGACTTGTGACATCTTGTCTAATATAGCGTGGAGAGAGACGCAATACGGCGAATCTTTGAAATGTGATGTTGAAATCCGAGAGTTGTCTCCAAATAATCTAATGAGAGCAAAATCTATATCTTAGAGGTTGTCTTATACGATAGACGATAGAAATACAATACAGAGTTCTTTGAGTACGGTAGTATATATATATTTTTTAAATCTATGGTTTGCTTTCGAAAAATTGTTTTATAGCAGCTCCCAAAATAGACATGTAGATAACTCAATATATTCTTAATTTTTTGGAACTTCTTAACCTTGGCCAAATAGGTAAAGGTATGTATTATTTTAAGGCGCATACGTCATGGAGGATGAGGTAATGTGTACATACACATGTATTTTACTTATTCGGTGATTCTTATCCCAGTACGCTTATTGGATATTGGTTCTACTGCGAATATAACTTTTACGCACATTGGGATGCCATCTAGCCACAGACCATCAAACTAACGCAAATTTTTTGCTCTTATATGTTCATTTTGGTACCACTTACACAATCAAATATCTCCGCAACTTTTTTTTCAAAATATGACTCGATTGGAACGAAAATTTGAACGCTGACAATATAATATTCACTAATGTAAAAAATAAGTCTTGTTTACCCAATAATTTCATTTTGGAAGAGTAAATACTTTTACTGATGCATAAATGTGTCATAAACTATCGGATATATGTTTCCACCATGAATTTGTATAGAATTCCCCTCGTCCTGAAACTAATGTTAAAAACCTCTCTCCTACATACCTATATATTTTAATATCTATTCATTTATTGGTCCGTGAATCTACCAAAATACAGGAATCTATTATAAACAATAAAATTGTACATTTTTGCGGCATTTATTTACATATTGCAATTTGACCTTCACCAAAAATGTCCCCAGTGCGTGGGCGACTTGCTATCCTTTCACATTATTTTGAACCATCAAAAATATTCGTGGCGTCTTTAAAAGAGTTCATAGCAGAAACCACCGCGTATATATATTTCCCATGAATCTCGACATGATTTCAAACCCTTGTAAACCATCCAGATCCAGCTTTCAAGGAAACGTTTGATTAAATCTAAAATTTTTTCAAATAAAAAGGCACGAATATCAGTTCTCCAGTTTATATTATCTGTACAAACATTCAAATATGTCGCGTATGTCTGACCTTTCTGGCCGACGTTTCGGTTCCCATTGCAAGGTCCATCATGACATCAGAAAGGTCAGATATACAAGGCATACATTAGCCCAGAAAACTACACGGAAGATTCTAAACGGCCATGAAAACCTAAGAATATTTTTATACAATAATCTTGAGTCTGGAAAATCAATTTTTTATGTAAAGCCAATTATATACAGTTAATGGTAATTAAAACGTGGAATCAGTGGCGTAACTACGCCAATGCAATGCATTGGGGACCACTTGAGACATGGGTCCAAAAAGTTAGCGACCTTTAATTCAATTAACATTTTAGAGATTTTCACAAAAGTGTGAATATTATATGAGATGGAAAACTAATTTTATTCTTACTATTCATAGGACAAACCACGCAGTACGAATATTCATTTATATATAAAACACAATACAATGCTAATTTAGAGCCATTCTGCATTGGCACCCAAATTTTGTAGCTACGCCATTGCCGATGATCGCCGAAGACTGACTCAAGTCACATGATTAGTTTAGTTAACCTTGGAACTGATGCGCTTCTGTACTTATGCGATAGTTTTCAATACCTTGTTTGTCTTCTCAATTATCAATTTATTTATATTTTTTCACATCATTTTTAATTTATCAATGTTTCTCATGTATTTCCCTTAATTGTCTTTAAATGTTTCTATATTGTATCTTGATGTCATACAAGGACTACCTATCAGGGTTATTAATGACCTGTTGATAATCTGTACATTAAGAATAAAATAAAATAAATTATATGATATTACTTTGGACACGTCCACTGGGGCTATCTGCGGTAACAGTTTGGTGGGCGACCCGGGTAACGGGTTCCATGGAGGGATCTCTCACCTCGCTGCACGGGCCACACGGTAGTCAGGTAACATTGGTGCACCTGGTAGAGAGTGAAAGGCATTCCGCGGCAGCTCGTACGCCAAATAATGCGCACCTTTTACCCAGTGGTGATGTGCTCGATTGCCTCCTGTCGCGTTGCGTGGGAAACCTTGAGTGGCTTGATAGAATGTACAATGGCTCGACTCCAAATTATTGCAGAGATTTTGAGTTGTTTGTTAAAAGGCACTATGGACCAAGTCCAAATGCAGAATAATTATAAATGTACTGTTAAAAGATACGATGGATCGAATCCATCTGCTGATGCGCGGGATTACTAATGGTCTAATTATTGCAAGAAACTAAAAATAAATCAAACAAACCTTATTGTTGTCGACGTATTTATGATCACTGGCTTAACTACGCCAATACTGGGCATTACAACCCATGTTCTATAAGGGCTTAAAAGGTTCGCACCCTAAAATATATTTGATATCGATACTTTTCCTAGCGTTAATATGGAATAAAAAATTTGAAAATCCACCACAGGGACAATTGGGATTACACAATTTAAAAAAAATTCTTACATGTAAATATTACGAACTATCTGAAAACATTATCGATACAGACATTATGAGTATATATCAAGATATGGACCCAACTATCACCATAAAACAAAGCTTTTTTCAGTTGCAAGTGCCCATTCTTCCAAGACCACTCTTCTCCTGGCCAGCTCCTCGGACACGTCTTCTCGCATGCATCTCGGCACCGCTTTCTGTGAGCTAAGTTTAACTTAAACTTTATATAATGTAACAAACGGTGTATTGTTTATTTCATAATACCCCTGCTCTATTCACAAACACTTAGACAAATATTAGCCTCTATAATGGTAACATCTCATATACATCCTTCTGATACATCATACAATCCTCATACTGGTGACCCTTCCGAGTCTACAATAACTAATAAATACAAAGTCACTACAGTGGCGGCGCTGGTTGGGTTCGATCGCAGTGTATTGTTGTCAACAATTTAGCGGGTACCAGTCGGACTGTATGGCTGTTAAGTGATTTTTTATCTGGGTCTGTGAGGCGCGAGCAGGGCCTCTACAACCGCAGCCCGGAAAAGCGTTTCTACAGTTGACTGACCAAAGTATTGTTTTAAGTACTCAGCCATGATGTTCTTCTTCCAGGATTCCGACTTTCAGCAATCTTTCTCTGCATTATGAGGTGCAAGATCTAATTCTTTTCTAGATGTCGCATTACATGTCTGAGATATGAAAGTTTTCGGATTTTCAGTGCCCGTTGACATTAAACACATTTTAATACTTTTTGGACATTCACGTGTTCGGAAAGCCACAACCTTTAAAAAAATCATTTTACTATCCAGTACATTGGTCTTACTCTTACAATGAACTCTTATATTAATTCATTGTCTACACGGTACATACCTAAAAATTTGATTAAAAAACAGAATACAATGGTTTTCCAATAAATTAAATTTTCAAATATCATAAATAAATTTAATAAAATTTAATTTCTTCCTTCCCAGTGAACTGTACACATAAAGCACGTGCGATATACATACATAACCACGAGAGTACTAATTATACTAAATCGATTTTTTAAATAGTTTTTCTCATGTTTGAATGGGATAAATAATCCAAATGAAGTTAAAATCAATAATAAAAATTGCTTTTAATATAACAGAATAAGTTGTTACATTAATATTATAACCAACCTTCAACTTGCAACCTTCCGAGTTAGGAGTTTTTGAAAGTCACTTCACAATAACAAATAGCTTATTCGAAGACACGATGGATGAAATCTACTGTGAACCGGAATCCCATTTGTTGAATGGTTTGTTAAAAGATGCGGTGGATGAAATCCAATTTAAAACGGAATCCAATTCGTTGAAGAAATCGCTTTTTAAACGATGTGATAGACCGCATCTAAAACATTGCACAATTTATTAAAACCTCGTTACCGTATTGGCCCGAATATAACGCGGACTTGAATATAAACCAACTCATGAAAGTTTAGTTAGTTTATAAAATATTTATTCTTCATATTTTATTTTTGGAATTAAAAGAGAGAATTTAAATCCAATCTCAGCATAGTTAATAGGATTAAAAAAGGATGGCTTAGGTGAAATAAACAATTCGTGGAAGACTTGCCATGGCCAAGTAAACCAAATACTGGAAGATGGTCGTGTTAGAAGCCCCAATATTCTAAAAAAATTGCATTAGAAATACAGTATGAGTATTATATTCCAGGTCGATGTTGTTTTTAGATAACTAAAAATTGAAACAAATTATTTTAATTTAATTTCTATTTATTAATTACATAGCTTATTACAATTATAAATGATGTTGGCCAAATGCATCTTTTATCTATATTTTTTATAATATTCTCTTACACTTCGCGTGTTATTTCAGCATTTTAATTTCAAAGCATCATACTTGTTATTGGCTTATTAGTGTAGTAGACCTTTCCTTTTAAGTACCTTCATAAAAAACAATTGAAAGGCGTCAAAGCAGGTGATCGAGCCATTTTTCATTCAAATTTCAAGCGTAACTCTGCTGTGTAACGGGCTGTGTGTGTGGTAGTACCGTACTGTTAAAGCCACATGTACTGCAGACCCAATCGATTCAATCCAGCCACCAATAAATTTTGCAACATGTGACGATAGCGATCACCATCAATTAATTAAATTAATTAATTAATTAACAGCTTTGCCACCATTATTTAAATAAAATGTTTTAATGACTTCGACACGTTGTTGATGCGTTAGATGCTCTATAATAAATTATAATCAACTACTCACTACATTTACCCCATACGAATTGACAAATGTCGGCCAAACTATAATGGCGACCAAACGAAATTGGCCCAGAACATAATATTCACCCTGTATGAATGTAAATAAGGTGAGAAATGTGTATCACAGCTGAAGAGTGCGGCGCTCTATTCTCTCTGCTTACCTTTGGGGTAAAAGGCGTGACGATAAATCAATTTTAGAAAACAAAAATAACGCAAGATGTTACTAAATATTAACTAAATGGGTATAACATTTGAATACGAATTAATACATAATTTATTATGTCTCGACTTTAGGTCTTGAATACTACACAAATAATGTAATTTAAAAAATATACATCTTTGTTTAAATTATCTTAGTTCCAATATATGTTTTAGATGATTATTTTAAACATTCTTCTACAATATTGCGTTAATAAAAAATATTTCAGATTTGTTTGTTTACTTTCATCTCAAGTTTGTCGCTCCTTGAATGTATCGCCCTAAGGTTTTGTCTTATTTGTCTGTTCGTTATGTAACCTATTAATATTATGTTACATATAAAATAAATATTATAAAAATACACACAAATAATATTACAATTTGCTATCATATTAAATAATATAATAACAGAAGTACACCACCCTAAATAAATATAATACAAACGAAAAATCATAAAAAATATATGGTTTTCAACATACTGACATACAGCCAAAATAATAATAGAATTCTTGATACAGGTACTTTGTTATTTGTCCGAAACACACAATAATAGTCTTATTAACACAATCTTTCTAGTATTCTCCCACATTTCTTTAACAACCTTAGATAATAACGTTTAAGTACAAGAAAAATAAGTTGAACTTATAAATCGGACTAATGTTATAAGTTAATAAGTTTAAAAGTTACTTAAGTAAAAAAATTAGAATAAAAACATTTACGCCTCACATTTACATTTCACTTATATTTTTATACTATTTTAATTTTATTCTGATGTTCGAAGTGGAATCAAATGGTCTGTCAGCTGGTGATAGTTTCTTGTGCTATATTGTTTGTAATTTGTTGTACTCTTGTTTTCCATGTCCTCTATTTCGTAATATTTTCGTGTATAGTTTACTGCGAAATTTATTTATTAGACTTTATTGACATACATATTTTTGTTGTAACGGAGGTGAATATATTATAATATAACATGATAAATATAAGATAGAATTATATAGCTATTAAGTATAATACTCGGAGTTTATTGTGTGGAATAGAATAGACTTCACCTCTGATATATACAGTATTGTCCTGGCTACTTTACTAGACTGCCGTCTGTGTTAAAGTAGACAGTTTTTTTCGTACTATTGTGGTGTTATTTAATTTAAGAAAGATAAACTCTCACTACGTATATATATTTATATCTTACTACATATATATATAATAAGATAGATGGCTCATTCAAATAATGGAACGATTAAATGTATTAATATCAAAAAGGTAACATATAGGTTCGAAAATATGTCGCTAAAAATATTGTCGCTGTAGCATAGTTGGATAATGCATCTTTCCCGGTTAGGAAAGAGATCCAGGTTCGAATCCCGGTGGCGCAACAATATGTTTTGAAAAAATTGTTTTTAAACGTATATCTTTCTAATTAATATATTTAATTCATTTTTAAAATATCACACACCGTCTGTTCTGAATGATTACAACTTCACCATAAGAACTTGTTCTCCTAATAAATATGATAATTATTTTATAATTTAATTTTGTTTATTTATTGGTTTCAGAATATGTTCAATGCTTTTCGTCATATTTTATGAATTTATTAAAACAACAATCTACAGGTTTATTATTATATTCTGCTTCAGATACATACATTACTAAATAGAAGGTTGTTAAAATTAATGTAGACTATTCAAGGTATTTTGTTTATTCTTAAAAGCTCCTCAATCTGCGGATGACAATTGCCAGCTAAATTCTTCTCAACCAATTCCTATCTAACATAATTGCTCGTCGGGTGATTTTCCGTGTTCGTATAGTGAAGTCGAACAACATCATTCTGCCAATATCCAATGCAGTTTCAATCTTTTCCCACGTCACTACTGTAATAGTATTTATGCTGGTGTGACTGAATATGGCAGCTCATATAATATATGAAAAGTCGAATTTCACAACACATCCCTGTTGCTTGAAAAATTAGTATTTAAATGATATCAATTGATATACAAAGTTGTCTATCTTCAAGAGCTTTGTATCTACGACAAAATCATGCAGTGTAGAACTAAAAATTTTACGTGTTTTTTTTACTAAAACAACGCTATATGATTTCACAATTTAATTGGTTAGATTTTAAAATTAAAATAAAGTTGTTCATTATGTTCTTTTGTAATTGTAAAATATCTTATACACAAGACAAATGCGTAAAGTACAATTATTACTTACACATGTATATTTTTATATGTGAGTCAATGTGTAAAAAAACGACAAGTCGATATGGCAGCAAAATTACAGACAGACTGCAATCTATAGATTATAATTCTGTTTTTAATTAAAATTTTAAATTACTTTTAATTAATCATTCAATTTAAATTTTATTGTTGTCCTTTCAAAAACCAAGGATTTGGATATATTAGTTGAGTACAGCAAATTTTGAACTTGGATTTATAATGCAACCTTAAATATAAATATTAAACTACATAAACATTAATTTATTTAGTTAATCAATAAACTTAAACATTATTGTTGTCTTTTAAGAAACCATTCATTCGTGGATTTTAGTCTTCCAGCAGCATTAAGAGACCGTCGAGTGCAGTACATTTTAAGATTTAATTACAATAATACAGGTAAATATCAAACTACATAAATATTTAATTGACAATTATTACAATTCGATGGTTACCGTATTCGTTTATCAATAAAATTTATGAGCTAGTTTTATAAGTATATTTGCTGCAGACAAGGTATAAAAAAAATTTACCGTATATTTTTTACTTGTCAAATATAAAACAACCGCAAGTGAAAATGGGAAAGTGACAACATTAATATGTTTTATGACCGACTAATCCCACTCGTCGAATTGTCATTAAAAAAAGTCTTGGATTGCTTTTTACTTGTCAGACATAAATATAAAACAATCTCAAACAAAAATTAGGTGATTTTGTAAACACGTGCATGTCGAATATTTTATTTTTTATGACCGATCAATCTTACTCGTAGTATTGTCAAAAAACGTTAGAGCCGCGTTACAGTGCGGGCGGACACGGATAAGTAGGAATTTTATTAAATAAAACAAATAAGAATTAGATTTATACACATTCCATTGAAGTTGGTAGAAAGGATATGATGTTATACTATTCGCACTGATACACGTATACTATCCAATATTCACACACTTTCTTCCACGCCCTCTAATTTTTCTCGTTGGTTATTTAGATACTTCTCGATTACTTGTGCCATCCATTTTGGTCATTCGACTCGCACTCGAACCATCGATTTCTTAGATGGAACCACGTGACCATCTATCTAGATTGTATCATTACTAAATTCATATTAATAAAGATGTACAAAAAATTACATTGCAATAGATATATTCAAGTATATATATTTAATCAAAAATTAATTATTAACGAATCTCAAAGGTAGACTAATATAATGTTTCTTATATTCTTTATATAATGGTTATTCAATATTTACTAAAGCGAGAAAAAATACTGAATTACGAGCATCAATAATTCAATCCTACTAGGAGAAGATATCTGAATTATTCTGTAATTATATTTGGTATACATTATTTCGCCGTTCCAGAAGAACAATGACGTAACTGTCAGAACTGCTACAGGAAAGGCAAAAAACTGTTTGACTTTTTTGATTGATAGATTGATTGAGTATAGAATTGGGAATAGGGTAAATAATTATGATGAGTATTCGTTATAAAGTAAAAAAATTTCTTCGACCGAAAACTTGGAGATTTCTGGGAACATTGGGGCACTTAAATACATTTTTTAGTCTGTATAAGTGAATACATTTTTTCAGAGACTTCTCCGGTAATATTTTAGACTAGAAAAAATCACAACATTTTTTTAAACAATTATTATTTTAGCAATATTTGAATATGTCCAAGAACACACAATTACTAATAGCAGTGCCTTTGTAGGTTAAAATCCAGTAATTGTGTGTTCTTGGACATAATATACTAGTCAAAATAAGAAAATATATAAAAATATTGATTTTTCAGGCGTATTCTAGTGTATGTTTAAAAACATTTTATAGATAAAGAATATTGATTTAAAAAAAAAAGAGATTCTCATAGTTATAAGACAAGTCGTAAGCCCTTTAATTACCCCATACTTTCATATATTTTCCATTAAATTGTGAGATATCTAATATTTGTTTAAATAATATTTTATTTTATTTTTACCCATAAACAGACTGGGACTCGTTTAAGACATTAATTTAGAGAAAAACTCGGAGATTAGCAGAACTGACCCGTACACATGGCATTTAATTTGACAGTGAGACTCGACACATGCGCATAAACATTACCTAGAATCATGAATACAACTATAATATATATTCTGAAAGTTCGATACAACAAACATTTATTCTGTTTTAACTGCTATAGGGGAGGTTCAAATTGCAAATAGAACGTCAACTTAAGTGGACTGATATTTGACGTCTGACGTACAATAAGCATCAAGTGAGACGCGAGACAAGTGGTGGTTCTCGAATCTCTGAAACTATGTGATCTACGAAAGCGGGGAGCTGTCTAAAAAGAATATCATGGATGTATTATCTCAGATATTGTCCCGAGATGTTAATCTCATGCTTAATTTATATTGGATGTGTGTCTGTGTTCTTTGACATTCTAATTGTTTATCTGCCAATTGAATATCATTAATTAACATGGCAGTTACATAATTTTAATTCTCACAACTAAACTATTACGTTGAGATGGACGGCAAACGTTGCATACTAGATGAAAGAATATTATAATTTTTACAAGTAAATAATAATATACAAACATACATACCTCTCAAAACTATATTATTTAAAATGTGTAGTGCAAAGTTTAGTTATGAAAATTAAAATAATCTGTTAATTTGTTAATTTACCATAAATTTAATCATATATGTGAAAATAAAACACTCGTTTAATTTAACTGAGACGCGTTTCACCTTATAAGGGCATTATCAATATGAATATCAAAGATCAATAATCAATAATAGGATCAATATCAAAGATTAATAATACACTTATAAGGCGAAACGTATCTCAAGTAAATTAAACGAGTAAAAACAAAATGTTATATTTTCACATATGCGATCATGGAGTTCGACAAACTTACCTCGGAAACAGTAAATTTTGAACTTATTAAAGTCAAAAAGTTTCGACACATGAATACGTCATTGGGTTACATCTGAATATATGATTATAAAATTTTAATTTCCAAAATGGATAATCACTTAGTCTTTTCACGATATTTGTTCGGTGTTTACATTTTTTTCCCGAGAAACCCTTAGGGATCCGTTGCGAAGTTTGAAAAAAAGATACTCTGAATGATCACACGAAGTACACTTTCAATGAATAATATAAATAATATATTCCTTCTGAGATATAGCTGCAAACATTACATAAACATAAGTCTCAGACCAGCGTGACAGATGTTACGTTATTTATCTTAAATAACAGAAATCTTTAGAAGTTCTCCGTGATACAATACGCGTTCAATTTCCGATTTGTTGGTTATTCTTTAGAATGTTGCTACCCCTCGCTACTGTCCTACATCGATGTCTCTCAACGTTCAATTGAATGAGAAATATTTCCAATGCCTTCCAATCTCGATAATAAAACGATAAGTTGAATGGCCAGTTTCAATATTACTTTCCAACGTATTTCAAAACATCTCGATAACGTACAAATAAGCAAATGAAAATAATGTATTCTAATGTCAGCAATAAACTGTTTTATTTATGAGTTTATATTTTACTTATTCGTCGATTTTTTAGACCATTACACACTAGATAAATTATAGGGTAAACATGTTTATAGGGTTTTTTGAACCTTGGAAAGTAAAAAAATATTTTCCTTTACGGAGATTTCGATTTACATCGGTGTTCTAAAACGTATATATCAGTCATATAATATACTATTAATAACATTAGTTATTTTTAATGGCACAGACTCAATTTAAAAACGAAATTATTTACATAGTTCGTCTGTGATAGTAGTTCGAACGTGTAATACGCGCCTACCAACGCTTTTTATCAAGGACTGTCGGCATAGGCATATCATGGGAAACGATTTTCTTTTTTTGGAACCCAAGCGCTTGTGAACTTATGTGCGGTAAATTACATGTATTGTTTTAGTATTTTTATTTTACATAACATTTATTTACAATATTTTTAATTTTCTTAACCATAAAAGGTGTATTTTGTAACATATCATATCCCCAATTGTTTTAAATACTTTTACATTGTACCTAAGATTATCTGTCATATAATACTATGAATTATTGGGGTAATTGTAATTATAAATAGGTAAAAATAATATAATATGCTCTAAGCCTTCGAGATGTGTTGGCGTTGCATTCTACGAAACTGACGAAGAAAGGGTCTCTACAACGTACAGATAAATAACACTCGCATTAAACAATGCCCAAGACCGCGTGGAATGGAAGCAAACAGTTGGGGAAGCAGAATAGAGGACCGTGATGTTCAGTCATGAGCACATCGACCAAGAGAGAGAGAGAAAAGTGAAGTATTATGCATTAGTGGGATATTATGGTATAGTAATGGTTAAAATGTTACTTAACCGTTTGAATGCTACGCGTCGCAAAAGCGCTGCGATCGTTTGTATCGAAAATTGCTTAGCACTAAAACGGTTAAACCGTTATTATGATTGTATTCGATTGTAATGATGATTGATAATTGATTTTTCTTAATTTTTCGAGCAATGACTGGTACACTAGAAAGTAAACCTCCAACTGTTAAATCTTAGTTACTAATCATTATCACATAACTAATGTGGATAAAATGTAGAAGAAGTATCGATATTTGTCTGTGATATAAATTGATTGAAAATTCCACGTTTAAGACTATATAAACTATGTATATTGACCAAACTGTACAACTAGAACCATAGAATTTAACAAAATATATCTTCGTACATGGCTGGGATGGGTAGCACTTGGGAAATTAAAAGATATTATCAAAGCTCAAAACAGAAGTTTTTATTCAATCCGATCTCCCAGTCCTGACTCACCTACACTGTCGAAACTTGAATACAGACAAAAGACATCATAAGGCAAGTTAAAGGTGGTCCAGGGAGCAACTCAAAGGAGTTTGATCGGATTGACAAAATACGAATGAATATACATTAGAACTCATCTAGCATAAAATATTTATTCATGTCTAAACGAAATAACAGATGCCGTCCTAATCAAAATACCTCAGGTAAACAAGAAGCAATTCAGTGATTGTTTAAAACGGTAAGGGTGGTGTGCGACAAGCGGCATCTATTGTCCGCCTAGTCAATAAAAAGTAGAGCCATAAAGTCATGAAAAATAAACAATTAGCGGCCGGTAATTTATTTTGAGCATCTGAGGCGCGATTTTTTTTTTTCATGTTGAACGATCATTTTTTCAAATTAAGAGAAAAAAATGTACTATGCATTTTGTAGTTTTTTTCACATTAATTGATTTTTCATGATAACATTTTCTGCCGCATTATGATATCGCATAATGACAGAATCGCTCTGCCAACAGACCATGCGTTTGGTTCCACTGTGCGTTACAGGATGCCTTTGAGACGTGGTGCCGGCGCTCCATAATGTGTATACTGTGAACGGCTACACGTGTAAACTTGACCATTATCCGGGAGGTTAAATTCCTTGTCCAGAAGGCAAATTCTGAATAGGAGTCTTTCAGCCTGACATGGTGAAGATAGTCTGGCTAAATTGGTGAAAAAATTCAAACGCATGAGATCAAGAGATCTACTAGATGAATAGATCAAATAAAATAAATGACAAAAATCATCACTCAGTACCACATACAATAGAATATCGAGTAGAATAAATACAGATTGTGTACCTTATAATGATATGAGGGCATTAATACGCTAAGCATTGTATGTCACGCCAAACTATAAGCGTGTTAATACATACTTTTGGATCTTGCAAACTTGCAGGGATTCAAGTCATATTTTTAAATCATTTTGACATCTGTGGACGACAGACTTTTGAAAGATAAGTCAAGACCCTTAAAGCTTAGTCTTACCCTATGTGGTGTCTTCTATTTCAAATAGAGTTGGCAGTTAAAAGTTTAAGGCAACGATATTGTACTCGTATCGTACTCTTATTGCTTTTATCATCTATACTGGGCTGCTTATCATTGTTACTTTTTTTCCTCCTCTTATATAGGGTGAATATTATGTTCCAGTATGTGAATATTTTGGTTTGGCAGACATTTGTCAGTATTTGATAATCGTAGAGAGTAGTTGATTACACTTTATTATAAAGTATCAAACATCTCAATAATTTGTTGAAGTGTCATTAAATGTCATTAACATGTCATTAAAACATTAAAACAAACACAAACCCGACTTACGGAAAAAAAACATTATTAGCGACGAAGGTCATTTCGACATAGTGGGTTTTTCAACTCAACTCGGTTCTATATTTATGTGAAATAAATTTAAATTTAAACATAATACCCTAAAAATGTATTAAAAATGGTATTTAAATTTGTATTATGATTAAGAAAGCGACGAACGAAATTAATTTAATTATGACCGAGTTCCGGGGGAGTGATAAAAAGTTCAACTACCTTGGATTAAAATAATGAGTTGTCACCCGTCACTGAACAGGTTTGACGATACTTGACGCCGGGTATTCAAAGAAAGGTCGTAATCTTTGGATTTCGCGCGTAATTGCTCAAATTAAGCAACGACTTTCATTGAACTGTGAGGCGCAATCCATTACCCAGTGCCTCTAAGAATTTCCTCACTATCATTAAACTTCGAGTCTTATCTGACACAAAAATCCTCGAATATATAAAAAAACCTATTTTGCAAGATAAAAAAATTATTTTAATAATCTAATCAAGACTTTGAAAATAAATTTATCAAAATTATAATAATTTATATTATTGCACATTCAAGTGCTTAATTTGCCACTTCTTCTCGTGCCTTATCTGTTCAACTTTCATTTCTATCTCGAGCGAGGGGAGAGACTAGAAAATGTGCTCTAAAAATAACCTATCCTCACCTTACCTGCCTGGGTGAACAAGCTTAGGGTTTTGTAACCACGCCCATGCTAGTGGTTGCAAAAATGTATGCATAAAAACTTCGACGAATCATCGTGAATATGCAGTGGCGTGCAGTAGGTATAGATTTAGGTTATGCTATTACCAATGAAATTATACAATCATATATAATATATGTAATACAATATATGTACTTTCGTTTAATAAACGTCTTTAGGCAAAATAAATCCGCCATTTATACGACCCTACCATGTATTTATTTGTAATTTTATAGTACTATTGATGTTTTTAAGGCTTAAGTTTTAATGTAAAATAATACCTTCTACCCATATAAAAAATGTATGTAGGTTTTTAATAACACTTTCTATGACTGAACATGATTCATTTATTGTTTGAAAACCCTTCACGTAATTACTAAAGGAAATAATTATTTCTATTAAAGGTTAACGTGGGAAATAGTTCTGCCAATTTCCATTACAAATCCATGCACCAAATTTAAAGAACAATCATGAAAACAACACGTTAAAAATAGTAAGATAGTAAAATTTACGAATAATTAAAAGAGAAAGTAGTCACTTCAATGATTTGCACGCAGTTGTAACCTTTTCTAATGTTATTCTGTTAAAAAACTGCATATATAATGACTCCATACAAAACGGATCAACCGAAAGGAATTTTCAATTAAGTAAATAGCCATTTATATGACTTGAGTAATTCACTAGCTTAAAAATAGAACTGCGTAATGTAAATACCACGATGCAGCGAATAAAAAAAAAGTGCCATGAGTACAGCGGTGAGTTTTTAAAACTAAGCAATTACACAGATGGCACTAATTTCAAAATAATGTTTTCGTTAATATTAATCCAATTTTTAAATTTATATTTGTTTTCCAGGATTTTTAGTTATGCACAGCTCTTTTGCTTATATGCACTACACACCTATGGGTATATGTAAGTATTGGTAACTGTATATTCTAATTATTTGATGAACAACATTTTTTCATAGATTAAATTTTGAATCTATTATGACTCCCAAATATTTTCTAACAGTCACTTCCTTCGGACTTTCACTATCTATTATATATTTCATTACTACTCTACCTGAATATATCTGTAGATTTTTATAATTAGTTTCATATACTATATATCATGATTATTTATACTGTTAAAATCGTCTTAATTAGTTAAATAAAACCTTTTCGATATCAAAATTCTCAAACATCTTAATATTAAATGCGGATGGTTCTTCAAGGTTGACAAATGCTCATAAAAAATACGACATAGAGATTAAATTATGTAACGGAGGTCTAAAAACCGAAACTACGAATTAAATATTCACTCTATGGTTTGTTCTTCTGCTTTAACATATATTTTTTTTAAATCTTTAATTTTTTTTAGTTGTATGCTTATTTAATAGCTGAGATAGCTGTAAATATTATATACGTCTCCCGATATGAAAGTTTTCAAGTGCAATTAGTTTTATTACCACCTAAAATTATTGTTTTTAAATAGCTTAAGTAAGTTAACATTTAAAATCAGATTTTTATGTCCATGGACTAGGTTTTTGTCCCGAGACAGTGATTATACTCCGTTGAAATTGATTGGAGACAATTATGAACTTTTGCAGTCCACCGAGTACGCATATATTGTATATTACGCGAGTATATTGACCGTTTATTTGATGGGTAAATTCGAAGCTCTCCTGCATCAGTTAAATAAATATTTGTAATTTAATACCTTCTGTTTGCCAAACTTTCCAGAATAGATAGTTGTAGATATCTGTGCACGAGAGGTTGATCTCAAATAAGTTGAGCAGACCTTTGCTGCACGTCGCACTAAGAAGGTTCAAAATCACAGGGTGGAAACAAGCAGTTCGTACTGTGGAAGCACAATAATAGAGGACGACGATGCTGTCATGTGTACATCGACTGAGAGAGAGAAATGTCTATGGTTCTAAGTGACGTTTATGCGCACGAGTCAAATCTAATGCCGTATATATGGGTCGGTCTTACCAATGACTTTTTCTCTAGATCAAAATCTCAACATGTGCACACGGTACTGAGATTTATCTCAACTAAATCTGAGACTTATCGTGTCTCACTCCGTGGACACGGGCCATTACACTTGTGTGGATAATTTCACTAAAGGATGTTAAAAATTGTTTTGAAATAACAGAATACTAGAATAGAATACAGAATAATTCAATGAATCAATAAGTAAAATAAGAGACCCTTCTCTGCAATAACACTATATATTGGTTTTTATAAATGCACAGAGCGTCAGCTCTCTTGGATGATATATAGTGTTGTTGCAGGTTAGATCACTTATAAATTGTGTGTAATAATAGTATTATTATAAACTTAGTTGTTTAATATACCATTGGATGCCTAACAAGGTATACAATGCTATGGCATTTATAAGTCAGATATGCCCAAAAACGATATACAGTGTTGTTGCGGGGCAAGTCTCATTTACAAAAAAAAAAAAACGCATTACCATTTTTTTTTAATATCTTTCTAATTGATTAATTTAATCTGTGTTAAAAATTGCAACTTCACGACATAGAAGTGTTTTTAATATAAAAAAATAAAAATAATACTCATTTGTCAATTGTTTGATAAATGAGGCATTGCGTCGTTTGCTCTCTAACCGGGCGTTCAAGTTATCTGTGTCACCAAATAGTTAATGTGCAACTAGACAAGATAAGCGTATCCGCATGGAAGTGTATACATATATATATGTATATATGTGTACGAGTACATAATGAGCGCAGGTAGATTCGAGCATATCGAGGTATACACTAACTTATCCGATGCTGATAAAACCGGCTGGTCGGTTTGGCGACTGGAACCGGTATTACAGTTTTAAGAACTCGTATAAGGCGAACTGTTTATGCTTTTTGGTACACTTACAGAGATATGTGATTATCTCCAATACTAGAAAATGCCGATTGGACGATTAGAACGTTGAAATTTGAAACTCGACGCCGTTAAATGGTTGGATTTATTTAACGGAAATTTAAAATGACAAAAGAGCAATAGTATAATTTATGTCAACGAATTACAATATATTAAGTTGTGAAAATGTTTTTTTTTGCATTCTTACATAGCAAATTCTTTTTATCATTCACTTTGTTTCAAAATATCATAAAATACAACACACCCTTATCACACAGGGATGGAAGTAGGGGAAACAAAGTTATATATTTATATTCTAACGCACATCTTTTATTGTATTTAACAGGCTTTTAATGACACCTGGTCCTATCGTGACGTTTGTTGACGAGACTTTGATCTATGAGAGTCGGTAAAAGTACGTGTGTACTGAAAGCGTCATTATAGAGCAAGACGATATAAATGCTTCGAGCTGAATTCTGCGAGTATTGGTATTTATGCGTACTCGAATTTCAGGGATAATCCTCACACGTGAACACGGCTATCCCGACAATTGCGCACAAGACAACTGCGCGCCGACAGTAATGCGCAATACAAAAGTAAATGAGGACATTTATTCCCATGCATTGCATTTAAAAAAGCATTTTTAATATTAAACAAACTCATTACATTAAAAAAATCAGAAAAAAAGATCGTTCGGAAAGAAAGACAGTTATATATAATCAAAATATAATATTAAAAGAATTTAAAAAAAAAATTTTTTGTTTAGTTAGGTTAGGTTAGTCGAATTTAAACTGTATATTTTAATTTTTTCGTATAAATTTTTGGTTTATATAATTCATGATTTTTTCATATTATAAGTATGTTTTAATTTTTATTGGATATAGGGAATAAATTACCATATTAATTCTAGGGTTTAAAACTCGCTTACCAAATTTTTAATTTCGTAGTTTTATTCTGCGCGTTATTGTCGACGCGCATTTGTCGGCGCGCAATTGTTGGGGTGCCGTGAGCACGACCCTTTAGTCGAGGTAGTCTGAGCATCCTGGTCCTTTGTTCCGCTTCTACAGCGGGTAAATTGCCTCCACTCTTCGCCGTCAATTCTCCCATCCCAGTGATCACCATGTCGCCTTCTTACAGTATACCCAAGGTGCGCTAGACTTCCTGCACGTTGTGGAAATGCTTTCTTCGATATGGAAACAATCGTTACTCTGTTCATGGTACACCTATCGAATATGTTTAATTTTTTTCCGGTCAAGGTTTTGCTTCGACTACGTATGGAGCTGTAGAAAACATTTTTACGTAACTTCTTCAATATTTTCAAATTGCTTTATAGCAACATATTATATAAACACACTGTTTAAAACCACTATTTATTGATACATCAACATGTTTCAAGATCTATGGTCCCTTCTTCAGGAAACAATGTATACTAAAATAAAAAACACAAGCATACGCAAAAACAAAAATATAAAAATAGTGGTGGCGGGTAACTAATTAGGAACTACTGTGAAAACAAATTTAAAAGGTGACTATTTGCAAAGAGGATTTGATTATTTATATTTAATTTGCTATTTAACACTTCTCTTTTCGTTTATAAAATTTTAAGTTTATCTAACTGTAAACCCCAAGTATTTGTACATAAAACTTCTAAACCTTTGCTAATGTTACAATTATGATTTATTTCCAAAAGATAATTGGAGAATTCAGAATAGTTATTGGTTATTTTCTTATTATTTATACTGTTACGTTTTTTTCATCAGTTTGAAAGTGACAGACTTGGCCATATTAATTTTTCATCGGATTTCAGTGTTTTCAGGTACTTAGATAACATCACTTATTTCTTCGCATTCATTAAGACCAGTACTTCTCTGTATTTAATCAAATCTATGTGTGTCTTGCTCAGTGGCGTTCGGTAATTAGAATTTCTGCGAAATAATTTCCAATAAAATATATATCTCGTAATATTATTATCGTAATTATTATTATTTTAATTCATCAGAATATTTATGAAAGTAAAGCGAAATCTTCTGTGTTTAGTTTATAATGTACATATCAATCTTTGACACGATTGTGCAAGCCAGTACCTAAAAACGACACACCCTGATTTCAACACAATATACAAGCAAGTACTTAAATCACAACACCAACAGTCACACATCACATCAGCCTTGGTGATGGATCCTGTAATGAGGTTCGAAACTTCGGCCAGAGAGGTCAGATATACATGGCAGATTAGCCCATAAACGCAGAAGATTTTAAACAACCGTGAAAACCTAAGAACATTTTTTAATAAAGTGAAATATTTAAAACACATTATTTTTGTGAAGTTGCAGTTTTTTCAGAACATAGTTCTGTGGTATTTAATACAAATTCAAAGTATCAATTAGAAAAATTCACAAATAAATTAATTAACCGAAAATATATTTTTGTTGCTACCGGGAATCGCACTTGGATCTTTTCCTGTTCGGAGAAATGCTTTATCCAGTTACACCACGCCAACTAAGTAAGTTGACAATACATTTGCCGCAGATCTAGATCTAGATCGCAGAGATAGGAAAATATCCAGGTTCGAATCCCGGTAGCGGTAAAAATATTTTTTTGATAAATTGATTTTTTTGTGTATATCTTTCTAATTGATATTCTTTCTATTTGTAATAAATATTTAATTTTGCCATATTTCTCAAAATATATAGAGGTAAGCGAAAGAAACACCATGTATGTGTATAATCATATGTATGTTTGTAACCATCTATTTTAAAAATTGAATTTATTTTGCCAATGTATTTTTCACTAAATTAAATAAAGAAAAAATAAATATAGTTATGCACAAGCTATTTTAAGGTACTGTTATCTCAATACTCTGTATTAAACTCTCTATTTCAATCTTCTGGGTAAGTTACATTTACCATTTGCCTGTGACGAATCTTAAATTTTTTTAGGCGGTTTTTGGTGAGAAGGAAAGATAACTTTGAGAAGCTTATTCTGGTGGGCCACATCAAAGGACGTAGAGGAAGAGGAAGATCCCCCATCCGTTAGATCGATCAAGTGAAAAGGGCAACCTGGTGACAACCCTAAGAGGGCGGGATTTCATGGAGATAACGATCCTTAGACATGAAGGACTGACGTGGGTGATGATGATGAAGTTCTATTTCATCTTTGCTGGACACGTCCCCTTCATTATATGATATTTGTGTTTCAATCTAAAGCTGTTAACTTTTATAGGAGACTTTCCTTAAACGTATCCGTTAAGGAAATATTTCAATTATAGAACTATTGAGTTTTATACGAAAATAAAATCATTAGTGTTAGTTATTAGTGTCGTTATTTATTATTCTTCTGTTTAGTAAAACAAATAATGGAATGAAAAAGAAACAGACATTTTTAAAAACAATACAAAAACATTGAAAAAGCAATGGCCACAAATCGTTCCATACTGACCTTAAATCATACTTAGGAAAAATGTAATGTATTTGTCCATTTTTATACAAAATATATTACTGCTGACATGTGAATATATTCAATATTTATCATAGCAAACATCACATAAATATATAGACGTTATTTTGTCAACTTTAATGCATAGTTAATGAAATCAAACATCACATTGCATACACCGAGTCATATTATCACACACAACACACCAAAACAGACCTCGCGTCCACGTGTAATATGAAAACATAAGAAATAAACATTGTTCAGTATATGTATTCATATTATCACTTACACAAATAACAATTGAATAAAAAGTCTTAGGAAAAATGTGAAAATATTATTAAAAAAACGTGAAATATTAACTTTTGAAATATTTTTCAACAGATTTATCGCTGCTTTCGTTCGCTTACATTGTAACATAGCCGACTATTGTTTCTGTGGGCGTTGTATCAATCTTAATTTGAAAGATACTGTGATGGTACGATTTAGGAAAGTTTACTCTACTATAACATAATACATACCTGATAAATCTATCCTATTTTAACTATTTCATACTATCTAATTTAAAACAGTAATTAAATATTGTTTCTACCTATTATTTACATTACTGGTTTCATAAAAATAGCGGCACAAATACGTCACTACAGATTGATTGAAAATCCATTAAATCTAATAAATTTAATCTATCATCTTCTTCAAATTTATTGTCCAAATAAACGGTTTGTTTGTCATTTTCGAAAATGTGTGGGCAAACTAAACTAAAGGCATTAATGTTTTTATAATCTGTTTAAAACTTCGCACAGATCGCGTAGGAATTTGGTGGCAGTTTCTTCATGTTTGATTGATCAGTCTAGAATAGGGTTGTCATAAGCTCGTGCCGTTAACTTACGAAAATGTGACATTTCTCACTTTTTGCTCGATGGTATAACTTGTTACAAAAAAGGTGTTTCAGCATCAAAAGCAAGCAAAAAGGGTTCAAGAAGACGTAAATATTATATTTTGGAGGTAATAAAGAGTTTATTATTTAAATATATTTTTTCTTTTTTATGGCGTACAAGTTTCTTATATACCACGAAAAAAAGATTTACCGAGTAGACCAATTGAATATTCCTGTATATCTTTCTAAATTTTACATTTAACTTGTATTAAAATACCACAGAACTATATTCTGAAAAACTGCAACATCACAATAATAATGTGTTCTCATTAATATATTAGTTGTATCAAAGGTCATCTAAATATTTAATAAAGTGAATTAATTTCTGGCATTTCCTAGATAATATTACTCAAAGTTTATAAATATGTAATAGCTTTTAAATTTTGAATAATAGATGTATCAATTTGAAAGAACAACAGCATAAAAATTCGAAAATTTGATTACTATGTCGGCGTGGTGTAATCGGTTAACGCATTTCCCTGGATAGGAAAGGATTCAGGTTCGAATCTTAGTAACTGCAAAAATATTTTTTTAATAAATTGAATTTTCCTATATATCTTTCTAATTGATACATTTAATTAGTATTATCATTATCTTTTTGTTTATTTAATCATTATTTCAAGTTATTAAAGGACAAATTTAACGTAAAAACAAAATATGGTAACCCTAAGTTGAAAGACATTATTAAATTTCCTTTCACACCGGCAAAACCAGAGCTCCCACGCCTCACTGCCTTTTTGTTGGCGAGACCGGAGTTTCTGCAATCCTTCACTTGGAGCACGATTAGATAACGTCAGCAACTCTCGTTGGACGAGCTGATGCATGCACAGAATCCGTTCTGGGCGCGCATCGTCCGATCTGCGCTACCATACAACTCAATAATATTGATAATGCTCTAACAGGTACCGCAAATAAGTAATGTAGACGTTGTATATCTTCAATATATATATTAAGAACAGCTTAAGTCGATGAAGTCAGAGTTATTTTTATATTATTATTTTTAAATTATCATTAAATGACCCTGATAGACAGTCCCAGTGTGACATTATAAGATACAATAAATAAACAACTAATGGAATGACACGTTACGGAGTACAATTTATATAATAAAAAAACAAATTCAATAAATCAATTAGAAAGATAAACAGAAAAATCTATTATCAAAAAAAATATTTGACTACCACCGCTACCCTGAACTTCTCTTTGAGTTTCAGACAGTGGTTTCCGCTGATTCCAGTGTGTTTTAGTGCATTTTATCATCTCGAGTACACTAGATGTCTGCGTTTGTCCAACGACTGACCGATTTTCATGCCTCCAGCCTAGCTTTTCTAGCTGGGTTTCATTAACATGAATGACTTCCCGAGTCAACAAAGCAGTTCATCATTATTTTAGTCTGATATATTCAATTATGCTCTGCCACTGACTTCTGATGGTTTCTTCATTATGTGCTGGATCTTCTGACAAGACCACAATATTGTCCGCAAAAGTAATGTCTTAAATTCTCGCCATTTATACTTTCTTGCCTTGTCGACTTTCTCCTCCCACTCGTGTTGTTTGAATAAATTTTAGATAGTAACCGTACATATTTTAGATGATAAAAATTAAATTAATCAACTAGAAAGTAATCTACGAATCCGTAAACTCCCCCCGCCCTCTTGACTGCTCCTCTTGGGGCTATCACTAGGGAAGTGCCTGTAGGGAATCATGATCTTCTTCATCCTATGATGTGGTATCTATGTGTCTCTAGCACCACATCCTAAAGTTATCAATCCGTCTTCTCTCCCTTGCATTCAGAGTCCATGATTCCGCGCCATTTAAAAATATAGAATGCATCAGGGACTGTACAAGTTTGATCTTCGTTGTTTTGAAAATACCTCGGTCTTTACATATTTTGCCTGAATATAAATCTTTTCACCAAATCAATTCGTCGTTACCATCGTCAGTTATTATGAACAACTATTAAGATATATAGAAAAATGTATTTATCGAAAAAAATATTTGTTACTACCGAGTTACGAACCTGAACCTTATCCTATCCAGAGAATTACATTTAGCAATTCCACTATATCAACAATTTTTAAACATATATTATGTAGCTCTTTGAAAAAGATACATCTATTAACCCGGTAGCAACTAAAATATGTTTTCGATAAATATATTTTTCTGTATGCATATTTGTATAGTTGTTTAATTTAATTTGTATTAAAAATATCACAGAACCATGTTCTGAAAATGCAACTTCGCAACATATATTGATTCTACTTTAAAATAATATGTTTTAGGTGAGATAATATCACATTGTCGGACACCTTTCGTGATAAGGAATCTACGAGACGCCTTTAGATATATTCTAGTGATGGTAGACCGTGATTAATTGTGACTTTCTAATGTATCAGTCAATCAGTTACAATCGTTGATACAATCGAACACAATCGCATCCACAATAACGGTTTAAATAACCATCGATAATATATTCTCGTTTTGACTGCATGTGTCGGATAGACGTAAGGTGCACGTCTCTCGCCGAGTTCAGCGCCTCCCGCAGATAACTGATCTGGCACTGAAAGCCGAGAAATGGCCGATTGTTCAGGTTACGAAACCAGATTCCACCGTCAGAAAAATCGGGGTCACGAGGATTGCGCAATAGTAGAACAGGCTGCTGAGAACGGCTTTATATTGGACGTAATATTATTTTCCAGCGCGCCGGAGACGTGTCTCACCATTAATTAACTCGCACGAAAACGAGCCTCGCCTGCATTAAGATTCTGCATATTCATATTTCATACGTAGACCACTAAGCTTTGGAGTGTCGGGCAATGCTTTCGAAGAAGATTTACATATAATGCTGCGAACGGTTCTCCGCAATTTGCCAATGCAAATTCCCGCAGTGAATCTAAAGATAATAATAATAAAATAAATCGCAGAAAAGATCTATCTAGTTATTATAACTTTCTATTATTGGTACTGCTTGTCAACTATGCTAATAAATAATCAATATTAAACATGGATCCATTTGATTTTATTATAAATTAATAAACAATTTTAAGTACACTTTATCAAGTGTAGTAAAATATTGAATTGATTTTCTATTTAGCAGACATATCTGTAAAGCAAATGATCTATTTCGATCAAAAATTTACTACTACATTGCGCTATACTGATGCAGTAACAGCCAGCGTAAGATGTTGTATATTTGGCCAATTTTGTCCCTATATTGGATTATTCAAATTCAGGCTAATAATAATGTCCGCCAGGTCCGCGGAACAAAACTGCCGCCAGGAGGCACGTGTGTCGCCGGAATGGTAATTTCCTTATTATTTAAATTATTTTAAGAATACGTATGATTGGATTTTTGTTAATTAATTTAGTTTTACTGTGGAAGAACATTTATCCACTTCTTTTTGAAATATATTTTTTAAACGTTTGTAGAAATTTTAACATAAGAGAGAAAGAGCATTTGAGATTAGTTTATTAGAAAATTCTTTTAAAAATAGCAATATTAACTTTGTGGTTAAAATTAATATTTTTTATTTATTATATTTGTTTTATTAACCACTGAATTGAGTTTAAATACATCTACTGGTTTCGGAAAATACCATTTTCTTCTTCAGGATGTTATAACTAACTAAAAATATATATCATTGTTTCTTCACCAGAATCTATTTAAAAAAAAAAAAAAAACAATTATTTAAAAAATAAATTTAGTACCTAACTCAAATTGTTGCTTAATACAAATTTAGTCGAATAATTTTTAGGAAAAAATTTTAGAGTGGGACTCGTAGTTAAATTTAGTTGGTTGTTTATATTTTTTTGATTAGTCTTACATGCTTTATTTAACTCCAACGATTCCAAATTATTTAATTTGTGATCGCTTTAACCAAATGCAAAAATCAATGCAGAAAAATAATGTTTTTGATGAAGAAGAGGTCAGCGATTTCATCTAACTTTGACCTCTTGTCTCAAGAAATAGAGGATGTAAAGAAGAATTGGTACGACCAAGTCTAATCTGTCAAAACTGACCAAAATTTGGCAACCCTGTCCGTCTCAAGTACGTTCGCCCGACTAGTCACAGCCCTAGTATTCCCAGAGCTCTAATATATCTAATCTAACCTAACCTAACTGTTTTTGCAGTGTTATATTGAGACCTTGGAACCTTTGATACGTGGTGTGTACACGAGAACTACAAAAGCCGAGAAGGACTAAAAAACGTTATTTCCGAAGAAACTTCTGTGAGCAAAATCCATATCTCAGAGATTAACTGAGTGGATAAAATCTCATAAAAATCTCAATTTATGACACGGGTCATAAGAATATCACATGGACATAATAAATATTTTTACTGCGGACATTGCAGATATATATCTTTTTTACAAATTAAATTAATGAATTATAAATATACACAGAAAAATCTATGTATCGAAAAAGTATTTTGTTTGCTACCGGAATACAAACACGGAACTTTTCAACCAATTAAGTTTTGACAAATTTGGCATTTATATTGTGTAGGTCTTACAAATAATACATACAAGTAGCAACTAAAATATTTTCCAATAGATGAATTTTTTTCTGTATGACTTTCTAATCGATTAATTAAATTTGTTTTATAAATCACCGAACCACGAGATGAGATTGTAACTTCAATTACAAAAAAATCAATTAATTTGGTCGTCGTTTGGAGAAGTCACCAATGGGTATGACAAAATGCAATGTATCATTCTGAAGGTATTTATTTATGAATTTATTAAGGCTCTTATGGGCTTTCACAAAATACTTTTGGTATAAAACATGATAAAAAACACATATGCAGCTACACAAGAAGCATGGAATATATATATATATATATATTTATATAAACACAACATTTCTATTTATATATATATATATATGAAAAAATAAGCAAAACAAACTATAAAAAATAAAGGTTCAAAACAGAAAAAATAATACAGATACAGAAAAAATAAAATGAGTTTTATCTTTGACTCAGAACAGCATCAAAACAGACTAATTTAAAAATTTAAGACTTTGTCTCGCGAGCAGTAGGTACAGCAATTTGTTTTAAAGTAGAGTAATTTTTTTAATTACAAATAACAATCACACTCAAACCAATGAGTCAAAATAAGCTTTTTTTTTCACGTTTCAGATTGATTTAAATGTTGTGTTTTTCATTATAATATCTTGTCGTCATCAGACAATTGATAACAAGTCAATAATGTATAATATGACAAATTTATTATTAATCAATACGATCTTGAACCCCCATCTATCGCGGGACCTTGCACAAGGGATACGGGACACAATGTAGATTGCCCTTTTTAGCGTTTTATCGATTCAAGCGCCGAACACTGTGAACATTATGAACTACGAAACGGACGAATATCTGCATTCTTCAATAAATTCACTACTGAAGAAAGGGTTTCTACTCTAAACATGTAGGAAAAGAATGAAGAAAAAGAAGAATGAAATATGTAAGAGGTCGATCTTTAACAAAATGGACACAAGAAATTTAAATGCTTCACTGCACAACGCCAAGGAGTGCGGGCTTCGCGCTATAGAAGCAGTTCAAAGGATCACGATTAGATGAGTACACCGACTGAGAAAGAAAGAGAGAAATAAATTTCAAAGACACGATTTTTATGAGATTTTTGACACAAGTCAAACTTTCATTCTTCGGGAAAAACTCTCGGCTTTCGCATTTCACAGTAGTTTCTGCCATTTCGTGCCTCTCTTCATGTTTATTGTAAGTAAATTAAACAATTGTCCATTGATCATTGACATTCTCATTAAATCTCTCTAGCAGTAGATAAACCGAAATAAATGTTTGTGATTTAATGCTTTTAGCTTGCCTTTTTCAGAATAAATAAATTGAACATAGTTTACACTAATCGTGCCTCGTTCCGTGGACAAGACCCACAAGAACTCGAGTACTCTCAAAATACAACAATTTGAATGTCGTGTCATGGCAATGTTACACATATACGATTTATTTTCTAAATATAATTCTAAATTAATTTCCATCCCAAACTCTTTCATAAACTCCTTCAAACTCAGCCCTTATCCCCCTTTAACAATCGAATCAGCAGCAGTCATTGGAATGTGTATTGTTCTGGAAATATTTTACCAAAGATGATTAAATGTGTAACACTCTCTGGCATAATTTACAATCTTATAGTGACAACACTATCGCCTGTATCAAGTCAACAGCTCGGTCCATGTTTTGAGACATTATCGTAATGTTTACCGTTCCAGTTCGAAATAAATTATTATGATTGCTATCGCCAAGTGAAGTGACATTAAATATTTGAATATTTACAACGAACTAGAACACCTATGTACACAGATGCATTCGTCGAATGCTAGCAATCTTGTAACAACGGAGACATATGTTCGCATCTTTAAAACTAGCTGTAATTTGAGAGAATGCATATTTCGACCCATAAATAATAATCAACAAAGAAGGGGTCCAAAACTTTTGTGACTTTGATGAAAGATGTAGATCACACGAAGAGACGAGATAAAAAATATGTAGATTGAGAACAGATAAGAGTAGTCAATATAATAAAATACGCCAATAAAATGATACGTAAATGGCAGGCCACATCTCTCGGATGACGAAGTATCCAAGGGGAATCAAGAACCAATAAGCCGCCAAGAAACCTGCTGGATTGATAAAATCATCAAACAATAACATTGACATATAAAAATGGGAGACTTGGGGAGGCCTTCGTCCAACAGTGGGTATAAAATGACGATAATTGAAGTCAAGCATCATCAGGTACGGTGAATATTCCCGGGATTAGAAAATACTATTTTGCTCATTAATGTCACGTTTATAAAAAAGAACGTGAACGAACAGATATAATTTATGTAAGATAGTTATTTTTAAGTAAGAAAATCTTTGTACAAAATATAATATAAATAATAATTCAAGATTTATTCAGTCTTGATACTCCGAAATTATTCCAAAATAAAGTATATACGTACTAATCCTGGGATTCGGGATCCTGGGATAAGATTCCCTAACCGGATACATACAACACTCGGATAGGTCACGCACACTACTAGCTATTTATATGCAAGTGATCAATCGAATGTATTGAGTGCAAGATACTTTATAACTCCCTAGTGACGGACCAACATTTAGCAATTGATTTTTGTGATCAGTTAATATATTCCTACACACGTACATGTAATATATAATTTCCCAATGTCCGTCCGTCAGTCCGTACATATTGTAAAGCAACATAAAATAAACGTATATTGCATCGCGATGCAACATAAAACAAACATGTTATCAATTCTATCGCACGAAAATGTGCGGTTTTGCTACAAATAAAAAAAAAATTTGCTATTGTATTTTTATTATTTTTCGTAATTATTGACAGAATATTTCTAGTTGTTTATTATTCGTGTTTACGCTCAAATATTTTGTTTAAAATTCTTTAGCATTGTTTAAGCATTAAGTATCGGCAAGTGTTCCATTATCCGAGCTTGTGTTTAAACTTATATTGTCATTTCGGTCGTATTAACTTTTACCGGCTTTATAGACTGCATTGATAGTTAGTGATCGCATCACGGCCACGGCGAGTGTTTCCGAGCCGATTTCTTTTGCTAAATTGTTAGTGTAGTGGCCGCTTCGCGGTCACTGTTCACCGCTACGCAGTCATGGGCGATATTCCCATAAAATTAATTTTGAAAATATTATTTATTACCAAAATTGAGACTTACTTAAACAATAATAGCTATCAAAGAATTATAATAACAATTTTTTTTTTCTTAAGTTAATTACAATATTCGTAAGTAATGCACTAACTGAAGTAAGTATTAGGATCTATAATTGAGATCCCCCGCTGTAAAAACACTCCATATCGATGTTTAGAAATATTGATAGAATAAACTGAGCATTGGCCATCTTGGATAATATACAATGTTATTGCTGGGACGCTCACTTAAAAATTGTGCTTTATAGTATGTTTATTTATTTTGTATGATGTTTAATAATTATATCGTTCGATGCCCAAGAAGATATACAACGCTGCGGCATTCATAATACAGATCTGCCCAAAACTGACATACAGTGTTGTCAGGGTGGTTTCAATTATTGAAACAAAATACTACGTAACTATAATTCAACAGAAAAAAAACGTTTCATTATATTAAAAGAATTTTCAGTGAATGAATATATAAGATAAACATAATAACTAATGAACTAATCATCAAGACCGGGGGCAAGAAACTACCTTCTGATCTGATAGGAAGAAACGCTACTTTGACCTTTTTTTAAATATCAATAAAGATAATTACGCTTCTATTTGATGTTTCCGTAAAGTAATACTAACTATATTTGTCAGAATATGCTAAGTCCATTAACAACCAGTTCATGATAAGTACTAAAAGATTAATGAGACCTAAAGAGCTAGATCCAATTTCCCTTTCCCACACATCTGAATTTTTCTCAGCATTCACGTTCATACTTTTTTAATTAATTAATTATTGTGCTCATGAAAATGAAGCCTGCATCTTGACAGCACTCAGCACAGAGCTTATGAAATGTTTTATATTTTAAAATACGAAAATCATTACAAAGAAACAAATAACTTCTCGGAAATAACGTAATGGATCGCCATTTTATACAAAATAAACACTTTGTGTAAATAATAAACAAAGAGAGAAAGAGAGAATGTAAAGTCGATCTTAGTATAGTAAATTGGATTAAAAAAGAGTCACTTAGATGGTTAATAAAATTAATAAATTAGCGAAAAATTGTAAAAATGACACGTGTGTCCAGATAAACTATATACTAGAGGATGGTCCTGTTAGAAGCCGCAACAGTCGACAAGCTTGCACGGATATATGTATTAACGTGCGGCGCTGTATCCTGTGCTGTTAATTACTTGGTTTATATTTTATGATTTACAAGAGAGTTATTAAGAATTTGTTTACGTTTATTGTTGCGAATTATTTGAGTTTAGTCAAGTGTGCGGTGTAAATATAAGTATTCTAATCTTGGCTTTGATCTAATTGGACAAAAACAATATTTAAGGTATTTATTTATTCTGTTCATGTTCTTAATTTTCACTGAAGGTTTTATCCATGCCTTCGTATCTCGGGTTAATCTCAGCATGTATCCTTCTAAATTAAATAGTCACAAAATTAGAAATTAATTTAAAAGTTATTACTTTTCATCGACCATTCACACCTGCTATACCTTTATCACTAATTTTGCGATCATTGCACTCTTTCAAACATCAAAGTGAATATTTATATTACGGCCAATTACGCGTATAGATATCGTGACCGTGAAGTGCCTACCACGGTGACGAGCTAACGTACAAGTAATAGTTGTCAAGTTTACCGCAGGTAATGCACAACGAAATTGGTAATTTAAGCCACTGTCTTGGTAATCGTAGAAAAGTTATTCTAGTAGTAGATAATCTAGTAATAAATATGAGACATGGTAGAAAACTAAAGAACCTACCTTGCAGAGCCTGCCTGGCACGGCGCAACTGCTCCTGCTGCAGACGCTGTATTAGCTGCAGCTGCCTCAAGTGCTGCGGGGAAAACACGGGACCTCCAGCTTCGGCCACCAGCAAACCGCCCGGTCCCGCCAGCAACCCTTGCTCTCGTAGACTTCCGTCGGGCCGAAACAACCCCGGATCCTTGTACCCCTCGGGTGGGCTCAGGGTCGGCTCGCCCTCCTCCTGGTTGCAGCACAGCCGCACCATCTCGTGCTGGCTGCACGTGCACACGCCCTCGTCACTTTCTTCGTCATACTGACACTCTTCGCGAATCAGAATGATATAATCTGCCTCGAAGAACTCGTTTCGGTTCTCGTTGAATATGACTCTGTTCTTCTTCCCTTTCCTGGAGGCCTTCTTGAGCAGTGACTTGAGGTTGTTGGCGTCTTTGTTGTGACGGCGGTCGGGCCTCGCCGGCTGTTCTCCCTTCATGTTGCCGTTGGCGAGGGTGTTGGCGGCCGTCTCTTCGTCCACGCTCGATACCGATTCCGAGCTATCCCAGAGCTCGTCGTAACATTTCAATCGTTCTTCGGAAGCGGCACTGCCCAATTCGAATTTAGAAACGTCGCTCGCCGTGAACTGGCAGGAGCTGCCGGCAAAGACGTCGGCGTTCGCTTTAAAGTACTCTTCGTTAGATGCCCACCGCTCCTGGCGTTCGAACTCCTCTAATTCTCTGGTTTCGTCGTCGCTGCACAAATCTTCACCGGGTTCTTCGGGTTTATCTAAAGTCTCACCGATCGCTCCTTCGGCGCTGAGTTTCCCCTGTCTGTACAGTTTCTTGGTGGGACACTCCGCGGCGTCGCCCGCGTTCGAAGACTCCGTACAATACTCGCTTATATTAAGATCGCGGTTAGCTCGACAATAGCTGTCCAAATTATTATTTTTCCACGTACTCGTCGAATGTTTGTCGAACAGATAAAAGTCTTCTTCGTCTAGATTTTCGTCGGCACAATCGGTTCCGCGTAAGGATCTCGGCAAGCTGGAAACCTTCCCGTCCGCGTGAGATTCGGGTACAAAGTTCGGGTCAATTACTTCGGACTCCGATTCTTTCAACGTGTCGACAGACTTCTTCAACTTTTCTTCTAATCTTTTTAATCTAGAACTAATCTCGAAACTATTGAGCACTTTGCTACTCAAAAAGTCTAAAGAATCGTTTATTTCATTAAATTCTTTCGAATCTAATAATATCTCGCTTTGGGAAAAGTCAGATTCTAAATTTTTAAAAGTTTTTTCGAGCGCCCGATTTGTGTACAAATCTTTCGTATTTTCCGAAACACTTTTGATGGAGTGACACGAGCAGACGCAGTCGCCGTCGGCCACCCGAATGGGGACGGCGGGAGCTTCCCGCTCGAGCGGGGCGCTCGCGGGTGGCGCGGCGCCGGGGGCGACTTCGGGCGCGACGCCCGGCTCGGCAGCGCGCTCGGCGGCGCCGCGTGCGCGACTCGCCGTCGACCGGGTGTTAATATCAAGCGAAACTTGCGGAACTTTTTTTAACAGGTCATGGGTCGGAATCGAAGACGACTTTAATTCACAAATCCGTCGCTCGTCGCGGGGGGCTCTCGCGAGGAGCGGATTCCCGTCGGGGGCCTCGGGCCGGGGGAGGGTCGGGGGCGCGGGGGGCAGCAGCAGCGGTCCGGCCGGCGCGACCCTCGGCAGCACACAGCGGCCGCGCGCGCCGCGGCGCCGGATCGATCGCCGCCGCGCGTCCCGCCACTTCCCGACGAACTTCCGCGCCGGCGCACGCCCTCCCTTTAACTTTTCCCCGCCAACCACACTTTCAAACTGAACCAACTTTTCCGAAGAGTCGTAGAACTTGCAGTTTTCCTTCTCGTCGATCAAATCGGGAAGGCCGCTCGAAATGCCGGTATCGCCGTTCATCTTGCCCCGCCGCAGCCGCCCTTCCGAGAGAAATTCACTTTTATTCACTTCGCACGCTCGGCTCGCAGCCGGCCTGCCCTCGAAGACGATCCCGTCACCGAGGAGAGTCGTCGTCGCACTTTCGAGATCGCGCTCTCCGTCCGGGAGCCGGGCGCTCGTCATGACGATCGGCCCGCGCGGGAGCTGGGTGCGCGGCGCGTCGGTCCGTGCGCGAGGCTCGGTGCGCAGTGCGCGGGGGCCGTCACGCAGCGCGGAGCTGGGGTCCCCCGTCCCCCCCGCCACACCAGCACCGCCTACTTCCGACGAACTTATTTTCGAATTATAATTTTCAATGTCAGTGGTTCTGCGGTGTTCGGTCACTGTTTCCTCCCTCACAACTGCCGCGCTGTCACCGCCGCCTTTCGATTGAACAATTGATCTCTTATAAGGAGAAGATGGAAGAGAATAGGATTTTAATTTTTTTATACCGCAGCTTCCGCATGTCGTTGATAATCTTGAAACATTCCAATTACTTGTACTCAAGTTTATTACTTCTCTATGTAGTTTAAAATGTTTCGTTCTCTGGGCGATTTCAACGAGCATCAACGCATCTTTGAATATTTCATCAATCACGTTAATAGCGTACATCTTCATAATTAAGTATCTGTGATCCTCCTTTCGGGCGTCAGTATTATTTACTTCCATTAAATATAACACTGATTTATCGTCGCACCGAATCACATCATCTTCAACGAAATATTCACTCGCGAATCGTTCTTCACTGGCCAGGTCGAACTGTTGTTTTACCTCAATATCGCCAGAGACGCTCAAATCCTTGAAATCAATCCAAAACGCTTCAAACGGTCTCGTGTCGCTACGCTTATATTTGCTATGCTTCCTTTGGATTGTGTGGAGAAAAGACGTGATGTGCGGAAACACGGATTCATGTTCATATCTGGAGATCTGTTGACTGTCGTCAGATCGCCCGACGCCTTCGGTTGACGGTGAGTGGTCTTCAGATATGACGTAGGTCCCCGACAAGTCCTCCGAAGCGCTTTCTGTCGATTTATCAAGGGTAGGTGTTCCATAAAGATCATCTTTATTGTCAGCTAAAATTTTGAGAATTTGGGCTGCCGTTATTAGATCGTTCAATACTCGATCGCCGCGGTAGTCGCAGTCATAATTACCACTGTTTGAAAATATTTCTTCTTCCTTTTTAAATCCTGCTCGATCCATTTTTCTTAGTTTCCGATGAGTAATGCTGTCAACAGATTCGTGAGCAGACTGAACGTGATGGACTGATAAGCCGGCTGCACGAGGACCTTTTGCCAGCGAACTGAGGTAAAGATGTGTACGATAGCTCCTGGTACGGGAAGCAGACCTGCCCGTACCACGCCATTGGATGTGTTTGTGCGAGCCACGCTCTTTCGAAAAAGTTCTTAAAATAATTTTAAAATCTTTCCTATATATATATTATTTTTTTATGGATTATATAAAAATAAAACATTTGACAAAACAACAATAGAAAGCAATATTTTTTTGTAAAATTTTTTGATTAACTTACAAATTAGATGACACTATATTTAATAATTACTGATATATATTATGACGTCAATATAAAACTAATATTCATTTCTAATTCCAGTCCGCACTTATCGACCCAACTTAAAAGTCTTAACTCGTATGACTGATAAAATATTACATAAATACAATATATGAACACATGACATTGAAAGAAAAAACTGTAAATTAATGATTAATTTTATACTTCAGCATCAACAGATAAAAAAAACCATTAATTACTAAACGTCTTCTATTTTATTTGATAAAAGAAAGAAACCTATTGAAATAATGACAAATTAAAAATAGAAGGTTTTTTTTAACAGAAAACTTCAATGCAAGTAAATTTTCAAAGCATTATCATATATCATACAGAATTAACGCAAGGTACAGTTATTAGCCATTTATGTTAGTCATGTATAGAATATATTAATATAATTTTTACTTCATAGCGAGGGCGATGAAGAGAACAGAAAGAGAAGTAGGATACAAATTAAGGTAAATTAAGGGAAGGGTAATACAAAAAAAAATCACATATATTTACATGATCTTAATTGCCAAAACTACAAAGTTTCATTTTAGATATTTGTTTTTACCCTGCAAAAACAAAAATGATGTCCTAAAACATCACACGAACAGACATGTTTGTATGAAAGAGCAGGCAAGAGTAGTCAATATAACGAAGAGTACGCCAAAAAAATGAAGTGAAAATGGGCAGACCACGTCACTCGAGGACGGACAATCGTTGGACAAACACAGTCTTCTATAGATACCCGAGGGAAATCAAGTGGTTGAAAGGCAGCTCTAAAATGACTACTGCCAGACTGATGAAATAATCAAACTCGTGCGCAATGGACTGAGAAAAGTGAAACACACTTGGGGAGGCCTTCATCCAGCAGTAGATATAAATCTGGTAATTGTGATGACTAATAATAATATTGAATATAAATTAAATGTAACAACTGGAAAGATATACATATTTAATTTTATTATTATAAAAATAGCGCAGAACTATGTTCTAAAAAAACGCAACTTTACTATAATGGTGTGTTCTCCTTAAAAATAAAATTTGTTTATAATTATCAATGTTATTATATACTCTCTTTTGAGCATACAAACAAAATAAATGTACTTAGTACCTATAGGTTAAATTTACTTACACATCAATATTTAATTAAATTCTACAAATGAATATTCCATGATATAATATAAACAATAAGTTAATTATTATCTAAAACCAATTTTATTTGGGTGTTATTTTACCACTAGAATAAATAAATTATTAAATATTTTTTTCTAAACTTAAAGTGGGTTCGCAGGTACGCCAGGTATATATATTATGTTGAACAACTGAATTATTTTAATTAATTAAAGTCACTGAAAAATATAACATTCAATGTTACGTAATATGATTTTTAACTTCTTCATCGTCGTCTCTCTGCTGGCAAATTTCCGGTGCCACTGCAACGGGCATTCGATTACATTTCTTGTTAACGTGAATGCGCTTCATGTTATCGAAGCAAATAAAAGACTTATAAAAACTTACAAAGGGATTACATGGCATAAAATTAAAAAAACTGCAAGTTACGAATTAATGAGATATATATAATAATTATTACATCGAAGATAAATTGTAAACAAGTATTTACAACTCAATACTATTCTTAAATCGTTGATATTGTTTACGCGCCTTGGTACTTCGATTGGCACCGCTGGGTTTCCTAGTTTATAATAATATACGTGTATATGTGTGAGTATTGCCGCCTTTTTTCGGAAGCTAAGAAGTCTGTAACCGACAGGCGTCTTTCTTATTATATCCCGTGTTTCGACCAGTCCAGCGGTCAAAATAAACCACCAGTGCGCGGTTTTTCCGGTAAAAATTTAAAGAAGCTAAAAACTAAACCCAGCTAAAAGAACAACATAGGACCAGAAAGACTGCAAAATTAAAGAGGTTAGCGCAGTTCATGTATTATTTGTGTGCTTATTGTTTGCATTTATAATAAAAAAGTTTATGTGAGATTATAATACAGAATTATCTAATCATAACTTTGAATAAAGGTGTAACATAAAATTCTGAATAAAAAATATTACATAAAAATTTTGTTTAAAATACTCCGTTACCGAGGTGTAAAAAAAAATATTACTAGATCCACTAAATGCTCCAAATAATATGCTGTTTTACTTCGACCATAAAAAGCACACTCATCGAAAAGGTAATCACTACAAAAGAAGAATTGATAGATAAAATTAAAGTTGCGTATGAAGAAATATTACTTGATGAAGAAAATCTCTGTTGTTGAACGTCGCAGATAATGCATAAACTTCGAATATTTTACGTTTTATTTTTTTTATTATTCGTGTTTTGATATTAAAGCATTATAAATCAAATTATTGTATAGTATATTTTGTTCATAATATAATCGTTGCCTATATTTCAACGTTTAATGGTGTCCTTCAGAACTACAGAATATATAATACAACTGAGAAAATTGTTTTTAAAATATTTGTCATTAAAAGATCATTGACTTGTCGGAAGGCATAATTTCGGCGGCAAGTTTGAATAACCATAATGTATAAGAAATAATGATTAGGTGTTGGTGTCGTACGCTGCGTGTATCATGGACTGAGAGACGAAGGAATGTTTCTGTCCTCCAGGAACTTCGTAATGATGTAAGTTTCTCCACAACATGCAGGAAAATAAGTTTATCATGACATATTTTCGTATGAAGCGATCACTTTGTGGTTTGACATATTATATTAAAGAAAATAACAATCATTTTGTACGAAACCAAGAAATTTATTATATATCAACCGGTTTCGCTTGTCTCAAGCTTCGTCGGGACGTATTTGAAACTAATCATAAATACAAAAATATATATATATACATAAAGAAAAAGATAGAATATAAAATTACATCTGAAAGAGAGAGATTGAATACATATATAGTTAAATGGAACATGAAGGGAGACAGAATATAAAAGTATAAGCGAAAGAGAGAGACAGAATACATATTATATTTTCCCAGTACAATTTTGATAGATATGCATATACTCGTATTGCATGATGTATTGTATTTTCCTATCCCTTAATGTTCCGTCTATTTGTATATGTATTCTGTCTCTCTCTTTCGCATATAATTTGTATATGTACATGAAAATGTACAAGGATAAAAGGCGATGATATGATCAAGTCCGAGACATGCACGTCGTACGAAACAAGGACCAGGATCGCGAAGAGTAGATACAACCAGATCATAGTGTTGAAGCAGATTAAAGGATCACGATGCTCTAGGAACTAGTATAAATATGTACGTACGAAATTTAACTTAATTATAATTTAGTGTACTTTTTCTTCATCTTATCAATAGTTCATGTAAAATTTTGGTTCGTTTTAAGATAAATAATTACAATAACTAGAAATATAGTATTGAAAAATATTATATTATAAATTATTTAAAAGGGGACATCTTGAGAACCACGATGCAAATTATGAACACATCGACCAAGAGATAAGAATTAATTTATAATAAAGATAGTACTTAATATTTACATTGCCACGAGTAAAAAAATATAAATTTAAAAAGATTATAATAAAATAAATTTCATTGTGAATTTATGAATGAAGAGTTTTTGTGTGACGCGAACTTGTTGAGCTGATAAACTGTGCTTTATCTAAAATTGTAAACTGCGAAGGCGACTCATTTTTGTAAACAAGATTATTTTTTATCGTTTTGTAAATCGGCTGTAAAAAAATTGTAAAATGGTATTTCCATTATACCGGCTAATAACGATTTTGGTACTGCGACTATTATTTCGTGTAGATACAGAAATATCCCGAATGCTGCCAGATAAAAACCGCAATAATCGGGAACCTGAATATTTGGAATAAACGCGATTTGATTGATTGAAAAAACCTTTTATTTTAAATTTCTTATATCGAATATTTGATTATTTAATGAAAATATTTAAATCAATAGAATAGGTATTCAGTAAATGAAATATATTTTATAATTGTAAAGGTTTATTGAAGTGCACTAAATATGACTGAAATGTTTTATTTTTAACAAATGAAATGTAATTTTATTAAAAATAATATGTAAATTAGACTAACTACATTTCCCCACGGGGGTAGGTAGAGAGGATAGAGCGCCACACTCTTGTGTCCTGACACAATTCTCGCCCCATCCGCATTCATACATCTTCCCATACAAGCTCGCAGATTGTTGAGGCTTCTAACAAAATCATCCACAAGTATATGGTTTACTTGGTCGTGCCAAGTCTTCCGCGGACGTTCTGTATTTCTTGTGCCATCAACACTTGCGTCATATATTTTTCTTACCATTTTCTCCTCATTCATCCGTTTCATATGACCAAACCATTTAAGTGATCTTATGTTAATTAATCACGTTAATATTTACTGTTAATAAATGGACGGAAGAATTACTAGCGCCATCTAGCACATTTTTCTTCAAGATTTTTGGGAAATAAGGTCATTAAAAAAATGGTCTTTTCCAACGGGAAAAATAGGTGTCTAACTTAGAAAAATACACATATATGAAATTTGGCCACTTCTGTTTGGGTCATTTATACAGTTATCTTCCGTTAATAGAAATATTCCCAGGACTTAATGATTTTGCAGTGTTGAATCTAAATTTGTTTTAAAACATTTTAATATATTTGTTTTCTAGCCATTTTTTAACTTTTCTTATGCTGCTTATCTTCGCACTTTCATTGCACATTCAACAGTATACGAATCTGTACTCATTATTTTAAGTTTCATAGCTTAGCTATTATGAAACATTTCACTAATTTCGTGTACATTTTATAGTTGCTCTAAGAGCATCAGCTACATTATCTTTTTCCTGGTCATATTATAACGCATATCTGTTTTGTGCGGCGCACCACATACAAAATGCCGCAAAAAACGAATTTTCTAAATCTATTTGTGTGGCTATTTTTCTTTCATTAATTCTTTAATTATTTTTTAATAATTCTTGTAATGTGTCAGTAAACGCAGCGCAACGCTTCATCTTCCAAATAAAGGTAAGCGAATCAATTTGGTTCGTATTATTTTGCACGCGATTCGTAAGCCATTGGGATGTTCCCATTGTCATACTTTAGTGTTTCTTTATTTTATTTCTACATTTTTTAAAACTATATTCAAGATCTTAATCTTGTACACAATGAGATCACTATCATTGTCAAGGTTTTCTTATTTTAAACCTTGATAACGGTGGCCAACCAATAAACTCGGAATATTTTTGATTATTTGAGAAAATTAATATAAGTGTATTATGCAATGTGTTATGTAGTGAAATTTAATGTATTGATTTCAAACGATAGCGGTGTCAGTGCCTGTTTAATATGAATACAGAGTTGTCTTCCAACCTTCGATATTTGATCAGCTCTTTCACGGACGAAATGAAATACTTACATGAAAATTTGATTAAGAAAGGATCACTCAGGTGGTTTGGTTGTACAGAACGAACGAATGAAGAGAGAATGGTAAAAAAAATATATGACGTAAGTGTTTATGGCAGGCAATGGCGTACGGCAGGTGTATACTTAGGTTATGCTGTTGAAAAATGTTAAATAGACCGAATTCACATTTTTTGACATTTTTCCTAGCAAAAATGTTTCAGTTTTTAAAAAACTCGTGACACATATTTCATAGGAAAACTTATCAGGTATAATAATCAACAAACAGAAATCGATATTTTTATTGTTTTGGAAATACATTCATTAGACCTATGATGGGTTATTCTGATAGGCCATGGTCTCAGCTATCGATGGTTTTCGTTTAGACCACTACTTATATATATTCAACAACAATAAGCAACAATAGAATTATGCACCCCCAAATAAAAAATCTTGTACTATGAGGGTGGCTATCGGCATTTATATAAAAACATGATCAAGCTCTATAATAATGCAATGTAAAATTTAATAACAAAATAATATTTTATAAAAAATGTTGAGAAATTGATCAAATTAGAACATGGGAATAAGAAAGATTTCGAAAACATAATTATTTATTTATTTTCAGGACCTTAATATATAATTATGATATAATTAATTTTGGCAGTTAGTTATACAGTCTAGGAGCCAGTGGCGTAACTATAAAAATTTGGCCCCAATGCAAAAGAATATCGCATACAAGAAATAAGAATATTAAGTACCACGTGGTAATAATAGTGGAATAATAATAAACTCTTATCTTCTTTAAAATTCACATTTCTAGAAAAAAAAACGAAAATGTGCATTAAGTCATTTTCATTTTGTGGCGATGGTCTGGTCCCTAACCCAGCATTTAATATTAGTTAATATTAATAATAACGTTTTCACGTATTCTCCCAATACATCTAAGAAATGATGTTTAAATTTTATTATTTTAGGTATATTTAAAAAATTATTAGTCTATATTCACGTTGGGAAAAGGTCGATACAAAAAGTATTTTAGGGCGTAGACGGATTTTTGGTCCCCTATGTAACATGGGCCCCAACTACGCCACTGCTAGGAGCAATGTACAATGCATGCCTCTGTCTTATTCTTAATAGTAAAAATGTTGACAAAAAAAAAACACAGGCGGCCAACAAATGTTACATTGGCGTCCGAAAGCATTTGAAGACTCACTTGCTGCCCAGATAAACTAAAATTCAGATTTACAGAACTCTCCTGACGCCAATTCTCGCGTATCGATCTCAATGCTAGATCCTCAGTAAGAAAGATCAAAATTCTCTACTGGACTTTGAACGTAAGATTATAAGAAGGTCCAATTTATAAGATAGCACGGATAAAATGGCCTAGTCACATTCAACGAATGGACTCAAAAATGACAAGTGTTTTAAGCAAAATCTATTGAATGTTGAAATATCCAAACTGGGGTAGTTGGATGGCGTTACCCAGGATGATCATGCAGTTGGTTTCACAAACTGGAAAAGGACAGCAGAGGACAGATCTGAGTGGAAAAACTTACTTAAGGATGCCATAGCCCACACCGGAATGTTGGACCATTGCCGATGGTGTAAAAATGCTACAAAATTTTCCAACGCGTTGTTTCCAAACGCAGTTTTACTAGGGGACCTATTTTGAATATGATACGACTATTACCGACTTACAAACCTTATATAGACAATTAATAAACTCAATGATTTAATACATTGCATTTCACATTAACAAATCTAATAATTAATATTTTTAATATTTTTTGCAAATTTTACATTGCCGTTTTGTATTCATATTTACATCTACTATTTAAAAACTATGGTGTATTAAATATAACTCATTGAGTGATTAAAAACAAAGTTTTTAAATAATCTTTATTAATAATTTGTATAGCACAAACGCCAAACATACGTGACGTGTAGTATGTTATTGTATACTATTTGAATATTCCTAATCCTCATAGATTGCATTACAGTAGATAAATAGATGCTATAGAGTCTTTTTCTACAACTGGGTCAAAATAGTCATTAAAAAAAATCTGGGTTATATAAATTAAATTAAAGTGGTTGGGATGTAGGGGAGGGTGCTATTGTTTTGCGCGGGATCGTAAAGAGTATGTATACAAAATTTGGTTTAGATTGGTCCAAGGAAAGTAGGATATATGTATATAGATAAATAATAAATAAGTATTTATGCTAGTAGCTTTACATATAAATGTATATCAAAACATAGATTAAGCAAAAATCTGAAGATGAATTAAAATAGAAAAATCAGCGATTGAGATATGGAGAAATCAGTCCTTCCTACAAATAACTAAAAGTCGTATGAAATCACTGGTATTCGCACTATATAGAAAGGAAATAAAGGTATTAATAAAGAAGAAAAGAACAGGTCAGATGCCTCCGAGATATGGTGCTGGAGGTGAATGCTGTATGGACCACGAGACGCACGAATGTCTCTGTCCTACGAGAGTTGAGGTTCACAGAAAGACATTCAACAACACCTGGGAGAATATATTATTTAGACATAACGCTAGAAGAAACTATGAGTCTCGAGAAGTTCGTCATCACAGTGACAGTTGAGGGAATAATTTCTACCTACCTACAGTTGAGGAACTACTTTCAATTTGTACTCGTACTTAACCAAGTAACCTACCATTACCAGGAGTCAGAAATAATGGAGTGCTATATTCTTCTATCCAAACACAACTCTTAACTCTCACCTCATCCACAATCATACATCTACATGCAAATTTGTCGATCGTTGAAGACCATATTTTAGTATCTGGTCGTGCCAAGTCTTCACCGGACGTTTTCTATTTCTGGTGCTATCTACATTGGTGTCATATATATTTCTTACTATATCTCCTCATTTATTCGTTCTACATGACCAAATCACCTAAGCGATAATTTTTTAATCGGTTTTACATTTTCTTCTGAATTGTCAAACGATTTAATAGAATTCACCAAAAAAAGTGGTAAAAGGCAGGCCACATCGTTTGGAGGATGGATAAACATTAGACAAACGAAGTCATTAAATGTTACCCAAGGTAAATCAAGAAACTGATGGGTCCCCCTAAAACCTGTAGTAATGAAATACATGGCAGCGAATAAGAATGAACAGACTTAGTGTGAATGTATATAAAATAGCGGATATGTATAAATGCCATCGTAACTGAATGTTTTCTCGTTTAGCCCGGAAGCAGTGGCGTAATGAGGGTTCCCCTCACCAAAATTTTAAACTGTCAGGCATGTAAAAAAACTCGAAATATTGTTACTTCTTCCCCCCTGTACCTTCTGACCACTCCTCCGGGATGTTAATGCGACTAGAAACGATACGCTTAGTACCTGAGTGCTACGGTGAGTTATCTACACGCGCTTCGCAGTCGTGAAAAATTTTCTCATTGAGCCACTAACAACGTTAGTATATTTTTAAGATGCAATTTTAAAAAAAAATTATAAGATTTGATTTATCGCAAAAATTGACAATTTTTATATGCAGTATTTTTAATAAAAAAAAAATTTCCCGGTATGTTATATAAAGATTTTCTTAACTTTACATGTTTTTAGATGGATATGGTTTTACAGCCAAACTTAATAAATTTACAAGATGCAGTCGGTGCTATCGCTTCATGGCTGGAAGAAGAATAAAATGTTATTAGCTCGATCGATTCCAACAAAGACGGACCGAGTGAGCATTCAAAGAAAAAGGCTAAACCTGGAATAATGACATTCTATAATTTGACCAAAGTGCCATTGATATAATTGATGAGATTAAAAGCTCATATTCAACTACCAGGAAGAGTAACAGATGGCCTTTTAACGTATTCTATTCCTTTTTTAATATTGTTGTTCTCAATGGACACATAATATTCGTAAGCAATACTGGAATTAGTCAACCGGGTTGATTTTTTTAAAGGAGCTGGGTATGCAGTTGATAAAACCACACATCCATAGGCGAATGATCATTCCTAATTTACTGTCAGACCTTTGCCAGAGAATGGAGAAAATTGTTGGCATCAGTCAACACAATCTTCATGGAATATGTTAAAATGTTATAAAAACAGATATACCAAAAATGGATGTAATTTGTATGAAAAAGCGCTGTGCATCAAACATGTCAAGTATTTATGCTGGACATGTTTCGAAAGTCACACTCTTGAAGAATTCAACGAATAGAAAAATAAATAAAAAAATTGTTATTTGCATTACTTATTTTATTTTTAAAAAAAACTATTTTAATAAAAATATACTTCTAATGCCACTTTTAAATTTCATGTTTGAATATTTTTCTTACAAGTTTGGTATTAAATGTTAAGATTTGTAATGAAGGAACGGTTTGTTCAAAAAGCAATTGTAACAAAATGATGTCCAATTAAAGAAAACTGAAAGAAAAACTGTATGCGCCACTAACGGTGTAAGTTGTGGGGATGCCAGTTCTCCCGGGTTAATTAAAAAATACAACCCTATTAAAACATGAATATCTTATTTAAAATTTCAGTTATATACTCCAGTGCAAACATTAATAACTTTCCGGATTTTGAGAAACAATTATATGATACGTATTATCTTTCGTTCTATCTTTAATTTTAGGGAACTGGATTATTTTCTGTTATCTTTTTATATATTTATTTTTCAGTAAGCGCGTTACGAAATCACGTAGTTACGGAGTCACGTAATAAGTTGTGGGTATCAACAGGAAGGTCGGATTTGAGATCTTGACTTTGAATCATAAATGATGTACGATTTTTCCATCTGAGGGTTTTTTAAGATTCAATTTAGATAAAATAAATTTTGTCGTAACTGTGAGAAACGGTAGGATATATACCAACTGGGGACCTAAAATTCAAAGATTACGCACTACGCTACGATACTTAGTCAAAATAAGTGCATGTGGATAGCAATTTTCCATTCAGTAAATAAACATCGTCGAGGAGGCAAAATGCTAAAATAAATCTTAAATTGAACCACGAAGAGCACTTTAAATTTGAACAAAATCTGTCGAAACATGTTTAATTCTTCATCCCTTTTATCGCTAATAAATTTATATGTTTCATCAGGATCACAACCTCTTTTAAGCAGTATTATAAGTCGAACCAATATTAAGTTACGCTCTCTTATAGTGAGAATGTGGCGTGTTTACAATGATTTATTCACCGATATTTTTTTTAAATAGAGATGCGTACACGGAATATATGTCACATCAATATTTTTACAATTTTCAAACTAAGCTAAACGCTTGTGCTATGAAAATAGGACTAACTTGTTGGTGTCCTGGAACGAGGCGCGAACCCCCGACCACTAGATCACTAGGCCAACGTCTTGACCACTACACCAACAAGCTATTCGATTTTGTTTCATTACCAATTTAAAAACCAAATTAACGATATTCTACTATGCAATAGTAAATTATTTTTCCTCATTAGTATGTTTATAACTTTTATTTATTTTTGTATTGATCTTTCTCATACATTTAACTCTAATTTAATAACTACGTATTGTATTTGTTCGTGTTGTTTTCTTGTCCACATGGCACACGTCCACGTAACTTTAAACTGTCCCACACACCCGACACGTTTAAATAATCTATTGTATCCAAATATTGGTAGAACAAATTACTTTAAATGTTTTATGACCCGTTCTATGTCAAAATATAATATAATAAATTCTTTGAATAACTTACTTCAATGATAAATTACTTCCCTTTTAAATTAAACAACGACAACTTTTTAATAACAATTGACATAAATTGTATACACATGCGTGTATGTATGCGAATATGTATATATGTATGAGTATGGTAATGTACTTTTTAATGCAACAAGCAAATTATATATTTTTATTGCAACCCTTTTCCATTTCCTCCCATCCCCTTCTCTTTAAACAGTGTAAAAACACTTTTTTGTTTATCTTTATATTATAATGTACCTATTATTTTTTAGTTTACTAATTTGTGTGATATTTTCACTTTATTGAGCTAAGAAAAAACTTCAATGGTTTTATTTTTAAATTATGTATAATGTCATAAGTTATTAAATATGTGTACTGTTTGTTTTTAATAAATAAATTTTAAAACTTTAAAATGTTAGAATATTCGTAATTTGTTACAATTTTTTTGTTCTAAATCCAATACCATTATAACAATAAACCTAAAATAAAACGTAAGGCATAAAAAACTTCAAAGACTCCCTGAAAGCGAACCTTCGAATAATCAGTGTTTTATTAATTTTTATCCCATATATTTTGCGCATATATTATACGTAGTACCTTTAGAGACTCGGAAATTAAAGTCTCATTTTTTTTTTTTTTTAAATCACACGTTAAGTGATCATTGTGGATACGGGCCATAACCGATGTGGTATGTCACCCAATATTTCAAACTGTTATCAGAAGGAGATAAAATAAAAGAAAGCCTACAGAAGTCAGCCGTAACCGCTATCTTTCCATGCCCAAGAACTTTTTGATCCAGGATTCAGCCACAATCAGGGGTGGGCTGGAGAGGACTCGGAGGGGCTCGCGCAAACCCATTGTTATATTAAGAAAAAACAATTTTCGCAGAACAATACAGTAGATGGTTTAAATATATTATGAAACATAAGACTTGTTGCCTTTTGAAATTTTTCGTAAAATACTTTTTTTTCGAGTGCATAATGAAAGAGAGCCGTTTTTTGTCTGTGGTCTAAGAATGCTTAAAAACGCCATTATTTGATATATATTGCTTCCAGATGCTTTTACATGTTCAACGCAATAATTTTGTGAAAGATTAACCTTCATACTTCACACGTACATATTTATTTTCCTTTACTAATTGTGCACAGTTTTGAGAAGGACAGTTATTTTACGGTATATTGCGTATTATTATATAATATAAGTATATTATGTAACATTCGATTGCTTTAATAATTATTGTGTATAATTATATAAGAATGATAAATAAATGCGTGAAACACCGCGTATTAAGACTTAGTAAGATTAATTGAGCCTCTTGATAACGTATTGGCAGCCCACCGCTGGCCACAGACGTGAAAAACAATTTTTCTCACACTCAAGGAATAGCCGATGATGAACATACCTTATTTCCAACGCATAATTTTTTGCAATAATTTAATTTTGTTTCAAACACAAAAACAGAGCTAATTATTCCTCTCATACGGCAAACTGAAGTTATGTAGGTCAGGTGCGTCTGCTAGGGGAATAAAATTTAGTTCAATATGTAGAGTCAGCCACGCGGAATGTTCAAACACAATATTTTACCCTTCGGCACGCGTTAGTCCAACCAGCTTATTTACAGCTGATTGAGCAGACTCCGGATTCCGCTGTTCTTCAAAGGTTTACTCGCTCTCAGAGGGACCCCGACCCCACCCAAGTCAATGAATTGAATGTCAACAGACAAACATCTTTAATAAAGTACATTATTTAATAAATTATCTATTTTTATTCAATACAAATTAAATTATAAAGATATACAAAAAAAATGTATTCATCGAAAAACCATTTAGTTGCTACCATGATTTGAATCTGGACCTTTCCCCGTCGAATATATATCTTATATTTTTTTATAAACAGATTTTTTCTGTATATCTTTCTAATTGGTTCATTCATTAAGAAATGATCACTTAGGCGGTTTAGTCATATGGAACGGATGAATGAAAAGATAATGTTAAGAAAGTTACATGACGTATGCGTTGATGGCACGTCAGCAGAAAAATTAGCACAACCAGCTAAACCAGATTACTGGAAGATAGATCTTTTAGAAGCCTCAATAATCGAGCTTGTATAAGAAGATGAATAAATGTGAATGTGAATGTGGCGAGAATTGTGTGTCACGACAGAAGAGTGTGGCACTCTATCCTCTCTGTCTACCCCCGCGAAGAAACGGCGCGATGGTAAGTTAGTTAATTTATTTTGTATTAAAAATACCACCGAACTATGGTTTGAAATTATAACTTCACAACAGAAATATGTTTTCATTAAAAAAAATTTTATTCACATACAATGTTCGAATACCTATATATTGTATACATATTACCTTCATTTGTATGTAACACAAACGGGAAATATTTGTTAATGAGCTAATCCGTGGATCCCATTCATACATTTGATTGTTTAGGAAGACATCATCACAAACATTAAAAAATCGACAATATCCAAACAAATATTCAAATATTTAAACTGTCAAGAATTTAATTTTTAAAGTATCACATTTGGACAATTATTACATATTTTTTAAGGAGAGTAAAATTAAACAGGAAAATAGATAGAACCTTTCTTTTTTTTCATGGTTCCGTGATCTTAAATATAAAGTCAGTCTGTAAAGATGTCGTAAATATAATTCGTAATAAAGTAAAATTATGTTGTCGGTGCAATGCTCACAATGCATCTCTGACCAAGAAATCAGCAAGAAGTTGTCTATAGCCATGCTCAGACTTCTTACCTCAATTACATTTCTGATATTTACGAGTGTATTCTATCCCATGGACCTCCTCGAAACATCCTCAGTCTAGCTTATTATTTTCGTTCTTCTCCAGCACCACATCTCGAATGCTTCTTACTTATTTCTCTTTAGTTATGTGTGCGGAGGCCCTGAACGCGCTTTACAGTTACCTCGTTGTTAGATAGGCTCTTGACAGGCATAAACACTCCTGGTACCGACGTCAGGCGACATGCCACAACAATATCAAGCGGCAACTACCGACGCGTGGCCTACTTGCCGTCTTCCCGACCACAAGCTTTAGATCAGCCTTCAGTGGCTACTCACACACATTTTTGTAAAACAGTCTTGAATAAATCTACAGTCAACCGTAAGTAGTTTATCTTCTCATAACCTGCTCTAGTCCGCGATCACTCGGACATAGTGGAGAACTTGGAGACAGAGCTCCCCAGTTCCCGAACTAGCAATCTTCCCATCAACACACTCCACATTCTTTTGCCACAACTATTATTAAATAATGCAATTAAAACACCTAAATCTGATGACCCTATATCTGGCGACATATATAGGGCCGGTTGTGTGATCAGTGGTAAATTTTTACTATGGTAACATTTTACTAACGCCTGTGGTTAAAATCGTTCGCGGGTTGTTCGAACGTTAAATTTATTATCATGCAAGCATAGATGGAGATGTCTATAGGCACGACAAATAATCTTGAAATATGATTTATTTTATTTATTATCTACGATCGAAAGTTTAAGCATTATCTACGCATAAATGTGTATCAAACAACGAGATCATGACCAGATGAACTCTCATCACTAAAATAGATATTGAATGATTAATTGTCGTATACTGCAATAAAAGTCTGTCATATTTAACTATCGATTGTCGTTTTTATTATCGGATATCGGAGAGTAAACTAAGTTTACTACTGGATGTACTTTCGAGAAGTAAATATTTTTTTACCAACGATCAAACAACCCGTTTTCGCCAAAAAAAAAAAATTGTAACTTTTTTTACTAAAGTAAAAATTTACTACTGATCACACAATCGGCCCTTAATAATTATTTGATTATGGTTAAACATAGAATCAACTAACCCTCTTTATATACTTAAACCTGCATAGATTTAATGAATTGCTTATTCGTTTTTTGTTTACGATTTGATTAAAAAATTATTTTTTTGCATTAAAAGCTTACATTACCATTACTACAGTTGGTTTTTATATCCACTGAGTTTCTGGCATTATATGGTATTGTACATCCTAAATATGTATGATTAATAATGTTCTTACGTATAAATAAAATAAATAATTTTATTTGAAAGGGAAACGATCAATCTATTCTGGAAAATGTATTCTCTAGGTAGGTACCGATGTGTATCAGTGCTTTTTTACACGTCCTCCCTTCGAATGGCCGCGGACCATCCCTTAAGACGCTCGAGATGCGTCGTGCTCATTGACTTGCAAATCATCGCCAAGACAAATCTGCGTTGTTCTGATCCCGGTGTCGTGTGTATTCAATTCTCCCTTTGCAAGCAATTCTTATCAGAGTCGCCCCTTAAGCACGGAAACAGAAAAAACTACGTCTACAATCTACCTATGTCATTTCGTTAATATTGATGATATTAATAATACGATATAGTATTATCGTCATTACGCTAATAAAACAAGTAATATAATTTCCAATAATGCAAGCGGAATAAAATTACATATTTTGCGAGATTAGAACGAATACAAAAAAGGTTTCTTCGATATCTTAATGTTAGATCTAATCTATCATTCAACTCCTATTTAGATGCAGCAAACTTGAACACTATGAAAACCCTAGAATATCGAAGAATACGTGCTGACCAAATACTTCACTTTAAACTTCTGCAAGGCCATGCTGACTGTCCCAGCCAATTAGAATTAATATCTCTCCACATACCATTTAGATCGACCCGTCAGTCCGCACAATGAATGAATTTTGTATGTAAGGAGAACATCTTACATACAAAATTCATTCATTTACCGGTCATGCAAATACCATAATGAGAAATTTACAGAAATTGACTTGTTCAACATTAGCACAAAGGGTTCTTCTTGTGAACCACCACAATCTAAGCTTTGGCAATTCACTATACCTATAATAACTCCTGTTGCTCTTCCTTTACCGCAACGTTAGTTGCAACATTTCTCCCTCTTTTTTTATTTTTTATTTATCTTCTGCACCTAAACATTTTTATGGATTTTCATAAATAGTATCACATGTTAAATGTTTATTATGTTAGTTATATTAAGTTTTCACTATCAAAATCCTATATAAAAAAAAAATCACTAACCGCGTCGCACCCTCATGACTGGCTTTCTCACTTTTCTCGGCATACTGCAAATCTGAGGACAGTTACCAGAGAAGAGCATGTTGCTTTTTCCACTCAGTCAGTCCAACGGATAGGGAATCTTACTCTCCATTCTTCGACGTGGCTTGCCACAACAAGCTTTCTTCTCGGTCGAGAGTCTGTTCTTGATGACCAGCTCCTGCAAAATGAAGGCATTCGTGCGTCTTGACATGCGCAGCATATATCTTCAGCACCACATCCGGTGTTGACATCAAATGTTCGTATTAACGTCATTTTGATTTCCGAATAATCATTATTTTTTCTTTGCAAAAGTTTAATCTGATATATATTTTATTCTTGAACTCCTTGATACCAACTAGTTTGTCATAAAATGTATGAAATATTATTACGTCTTCTTTATTACAAAACAATTTTGTGTCACATCTCTCGCAGTGGTTCTTAAACATTCTCGCGTCATGGCACTCTTTTCAAATTATAACATTTTCACAGCACTCAGAAGAATATTAAAATTTTTAGATACAATTCATTTTACAAAGGCGAGTCAAAAATTATCTACACTTTCGCCATAAAACACTTACAAGGTTGTCATACTATCTTCTGCGCATGCGTGGATAGAGTTGGTACGACTGTGATCAAGTATGCGAAATTTGATCCCGATCGCGTTATTTGCCTTCCGGCTATTGCAATGTAAACATGTTCGCTCCGCTAGCAGTTTGCACCAAGGAGGAACAATGATCAGCAATGACCATATACCACATAAGCTTCTCAAGCTATCTTCCTTTTTCGCAAGATGCTCAAAAAATTTAAGGATTTGTCTCGGACTGCACAGATTAAGTCTGTTCTTGATATTCTATTTCTGCAAAATGGAGACATTCGTGTATCTAGCCATTTATAGTATGCACAACATATGTCTCCAGTACCACATTTGTCTCCTTTCCCTCACCTTCAGGGTCCATGATTCCATACCATATAAAAATATAGAATGCACCAGAGACCGTACAAGCCTGACTTTCATCTGATTAATCTAAGTATCACTAAATTACCATCACACCACTTTCTGTACCGGTAAGCAGAGGGAATATAACTTCTACCATGACAGGTACCACATTCACTTTCATACATATTAATGTCTCTTTCAGTTGATGTGCATCGTGAATCATGATCATTCATTGTGCTTCTCTTGCGCAAACTGTGTCTCCACTCTTCACAATCTTGTGCCTTGTTTAGTGCACTGTGGAGCAAGACTCCGGTCATGTCTCAGACTCTGCTCTTGTACATACTCAATAATCGCGAATTTCTCCAGGCTGGCCCATTTCTTCTAGCAACATATGAAATAATTATTTTCCTCCTAGTTGTAGAGAGCCTTTCCTGAGTACAGGGTTTTTGAAAATATCTAGTTGCATTAATTTGTCTCATAGAATACGATGCTAATACTACATCTCGAAGGCGTTAAATTTCTTTATTTCCTTCTAAGGGTCCATGTTTCCACTTCATACAGAACTATGGACAACACTAGGGCTTTAACCAGTCAAACTTTTACGTTCCTTAAAATGGAGTGGTTCTTCTAAATATCCAAATCTTGATGCATACTCGTCAATTATTGAGTCTTCTCGCAGTGCTGTCCTCGCGTACTGATTGTGCCAGGTCTGTCTCAGACATCATATTTCTGTTACTTTAAACACTCGCTTCATATCTCAACTGACGTGTTATATTCCGGCTACCTGCTTACTTTACGGCTTATCAAATTAGATTCAATTTATACAAGTTAATTTCATACCTACATATTCTTATTGTGTTCATATTTGTCTTTAGAGTAACATGTCAGGTCAAATAATGCATTGCTTACATTGAGATCCCAGGTTCCAGCAGGTTGATGTTTATGTTAACTGGGTAGTTCAATGAACTCATAAAAACTGTTAAGACTAGCCTAAAAAAATTTATAACAAATGTTTATAATAACTCAGAACAAAGGATATAGATTATAAAAGGCTCCGAGTCATCACTGTATTTTAGATATTAGTCATTGGAAATTCTTCTTAAATAAATACATTAATTTCTCTTACAAAGTGTATGTATAAAAAATATATATACTTCTTTAAATTCGACATGAGGAATATAATTTGCGCATCTGAGATATCACATTAAGTCTACTTTAGATATTCTTTCAGAATTCATTTACAAATTCTATTCCTGTCGTATTTACGATTTTTGTAAGGGATTAGTCTGATCAGTAAATAAGATTATAAAGTATAATACATATACGTAATACGTATATTAACTTTATTTATTAAATTGAATATGGGGAGTTGGTCCTTGGGAAATTGCCTTTTAGGTAGTCGACCCACACCCATTATTTTTATTGCCATGTAACTATGTAAGGAAATAATAAAACAAGTTAAAAATACAAACCATTGTATTTAAATTTATTAGTATAAATTTACAGAAATCACAAAAATATATATCTCATTCAATAAAAATAAATATTAATCAATTGAAACTTAAGTACAATGGGGACAACTGTAATAAATGATAATGTGTTTCTTGATCCTTATCACAAGCACAATAGATATAATCAAAATATATTTCTACTATGTATAACAACACAGTGAACCAAAGTTTTACACAATACTGCAGCCATTATTACCTGTGCCCACAGTGCAAGAACAGATTATATACTTAATTTGAACCCCATTTAATTGAATGGGGCAGACATTGTTTAAATAACAAAATTAAATACTCAAAATATTCCCACCAATATTCTTACATATACATGTTTTCAAACTGAACCAAAATGTTTGTGCTGTGAAAAGATGACAAACCACCAGACCATAAGTGAAATTCAAATATCCAAATATATTACGAGCATGATCACGCCAAAATAAAAAAACAAGACAAGATTACAAGACAGATGAGTTATCTCACACTATTAAGCAGAAAATAATGTATTTCTTACGATGACTATTTTCAACAGTTATATTCAATTTTAACTTATTCAAAAAATTGTTGACAATTTAACTCTTCTACGGCCAGCGACTGATATATTGGATGCCATAATTAATATGTCAGATACGGCGCCATGCTTATTTATTTTGAATATTAGAATACATTATCGCATTTTCATTTTATTGTAATTCAAGATAAATAAGCGCGGCTGACATATCAGACGTTGGCCATAGAGGGGTTAAGAATTAGAAAGGTGCGGACAAGGAAAATGGATACACCATCAACTGGACAACATGGGTGACCAAGAAAGGAGTGAACATGATCACTGAAGAGAAAAGTATGTATTTTATTCAAATCGAGGATGTAAAAGGCAATGATTATCAACAGGGCAGAAAGTAAAACCCACCTCTAACACCAAAAGGATCGTTTTGTCTGTATAATGGGACTGAAAGAGTATGAAACATTCAAATCTGACTAAACAATAACAGCAGTTTTATTTCAATCAGCTGGAGTACTTAAACCAAGAAATTATAGAGAACAGTCTGCCCTTACGCATAGTAATCAAGTATTTTGACAAGACTTGTGTTGTCAGATTTTCATAATTTCTCGCTGATACAATATTGTTAGTTAGTGAAATTTTTAAAAGATATGTAGAGGTTAAACAACACTGTTTTTTATGAATAAGATATTAGAAAGATGTCAGAAAGGTGGAGAATGGTTGTATTTAATGAATGAAGTTACATTAATAAAATTAAATAGTGAAAATAACTAGATTCATTTAAAAAAAATACATTGTTTTCCGATACATCTAATGTAAAGTGGAACGTAGCACAAATTCATAGTTTGTTATTTATTTTAATGATATCACAACGTAGCACAAATTCAGTTTCAATTTGTTATAACAGGTATCACAACATTCATAGTTAAAACTGTAATCAGTTATAACATGAAAATTAAAACGTGTACATATAAAGTTTGGCGAGTTTTGTTTTAGAATTTTAATACCATTTTGAAACAAGACCAGGAAATTTGGTTGTAAATTGTGGAAAATGTGAAATCCGGGTGGCTCTGTATTTATAAATTAATTGATTATACTCTGTTCTTGTGTCAGTGATAGAGCACAATAGTAATTTTGATTGTCAGTTTTTAAATTGACAACGCTTTCAAATACTATAATAATCATACAATTATCTAATAAAATTATAGATCGCAAAAATATTATGAGATTACAAATACTTTAAAATATTCTTGTCGATTGGGTTAGAAGAATTAGTTAATTGAATATGTTGTATCGGGGTGCATTCAATTTAAATTACTGTATGTTATTGAAAATTAAATATTGTATAAGTATATCCAGAATATGCAAAAGCAAATGCCAGCTAATCATGAACAGAAGCAGATGCTATCTAACCATTTTTAACCCCTCTACGTCCAGTGGCTGATACATCGGACACCTGACAACTTTACACCATGGACAGCTTTTAATATATGAGACGCGACGCCGTTATCTTGAATGTTAAAATATATGATAATATTAAAGAAAAAAACACACAACACCGCGTCTGATATAACAGTTGCTGCCTGTGCTGGCTAGCTTCTGATATATCAAGAGCTGGCTGTAGAAGAGATAAAAAAAAATGAGGATTTTGATTAATATTCCTACAAAACTACATTACATGCTAAATAATCAGTCAAAACTATTATCGACATTTACATTACACAACTAGCACAAATTCAATTAGTTGTAATGGGTATCACAATATAACCCAAATTCATAGTTATAACATGAAATAAAAAATGATACATAAAGCTTGGCGAATTTGTTTTTGAATTTTAAAACCATTTTGAAATGAGACCAGCAAATTTTGATGTAAATTATGGAAAATGTGAAATCCGGGTGGCACCATATTAGAAATTAATTGATTATACTATGTTCTTGTGTCAGTGATAGGGCACAATAATAACTTTGATTATAATAACATTTCTGGTATTTATGGTATTATAATTGATAGGGATATTGATATTTATTGTATTAAAATTATGTTGCCGTAAATACTTCGATAGCTAGTTCTGGGTTTTCTGTAGGTAATGATGAATACAGTAATTCAATCTGTGCAAATCCAAAATAAACAAACCTTTGTGAATCTGTGCTGGTAGACTCCGACTCTCCTTGTAGTCTGATGGTCCTTAAATATGCTGGTCAGCCACCGAAAACCTTCACACAACTACTACAAATACTAAATGTTTTTATTATCGCCGCCGTAAAAGTCCATCCGAATCGCACAAACTCTCTTCCCAAAAGCAGCTTCGTTTTTGTTTTCTGAGAGAACACACATATTCAAAACTTTATATCAGGCCTACCTATCGAAGTATAAAAGCGCGTAAATTTAATTGATAGGGCAAAATAATAACATTTCTTAGATTGACAACATTTTCAAATACTATAATAATCATACAATTATCTAATAAAATTATAGATTGCAAAAATATTATGAGATTACAAACATAAATTAATATTCTTGTTGATTGGGTTAGAAGAATTAGTTAATTAAATATGTTGTACTAGGGTGGTTGTATTACAGATGTATAAGTAAATTCCAAAATCTCGAATATTAAAATACTATAATATTCAAGAAAAAAAAAGCACGGCACCACGTCTGATATATCAGTCACTGGCTGTAGAGGGGTTAAAAAAAATTGTAGTTTTGTAGGAATATTAATCAAAATATTCATTTTTTAACCCCACTATGACCAGTGACTTATATATCGAACGCCAAATAACTTTCCACCACGGCCAGCTTCTGATATATAAGACGCAGCGCCGAGCTCATTTATCTTGAATATTAAAATACTATAATATCTAAGAAAAACAAGCACGGCACCACGTCTGATATATCAGTTGCTGCCTGAGCTGGCTCTAGGATCTAGATTCCTTCAAAACTACACTACATGCTAAATAATCAATCAAAACTATTGACAGTTCTTTGCATTAATTACTTATTGCTTACAGAGTACAGGCACTGAGAAGCTTTAAGGGTACACTTTACTTCTTATTTATATTTTAGTATTGGAAACAAAAATAATACAAGGAGAAAAAATATTTAATAATAATAATGTAGTATTCTGCGTCCACAATAGTAATTTTTTATTATTATCAGATTGTTTGGCATTTAGTTCCATTGTTATTAGATTGTTTAGCAGTGTAAAGCAGAAAATGTGATCTTATTGAAATTGAATTATTGTATTCGCTTAAGTGAATATATGCCCAAAGTACACACTATGCCAAAGCGCATTATTAATGATTAAAAATTGACAAATTCACCACAATTTCATTATGCAAATACTTCCTTGATTGTTTTAATTCCCTTGTCATAGTCAGAATACTAATAATATGCAATTTTGCCATTGCCACAAGTCAACTATACTGCAATAATATTTCTACTAACCCATTGATATTTAATGATTAAATAAAATACATGTATATAATATTTTGTTTGCCAGCTCTGAAATGGACACATAACAATAGTTAGCTTAATACACTCATAAAATGTTAACTTTTTAACAATTTTTTCCATACTTGTTGACATACGTATAAAAACTTGATATAACTTGTTTCCTTGTTGTACTGAAGTAAATAAGGATACATATATCTGTGTAAACGTGAATGGTAATATTTTTCACAATTATTATACATATGTAATATGTTACAACTATGTATGCATTTAGTTTTGAAGAAATGAATTTATTTAGAACTATCACATTAACTCTGTCTGAAAAATTGTGATTATAATATAATATTTTGAAAAATACACGCCATTAATATATTTTTAACTTGTATGTACTTGGAATTGCTTCATATTTTATATGAATTAGAGAAGGATTTCTAATGACTTTACAAAACAGGATCTCCAGATAATGAATAACAATGGTGTTTAATCAGTCTGTTTGGTGTCCACTCTTACAGTAATACATAAAATAAAGATCATTTCTAGAATTCATAATTATTATGCTTGGCAAAATTATGCAATTTTAACATTAAATAAATAAATAATCTTGATTAAGCCACGCAGAATGATAAACTAAGCATTATTAACTTGTATCCACAACAGTGCTTGTTTGATTTGAAATAATTTGGCCCTACATAGAAAACTCGAAATGAGGATGTACTCAGGATGGCTTCTACGGGCAGACTTCTTGGTTATGACATCCGAAGAGCATCTGGACCGGCTGGAGAAAGTCTGTGAATTGTTGATTACAGCTTCACATGGTTGGTTAGAGAGGCGACCCTCACATAATACCTTGGTTGTGAGGCAGAGAAGCCACTGCATTATCTGAAAGTAATTAATGTAACATGGAATCAATTAATTAATATGTATTACATTATATAATATTATTTACATCTTAAAATATTTATTTATAAGAGCACTGTCAACATAATTTGACTTTGTGATGTCAACATAATGTGACTGACCCTACACGCGCCCGTACATATGGCGAGTATTACAATTATCACCAGAGACGGATATTGCTCAAGTAATGAACATTACTTCCCGTAGGCTGTCCTATCACCAACATCGTCATTCAAACGCATCTCCAGCAAACCACACCAAAGTTCAAATGCGCATTTAATTATATTAATTCATCACCTCAATAAACAAAATCTTGTAAGTGATCTTTCATTTATATACCCTACTCTAGTTACAACAGACACCCTATACTGCAACATACAACCAATAAGTGTGAGACCCTTCTGACACCAATCTCGAGTTAATCATAATTTGAATAACTTCAACACACACACTCCAAACTTCTACAACTACATACAGTAGAACCGCGATATAACGAAACCCGATATAGCGAAAAATGACGTATATCGAAAAAAAAATCGAAATTTAGTCCCTAAAACCAATTTTTCATACAAAAATGCATTTATATAACGAAATCCCGTTAATATTTATAACAAAATCATTTTTGTCCCGTACGAAAAAATGCCAATACATTTACGTAAATTTATAACGAAATAAAAAAATGTTAAAAGATGAAAATATTATTTCGCACTTACAAAGCCGCGCCGATGCATCTGCCGTGTGCGAACGGTTTTATGGCCTTTTCGGCGGTGCGCGGCAGTCGGCCGACAAGGTAGTAAAACAATTCAAACTTCTTGGGTTCATAGCAGGCCCATAAAACCATTTGACATAATTCTTGCGGCGTTCTCTGACACGTTTTACGTACGCATACGCCTCTAATATGATTGCAACCCAGACCCAAACAGCTGTAAAATACAAAAATTAACAGGAACCCCCCGAAAGTTGCAGAATGTACTTATTGGAAATGTCAGTCTCAGTGTAACGTCTGTAGAGTTAAGTTTGTTCAGCTTTTAACGCGATTATTGCATGACCGAACTGAATATTTACATAAATTCATTTTCGTTTGACAATTGTTTTCGTGTGAACTCGTCAATAATATAAATAATTCGTTAAAATATTTTATGAACTATTTTTGTATTTCTATTAACTATTGTTTTCGTGTATTTTAAGTGTACAATGTTAACGATAATTTTTAAGTGAACAATTTTAATGATTATAAATATATTTTTAAGTGAACAATTTTAACGATTATAAATATATTTTGAAGTGGTTGCCGCCGTTACCGGTAAATACCTTCGTAATTTATATATGACTCATTTTATAAAAATGCCGCGATTCAACTGTAAGATTGTTATTTTTGAATTATTTTGTATGTTTCATGCCCAAAACTATGTTTGAAGCGGCTCTACATTTAAACACAATTAAAATATTGTTTTGTGTTTGCAATATTCTGGAATTTACAAAAATATCTTCCAATTGGTGTTGAATAGATTCTGTTCTTAATTTAATTCCTTTGATTATCCATTTGCTTATCTGTTTTAATAACAAAACTACTAAAAATATGTAGGTATTCAGTTCCCTATGGCCTTTTTCCTCCTTTGTTTGCAGAATTTGCGATCTTTTTTGAAGCCGCGCAACATTTTTTTGCGACGGCGCGTAACATATAGTAGGTTTTTTATTTTTTTCGTTATATGTGGGAATTCGTTATTACGAATTTTTATTTTTTGGTCCCTTGGATTTCGTTATATCGCGGTTTTACTGTATATAGATTGCCTTATTTAATTAAGACAGAACTTTTGAAACCATTCAATAGGATGCTTATCATCATTTTTGTCATTTTTTAAAAATATTTTACATGTTTGAAAACATTTAAAAGACAATTTAAATGAAATCTAATTTTAAATATGAATTAAATATACTAATTAGAAAGATATGCGTATAAAATCAATTTTATCGAAAAATATTATTAAAGATCAGAAATCTAATTTACCTAATGACACATAATCTCAATTTGCTATATACGACTGTAATTACCAACCGTTCAGTTATCACTACACTGCCTCCCGAATGCGATGCAATTTTTGGACAATTTTATTCCTCACGTGTATGACGAATGTATGAACTTACTTTTGTCAAATTATTAACTGTATATAAATAAAATACATGTAGCAGAAGAGAGCAGTCCACATAATAAAAAATTCATTTATTAGCGATATTTTAATACACCATAAAACAATTAATCTGTTCCTTAGAAATTATAGTTATATATATTACAGAGTTTATTTGAATGTACGTTAAATTTTGCATGCCTCTGATGGGACTTCTCTGAAAGTCCTCGAAATTGAGTGAAAGATCACAGATGAGTCATTTGTATGTTTTCTTTTGTACAAGAAAATATAAATAAACTATCTTTAAACATAATGTTTTTTATGTCATAAAAATAAAATAAATATTACCTCTTGATTACTCGGCATCCTCTCCGATTTGAGCCACACGGAGGGCGCCCACAGGAACAGCTGGCAAATATTTGAGGCTACTTCTGCAGACAGCCGCTGTGAAGTAATATCAAAAGGATCACATAAAAATATTTATACAACAAAAAATTGTATTAATTAAAAATTCCTAAACAGACCAGGCAAAGAAAAAAGCCAAAAATATTACAAAGTGCACTTTTTCACTGTGATAAAAAATAAATATATAATATTCAGACGTAGAGGATGTCCGTAGAAGACGTGGCACAACCAGGTAAACCGATACTGGAGGATGGTCCTGTTAGAAGCCTCAATAATTGAAGGGTTCGGCCAAATAAAGGTCTATAATAATAACATTATATGTAGCTTCCACTACACTTTCCTTAAGTAAATTCCTACATAAATCAACAGATGTCGTTGCTATGCCATTTTATACAGCTGGAATTGTGAGTTCCATAATGGGAACAATGGTCTATGTGGCAATTGCATTCATTGTTTTATTTTTTATTGTTACATTCGCACATCGGCTCGTTACAGTTTTTTGTTATCATCCTATTTATTTTTTAATAATTATAATGGAAAGTTGTGTGAATGTTAAACTTTCAACCAGTGACATTGATCGCCTTAATAAATCAACAGCCATAAGAGTTTGACGGAATAACGGTCTATGTTACTTCCGGACAAAAAGGTGTTTCCATAATTTACGAATGACTTCCATTGTGTCTCCTCTAAAGTTTTAAAAAAACACATAGAACTTTATTTGGCCGAACCCATCAATTAGTGAGCTTGTATGAGAAGATGTATGAATGTGGATGAGGCGAGAATTGTGTATCAGGACAGAAGAGTGTGGCACTCTATCCTCTTTGCCTACCCCAGTGGAGAAACAGCCTGATGGATAAGTTAGCTAGTTAGATTAAAAAATAAATAAAAACCAAAATTATAAACATTACTTCTTCATCACTAATTAAAAACATTTTGATATATAAAAATCAACTTTAACCCTAAGAAGACTCAGGACGACTATCGCCGTCCGAGAGAAAAATAGCACGATAAACTTTAAATATTTAGCCCTATACCATAGACAAGAAATGTTGCAAATTTTGTGTTGCCAGATTTCTTTTTTATTCTAGTGACAGGATTTTCAGTATAATATTTGAACACACACCACTCATATTGATAACAAACACATTGCACGTGCTAATTACACACTTCTAAAATACCAGAACTTTCCAAATGGAAAGTATTTGTCAGTTACATTTTGATTCCAACCGGTGCAGGGTATTATCAGAATTTATCCTGCAACACACATATATTTACAATTGTACCCTTATTTCATGATACTTATTTGTTTGTAAGTGAGTAATTAAAGTGAACATTTTACTATTAAAATACAGCAAGTGCTTCGTTATAAACCATATTGGCCATTGGCGCGAAAGGCATTTCATATGTGTTAGTGCTATATCATAAGTCTGATGAGTGATGTGAAGTGCTAATACATATATTTTTTCGTTTACAGTAATCAAATTTTTGAATTTTTTTTTAAAAACTTTTTTTACAAAATGGCAGAGTGGGACTTTTTCGCTAATGGAGATATTGCAGACTTACTAGAAATTTCCGATGCTCATTACTACCGCGGAATCCGATAATGAGTTGGATGATGAGAACGACGTTGAAGATGATTATTTTGAGGATCACATCTGTTGATGAAAACCAGCCATCGACAAGTGCAGGTGTTAGGCCAGAATTTGAATGGGAGACAGATAATTGTTTCGTACCAAATATAAACATAAAATCTGAAGTCATCCTTCCAAATAACAAATACAAAATAAATAATAATATTCTATCCCGAACATTAAGGCCTAGCAACACAATAAAACTTTTATTTATTCATTTTTTTCACCTTAAAACCGTACTAAATCGCGGTCGATGAACGCTTATAATAAAATAGAAGCTCCATGTTTGTTTTTTTACTTATACCAACGTTTTCATGTTTTTTTCGTAAATATAAAATTCGGAAAAAGCTAGTCTATGAATTTTGAATTTTACGAATTTTGGCCCCAATTGGGGTTATGATGCTGTTTCACCTAGGCCTTTTTCTGGAGAGCTAACAGGTTAAAATGACATTAAAATACTTTTACCAATTGTTTGCGCAAATGTACAAAACATAAAATGCATTACACAACACAGGCAAAAATATAAGAACAAAAAAATTTAATACAGATTCAATTGCTGCCGGTAAACATAAGAATGCTTGTATATATGTAAAAAGATAATTTTTTAATCCTGTTCACTAGGCTAAGATCAACTATGCATTCCTTGTATGTATTCTTTATGAATGAAAACCAAAAATGTTGTATCGGGTAGGTGCTTTACATACCTACAATGATTTTTAAATAATGAAAAGACAGAAAAAAAGTCTAAATTTATTGATTGATGATTGAATAGATCTCTCAACAATTCTCACCGCATTAGGATTCCTCTTCAGCATGTTGCCAATCAGTTTTCGTATTATTATTGGAGTTTTTTCTTCCAAACTCGGCAACTGACATTCCGTGTAGCTTACATTCCGTAGAACTGAAAATAAAAATAATTTTACCGTGTGTACATAACAGAATATTACACAACATTATGTAAATCAAAACATCTAAAGTGAAATATATGAACCCTCAGCATACTGTGCTACAAAAATTACTCACGCAGCCGTGATGTCAACTCGTGTTACCGAAATAAATTTTGCAATTTTTAAGCATTTTAAAGTAGAAAAAAAGGTGCTTTTACTAGATTTAATTTCTATTCAATAGTTGTCCATATTTTTAGTCTAAATATTGAATGTTTAAAGTGAAATATTCATAAATATGTTAATATAATGGAGGATTCATCTTACAATGCAATCTAGCAGCAAGTGCTTATCTGTATTGGTGAGGTGTGGGGCGAAGGAATGTGATAATGTTGTGATACAATCCCACACAAAAACTTAGATTGCATTGTATAAACAGTATGGGCTAATGGTATAAATAATATAGTTTATTAGTATAATACAAATACTGGGAAAAATATCCTCACATGTTTGTTTATATTAAGTGAATAACAAAACAGTGGCTTCATGAAAATGTGTCATTAATATCTAACAATTCTGGCTCTGATTTAATACACCAATATCATCAAAATAATCATAAGGAAATATGAAAATAAAATTAATATTTGTTGACTTATCGAGAACTTATTTAGTTATATGCTTTTGAGACGAAGTAAGCATGATTCACCATAATCAGGGGTACCAAACTAAAAAAACTATTGAGCAATTCGGCTGAATCAGCAATGGTCCAAATCTTAATCCCATATTTTCCAGGTTTACTTTTCATGTAAACCCGGAATAGATAATTTCCTCTAAAGGTGGCTAAACGTTCATCCACTGTTATATTGAAGCCAGGAGAATAAAGTATTTTACAGGAATTAGTGAATTTTTCAAACACTGACTTTATGGCCTCTAATTTATTTCCAGAATCCAGTATTTTCATTTGCCTAGTTGACCGATTGTCAAAATGTATCATCCTAAATATGCGTATAAACCTATTGCGGCAATAAAGAAGGGTTGCCTAAACAGAAATTCACTGGTCCACCAAACGCTCGGTTGTAATTTTCTTCCTGGATTTCTACCCGATGCCAGCAATATTGCAATGTACGTTTACATCTCGTCGACAGTAATAGGACAAATGGTTTTATTTGGATAGTCTCTTTGCAAACTATCACAGTGATGATTTGTCTCTAAACTATTTCCTTGCTTATAAATAGATAAAACATATCGCTAATAACTGTCACATGTTCACTATCATTTTAAAATCATTATCTGGGATATTCACTTAAAATATGATCTAGATAGTAGTGGTGGTTGTGAGCTTCATTTGAACCCTGATTTTGATTTAAAAGTAAAGGCTTAGGCTATTATTTTCAATGTGTTCAAAATTTCATCATTAATTTCAGTTAAACTTGTGTTTTCTTGAAAAGTAATAGAAGCTTCCGTGTCAAATTCACTTATTTCCTCGTGATCACTTTCAATAACACTTGCATCTTCCTGAATTTCTATGAAGTCTTCGGTGTCTATCGGTAATATTATCATAATTTTCAAACTCCACATCAGAATCATAACCACTTTGTCCGGCAAGGTTTTCAATTTCTTGCTCCATTAAGTTTTGTCGTGCCATGATAATATGGATAAAACACACATCGAACTATCAGCCTTGAAACATGTTGTAAAAATAAATAGTGGTTTAAATAAAGTGTTTTTTCTTATTATGTTTGTAAAAATAAATATTCACTCACCTTCGGATTTTTTGCTCTCAGCGCTTTGTCCAACATAAAAAGGGTTGGTGTACCCAAATATTTCATAAGCAATTGTTCCCGCTGCCCACAAGTCTGACTTACTGTAATTTAGGAAACTGAACGTTCCTGGAGTCTGCAATATGACTTCGGGGGCCATAAGGGTCATATTTCCACCTACAAATAAACAAATAAAATAAACGTAATTAGTAAGACCACTGGTATAATAAAGGATTTAAAAACCAGTCAGACAGGGTTGCCAATACAAAAAATAATTAGCAGCATCGATTTGTCTATTTCATTCTAGATTACTAGATATTTTAATAAGAATTGGGTTCACACTTCCAAAGACGCACTTATGTGCAAGAATGAGACTAAGGACAATATGTGATATATGATATTTTGTAAGCAGATCATATATCGACCCCTCCTACATATCATAAGTAAAAAATGAAAATTTTAATCATTCTAGTATTTCGCACGTATTTGATACTTATTTACATGGCAGATTTTTTTTTAATGTATTGTATTCTATGATGTAGGTACTAATAAATATAATATTTTTAAAATTACAGCTATTTAAAAATATATCAAATACGTGCAAAATACTACAATGATTAAATGTCATTTTTTATTTACGATACTTATGTAGGAGGCGTTGATATGTATACAATAAAAACACATAAATTTGCAGTATGACAAATTGAAATTCTTCAAATACTTCCAGACCCAAAATGTCAATTACACAATAGATTAACCCTGTTAATTCAAAAACCCAAATAATTTGATATAATTTTCACACCCTCGTGCCATAATATATGTTTTTACATCACACAATTCGAGTTACAGTGTTTGTTTCGCGCATACACATATAAATTATTCTCAAAATTACTTCTTTTATCAATTTCAAATTAACAAACTTTTGCGTAAATCTAAATTTAAATTTACTGTATTGACCTTTATCGCCAAATCTACAAGAACAGTTTAATAGTGTGAACTCACTCTAAAATATTGATTTATTCAAAATAACTGGACAAGATTAAAGTTTTTTAAAAAATCAATAATATTTTCTATTCATAAAATTTTCAATAAAAATTGCAAGGTCATTTATTTAACATTTTGCTTAGATCACTACCATTTTCTGTTACTTTTTAAAGTTTATATTAATTCACATTTGTATGAAGGCAGTACGTCAATGACAAACCTTTATCCATTTGATCCGTTTTGTATGGTATCTCTAAGCCGTAGACTTTGTCTGCAAGACAGCATCCAAAATCTGTTATGACAAGAACAGGAACTGAGCTGTCATCATCAGCAGTCACTCGGTCAACCAAAATATTGTCTGATTTAAGATCCCTGAAAATAATAATTATACAATAATAATTAACACTAACTGGACATTGTTTACTTCCAATAAGATTACACAAATATGAACTCAATATATGATTCAATTGGGTAGAGCAATCAGAAGCATTAATTAAGGATTTCATTAGAGTTCAAGTTTCATTAGGATTAATTTTTAGCTGTCAGATATAGGAGTTGGCTTTTGGATCTGTAAAATAATGTATTTCAATTTAAGAGTTACCATATATTAAATCATACCCAATCAATGTTCTAGGTAGACTATAAGTCTGGATCATAACTGTAGTGCCTTCCTAAAAATCACATGCTCAGGTGATTTGGTCATGAATAAAGAAAGAATGATAAGAAAGATATATGACGCAAGTGTTGAAGAAACAGACAATTCTGCGGGAGACTTGGCATAACCAGATACCAGAAGATGATCCTGATAAAAGTCTCAACAATCCACGAGCTTAGAATAGAGAATGACATTCCATCATCTCTGCTTACTCCCTACGCATGTTAGGAGACATTATATGGAAGTGTTCTCGATGATACATATTCTAAACATAAGTATTAGTTAATTTTGAATACTAAAGCAATTAATTTATTTCTCAAAAATGGTACATATGTATATGATTACAATAATACCTCGTTATGGTGAAATCTAAGGGACCAAAAAATAAAATTTCATAATAACGAATTTTCACATACAAAGAAATAAAAGAAAGGTGGCGTAGCAAAAAATAGCGCAGATTTAAAAAAAGTTCATAAATTTCGGAAACAAGACACCCATTGTCAGTTAAATATGGGATATAACACAATAAGGCATTCTGAAAACAATGCAATAATTAAATTAACCCGACGTCCGCTGCATGCATCATATAATGTGAGAAGGAACTGCTCTCCCAGCACGACACACATATGATATTTTTGATTTATTTTGTCGTGTACTACATGACAGCGCAGCAAATCGAGCGGGAAAATACAGTAAAATCCCATTTATTCAAAGTTGAGGGGACCGAAAATCATGAAAAAAGTTTGAATAACGACTTACGATAATGAAAATAAAAATTTAAAAAATCCGATTTTTTTTTATTTACTAACTCAACATAATTATATATACCTATTATCCACACATTTTAAAATAACAAACAAGTTATCAAAATACAACGTAAACAAATCGCATTATTTAATTTAAAAAAAAAACAATTATAATGGACTATCTTTTCGCGTCATTTTTAATAATGACATAATCGTCAAAATTGTCAACATCATAATTTCTCTGTAGTATCATTTCTGTATTGAAGTTAGCAACAAACATCTCCAGCACTTTTAAAACTTATTTTGTGGTGATCGCGGCGGCATTTCGCACTCGCCTGTGACGTATTTTTCTTTTTCACTCTCCGCTTCCTTACTCTTTTTCCCTCTGTGACACTTCTCGGCTTTCAACGCTAAAGCTCTATCTGTCATCATGTTTAATATTGTCGACGATGGGGTCGCATATTCTTCTATTATTTTTGTTTTGGATAATATTTTGGTCAATCTCTCACATTAATTCAATCTTTTAGCAACTATTGGGGTCCAATACAAGTTTTCAGTCAAAATCATAAAAATGTTTTAATTTAAATTTAATGAAATACGGAAAAGTCTGAGGAACGCAAACCACGCATTCGCGAATATCAAAATGTCTAACACGTAAATATTAGAGAAATATAAATAATTGTCTTTACATATAAAACAATGGCAAGACAATAATTAACAATATACGAGAAAATATAATAAATGCCAACCACATTTGTCAAAATGTCTCGACACTAAACTTAAATAGAAAGAAATGACTATTAAAATGAATACAAATTAAATCATTTATAAAACACGGAAAAGTTCTGAGGAACTCAACCGAGTACTAGCGTTTGTGCAACAAAATATACAAACGCTACATAAACAAAAATAATTATGGTAACAGAAGATTGGCAAGCACTGACATTTGCCAACCAGCAACTGGGAGATTCACATTACCTATAAGGACACAAAGATAATATTTGCTATCTTTTTCTAATATAAAAAAAATGAGTGAGAGAATAAAGCATGTGACCTTTGTTAATGCGTTGCGGTAAGGAAGATAAAGATTTAAAAATCGAAGGCGCACAATATATATTTATCATCTATTTTTAGTATATTGAAAATGAATGAGAAAACAAACAATGCGAAATAACTTTAAGCGTAGAGAATCGGAATATGGGCAGATACTACCCATTTGGATGGACTTTGGCATTTGACAAGCACATCGCGTAACGCATGTGTATTTTCCAGATTACGGACATTTTACAAAAAAAAATTAAATTAGGCGAAAGATAGCTCGACAAATTCATGTGATAGGATCCAAATAATAATAATAATAGCTTCGAATAACGATATTGGATTTATAAATACAATTTAGTATAAAAAATTTCCAGACCACGGGACTTTCGGGACCACATTCCGCTCTAAAACTTTGACTTGGAGCGAATTTCGAATAAATGGGATTTTACTATATACCAAAAATTAGTTTGATCCATACTGTTGCTTACATCTTGCGTTAGTCAAGTGAAGTATTGTTATTTGTTTATATAAATCAGTTTATAAACGAAGACATCTGGAAATGCCATCCAGTTATTTGAATTTCGCGGCGCTGACTCATCTCCCTCTTGTCATATGTTCGAAGCCACTAGTATTGGTCGGAACTGTGCGTTGATATGAAATATTGACATCGCGATCTGTATTTAGTGGACAATTTAATCAATATATTGTATCGGAAATACATTTATTATTACTACGTGATCTTATTTAAAATTGGCGTTTACATTTATTAATATTGTTTTGACTGCATTTGTGTTTTGAGGATGAACAGTTGTATTTTCTGACAATATTCTTTTACTTTTCATTAGAAAACAGAAGCCTGTATTGTGCTACATATATTTATCATAATTATTTCAATTTAAAAATTGTATACCTTTTAAAATGGCGGGGGGCCACAGACTTGCATAGGAAGAATTATTAGAAACATTTTTAAATGTGGACTCCGATTTAGAAATAAGTGAATATGAGCATGAATATGAGATGAAATAATTAATGAAGATGTTAGTTAAAGTGAATCTACTCTTTTCGTCAATAATTGGTATAGTAGCCTTCGCTTATTTGATTTTATGTACAAGAAAAATACTAATGCGGGTGGCACAGTGCGGAAAACACGGAAAGGTATGGCCACATTTCGTAAATTAAAAAAGGATGAAATGGATGCCAAATATTGTGAACCTCTTGTGGCATTGAAATGCCGCGATTAAAGGGAAGTCCACAATCTAACAACCTTGCATAACGATTCCACGGAACGACAGACAAAATACATTGGTTAACATATTATTAGACTGAAATGTGTCAATGACAATAATAAGTGTACGGGTTCTATGGATAAAGTGAACATAATGTTGAGTAGTTTAAATATCTAACGGAAAATAAAGTGGTACAAGAAAGTAGCTTTTCATATAATTGATTTGATTTTATCAAACTCTTATTATTTATTACATGAGCAGAAATCTCTGCAGGGTAAGTGCATATTGAAGATCGGTGCAGCAATACGGTTGAATGAGATAGCTTAATCGTATAAATAATGTGATTGTACTGGTGACTGTGTGATAAATTTATACATCCTCAACTAAGTAAAGAAAAGCTTCTTTCAAACCACAACAAAAAATATATTATTTGTTGCTCAGTGTTATTAATGAACTAGTTATGTCACCTGCTAAAGGGAAGATTATTTCTTTGAATATTATCTAAACCTGACAACATAAATTGATTTCGTTTTCTGAAACATTTGTACATATTTAGAAATGAACAATATTTGATTTCTTTCTTTCATTTTTGTGATAATGAGTAGTAGTGTATTTACCAAAATTGAGAATTGAATCTGATTATCTTTGCTGTCTTCAACATTTTGCCTTTCAAAAAGGCTCATGTTACATAACATTACAATTAGTAAAAACATAGTGCATAAGAATATTATAATAACCTGTGTGCTATGCCATGTAAATTCATGTGAGCTAAACCCTCGAGCAATTGGGCCAGCAATAGCACCGAGTCTCTCTGTACTGGAGGATGCTGCTTTAAAAATTCTGCCAGGGAATATTGGTACCTGCGAAATCACACATAATTACAGCTGTAATAATCAAACACTCGATCTGTTTATTGACAAACTTGGAATGGAATAGAAGACATACAAAATAGTATGTATGTTATTTATAATGACTAAAAATTTGATAAATTCAGAATTAAAATAATGAAGTAGATGCATTTTTTATTATCTTTGTCCATGATGACCTCTCAATAAGACTTTGACCTTTAAAGAGTCTGTGAAGGTATGTGCGTACTGGATACATGAATAAAACAAATGGAATGATGATTCACACACGCAAGTCAAGTCTCCGAGAGAAATAAGCACCAGGTAGAGTAAATCATTGAACATCGACAAATGAAACTTGTTACAGAAGTGACTCACTACTCTCACTGCAGTACTCAGTGCGGCCACGGCGCAGCATGGCTACACGTCATGACAAGTTTATTGTTGTCAATGGAGTAGCTGCGAGGGAAATAGTCATGTTTCATTGCCAATAACTTCACTGTTTATGATACAATTTGGATAAAATAAACTCCATTCAACATATCAAAATGAAATTAAGGCGCAACTTTTTTTCATACTCTGGTTGTAATAAAAAAAGTTTTTTTTTTTTAATATTTATTTATTGTTTTAATACATTACATATATATTATATACAAAAGTATTATTCACTGTTAAATAATTAGTTGTTCATCAAACATATTATCGTTTTTCAGAATTTTGTTGTTTTTTTCTTTACACATATTCAAAACAAAATTTGATCCACACACATTGCACTTTAAACTGAATTTAGAAATAAAACCTTACGTTCTTTCACATATTCAATATTCGTTCCTGTGCACCCAAACATAGATTTGAGGGAGTAAATTTGATTAATTTGAGAAAAGAATTAGTGTATGTCGACCACTCTTTTGCCATCCGATTTAGGAAGTTCACAAGAGTCCACACATTCAATGCTCAGTTCGGAAACATCCTGAAAATAATTTATAATATTATTATTATTGTTATTAGTATTTAGTTATCAGTATTTTTGTCTAAAATATTAAAATATGTGTTTATTCATTTATATGACTATAACAAATACATTTGTATCAATCAGACAAGTCTGTGATGTATTATTCTTTTGATAAAATTATTTATCTTTAAGGATATGTATTTCCAATAGAAAATAATTTGTCTGCACTACATAATATATGTATATTGAGCTATGTAATTTATATTGTTAAATTAAATAGATAATTGTTATAGGAATGGAAAAATTATCAACTTACATTGTGATTTTTTTCCAAGAAGTTTATGAACATTTAAAATGTTGTTGGAACATTTCTTAGAGCGTGTCAATGGATACTTTTTGACCTTAGGCATCTTGAGTCACAGGAGGCAGTAATTTCAGAACAATAACGTGTATAATAATAATATATTATTGACTTTTAATGAAAACCAAACACAAAATTTGACAGTTTCGTAAATCTCACGGCAATGTTGCCATTTATAATAGAATTTTGTCATGCGTGCTGGCCGCACAACGTTGCCATGCGTGCTGGCCACGCATGCGCAGTCATATAGGAAGCTTGTATTAAAGAAAATTTGTATTAAAATGTGTTTTATAGACAAATTTAATAAAAATCTATCGGAGCTCAGATTTCATGACCGCCGTGGCCGTGTCGAACGCCATACTAACACTGTGAGAGATAATTAATAATATTGTATTTCATAAGACTGGAAATATATTATTTAAAAAATAATTATTGTGCTTTTAAAATTAGCAATACAGTAAAACCGCGATATAACAAAAACCGATATAGCGAAAAATGACGTATATCGAAAAAAAATCGAAATTTAATCCCTAAAACCAATTTTTCATACAAAAATGCATTTATATAACGAAATCCCGTTAATATTTATAACAAAATCATTTTTGTCCCGTATGAAAAAATGCCAATACATTTACGTAAATTTATAACGAAATAAAAAAATGTTAAAAGATGAAAATATTATTTCGCACTTACAAAGCCGCGCAGCAGCATCTGCCGTGTGCGAACGGTTTTATGGCCTTTTCGGCGGTGCGCAGCGGTCTGCCGAGAAGGTAGTAAAACAATTCAAACTTCTTGGGTTCATAGTAGGCCCATAAAACCATTTGACATAATTCTTGCGGCGTTCACTTGGACACGTTTTACGTACGCATACGCCTCTAATCCCAGACCCAAATAGCTGGAAAATACAAAAATTAACAGGAACCCCCCGAAAGTTGCAGTATGTACTTATTGGGAATGTCAGTCTCAGTGTAACATCTGTAGAATTAGGTTTGTTCCGCTTTTAACGGGATTATTGCATGACCGAACTGAATATTTACATGCTACGTACAAACTACTAAAAATATGTAGGTATTCAGTTCTCTATGGCCTTCCTTCTCCTTTGTTTACAGAATTTGCGATCTTTTTTTGCGACGGCGCGTAACATATAGTAGGATTTTTTTTATTTATTTCGTTATATGTGGGAATTCGTTATTACGAATTTTTATTTTTTGGGCCCTTGGATTTCATTATATCGCGGTTTTACTGTATTAACTTTGTGGTTAAAATTCATATTTTTTTTTCATGTATTTTATTTATTATCATTGTTTTATTAACCACTGAATTGAGTTTAAATACATCTACCGGTTTTTCGAAAAATACCATTTTCTTCTTCAGGATGTCATAACTAACTAAAAATATATATCATCATTTCTTCACCAGAATCTATTTTAAAAAAAAAAAAAACAATTATTTAAAAAATAAATTTAGTACCTAACTCAAGTTGTTACTTAATACAAATTTAGTCAAATAATTTTTAGGAAAAAATTTTAGAATGGGACTCGTAGTTAAATTTAGTTGGTTATTTATAATTTCTTGATTAGTTTTATATGCTTTGTTTACCTCCAACGATTCCAAATTATTTAATTTGTGACCAACACCATTATATATTAATATGCAAAATTGACAATCCCAATTTTTTATCAAAACCATGACCATTTTCTATCAAATGATTAGCAAATTCTGAAAACCCACTATTGTTCAAACATCTCAAATGCTCCCTTACTTTTATATTAAAATTTCTACCTGTTTTACCAATATAAAATGCATCACAACCCTTGCAACTAAGTTTATAAACACCAGAATTGTTAAATTTATCATCTTTGTCTTTAGAATTTATGAGTAAATTTCCTATACACTTATTTGTATAAAATGCCGGTCTAATGTTTCGTGGTAGGTGTTTAGATATTTATTTCGAAAAGTTATTTATGTATAAAATCTTACGCCAATTATCATTATTATCATTATGTTTTATCTTTGATTTATATAAAAATTGATTATTATATTCATTTAATTTATTTTTTAAAATAGTGTCTATCAAACCTGTATTATACCCATTATTAACTGCTATCTTTTTAATTATATTCAATTCAATACTGAAATTGGATGTTGACATGGGAATATTGACTAAACGATGTATCATGGAGTGGAACCCTGAATGTTTGTGTGATAATGGATGATTAGATTCATTGTGGTTAATAAAACAAAGATAATAAATGATTATTGTATTTCTGATATTAAATTTAGTTTTAAATAGTAGTTGAAACCTCAAAGCGTAAGCTACTCAAATGACATCAGCCTCGACAATGTCAAATTCACCACCGGCTGCTCATCTCTCATTTGTAGACTACATTGTACTATATGCCTCTTGTGGTGTATATCCACCAGCAGAATGTTTCACATCAATCTATCATAAAACGGGTTCTCTCACAATTTTTTATGCACGTTTTAAAATTATTTGAGTGTGCATGGACATGTTATAAAATCAATATTTTCTAACAATAATATAAACATCTATCTTCGAAACCATGAACAATGTAATTTCAACCTACCTCTTCATTAGAAGAAACAGAGTCATGTTTCTTCCTGAACCTTCCGGATTGAAACTAGAGGGTAAGGCATCGGGATACACCTGCATGGAACCAGGTAGCTTGGGCATATAATCGGCGAATACACTGTACATAGCCACTATGTTGGGGTGGGCTGGAAGATTTAACTTGTTCTGGCGTAGTCTGAAAAACCACCAATGAAAAGACACCACTCTCTCAAGCAAGCTAATTATAAATAATAAAATAAACAGGTAAAGAAACGCAATATATTAATTCGCCCGCAGGATGACATTGTTGAGAGTATGCAATTTATATAACTATACAATAACAATTTCGCAAGACCGCCTACCAAGAATCTGGAATGACGTTTTCAATTATTGCACAGTTAAACATAACAACTAAATCAATAAATATAAAGAAAAAAATAATGATGATATACCATACATAGTTGAAATTAATAGTCATAAAAATTAAGACTGTATCCAGCGGATTGTTAGCATCATTGGAATTGGAACAGAATTAATTATTTGCCTCTTTTTTAACCAATTTTATAAATATCAACAAAAGATTTATCTTATTAATGACAATAATTTTAATATCATTTGTATGTAATAAATGTTATCTTTGCCCGTGTTTTGTCATTGTTTAAAATTTTAAATATGTAAATATTGTAACCGCAAAATTTTTACTCACAGATGTGTATTTGTGTAATCAATATCAGAATCAGCTATTCAATATTGTAAAATATCGGCAAAGTGTGACATTGGTACAGCCTTAACACAAGCAAAAATGGTTCTTTACACGCAAAGCAAATAAATCAATCTTGTCAGAAAATTATTATAGTGAATGTTAACAGATGAGACTTGTAGCCTCAGAGATCTGTAGGTTGATATGTATAAATTCTGTAACTCTTGCATATAAAATAAAATACATAATAAATCAACTCAGCACTGTCCATTTAGCGACTTTCATTATGAATCTCTGAGACCAGTCTCATCCATGTACATGTGTCATTAGAGTTCATTTATATTCATGAACAGAGAAACATAAATAATAAATAACAAAAAATGTTATTAATTTACTTTGATTTATATTTAAAATATTTTTATATATTCAATTGATATAAAAAAAATCTTAAAATTGTGTAAAAGCTAAATATACTTACGAATTCTCCCAAAAACATATATCATTGGTGAAGAATCTTCTTGCTGGGATTGTTTCTTGATACATAGCTCTGAGAATGGCCAAAGAACTACTCTGGACATCATAATTGAACATCATTTTCAGAGCTAAGGGATAATCAGTAATTTCTGATTCAATTTTGACACTGGCCACTTTCGATTCAATATCTTGTGGCTGTTTGACCTCAGAGATGTCGCTTGTGTTGAGAGGAGTTTTGTCATTTACTTTTGCAGCATACACAACAGCGGAACATCCCTTGGCAATCAGACTACCGATTGTCAAATTATCCAATTTAATTTCCTCTTGTGAGAGTACAGATTCGTTTCCATCGTCGGTGAGGATGTGCCATTGAAATTTTGACACAGCATTCTGAAAATTATAAAAATTCAAATAAATTTCAAGGAATTGCATGTTATTAAACCTATTAAAACTATTTTCATTTTTGATTGTTATTCATTGAAACTCTCTGCATGTAGTGGGATACAGCGGGTAATTTATTTATCATTTAACCTTTGCATGTCCGGCAATCCCCCCGGGATGTGAGGAATTAAGGGTGTCTGTTGCCAAGCGGTCCCTTGACGGACTGTCGAGTTTAGCATATTTTGAGATCGAATTACACTGATTTACATACAATTCACAATCTAAAATATAGTTATCAAACTACATAAAGAATTAATTGAACTTAACTATTACGACAATTCATATAAATAACCATATTTTTTTGTTAATAAACTTTGTGAATTGCATTTGTTAATAAAAAAAATTGTACATATTTTTTACTTGTCAGATGTAAATCAACAGTAAAACGAGGTGATTGTGTGAACAAGTGTTTGGCAATTGTTTTATAATATTTTATTATGACTAGTCAACAATACAAGTCAAATTATAAAAAATGTCTGGGCTTGGGTTTTACTTGTCAGACATAAAAGTAAAACAATTTCAAGAAAATTTTTGGTGTTTTTGGAAACAGGTGTTTGTCAATTGTTTTTTTTAAATTTTATTTCTAGCCAACTCCACGCATGATTATTAAAAAAACCATCTGGAGGGAGAGAGAGTCAGAGTGCGGGCGGATAAAGGTCAATACCTCAATAACAGGGTTATGTATACATTTTATCATTATATTGGTGATCAGAATTTTATAATAACATAAAATATCAATCAATTTATAATTTGTTTTCCACAACCTACTGACTAGAAATTGTTTATCTGTATACAATAAATAAACATACATTACATATTTGTTTATACGCATACGTTATTTGCACTGTAAAGAAACAAAAATGGAAAAATATGTGGTCAGAAATATTATTTTTTATTTTTTAAAGAGAACACATTATTACTTGTATTAAGAAATTAATTGATTCTTGTGTACGTAAAGTCTGACCCACTAACAAATTCAACCAACCAATTTTTTAAATATATGATAAAGGAACAGGTATTTTAAAAATACAATAAAGAGATGTAGTATTACCTCAATACCACCAGTATGTTACCTCAATAATTAAATATATAAATTCAATATGTATCCATTTAAAATATTTATGCTTCAGATATTATTATATAACCAATGTCAAATTTAGTGTGAAAGTTAAATTTACAAGACTGAATAATATTTTAATAGAAGGAAAATTTTAATATGGTTTAGTCAAGCCTGCCATAATGTCAACCATTTGTGGTATCTTAGCTATCATGTTTTGATTGCTGTTGACAAAATTGAACATTTTGTCAATTGTGATATACTCAGATTTAATAATGTTGAAATTAATATTTATGCTGTGACAATATAAAGATAGATGAAAGTTCATTTCAAATTATTTCTATAGAAATGTTACACGGAAGTAGGAGAATTTATATTAATTTAGTTTAAAAAACAATATCCTTAATAATTTTGTTATTTTCAGCGAAGATTAGTATATCTCTGTTGGAAAAATAGTTATATTGTAAAACAAAGTCATTATCTCAATATCCAGATCACAAAATGTCGAGTTTGTAGTTCACTAGTAAATATATACAAAGACTTACTCGAATCTCCCAGCACAGACCTTCCAGCTCATCTTGTCTGCTGAGGAAACCACTCCCCGATGCTAATGATACTCCGACAAACGCAAATAGCGGTGCAGCGTCACCAAAAAACAACCTGAAATAGAAAGTTAAATGATTTTTTTTAAATAATCATATAAAAAGATTACTTTTTTTAAATACAAAGTGGCATATCAAAGATCCATATTTTAGTGCAGCAAAAAGAAGATTGTTTTACTGATAGGACATTACAATTTGGTAATGTAGGGGTCTAAGCTCTAGAATAATATGAAAATCTAATTACAAAATATCGAGCAATGTTTTGTATTTGTAATGATTTCTAATAGTTTTAATTTTTTAAGAACTACACATAATGGTGTAAACAATGTTATTCCAACAAATAACAAATGTCATTCAGCAATACCACCGAATCCAGTAATTGTCTTGACATTAGAAGCAGGTTGTAGCACATACTAAGTCAAAGATGATGCGTTATTTCATTCAAAAGTACAAAAAAGTCCCCATTTCTTTTCATAGTGTGAAATCAATCAAAGAATTCAAATCAACATAATTTTAACTTCCAGACCTAGTAATTGTTCATTTTGACTGGGATTCTATGTCATCCCTGTGGCTGTTATCAAAATATATTAAACCTATGCAGTACGAGAGATGCCACATTTATTAGTAGGCACAGTATAAATCACTCCAAAATGTGATTCAGTGAAAATATGTCATTATGCAACATCTGCTAAAAGTGATAAAAATGATATCAGCTGACTAAAGTTAGGTATTTTGTATTTTATTTTTGTATACCTATAACTATTTTAATCTCTGAAATTTTAATACATTAACAATTAGAAGGGAATGTATAAAGAGCACCAAAATCTCTGCTGCATAATTTGTCAATTGTTAATTATTCAATTTAGGCTATATAGTGATGTTATAAATATGAAATGTGACAAACAGAGCTGTAATATTTTTCCAAAGTTAGAAATATACATCGACATAACATATATATGACTGGCGTATCATCCACACGACACAGATGTTTGTATGAACACCTAAGACGAGTTATAATCACTTAACATATTAAATAAAATCAGTTTTATTTTTTAAACAAGATTGAGGTCAATATCAAAAATAAACAAAGCAAATTGAACTGAATTTGTTTAAAAATTATCTAACCACAGACTTACCACAAAAATAAATAAATACATTCCATTTGTTTGTTGATTGAACGCGAGTAGCAACAAGAATTATTAAAAATAATTCAAAGCTAAAAATAAAAATGAATATTCTAAAACTGTGTAGGAAATTATCAGCATATAATAAGACGAAATACCTTTTGGTCACTTGTTTCCTCACAGCGGAGCTAAAGCCATGGTTGACTTTGCAGAGGACGTTCTCGATGAAGAGTTTTCGAGCATGGAGACCAACTGCGTATCCGACATTTCGTATTGCGGACTGCCGCGGTACGGATTCTGCGGTCCGAAACGCGCGCTCGGAGAATAATTTTGCTTTTGATGCACTATCTTCCGAAATTTTTATGTTGTATTTGCGAGAATGTATATATTTTTGAAGAAAATAACGACCATTTCTGTACAAGCGAACCGAGAAATATCGGAGTGACATCGTTTACGATTGCTCAGTAATGCAACGCCGAATCAGTCTATGCTGGACATTAATTTTTCAGAAGATTGCGCATTAAAAAATAATGAGCGTCAGGCACATTTTGTTGAAGTGTATATGTAGAAAAATATATATTATGTGCTATGTCGTCGAACGTGAAATGACATAAAACGTCATTAATAAAGTCATAGAAAAAGCTATAATTTGTAGACAAAAATAGGACTAACCACAAACCAGTCAATTCAAATACGGGGTTAAAAGTTTTATTAATACCATTCCTTTTGTAGAAAAAAGGGTTATTTTTATTATTAATTAGAGTAGTTTTTAAAACTTAATTTTATTTATTATTAATTTAGTGCATTCATATATAAATAAATAATATATACGCTCTTATACAATATAAATAAGATCAAAATGTTCATTTTTACTCAAATTTATCTTACATTTATTGGCTTAGTTTTAATTTGAATCTACCTAGTTTCTCTTTCTTTTTTATTGCAATGTTCATCAATTTCTGAGATTTTAGCCTTTTTCCTGAATGGTAGTCTCGGTCGATCTTTTTCTCTTGTATAATTTTTTATTATTTTTAAATAGAGATGCGTACACGAAATACATGTCACATCAATATTCTTACTATTTTCAAACTAAGCTAAACGCTTGTGCTATAAAAATAAAACTAACTTGCTGGTGTTCTGGAATGAGGCGCAAACTCCCGATATTTTTAGTGAGGATTTTCAAAATAAATACCATAACATTGAAATATATTTTCTGCTTAATAGTCATCATATTAAGATCTTTCAGCATTGCGCTGATCCGAGTATATCTAATTTTTTTGAATACTATTCTTAAAGATTTATTTTGCAGAACTTTTAATTATTGCATTTCTTCATCATTAACTAAAAACAAAATGCTGCTGCAGTAGTTGATGTGAGGAATAATGTTATTTTACAAGACTCTGAATTATATATTGTTGAATTTACGCTAATCATATATTAACGTATTTTCCAATAATTATTGATTTCTAAAAAAACTAAATAATTTGTAAAAGATTTATAAAATCTTTTTTTATTTTTTGATTATTTGTACTGTATATTGAAAAATTAAACAAACTTAGATACGTTTCAGCATATAATTGTATAAATAAAATGTTACATTTTTGTGGCCTATATTCAGAAAGTGCTCCGCCAATGTCGATTTTCTTGAATATCCGAGTATTCATAGAAGAAAATTTGCACATTCGTTTATGCTCGTCAAATCTTTTGCAGATTGTACCCGCTCTTTGTCCCACGAGATTACAATAATTTTTAACCTGAAAATCTTTTGTTTCGAAAGAATCTATTTTATCTTTACTTTTAGTGTAGCATAGAGCTTTTAATGTCATTGATAAAATTAGAAACACCATTGTCTTAGTACAGGGGTCGGTAGACCGCGGCTCACGAGCTGCATGCGGCTCTTCAACTCCAGCTCATATTTTCATCTACAATCGTATTTGATACATGGAATAGTTTGCCCGAAACATATGCCACTATAAAACTACTAACATTTGACATCATCACAATCTGTGACTCCTATATATGCGAACAAACATTCTCTTCCATGAATTATATAAAAAATAAGTTAAAAAGGAAATTAACCGACAATAATTTACAATCCTGCCTAAACGAATGATGCACATGAAATCATGATTGCGGGATTAGAATGAATATGTCATCGGATCCTTCGGAACCTATTAAAAAATGAAAGGAATCTTGGACATTTCCGGGAATTTTTTAGGATGTGTGACTCTCGCTGGGGGGTTGCTGGGATGGACGATGCCGGGAAGAGCAGCGGCTAGAGAGACCTAATGAAGCATTCTGCTGGCTCTCCCTCGCACCTCTTACGACCTGGATAGGGTAAATTTCTGTCGGACTGTGACCGAGTTCTGCGACTGCAACACATAAACGTCTACCCTCCCCTTTTGGAGGTGCATGATTTCTATAGCTTTTCAATGGCTGCCCTCTGAATTTAATGTAATAACGAGTCTCACGTCAAATTGTACAGGTATGGCATTGGTATGGTGATGATAATAAGATGTTAATAACTGAATGTAATAAAAAAAAAAGTAATATTGACGAATCGAAACGGGAGTAAACAACTCTTAAAATGATTCCGGAGTAGGGTATGAATAAATAGATCCTGCCTAAAATTGAAAACAAGTAGTTACTTGCAAGACAGTAAAGCTTTCGAAAACGATGCAAGGTCTCTGTTCTAACTACTGTAGTTAACATTACAAAGCCCAAAAAGTGTTTAATTATTTAGCTTTTTTATATTTATTTAGAAAACATACAGCTTATCAGTAAATACGAAAATCACAATAAAAGTAATAATTAAACCAGATACAATTTTTTTCAGAAGATACAATATACTTTATACAGTGAGTACAATTTAAAAAGGACTGTAATGTAGAATAATGTGAGTAAGTTGAAATATAAACAGAGAAAAAAGTTATAAAAAATAAAATATTCTAGGGGAACGGGAGGGTGAGAGGAAAGGAAAAGGAAAATGGGATAGATAATAAAATCATGTGTGATAAAAATAAAATGCAAATGTAAAGGCCATTAAAGTTTATGTATTGAATTTAGATTTAATTGAGGTAACTGTAGTATTGAAAATGTCTAGTTCGTTTAGGTGTGAATTGAATTAAAGGGGTGCTCGGTAGAAAAATGAATTTTGTTTGGCATTGGTGTTGCAATGTAGAAGATTAAATGTAAGATTAGTTTTAGTTGACCTGGCTGACACTCGAATGGATATGCGTCTGAGTAAATCAGGACAGTCCACTTTAGAGTTGGCTATTTTGTGTAGGAAATTGACATCGGGCATATCTCTTCGAGTTTGTAATGATGGAACTTTCAAAATGATAGATGACTCGGCAGTGCTGATTAAGATTCGATGACTATGAAAGTTAAAATATTTCAGGAAGTTGGTCTGTATGTTTTCGATTCTATTAATGTATGTGGTATTCTTGGATTCCGGACTTGGGAGACATATTCGATGATACTTCAGATATATGAGAAGTACAGAATTTTCATGGTGTTTATGTTATTGAATTGTTTACATACCCGAAGACCTAACCTAATGTTTTGGTTGCTCTGGATGTAATATGGTTAATGTTCAAGTCGAAGAGTAATTTAGAATCCAATATAATCCCAAGATCTTTAGTTTCAGTTTTCTTGGTCAACTGTTGATTATTAAGAGAGTAAAGTTAAACAAATTCTTGTTCCTGGTAAACTATATCATGCAGCACTTGCTGGTGTTGATTTGTAGGTTATGTTGAAAGCAATATACATCGAGGTGGTTTAAATCGCTTTGAAGTTTATGGCAATGGTCGATATTATGAATTTTGTTTTATAAGTAGTGCACTAAGGTACTGAAGTTTATAACTTCTATGTAATGTAGCGTACGATTGTTTTTGAGGTTTAAATAAAAAATCTTAATTTTATCCTTTTTTTGCGACATTAAAATTTGTATAGCTACAGTGAAAATTTGTGCTGCAGCTTTAGGAAAATGTTGAGATTCTGTTTACTTAATATTTGGTTCTTCTTAGTAGATAGTCTGCCGACCTCTTCCCTAGGGTAGATCATTGCACAGGCAACAAGAAAACTTTGAAATCATTATCAATAGCATCTCAGTTTTCTAATGATCAACGATTCTAGCAGGAAATGGGAAAAGATTAATAGGTTAAAAGGCATATTTAGATAGAGCTAGACATATAGGGTGAATATTATGTTCCAAGTAGTTGTTTGTTTGTTATTTTTTAATAACCAGAAAGTGAAACAAATTTTTAATTTGGTTTTTATTTATCGATTATTTGGTTTATTACTATTATGTATAGAATATGACATCGGCCAAGTGGCCGCCTCTGGCAGCGGCATAAATACGTGCTCTTTTAACCATATTTTTCATAATATTCTTGCACACTTCGCGTGTTATTTCAACAATTTCATTTTTAATATTGTCCTGTAGCATCGGAATTGTTGTTGGCTTACTACCTTTCCGTTCAAGTACCCTCACAAAAAATAGTTAGGAGACGTCAAATCAGATGATTGAAAAGGCCAGACGATTTCATCACTTTTTGACATTATGCGGCAGGCAAACTTATTCCGCAAAATTTCAAGCGTAGCTGTGTGTCAGGTGGCACCATTCTGTTGAAACCATATGTGTTGCAGGCCCGATATGTGGAGATGTTTACCGACACGTGACGATAGCGATCATTAATGGTTACAGCATTGCCATTATTATTTAGATTAAAAATAATAATTTCAACTCTTGTAAATGCTTCATAATAAATTGTAATCAACTATTTTCTACGACTACCAAATATGAACTGACAATTATTTACCAAATCAAACAAAATCTACCTGGAATATTCACATTGTATTTTGTATGATTTATATTTATTGTGTTTTGTTACTTCTATTACAGAATATGTTAAAAAAAATTACCGCCGTTTTAAAATTGTATCGAATTCGTGCTAAATATAATAAAAAATAAACATGAGTTATTTGTTACTTTACGTAGGAGATGTGGATTTGTCATGTGATGAGTTGCGGACAAAAATATTAATATTTAATAAAAATACCTCAAATCGACGGAATTTTAACGAACACACCCTGCAGTCTGATCTTACGGCGCAAGTACACAGATGAGACTTTGATATATATATATATATATATATTCTACTCTGCATCAAGACACACGGAGCAATGAATCATATATCGCTTCGCGCTCAACTTTTATCCGTGTATACGCGCCATTAAGCTCGACTCGCATAGCTTGCAGATTCAGACATTTTACAGATACAAATTCGGACTGATGACGTCATTGAATGGATTTATTTGTTTACAAGCTAATTTTGGATGCATTGTATCAAATCGGTACATTCGGGCGTTTTTCAGGTCAGAGACTTCCATTTACCGTTTAACGCTGAATTCAATATTAATTTATTTCTAACTAGTGTAACCAGAATCTTTTATTATGTTTTATTTCGGATCAACACCGGCATGGAAACAAGTGAACTGTAAATAATTATAATTCAGATTTTAAAATACATTGACTTCGTTTCTGCTTAATTTGAGTCTCCGCTAAAAATATCTATGCGATTGTAAATTTACATTACAACGACTTAACACGCTCACATACGTCACGCTTTATTTTTTTATAAATACAATAATGCCCCGATTTACGTTTCCACGACTTACGCGAAATCGTAATTACGCTGTTCTTCCCCAATTCGTCCCTCACGCACACGTGAATCTTGCCAGGCAATTAGATTTGGATGTCGATGGTGAAGATGTCAACAAGCTGTTGGATTCACATAATCAGGAGCTGACAATTGATGAGCTCGTAGAGATGAGCGAGCAAAATGTTGCTGAAGAATCCGACATTTCGGATCCAGTTCCGCCAGAATTGTGACCTTAATCAAAGTGTTACATCTCAATTTTTAGACAAAATAAATTATTAATAATTATTTGTAGATTATAAAAACTATATTAAGCCTATGAAATCATACATTTTTTTACAATTAAAATGCTTTACATTCATAAGGATTTATAATATTATGATTTCATAGACAACAGAAATTATATAATCTACAAAACTATATTCATTACTCATTTTGTCTATAAATGGAGATGTCACACTTTGATATTTAACGTCACATTTGTGTACCCTTATTATATTGCTTTATATGAAATATAGATTATACAGAAGCACTGGTCGTGCAGCGGTCACCATTGGTTGCGGCCATAATAGCCGCCCGCAAGGCCTAGCAGCAAGCATTCGGCGACAACCGATTGCTTTTCTGCTAGTGCATTTTATATTGCCCTCCCTGAAATTGTGTAAACGATGTTCTTACGTATCAACTTTGAATTAAATATATATAGGTATCTAATTAATTATTCTTCGCCATTCCACTTAAGACATTCTTTAAAATAAATAATTATTAAACAAACGAACATTACGAATATATATTTGACAGATGTTTGACTACGCGAGATGAAAGATGGTGAATATACTTAGCAGTGGGAAAAATTCATACAATTTCGCCAATGTATGTTTTTTCTTACTCGTAATAAAAAAAATGTACACTTCATTCAAATTAAATATATATTGCGTATTGTTATTGAATATATAAAAGAGAAAACATTTAAGTAATCTTAACCTAGAGATATTAAAAACACGTTCGATATATATATTAATAATCCCTACTTTGGTATTTTTTCTTACTGGCAATGGATACTAACAATGATGGAGAATGTAATCTAATCAGATATGAATCCACAATATTGTTATACAAAATAATATATATACTAAATGGTTACAACAACAATATACAATAAATATATGCAGATGGAAGAAACACCCTCGAAAGAGCACAACACCAGATAGGAGTCGGGTACATTTCAACCTAGGTCTAGAAGGCAGCATCCCAGGGAGGGCCCACCTAGGGCCTAGCTAGTCTCTACCTCATTTAAACCCATCTATGTTTATGGAAAGTATCAATATCGTGACACTATCCTTATAAACCTTAATAAGCAACTAATAATTATTCATATTGTCAACATTGAGAAGCCCTAAGTCAACATAATCACCCTTCCGGTGTGGTCAGCGCGCCTAGCGAATTCACGTTCATGTTAAAGTACTGAAGAGCCACAGCTGATATGATAGTATAGAACTGATTTGGTTCTTGGACTTTCCAAAAATAAAAGCTGATCATCTTAAAAAAATGAGTAAATGTATCGCGCATTGCAGAATAAGGGAATTTTAAGTTGTTTTATTTTAATCGCATTTAGTCTTACGAAGGCACTACCAATCTTACAATTTAAACTCAATAACTTGTGTTTATATGTACATCTATATAGTAAATAACAACTTTATAATTTTATTTACATGATGTGAAAAGAGACAATATTATTCTTTTGAATTTTAATGACTTACATAGATTTTTGCACGATTCTAAGAATCAATTCTGTTCCAACACTAATGATTAATTCATTTTATATGAATGGAAATATAGGGAAAAGAACAGCTGTATAATTTTATAATAAGAAAATGCAAGAAAGCCACTTTTGGAGTTCTGAGGGATTATATAATGTTTGTATGATTCTAGGTAACAATTATGTTTCAGCACCAATGATAACTTACATACGTATGTATATAATATGAACTTAGTACTTTCATAATATTATACAATATATAGCGCCTAATTCCAAAACCCACTAAAAGGACTTTATGTATTTTTGAGTTATAGATGAAAATGTATATTTTGAAAGCAAATGTACAAAATATTTGTTTTTACTCAGCATTATTTAAAAAGACAATTCTGTAATGTAAATTTTTATTTTCTGTATATATCGTTCTGGCACCCATACTGGATCTTAGATCACGTAATCATCAACAAACCTTGTGATTGGCTGATTTCATTTTAGGGGAAATATAAACTTATACTCTGTCCGTTTTGGGGTATTTTGGAACTGACCCTGATTATGAACATGCAATATTAATTTATTTAAGTGGCTTTTGCAAGAAACATGTGTTCTGCATGTGGCTGACAAAAATATCTACAGAACTGCATATTTAACTCTAATTATCCCAAATCCATTTTAGGGGGTTTTGGAATTAGGCGCTACATATATGTATTCTTAAGTATGCATTGTTCTGAAAAACCACAACTATTATAGTGGTTAATTGCTATGCTTTAATCCATTTCTAACGTCAAAATGTTATTTATAAGTTTAGGTTGAGCTGAATCAATGCATGAGATTACTCAGTAAGCGGTTTGGACGACTGAACGAACAAATTTACAAATATTTTTTGAGAAACATAAAAATTAACCTTGTGTACATGTTTTGCACGGCATTGATGTTTGTATACAGAAGTTAGTGATATATCAATCTAAATTCATAAGTTTGAGGTTGTTCCAAAAGTAATGGGTCATTCCTATTTTAATATTATAGGACATCACTTATATCAACATATGTTTGTTCATATGTTTTTATCTGACAGAATCTGCTATATCAGGTCAAGTATTCGGGTATGTCAGGTATTTAATTTGCAACAAAAAAACAAGAATAACGTGTAATTTTTTGTATGAATTTTGTAAGAATTGGTCGAGAATGCTGTGAAGGAACCACTTCTGAGCGAATATAGCGGCAGTTGGTTAGAAACATTTCAGAACGGAGACATAAGTCAAAAATAAAGATAGTCAAGGTCATTCTGCAATTGTTGAAAATGACTAATTGAGAGCTTTAGTGGCAGAAAACATGAGACAAACAACCAGCACCAAATAATTGAAGAGTAACCATCTTGATTTATGACGTATTTCCTCTTTTAATCACCTCGATAACTATTTATTAAAATTCTTTTATTTATATTATTACAGGCGTTCTAATAAGTAATAATAGAATAAGTTTGTAAATATATGGAAATGCGTAGAATCAAATAGACTTTTCCATGATTAATAAAGCTTATTGAAGTACTCCAAAGTTATATTCGGTTAAATTTATAGTTTTAAAATGTGGGAAAATTGCGGGGGTGGTTGCAAAGCAAGCGAAAACAAGCAAATATGCCGAATATTTACAAAATGCTCATTTATTTCTCAAAAATGTGCAATTGTTTGGTAACACTGATATATTTTGGTGTCTAAATGTTTAAATTATATCAGAATTTGTCTATAGTTCTAGTTTTTGTGAGATGTCATATGCCTTTTATACTAATTCCTCTAATCATACATTAATTATTCTTATTTTATACGAAAACAATAAAATAACGACTAAATCGGTTTATTTTTAACTTTTAACTTAGATTAATAAATGTAATTGTATTTTTTTTATTTGTTAACTTTGTTTTATTAACCGCTTAATTGAGTTTAAATACATCTACCCGTTTCGAAAAATAACATTTTCTACTTCAGGATGTCAATACTAACTAAAAGCATATATTATTGTTTCTTTACCAGAATTTATTTTTAAAAAACAATTATTTAAAAAATAAATTTAGTACCTAACTCAAATTGTTACTTAATACAAATTTACTCGAATAATTTTTAGGAAAAAAATTTAGAATGGGACTCGTAGTTAAATTTGGTTGGTTGTTTATAATTTTTTGATTAACAAAGTTAACAAATAAAAAATATGAATTTTAACCACAAAGTTAATTTTGCTAATTTCAAAAGTAGAAATATAATTGTCATGACACACAATTTAAAAAGTTATTTTGTAACAAGACAGCCTCGCTGGAGGCACCAACGGTAATCCGCCATCATGTGAATATCCCATCTTCATTGGTATTTCTTTTCCATGCCAACGATGAAGCCAAAGATGACTGACATCGGTGAGGTTTGGGATCAGCTAACCTCGGGGGGAATTGAAACTGCTACTGCCATGTGGAAAGCAATGGAAGACTACTACATTACTTTATAGGGATTGTATGAGTTTGCTTTGCTTTATGATCAGAAGGTTCTGTTTAAGGTGAGCTGAAGCCTTAGTTCTCCTTAGATCTCATGTGTCTTTGAATGTCGCAGTGTAAGTCTAGGTGTTGGTGACGAAATGAAACAGGATTAATAATCGGTTTACTGTAGGATGATGCACAAATGAATTTACGCAAAGTAAAAGTTAAATTGCACGATAAAGTTAGAAACTAAAGCTGCTCACTGGAGGTGGTTTTGAGAAGGCGGCCAGGGAAAAAGTGATTGCTTCAGCTGACTTCTCGAACCGGTTGCGTTGCGATGTATTGCCGTCTAGATTTTCGGTCGGTACTAGACGGACTTAAATAGCTGTAGAGCGCCCGGCTAAACGCGTAATACGCGTTCCAGTCCTCTACAACTTTTTCCTAGAATGTACCATGATTATGTACAAAGTTTGTGAGTTAGACGTTGTGCGATCAGACTGATGGTTCTGGGCCCAACGGGTGTGAAATTGGTCACCGGATACATGTCGAAAATGTGCATCTGAAAAACCTATAAAATAATGATTTTTATCTTTTAGAAAGTTTTGAATATAATAAATATAAGAGATTTAACTCCTTTATTTGGAATCTTTCAGGAGACCAACCTCTTACTTGCTTTTCATCAACTGTTCCTGTGTTCACGAGTTTCTCGTGAATCTCAACATTTCTTTTAGCAACATATGCAAAGCATCTACATATGTAAGAATTCTTCTCCTCCATGTCAAAAGTCTTTCAGTAATCCTAAGCTCCTGGGGGTCACCTAGATTCACCTCTAGAACCACATCTCGAGGGTTTCCAACACGTTCATTGGCTGTTTTCTTAATGCGTATGTTTCCGCTTCATACAGTACTATTGAGAATACCAAAGATTTCAAAGGATTTGGTTATTTTTAGGATGGATTATTTTATTTTCTGTAATTATCGGTACTTTCTATGCCATACACTTTTCTTCCGCTAAAATATTTTCACCAATGAACTTTCTATGCCATTCACCTAAGAATGTTATTTGAGACAAAACATGAAAATTCGGTGATATAACACAATATTAATCTATGAAAAAAGCACGCTATTAGGGGAATCGCGCGTAATTCGTACCACTGAGAAATTTCAACAACTAGATGACGTGAGGCATCGCGTTTAATGATATTGTAGTCATAGTTCTGTTCGCGACGTGGCAACCATGAAACTTTGTTTTAATATTTTTTAAATTCCTTATTCGTACTTCTGAAAAGCATCATAATTCGTATTAGTATGAATTTTAGTAAACTTTGAGCAGGTACTGGTAAACTGATATTTTATTTATTAATATTTTATAAGACTGTTTTTTAATTTTTTTCTACTGGAGTATACAAGTCAATTACAAATTAGAACAGTTGAATAAAAATTAATAAATTATAAAATATATATTTAACAATAACACACAATGAGCAATAGGTATAAGCAAATTTCTAGCACTCACTATTACTATTAAACTCTCTAACTTAATTAAGGTGGAATCCGCGGTGATCTCGCTAAACACTCGCGGATTCTGTGCTGATTTTTGCTGGAGAAACCTCAACGGCAAAAATGATGAATTCCGCTGGGATTACTGCTCAGGCGGAGAACCGACTCGGAGATCGAAGGTCTCGTCGGTCTGCCTGATGACTCTGGAACTTCACACAAGTTCGGCACAACTTCCTACCGATCCGACCCGGTCCGATCCGATCCACTAGGACTTACGAGAATACCTTCCAGACTGATTAACTTCCTAGGAAAATGAGGACTGTCAAGCATGCCTTCCGGATAGATAAGACTACTGGAAGGTATCCGGGTACAGCTTATTTACCCTCGATGTTGTGGTGATGAATTATTTTGCCAAAAAATCAGAAACATTTGCTTACACTGAAATTTGATTGGCGTAGATCTTAACTGTTTCAAGTAGTGAATAACGGTGCAGAATCTTCATTCACCGTGTAATCGCATCATACGATTTAGGAATAGGTACTGGGGTACAAATTAGGATCATTAGTCCTAATACGTATTTTTTTAAAACGTTAATATTAGGCTTAGACTTCGACTTACTTTTTATTTTGATTCTATTGTAATGTTTATTAAATAAAGATGTTCCATATTCGTATTTTTTTTAATAGGTGATATACTTACATATACTCACATACACTTCCATAACCTAAATAAATGTTATTGTAAAATATAGTGTTATTATTACCAGTTTTAGTTATTTTCTTACACCTTAGCTCACTCCCAAGCAGTACACGTTGAATCTTTGGCTCGACTGGTGTATTTTTGATTTCACCAAATTCGTCGAGATTTGGCGAGGATGTGTTCAAATCTGATTATTTGTTGGACCACTTATAAAATATACATCTGTCCCTCGGATCGTCTGGTTCGTGTTTTTCTTACTGGCGAACTTCGCCGAGAATCGCCAGGAAGTGTCGTATACCATTGCGATTTTGGTGTTTTGTGTACGTTGAAACGTGGGCGTTTTGTACATTAGGTGAACTTCCGGGAGATCATAGACCGCGTCGTCAACCAGGTGAGTCGAGCTGTCCTTTTGGTTCCGTGAGTCCATCCTGGTCCGCTATCGAAGGATTCCCTTATCTCTCATCATTACCTCATTTCTAATTTCCTATTTTTCATTGACCTATCCCTTCAGATTCCATCACCCACCATTGTGATCGGCGGCTTACGTCGGTCACAAAAAGTATATATATATAGTATTTTTTAATTTATATTTTAAAAGTTTGATATCTCTTAAATGATACGAATTAGGCACAGTTCCCCTTACAGTGATAAGATTATATCATTTCAACTCGTTGAACTCATTCTGTATCTCTGGAACCGATAGGTATTTTGATATCTGCACACAACATTTTACGCTGATACGTGTGATGATTTATTACAATTATCGCGTTAGCACAAGAAGTGTTACGACCTCTTGTTTTAAGAGAGCATTTATTTACAAAATATACCTATCAATCAAGCGCAGGCAGTCGGTACACCCGAATGGGCTGTAATACACGACTGTTTTGAGAAATTACTCGAAATGAGACATTTATCTGAATATTATATTAGATTAAAATTGTATAAACAGTTTATTTTATTGCATGAACTATACACCGCTGCAATTGATAAACATGCATTTATATTTACTAACGATGGTAAACCTTTACGTGACTGTGATTGTGTCGATGATTGTTAATTGAGGTTTAACTAACTACAATTATGTTAATTATTTATCAATCATCGTTACAATCGAACACATTAACAATTTTATATAACAATTTTACCAACACTAATATTTACTAGCCAATGTAATATTATATTCATTAAATAGTTTATTAATTATTTTAGAAGGTACAATTCAATGTTTTATTATTTTTACATAGGATATGTACATTAAACTGGTTCCCCAGCAAACTTTATCACGTGAAAGAAGGGTTTAAATTTTGGTAACATTTCCACCTTATTTGAATTATATTACCATTTTATTACACCGGGATAAAATGAATCCATGAACAAATGTTTAATTAGATAATTTAACAATATTATGAAATTAATTCAAGTGAAAAAATATTCGTAAATTTGATTGAACTAGACATTATCACAAAATCGGAAAAGCCCAAAATACTGATAATTGATGGGCTCTTTATTAACCACAATATTTATTATCATTTTAACACAGACCTCCAAATATTTATTTTGGTGTCACCCACACGATTACTTTGGTACTACTTTTGCAATCAAATAACTCCGTGACTTTAAAAAAAAATGATTAGATTGGAACAAAAATTAAATACTTTTACTGTTGTATAAATGTGTCATAAACTATCGGATTTATGTTTTCACCAAGAATGTGTGTAGAATGTCCCTCGTCGCACTACTAATGTTCCAAACCCGTCTCTTATATGTACATTTTATTTCATGTCTATTCATTTACTGATCTGTGCATTTTAATCATTTTGTAACTTTATTTAATTTTTTTTAGTTATTGAATATAATCAAATATATTTTAACCATAATGCAAGGTAAGTTTGTTACCTTATAAATAAAATCCTAAAGTACTCTAATTAAATAGGAAATTCATACATTTCATTAAAGATAATCAAATTGGTTTACACTACCATTTTGTTCAGAAGATACATTTTTTCAAAATAGTAAACAAAAATGTACCTATATATTGTCAAAAATTCAAAATTGGAATTAAAACAGTAATATTTTTGATTCGAATATTTGTTAGGTAGGTAATTAATTTTTAATTCCTTCCTTTTTAAAGGCCCGTGTCCACGAAAGAGATTTTTTAAAACATTTTCGATTCGAGACAATTTCTGTGACACGGACTTTATTGACCCATGAGATTCTTTGGAGACAACTCACAACTTTCGTAGTCCCTGTGTTACGCTCCTCGTTTGTCAAATATCATAAGCGTTAATTAGTTGGGTGATTTTAAATCTTCCCAGCAGCAATTAGAACTGTTAAATGTTTGTTATATAATGCCTTATATTATATTAATGTTAATGTTTAATGCCTTAGGTATAACTAATTAGAATAGAACGTTTGTGGTTTTGGGCGAAATTTACGTGCTCGTGTCAAATTCTAATGCCAGATCAAACATCCTGTACCTATTTTTGTCTTTTTCTACCAATATGCAACCAATATTTATGGTATTGAGATGTACCTCAACTAAATCTCTGAGATTATCTCATCATGGACTGTTCATAAAATCGAACTGAACGATCATTAAAACATCAAACGTCATTTCAAAGTTAAAACGTCAAACCATTTTATTCAATGTTTCAATATGTAAGCTATCAACAAATATTTTTAATCAATTAATGTATTATTATAAAACAAAATGCAAATAACTTACGTATTATTTATTTTTATGTATATTTTACCTATCGTTTGTCGGTGTACGTGATAAAGTGGACTGGGTACGTACTTTGATTAAACTCTAGGTTATCTTTCAATAACTCTAATTTCATTGTGAATGGAGATAAAACAGAACGTCTGGTACTGGCAAAAATGCGTATCTACATGATGCGTATGTGCTCCACATATCTCCTGCTGTGTGCATCTGGACGCTCATTATACATTTTGTATTGCCAAACTTGTATCGTTACTATGTTGCAATTATTTAAGTTAATTCACATTCGGAGGCTTATTGTGAAAATTGAATAAATAGTATTTTAACTACACGCATGACATGTATTATTTTGGTTTGAAAAACTGGTAGATACAGGATGAATATTATGTTCCAGGTCTATTTTTTTTTAACACTATTTTGGTTTGGAGGATATTTGTTAATTCGTATTTAGTAGTCGTAGAGAATAGCTAATTACAATTCATTATGAAGTATTTAACTCCTCAATAACGTGCTAAAATTATTAAAACATTACAACAAACACAAACCCGACTTTTGAAAAAAAATCATCATGAGTGACGAAGTTCATTTCGACATTTGGCGTTATTGGGGCACTGAAAATCCTCAATTGATACACCAACGACCTTTACATTCACACAGAGTTACTGTATGCTGGGCTGTGTGGCCCAGCGGAATTATTGGATCTTATTTCTTTCACGATGCAAGCGGCTATGCTGTAAAAAATTCTCGATGGTCGAATTGGGTGTATTGGGCCTGCAACACATGTGGTTTTAGCAGGGCGGTGCCACCGCACACACAGCCTGAGCTACGCTTGAAATTTTGATGAATGAAACATCGGCCTGAACATAATATTCACCCTGTGCATAAAAAAAGTTATTTTTAATGAAAAACCATAAAATACCAGTTTTACATTAATTGATAATTTATGTTAATTATTAAATATTTTTAAATGAAAGTGTCGTTTCTAAATATTTTAGGGGTTTGGTACCTAATAAAGTATAATGTTTGTTTTTTTCCGAAGTTTTCAAATGTTTCAAAATGTAAATTTCTCATCTCAAAAATAAATCAATTTTCATATTATGATGACATATTGTCTTGGACCTAATTGTCTTGGATGGATAGTTTATTAATGTCTCATTTATCATAATTCAATAACTCGTTTCACACGTTATAATTGGGTTAATGCACATTTAAAAAAAATTAGTAGAGTCACTTAAAAAGATAAACAGAAAAAATATAGACACCTCCAAGACAGCTTTAACCAATTAAGCCACAGTAACACTATACATTGTCGCCAGATTACATCTGCATATGTTAACTTATTATAGTGAGACTTTTCTCGTTGGAAGTGACCATCTTTTTAATTACAATGTTTTAACATAGGTATGTGTAATTATATTAAAGAACTAATTATATTAATAATAACATTTTATCGGTCCTAAGATGGTTGAGTAAGTTGTTGTATATGGCAATAGAAGAAGAAAATGCGGCAGAATTTTAAAACAGAAAACGCACACGGAACGTTCATAGAGAATATCATAAAAAATGAATGACTGAAAAAAATTACATACATCATGAAATACCCCTTAAGATTTACAGGCACAACGTTATATGACATACCACAGTATGGGGCTTTTATTATATAAATTATTATTAAAATGTATATACATTTATTCGCTAAATGATTTATTGCTATTTTTATCTATATAGTTATCTTTCAGCTCTGCCGGGGTTCCGCCTTGTTCATGTCAACTTTTGCCTTCAAATAGTTACGTCAGCGGTTTTCAAACCAGGAGCGCGTACGGGTCAACTCAAATGCACATATTTAGAGATAATGCGATAAAGAAAATTTCCACTGTCAAAAGAGTCATCGTTTTCCTCACAGCATGATTCGCAGCTCCATACTGCTGGCTTTACAACACTTGTCCAGATCTGGCACAAAAATATATCGGATTTTATCTTCATAAAAGCATGGCCCTACCACCAACCGTAATTACAAGGTAGATATTTAACGTTAGGTTTTTATTTTAATTATTGTTAATGAAGCCTTTGATTTTTTTTTATTCATAGGTTTGAGTTTTTGTCTCTTTCTACCAACCTCAAGCTGATCTCTGAATTTATCTACACATCAAAATCTCAACACGTGATATTGAGATGTATTTCAACTAAATCTCTGAGATTATCTCATCGTGTCTCCTTCCGTAGACACGGGTCTTAATTGTAATTATAATTTTGTCCATGTCCGTTTGATGAATCGGTAACCGGCATTGCCCGAGATTCAGATTTATTTATAATTAGAGATAGGTTCAAATTATTATTATTTGATACAGATATTTTTTTTTAAATACCAGAACCAATATAATAAAAGAATAAACATTATTTATATCCAGGAGAATTATTATAGATAGGGTTACATTTATTATTATTAAAGTATTATATTGTAAAGAGTGCAGCATTTTTTTTTTGTAAATAATGAATGGCTGAATGATCTGCTTATCGTGGGGGTATCCCTCGAGAGTTGTTCAATTGTTGGAATTAGATATTAATTATTTGTATATTAGTCATTTATGAAAACACATTATTTCAGGGTTTTTACTGCCATACATACTCAATTAGATAAATAATAATAATCTAGCCATTTATCAATAATGTGGCATGTGGGGAGAGTGGTGAAAAATATTACAAGGGGCTAAAATTAATAAATAAGAAGCCTCAGTAATAAAAAATATTGTTTGTGAGCCTATATATAATATTGACCCATAATTCACTAATTTTTATTTAAAATGCAATGATATCTGTAAAAGCATGGATGCCGGAAGAAAACAGGATATACGGAAGGAGGTTGCACTCACCATAATCCAGTTTTCCAGACACCTCCAATTTGGACTGTAAATTTATCACTATCTTCGTCTAGGGTCCTTTAGAGTACACTGTATAGATGCAAGGTCTCAATTGAATAATATTCTTCGATTCATGAATTACCGCAGGGCTTCAAGGTCGCCGTTCGACTGGCTAATTAACAAACGTTCGACTAAGTAATTAACAAATAAATATATGTCCAAAACAATATCTTTATGAGGCCTGTTTTATTATATGTTATTTTAATCAGTATTCATTATCAACATTATTAATAGTTTTTAGTTTTAGTTCCGATTCTGGATGAAGGCCTCGTATAACCACGTATTTCCGCGGATTTGATGATTTCGTTAGTCCAGCGGGCTTAATTCTCCTCAGATATAACTGATTGTCTGTATTCGTCCAACGATTGTCCATCGCCATTTCAGTTTTTTGGCGTATTCAATTATATTAACTGTTCTTGTCTTATCTTATCTTATCTTATCTTCATACATCTATGTCGGGCATTATACGAAGGGAAACTAAGCTACATAATCCTAACTATTATTACATATATGATTAGGTTTATGCAGATATAGCATACATATATAGCACTGTGTCACAATGTGCTTGACATTTGTAAAATGTAATGTCTAATATCAATTACAATTACTTTTGATATTATTTGTCTGACTGTTTACAAATTTCATGAAACTTTTCAACGGACACAGAAAACGATAGAAGGATAATTTTACTTTATTTCCTCTCTTGCGTCTCCAACGAATGGAAATGGTCAGATGCTATGTATTCTCGATTTTATTTTATGGAATGGAAGTATGGACACTCACCGAAGAATGATAAGGTGACTTGAAGCATTTGAGATGTGGATCTACAGAAGAATGCTTAAGATAAGCGGGATGGATAGTTGTGAATGAAGATGTTATGATTCGAATAAATAAAGATAAATAATTATTTAAACCAATGATAATCCGAAAACTTGAATATCTCAGACATATAATGAGACATCCTGAGAAGTACAAGATCTTTCAGGCAGGGAAAGATTGCTGCCAGTCGGGGCCCTGGAAGAAGGGGAATATCATGGTTGACGAACCCAAGACAATGGCTCAGCCAGTCTACTGTAGAGCATTTCCGTGCCACAGTAAACAAAGTGATGATAGCCAACGTCCGTTGAACGAATAGGGCACAAGATGAAGAAGAAGAAAAAAACATAACAGCAGCATTTCTATCCAATTTAAGGTAATTGTAAAAATCTCATACACTGAATATTCTACAAAAAAAATGTATCAAAAATATCAGAACTCTGTTCTGAAATTACAAAATCACAATAACAATGTGTTGTATTTATATTGACGTTCATCTTAAGAAAATATCTCAAAATCTACAGTTTCATCAATTTTATTTTCAAATCTTATGACTGGCAAGGTATTTAAATATCTGTAAAAAAATAACTTAATAATTTATCGAAAATGTAAACCTTTTAGACCTATTGTTAATAATAATTATCGCCGCTAGGGTGTCAAGATCCGGAATTACAATCTAACGCCGACTGCCACGTGTATCGTGATAATCGTAATATTTTGTCCGATTGAATATTTTTTGCATTGACTAGTTAAATAACGTTGTACTGTGGTACCCTTTATTTAGTAATAGATTATATTTTTATCATTGAAAAATAGTTTTTTACAGAAAAGTAAGCAAAGCGGCAATTGCATAGCTTAGCAAAAGCAATTGGCGAAACTCATTCCTTTCTACAAGTACGCATTATTATCATTTACTCTTTATCTTATTGCTGATGAAATAAAAATGAATGTAACTTTTGCATCAGCATACACTTCACTAATGTTGGTTAAAAATAATTATCGCATTGGTTTTGGGTATGTCCACTGTTATCCACTTCTGTTGACAGACAGTTATTTTGATAACAAAATACGCTTAAACCAAAACAGACAATCTGAAACATTGAATGTAATTCCTGGAATTATTTCTGCACACTCCGGTGAAAGATTTTATCCGATTTTCTGAGTACTATTTTGAAATATTTTTGGGATTTTAATTTTATAAAAACTTCTAAAGTATATTCAATTAAATTCTCATAATTCTTAATTACTTGAATGTCCAAGATACCTGGGTGATATATTTGATAACCAGATAGTTAATTTAATAATTTTATTTCGCAAAAACTGTACTGAAATATAGATTATAATTATTATTATTATTATGATAAAAATTTTCAATCGACTATATTTGAACAAAAAAATGATATAATTTTTGGGAAATATATAAACAACAAAAATATCATCTGTTTTGTTATAATTTTATTAATTAATTAAAAAATACTTCTTCAATATTTGCAAAATTACTTTGTGGTAGAATATTATATAAATAATAAGAAAAAAAACTTTATTTAAAACCACTATTTAATGATACATCAACATGTTTCGATACTTTTTTTTTAATATTAAAAAATATAATACATATTAGAATAATCAGTAGGATAATATATATATATATAAATATAATACATTTTAGAATAATCAGTTATATATATATATATATATAAACAATAACATAAATTCTCAAATATACTTATTCTCTATACACGAGTCTTACTCTCATTGAGAAGAAACATATATTAAAGAAATATATATATTTGAGAATTTATGTTTCAGTTAGTCTGTGTACATTTTTTTTTTACTTCAGGTACAAATTTATAGTAGTCTGTACTCTTTCTAATTGTAATGGGGAGATTGTTAAAAAATTTGATACCTTGATAAAATAGTGATTTTGGTTTGCGGTATATTTTAGTTTTAGAATATCAATTTGGTCTCTAAATCTTGTAGATTGAAATTTGCTTCTAAAATATAATTGATTTTTAATTTTGAAAAATTGGGTTATTGAATTTTTTCGAATGTCTATTATTTTTGGTACTTTGAAGTCTGTGAAGAGTTGTATACTTGGATAGTCTTTTTTTTAGAATAATTTTTATTATCATTTTTTGAGTGATTTCTAATTGTGATATTGAAGTTTTATATGCTCCTCCGTACAGTCACATCTCCAATAAAACCGTATTGAAAATGTGACTGTACAAACGCGTAATATATTATTTTCAGATTTGTAAGTGATAAATATGTAGGCAGTTTTCCTTATTTTGCTTGTAAGATTAGTAATAAGTTCTTTCTATTTGTGTTTGTTATCTATTATGATTCCTAGGTGCTTGATACATTATTTTTCTTCAATTGATGAACATTGGTCACAAGAGTCTTCTTGAGTACAGGCTTTGGTGTGAATTTTAATATTAATTTCAGTGTTATCTTTCTGTTGAATAGCAAGATAACACTGAAATTTAAATTTGAATTTGAATCTTTAATCTTTAATTTTAATTTAAAATTAAATTTCGTAAAACACATCCTTATAAATTCTTATAATTCTTGTTAAATTTGACTTAAGTCTGCGAGCCCCTTGTTAAATGAAGAAAATACAATATTCTTAGATCAAATCTGTACCTAACTGCGATTTCTGTAGATGGTTTAAATGTATTATGAAATAAAACTTTGCTGCCTTTTAAAATTGCTCGAACAATAGATTCATTTATTTCGGGTGCATAATAAAAGAGACTCAGTCTAACAATTCTTAAAAATTCCGATGTTCTTAGATGTTCAACCCAACAATTTTGTGACCGACTATCTTTCATACTTCACACGAGCACATTTGTACCCTTTACCGTAATTGTGCAGAGTTTTGGAAAGGACAGTTCCAAATATTTATTACTTTGTACCTTCGTTTTCTCGGTGTATTTTACGACATATTCCGTATTGTTACATTTTTATTTTATTTATTTATTTACACCCTATTTCGGAATCGTTTTGAGAGTTTCGTTTCGATTCGTCAATATTACTTTTTTTATTTTTTTTATTACATTTAGTTATTAACATCTTAATACCATCATAGGTTGGCTCCGATATCACCGTACTAAATCCAATACCTGTACAATTTGACGCGAGACTCGTTATCACATTAAATTCAGAGGGCAGCCTGAGAGAAGCTATAGAAATCATGCATCCCCAAAAGGGGGGATAGACGTCACATTTATTTATATGTTGCGGTCGCAGAACTCGGTCACAGTCTGGTAATATAGTAACATTCGATTGCTTTAATAATTATATATTATGCGAGCCCCTTGTTAATGTATTGGCAGCCCACCATTGCGTGGCAGTGATATTAGTGGTATATATTAGGAAATATTGTCTTAAGACTAGTTATCTGACATTGAGCAAAGTGCATTCTCGGAATAGAGGGTAAATAGTAATGTGTGTTTTTTAAATGTAAAACACGAAGACTTGATTACACGGTCTAGACGACATTTTGCTGCCCTCCACCCGAGCAGCTCATACATAAGCAACATTATATACGATTATCATACATTTAATATTCATAATATTCCTTAGATTACTAAAAACATAGACCCGCGAGTTTCTGCGTGACCATTTAAAAGCGGGCTTTTAAATAGTCGCTGCCAGGCATAGCGCGTGTCACCGGAACGATAAATTACTTCGTTATTTAATTAAATTAAATAGTGTAAAAAAGATATCTGATTTAGCGATGATTGATACTTATGATCCCGATAGTTTTTAACCGGTTACTATCCAATCACCGTTGTCACCGGTCAAAATTAAAAATAACTAGTTCTTTGTAACGCGATATTGCCGATATACGGTCCCAGCTGCTCCAACAAGAGGTCGTAAATTGGACATGTGCGCGAAATCATATTTAAATACCAATAGCGTAAAATTATCTTCCCTATAAAACCGATATTGCGGCCATTATCACGATTGTAATGCGTTTTATTTCACTTTAACGTTCTACACCTCAAAAAAAAACACCTTTAGTTGTATAAATATTTGAGCATTTTTTAAGTGAATTTATTTGTTTTTGTCCACCAGTTGTATTTATAATTGTCAGCAGAAACATTGAAATAAACTGTCTGAGGTTTTCCATATATTAACATGTGTTTGTATGTAGGATGCGGTCCACAAAGATGTGCAGCGAACGACTATTTTAAATCAGAGTTGTTTACTGCTTCGTCTTTGTGTTGACTAAGGTACCTATATTTACTCGATATGTGTATAATCTAATGAATTCTACATGTGTCAGATAATATTATCCTTAATATGATTAAACAAAAATCATCTTATAAATAAACTTCTCAATGCTTCCATCCTTTCTGTAAAAATAAATATATATTTTTTTAATAGATGAAATTAACTCATATTGTCATTCATTTTGAATTATTTACGCCTTGTGATTCTAGATGTTGATACTAGATTTGCACTCGGTATTTTAGCACAATTATTTATACTAGCAAAAACAAACTGATTGCTTTTAATAGTTAGTGGCCGCTTCGTGCCTCACATAGTACAATCCAACTTAACCAATTAACACACATACGATAATTCTGGATCTCCCAGCTCTAATATACAGGATGGCCCAAAAAAGTGAGAACGTTTCGTAAAATGTGATATAATTACATCAAAATTAGTTTAACTATATCAACAATAGCTTAAATAGTTTACTAATTTACTTACCTATATTAAGTTTTATTTCGATAATTTCCGGTCGCCATCTTTGATTAATAATTTTCCCATTCTTTATATTAGGTTTTTTCTAATTGTTGCCTAGAATGACAAAAATCATTGTATCACCGTATTCTGATCAAAAATGTGCGAATTGAAAATGGTCGGGGTGCTAGGAAAATGATCAAAGTGTTTCAAAACAAAGCCTGGAGTATTGCTAGACATTATAGCAGGATGGAGCTTCACCTCACACAGCCAGAAATACAATCAACTTTATTCAGCATGAGAATATTAATTTCATCGAGCAAGGCATATGGCCACCGAATAACCCATATTTAAACCAGTAGATTATGCAATATGGGGTGTTTTGATGATTTATGATTAACTAAATATTGTGCAAAAAAAAATTACATTAAAATCATAATTAATTATATTATCTTTTTTTGGGCCACCCTGTGTATGGATAGTACTCTGCAACAATTCATTATTCATAAAAACGAAAAGTTTCATTCTTCATGAGTGGTAAAAATTTAAGCAAAATTTATAATGACCACAATATCTATAACGTCAGATATGATTCACTTTTTACAAACATATATTATATATTATTCAGTCAATACCACAGATAATAAATAGATGGCCAATATACTTACTAATAGATTTAAAATAAATAAACGTTACTTAGATGTTTTTTCTCTTAAATTTTATTTATATACTGTAATGTAAATGCATAATAAATATTATTGAATACATAAAAGAGAAAACTTTTTAATAATTTTAACCTACAGATATTAAAAATACGTTCGACATACTTATATAAAACATGCGATCTCGCTACTTTTGTGTTTTTTTTCTCGCTGACACTAATATAATTTAAGATTAATAAAAACAATATAAAGATAGATTTGTAAAAATAATTTTGTATCCTTTTATTATTTTATAATATACACAACATAACATTTTATACATTCTTATTGACAGAGTAAAATTTCTATCAAACTGTAAAAACTGTTCTTCTTTTGTGACTATATATGTATTTCTAAATTTTTTTCGTAGTAGTATTTATTAGCTACAGAAACCTATGTGCAAACTACTTTCTAGACTTGTTTAATGCTAGAATATCCTCTTGCCAATTCAAGGTTATACGATTACCATACAACATTGTAACACTTTGTGCAAATAATAGTCTTGTTTTAAAAGCTAGTTAATAACACATTTTAAGTTATTATCCCAATTTTATGTTTCAGTATTCTACAAAAAATGCTCAACTATTTTTTTCTATCTCTCTCACATTATTTCTATGACCACAGAATTGCTGACAACTATATAGGCACTACTAATCTTCATTAAATCATCAACCAAATTAAACAAATAAAACAAATTATGTATCGAAAAAATATTTGGTTACCTCCAGGATACTAATCCGGGACTATTTATATCCGAGGACGTGTATTACCAATTCGTAACGTTAACTATTTAAATTTCCGACAATTTTGGACTCATATTTTATCTTTATAAATGATATTTCATAATTAAAATATGTTCTGAAATTGCAACTTCACAATAAAATGTAATACAAAATAGCCTTCTGAAGTATTAAATTGAATTAACATACATTTTTCTATATATTTATACTATTGAGATACTTTTTAAATATGATATTTTTAATTTTAATCCTATCTATTTATTCAAAATATTACTTCCATTTTCACTACTATTAGCAAATACAAAAAATTTGGATAGATTTGTTGAAATTGTTTTATCTCTCTAGTATCCAAATCCTCTAAGTTATAATAAAATAAAGAACAATAACTTAGAAAGATGCAGAAAAAACTATTGGTGAATATACCTTTTAGATAGATAGATTTTAATGATTCTGGTTGTACCTAAATATTTTTTTAATAAACAGATTTTTCCTAGTCAATTCATTTTAATTAGTATTAAAATACCACAGAATTATGTTCTGAAAATGCAACTTCACAACAAAAATGTGTTTTCCTTAATAATTTCTAGATTTTATGTATAAATAGATAGATTTTTTTCTATATCTTTCAAAGTTATCTATTATATTTTGTTGTCAATCGTATCTTTTCAAATAAAATGTGATATCGCTAAAATTAAGTGATAATCAATTTTTGTTTATTAAATTACACGTTCGATGATATTTACATAAATTATCTTATAAAAAAAGGTTCTTCAATTTATAAAACTCATTAGTACGTATCAAAACAGAAATGTAATAAGCATTCTTCAAACAATGGAGCGCTATTTTTTTTTAATTAGTCATATCTTTTTTAATAGTGTATATATTTATTGGCTACTTTACAAAAAGGTGTTCGATCGAATAAATGAATACGTGATTTTTTTTTCTAAATAATGAGATTCATTAAATTTACTGATTATATCGGTACATATTTAAATCACGTACATGCATTTTTTATTATAATATATGTATTTTGTTCTCAATATTTTTCTTTACAAATAGTTTTTATTATTTTGGTTACGTATATACATGTATTAACTTGTATATAATTTTCAAATTTTCAGATTACATATTTCTGGCTAGTCCGTCGTTAAAAGCAGATATTAATATATTATACCGGCAAATTGAAAAAATAAGTAAATGCAATATTGTACGTGCACGATTCGAGTGAATAATGAAAGAAAACTTATTGGTACTTGACGCCTAAATATTAAAACAACAGCATCTGTGATCTGATAAGTAAGAGATCGTAATTGGAAATTCCTAATGTCTGTTTAAAGTAATCTGTTTGGCGATAAGCCTTACCACTTGGCATCCACACGTACGAATACATTTTTATTTCGTAAAAAAACCAACGTTAAACGGTCGTCGAGGCTTCCTGGAAACGGTCGATAGTATTTTCAGTGGTATATCACAAACGTTGATCTTAACGTATTCGCCGGGCGGTAGTAGGTATTAATTGAAGAGTTCGGCTCGGCTCATAGAGTGGCCGGATTCCGAGCGAGCACGAGTCTCGTATAATCGCGTACTGTTGGTCGTACAGAAGTCGGTACTCCTGCAACCATGATCATTGAATTCTTCCTGTTCGTTGGTGTCATCTATTTGATAACTTTAGTGATTAAGCCCAAGAACTATCCACCAGGTGAGTCGAAACAAAAAATAAATAAATTGTAATTTATTTAAAAATTTTTATTCATTTTTAATTTAAATTTAAATTCGTTAATTAATACAACATATCTGAGTGAACTGCAAATAAGTAATTAACATATACCTGTGAATCTCGTGAATTATGTTCGTCTGAATATGGTGTGGCAAAATTATACATGACTTATCTTAAGTTAGTTTTTAAAATGCAAATTTTTCGCGATGTAGTTGGAATAATATTCCACGTCACATTCATTCACGAATCACGAACACCAAATATATATTATAATGTGTGGGCGCGCATACATAGCTTATCTCAACATGTGGCTGAATTTCGCGAGGTATTTGTTTTGCATATTTTTGAGAGTACGTGACTTTTAAAAAACTTGCGAATTATTATGTTATGAATAATTCTCTCGATTCGTGAATTTATTGAAGTAAATTGTTGCTTTCCGAAACGCGGTATGATTTTTTAACAAATGAAATTTTCTACTTAATTGTATTTTTATACTAATATTTGATAATTAAATTTATCACTGACTGAATCGTGAATGTGTTTCGTTACATAATATTTTAAAATGAAATGGAATTTTTTTATTATATTTCTGTAGATAATGTGGTCGTTAAAATGTTGATAATCTATTTTACTACATTGAAATTATTATAGTTTGTTTCTTTTTAAATTTGGTGTATTCAATTTTATTTCTACATATTTATATTCTAAGTATTGTGGTTCAATTGAAACCAGGGTGAATTGAAGCTGTTCTCCAAATTATTGTGATAGCCTTTTATTTTTTTGACGTCAATAGCTAAAGACAGCCAATTTTTCATTATTGTTCCACGTCTTTATCTTCCCGCTCTCTTGATAATTCTTGTCCACTGTCACCGGAGAAGTGTTTGCTACTTTTTCCATTCCGGTCCAATGTGTGTAGGGTATTTATTTTCCTATCCTTCCTTCAACGAGACCAACCACAAGATTCTCTAAGCTATCTTCTCTTTTTCTCGCAAGCTATCCAAAAAAAAATAAAGTAGTTCCTACAGAACAGTGTCATTTGACGTCTCGATGTCGAAAACTGTTAATTTATTGTACTCACGTAATCATAATAATTATATTCAATAAACTTATTCATACAACTTGTTATGCTACGTATCATATTATACAATACAATAAAACTATCCATACAATTTATTTTTCAAGCAAATTATTGATATTACTTATTTCCGTACATTTCCGTTTTAAATGTTTTGTTGTATTTATTTAAATATTAATTCAACATTTTTATGTTTGATATAACAATAATAGGAAATAATACGAATACGAATACATATCTATGTGTTCTTAATTGCCTAAAAATATTTTTCCTATTCTTTAATTTAAAGTTATTATTATTTTGCACTCGACTACCAATGTTGAAATACGATTTTTATAAAGGTTACTCGAATACCAACGATACGTTGCGAATCAACAAATTTACATAAAGTTTATGTAAATGTATATGTATTCTGTCTGACATTCCAGTTTTGGCAACAGCTGTATGCAAAGCCGCTCCGCTATTGTGCTACTAGTATTATATCTAACTTGACTATAAAATTAATAACATTTTCAGAATAATTCACTAATTACAATATATACTAAAACTGAGGATGGCAGCTGGTTAAAATTATATATTTGTAATAATTATTGCCTACAGTTAAATACTAATTAAATATATATATTTCTAATTAATACATTTAATTTGTTTTTAAAATATCACAGACATATATTCTGAATAATTTTAACTTCAGAATAAGAATGTGTTCTCCTTAATAATAAATTATATGCGTTATTAATAACAAGGTGATGACATCAGGTTTGTATAGGTTAGTCTCGAGTTAAAACTAAATTCATCATCATCATTATCAGATGTTTTCTGTGCACTGCTGGATGAAGGCCTCCCCACTTTTATTTATCATATATATCAACTAATCTTGGCTTCTGTCTTATCCACTTGTTTTTATTCATCTTTATGTGATGCCCAACATACTCTCGTACATGTTTCCATGCCTCGATTCTGAAACCTCCAGAAAGCACTATAAACATTTAGGATGTCGGAGAATTGAACTAAATCTGGATTCTTATTATTAGATTTGAGAGAGTTTTAGTAAATAGCTTATACAAAATTGGTAACACGTTGTTGAGGTCTTCTATATCTCTTTTTTTTAAAGAATTATGATAGATGCGTTATTTTATTCCTTCAGGATGTTTTATTTACGGAAGCAGGCTGAGAAGATGAATTGCTATACACAATCTCCCCAACATCCTTCAGAATATTTATCGATATCTTCTTCTGGAGCTTTCCCACTTTTCATGCCTTTTATCTCATGTTTGATATCGCTTCGCAAAATTTCAAGAAGTTGATCTTCATCTATTTCAATTTTCTGGAGATTCGGTGATCAGTGGTGTCAGCATAAAAGTAAATAATATAACTTTTAATATTCATAAACAATTTTTTTAGATCTCTTTTTATAACTTATGTACTATACTCGTAAGAAGTTAAGTGATTTCTTTTCAGATGACATTTTTTTATATCTAAAACCATCAGTCATCACGGCCATAGTAAAGACATCATTTTGTTGTATTCTGTATCCAGGGTTGCCAGATTTGCTGCGATGAAAAAAACATACAGGCTTTAGAGGATAGGGGTTAGAAAATAAAATCGACAAATTTACTATTTATTTGAAATCCAAATTTGGATCCCTATCTGTGTCCCCATAGTTAAAAATCTTGAAAAATTTGTGATTTATGGGTGTATTAATTTACATTATTTTGACAGAGATGAACATATCAAATGTTAAACCTGTCGATTCTATCAGCATTGACAATGTGCTCAATGTTTTATTAAACATTAATGTACTATAAAAGTAAAATTTATACAATTAATTAAGGAGAACACATTATTATTCTAAAGTTGCAGTTTTTCAGAACATAGTTCTGTATTTTATTAAAAAATTTGCCGTCAACTTACTCTGTTGGTGTGATGTAATCGGTTAACACATTTCCCTGGATAGGAAAGGATATGGGTTCAAATCCCGGTAGCAACAAAAATATTTTTTCTATAAATCTAATTCTGTTTTTCTATTTGACATCTTCTTTTCTTCATCGGGGTATTAAAAACTAACAATATTATTATTTTATTTTATTTTATTTAAAAAAAAATTTAACTATTTCTTTATTAAATTTTTTTGCAACAAATGATAATAATTTAATTTTTAGGTTTTAGGAAAGAAAATTATTTTTACAAAACCGATTGGTTTTTATGTATAAAACTCATGACAAACAAAGTTAATTGTATTAAAAATATAAATGTAATTTGAGTTTCATTATAGGTATGTATTATGTTTAACTTCATATTTATCGTTTTATTTTTTGTTTTATTTGGGGTCGGCTATTCTCGTATGAAAGCGCCTTTCGTACTTTCTCCTGACCTACACCGCCATTCTTCATCTCCTTAAAGCAGTTTTGACGACATGATCATCTAGTCTCCTTATTACGTCACCAAATCATCTCAACCTGGCTTCTCCCAACTTCTCTGTCCCATAACGTGCTCATTCCGAGCTCTATCCAGTTTTGTCACACCTCCAGACCCACGTGAGCATTTTGAGTTAGTTAGTGCTCATTTTTTGTTCGTGGACCTTTTTAACTATCTAGCCCCCGGCACCGCATAGTAACGCGGGTCCTATGCGGGTTTTGTATGCTTGAGCTTAGTTTTGATCAGCATTTGTAAGTCACAAAGAACGCCAGTATGTAAGAGCTACTATTGGCAAGCAGTTAGTATTTTATGAATGACATAAGTCTCGATTTCAGCCTTGGAGGTTATTATGGAGTCTAGGTATGTATTAAAATTCATCAACTCTCCATATATAAGTATTTTAAATGCATATTCCTTAACCCTTACCAAACCGTGGTAAGCATACACAGCTACGCTATCAATTCGTGTTAAAGTAAGAAAGAGTTTTTTTTAGAAAATTAATGTAAATGGGGTTACAAGCTTAAGTGGCTTTAAAAATATTATAATTAAATTAAATAATATTTTAGTTTTAAACCACTTTATTATGCACATATACTAAAGTCAACTAGTTTCAGTTGGACCCAACCTTCTTCAGGACAACATAGTATATAGACAATATACTATATTGTATATACTATATTACCTTATATTTCTATACAGGATCATCAACGGTATGATAGATTGCCCCCAGTTAGTTGATCTGCTTGACATCCACGTACGATTGAGATCATCAAGACGCAATTCATTGTTCTATTAAAGTGGTAATGTCAGAACTCACGCATTAGCTATCTCCGCAGTTCCCAGATTACATTATTTGGGGAAAGAATATGCGGAGGTGGTCGACATTTTTGTTGTAAATTTAACTCTTTATTATATATTATATAATAAATAAATATAGTTATAAAAATTTTAAAATATTAATTTTGTAATGCACTAAAAAAAACACATTTTTATTGTAAAGTTGCGATTTCAGAAAATAGTTATATTAAATTTTAATTGTGGGCGCTAGACCTGTGTTACTGTATAACTAAGGAAGGGCTAAGTTCGATCTGTCACGGCTGGATCAAATTCGCAAATCACGTATTCGGTTTTATTTCATTTATATTCAATTCAATTAAAGCTATGTTAATAGTATTTAAATTATATTGTATATTTTTATAATTTATTTACAACAAATCATTTCATAATAACAAAACTATATATACAATGTATTCGTAATATGTGCATAAGTAATGGTTTCCGCGGATATCTTATTGTTTTGAAATTAAAAACTATTATAATAATGTAATATAATTTATAGCATACTTTGCTGTTTAGGAATGAATATTCACATAATCAGCTGACTACTCGGGTCTAATTAATATATAATTCTAATCCTTTCAGAAGAGATCATCTGTGGAACTAGCTCAACAATTGGGTTCTATTGTATACCAATTAATTGTATATCATACATGAATGACCGTCACTTGATAATAAATGGAACCACGAGATAATTAACCAGGACGAGCATCCAAGGACGTAATGATATGTCCAAAAAATATCTTCTGTTACTTTATGTATTTTTAAAGTAATATTTTTTAAATTGTACATTATATTAAAGATTTTTCGGGATTGTTTATTTTCTCAAAACATTTTGGTTTGGGGCAAGGCAACGGGTAGCCAATCATTGCCTGTCTTCTAAACAAATGGTTAATCCAACGATTGTCTATTCTCCGGGCGATAAGGCCTGCCCGCTGCTATTTCATTGTCTAATTGTATTGTATCATTTGTTCTTATCTATTTTCATTACTATATACTCTCTACAAAATATGACAACATAATCATCACATGTTTCGACACTGTTCACTTTGGAACCCGTGTGCTTTGTATCTGTAGGTACGGTAAATTTAATATCTTATTCATTTTCCTCAATTGCCAATTTGAAACATTTAATTATTTTTAAATATTTAGCCACAGAAATTGATAGAAATCTGTCATCATATGTAGCGCCTAATTTCAAAACTTATGGATGAAAACATATATTTTGAAAGGAAATGTACAAATTATTGGTTTTTACATCAGCATTTTTTAAAGAGACAATTGTGTAATTTTTTTTTTTCTGTGTATATCGTTCTGGCAGCCATACTGGATTTTAGATTACGTAATCATCCACACGTGTTGCGATTGGCTGATTTCATTTTAGGGGGAGTAGTAACCTATACTCTGTCTGCTTTGAGGTATTTTGGAACTAACCCTGATTTTGAACATGTAATATTTAAGTAGTTTTTGCGAGAAAACTACATATTTAAATTAAATTACCTGAAATCCGTTTTAGAGTGTTTTGGAATTAAGCAATACATATTATGTCTTTGTCTATCTATCCCTTCATGTATCCACGATGGTCTCTCAATGAGACCTTGATCTTTGAGAGTCAATATCTACAGGTACGTACCCATGTACTGGATCATTCTAATCTCGGATCAGATCACAGATCGCTTCACCCTGAACTGTGTACCGTTCTTTAGGGGCACTTGATTAATGACTTGTTAATCGAATTAATAGAATTTTAAGTTTAATATCGGCCAATCACAATAACAATTAAATACATTTTCCTGCTTAATTTACGCGATGAGATAAACTTTTATGTGCATGTTTATATATGTGGGTGTGTGCGTGTCGATGTGTACGCCTTAGTGTCAACCGAATGGCTAAAGATAAACCTGAGAATTTATAAGATTATTCCTAGGATTACTGTCGTCAGGCACAACACAACACACACGCTAGGAAAAGCAAGATTCTGATGTTGCGGTTGTTTATTTTCATCAAGTTCATAAACTCAATTCAAAACATATTCCTGTATGCACATTTATACACTAGATATCGGCATGACCTTTTTAATCGCTTTTGTTAGTAAAATAATAAATACGAATCCCGGTAGCAACTTAATTAAATTTTTTCATTATTAAGGAGAACACATTTTTATTGTGATGTTGTAATTATTCAGAATAATTATCATAGATCTGTAATGTTTTCAATACTAATTTAATGTATATATTTATAATTAATACATATAATTAGTTTTAAAAAAAAATTCTGTACATCTTTCCATTTGATTAGTTTAAATTGTTTTAAAATAGAAATTGTTTTGTGGTGCGACGTGATTATTTTATTATTTCAATATACTAAACTTTGTATTACACACACGTCGAGTAACTACTATATTTTCGAGAGGTAATAAATAACTTAGAAACCATAAAAATTAAAAAAAAAAACATTGTATACGAGACTAATTAATAACAACACCTTCCAAGAATCATATACTTCAGTTATAAGAACTCAAATGAACAGAACTATCTGATCTTGTGCATGTAATCCATACATGGAATCGCAGTGCAGTAGATTTATTTATGCAATAATTAAAAATTACGATATTTATATAATATGTGACTTTATCCTCTACAAGTGTGACTCATCTGTCCGATTGGAATACAGAAATGAGGAAAAACCATTAGTTATTAATTTGTTTACATAATATTATATAATTACGCGTATTGATATATAAATAATAAATTTCGTCTGTACATTTAATTAAATAAAACATAAATTATTTTTTTCAAATTAAAATTAATATTACTTTTAAAATTAGCAATATTAACTTGGTGGATAATAAATAAAAAATAAAATTAATATTTTCAATATTTCGAGTTGAGATTGCTTTCTGCTAGCAAATAAATTAGAGTTTTTATAGATGTCTCACAGAGTCGAAGCTATTATTTTTATATGGGAAGATGGAAGTCATTGGTATTACAGGGCTTATGACCTGTCCTCAGCTGGCTTGAGTGATCACTTTACACAATGCAACGTTTATCGATTCTACCCATATTTTCTTACAACCACGCTATCGCCACCAAATAGCTTCGTCTCTATGAGACATCTGTAATATGTTTTGATGACTAAATGCCTGTGGGAATAAATCCAGTAATTTTATAGTCTTGGAAAAATTTGGACATATTCAAAATATTGTGAAATAAGAGTATTCATTCAGTGATTCAAAACATATTTCTACGCACAAATATTATTTACTTGCCACTGGAACGCGAATCCAGAACTTTTCTAATCTCTACTGAGTTGAACCAATGTAGATTTTTGACAAATTGTAGATAATGTACCGAAGAGATAACGTGGACAAGAGAGCTAAAAATAATTAGTTGCAATCAGATAAATATTAAAAATATTTAACCAGATGGCAGTGGCGTGTACTGGGCATGGACTTACATAAGGTTAGGTTAGGTAAACTGATACTGTTGATATTGAGTTTGTATTCATCTAAACTGGAGGCACTTTGCTTATGAAGATAAACCAATGGGTCTTATTTAAAGTTCTTTGAAAATATAAAAATAACTACATTCTTAGGAAATTCTTTAACTTATTAAGCTAATTAATATTATAATATAAATCAATACTATGTTCATGCTGTAATAGAATGCTGTATTGGAACTATGTTTATGCTGTACTGAAACTATGTTTATGCTGTAATGGAACTATGTTTATGCTGTAATGGAACTATGTTTATGCTGTAATGGAACTATGTTTATGCTGTAATGGAACTATGTTTATGCTTTAATGGAACTATGTTTATGCTGTAATGGAACTATGTTTATGCTTTAATGGAACTATGTTAATGCTGTAATGGAACTATGTTTATGCTGTAACGGAATGCGTACATTCAAGTCTGATTTGAGATGTGTAATGTAAAACATTTTGCAGCACGTCAGTTCAAGCGACCATCTGCATTCAGGAAACATCGCGGCCAGAATAAGATAAATATTGCGTATATTTCGTATATATAATATTAGTGATAGATTTGAAAAAAAATGTGTAAAATACGCACAGCTATATTTAGATAAAATGTTTTAATTATTTCAACACGTTGTTGAGGCGTTATATGCTCCATAATAAATTGTAATCAACTACTAACTACGAATACCAAACGCGAACTGACAAGTATTTGCGTTTTCAAATATCTGACAGTAGATTTCTTTGTATACTATTAAAAAAATTTAACATAACCAAAAAGTCATGTGAATCAATTTGACACATATATTTAACGAAATGTTTGAATTTCCTTTCAGTTTTCATTTATGTCGAACAAACATTCAGTTTTGTTTATGTCGAACAAACATATTACTAGTTAACACATTAATACGTGAAATATGAATCATTTATAGATGTTCTTAAAAGCGAGCACTTCCTAATACATAATACTTGTCTACATCAAATAGACATGCATTTCATGATAATTATAATCATACAGAGTGTACGCCCTTGACTGATAGATATATTTTAATTATTTTTAATCTTTTCATTTTGCATATTATCAATTAATAATAAATGAAAGTTATAATAATAATTTACGATACAGTCACACTTCCACTTCGTACGATATAAGAGCGATATCTTTTCATATCAATCGGGTTTAAGGTTCGTTCGCCTAACGGGTATTGGCAATATCATGACCGTTGCACGTATTGGATTCGTGTTATTATGTAAATTATAAATACCATCTAATTAATATAAATATTCCTTTCCTGACATCTAAATTGTAGTAAATAAATATATTTATCTCGGATCGCTCAGTGCAGTTATTGGCGAATGCAACTCAGAAATTTAACAAAGAAATATTGGGAATGTTCCATGGCTTGACAGGACATGGAAAAAAATTGGCTTAAAAAGTATTAACGTCACGCGTTAGAAGTTCAAAGTTTAATAATAAATTATTTGTTATTTTTCTTTTTAAACCGGTTTCAAAAAATACGAGGATGATAAAGAACTAACTGAAAGTTTAACTTGTGTGATGAGAGCGAGAATATTATAATCGATAAAATAGTGTAATAATTATATTACCATAAATTCAGTTAATTTTATATATCTTCTTCTTCTTGTTGTCTCCTTCGTGTCAGTATTGACATACCTCAATCAGATGAGACTCGGTTCATAATTCACTTCTACAAGTCCAGGGTCTCTCTAGCTATGTGTTCATCTCTGTGGCACTCTTCCAGGTCTTCTAAGTTGTGTCCAGGATAATCTCATTTTCTAGACTGTCACAGTGACGCAGTGTGTCCGAAGTATTTTACCTTTTACACATTGTTGCAGAATGTTATATATATCCTTGGTAGAAACTTAACTTAATTTACCGTCACGCCGATTCCCTGCGGGGGTAAGCAGAGAGGATAGAGCGTCGCTCTCTTCTGTCCTGATACACAGTTCTCGCCTCATTCACATTCACACATCTTCTCTTACGAGCTCGCCGATTATTAAGGCTTCTAACAGGACAGTCTTCCAGTATTTGGTTTACCTGGTCTTGCCAATCCGCTATCCACACGTTCAAGCTCATTTCTACTGCATTCAGCTACTTTCGTTTTCTCTTCTGCCAGCTCTAGGTCTCACTTCTATAGATCAGTATCGGTATCAGGACTCCATTGTGTAGCGCTAGTTTTGTCTCTGTTGACAGTTCACATTAGCTACAATTTCATTCAAAGCGCCGTTCACTTTGTTTCCTGCAGTCACCCTCTTTTAGATATTTTTCTCAGCCTTTCTGTTTCTATCAAACATACTTCCCAAATACACAAAGTCGTCTACTTGTTCCAAACATTCATTACCTATAAGTATTTAGCACGTTGTCTTGATTTCTTCCTTCTCAAATACCATCACTTTCGACTTGTTGACATTCATAATAAGGTCACTTTCCTTGCATTCATCGAACATTCTACTGACTAAGCTCTGTAATTCTTGTTCATTATTAGCCATTAATACTGCATCGTTGGTGTACAATAAACAGCATACAATCATATCACCCATTTTTGCTCCCACATTCATACATTCCAGTTCTTTCACACAATTATCTATATACAAATTTATATTACATAACCTTGCTTGACACCATTTACAATGTCGAACCACGGTGTGATTGATCCATGTATCCTTACACACGCAGAACTTCCTTCATATAGGGATACGATTGCGCGTATAAGTTTACTATTAATATATTACTTGGTAGAAATATATAATATACGTCGTACAATACATAGTATTTGTTCAATATTATATTGTTTTGTGTATTTTTGTTATTTTCTACATTCTGTTCTGCAACGACAGTTCATGCATTCAAAAAGTTGTACTTTACTAGAATTTCCGGGGAAGGTAATAAAATGTCATATTATATTAATATTGCGGAGACGATAGGGATACGTCTCGGACACACTACCCCCCTGACTTTTAGTCTGGGATTAACTGAAAAAGAATCACTTCAAAAATAGACGTTTTTTATTTTTGTTTTCCAGACCATCAACTTTTTACTTTCTTCATTATTTATGACATAAGAGATTTTTGACTCGGGACAATCTCTGAGATAGATAATATATGTATGGTTGTTATGAGTGCTATTTTTATGCAAATATTTTGAGTTTTTGTATTATTTTGGCAACACCAAGATGGTCTCAAAAGTTTATCTCCAGATTAAAACCTCAACACGTGCAAGTACTTAGTATTGAGATGTACCTCAACTAAGTCTCTGAGATTATCTCATCGTATCTCCTTCCGTAGATAAGGGCGCCTAGCGGAAACAATACGATAGATTATTTTTTATCACAAAATGAGTCATCTTTTTCATTTTGTCAATTCTAAATAAAATTTACAGTTCCGGAATTCAAGAATTACCAGGTATGAAAAAAAGGAGTGCCAAGTGACTCTCAGCGATACAAATCGACGCTGGGAATCAGATTACTTAATTCACGTTGATAAATATTTGCGTCACATAAGTTTTATCAACAAACTTTCTAAATTCGCGAATTGAGTGAAATATATTGATATACGTGTATTTGTTTTTTAATTAAACATGTTCAAAATACAATAAAATCTCCACGTTTTCAAATCAATCGTGAAAACAGTATTGTGTTTTTATTTATTTGACTATTTGGCACCACAGTCTACTAAGAGAGTAGCTAAGATGGCAAAGCAATAGCTTAACGTATATCGGCATCGATATTTGGCGCCTCCGAAAAATGATTGATTTCAGAAAGGTGCCCGGCGCCGGTAATAACAACTGAATCTTTTCCCGACCACCAAATATATAGACATGAACTAACGCAAATTTTTTGTCCCAATATTTTCATTTTGGTACCAATATAAAATAAAATAGCTTCACGACATTTTTTAAAAATATTACGCAATTGGAACTTAAATTTAAACGCTGACAAATAATATGCATTAATGTAAAAAAAAAATTCCACGTAAAATACTTATACAGTTGTATAAATGTGTAATAAACTATCGGATTTATGTTTCCACCAAGAATGTGTATAGAATGCCCCTTGTTCCGCAACTAACCCATCTAATATATGTACATTTTATTTCATGTCTATTCATTTACTGGTCTGTGAATGGGAATGTTAAAATATTTCGATTTATCGCAGTAATCCTAGTCGAGTACAGCTGATTTCAATGTGTAGCCAGGCAAATTATAATATTTAGTTGTCCATGAGAATTTTTTTAGCATAACTGAACAAATATTTGATAAGCGTGTTGCTAAATGACCGCACGACCAGAAGGAACTATAATACATAGAGGTACGTTATATAGATTTTGCAAAAACCGGTACAGACAGCATCTCGCGGTGAAGGTGGATTATTATTATTACTGTTGTTGCGAACCGAACCCAACGTAGAGTACTTTTTACACACTGAATAATGACGACAACATTGATTATATACATGAATTAAAGCGAATTCTTTGTCCCAAAATTGTAATTTTGGTTGCACTTGCGTGATCAAATTGGTGTCACCCATGCAATCAAATTGATCCGCGACTTTTTTTTAAATAACGAAAATTTAAACGCTGACAATATATTGATGTAAAAACTTGTTCACACAAAGATTTAATTTTCGAAGAGTAAATACTTTTACTGTTGTACAAATTAAATGTATTAATTAGATAGATATACGTATAAAATCAACTTTATCGAAAAATATTGTTGTTGCTACCGGGATTCGAACCTGGATCTCTTCCTTCCTTTTTCAAAGCAGGATTACCGAAAGCAAGCGCGTCGATATCAAACAGCAACGTCACTTCATGACGAGTGTCCGAAGACAATAAATAGAATTTTGTTTGTGTTTTGTATTGTTTATTTTTATCTAAATACAGTGTACATATTTTCAAAAATAAGTTTTTGATTTATTTTAAACCTATTTTTACATAACGGAATTTCGGCTTTAACGGACACCTCCTCCCCCCAATTAGGCCGTTATATCGAGGTTTTACTGTACTACATTTCAGTCACGGCTATTATTGTATCTGTAGCTATTCCGTAGTCGTTGTCATTCTCTGGTCAGGGAGCCAGCTACCGTGAGAGCGCCGCCTGCACTAGAAAGTTGGTACTGAGTACTGAGCTCCAGCCGAAGCGGAACGAATCCAAATACAATAATGCGCCAACCCGAACAGTATTCTGTATGAGTTGTACTGAATTCGGAGACGGTTGGATGTCACTTGCTTGTATTTCAACCAGTGTTCTCAGGTATACATGCTGGTGAAGAAAGATTTAAGCAGGATCCTCTTTACCTCCGTATTGCATCGGTAGAAGCTCCGTGACAGCATATTTGGACGAACCCTTAACTGTCTCCTTTGTGATTCTATGTTATCCTTGTCTTGCCCATCTTCATTGAATATATGGCCAAGATATTTGAACTTATTTTGAAAGCTCAATTTCGTCCCGTCCAGCCACACGGAATTAAGATTGACAGATTAAGATTCCGAAACATTTGCTGCCCACCACGCTTGCCATACATCTCACCAATAGATTACAATTAGATGTTCAAGTTGAATTTCAATAAACAAGTGCATTTCGATATTTCATCAGCTACAATACTCAGGAATTTTACACCACCTGAATAAATAAACTTAAATTAACACCTTTTATTAATGCTAGTGTTTAATGACATGTGAAGGATAATGATCAACTTTTTGATTATATGTATGTGCAAATTTTTAGATGGTTGCAAAATTTGTATGTATTTTTGATGTGAATGTTTGACTGTATACTTGAAGAATTAACGCCGTTTCTGATGCTCAATACAAAGAGGTCTAAAGGAGTCCTTCACATTGAAACATTTATGAATTGGGTTTAAATTTCAATCTGCATCAAATAAAGTATCTCGGCGCAACCCTGAAGACGTCGCCTTGAGCGTTCAAGTAATGGCGGGTTGAGTATGGAAATCGATTTACTTAATATGCGTAATTCTATATTATTAAATCAAGGCATGAATTTGTTAGTCTTGTTATTCACACCATGTTCAGTTTTTTGCAGTCGTTGCTGATTTGGTTCGTTCTAACAGTGTTACAACATAAAACAATTTGTTTTCCTGTATATGCAATATTGACTTTTTTAATCTATAAAGTTATTGGCCCCAAATGCAAAATAGAAGGTTCTCCTGAATATGTATTTTATATAATGTACAATAATATTATTGGTAAACAGTTCATCGATTATACATAATAGTGAGAACAGTATTATTCGCTTGTCGTCTATAATATTCGCTCTTTCACGACAAAAACAAAAATGTGTTTTAAGGGTTTTTTAATTTTAAAAAATTAGTTTTTATTTATTTAAGACATAGGCCTATATAAATAGATGTTCACTGACTCAATACCTGAACGCTACTTTACTTATTTTAATTTGAAATTTTATTTAAAATCTCCCACCTGCTAATAACTTTCTTTATCATAAAAATTTACTTCCACTACTTGTGTTGATTAAATTACTTAAGTAGTTCTCAACTGAGATACCGCTCAGGTGTCTTGATTTGTATCTATTTATTGTATCTATTGTACATACTTTTAATGCTTGCGATTAAAAATATTTATTTTACGTTAATAATCAAAACTGTAGAGTGACGAACTAGAGGTCCAGAAGCAGAAACTATAAATTTTTATTTTTTATTATATAACATTATTGTAAACAATAAATATTGTTTATGCGCAATCCACTTCTCTACATAAGCTTTCAAGAGAAGCGAAGTACGAAAAATAAAATGTTCCTGTCATGATTATTGTATCATGATTTAAAAAATAATTAAAAAAAAATATTATAAAACCAAATTCTCATTTTCAGTGTACAAAATATTAAAATAAAAATGATAAAATGGCGCCTCACCATTTGACTTAGTTCACAAAGAAACAACATTTCTTATTACTAAAACATTGCAACTGGCTTCGTAGTTTGAATCTAAATCTTAAACCCTACATCCTTTGTTTTAGGTCCGGCATGGATACCCTTCATAGGCTGCGCGCCAACCATCAAACGTCTCACCTACAGCCTGGGTGGGCAACACCACGCGGTGCAGGAGTTGGCCAACCGGTACTCTACCAAAGTGCTGGGCACCAAGCTGGGGAGCGATAGGTTCGTTTTCGTGTTCACTGATGAGATCGTCCGCAAAGTCCTCACATCGGAAGACTACGAGGGTAGGCCCGATACCTTCTTTCTGCGCCTGCGCTCAATGGGAACCAGAAAAGGTGGGAATATTTTATACTTAATTACTTTTACCACTCATAGTAAATTTGAGATATAATATAAATATCTAATAAACTTTTAAACAAAAAGGAAATTATTAATTTAGAAATGTAAATATTGATTGTATATATTTACCGTTTTTTAAATTTTAAAAATCGGTTTTAAATAGTGAAATTAATTAATAATAACGTTATTGACTTTGCTCTGGGCACATGCATATTTTTTAAAGTAAAATATTCTGAAGAAAAATACTAAATGTATAAATTATATTTAATTCCATAAGTATTAAATATACTTTAAAAAGTACTGATTCTTACATATATTACTTATTTTAGTTTTTTATTATAACTATTTGAAAATTCCTTTAACCGGCTTTTTAGAAATACTGAAATTCGAATGTCAGTTTTAGTGAAAAGCTTCCTCATTTTCTTATTTACATTACACAATATAGTACAAAAATTTTGAAATTCAATTCAAATTTAATCAGGTACCTATCTAAAAACAAATAAAAAATAATCTATTTATTATTACCTGAATCTCGCGCTACATAGTCATATATCAGATAAATATTCTACATTATTTTTCACGTGAGTATACTGTGTGTAGATTTCTGATCTAAAGAGCAATTTTTGCAATTTGATTTTTTTTGCAAATACAAAGTTGTTAAAAATACTTCTTGTATCAGTAATATTGATAAAGCAAGAGCAAATAGTAATCTGATATTTTTTTTGACCTTTACGTCATTAAAATAAGATTGTTGGCGGTTAAAGAAAATATTTATCTTTTGTCTCGGATACAGCGATCAATCCATAAGTAAATTTATCAATATTCCGGTCATTTGTACTTCACCCTCGTTCGATATGATTCGGTTAGATCTAGATTAATGTAGATATTCCAATTGTAAGTGTTTTATCAATATTAATTATGTAAATAAATTAAGTTGTTTTTATTAATTAGCCAACGACAATCATAAATTAATCCTATATTTATTTATTTTTGCCTTTCTGATACAATAATAATAAAAGATGTCCACTGCCTCCTTAACTAGATCGAAGTTTAGTCTAAATAAGACAGGCTCATCTGTTATACTCGTATCCTACACTAGAAAAAATAACAATGTTCTTCTCATTAACATGCAGAAATATTAAATGATTTAAATAACCAAAAATATGAAGAAATCATATTTTTGGTTATTCATGTGTTTATGTAGGTACGTTTAAAGAAAAAGGAATAGAAATTAAAAATAATAAACAGAAAATGAAAATGCAATAAAAAATGATGTACGGTTGGTGTAAGCATTTCCATATTATGTTATCCCAGAAACGAAAGTAGCCACTATCACACGTTTCGTCGTACATTTTAACCGACAAGATAGATACGAAAATATAGACACATTTAGTGTAACAGGCCGCGACTGAGAGGACTAATCAGTTTAAAATTTAAAAATATCCAAGACGCAAACCGCTTTATTTATTTACTTTGTGTTGTTATGTATCTTTGATCGACGTATAAATAGACTCCAATAAAAATAGTTATAACATCAAAATACTTATTTCTAGATGCTCGTAAACAGGTTCACATATGCACACAAAAATTATTTATAAATATATTTTAAATGTTAATCTATTTATCTATTACTCTAGCTATACAATACATGAATTTTTTTACAATATAATAATAAATTATTGTTTTATGTTTAATTGACAATCTGATACGCAACGATGTACATTAACAAATGTGATCTGTGACGAATTTAAGTTCATTAGTTAAGTACTAATAATAACTTTCAAAAATAGTGACATTGTTTTTTGACGACTAATCACTAGAAAAAATTAAAATAATTTATTTTTTTGGTAGAATGAATATCGGATGACGTACCTATGCCACGGCTATAATTTGTGGCATTATATCTACTTATGCAGAAACGGTATGATTGTATTTTGCAATGTATTATTGTATATATGTAAGTGATTAGACATGGCATTCACTAATGAGTTCATTGAATCAGGTGACTTAGTATTTGCCCATGATCGTATAGTAACAATAAACTTATAATTGTTTTATCAAGCAAACAATTGTATTTTGACGAGATTGATTGGAATAATTGTTGCCTTCTATTGACTAGGAATCTTCTCGTTCAATAATTGCCTGACCTAAATAACTCTGCGGTCTTGTTCATTGAATGTATTATTTATCGGGAACGATAATTTATTATAATGTACGCGGAATTTAAATCTTTAAATATATGTATAAGTAAACTTAAGAAACGTGCCTGTGTACACCGCGTATGATGTCGAACAGTTTATTATTATTATATATATATATATACATAGTAGCAGTGAAATGCAATCGACTGTATGATCTGATCTAACCTGACGAAGGAACAATGTGGTTCTGAGTCCAGTCACAGTCGTAATCCACAAAACCTATTTTTAACTGGCGGCAAATTTGCGACATCGCCAGTTAAAGTGGTTCATAACTAATTGACTAATTATTTTTTAGACTGGTCAGCTCGCAGATTTGGTTCTGATTACCGGACATGACCGATAATATGTAATTCATATATATATATATATATATGAATTATGATAATGATATATATATAATTCTATGAATTACATATTATCGGTCATGTCCGGTAATCAGAACCAGATCTCCGAATTGACCAGTCTAAAAAATAATTAGTCAAATTTGCGACTATTTAAAATAGGTTTTGTGGATTACGACTGTGGCTGGACTCAGAACCACATTGTTCCTTCGTCAGGTTAGATCAGATCGTACAGTCGATTGCATTTCATTGCTACTCCAATTATAATAATGTTTCCAATGTACATGATTCTTCAGTCTGGTTGGGACCATTAAGGCGACTCCCATTTGACACTAATGTATTATTTTATCAATGTGTAACAGGAACTCGGGTTCGCAATGCATATTTATTAGAGAAACATTGTTTGGTGAAACAAATAGTTGTGTATACCGAAAAATTTTCAGAATATATATATACATGTAATATATTCGTAGTTATATAAATTATTTCATTAGTATAATCTTCTAGTGCAATAAAAATGTCCTATGTTAAAGTAATATTAAATTTCCTCTATTTAATTGGCAAAAGTCAAACTAAATACTAATTGTATTAAATAAAATAAACTGATCAGTTTAAAATACGTTCTGATGAAGCATGTGATAAGCGAAACCGGTTGACGTATAATAAATTTCGTGGTTTCATACAAAGTTATTGTTATTTTATTTAATATAATATGTCAAACCACAAAGTGATTTTTTACGAAAATATAAATATTAATTATTTAAATTTATTTAACAGGTATTACTGGAGTGGACGGCCCGCTATGGCAAGAACACCGGCAATTCGCCATGAGACACTTGCGTAACGTTGGATTTGGGAAACCGATTATGGAAGAGTATATCGTTGAGGAACTACATCAACTGGTCAAGACGTTCTCCGAATCTGGAAAGAATGTCTACCTAAACTCTTTGCTGGCACCTCACGTTATAAACGTTCTCTGGATGTTTACTGCAGGTAATACAATTAATAATTGAAGTACGTCCATCTGACATCGAAAGGTCTACTTGCAACTGAAATTGTAATTAGCAAAATTCTATTGATATTTTTAATCAAATTCTTAATTACAATTATTGTGACCTATGGGGAAGTCAGTTCCTTCCAAACCTAACCTAACCAGCCAAGTTTAGCAGCAAACAATCGAGTCCTGATACCAATGCTGATGCAGGGAAGTAAATAAAAATAGGTGTAGAATGTACTAGATCTAGTCCACAATATTTATGATACTACATTATGAGTCGAAAATGTACAAACGAATATGTACAAATTCTGTATTGCTACGGAAAATATTGTTCTATGAAATTTTAATAAAATCATGTCAAACTTTAAATTTACGTACTTCGAAATAAATCTTGTCGAAAATCACCCATTTTTATTCTATACATTTCTATACATAAAATAGGCTGGTCACTCGAAATTTGTTAACCATATATTTTTTGTATTTAATACACAATTTAGAACCAATAAAATATTTCAATAAATCGAAATAATCGTTTAATTACGACTTTTTTAAATGTCTGTATATCTGACGTGATTAGGTGCACGCAGTTTAAACATTTTCGACTCATATTATAATACGTGTCTAAACTTAAAATATTATGCGTTCGTTGTGTTATACCCGGTGTGTGATGGAGTAAATAATTAACAAATTAGAAAAATAGGGATGTGTAATCTGATATTATCATAGTGAAAAGGATTAAGAAAAGATTTTTTAATCGGTTTGAAAACCTTATATTGAATGAACGAATAATGAGAGAGTACTAAAATATGCGTATAACGTGACGAAACAGAAGACTTGGGGTAATCAGGTGTATGTAATTATATACTAGAAGATAGTCGAGCTTGCAATACAATGTATAAGGTGAATAACAATACACAATAAGGGTACATAATAAAATCATATGCATAACTAAATATTACGACCGATTCAACTATGTAGATTTAGTAAAACAATAGTGTTTTTATTAAATGCAATAAAAATACTGAGAATTATTCGATTTCCGAAAAACACTAATAAAACTCACAGCGTTGTAATATATTTACAACAAATCTATTTCACTCGGTAGTTGACCTGTGTTTCAAATTTGATATTCATTGTTTTAATCAGAAACAAGGAAACGGATATCATACAAAAAAAAACGAGTTTAAAATTGGCACTATCGTATTTAATTATGAGTAAATATTTCTTGTGTATGTGACATATGTACAGACCGCTGGAAAAGAAGGAAGAAATTATATTTTATCTTTATTTTTGACATTTTAAAATTACGGGGATTAATTAGTGATGGTAAACCGTTATGTGATTGATTGGTAACTGAAATTTAACGATGATTGGTAACTAAGGTTTAACTATCGGAGGCTTACTTTCTAGTGTACCAGTTATTGCTTGAAGAATTACGTTAATCAGTTATTAATCATAGTTACAACACAATCACAGTCACAATAGCAGTCAAAATAACAGTTTAAATAACTATTTTACTATCACCAGAAAAGATCAATGATAAATAACTATTTTACTATCACTAGAAAAGATCAATGAGGAGGGAATGGTAAGAAAGATATATGACGCATGTGTTGATGGCACCAGAAGTAGATGGTGTCCGCGGAAAACTTGGCATAATCAGGAAAACTAGATGGTCCTAATAGAAGTCTTAATAATCGACGAGCTTGTACGAGAAGATGTGTGAATATGAATGAGGCGAGAATTGTGTGTCAGGACAGAAGAGTGTGGAGTGTGGCTACCCCCGCAGGGAAAAAGCTTGATGGTAAGTTAGTTAGTTAAAGTTACCGAATTATAAAAGCGTGGCTTAGCATTATAGTAGGGAATGGTACTAGATATATGTATATGTTTATTCTAATTATTAGATAAGTACTGAATTACGTGAAAAAATATCTGAGAAAGATTGTGACAATAATACAACCTAGTTGTGAGTGCAGTACAATGCTTAGTTTATTAAAATAATTTTAACAGTAATATTAAGTTAGCAATTTAAATGTTTTAGGTGATATTCATTTTGAAATGGTCCGTGTCTACGACGATCTTTCAATGAGACTTTGATCTTTGAGAGATTGATATAAGTACGTATGTATTAAATGCGTCATTTTAATCCACGAGGTGAACCCTGTACCGTTATTTATGCGCACGGACAGAGGCCATAACTTTATTGTAATTTAAAGGCAGTGCCAAAACTGAACATTTATTTAAGGATCAACATGTTTTTATTATTTCAGGGAAACGAATTGACAAGGACGACATTCGTCTACCCAAGCTCTTGATCTTGCTGAGCGAGAGGTCTCGCGCTTTTGACATGGCTGGAGGTCTACTGAACCAATATCCGTTCTTACGCTTCATCGCTCCTGACAGAACTGGATACAATCTCTTAAACCGTTTGAACAAGCAGCTCCATGACTTCTTCTTGGTATTAAACTCGTTTAATCTTTTCAATTGGGGAATTATAAAAACAATGACAACAATAACAATAAATAAAAATATGTAGTGTAGTTATTGCTGACTACTTTGTTTAATTAAGAGGTAAGGTATTAGGGTAAGAACTTTCCAGTTAGACCTGCGAGGCATTTCCATAATGTAATGAATTTGATTTTCTGATACTATCTTATATACTTTATAGTTTCACATATATATTTAAATACAAACGGTACCTAAAAATGAGGTAATAAAGTATTACGAAAATTTACTCTACATACAAAGGAAATTGGAAAAAAAAGTTTTCTACTCGTGACAAATTTGCATATTAATTTGTTTGGTGCATATTTTTTACTTATTTATTAATTAATATAAATCTAAATCATCATCATGATAACATAAAATATTACAATTCTAACGTTAATTGATATCAATAGGCACATTAACATGGATCCCTTTTATGAGAGTAAATCATTACTAATCATTCAAATTGCACCTTTGAGCGTCAGATTAAAAATAATGAAAAGTCATTGATTATAGTTATTTATATTTAACTAAGCCTGATAGTCGTGTATTTAAATATTTTATTTTTGATTTGAAATTTTTATAATTTTTTTTTTTAATATTTAGGAATTGCATTAACGAATTTAACTCCTTTACAGGAAAAATGATAAAAAAATATTCACGACCGACTTTTTTCTAAATCATTTGCTAAAACAACTTTTTAACGATGTTATGTTATATTTTTTTGTTAAATCATTATAATACATATCAAATTTGCGAATGTTTAATATATCACTACATCATTGAAAGCGTCATCAGATTGTTCTAAAAGGTAAACCGCCCAGTGCAAGAACACCTTCAACCCCCAACCGAGTAGACTAAATTATGCAGTATTATTTTTATCACGACTATAGTTTCGATAGTTAAATAATTTTGGAAAAAACACAATAATACAGTTTCATTATTGATAGGACAGAAACTATTTTACTATCTAGTCGTGATAAAAGTAATAGTATTAAAATGTTTGGTTTATTTTCAAAACTAGATGTCTTCAGAGGTAGTTAAATTTTTTCACATTAGAAAAATGTAATTCATAATACAAGTTACAATTTCTGGCTCAATTATATTTTTTAAGTCTTTAAATGGAGGGTTTATATTTTGTATTTATTTTTCACCAAGAAAAATAATTTGTATACTACTAAAAACATATAAAAATATTATTTTCACACAATATTTCAAACACAGGCTTATTGAGTGATACGTATTTTATAGACAATTTTTATGTTTTAAATTTGTTCTTTCGCTGAACGGTTTACCCCAAGTTTACCAATGTAAAATAAATTAAACAAATATCAGATATCTCACAGAGACAAAGCTATTTTTTTATTATATTTTAATAGAAAATATATGGAAGTATGAAATAGTAAATGTAAAATAGTTTTGTGTCTATGAAATATTTGGTATTTGCTTAATAACAGTCCCTTCGTGGGTAAAAATTCAGTAATTGTGTGTTTTTGGACATATTTAAATATTGCTAATAAAGTTAATTGTTCAGATTTTTATTAAAGCGAGCGATATTCTGCATTTTTTACCTTATTGTTTTTGTGAACGCAATATATATTTTTGTCTTCACTTTGACAGGAAGCAATAAACGATCACCGAAAGACATTTTCTGTCGCTGATGAGGATCTGATTCACACCTTCCTATGCGAAATGAAGGAAAAAGAGAATGACAAGAATTCTACATTTACCGGTATGTATTTGCACATAGTGTATTATTTTACTCAGCGGCGTGCAGTAGGTATAGATTTAGGTAATGCTATTACCATTGATATTATACAATCATATATAATGTATCTAATAAAATATATGTTGTACATAGGATTATGAACTTTTCCTACCATGTATTTATTTGTAATTTTAGAGTGCTATTAATAGTGTTTTTAAAGTTTAATTTTTTAACGTAAAATAATACCTTCTTACTCATTTAAAAATCAATAAAAAAAATGTGTGGACGTTTTTAAGAACACTTTCAATGACTGAACATGATTGTTTTATCGTTTGAAAATCCTTCATGTAATAACTAAAGGAAATAATTATTTTTATTAAAGGTTAACGTAGGAAATAGTTCTACCAATTGCTTTTTGTTTTTCCCAAATCAAAAACAAATCCATGCAAAAAAGGTAGTAAAATTTACGAATTTGTGAAATAGGAAATAGACACTTTAATAACTTGCACGCAGTTGTGAGTCTTTCTTATATTATTCTGTTAAAAAATAGCATAAGGTATCTACCGAAAAGAATTTTCAATTTAGGAAATAGTTCTATAAGTCAATTGTATGGCTTGAGTAATTCACTAGCTTAAAAATAGAAGAGAGTAATGTGAATAACTACAATCGACGCACTGTAGCTACTAGCGCTATAACTACAGCTGTAAGTTAACGTATTTTTTAGAACTAAGCCATTAAAATTTCTATTGATGCAAAGTTGGCGCTAATTGTAATAAATCCTTAAATATACGTTTACGATCCATATTATAGATTATTTTATTTATATTTGTTTCCCGGAATTTTTAGTATGCACTGCACGCCCCTGGGTTCACTGCGTTTTTTCAAACACCATTTTTATTGCATTTTTTTCAGCGTTAGTTATATTATATTATTAATTATGATTATACATCAAAACTTCGCTACTTCTAAACATTATTTTGCAATTTGTAAACGCGAATAAATCGAAAACCCTTGGAAACGCTCATTAAAGGATTGCCTTTTAAAGGGAAAGAGAATTTAGTTTAACAAATATTACTTCTTCAGTATTTGTAAAAATTACTTTGTGGCAACATATTGTATAAAAACACTATGTTTATAGTTTTGTTTTTCCTATGCTTGTATTTTTAATAATAGAATACATCGTTTCCTGAAGAAGATACTATAGGTATCGAAACATGTTAATGAATCAATAAATAGTGGTTTTAAACAAAGTGTTTTTCTTATTATTCATTTATAACAAATATTAAATAACGTTATGTGCCTAATCTTCCTTTTTTTATTATATATTTCATATATGCGAATTCTGCGTGTAAAATATTTTTTATGTGTATTATATGTGATGTGTTTTTATCTAAAATAAATTTCTACATCAAACGATTAAAATTGTTTTAAAAAATATGATTGCACGCATAAAATAGTTTATAATAATAATGATTTTTTAATATTAAAAAAGAAACATTTATGGTAACTGTCGTTAATTTCGTCATATTTATATAAAAATATTTTGAAATAATCCAAAATATTTTTAATAAGCCGCATGCATTTTTTTTATAAATTTATCTATATATCATCAGTCGTTTTCTATTTGCCGCCGGATGAAGGCCTCCCCGAGTTTATTCCACCATCTGTATTCATTATTATTTGCTGCCACGTATTTCCGCAGAGTTTGATGATTTCATCAGTCCAGCGGGTTTGAGGGCGCTCTATCGATTTCTAGAATCTCCTGGTACCGTTGTTTGCGTTTGTCTGCCCTCCTGTCTGTTTCATTTTCTTGGAGTAGTTACGAGATTATATGTATATATAATCTCGTAACACATGAGTTATGTCAAAACATAATATAATTAATTATAATTCTTAATGTAATTTTTTTTGCACAAATCATCAAAACTCCCCATATTGCATAATCTACTGGGTTTAATCTGTTCGGTGGTTACATGCCTGGCTCGATGAAATTAACATTTTCACAACGAAGAAAGTTGATTGAATTTCTGGCCGTGTGAGATGGAGCTCCGTCCTGCTGTAATGTCCAGTTATTTTATAATGTCTAACTCTACTCCAGGCTTTGTTTTGAAATTCTTTGATCATTTTCCCAGCACCCCAACGTTTTCCAATTCGCAAATTTTTGATCAGAATACGGTCTTCTGCAGTGATTTTTGTCATTCTAGACAACAATTTGAAAAAACCAAATGTAAACAATTGAAAAATTAATAATTAAAGATGGCGACCGGAAATTGTCGAAATAAAACGTAATATTGGTAAGTAAGTAAATTAGTAAACTATTTAAGCTATTGTTGATACAGTTATTAATTAATTAAGTTATTGTTGACAAAGTTGTAATTTTGATGTAATTATATCGCATATTACGGAATGTTCTCACTTTTTTTGGGCCATCCTGTATACATATATTGAGGTTTCCGCAAGCACTAGTATATGGAACTGGTATCTCTTCTTGGTTAGGTCCCATTCTCTTTAATAGATATTATAATATAGATATTATTATATAAATATATTTATATATATCCCAGTTTGTGGATGACTGCTTTGTGGAAATCTAGGTGCCAAATGAGACCTAACTAAGAAGAGATACCGCTTCCATACACTAATGCCTGCGGACACCTCAATATATGTACATATTTTGTGAGGAATGTATATACATAAATAAAATTTATAATTTATATATAAAACATTCATTGCTACAATATCTTGTAACGTTTGCTATATAATATTTTTTCTTATTTCTTTTAGTATTTATTCAATAAATTACGAGTCTAATTTGAAAGCTTAATAATTGCAGGCTTTTTCCAAGATTAACATTATTAAATGTATGTCTTATTATTTATAATATTTCAAGCGATTGTTAGTCATGTTTTTAATTAAGTTAGTTATTAATTAAATAACCCACTTAGGTTTTATTATTTATCGCCAGCCGGGTATATAATAAAAAGTTGGTATATAACTCATTCACTGAATCATAGCTCATAACTCTGTAAAGTCCTATACGCGACATTCGGGATGAATATTTTTGACGACTCTCATCCGCATCACGCCCCATTACAAAGTTGGCGAAACCAGTTGGCGTTAAATAATAAAGCTCAATTTTTTTTTTATAATATATTATTATTATTTTGTAGTGTTTATTGCTATTTGTGTATGTATCTACTTATTTCTTAATCGTTATATTATAACCTTCAAAGCGATATTTTTTTAAAAGCGTAAGCAAAGTTTATGGTGATATATACATGAATATAATCGTATCCGTATATTATTTAAAAAATTAATTAAAATACGAGGTGTGACAATTTAATTCACGGAACAGCCGCGTAGTCTTTCGTGATGTAATTATACCAAAATCACGTTATTATTTTTGTTTACATATGTTGGAACTAACACGTGCGTAAATTTCAAGCTGATAGAGCCAGATATTGTGGACTAGGTCTGTAACAACCTGTATAATACAATTTGATAACTAACTCGAATCAGTCACTCATTTTATTACCAGTCATTCTGTATATATATATATAAAATTCAACATTTTCCTTATCTTCACTACCTTGACTGCTTAATCTGACCTTCGCCACGGCTTGAATAACCATTATATTGCTCTTGTGCGATTATGTCAACCATTTCCAATAGTATGCGCGATACATCTCAGCTTAAACTGATTTGCCTGAAGATAACAGGGGGCGGATTGGAGACCTAATCCCAGTTCGGGAAATTTTCGGCCCAGTCACAGTTTTAAAAATCGTTTACAAATAATACTTGCACTTTTTGTAACATAATATATTGTATAATATGTAAAATTCATATTTAAAAGAAATATGTCTATCGGCTTAGAAACTGTTTTTCTTTTTTCTTTAATAACGCACTTATTTCCGTTTTAAATAGATAATTGCGCCATAATCAATGTCATTTAATGTAAAGATATCTCATCTCTTGATTTTAATAAAATTCTTCCAGCACTCTATTACTAATGTTTAGACGACCCAATTGTTTTCTGAACGTACAATATTTTTGAAAAATGAATAATTTATTTTATTGCAGGGTGCAATAATTAATTATTCGGAATTCTTTTTTAATTACCGACTATATTAGGATGCCTATCCACCCGTGGGGGATAACTTCGAAAAGGCATTAGTACTATAACTAATATTTTTACCTTATATTATATTAATTAAGGAAGAAAATCTAGTAAATATTTTCCGTTCTTAATAAAAAATATAATACACGTGCAGCAAAATTTTGTTGTGTGAAGAGAATTCAGGAAGGGGTCATTCGTTACAGATGACCAACTCATCATGGTGATCCTGGACCTGTTCATCGCCGGTTCCCAGACTACCAGCAACACCTTGGACTTCGCGTTCCTTATGATGTTGACTCGTCCTGCCATTCAAAGCAAAGTGCATGCTGAGTTGGACAAAGTGCTGATGAGCCGACCTCCCTGTCTTGAAGACAAACATATGTAAGATACTTGATGCTTTGCTAAGGGGAACTGATGTTAGAGCACCAGCTTCCAAAATAAATTCGCAGACAGATAAACAAGATTATTCAAAATGATTGACGATGGACTCACTTTCATACTGCAATATTTCTTGGATTATACGTTACATGTAAATGATCTCTATAGTAATTGATAGAGTTCTGAAAGTTTCCAATCGCACCGCTAAATCGCTCACATTTCACAGCAATCATTTCGCGTCAGTTATGGTTAAAATGGCTATTATTCAGCGCAAGGTTTTCTGTGTTCGTGAGTTTGGTAAAACTGAGTCGACAACTATAGGGCAGCGTACCTTTCGTCTCCATTTTAACATTGAACCTCCAACTATAATGAGTATCGTTGGTATCACCAATTCGAGCAAAGTGGATCCAGTCGAAATACTATTATTTACTGAATAATAAAATTATTTTTTATCACTGCTGGGTAATTATTACATTTAAAACTATTTTACAGATTACCTTACACCATGGCCGTTCTGCACGAAATTCAGCGCTATTTCAATATCGTTCCCCTGACCGGACCTCGAAGAGTGGTGCGCGACACGGAACTGGAAGGCTACACTATCCCCAAGAACACGATCGTGCTCATCAGCCTGTACTCCGTCCACATGGACCCAAAAATCTGGGGAGACCCACAGGAGTTTAGACCTGAACGGTTTATTGACTCTCAAGGAAAACTGAACGAAAGCCTTGTCGATCGATTAATGCCCTTCGGTTTGGGTATGTACAATATTTATAACAATCCTGAGTAATACAGGTAATCGAAATACAGAGCCGACTTCACGAGCCTGTGTAACACCAAACATTCACAGTACAGCCCTGGAGATCCAGAAAAAATTTCGAAAGGCTTTCAAATTTGAAACTTCAATTTTTTCTAGTTGTTGGTATATACTTTATATTTATTTTGCTTTTGATTATTGAGTTGAATAAAGTATTATATATTAATAAATTCGAGGGGATTATCCCCCTTATCAGTGCGTCCTTGATACCGTTAACCGCTTCTGGTATCAAAAAATTCATATTGTATATCGTTTTTTACGTTTTGACGTACTCAAATTTAATAGTTTCAAAACCAAACTTGCATCATAACTATGATGACTTGACTCCAAGTATTACAATAGAAACATTGTACATACATGATTGTCTACAGTAATAGATTTTTCAGTGTTTTTATTCTGATTAACAGATCTTTAAAAATATTAATTTTATCAGATTATTGCTCTCTTGAACCTAGAACCAAAAATCAATACAATTATTAGTACTCTCATAGTTACGCGTAAACATCGCGTGTGTGTACAGTTCACTAGGAGGGAAGGAATTTATGAAATTATATTATTAAGGAGAACATATTCTTATGGTGAAGTTGTAATTATTCAGAACATAGGTAGAAAGACAGATGTATCAATTTGAAAAGTGTGGCATATATATATATTTTTTAGATAGATTTACCTTGATGGTGCTGAATTAATAAATAAGTTTATTCTTTCGGGTTTTTGCAACCGTAACAATGCAAGGGCAACAATGGAAATTGGCAAAAAAAGTTTTATTACAAAAATTGTTGTTGACCATTCTAATCTATGTAATTATTTTCTGTCCTTACATCCTACCTCGTACTTATCATGTTTTATTTGTCATTCTAATCCTGCTTTTTACTTGTTTTTTCTCTACTCTGATCTTTACTATGATTTTTTTACTCATAGTATATTTTTAATCATAGTTTCATATCTACTTATTTTAACATGCTATTACTTTTTACTCCATTTCTTTAATATGCTCTTACTTTAATGCTCTTTATAATCTGTTAATTACTTCTTACATATCTTTAGTCTGTATCAAAATTTTTACTTTATTCCTTTTACTTATTTTCTGCTTCTCTCCTTTTTAACTTTTCTGTTTTATACTATTTAATTTATTTAAATTAGTTCAACCTTACTTCCCACTTATGCACATATCAGTTTTCAGGAGTATTAAAAACAATAATAAATAGCTATTGGAACCTAATGGCCACCCTTCTCAGAACAGGTACTTTATATTAACCTAGCGAGGTAGGAAATGGCTAACAGGCTTGCATATAAATAATACTTATTGTACTTGCTAGTGTATTAAACTTAAAAATAAAGTTTTTTGTAAATAAACGCTGATTTATCGGCACAGAAAGTGAATCATCTCAACCTATGCTATGATTTCGAACAGAAGACAGTCTAAGTTCAACCACTTTAATATTTCAGGTCGAAGAAGGTGCTTGGGTGAGGCCTTGGCGAGAGGATGTCTTTTCTTATTCTTCACCGGTGTCATGCAGCGTTTCAAGATTGTCACCACTAACGGAATTATGCCGATCGTCAAGCCGATCATTGGCATCACCACGACGCCCCCCAAATACAATGCCAGCGTGTTACCCAGGATTGAGTGCATTTAAATAATAATAATGATAAAATTTATTTTATTTCCAATACACCGTTATTGACTACCAACATTCACACTGTGCCTAATACTACCATTACAAATACTCATAAAAGAATTAACTTGAATCAATTGAGGAAAACTAAAAAGGACCGTACACAACTATGCACAACATAAACATATATAACCCTAGATCTCCTTTAGTAATTTGTCTTATCTGGTATCTACTATTAGAGTGCGTATACGCGGATGAAATTGTTGTCTCGAAACTCACGTAAGGGACAGTACAGAGTTGAGTACGGAGCGAGCTCTGTCATACATTGCCTATTGTAATTTATACGCGGAGCAGAGTGACCAATTAACCGAGACACGGGAGCAGAGTTTTATCCGTGTTCAAGAGTACACCGATAAAATTTTCTGTCAAAGTTAACTCTAAAGTACAGTACAGAATTAGTATTGAGTCATTCATTAAAAGTTGTGTGTTCATTTTCTATGGAGAGCAGACCTTCTGATGTATTCGGTGTAATGTCGCTTCGCGTACCCCGAGAGCAAAATGTCATCCATGGACACGCACCGATAGATTGGCCTTTGGCAGTCAGATTTTTGGTAAAGCCGACAACGAAAACATAGAATTTTACAATGTAATTGAAATATATCCTAAATATAGTATTTTAATGAATTGATCTGTTTTTATTTAAAATATGTTATTAAAATATTTCTATGTTATATATTATAAGTACACGATTGTATGTTCAACCACAATTTTTTTTTTCCATTTTTTTCCACTCAAAGCACGATTTGTTTAATCTAGTAAGATAAAATAACAGGATAGTAGTAGGGCAAGAGCCCCAGTTCTGGCTGCTTTAAGAAAAATTTTAAATTTAAAGGTTGATATAATGTTGGTTTCAAAACTCCACAGAATAGATCAGATACTCATCCTTCAGATTTAGAAGAAGTGTGTAACAGGAGTCAATTATTTTGTTTGTAATAAAAAATAAATAAAAAAAGGCGTGAAAACACATTTGTAACCACCCTAATGCACCAGTTAATTATATTATATAAAGGCCAAAGTTTTTTCACATGAGTGTAAATAAAAGGATCTTTGTAGTTCAAATCAATATTTTTATTATTAATAATAATTTTATAGTGTTTTTAATACTAAATCGAAATATTTTATTTATTGGTTACTTCTAAGTTCTAACCAAAACTAAACATAAAACTTTAACTTAGTAGTAAGTTTTCTCTTAATCACTAATGAGTACTCTCTTCAAGTCATTTAGAGATTATTAACTTATCAAAAATAATTAACTTTAATAATAAATTCATTAATTTTTGCATTGTCTTTATCATAACCGCTTTCGTATTAATAAACTCAATTTAATCGACAAAATATTCATATTCTTACACAAAAATGACAAAATCACCAATTTCATAGATCCTATTTTAATAACTTTGAGAAATGCTATCAGATTGTTCTCCGGTTGAAAGTTATTTAGTCTTGGCAGTAACTGCTTCCACGAAAAACATTTATAGCCAAGGCTTCTTTGGATGGCGAATAAGAACCTCTTGACCTTATCGACGTCTTTTTTTTAAAATTAGTGCCATGTTTCTGAATCTATAAACAAAAAAAAAAAATAAGCAACTCATAATTCTGAACCAGGGTTAAGATATATTCAATAGAACCCATAATGGCCAAAACTCCTGTAATATGGGAAGCAGTTCTGGCTACAAACTTGACCTAAACCCAAGAAAAGTACACATTGTTGTATTAGTTGTGGCCATGTCTATTTCTAGCATCAAGAATTCAATGTGTAGTAAAATCAAGTTCTCACACATTTATTGATTTCAAATCAAAAAATAAAAAGATTCGGAAGATATGTTTCGATTACATAAGATACTAGAAAGCAAATGATACACTTAAACTGTCACTTATCAAAAATGACCATAGCTAACAGATGTTTTACAACATACTAATGCGTAAGTTTGATATCAATGCCTTATTTATTGACATCCAAAGTTACAAGTGGCCAAAACTGGAGTTCTTTCCCTATATTTTGAAACTACGATTCAGTCACTAAAAAAACAATTATGATTACAATTATGTTTCGTTTATGAAATATTTTCCACAGTCGAGGAAATTAATGACTTTACTTATCATATGGTATTATTTAGCAGGGAGAGAATATGAATTGATTCCTTTGAGAAGTGATGCCGGAGACATATGCAGCGCATACCGTGGTCGTTATAGACCAAATTTTATATAGCACCAAGCATTTGATACCATATACATAGGGGCGTGCACTGCATACAAGTACAAAAGCTGTGCATTACTGAAAATTCTAGGAAACAAATATACGTAAATACTAAATTAATGTATTAATTATAAATATATACATATAAAATCAATTTTGTCAAAAAATATTGTTTTTCGACAATATTTTATGTATATATTTATAATTAATACATTAATTTAGTATTTAAAATATCACAGACCGTCTGTTCTGAATAATTACAACTTCACAATAAGAATGTGTTTTCCTTAATAATACATGTTGTATCAATGTGTCCAAAATTTAATAAAAATGAATTGATAATTCTGGCGTCTGCAGTCGGTTTACTCAAAGGTATTTGAGATTCTGTAAAAATAATGTAAATGGCTTTCAAATAATGGAACGACAGGTGTATTAATTTGAAAAATGTAACATATAGGTTCGAAAATTTGTCAAGAAAAATACTGGCGTTATAGCACAATGCTAGTGCACTTCCCCGGATTGGAAATAGAGATCCAGGTTCGAATCCCGGTGAAGCAAAAACAATATTTTTCGACAAAATTGATTTTATATGTATATATTTATAATTAATACATTAATTTAGTATTTAAAATATCACAGACCTATGTTCTGAATAATTACAACTTCACAATAATAATGTGTTTTCCTTAATAAAAATATATGTAAATTAAATAATCAATATGTTATAATTGCGCTAGCGCCCACCGTATATTATCCGCCATTAGTTGCGTAGTTCTGGATGCCACCGGCGACGCCACCGGAGTGCTGTAGTCCTCTACTGGGTTATTATTATTTTTTTGTTTATACAATTGCTAGCCACTATTTAAATCAATTGTTCTATTGCTACCTACTGAATTTAAAATTACACTCGGCAGAATCAGAAATGGATTTACTGATCCATGTTGTAAGAAGTCCTTATTTATGCTGTTTCCTAACAGATTGACATCAGAAAGGTTTTGAACTTGGCTTAAAGTTGATCGAAGCATCTTTATCCCCATTTACTAATTCGCAAATTTTACTACCTTACTAAACGTGTTGTTTTCACGATTGTTCTTTTGAGTTCAAGGATAATGCATTTTTATTACGATGGATTCATTTTGCACAAAGACGTCGGTTAAACGAAAGTTTATAAACCTATGCACAATGTAGCATATAGTATATTATATAATATCATGGTAACCTACTGCACCCCACTGCATATACAGTTAGATTATTTTCCGTCAATGCCTTCAATTTATTCTCAAAGACACGTGCACATCAAAACTGGGCGTTCGTTCGTCAGTCGTTCTTGATTTGTGACCAGTTTAGATTTGCGATGAATACGATGAAAAGTTTGACCTCCTCGCTACATTTTGCAAAAATTGTTTTGAAAAAAAAAGGAATTTCTATACAATTGTACTAGACTGATTTTTACCTCTGTCAGGCAGGCCCGTTTAGACACCCATAAAACCCTACCTCAACATTTAAATATCCTGTTGGATAGTTTCATATCTCATACATTTAATGTCAGCAGAGTACGTAGTCGATCTAATAAATCGACAAAGGAGTCCTTCTCCATAATGTATGATATGAATTTATTTATATGAACTATTGTATGAACAATAGTGATAATGATTATGTCTTACCAATGCAAATAAATAGTTCTCATGAGGATTGATGTCTACAGTGAATGTTTTTAAAAAATATTTTACACGCAGAATTCGCATATGAAATATGTGATAAAAAAAGATAGATTAACTTTACTTAATATTTATTATAAATAAATAGTAAGAAAAAAAACTTTGTTTAAAACCACTATTTATTGATTGTTTAGATACCTATGGTATTTTCTTCAGGAAACAATGAATACTAAAATTAAAAATAAAAAAAAAATCAAAAGTATCAGTGGTACGTAATTAAATAATTACTCATGGTTTTACAACAAAAGACGTATCCGAACCTCAAACTTTTAAAATTAAATATATATTTTTATAAAAAATTGATATTAATTAATATTCAATGAAATAATGTAGATTAAAAATTGATCTGTAAGAAATAGTTTTAGTACATACATTGAGGATTCGATTAAATAAATACACGAATACTTTTCTTCACATTTATTATGTAGTAAGATACATTAACACTCATAAGTATTTTTATAGACATTTATAACATTTATAAGATTTTTAATATTATCTCGACAGTTTTATAAGAAATGTGTTTATTTGAATATCTGAAAATGCGGCATATAAAAAATATATTAATTTAAAATGAAAAATTTTCAAAAGTGTTTTATAAAATATTAGTGGTCCGTACTTAGGGTAAATAAATATTCTTATTATTTAAATAGATTTTAGGGGGAGGGAGGTAAAGGGCGCCATTGTTTTTTGCAGGCCTTAAATGTTATAATAACGATACCTAGATGAAAAATTTGGTCCAGACAGGGAGAGGGTGAGATGTTAGAGTGGGACGGGATAATTATACTTTCCTCAGGATCCTAGAGTGGAACTGAAAAAAATGTGGATGGCTTTCAATTTAGAACACATTTATATCACTGTGAGAGAGGGTACTTATGTTTTGCATAGGATCCTACAGAGAAACTACGCAAAATTTGGTTTGAATCAGTTGCCAGATCAAAGATGTAGGATTACATAGGAAGCAGACAAACATGCAATTGAATACTTAAATAAATACTAATTTAATTAATTTTACGCACCATAATAAAATAAATGTGAAAAGTAGACATGAAAAGTATTTACGGTCCTATTTAAAAATGAATAATATCAATAAAAATATAATTCTTTTGATAATATAAGCCTGGCCATCGCGTCCTATGGTCAGAAAACATCAAGCAAGTTGTCTGTTTTCTGACGATAACACCAAGTCAGTTGATAGCCAAAATTGGAAACAATGCTCAAGATATAGAAAGCTGTGGATAGTAAAGTAAATGGAGTTCTATATTTAATACATTACCAGAATTAGCAGAATGTTCGGAAGTCCTATTGGGAGACATTAATATAATGAAAACGAATAACATTGGAAATGGGTTATTTATATAATTTTTGAGAAATGAAGCCATTTTTCTGGTAACATTCAAATATTTCTAAAAACAGGTGACCAACAAGAGGTAACCAATTTATTTTTATAATTGCCGTTGGCGTCGATCGTTGGATCAATTGGATTTTATCCGCATGAAAATGAATACCTTTTGACAACATTTAATGTAACGCGGTGTTCGAAAGTGCAATTGTTACGTACGGCGTCTGATGGAGATACGCCACGGTTGTTTGTTTCATATATCACTCACGAGTGTGCTTCTTCCAATCTTGCCAGTAAATGCTAGATTGCCCGCTTAGCGTAGCTTAGGTACCGAGTGGCGGCTTCATTTTGTAACGGCGCACTGTCTACACGATAGCTGTCAAGTATCAACTACCAAAAAACACCGCTAAAGAAATGGCGGTAATTTCAAATCAGTTACACCTTGTCGGAACACTTATTATAATTTTTCCAATTACCCTTCAATACAGAAATGTTTCACAATACCTAGTTAAGCAAACTAATCCTACAAAATATTTGTATAATTCACATCAAGACACCTTTATATTATAATTATAATATAACACACATTTTACGACATTTTACTTAATAGAAGTCAAATGGGTGAATGCTAAACCATACTTTAATTTAAATCGATAAATTATATGTGTAATTTTGAAATAAATAAAACAGTTGTTCCAACCCACAAGCCTGTAAAAATATAAAACATGCCGTATTACAATATGTCATAAAACATGCCGTATTACAATATGTCATAAAATATGCCGTATTACAATATGTCATAAAATATTTCGTTAAAATTATAAAATTTAATAAACAAACTATGTAAATAATTTTGAAAATAAAATAAGTAGCCATTTATTTATTATGAGCTTACGTATCCGTGAACAACATGAAAGTAATTTATTTTTTTAATACATTTTTATAAACAATAAAAAACGCCATCAACAATATCGAAACAAAGTATGCAGAAATCTTGAAATTTAAATTTAAAAGTCTCATACAAATATGAGACATATGTCAAAACATAAAAAAAATTTTGAGTGAGAAAAAATCAAAAAGACGAATTCAATCTTTTTATTTAATTTCAATAGATCCGCGATCATAAATGCAAAGTCAGTCTGTATCTATATGTAACAAATAAATGGCCTGCGTTTACTATAATTTATATTTGTAATCTGTGGAACAATTTAATTTTGATATGATAGGTACGTAGAAGAAAGAAAGTGTAGCACAAATACATTTAACATTTAGTACATTATTACATAGACAAGTAAATTTTCATTTCACCGTATTAAAATCCTTTCCGGCAAGTGCTAAATTGATTAATATATTTTTTTAACAATTTCCTTTTTTTGTCATATTTTTCAATCCTATTTCTAGTTTATTTGATCGTATCTGGTCTTTCACGGACGTCCTCTGTTCTTCACCCAACTTCATCCATCAACACTCGACTCTTATATGTATATTCTTTGTCGATCTCTCCTCGGTCTTACGTTCTACTTGCCCAAACCCCCTTAGTGACCCTTTCTTATTAGTATACATCGACTATGCTAACAACAAACATATATCCGCTCCTAATTTGAGCATTCCTTGATCTATATTTTAAAATTTTGACCACAAATATCCAAATTTTTTTTTTGCTTCTTCCATATTTTTTCATTATTATTAAATGAAAGTAAAAAGTAACATTAAAATATAATTTTAATTTTGTATTACACGTACAATTTTTGAGCTAATAACACTACTTATTTAACATCTGTAGATGGGAAGGACTGCTCTTCCCGAAACTAGTCGTGTTATTAACTCAAAAATTGTGTGTAGTGCAAAGATTATATTTTTAAATTATAATGTTACACCGTCAAGTAATTGGCAAATCAATCAAATAATATTGATAACTTACAAAATGTTGTTAGTGTGGGAATATATTTATTTATATTAAATACCCTACTAAAATGTTGTGATTTGAAGCATTATAAATTGAACAATTCACTGCAATTGAAAAACTCATAAATAATTAATGAACGCCACATATTAAAAAGATTGCAATTTCTCCTTAACTGCAACCTCGTGAAATAGAGATTCTACACATCGTTTAAAGAAACAATAAACATAAGTAAATATTTTTTTGTGCATCGTATTGATTTGCAATGACAAATTTGTATGCGATCGGTTAGTATTTAATTTTGAGATAGTAATTAGTACACGAAACATATTCGATATAGTATGTCCGGACTATTAAATGGATCGGCATCGGTAAGTAATATATAATAGTGCACGGAGTATACACGATGGTCTGCAGATACATGTTGGGATAGTAGACTGTATCCACGATCAACACAGGCGTGATGACCGGCATCCACACTCCGTTCGGATGCCATCATTGATACAAATAGGGCGGGAACGGCATCGGGGCAGGCAGAGAAGAGGGGGGCTTCCTGCGGCACAGGAAGCACCCCCTCGGCAACCTGCACCTGCAAAGAAAACATCGCTGAATCCTTCGACACAGCAATGGCCGCTGCAAAAAAGTTTTTGATCCCTCGAGACAATAAATATCGGAACATTAAAATTTGTAATACATAATAGTTAATACATTTAAGTGCTTTGCTTAGTATTCAAGCGTGTTGTTGTGTTTACCATAAAAAGTAATTACTTCCTTTTTACTGTTACACAAATGATTGAATAGATCATCAGCGAGAGTAAGAATAATGTTTGACAATTATTATTGATGTAGCGAGGTGATAAAAATAGCAATCGCAATTATGATGATATCGCAATGACGAGGATATCGCAAGAAAACTAAATCCGCGCACGTACAAGTATGTCACCATTACAGTGACCTCAATCTATGTACCTAGGTACTGTGAAAACAATTTAGTTATAATTAGTTTAGTTGAATTCTCCTCCACCTAAATTCTCGTGTCACCTCCCGCCCACTCCGCATCCTGATTTTTCTCTTTCTAAGACTTGATGTATACGTACAATTTTGAATCGCTCGACTATTTAGTTGTATGTCAAAAGGGTATTGGATTATATGGGAGTGCCCATATTATCGACACGATAGTTGCTCAATAAAAAAAATCAAAAAACTTAATCAATCGTCTTTTGACAAAACAGTTGAACAACTAAGCATTTTAAATGAGAGTCTACAGAGGCATGCTAAAATTCATCAGAACTTATGTAGTAAGAAATGACACCGTACTAATGAGAATAAATAAAGACAATGAAATTACACAATCATAATGGTGAGCAAACTGGATGTACTTTGGAAGAGTCTCGATCTGTGAAAGACTCTGAGACGTATGTCTAGTACACACTGTCAACAATAAAAATCAATGTCCTGGCAAAAGAATAAGAAGTTGGCCAGACTTTTGAACCTCTCTTTCTAATAGCTATCCGAATAGCCGACATGATTCCAAACATTCGTTAACGGATAGCCCTCGAAAAGGTAGAAGGCGGGACACGCCATCTTGTTTTATGACGCAGACAGTTTGACCTGTTGCTGTGTGAAAATAAATATGAAAGAAGATGCGACACATTATTAGTAAATTTGGAATATATATTTTATTTATTTTTGCACCGCGTATACTTACTCCCGATCCATTATTTTCCTCTCGGTTTCCATATGTTACTAGTCTCTTTGTCATGAAATGATTAGAAATTAAATATCTATAAAATCTGTGGCAAAGTCGTGATCGCTATCGTGAAAAGAATAATTTAAATTCCGCTTTAAAAGTTTAATTTAATATCCTTAGATATATACGTTTATCGCTCGCATCTTTAACATTACAAAAAATGAGAATAAAAGTATTGCAAACCTGCATTTAAATGCATAATAATCCGCTTGATGATGCGTGACCCAGTAGTGGAGGATTTTCACCGAATTTCATATGTGCGGATTATTCTTCGGGCTTTTCATGATGTACTCGATGGCCCTGGGAGGAGACAGCCACATCTGAAAACGAATACCACGATAAAAAACTTTTCATTTCCAACAAGCATAATTGTAATATTATTTAACATTCAATAAAACATTTTAAATTCAGTATCGTTACAGTTTTGAAATGTTCATTTGTCAAATATTAATTATTTTATAATAAATTCACGTACATCAATGTAGGACATTCCGATTATTTCCATTCTCTCCTTGGGTCTTTTTACCACAAAATATGACACTAGTCACTGAATGTGAGAAGTTTAACAGCAACAAGCACCGGGAGAACTTTTGTTTGTTGCGTAGGAATCCCTGTCTGAGGGATGTTTGACTAGACTAGCCGGGCGATGCGTCTACTAATCAATAAATCTCTACTGCAATTTATGCGCATGGGGAGGAAACTCTCAAACTGTATGCAGCTGCCAAGCTCTCGCTGGTTTTCAGGGATGAGTACGAGTAAATTATTCTTGACTATTAAAACCTGGCGAATAAACTTCCTCTGATAAAAATATATTTTAAGACTCTTGTTAAGCCCTAAAATCAATTAATTCGTTGCGGAAGTCAATGATCAAATCAAATCCGTCCAAAGATATTATATTTAGAGAATCGAACTATGTTCCAGTACGAAGAAAAACTTTAAAGCTAGGTTTTGTAGTATGTGAGAAGGACATTCGGGTTATTCGGCAATGATCAGCAATTCTCGAAAATACCCAAAAATAAGGCGTTACTTACGATAACACCATAAGTCAATTTTCACAAAGCAACTAATTACGTCATATGGAAAGGATGAATGAGGAGAGAATGGTAAGAAAGATATATGACGCAAGTGTTGATGGAACCAGAAATAGAGGACGTCCACGAAAGACTTGGCACGACCAGGTAAACCAGATAATGGAGGATGGTTCTGTTAGAAGCCTCACAATCGGCGAGCTTGTATGACAAGATGTATGAATGTGGATGAGGCTAGAATTGTGTGTCAGGACAGAGGAGTGTGGCGCTTTATCCTCTCTGCCTACCCCCACGGGGAAACGGCGTGATGGTAAGTATGTAAGTAAGTAACCAATTACGTAAATTAAATTTATTTTTTATTAAGGTCGATATTCATATCATGTTTTGTCTGTTTCAAAATGTTGCGTTGTCATTCTTTGAGATGTTTTTAATTGTTTTTTCATTCGAATTAATGCTGCATGAGCTTTTTCAATTAGGCATTTAATTTTCACAAAAGAATCATCTTTCCATCTTTAATTTTTATTGCAACCCAAATATATTGTGCATCTATTTTCGTCATTTTCGTTCCAGCAACACATCGACTATGTTTTGTTTGCTAGTGAGCATAATTAATTTTATTGATAATATTGTGGTTTTAATTCTTTTTAATATATTTTGTTTTATTACTTATAAAAGAAAAATGTACAGCGACAAACCTGAGCAGCAATTCTGCAAGCAGCAAAATACTACGGAGATTAGTGATCTTAGAGGTGTTATGATTCTTTATCGTAATTCGCCACGAGGAGCCGAATGAGAAGAGAAATATCAATAATCTAAGTTTTTCGAGTGAACACACCATCGGCAAGTGAATGGCAACAACGAGACAGACGCAAAATAAGTTGAGTAAATTTAATACCTAATTCATATTGAGAATTCAAAAATAAAACAGTTTTTTTCCTTGCTATTTATTACAAAAAAATGCAGCCGCAAGAAACAGATCAAATTTAGGATGCATCAATTGTTCATTATCAAACTCAAATCAAAACGAATTTGGAGATGTCGATTATCGATTCCGGCACCTCTCACATGTTAAGCCAGTACTTTGCCATTTAACCTACTCCCTCAATAGACTGGTATGAGATTGTTGTACAAATATATAACGCTGATTTTAGTTTTTGCAAGCATTGATTAAAAAAATTAATATTTTTTATTCTATCTATTTAACTGAATTTATGAATACTTTTTCGAAAAAAAAAAACATTCTATGTAGTGATGGTACGATACATGTGTCTGGAATATGTATCGTTGTTTTTTTTTATGTATGCATGGTCGGATTAAAAATGGTATCCATTCTGATTTCATTATAAATATCTTTCACTCATTATATTCGATCAAAAAACCAAGGAACTCTAGAAACTTGGCATATTCCCTTTCTGGCTGACAACTGATTAAAGTATCGAGTTCATTGACGGGGCACCTACAATCGTATCATTTCTCACCCAAAAAAATTGCTTGCATTTTTGAATTGTAAAAGAGACAGCCCTCAGAATCGTCACTCGACACTGTCTGTCGTCTTGACAACGGGCGGGGTGGCGGCTCCATGGTTGGTGACTGACACGTGACTTTTGTGCTCTAGAACACACACACACACTCATATATATATGTATATATAATGCACTGCCTGCGTGCGTTGATCGTCCTTCCAATACGTAATAATTATCAGATCGATAAATAGAGGCTTACGTAATTGAATTATTATTATTTTTAAATTATTTTCTCTTCGATTTAAGTTGAGTAAAATAGTTTAACTGAGATGGATATTTATTTTCGAAGATCTGCAATCTGCAATCTGCTTTCTTGTTGCGAAATAATCTAACTATTCTAACGTATTCATTTTATAGAACTCCATTGTTAATCAATTCAATAAATTAAACATGATTTTTTTGGTTCTATTTTAAATTTTTCCAAACAATGCGGGTGAATGTGCAAACTTTATGTGCTCCAGCTGAGATGGAAAGGGACACCTGTTAGAGCATGCACGACGGTAACCAGTGGCGTAACTATGCCAATCCAGTGAATTGGGGCCCACGTTAGTTAGGGGCCCAAAAAGTTCGCGCCTTACAATTCATTGGAAATCGATATTTATGCGAGTATCAATATCTTTCCCAGCGTTAGCAAAAAATGGAATTTAAAATATCGTTTCTCAAATGTATTGTAAAAACATATAAAAGCATTATCGATGTGTAGTGTAGTACACTGCTAATACGTTGGGTTAGAGGCTAGACTATTGCCGTAAAGTTAAAATAGCCAGCGAAGCAAGTATTTTTTTAAATTCCGAGTGCATATAAATGCTCAGTAAAGTGTGAATATTGTATGGGACAAGGTACTAATTTTGTTCTTACTATTTAACGGATAACCATGTAGTACTAATATTCGCATATTTTATATATCTACAATCAGCGGCGTGCACTATATATGGACTTAGGTTATGCTGCTAATATCGATGGTGTAAAAGCGATGGGTATTATCATTAGAGGTTGTATCCATCATTTACTCTTTCAGAAGCATATTTTTATGTAATGCACTTGTATGAGTGTGTATTATTTTTATTAAGGAGAATACGTCCCTATTGTGAAGTTGTAATTATTCAGAACATAGGTCTGTGATGTTAAATTTGTACGTATTATAATTATTATTATTCATGGGAAGTTTTTCAAGTTATTAACTAAAAGAGCGAAATTATTTTACTTTTAAAATTAGCAATATTAACTTCTTTTATAATATAAAATAAAATAACGTTTAAAATGTATTGGAATGTGGTGTTTTGCTACACGTCTGTTAAAGCGAAGACAGTATTCAGAGACAGTATTCAGACCATCGCGTGGTGCGAGACTTGCATTTAGTTCATAAACATCTGGGATAGATTTTGCAAAAAAAAACAAATGTGGAGCTATATTTGTCAATTTAAATTCTTCCGCTAGTTATACGGTTTTAGTTAACTCGTTAACATGAAAACTGAATTATTTTCACGTAGATTTACATACTCAATATATAATACATTAAATAAATAATGAATTTACATTTATTTTGAAAGATTATAGTTATGGACAGCTTTTTTGATTGTATAGAGTGCACGCCCCTGCCTACAATACTTATTTAGGGGCCGTTTTTCCATTCTGCATTGGGGCCCAATTTTTGTAGTTACGCCACAGGTTAAGGTTTCCCTTTCAAAAATTATTAATATTTCAGAGTTTTTTTTACGAAAATATGGGTTTTTATTATTCATTTATATCAGAAGTTATGCAATAGATTAGACTTTTTTTTAAATTATTACTTAGATACAATTTTTACACTAATGCAAAACTTATAAACTGAATGTTATTTGCCATAATTAAGAAAATACAAGCATTATAAGAAAGACCGCGACAATTAAATTTATTTTCCGAGTGCCACAAAGTATCTTTAATATAAAAAATTCTTGCATATATGAAATATATTTTCTTATAATCTTGAAACCAAGATTACGGAGATAAATCTACATTGAACCAAATTAGCAAAATGTAAAAAAATTATAGAATTATAAACCATTCAATCTGCAGTATGATTACAGATTGCAATTTGTAGAATGATCAATTTTCGACATTTTTAAAACACTTTGTCTTAGTGAATACAAATTATTTTAGATAATAATTATATTTACTTACATGGTTTGAGGCTTCAGTTATTGTTTAAAATCAAGTTTTATATCAAAAACGATATAATTTATTATTAAATACTATTTATATCGATTCTCTTAATGTGTGTTTTTTAATGGACGATTTGAAATAAAAAAACGTTAGACCATGCCATCGTCGCAAAGAAAATTGTGCATATAAATAACATTTACGCTTGAAAAATAAATGAAAACCGTCTAAAAGGTAAAATTATTTAGATAATTAATACTATACAATTATAACTACAATGAAAGTTCGTCGTTTTCATAGGGGTCCCATACATATATATGTAAATAAGAGGACCTTTTTCTTATTTTGCATTGGGGCCTAATTCATGTAGTTACGCTACTGACGGTAACGGATGTATGATGCATAAATTCAATACAGAGGCTTAGCTAGTGTTGTTTCGGGGTGAGGGGGGGGGCTTATGTCTCCTGGCGCCTGATTATGGGCGCCAAAACGTGAACTTTTTGATTTTATAAAATCATTGTTTTAATTTTACACATTTAAACAGATTTCTGTGTGTGTAAATATATTTTAACTTAAATATTAGAAACTGTCCTCAAAACTGTGCATAATTACAGTAAGTATGAAGGATAAAGGATAATCGTTCACAAAAATGTGGCGTTTAATATTTAAGAACATCTGGAAGAATTCAAACACCAGTATTGTTGATATAAATGTATTTTACAAGAAATTTCAAAAGGCAACATTTACATTTAAATTACAAAAACATGTTATGTGTTACATTTAAACCATTTACAAAAATTGCAGTTAGGTACTGATTTGATCTGAGAATATTGTTTATTCTTAACTTAACAAGGGGCTCACACTAGCCACACCGAGCCTCCTTCAGCCCACTCCTGACGGGAGCAGAATTCTTCCTCTGTATCGTGAACCACCAATCTGCGTCATATTTGCAATTGATAAGTACCTACTACTCCAATGCGCAATCCAAACGTTAATGCAAGAATCCTTAATATAATCATTTATTAAGAATTCTAAGCAATGTACATACCTAAGTCTTGGTGTTAAATAAAGTTGGAGATATCAATGACCCGACGTCTATGATTCGGTATCCAGTTTGTTAACTATTCCCTATGCAATTAGGCGAATTTCAGAATGCCACCCATCGTATTAATATATATATATATAGTAGAACTGGATACCCATACAACGCAAAACACGTCTCAAGTAAATTAAATGAGTAGAATTAAAAAACAAGCATTTTACTTTTACATAGGTATGTAATACATTTTTCGGCTTCTTTAGAAGATATTAAAACCATATGCAACTTATGCTGGATGTACACATCGAATTGTTTTCTTGTACGAGACAGTAATTTTAATATTTACCAAATTGCCACCCCTTTAAATTTGCCGTCCTTAGGCACCACCTTGCCTGTCTTCGCTCACGAAACGTCCCTGACTGTCATCATCACGCAATTTACGTACTGTCAAAGATTTAAAAAATTTTTTTTTTTGAACGTTTGTTTTCAATAATAAAAAATACATTAAAAGTTAAATTAATCTCGCAATATTACAACGTGACAAAATAGTTAGATAAAGTGAATATTGTAATTTTTAAATACGTATTCAGTTTCTCATACGTAGCAAAGGTAAAACTGTAACAGTAGAATCAATAATACAATACAATTAAACAAATTAGAAAACATAATCGTAGCAGTAACAAGTGATCCACAAATATTTTTTTGCACATTAATTAACCACCGTCACGGGAGCAAGACGTAAATTTGGCTCATGGGGTAAATTCTGTTTATGTAAATGTAAGTAAAAAAATTTGAGTCCCGCTGTATGCAGTATCAAAAGACTCACGGCTAGATAATATGTAAAATATACAAGTAACTTTTTTAGAATTTTTAAAAACATCTTGTATAGGCACACCGTATGCACGAAACGTGATAACTTTGGTACTACTTACTCAATCAAATTGATCTGTGACTTTTTTTTTGATATATAATTCGATTGGAACAAAAATTTAAACAGACAATATAATATATATTAATGTAAAAAATATGTCTTGTTTAAACAAAGATATAATTTTCGAAGAGTAAATAATTTTACTGTTGCATAAATATATCATAATCTATCAAACTTATGTTTCCACAAAGAATGTGTGTATAATGCCCCTTATCCTGCAGCAAAAGTTTCAAATCCGTCCTATATGTACACTTTATTTCATGTCTATTCAGTTACTGGTCTGAGTAGTTAAGGATGCCTGTACTTTAAAAATGCTTATTTTATATACATATATGAAAAGTTTTATATATTTTTTAAAATATAAAAAAATAATATTTTGTGTATTACTTTTTTGTTTACATTTTTTCATCTTTTTCTACATGTTCCAATCGCAGCCAAATATACTTACTTTTATCTTTTAAACTGTCTGATGACAGTCATTTACCAGTATTCAGGTTGTCAGGAACAGGGCATAATTTTATGTAACGTTTTAATAAAACGCAAGTTTATCGAAAGACATTATATTTTTTTCCCAAAAACCAAAAATTTATCTAAAATATGAAATAGAGGGGAAAAAATGTACAATTTAAAATGCAACAAGAACCTCTTATAAGTAATACTTGGAATAAAATATAACCTCTCTAATCTGGAAAAAAAAAATATATTTCTTCTCTTACATTTGCATGTTCCTTGAATATCAAAAACGATAGTCAAAAGGGATTTTCCTGAGGGGAAAAGACTGGAAGACAAAATATTTGTTGGGAAGTCAATGGGAATAAGTATGTTAAAAATCTGCTGCTGATAAATAATTGGAAATGGGTAAAAGTAGATCAAATATCATGGAGATGGAAGCGTAAAGTCAAGGTTCCAAAATTAGGCAGTAACACCATTGAACGAGAAGAAGTATTTTTATTTTTCAAAAACTATAAATAAAATAACAAATTGAAATAAATACAAACCTATACAGATTTTTTAAATTAAATAGGTCCCATATTGGATATTTTTTTAAATCTAAATTGGATACCAGAATTTTGGAAGTTTACAAATATGAGAATCCCATGGAATTTTAAAATTGTATTAAGAATTAAAAACATAAGCATTAAATTCAGTTCTATTAGAATATTTTTTGTAAGGAAGAAAGTGTTAAAAAATCAATGATACAAACTTATTTAACTTTGTTCTCAAAGGTACATAAAATAAAGAATGAAAAAAAAAAAATTTAGTAAAGTTTCTCAAAGTTTTATTGATTCTCAATGCAAATATTATTAATTGGACGATATCACTGTAATCAGTTTTTTGCTTAAATCACAATACATGTATCCATCTGCATACTCAGCAAAAATTGTTTTAATATGTCAAACACAGATGACAGTACAAGACCCAGAGTGACGACAGGTGTAATGCTCTTTTTCCATAAAATGGCCGTAACGCATTTGCAATTTGACTTTTAAGTTGGTCCTGCTGACAAAGTTATAATGTTACGTTTAATTATTTAGTTTAAAATGTCAGAAACTAGTGATAATGGTAATAAGTCACTTCAAACTATTAAATTCAATTGCAATCTAAAGAAAACAATTAACAAGTCGTATAAGAATGAAAAAAAAAGTAAGTAAAAGAAAAAAGTATTTTGTCTTTTGTGCTATAAAAAGTAATGCCATAAATTGTTAACGTTATTGTTGATTTATGGAAAAATATTTTTTTTTTTGTTCTACCTTTCATATACAACTTAAAACTTTTGAATAAATAGATTTAAAAATTAACAGTGAATGTATATTACTCAAATTACCTTTGTGAATATAAATGTCTTAAACTTTTGACAGGATTATGATCAACTGAAATATTTAACAGTCATCATCTCATAAGGGACTTTTCGACATTATGCTGTTATTCAGTGTTCACACAGGGGCTCAAATCATTTATCATTCATCTTTAATATTCCCAATATTGCAGTCTCAGAATACGTGGATTAATTTAAGCTCAGCAAAAAATATTTTGATATATTTTCACATAACATTAAAAAATCGTATATTTGAAAATTTTTAAATCAAATTTTATTTAGACAGTATACTCTTTTAAATTTTGAGCATATTTTAAACAGCAATTTTTGTCACTTACAAAGAGGTTCCACATTGATGGATACAAATACATTCATATTTAAACCCATCTGCCTACTGTTTAATTTTAATATTGGTAATTCCTTTATTTTTGTAAATATCGTCATTATTTAATAAATTCTATAAATTTAGACTCAGATATTTTGTAATCATTTTTCAACAGGGAATGCGATAAAATCTCAAGCATTCCAACTGGGCATGGAGTAAACTGATGGATTAAATTATAAATATATGACATATATACAAACTAACAAATATTAAATTATTTAGAATATGAATCATGCGGTTCATCCTCCTCGTATAAAATAATCATATTTCATAATACTAGAAACTTTATAAGAATTCTAGAGCGCGTTTCCTAATATAAACAAATGACACAACAATAATACAAATATAAAATTATGACACAAAATCATTTTTTATTAAATTCAATATAAGAGAAAAATCTAAAATAGGGCAGTTTACATCAACTATGGTAACTATAAAATTAAAATATCTACAGCAAAAGCTCTCAATACTAATGTACAACATAATTTAAAATATTTAATTAACAATAGCAATTGTGATGAATCATAATCCATATGTTTTAGAAAGCAAATGATTTAAACCATTTTTGACTTAAGACTTAATTTTCAAAATTAACAGTTTAATATTTTATTAGTGATGTTATAACATGTCAGTGAAAAAGTCTATATGAGTATTAAACACTGAAAAATATTGAGTGAATAAACGGAAGATATTAAGTGATTACAGAACTCTTAATGTAAATGAGTTTCTCAGAGAATAATCTAAGATGATGATACATGCAATGCATTCATCGTCAGATCATTAAACTTTTACAGTTAAAAGATAGCCAATTTTAAAACTATACATTCAATATTCATTTGGCCAACATACCAGTTTTTTTTAAAAATATTATTTATATTACATTCAGTCTCAAATTTAAAAATTTTGTATAAAAAATTCAACTTTAAAATTAGTCAAACCTCAAGTCGAAGATTCAAATTGTATTGATATCAAATAGGGCACAACCCTGTTAATTAATGCAAAATATCTGATTAAATTTTCAAAAGTGTTAAATTAAATGTGATTTTTAATTTGCGAATAAAAAATCTAGTAGATCTATACTTAATGTTATTAATGGTAACACATTATAGGACATTCTGAAAAACTTAACGCTAAATCAATATGTTTGTGAATATCAAAAGAATAAAATTAAAATCCATCTATAAAACCAGGTACACAGGATGTTAAAATTATTGAAATATTAAAATTAAAAACTTTATTAAACAAATAAGCTACAGAAACACTATTGACGTTAACTTTCACATTGAGATGTATTTTTTTCACAATAGAGACAATTTAATACACGTATATCTTGATCATCTTAAAAACTTTGTGAAATTTTGTGAAAACGTATAATAAAAAATATAGCTAAGCTCCAAGCTTGAAGCGATTGAAGACATGAGCGGAATAAGAGCGTACACGATTATACACACTTTTGTAATAAAACATTAAATTAAATTCAATGATCCTTCTTTATCATAGGAGTTAAAAATGTTTCAAATAATCACAATGATATACATGTAGGGGAGAATGACGGTCACTTAAGCGGGAATTGAAATAATTATTTATCTAAAGGACTTGGGGCAAAAGAAACCGAACTTTCATATAGCTCAATTAGTTTACTTTATGTCTTTAAGGTATAAATTGCCGAGTTTCTTAGCGCCTGCCATATTTTCATACAGTTTTTTTATAATATCTATTGACCACCATTGCCCGCTTGTGCGGGAAATTCGTTTGCATCCAAAATAAATTAAACAAATCAATAAAACAGTATTATAAAGTAATGCAATGTACATTTCAAAAAGTAAAATAAAATTAACCATACTTCGCACATAAAAAGCTACAAATCAAGACGCTTAAGAATGCTCTGTTTTTACTCACAATAATCACATACATATTTATCAGAGGTATCAGCACCGCCGCAATCTTTATGAGCCCGCTGCCCGCAACCTCGACATCTATACCAAAACTCTCTCTTTTCGAACTCTTTACAGACGAAACATGTTTTTTGTTAATGTTTTGGAGAAATGTCATCTTCACAAATATTTTCCAAGTCTTGTTCGCATTATTGAGCTTGACGCGGGAGAATTCTAATACATTTTCCACTTCCTCTTGGAAGCCAAAACTTCTTCATCTGAAGATGAAACTTCTGAAGCGATTTTTGATTTCTTGCTGATCTTTGTCTTTTTCTTGTCAGTTTTTTCGGTAGTTTTCTTGTTGTCTTTTGTAATGCATAAACGACTATCACACACACTGAGGGTGGTGCCTCATAAATAAGTTTACTCGGAGGAAAACTAGATGGCAGCACTCAAATCTTTGTTGAAATGATCTATAAGATAAGTATTTGATTGTGACTGGCATTGCCCACTGACCGCCATTCCCCCATCTTACCCTACCGTAATTTTTGAACAAAATCTATGAACAACAATTATGCAGTGCAGTTTTCATTAAACTAAAAGTGTTCAATCATAATAAGCGGCACGTTCCAGTCTGCCACAAGTTTTTGCCACAATGGTACTCCTAAAATCTAGAAGACTCCTGCTGTGTAGACATTAGAAATATAGCATTTAAACTAGGTGCATTTAAATGATTTGTAAAAACTTTGAGCACTGTTTTATTACAATTGGTGTTATGCACATATCCATATTTTCAATTATTCTACAATTTTTGGCTATCGTTTCAGAACTTACTACATACATACATACATAATTTGAAATGGCACTGATTTTCAAATAAGTAGATATTGTGTAGTTAATTGCTTAAATAGATTTGAGACTCTTCTGTCGCTCATTTGTACTGATGATTAGCCTATGTTATTAGCCTATTATGTAAGACATTTTGGTATAGTTTTTTTTTCGGTGAACCAAATTTCTAAAAAATTATTATATTTTAATGAGCTTTATGAATATTTAATTATTGGCATATTACTCGTATTAATGAACAGCAGAAGATCGATAATTAAAAATTCAGGGAAACAGATTTTTTCAAAAATGTTTACTGAATAATGAATAACATGATAAAATACATACATGATAAAACAGACAGCGCACATTTTCAGGGGAGTTAAAAATAAAAGAAAAACACAAAGACATCAAAAAGCAATCGGCTTCATCAATCTCTTTTTTAAAATTATATGTAGAATTTACGAAGGAAAAGCAAAATTTGAAATTGAGAAATTACAAATTGCGAATTATCATTGTTCGAATTAACAAACATAATAAAAGTAATATAGATCTATAGAGAAAATATAAATAAGTAAATATTATCATGCAGAAATAATAAAATTTATTGATAAATACATGTTAATTGTAAATACAATAATATAAAATATAACTGGTTTAAAAATTTAAATAAAATACAGGAAGATTTATATGAAACATTGACAATGCTGCGATAGTAACTGTAAGATTTATTTTCGATTCAGTAACACGCAAAAGATAAAATAAAAAATGTGACAGGATTTACAAAGCGGGCATCCATTCATCATCAAGAAACGAATCATCATTGTCTTCAGGGTCTTCTGAAGCCTCAAAATCTGCAAATCTCCTCTCAATTCGAATGCATTTTGGACAAATCTTGAGTTTCTTTGTCCAACAGACACGGTGGAATAAGGAATTACACTTTTCACAGTCGATAGACCCAGAATCGAAAGGGAATATCACCTCATTATTGCGGCACAGTTCGCAAAGGTAACCTTTTCCATAGCAAACCTGTAAAACAAAAAATGAATTAATGTATGTTGGTGGGAAACTTATAAGCTAGATCATTCTTAGAATATCCCGTCAATGCTGGATTGGTTAACATAAGATGGTACAATGATAAGATAACAGTTAATTAATTCAATCATAGCCAATCACGCACATGTTTGCCGCACAGATAAAAACGGCCTTTTGCGAGTGCATTATTTTTCCCGTGCGCAGAGACGCCACTCCACGCCACTGGAAAGCGGCCGCCACTGTGCTCTGCGGCCACCGGGTGGAGGAGGGCCCTGCCGGCGATAAGTTCCGCCCGCTCGGGCTATGGTTCCAGCCGCAATTCGGCTCAAGACAAAAACTAGTTGAATAATTTGAATACGTATATTTAAAATAAAACATGTAATATAGAGAGTATGAAGGGGGCGATCGCCTGGAGTTAATATTGTACACCTAAATAATCATTTAGTAAATTAAATTGATGTTGCAAAGTTTGAGGTGTAATTAAAATTCCCCAGGTAATAGCCCCAGTGTAAATGGTAAAAGGCATCGCGAGGAAGATTAATGGCAATAAAATAAAATACTCGCAATGCCTCCAGGTTAAGACATCTAATTTTAAAGAATAAAAAACCAAACAAAAATGCACATCTGGCGACCCGGGCACAAATGACCGAGTTGCGCTCCATCGTCGACAGGCACGCCACCCCGATGCGGTCCGGCGCGGAGTCTGTATGCCCGCTGCGAAACGGGGGCCTTGCTCGCTCAGCCCGGGTCTGTATTAAATAAATAGTGTGCCAGCAGTCTCAAAAAGCATTCTCGCCACTGTGCTCTTCAAGCTAACTACTGTGTTTTATTTATCTCCACCTCATCTTGACCTTGCTACTATATTAGACCTTTTTGAATTTCAACCTTGTTACTACTTTGGAGTGAACCTGGATTTTTTCACGACTTTGGCTGTTGCCCTGGACTGAAATTTGGACACCCCTGAATCCCTCCATATTGCTGCAGATATCTTCAGCCCGAGACACTAGTTTGGACCGGCGATCCACACCTAAAAAACAGTTTGTGATTCCTGTACGGAACACACATTCCTTCTATGTGTACAATATAATAAGGCATATAGAAACAATATTAGCTATGTACACCAATTTAACTTGTTGGTAAGTAATCACAAAAAAAATATTTAAAATTTGGCTTGTCCTGTTGCCAAAAAAAGATATGTTTATGGAATGAATCTTGAACATACTGACAATGTGATGATCGGATGCAAAAGGAATAATAAATCCTTAAAAAATAAAAACCGGTAAGTTACAAAACTTTTGTCATATCATGAGACTCTCAGAAAAATATAAGATCTTATCATAAAGGCGAGATTGCTAGCAAATCTAAGGCAATGGCTCAGGAAGTTCAGTTTAATTATTTCAAGCTGCCGCGAACAGAATAATGCTAAGCAACATGATCGCTAAAGTTCAATAAGCAGACAGCACTAGAAGAAGAAAAACATTAACATTATGTCAAGATATTAGGTTGGTACATAATTAACAATCGTTTTACAGGAGCCCATCAAATCTGTCAAATTTATAAATTTTTTTACTAATGTATTCCTTATTTTCAAATTTTAACCTGATGTGCCCGGCGATTAAGGTGACGCGAATTTCCCCATATTGTGAAGAAAAAAGCACTTAACGCGGTGCATTCCTTAAGGGATTATCAGCATGGGTAACAGGGCCGTTACCCATGCTGATAACCCCAAGAAATGCATCTAATCCTAATTGTATATTGTCGAGGACGTACCTTTTCAAGGAAAATAAATGGCTGGGAAAGTACGCATTTACGACGGCCGTAATTAACCAGCCAAAAGAAAGGGTCTCGTGAACAATAGACTACGGCCATCTGCGGAGATTTTTGTAATCCGATACAATGCGATAATACCCGGTCGGAAATTTTCGCAAGCCCACCAAATTAGATGCATTCCCAGAATTCCGGCAAGAGCTTCGAACGTTTTATTATTTTATAAATTTAGTGTAATAATAATAGGCTATTATAATTTTTAATGATTTAACATATGCGACCGACCTGTCCTTACGATCCATATAATAATTAAATTGGGCAATTGATTAGTAATTTAAGATATATTTATTTTCATAGGGTAGTGTTAAGCGCCTATAAGATAATGTAAATATGTATCGTTATAATATGTTATAATATGTCGATGTAATATAATAATAGGTAATGATGTAGATAGACTGGAGTAGGTTTTAAGTAGCTATATGTATTGTGATAGTAATTATAAGTAGCCATATGTGTCCTAGTGTAAATATGTCAGGATAAGTTAAGGTTATAATAAGGGACGGCCTACAAATTTGGAGCCACATCACAGCAGCCGGACCACGGTCGACTGGGGACACAGCGGGAGGCGTGGCCGCTGCGGCCACTGTTGCAGCCGACGACTCGGCTGGTGGTCACAGAGCGGGCGCTCGATCCAACCACCGCTCGAGGGATGAACCATAAGTCGTGTCAGGGACACTCCCTAAGCTCCTGAGGGTTTAAAAGGCCGGACGCGGTGGTGAAGAAGTCAGTTAGTCACAGACTTACAGTTAGTCACAGACTTATAGTTGGGCAGTTAGACTCAAGACAGTTGGTCAGTGAGACTCGAACAGTTAGACACGGGTGAGTGGGTTAGTCAGACACTAGTCAGTTAGAGACCGTTAGTCATCTGAAGACAGAAAAGTTTAAACTCTCGAGAATAATTCAACCCCACCATCACCCATCGGACGGCTGGCGGCCAGCGCTCGAGATCGGTCAGCATGGAAGGGAGACATGGAAACGACGTTGGAACAAGGCTTGAAAGAAAAAGGACTTGGAAGGAAGACATGAAGGAAACACTCGGAACAACAGGTGAAAGGAAGATTTAAAATAGAATAACTCGAGCGGAGGTGGAGGAAAGCAGTGCAGAGGAGCTGGTAAACCAGACCGCCCACCAGAAAGATGTGCTGCGGAGCGGACTCGCAGCCACGGTCCCGCCCAGACCGCGTCGTCGGTCGCCATCCGCAGACATCGATCGCCGAAGCCCGGACCGAATCGCCAACTTAATTAAGGTAGATTTAAGATTAATTTAAGATTAGAATTAAGTCGACCGCAAGATAGATTAAGAATTTAGCCTAAGATTATTTTTCTCTTCTCGCCTAACCCATTTAATAAAGTTGTAAATATAGAATTAATCACCGACTTATTGATTTTCATCCCCGCCTCCTTCTCAGTGACCAACGACGTATGGACGATACGATGATCGGGCAGGGAGGAAAGCCCGACGCCGTATCAAACCTTTTGATTGCTATTCTCAACTATGATTTTCCAATATCCACGTGGTACATTTTTTTGAATACCCAAATATGCATCAAATCATCAAAATAGACCAATTCGGCCGATTACAGATTATTGATGTTTTTAATGCAATGCAATTTTATTTTCCATAAATTTCTGAAGATATCAGCACTGTCAAAGTATTAGAATTCTTTTAGTGTGAGTAAAAATATTATATGAAATAGGTGCAATGTTTGATCGGCGACCATAGTTGGCATAACACCTATTGATACGGCTGCGTATAAAAACCAATTTACACTGTATCAACTGTAGCATTCAATAAGTTAATTTCTTTATTACATTTCTCTCTTTTTAGTAAAAATGTGTGTCAAACATCACATCCATATTGCAAAAGGATGCACAATCATTTCACAATCTTTAAAAACTCCTTGGAGACGGAACGATTAATCAGATTAAAAAATGGTTTGAGCAATTCAAAATCGGTGATACAAGCTTAAAAGATGAGAAAGAAAGAGGTTGTCTGTCTAATTTTGATAATCAAGCTCTCCCACCGAAGCATCTATAGACTACCACGTTGGTCGCTCACTCAAAAATTGGCAGAAAGACAAAGTCTAGGATGATTTGAATGAGCATATTGCTGATGACCAAGCGTAAACCGTGTCGTGACTTTTTTACCTGTGGAATTGATCATTTGCCAAGCATAACAGAAAGCCAAGAGAAACAGGCATTAAAGAGATAGCGATTGTGCTCCAAAATGATTGTTTAAAGATGTTTTGAGTGTAATTAAGAATCAAAAAACGATCATTAAGTTTGCACCAACCTAATAATTTATTGTCAAATAATTTAGAAGCATATTAGCTGTAACAAAACAGTAACCTGCAGTTAAAGATTTATGGTTTTATGAGAATTCAAGAATCCTCCAATAAAAAGTGTATTAGGAATACTCGGCTCGATCAAAATTCAGATGTAGAATTTAGTACTCTTTTTACTTACTGTGCATTCCATTATGTGGGATCGGAATTTTTCCAACAGTTTACTCAGTTGAGACACTAGTTGACCATCCCTCGCCATTTCTAAGTTCTCGACACTGTACAGATTTGAAGTTTCGATCATGTGGAGCATGTCTCCGCTCATTAGGCTTCTACCTTCTTGGCAAGAGACCAGGTAACGCCTCATATGCTTGAGGTCACCTCTCATCTTACGCACCTGAAATAAAAATCAAACATTATTACACACATAAGAATCCGTAAGAGAATATTCGAAACTGTCAAAGAAAATGATGTCATAACTAGGGACTTTATGACCTACATGATGAGCTGAAAATAAATTCATAAAAATAGGGAGGTTTTGACGGCTAGCCCATACAGAGTGCATACGGCTAGCCCATACATACACAAGGCATCCCCATTACGCAATATGGTAAAGAGGATAATAGTAAATGATTGCCTCTTATCAGAGATATTTAAGATATTTATCGTTGCATTCTCGCTCTTAACAAATTTAATTAATTGGTTACTCCGGAATATTCATCCTAAATTGTTATGAATATCTCCAATATTTGTCTCGTCTATTAACTGCATCTCGATCCCATTTCTCAAACTAATCTTTACAATTATAATAAAAACAAATAAATAAAAATTCTATCAATCAACATTTAAGAAATATCAACATGTAAGTGAATATGACTTACAAAGTCTAATTCGGCCACAAAGTTGAATAACTTGTTATTGACTTCTTCCAAATTGATCAGAGGCCTCTTCTTTGTCAGGGTAAGGAGTTGATAGGCAGATTGTGAGACATATTTCTTGTCCCAATCCCAATTGTGGACAATCCTCGCCGGGATTTCCACAGAATTATTCCAATGGCAGGTGGAGCAGAAGAAGAGTCCAGAATAATCACAGAGGCGTGGCTCACTCCATCTTCCCTCTGCGCCAAAAAAAAGGGTGAATATTTAATATGTATAATGTAAGGAAAAACCACAATAGTATAAGCCTGGAAAATATGAAGAATACTTAATCCAATTCCAATCCCATAAAAATTATTGTTAAATATTTATTTTCAACTTAAAACTTTAAGGGTGAGGTTTCATTTTTCCCGTTTGAAATTCGAGAAATTCTACATGAATTTGATATGATTTCAAAATGAGTTTAATAGTTAAATTCGTATATGTTCCAGAGAAATAATTAATGACGTTATATGTTACGTAAATCATGCGAGAGAGGAAGGTGTGAATAGAAAGAGATGACAATAAAATTGTTAATTTTCTCGCATTCAAACATAATGCACGTCTAGAGGCTTATCCATGACCTAACCAAGTTTTTCATATTAATATTATGGAATGCGTGTTGTCATTTGAATTAATCTATTGAAAATTAAACAATTTTATTGAAGTACCTAATTCATATACAATATGAATGTGTTTTGAAATCAAACAAAGTATCTACGTATATTTAGATGATCGCTTAAATCAATGTTCTAAATTTAAAATTATTATGACAGCTTCAATTTATTATTTTGATTAATATTATCGATTTAAAACGTCATGTTGCCATTTTGGTGATATGTCTGTTTCATAATTATATACTATTTATGAAACAAACAGACAGAAAATATATTATTTAAGAATTGATTATTGTTTTTGTTTTTGATATAAAATTTAGTTTCAAATAGTAGCTGAAGCCTCAAAGCATGAGAGTAAATGTAATATATTATTTAAAAACATATGTTTTCACAAAAACAAAGTATTTTAAAAATGTCGAAAATTGGTAATATGTCCTGCAAATTAAATCTTTTATAACACTATTAATTTTTAACATTTTGTTAATTTGTCTCAATTGAGATTTGTCTCCGTAATCTTGGTTTCAAGATTATAATAAAATACATTTCATTTATCCAATAATTTACTAAAATTAACATATAATGTGGAAAATACATATAATGGTCGCGATCTTTTGTTTAATGCTTGTATTGTCTTAATTATAGCAAATAACATTCAGTTTATTAGTTTTAAATGAGTATAAATGTTCTATCTAAGTAATATTTAAAAAAAAAGTCAAATCTAGTGTATAACTTCTGATATAAATGAATAAAAACCCATATTTTCGTAAAAAATGCGAAAATTTACAGCCCATCAACCCAGAGGTTTTTAAGTCATGATACATTGATTCACCGTACATCATAACTAGCTTATTTTTCAGATCAAAGGTTTGTGTTACCTCATTAAGTGATCAGATAGTGAAGTATACTTAAAAAAAGGTCTAATTTATTAAAACAACCAAATATAATTTTATAATTTGCCGAGTATATTTACAATTGAAATAAATAAAAAAATCAATGATTGTAAAATAAGACATGATTATTAACATTTGAATAATATTTTACAAATACCTTCATATATCACCTCCGCCCTTGAAGATATAAATAAACAACAAAGAGTTTTATCATTATAATATAAGCTTTATCGTAAAATACACTGAAGGTATAATTTACGACAAAACTTGATAAATTTTTATTATAACAATAGAAATTCTGTTTTCTTACATTATCTTAACTATCTCAAATTTATCTTTTCTTTAAACACAATGTAATTTTTGTATTTATAATAAACATGATGTAAAGGGAAATAACAGAAGACAGTTGAAGCATTTAGAATAAATAATACATTAAGAACGTTCCCAAAGAGCAGTGGTATTCAACCTTCAAGAAGATTCCCCCGTATGTAAACTACTATGAATAGAATAAAAAATATTTGAGGTACAGTGTACTTTTTCGCTTCCGCTCACATGCGGAAAAGTTCAAAAATATTCTCATTGCGTCGTTTCTCCGATCCGACAACATTGCATTCTTACTTTGAATATTCTTACGCTGGAAACGTGTGCTGTCAATGTTTTGAAAAATTTTTGGAGGTTACTTTTATGAGTTTAATGAGTTTGCATTTAAAAAATGGTAGATTTGTTAAAAAAAGACTGGTGATAAAATAGCTAAAGCCTTAGCAAGTATGTCTGAAGCTAAAAAACACTTCATAAAACAGCTCAATGTGAAATTCCAGATGAGAACTACAAAATTTGATTAACACATTAAAATTACGAAGTAATTTATTTAACTCTTACAAAAAATGCAAACATTATTTGCAAGAAATATCTAAGTCAGACAAAGCTAAAGTAAATTTACGAATGTTGGCAGAATTAAAGGATATTATTTCTATTAATATGTGTAAAAAATTAGGTTTAAATGACATTTCATGTGTTCATTTAAAAAATCTACAAAGGCAGTGAAAATGCTATTGTGCAATTGTTCACCGAAAAATTAGATGATAAGAAAGTGCGGATAACTAAAAATAAATATATTTTAATGAAAGTCTTAGACTTCTTAAAAAATCAAAATTCGCAAAAGATAAAAAGTTAAAAACCAAAAAAAAAAGTTATAAGAAACTACTAGTGTCTAAAAAAAAATATACATTGCTAGGATTTTATGTTTGTTTGATGTTAAAAATAAAATTCTTTATGAAAATTCTATCACAGATTATATTTTAGAATCAATAATTATTTATTATGTTAACATGATGCTTATTAATATTGAATTGTAATAAATATTTAATTTATTATAAAAATTGATTTTTCATTCACAATAACCTACAGTTAACCTATATCTGTGAGCTACTCGCATTTATTAAAAACTGCTGCGCCTTTCGGTATTTCAAACTTTCTGCGTAGTTGCCAAATCGCCATCTCTCACTATTCAAATTATAAAAGGAAATGTCAAAACCATCAAAAGTAGCTCACTTTTAACATTTTTTATAACAAAACCGAATACTGCTTGTTTTAGTTATTTTTACAGAAAGATATTTGTTAAATTTTCAACTAATGATTCTCAGTTTTCCAAAACAATCGTAAGAAAATTACTATTGCTATTCAATTAAACGTGCGCTACAACATCGATCGGGGTATGGTTCGTATGTTAAATATGCAAATTTTAATAGTCAACATTTACAAATTTACTACCGCAAGGACTATTGAAAAAAATGTCTACATATAAAAGACACTCAAAAGGTTGTGTATTCAAAGTTTCAAAAGAATTGTAAGAAAAGTGATTTTTTTGGGAACGTCCTTAAGAAAAATGTTTTGCTTTAATAAAAAATAATAAAAACATTTTCAATACAAATTCAAGAGACATAAATGTACAAAACATATTTATGAAAACATTTATTAAAAAATACGAACTAATTGCACCCGCACAAAACTTCTCCATTCTTTTATACGATGCAAACAATATTATAGTGATTAAAAAAACGCTTACAATTATGAGATGTTTTTTTATTGCAGAAATAATCGGGATATTCACACATAATACAAATAATCATAAAATGGGTTGATAACTCGTAAATATACATCCTACTAAGCAAATATACTCGCTGTTTTATAATCAGGTTGCAAGAAGGAAGGTCGCCCAAAGAAAATAATTCATAATTAATACAATAAAGAACAATACTGAATAACTTACTGTAGCTAAGTTCGCTTTTGCACTCAGCACACCTATAGTTCTGCAGTGCGAGGCCTTTCTGGGGGCAAATAATGGATTCCAAACTACCCTCGGTAGCTAACACGTGAGCACACACACGCAACACTTTTCCAACGCACTTGCAGTGGCAAATAAATCCACAATCTGGAAAATAAAGACAAAAATATTATAAATTAATATTACAATTAGTATATTTTGCATATCTGTGGGTAAAATTGCTTGGTAATTTTTGCTTGATAATTTCTGTTATTAATTAGGGTCACTAGGGTCCCGATAAGAAATCTTTCAATTTTCATTTCATCAAAAACATAACACTGAAAATCTGGTATGATGGCTCTATTACACATGCAGTTGGATCTCGAGAGCTAAGTGACAGATGTCTGGATTTATAAAGATCTTAACACGATGCATAAATTGAAAGCAAGACAGTAAACTTTAGACAATTTTTTAAAAACTAAAATGTTAATGATAATTTTTTAATATTAGAATTTATTATTTGAGAGTTTATATTTTGATATGTAATGTTGAATTTGTTTTAAATACACATAATTTTTTTTACATTTTCAGATGAATATTTTATTATAATACTTCACAGAATAAAGTGTTCACGCATCTAGTGAATTTCTATGGGATCTTCGATTTGCGGGATTCGATTTGCGTTGTTTCGATATGCATAAAACTTTCCTAGAACGTAACCCTGATGAAAACTGAGATCCTAGTTTAGCATGTCCCAAAACCTACTCAAATTGATTTTACAAGAAATTGTAAAGTGAATTGTATCGTACATGACAACTACTATAATTAAATCGACATACATTTCACTATAATTAGCAATTAAATTTTCAAACCTAGTTTGAAAATGCCCAGAATTTTCTATATTCAGAATTTTAGTTTTTGGTTATTTACTTGAAATCAAGGATTTCCATTTAAAACTGAATGATTATTTCACAATAGGAGGATAATTAATTCAATTATATTAATTGTAATGATAAGGCAAACAGACACATTCATAGTAGAACTACTGCATTCAAAGGTTACAGGGTGTGGACATGAATGAAAAATTCAAACTTATTAATGTACATCCGAAGTTTATTTCTATAATTTTGTTATTAATCTGTTCACTACACAGAGTTAAAAATCGAATAGCACGATTCCCTTATGATTTGGTTAGTAAACTGTATTTATAAGAAAAAAATAAACTTTATTGTACTATTGAAGGGTATCGAGGGTTTTAAAAAGAGAATAATTGCAAAACATTGAAATAGAATAAGATCAAAATTTTGCAATTACTGGATGAGAAGTGGAATTTGCTATGGAACAATTGACATAGAAATCAGAGCAGTCAGTGACGGCATGATTTCAGTCAAATAAGAGATTAATTTCCTTTAGACTTTTACTTTAATTTTTAAATTTAGTTTAGAAATTTGTGATAATAATCTATGATTGTAACAGTGCTTGTGATTGATGTTTAATTGTAAAGATGATTGGTAAATTACAACACAAGATATAAATATTAGTATTTGTCACCAACGTGGTACACAATGTCTGTTCAAATTTAAATAATATTACCATATGCGTTTATCAAGAATCACTATTGAGAAACGTAGGTCCTTGAACATACATTTAATTGAAACGCTGCATGTTAGGCTACCAAATACGATCTAGTTTTTTAATAGTGAAGTACAACTGCCTGGAGATAAAATCTATATTAGGTCTACAAGATTTTGAGAACAAAAATGTATCCACACACCAGCAAACTTAAAGATTGTTGACTTATCCATAAATACATAAATATTGTAATATGAAATCGATATAAAACTTCAAGTACGAAAATTCAATACATACCCTCATTAATTATCTCAAGTGTATCAACTAAATAAATTAATTTTTCTGCAACTCACCTATACATATGTAAGAACTCTGAACTACACTCCAAATAATGCCGCTGCAGTGATCGCAGTACTGTTTTACGTTGGTGTTGACATGTGTTTGGTTCTTAAAGTGATGCCCTTCTATAGTAAATCCTAATGTGGATGGGTTGTCTCCTGCATCCTGAAGTTCTTGCACACGATAGCGGAGCTCGACTAAATATCTCACGAGCCACTTTCTTTCGTCTGAGCACTGATCACAGCTCAACACGAGCTCCTTGCACTTCTCGATGGCTTTTGTTAATTCTTCCAAGGAAGCCTCCTGAAAAATATAAGTATTCTTGATAAAAACCTGGACCAACGTTTGTCCAGAGTCAAGATACATTCAAAGAAAGAATAGATTAATGAACCAAATTTTTCCAATTTTGATTCCTTAACCATTTGACAGGCCATGAAGTACGATCTACATTCAGGAGCACGCATTAGCCCATGACATGCAATATGAGTCTTTTTAAAATACAAATTAAATGAATTAATTAAAAAGATATTCATATAAAATCAATTTTATAGAAAAATATAGTACCTAGTACTACCGTAATAACAACAATATTTTTCGATAAAATTTATTTTATACACATATTTTTATAATTAATACATTTAATTTGTATTTAAAAAAATATCAAATATCATAAAATATTCTGAATAATTACAACTTCACAATAAGAACGTATTTTATTTAATAAAATATAAAACATGTCAATAATGGTAAAATAATAGGTTGTTTCAGAAGCATCATTTCACAAACCAGTAAATGAAAAAAAATGAAATAAAGTGTACATATAAGAGAGGGGTTTGGAACATTACTTGCGAGACAAGGGACATTCTACACACATTCTTTATGGAAACATAAATTCAATAGCTTATGACATATTTATGCAACAGTAAAGGTACCTACCTATTCACTGTTCAAAAATTAAATCTTTGTGTAAACAAGACATAGTTTTTACATTAATACATATTATATTGTCAGCGTTTAAATTTGTGTTCCAATCGAGTCATATATTTAATAATGTCCCGGACCTATTTGATTGCGTAAGTGGTACCAAAGTGATCACATAAGTGACACCAAATTGAAAATATTGAAACAAGGAATTTGCGTCAGTTCATGTTTATTTTAACCTTTTTTAAAAATCTATTGTATTTTACGGATATAAGTATAGCCAGTCCTCACTTAACAACTGCTCATACTTACGGCAGTTATCGTACTACTACCAACACCACTTTACACTACTGTACAAGAATTATCAAATCTCTGCATCCCATCGTTGTCAGTGGGAAAGAGGCAATGTTATAAGATGTCATGTTGATGACGTCAGAGAGTACCCAAATCCTTTCTTTAATTTATAATACGTGCTGTCTATATTTAGAGTTCATTTACCGAACATTTACCAATTCAGTTTATGAGTAGGTCGGTGAAACGGAACCTGGTCATTAAGTAAGTAATGACTGTAAATAATAACAGCTCCAGCAATATAGAGTGGTACATTAAATAACACAACAATCAAAGATAAACAAACGGATGACGCAAAACAAATAAAAAATTACATAATATCAGGGATATTAATCAATAAAAGCTATTATTTAATAACAACTTTTACACATTTTATACATTACCATAAAAGAGTTATAAAATAATATTGAATAGATAAAATATAAACATGCCATATGCAAAAAAAGATACTAAATACATATTTTATAAGTCGCAACAAGTATGTATATTGAAAAGTACCCCAAGAACTAAAATTATAAATATTCGATAAAGGACTAGGCAGGTAGATAGACTTGTAGGTAATGAATCTTTGGAACAAGTAGGTAAGTTTATGTATTTGGGAAGTATGTTTGATAGAAACGGAAAGATATTGAATAAAGTAAATGGCGCTTTGGATGGAATTATATCGAACGGGAATTTGTCAACCGAGGCAAGATTAGCGGTGCACAATCTTAGGTGGATTGGTCATATGGAACGGATAAATGAGAAGAGAATGGTAAGAAAGATATATGACGCAAGTGTTGATGGCACCAGAAATGGAGGATCTCCACGAAAGACTTGGCATGAGTAAACCAGATAATGGAGGATGGTCCTGTTAGAAGCCTCAACAATCGGCGAGCTTGTATGAGAAGATGTATGAATGTGGATGAGGGGAGAATTGTGTGTCAGGACAGAATAGTGTGGCATTCTATCATTTCTGCCTACCCCTGGGAAAAACAGTGTGATGGTAAGTAAGTAAGTAAGACTTGGCACTGAAATTTTGTGTTTTCTAAATTGTTATTCGTAGTTCATAGATGACCGATTGCTACTCCATTCATAAATAATCAAAATGATTTCAAAACATTTTCTACTATAAGAATAATTGATAAAAGTTACCCGTGTAAAGAATTCACAATAGTTGAACAAACCTTTTAGAGGATCGAATTTAATCAAATGTATTTTACTAAAACACATATTTTGATTTTTTTAACAATGTCTGAAACCCAATTTTCAATATGATTCCTTATTTTGGCTCATGGAATAGGATGCATACGCATGGTATTTATATATGTAGCTCTGATTATTTACTTAATTTGAAATACAAATAATTATTATAAAGGTTTATGCACACACATTCATGTATCATACATAATTTTTGCTCATCAGGGAAATACTTAACATATGTAAACTTATGATTATAAACAAATTATTCATAGGTCACTCATTCTCTTAATTTATTAGAACCAAGAAGCTAGTCATACACTTAATATAATAAGACTAAAATAATAAACTATAAAAAAGTCATTTTCAAAAGTATATTTTTTTTTACTTTGACTTTTGACTTTAAAAATCCTAATTTCAACTTATATTCGGATCGCTTCATATTTGAGTATTTATGATAGTAAATATCTACAATTTTATAAACATTTAGCTGGAGCAAATTTAGACCTCCAGTCAGTGGCTGATTTATTGAGTCGCACAAATTGCAATCGCAAGGGGGCCCACTTTCTAAAGAGTCCACGAATCAGTAAGAAAAGGGAAATAAAATTAAAAGCAAAAGGAAAGCATATAAACACTGTTATAGCTCCAAAAATGTTAGCAGATCCGCAAGACTCGGCTGCCGCCGGATATGTGTATGCTCAGTCTTTGTCGGGTCTACTCGGGTACTTAGAGTCTGTTATCATTGAATGTTTAACTAAAAACATTGTCTCTATATCTGAGTTGCTATTTGTAGTTCACGTTGGGGCCTCCAAAGGGCTCTCTACTGAGACAAACTCCATAAATCCGCCCTTACCTTCCGTAAGTTGCTGAGAATATGGCTTGATTGATTTATGATAAATGACTGAATCATCATATCGCACAGCTAGATCAAAAGTAAGACAACCCAAAAAGTCATTTTTCAGTAGAAAAAAATAAAAACATTTTTCTCAATTTTTTGTTACTAAAGTTATGAAACTAAATAACATTTTAGGACATGAATGTATCCTAAAATAACACTATTTGAGAATTGGGGCTAAGTTTAATTTTTAAATGAATTATATTTGAGTTGGTGACTTGAGACCGAAGACTCGATTCTTGAGAAAAGCTTAAGTCTGATCACCAACATTAGTATATCATTTTTTATTTTGAAAATTAAAAACCAAATCGCACAAACCGTCATCAGCAAAATTCAAATGCTTCATCATATAATGCGATCCAATATTTTTAAAAATATATGCAAAATATTACATATCAAATTGAAAAAGTCAATTTTCAGGAGCTTTAGCTGATTCAAATGCAATACCTTTTGTCTAAATACAGAATAGACCAAACTGAATTTACCTGAGTTATCAGTTAGATAAGATAATACATATTTTTTGTTGACTGTGGACGCAAGATCACATTTAATATCACTAAAATAATAACATTAACAAGATAATATATAGAATCAATATTAACAGCATTGGATTGGAATTTGGATCAGATGGATGTTTATGGCGGCATTAGTTATACATATCGCACATCTAGATCAAAACTAAGACAATTCAAAAAGTAATAAAATAAAAACATTTTTCTCCACTTTTTATTACTAAAGTTATGAAACTAAATAATATTTTAGGTCGTAAATGTATCCTAAAATGTCACTTTTAGAGAACTGGGGCTAAGTTAGTTGCGTATGTGATAGAGTATCCGAAAACAATGATAACTAAAAATTATTGGTTTTTTGTGTTGTCTTAGTTTTGATATAGGTATGCAATATCAAAATCAAATATGATGCTAACATCTTTCAGAAAGAAAAATGCATATTGCGTGAATACACATCAGAAGACCGCGTTTGCATTATTTTAATTGACATTTATTAATAAAAAATAAAATATTTATTTCGCATTAAAAAACTCGTAAGTATTATATGTTATAGTTGGAGCATTTCTGTTATGATTTTATGAATTAATTATTCGAATAATGAAAATGATGATTTTTCGCAATGATATCACATCAAAATTTAAAAAAACAACTTACAGGGTGGACTATCAGATGGCTGCTGCGAAGAGTCACTGGCATAAGCGAACCCTCCGAAACTTCTTCCCCAGACATACAATCTGATGTAGAAGACGGAGTTGAGGCAGCTGACGGCAATGCACTTATGCTCTCGTACATCGGAGTAATGGTGATCGCCTTGCTCTTGCTATCCATGTTGGAGCAGTAATGAGTTCTGCTACTAAATTATCAAATACGTGAAACAACAACGATTGCGATTAGTCACTGGAATTAGGTTGCAGCACTGATTTTTCGTGTCGCGCACCACGCGACTGATGCAAGATAACTGTCTCTTTGCATCACAAGTCATATATCAAGATTCATGAAACGATGATTTGTAATGTTCAAGGTACGCGTATTTGAACTATTGTAAACCAAAATACCACAACTTAAATTAATAATATACACACAAAACAATGACAGAGACATGACAGTGGAAAGATGTCAGAAAATTTTAAGTTCTATGGTTATTGACCATAGACACACTGCGCAGATAGCAAACATGATTGATTTATTGGATTGTTCAAAAGAGAAAATAGGCCCTTACTTAGTGAGTGTGAATTTAAGAAAATTGTAGATCAATTTTCCCTTTAATTTTGGATCGTGGTGCGTGCATAATTTTTTTTTTTGAGCTATTTTAAGGACCAATACTAATATTTATACGCTGGAGGAGAAAATAAGAAAAACATTACCATAACAGTATAAGACTACTTGAGTTGACCACATTACTTATGAAAATGTATTATGATGCATGAATAAATCAAGAGAACTAATAACAACTATTAAGGAAAACTGCATACTTCGGACACATTCTCCGGAATGAAAAATATGATATTTTACAACTCTATGCAGGTAGCAGAGATATATATCTTATTTTTGTAACCTCAGAAAATGGTTTCCAAAATGTTGGTGATCTTACACAAGATAATATCAGCATACTGCAACATGTTCGCCAACTTTCGGTAGAAGGTGGCACATAAATAAAAAATCTTAATAAAATATGTGTGCGCGCTATATTTTTTTGTGAACCCTATGATACCAAATTGTATGCGAATGCACGCCCGCACACCTTAAAGGGAACACTGCGGTACACAATCATTTAATTGTCATTCGGAATGATGTTTTTTAAATCAGTTTACCGTGGACTATCGTGCTATGTAGCCATAATTATGATGATCAATAAAATAAAAGGGGTGTTTGGTAATAATCATATTAACTCTGTTCACTTCAAGAAAAGTGCGAGAAATAATAGCTTCAAAATACACACATTTGAACTTGCTACGTGAAATCTCACAGACGTTGGCCGAAAATAATTATAAAAACTATTACCATATGAACAAAGAGCCTTTTGAACAATAACTCAAGATGGTAACTCTACATTTAATTGGACAAAATATAGTAATGAGCGAATTTTTAATGAATATTGTGTTTTTACAACTGGACGTTCATAAGAAAATCTCAAATTTTTGGTTATAAAATCTCCGTCAACCATTTAGCAATAATGGAAACATGTCAGGTAATTGTCTTCGTTCTCCAAGACTACATGAATATAAGCCCAAATTTATTTTATTTTATTAAGAGATTTTGATTATGTTTAGGTTCATAAATATGTTTAGGTGCAGAAAATAAAAAATAAATAAAAAAGGTGAGAAAAATGCTGGGGAGGTTGCAACTACTGTTGCGGTAAAGAAAGAGCAAGATGTATTTATAAATAGAATGATTGGCCAAAATTGAGATTGTGGTGGTTCCTAAAAACCATAGTAAGGCTAATGTTGAAAAAGTCAATCTCTGTCATTTTCTCATAATGGTATTTGCATGGCCGGTGTGTGAATTTTGTATGTAAGATGTTTTACTTCTAGGAATGTGGAAGAATGCGGACTTCCGAGTCGATCTAGATAATATGTGGAAAGATATTAATCCTTATTGGTTAGGACAGTCAATATGGCCTTGCAATAGATTGAAGAGAAGAATTTGGTCAGCACGTGTTCTTCGATATTCTAGGGTTTTCTTATTGTGGAAGTTTGCTGCATCTGAATAGGAGTTGAATGATAAATTAAATCTAATATTAATATATCGAATAAACCTATTTTGCACACCTAAGAAACCTATTTACAAATGAATATAATATTTTGATTTCTTTATTCATTCAAACAGTTTACATTTATATACAATTGTTACATTTACATTGATTTAGTTAAATCAATACAGATAGATTAGAGATCATTATAACTAGCAAAATATCCGGCAAGGCAAAGTTTCGTATAGTTTAATAAATCGTTCCAACACATTATCATCTTCATAGTTGGTAAGATCGTTATCGTCAATGTTTACACCGTCCTCCATCATTGCGAGTTGATGCAAGATTGACGAGTGGACAGACGCGACATACTACACGATCATTCCGACTGACAGTCTCCACTTCATCCAGCATGGTTGACGCCCGGATTTCAAAATATCTAGATATTCGTCATTCACGGTTATCATTCCGTCAGTCCGAATGTCAACATCACTAGTCAATGTCATTATGAAAAAGTGTGTAAGGTTTGTTTTACCATACACCGTCAGTCTGAACGTCAGTATCACTAATGAATGTCATTCCGAGGATTTATAGAAATGTAAGGTCCATAGGATTTTTAAAAATGATTAAATTATTTATTTATGACATGACCAACAATATATAAAATGTTTGATACATCATTGTTTATAATTTTCGACATAATATTTGGAAACAAACAGCTTTCTCAATACAAACGAAAAAAATAATTTTTTGAAATATTTTATATACACATATTTTTTTAAATATAGAAGCTTACAAGTTAGTGGTGGAGCTCGATCCTCAGGCCTCTTGGTTCCAAGGAAAGTCCCTTACCGCTAGAGCAATCATCCATTTTATTTTTATATTATTTTACGGATAACTTTTTTTAGGCGTTCAAGTTATTACTTTAGTGTTTTTTTCTAATTGGTTGACTGACTGATTAATTTACAATATTTTGTTAAACGGTAATTCATTAAATTAATTACTTAACTGGAGTGGAGTGCAAAAAGAGGGATACGAATCGTTGGTGGTTCGTTTCAAGAAAAACATTTTTTCATCCTTAATTTGGTCGTGACATAGAAAAAAACAAGCAAGCAATCTACATGTTTAAAAAACGAATGCAAATTAAATTCTGTATTGTTACCCTCCCCTTTCACGGCTAATTACTATTATATTAACATTTTTCGTTTTGGCTTTTTTTGTCTTTGACAGACAATTAATTCTGCCGGACTTTTGGATTGTAAAAAAAAATGACTCCTTTAGACTGGCCATTAATCCGTCATCACTGAACTTATCCTAGTCATGTTACGTTCAAATGCCCAAAAATTTATGTTATTTGATCGAGATTGAAATGCTTAATATTTTTGTTAAATAAATTAGTTATTTTCTCCGATTCCTTTTATTTGTTATAATAAAATTCGTATATTTTTAAGCGTCCATCTGTAAAAATGTGTTATTATTTAATTTTTTCTTCCTCAACATAAAATCTTTAATAGGGAACATTCAGTAATCAGTTATCGTATTAGTATGACATATATTTATGTAACTCAGAACAAATTTATTTCAGTATCTCACGTACACGTGATGAGAGCTCTCTGGTGAGACCGAAGGCACGTAGAGCGAAATACTCTGGCTCTCGTACATCAAACGATGTAAACACAGTATATTGACGTGTAAGGTGCTACTTATTTAGTCATTTATCGAGTTTCGCTACATGAACCTGTCAAATAATCACTCATTGACCACCAATACAAAACAAGACACTTTTATACAGGCCTCGAAATAGAAAATTTTACGAACCGAAAATAATCAGTTCAAAAAATCATAAATATTAATGAAATAACCAGTTGAATTGGCCAACTGATTTCTTTGTCTCTGATAGATTTATTACCTGATTTGAATGATAGTTAAAATTAATTTTTGAGTGATATATTATGATGAATGAATTATATTACTTAATTCTATTGCAAAACATAAAATTATTTAAAAATATAAATGATTTCACGAGCAGGAGCTATATTTGCGAGAATTTCAAGAACAGGAGCTGCGTTCCAGTTAGCTTCAGTCCATTCTGAACCATGCTTCTATATAATAAATGGAAATTTTTATTTGTTCACACTATTTACTTGAACTAGAAATATTAAATCATAAAATATACAAAATTTCATAATTACCAGAAATTTTGTGACCGGCCGGTTCGTCTCTTTTTTTGTGATGAATCGTATATTTTAGAAAAAAGGTAAATATGTAGATAGGTTCTTGAATTTCAAAAACAAGGTAAAATAAAACCGAGGTTAAATCAATTCACGTCTAACTTAGTGCGTCGTCTCTTTCTATTCAGTGTCAAATTAATACTGCTGACGAATTGACAAACATCTGTCGTTTCATTAACAAAATACCTGATACTTGAGCTTCATCTGTGGACGCGCTCCTTTTTGCCCAGGGTCGACGTAAGGAATTTACACAGGTTACAAAAATTCAAAATAGTACACCGTCGGGCAGGGCAGGGCGAATCCTGATAATCCTGTAATTTGGGACCATGTCTTTCCCAAAATATTCAATAATCAATAATTCAAATACTTATATCTCATTCAGACAAATAAAAATAAACCTTAACGAAGGTAGGTTCGTTTGTTTAAAATCTATCGAATCTAAAACATCCGACAAATTTAAGTTTTTACATTATTCCACTAGTGTTTTTTTCAGCGATCATTTATGTAGAATTTTTTGTACGGCTCGGAATGGACCGGAGAAAACCGAAATGCCACTCTAGTTTGTGGGATTCTCGCAAATATAGCTCCGGCTCATGATATTTAATTTCTATTATAGGTACTGTTACATGTCAATACATGTGTATGTTTATATCGATTAACGCTAACTTGTACTATTCATGGATGATAACACTTGGCAACATAGTGAATTTTTTTTTGGTGCCGGAAAAGTAGGAACTGATTTTGGATCTTTTTTATGTGCTGATTCCAAAAACACCTGCCGTCTTTTTCGTATCAGCTCTAATTTTTAAGATATAGCATAATTGATTTTAGTTCTGATAAACGACAATAATAATGAAATAATGATATTTTTAGAGGCCAAAATTGAAATTTCATGCCTAAAATTAAAATCTAATTAGTCGAATTCAGTTACTTTGTATTACCCATGACCATAAAACCCGACATTCCTATATCTGGGTAACCCCCATAATGAACTAATTAATAACTTGTTCATATTATCTGTGCCTTACACGGTTCAGTTCCTATTGAGTTTTCGTAGGTGAAGTTGAGCCATCATTTTGTGTAAAATTTCGGTATTATTTAATAATAAAACATTGAATTAAAACCATGGCAACCACAATTATCCAGACTTTTTTTGTTATGTATGTGGCGAATACACTTTGAAAGAAAGTAGAAAACCTATATCTGACTTTGTGAAAAGGGCTTATCTGACGTATTTTGGAGTCCACTTAGAAGAGTAGGATAAATCTTGGGCTCCACATTTTGTACATAAAACATGCATTTAACATTAGCGACAGTGGATAATTGAAAATAGGAGATGAAACAGGAATATGAATGTTAGGAATATACAGGAATATTAAATATAAAAAACATCAGTGGGTGATTTGTGTCTATCTAAAAATAGTAAACTTCCTTCATGGATAGCAAAGTGGATATATAAAATATCCCTATTTTTTATGTCTTTGGAACAGCAGAGATCAGCATTGGGTTAATAGAAATTGGCTTTAAAAAAATATCACAATTCAAGGAAAACAAAACTTAATCAACAAACCTATAGTTGCTAGAGACAAAATCATATTTCTACCCTTGCATATCAAGTTGGGGCTTATGAAGCAATTTGTGAAGACTTTAAATTGAGATGGACTTTGTTTTAGCTACTTTGCATTAAAACATCCTAGGATTAGCGCAGAAAAACTGAAAGCTGATTGATGGTGATGAAAGTGGTGGTGAAATATGATGGTCCTCAGATAAGACAGATTATTAAAGATCCACAATTTACCGCATCAATGAATGAAATGGAATCTAACGCTTCGTGTTTATTTGTTCAAGAAGTAAAAAGTATTTTTGGAAATTATAAGGCAGAAAATTACATAGGATTAGTGGAAAATGTGCTTTCCAACTTTAATGTTCTCGATTGTAACATGACCATAAAAGTTCACTACCTCCACAACCACTTAGATCGGTTTTCAGAAAACCTAGGTGATTTTAATGAAGAACAGGGGGAAATATTCCACCAGGACATTAAAACTATGGAAGATCGATATAAAAAAAAATGGGATAGCCACGTGATGGCCGACTTCTGTTTAAATATTCAGCGAAACTGTCCCGGTAAACTCCATGCTAGAAAGTCGTGTAAAAGAAAAATTTTAATTGAAAAATTATGAAAGTATATTTATCTACTGTGTGAAATAAATACCTTATTTTGTATTTTTTGTTTATTTAACTAGCAGTTGGAGCAAATAGTAATATTAATAAAGTGAAATGTACATAAGTTAAAAAAAAAAAAGATTTTATTCTAAGAGAGGTCATTTTAACGTATATGAAAAATTATATCTGATGGCTATTTTGATTTCTGCACCCAAAAATTACCTAGAAACAGTTAAAAAAACGCTGGCACCAAAATGTGTGTTGCCCAGTGTGTAATCATTCGAACACGCGCTTACCATATCAAGTTCACATCATTCGTTTTAACGCGTAGGACTGTTACGTGTCACATGAGTATATTTTAATGACCTTGGAACCCACGCGCTTTAGTACTTGTGTATTATACACAATTTGTAAAACATATTTTTTAACAGTTTTTTTTAATTTTTAAACCATATTAACACGTTATTCCTCTAATTGTATTAAAATGATATTACATAGTACATACCTTCAGGGTCATTAACGGCCTGTTGTATAATTATGTAATTAATACTGTAGTTTCATAATGTAAGTGTATTCTTTTCAATCAAAATATTAAATTCCGGATTATTATTGATCGTTCAGAATCGTTAAATTTTTCATTCATAAGCTCTGATTTGCTGGGCTATTGTGTCTCCCCGATGTTGATTGTCGACAGGGGTGATATCGAGGCTCATCAGCGAATGATGACCCCCCACTTACTCAGGACCGTTTTATGAGTAAAAAGTCCCATATCGGTCCTTCACATTCACTGCCAAGTTGGAATTTTTCAACACTACTTGGTAACCGTGCTATGACGGAATGCAACAGGGCATCGCTGCCAACGAAAGACCATTCACTGTTCGTACAGTGGGGGAAAAAATACAGTTATTAAGTAAAACAGAAATAAATCTAATGCACACAACGGTAATAGATACAATATACACACAAGAGGTATTGAGTGGTACAGAAAATGGCGATTCCTAAGTTCCTCACACACCCTTTAAAGGGAACAAGAAGACAATATATGAAGACAATACAAAAGAAGCCAGAACCGACAGATATAAATCTTAAGGTTTTTTTTGAACAAGAAAGGGAAGGGTAGATGGTACTCACCCTCTTTTTAAACACCTGACCGTCTCAAAATCTCCCAGTGAGACACCCACATACCCACGAGCTCTCGGAAAAGTCCGCTCATCAGCGACGTAAGTCTGGACGATGGATCCCGCAACGGGATCCGTTACGTGCTAAAGAGGTCGGGACACGTGGCAAAACAGCCCAGGCCGCAAACACATGAATCTTTTATGTGTAATAATCTACTTTTCAACTGAACGTCACTTAATAATGCTAGTACACACAAAATCATGTTATTTTTTTTTTAAAAGAGGGCAATTGCTTTATAAATTCATTAATTAGTTCGTCCCCGCTTACATTTTAGCTCGAGTGTGAACAAAAATTTAAATCTGTTAACCGGACACCTCTTTGAAGTGAAAGTAATATACTTTTGCCAACCACTGTTAATACTGTTTCACGACTTGAATGTATGGTGAATTAAATAATTCTCTTAGGCATAACCCCGCTAAATGTGTACAGAAGCAGTTGTACGTTTTCCACGTCAGATTTTCTGCGGCAAGGCTAGGTCAGGACATTAAGAATCTTGTCACCCTTTGAAAGACCGTCGCGATAGCCGCATTGAACACAACGCGAAAGAATTTGCAAGCTATTTTCACATCACTGGCAAATTAATTAAATTTTCATTTCAATTGGGATCTTTCGCAGTTAACAAGTTTTTTCCCAAGAGCGAACAACACTCGACGAATGAAAACCAGTTGAAGCAGTGTTTTGTAGTGAATCTATGTTTGCGATACCGTCCTGCATATGTATTATACTAGTGCGTTCATATTGAATATTACAAATTTCGCGGGAAACGATATCAAAATGTCAAGCGTCGACCACGAAATAAATGTCATCAAATATGTTGTTGTAAGTATTCTGAATTTTTTTACCACTACTCACCAGTTTAATATTAAATCTATAGTTGTTGAATAATACGATAATCATTTGTAATGACTTTGAAATATCTTTCGAAAATTCTTGTCGTTAAATTTGCTCTCGCTTCTGTAAAGACATAATTAAGTTAATTTTTCTTAAATAATATAATATTACAGTCTTATATACGCTTTTCGGCAAATAATATATTTAAATGATCAATTCAAAAAGTTAACATTATATTATAATCTTTTTTATATTACTTGATTCTACGTAAACTAAAGTTACATTTTTTTGTATATCGCTGTACCTCTCCAAAAATGAGACTCGCTCTTATGCTTGGAGACGGAGAATTATATAGTTGTATAATGAATATACATATGAAAAGTATTTAGTTGTCACCGTGATATGAACCCGAAATTTTTTTTATTCAGAAAAATTTCGCCACGTCAACCATTAGATTTTTTGACAAATTTAGAACTTATTTTCTGTAGTTGATTAAATGACATATACATTTATTATTCCGTTTTTAAAAGCAATCAACTTTATATAGCGATGAATCCCAAAAACCTTTAAATAATGTATGCTAGGAGACGCCAGGATTAAATCAATCCATTTTCTTTCCATTTGATACAAATTATATATTTTTTAATGAAAACATAATTTATTGTGAAGTTGCGATTTCAGAACATAGTTGTGTACCTAATATTAAAACAAATTATTTATTTAATTGGCAAAGGGTTAGAAAAAGTTCCGAGTTCGTACCCAGTGGGAACCAACTATTTTTTCGATTGATAGTATTTTTATGTATTTCATTCTTATTGATTTAATTTAAAAATATCACAGAACAATGTTCTAAAATTAAAACTTCACAATAAAAAATGTGTTTTTATTAAAATTTATATATTATATTTAAAAATAATTTAATATTATAATTGATTGAGTTCGAAATAATTATTACGATCTTAGAGAGATCTTAGAGAGGTAGCATGCTACACTAATTAAAAACTTGGATACTTATAATATATATAATTTTATAACATGTGTAATAAATATAACATTTATATGTAGAATCCATAATAATAATTTGATATATTAATTTCTCAAGTTCTCTCCGCCATTTATAAATATCCGACATTAGTTTACTTGTCTGGTTTTAGTGAGTACGTATTTCCGGTTTAATAGGTACGCCGGGTACGGTCATGTTGGTAGACGTTCGGATACCATTGCAGGGGTCTTCATAAAATCCACAATGAGATCTGCGGCAAGGATGACTTGACTTTCGATAAAATACCTTCGAGCGGCCGGAGATTCAAGTCTCAAGAGACAACCAAATCAAATTTTGAATACACGCAGATACATATCACAAAATTATAAAACTCGTGGTTTAGTACCTTTCCGTGGAAAATGAAGGGAACTGAAAACTTAATAACAGACTTCATAGAATAATAAAACAATTAAACTGAATAAAATATGTACATATATGCTCAAGTACTCGTCGAAAATACGGACATTGATAAAACACACAAAATGTAGGCGACCTGCACGCGCCTTACGGTATCTGGTTGTTAATCCAGATACTTGACAGCCATATCAGTCCGCCTGGAATATATTGTGACGGATGAGTCTTAGAACCTAGCGAAGACCAGCCATTTCTCCGCAGCTCACCCTTTAGGAAACAGCAGAACTTTATTTGTACAAATTAACTTTCAATTGTGAATCGACTTTAATAAAATACCTCGCTCTAGTCACATCGACTTCCATCCACACGCTTGAGAACTGAAGACGATAGGGCCTTCAGTCTCACCATGTACAAAACCTTCTGATCTGAATTACATATCCTTCAAACGTCAGTCATTCCATATCACGAGATAATCATCGCCCCTATAGTAGTGACCCCAACGTGACGCGGTCAAATCAATTACAATTTGAATATTTACACTTGCATCATATGGTAGAACAGAAACCTGCAAATAAAGTTTTGTTCAGTTATCTACAAGGGCCCAGGAGTGAAAGGGGTGGACTAAAGTTGAGACGGCTTGATGGTGAGTGCCGAAGATGGGAGATGAAGTTGAGATATACGGTGGCAGTAAACTGTCATGCTCTGGAAGAGACGCTATAAATAGAAGGAAATGACGAGAAATCCTGCAGCCAAGACTCACTCTGGGTTGTGCTGGTGGTGATGATTCATAGACTCAACTTAGTTGATGTTTAACCTAATATTTTTGAGCAAACATCGACCATATTTGGATCACTTCTGTCTTTTTCTCTATATCTTGGCAAGAATCGGGTAGAGACACTCGTTGTTATGCGTAATCCACTAGTGGGACATATCAGATAGATTACAGTTGTCTCAAGTAATAATTTGAAAGCCAAGAACTTTGCATAATATCTAAGCTATCTTTTTCTTTAATTTTGTCACTCTTGTAGTCTTCTGGACTGTTATTACTGGCTTCTGGAAGACTAAATGCACAAGTGATAGTGTATTGGAAGAAGCTAAAATAACGAGAATCAATGCCATTATCACTCAGCGACAACTTTGATGGATCGGCTTCGTAGTCAAAGTACTACAAAGATTAACCGAAGGGCAATGGTAGATACATAGTCGCTCCCAACACTTTGGAACAGAAAGTCAACAGCGCTCTGCAATCGGGAGGAAGGAACTTAATGAAAAAGAAAAAGGGCAAACAGAACACAGAAGTTAGCCCACAGTCGCTGTATTTTCATGCTCAAGAGATTCCAGAACTCGTGGATCCAGGTTTGGACGCTTCAGCCACGACCAATAATCGTGAAGAACATCTTCCGAGGGACAGCCTATAATAATATCTACGGTGAACTTATAGGGCATATTTTAGTAAATGTTAAAAATCTCCCTTTTTTGCACTGCGTGCGGGTAATTGATTAAAATATCAAACTTAAATTCATGATAACTTCATTAAAAATCTCTAAAAATTTGAATGCAATTTGTTAGTAGCTCCCGCCACGTGTTTTTCTCTGACAAAGATACATTATTGTGCCTAGAATGTGGTCGGAATTAGAATTAGAATGTACAACATCACAAGACACGTGATCACATCTCAGTGTCGATTTTTGCGCGGTTAGATGCCCGATCAAATTGTATTTTTAATTTTCGAATTAAAGTGATGAAATTTAAAAGAAATTAAATGAATTGGAATATTATGTAAGAAAAGTGGGCGCAAGATGTGGGTAATTTTTTGCCCTCTATCTGACGTTACGATGTTTACAAATTTGTATTTTTTAACAGACGTGATTCGAGTCAGGAATGTAACACAATAATTTTGATGAAATGGGCTGTTATCCAGAAAATATGCATACAATTTTAGCATAGTAATAACTATAATTTGAATACTTTAGTAAATCAGTAAGGAGATTTTCTAAAATTTCTAGCATTCTAGGTACAATATAATGCCTTTGTGCAATCTTTTTAGTACAATAATGTGTATTTGTCCAGTACTCTCGGTACAATAATTTTCATTTGTCCAACGCTCTAGATACAATAATGTGTCTTTGTCCAATTCTATCGGCATAATAATGTGGCTTTGTCCAATATCAACAATTTGATTCATTAACATTAATGAAATTTAATTCCAATAATATTATTAATACGAAAGATTATTAAGATAAAAAGACACGAGAGTGTTTTTCTTCGTTTAAAATATGATAGAAGTCGAGGGAAGATGGACGAAATCATCAATTTCTACGGAAATAAGTAGCAGCGAATAAAAATGAGTGGAGAAAGAAGAAGACATTTGGGAATGCCATCATCTAGCAATGCAACATATTAACGTATGACTGATTATGTCACTCTGCTCACCCTGTAAATTACATTAAACGGTCAAATATGAATCTTAAATGACAGTAGATCACTGCAGTTATTCATTTAAAATATTATTTTGTTATTTATTGAATTTATTTAAAAATAAAATTTAACAAATCAATGAGAATCTGCCTTTACCGATGTCAAGGACCGTGGGCATGCACCCTTTAAAATATTATTGATATATTTAACTTATTATTTTTCTTACAACATACTATTTTTTATAATTTTTTGACTTGTTTATGGGTTATGGATTGGACAAAAGTAACAGTTTCGGCCCAGAATTCTAAACAATGTCAACTTTTGTAATCAAAAAAAATATTTAGCACTATTTGAGTAAGTCCAAGAACACACAATTACTGGATTTTTTCACCTACAATGGCACTGTTATTAAACAAATGATAGATATATCATAGTGACGAAGCTATTTTTTATTATTAGAATACATTCTTCTTGTGAAGTTCTAATTATTAAGAACAGATTGGTCTGTGATATTTTAAATATTAATTAAATGTATTAATTAGAAAGATATACATATAAAATCAATTTTATCAAAAAATATTGTTGCGCCACCGCCAGTATCCAACTATGCTACAGCGACAATATTTTTAGCGACAAATTTTCGAACCCATATATTACCTTTTTGATATTAATACATTTAATCGTTCCATTATTTAAAAAAGCCATCTACCTTATTTTTATGGAATCTCAAAATACCTTTGAGTAACCTATATATTTTTTATTATATTTAATAGAAAATATAATAAAAAAAGCACAAAAATAAGTTCACCGTAGATATTATCATAATCATCGGCTGTCATTCGGGACTAAGGAAAAGCGTCCTTCACGGTTAGTGGTCGTCAGGTGACTGAAGCGTCCAAACCTGGATCCACGAGTTCTGGAACCTCTTGAACATGAAAAGGTAGCGACTGTGGGCTAACTTCTGTGCTCTGTTTACCCTCTTTCTTTTTCGTTAAGTTCCTTTCACTTTCTGTTTCTTTATTTTTTATCATTATTAATAGAAAATATAATAATAAATATATTCGTCTCTTATGAGATATCTATTAATTGTCTAATAAAATATTTTTTTAAATAAAATAAATATTTTTAAGATGAGGTGTGTAGCTGTGCTTAAGGCAAATTCATCAGACAAATTAGCTTTAAACTATGGTCTCTCGCTAACAATTAAAAATAAATTTTCGTCTCGCTTGGCCAAATTTATTTGCGTGTGGGGCTCACGTGGATGAACTTTATTTTGAGATGAGGCAGACATCACAACAAAAATGCGATATAAATAATCTGAAAAATTAATTTTAATAAAACGCAATACTTCAAATTATCTGTAACAACTCGTATATTATCCACACTAGATGAGCCGGTTGAGGACTGACCAAACTGCGATCTGACAGCAAATATTATATATAATATGTATTATATATAGGATGTAACAGACCAGCTTCTATATATTAACATTTCGGATGTTTCAAAGTTCTTTAACGCTGCTTCAGTAAGAGTACAACAGGACCGTATCAATCTCATCCGAAGTGTCATATCAAGGTCGTGACTACGTTGAACGTTTTTATATTCTATATTTGATCTTCGTGGAGTGGTCCCAGTTCTCATACAATGTGTAATCTAGATGAGTCATTTGTTTCACGCGTTCTATTGTATCCCGTTCGCTTGCATAATTTTTGTATTATATTTATCCTTTTTGCTTATTATCATTGTATTTATGGTGTTTAATTTTAATTCTACTTCTTATACAATCATAATAAAAAACATAAAAAAAAACACATTTTTGTTGTGAAGTTGCATTTTTAGAAGCTATGTGGTATTTAATACAAATTTAATATAAAGAGTTGATTGCTTTTAAAATTGCAATAGTAGATGTATTAATTGGAAATATTACAAAATATAAGTTCATAAACTTGTCGAAAATGAATTTGATTGCTAGCGAATGGGGAGAACGCGCTTCTTCGGATAGAAGAGCTATAGATTTGAATCCCGGTAGCAATTAAAGATTTATTTTCTGTATATATTTCTGGTTGAATAATTTAATTTGTATTATATAAAATTGTGTTGTAATAAAATAAATAATGTTAAAAAATAATATATTTCTGATTTTTGCTAATTATCATTTGATTTTTGTATTTAATTTTAATCGTACTCCTTATACAATCATAATATGAAACATATAAAATAATGTTATAATAAAATAAATAATGTTATAACTAACAAACTAACTTACCATTACGCCGTTAATATATTCTCATACGAGCTCGTCGATTGTTGAGGCTTCTAACAGAACCATCCTCCAGTATCTGGTTTATCTGGTCGTGCCAAATATAATGTTAACGAATAATAACCAAGAAAATGTATAAAATAAGAAGAATAACTACATTTTTTCAGGGTAATATTGTAACGAATATCTGTTGTTTTTTCTTTATTTGGTCCAATACATGTGAGGTTTTCTTCTTTGTCTCCGTCCTCCGACGTGGCCAACTATAACAGGATAAAGGTTTTTCTTAACGACCCTATTTCTTTCTTTAAATTGAGCTACTTCCTCCAATCCTTTAGTAAGCTGGGACATGCCCTATGCTTTGGTATTCAGTACAAAACCTTTATTGCAACATATCTATAGTGAAAGCCTATAGCCAGAGCACCATCCATCCCTTGACTTGCCGTTGTGGTCCAATCTGCTGAGCCTAACTTTTGCAAAGTTAAAGAGTACGGGGTTCATCTGCTCTGCTTTCATCTTCTTCAGAACATTTTCAGCTAACGCTTATATACTCTTATTATTTAACAAATAATTCGCATTAGTTTATCACTTTTACAAGTGTGGAGTGAAGGATTTTCATCAAATTCCTACAAGACAATTTACATTGTGCAATTTTGTGTATTTTTTTATAAAACCCAGTGTTAGTCGTAGATTAATTACTTGAAGAATTTATGGTTGATTCTAGAAAACGATCGAGAAAAAGATATAAAAGTGAAATCAACTAAGAACCGCTGTAGATAAACGGTTCCGTTATTTGTCCATGTACTTACTGTCAAATTAACAAATAAATTCTTAATGCCGTGACTTTCCACCCATCCTACATTCAACGTGCGCTATAGATCATTATTAAATCGCAATTCCGATGACGTCACAACAGTCTGCCGTTGTCTTCGCGACGTTACCGAAATACCTCACCGCCGTCTCTGATAACATCATTCCACAATGTCACCGAGCTTGAGCTTTCACGGCCATTCTAAATGGAATTAAACTCACGAAACAAAATAATTTTTAAATAAAACACTTTTTTTTGTGATTTGTTCATTGATATTCAAAACAAATTAGATAAATAACTTTAATTCATAAACAAATACCGCTGAAATAAAAATCTATTGCCGGTTGGCTGTCATAAGTAACCTCAAATTATTGTCAGATTTCAATTATATGTTTTGCTTTTACAGTGAGACATCTATTTTTTCCCGTTGGAAGCGACTATCTATTTATTCAATGACAATGATTCTCAAATAACTTTAAGTGAAATCTGCTATATGGAGCCAGGACCTCCTTGTAGGTACTTAAACATAAAATGTTAACACATTAACACATAGTAATATTATATCCTATTAAGCTGCTTAATGTGTATGAATGTTTACTATGTGTAATAATGAATGAGATATATTTTTTTGCTCCAAAATGGAGACTTTGGGTATCCTCCTTTTTTTGTTTCTTGTACATATGTAGTATACAATATTCTTTAAACATTACTTATCTCTATACCTTGAGATATGGCCACTTGTTACCATTTACGCTTTTTTTGGCATTCTTTTTATAACAATTCAGTCTACGCGTATTTCTTTTTCAATATTTTCTAGTGATTCCCAGCTACTACTTTTTATAACAGAGCTTTTGAGCTTAGTATTCAAATGTACAGGTTTCACTACAGTATAGTAAGGATTGGAAGGATGCACCGATTCCTTAAATCATAGTGTCACTTTACTATTAAATACATGTTCCATCTTTTGTAAATAATAAATAAAATAATTGTTCTTCCTTGAAAATTAATTATCTAATTTGGTCCATAGATGGCGATGGTGTAGTGATACTCGAAGCGAGTCCACTTACTAACATATATAACTTTAAAAAATTTAATAAATATGGAGATTGAGGGATGAGAATTGGTGAAATATAAAGTGATCATTTAAGCCAGCCGAAGACAGGTCGTAAGCCCTGTAATTACCCCATATTTCTGTATATTTTCCATTAAATATAATAAAAATTGCTTCGTCTCTATGAGATATATGATATTTATTTATTTTAAAAATTTGTGTTCAATTCTCAATTGCTTAATTCCAATCCTCAAAAATCTGAGTGAAAAATCATACGTAGGAAAAGTAAAATAGAAATATACACTTCAAATCTTAGCAACATCCAGGAAATAATCGTATTACATATTGTAAATACAAAATTATTTAGATGCATGTATGAATAAATATTATCACATATATCAAAATCATAAGGGTTATTTTGCAAAGATTGTTTATACATTTATATGTACATATATATGTAATGAAAATGTAACCGACATAGTCACACACAAGAATGGTAATAAATCTATAAAATAGAAAGCCGTCTGCATTCTGACATTTTTCGCAGACGTTTGAAGGTTTACCGTGCCTTTACAATTTTTATTTTAATTCTTCTTCTTCTCTATTTGTTACAACTCATTTAGTTTTAGAAATACTATACTTTTTAATTAGTCTATCTTTTCAATTTTTTACTTATAACTCTGGGTGTTTAAGGGCTAAATTTTTTTTGGCTATTGCCAACGTTGGGTGGTATCGTTACATATATTTTTTTTAAATTCTTCTAATTTCTTTTTTAAAGTTTCATCTTTAAAATCTAATAAATGCATATTTTTTTTTTTTAAATTAATGTTCCTACCTTCATTCGAATAAATGAAGAAAAAACTTGTTTTTTGCAAATTTTATGAAACAAATGCAACCATTTAAAATTTATTTTGGGTAATGTTAAAAGTGCTAACTTCTAAGTAGAAGCAGTAACTAACTAACGTTCTAGAAGCAGTAGGTAACTAACGCTGATTTGGTTGTCATGCAATATACAAAATGGCTGCCTATGAGTCGTATACATTAAGTAAACACTAAATGGCTACCGGTAGATCAGCCATTGTTGTTTACTTCTGAATTACGACACGACAACCATAAACGGCAGTGCAATGTCAAAATTAGATTTCTGTTTATCGTGCATTTGGAATCTGTTAGAATTGACGATTTAGATTTTTTGTTACAAATATTTATAGGTTAGTATTTAATTATTTTTTATGATTTATTATTATTTCTTTTTCTTTTCCTGTAACAGTTTATTATATTTTTTTCAAATCATGTGTGAAAATTTTTGTAAAAAATTCTGTATACCATCTAGCGTTGGTGATTTGTCTTCCGCAGGCGCATTGCTTATTATTCGAGCAGAGATATTCCGTGGACGTATTATGATTTTCTATGTGAGTTTAGGCATTATTTATGTTTTAAAAACATCTGGAGATTGACAAAAGTGTACTGCGTCTAATAAGTAGTCTTTATCATGTCGGCTTATTAATATCTTCGTCTTTTTTATATGGAAAAAAATTTTTTATGATATTTTTATATATTTTAGAAAATGTTTCTTAATCTTTTTTTCTTTTTTATTCTTTCTCTTCCATAGTCTTTTAACATATTTACTCTAGTTGGGGAGCAGCGGGTAGGCTAGTATTATATTAAAATTATACGTTTATGTCGTATTTATTTTATGAGCCATTTGGCAGAGATTTAAGATTAATGCAATTTAAATAAAAAAATCTTAAATTAATTAAAAAAATTAAGAACTAACTCATATTATTTTTTGGTTAAATTTGCATTTCATTTCGTTATCATTTTATGTAACCATAATATTTTTAATAATAATATTTTTTATAGTCTCTTGAACATGCTGTTATTTTATATATATATATATATATATATATATATATATATATATATATATATATAATCTTTTCAACCTGTAAAATATTTTCTTCTTAGATTAGCACAGTTATTAATATATCCAATTTACGAAGTTGACCATTGGATAAGTGATCCGATTTCTTGAAATTTAATCGTTAGTAGAAATTAATATTGTATATTAATAATTTGAACCAGATGTTGTGAGAACAATGGCTTGACTATGACAGAACGATGGATTATTTCTAGATAGTGTAATGGTTAGTAACACCTCCTGTCATGTAATTATTATTAAAATATTTTTTCAAACTAGAAATCCATATTCTGTGCAGGAGGATATAAGTGTTTGAGACATATAACGCTTTATTTATGAAAGTACGAATATTAAAGGAGATAAAATACCAATTTTGTGTTTAAATATTGATTGGATAAATACACATAGAACTTAACATTCTTATATTATCTTATATACAATACATATACCTTCAGGGAACCCTTACATTTTAAATCGGGGCCCAATACCTTTTTGCTATTTTGCTTTGGGACCCAATATTTTAGTTACGCCACTGCTTGAAGATCTTCTAGATCATGGGTCGACAACTGTTTTCTACATGTTTAGCCATTTTAGAATAAATAATGACAATTCAATTATTCGAGACACAATAAACAAAAGCCGAGTTATAAATTTATTTGGGTACAATACTTTAGAAAATGAGACAGTTTAATGTATTAATTATAAAGTTTATATTATACTGTTTCATTTATTTATTTAAATAAATGAAACAGTATAATTTAATAATAATAATAATTTATAAAAAATTTTAAAAATGCGTAAATAAATCATAATCTAAAATATTTGAAAATAGAATAATGACATTGGAGCAAGTTCGAAATCCCGCAACAATATTAAACTAATAATTGTGTATGATTATTTAAACTGTATTTTTATCCCAAATTGTGTTCAAAATGTAATCGATTTCTCTTTCTAGACATAAAATTTTTATTTACGGATAGTGCGTCACATAAAATATTGAAATTAAAATAAGTTAAACTTTTTAGTATCGGAATTAAAGGAAAAGCAAAGTTTATTATTACTTCAATAAAACACAATATAAAAAAATGTATTAAAAATATATATTCTTCTGGAGATTTTGGTGGTGGAATGAAAGGTGAGTTTCGTGTAGTCACTTATTGAGTAAGGGATAGAAAAATAAGTGTATAGAAGATAGCGGAGCGTGAAGTATGAAGAAAGATTAAATTATGAGAGTTGGAGACCTATCAGGTGTGCGATGGAGCGGAAGAACTGTCATCGGGGCGAGTGACAGTGGCGCAACTAGCGGGTTTAGTGGGATGTGAAATTTTTGAATTGAATAATTTAAATTGAATTCGCATATTAAATTGTAATTTTAATCATTCACAATTAAATATATTATTCACAACAGATTTTTATATACGTGAATATATTTTACTTCCCTCTATTTCAATTTTACATAATTGCACGATTGTTTTTATTACAACCCTTCTAGGTAGACGGACTAAGCTTAATACGAGTTGAAAGTGACCGCTCGTATTGTTATAGCTATAAAGCATCATTGTAATATTCAAAAATATACATATCTGTGCAAAAAAATCCATACAATTTATGACAAGAACAGATTTAAACATATGTGCAGTCAACTATAGATATACTTTTACTTGGAAAACAACGGCGATAAGGCAAAATACATATAAGCCTAAAATTAATGGGGTAAAATTAGGAAATTCAGTAATAAACAAATAAATGGGGAGGTTCGCTATGTGAATAGTTCTTCTCAGGCACGAAATACTCTAGTTACGCTTCGTAATAGAGTCATTTTTTTAGTTTTTAAAAAGATTTTTCTAAAAATTTCATTTACAAAACTACAGTTACAAATGTTCAAAATGCGTGTTTTAAAAATGATCGGTTTATACCGTTTTATTGTGTGACTTCACATCTTCTGAATCGACAAGTCGGTACTCGACACACTAGTGTAACTTCGTACTGGCCGGTACATACGAGATGTGACGTCACACGGTGGATATGATAATCCGAACGTTTTTCAACTAGCCTTACTTTGAACGCCAATATCTCCGAAAGTATTGTACATTTTCCAAAAATTCAGATAGGATAGTAATGTGGATTTTTTTCTTATTTTTTTTAGCATACTATGTAAGCTCATTTCTGACATGCTTCATAGTTCTTAATTTTGTAGCTGATACTATCGAATTATTTTGGATTGTCAACGAATTATGCGCCGCATCTCGCTCGCGATCGTGAAAGTGTTCGTGCCTGTGATCTGTGCAGTATTTATGTAAAATATTTAAAGGTGTATTATTGATGATTAATTTTAGTATCACAAATTCGTATAATGGTAGCTTTGAAAGCCAATTAAATTTATTTGAATATGGCTAAATAAGTTACACTTAAAAATATGTGTATTTTTTACATTGCACTGCAATAAAATTGTTTTATTTAAATAAGTAAAAATTTCAAAAATATATTTTTTTAATCAAAATATTCACGATTTGATGACCCCTGCGCTAGCGGACTAGAGAGCATCCATAGCTGCGCAGTCGTGAAGACGTCCGTCTGGAATCTGCGTCAGAAGAGTGTGATGGGTCCATATTAAACCAGACGAAACATGTTTACTTAATGAGCAATATTTATATCCCGCACCGGCTCTTCATCTGAACATGTCTTCATGTGCGTCACCGGGAGACGGTCGTGAGCAAAGTGAAATTGCAAATAAATATAATATATTTATGTTTCTTTTGGATGGGATCCATTCCTGTCGCCTCTGTATCCACTTCCTGTTGCTGCTTGCGAAACTGTGTAAGCGCATAATTTCTTAGAAATTTCATTTAGACCTTGGCAATACGTATTGAATATTTCGGAATTAAGTTTTATAAAATAATAATGAAGATCCGACACGCTACTAATTAATTACAATTTATACATGGCCTTTTCAAATAATGGAACGATTAAATGTATTAATATCAGAAAGGTAACATATAGGTTCAAAAATTTGTCACTAAAAATATTGTCGCTGTAGCATAGTAGGACAATGCATCTTCCCCGGTTAGGAAAGAGATTCAGGTTCAAATCCCGGTGGCGCAACAGCAATATGTTTCGATAAAATTGATTTTATATGTATATCTTTCTAATTAATATATTTAACTAATATTTAAAATATCACAAACCTATGCTCTGAATAATTACAGCTTCACAATAAGAATGTGTTCTCCTAATATAAATAGATTATTTGCTTTGTGTAAATACCAACGGAATAGATGCTCATTGTCTCCATAACTAGACAGAAGTATGTACTAAATCATTCGATATATCGTAATAATAAACCTAAATAGTACCAACATTTATCTCAACTAACGTACACATTTAAAAATTAAATAATCAAAAATATTACATAATTTAATAATAAAATATTTTCGTATCTATATTTCTAAAATACAAAAAAAAAAGGAAATAGAAGAATAAAACGATAAACAGAAAATACGTTCGGTTCGTGTAAGTACTGATTAGAAAAATCACTAAGAAAGTTAAGCTGAAACAAATCTATCCATTGAAAAAATACAATCATCACCGGTATTTGCATTCCCAAAAACGACAAAGTGACTATGTGATTATAGTGAAATTCATTATTGTCAGATTTCATTTATACATATATGTAACCTTATTATTAACACATCTATTAAACCATTTGGAGCAATTTATAAAGTTGCCGCCTAGAAAATGTTCTTATATAATATAATTAATATTACATGCTTCATAAAGCAGCTGTTCGTTCCGTTCGTGATTATTAAACATTAAAAAAATAATTAATAACTTAAAAAACGAAATCTTTCAGAACATCTTTGAAATTCACATTTTGAAAATCATCATATTCGGTGGTCATAATGACAAGTGAGTTCAATTGTTCTTGTGGCATTGAAGATCGATGATAAATTTTTAGTGATTTTAAATTCGAAAAGATTTTCTATTTTTTGAGTTGATTAATTTTTTCTGTCTTTTACAAACAAATTTAGACATTTTGATTGTAATTTTCTTTCAAGATCAAAAATCAATATTATTTTGACCCGCTGTCGCGGAGCCCCTAAAAGGAGTGGGGACTTCGCCCATTTGGTAATCCGGCACTGTATACTACTGTACTAACAGTCAAAAGTAATGCTTGCGTATTACGTCTGTATAATTAATATTTATTTCTGTTTAGCGTGTAAAGATAACACTATTTTCGCGTGACGTGAAAAAACTGACCATTTCAAAATGATTTTGTTAATTTCATTTTTTTTACGAAATTTAGGTAAGGTACATCTAAGAAGAAGTGGAGCATAGAACAATACTGCGAGCCAATTAACGCAAATTGTGCAAAAAACGTTGAAATTGAAAGTTTGTGTGTTGTGCACTATTAAGCAGTACTATTATAATACAAGCTGACAGATGATCATCTACAAGCGATCGCTGATGACTCATCAGGTAAATAAAGAAATGTTTAAATCGTGAGCTCTTGTTTCTCTTGGCTTTTTTTTTACGATATTTGTAATATCTTAAAAAAAGGTAAGAACAGGAGGAAGATCTGTCACCCAGAACCCTCTGCCAAGCCGATGCACGTACAAAACATGTGGGATGGTGTGCGGTTCGAGAATAGTACTCCTTAGCAACACTCGGACTCACAATCGATAACCATGACAGTCGTCATCCTCGTAACAAGGGACCGCCGCCAAAGACGAAGAAGACTCTTATCCACAGTACATTTATATTTTTACAATTAAAAAAATTATAACTAAAACAAATTAAATGAACCCAGAACTTTTAATATCCGGGGAGATGGGTTATAATTTAGCCGCGTTAACCATTTAAGTTTCCGACCAATTTGTGTCCTCAACCTTTAAGATTTAGTGACCAAGTAGCTGCGAGTTCGTTCCTCATTCCGAGAGATCTATAAAGAGATTTATAAAACATTAAGGATTGAAACTATATAAAAATAAGAATAGTTAATTAATATGAAACAGCTATAGATTAAAGATTGATGTTAATTGAATATCTATATTAAAAACGTTAATTGAATATCTATATTAATCTATATTAAAAACGTTAATTGAATATCTATATTAATCTATATTAAAAACGTTAATTGAATATCTATATTAATCTATATTAAAAACGTTAAACATGATGATGTATTTATCTTAAAAATAACGGATGTAAACTTTCCACGAAAGTGGCAAGTCTTAATTTGTTTAATCAATTAGATTTACACTGCAGTGCGCATTGTTTTTCGTGGGAACAGTAACTAAGTAATTAAGATATTTGGAATTTTCGCTCGCGGTAACCTTTCACTATAGAAATCGGTTCACTGTGTCAGTCTCTATAAATAATTGTAATTTTAAGCATCCAATTAAAATTAAAATTAAAGTTTATATGAACCCTCCGAATTCCAGTGAATAAATTGTGTATTTTTAAATAATTATAGAATTATTTACATTAACTTAAACAAACCTATTATTATTAATTAACTTAAACAAACCTATTATTAATTAATATATTAAATTCGTGTTGGATTTATATTTTATATATTTCGGAAGAGACATTATTTGGTAATCAACGCATTAGAGGAACAGTGGAATCTATGTGATAATTTTTAAATGATGGTTACATTGTTTTCATTGTATCTAAATAAAATACTTTAAAAATGTCATAATACACAAGGTGTCTAAGAGATAATAGTCTAAATAGAGCCTGTTTACGGTTAGAGGACGTCACTAGTAACCCATTGTATGTCAAATTGGGTTATCCGAAATTCGAACTTACGAAAAATGAGCGCTGTACCTTAAATACTCATTTTATCGTAATGAAATTTAGTACACGTATGACTTGATACTATGGCTACCACATAATCTAAAAAAAAATGTTCGTTGCTCATTAAAAAAGTTATTATAACATTTTTTATGAAAATCACAAAAATTCGAATAACTTTAAGCCATTGAATTTTGATTGATTCTATTTAAGCCCTATGGTGTCTAGTGTGGACTGTTTTCTCTGAGAGACCCTATACAGTATCATGTATATGGTTCGAGTGAAAATAATTTAATTAATTACTGATGACTGGAAACCTGGCGGCCGTGATATAAGCTAGTTCAAGTGCAATGCTTCCATCCGCGCGTATCATATTATCGATAATACTCGATGCACATGCCGCGGAGTCGCTCAGTAATCTGGTTCGCAAATCCTTCTTTCAACTTATATGGCTTGAGTGCAGCAGCTGAGAAATGTGCGAGAATATGACTCAACAATAAATCTCCATTGGCTTATCACTTGACTTGAACCAATAAAGCAACAACTGCTGTATATGGCTTTAAATAAGAGACTACGTTACCCTTCTTCCTCTTTTGGATTGCATTATTCCGACCGTTTACGAAGTGATGAATCGCTTTGTTGACTCGATAGTCATTCATGTTAATGGAACTAAGCTTGAATAAGTCGATAATTATGCCTACATAGGGCAACAAATTTCCATAGCAGGAGCCAAATAAATTGTTGAAGCACAAAGTTGGGCTCCAGTGCATATGATTTTCTCAATAAAAGAGTGTTCTAAAAAAGATTAACGCAGATGTATTGAAAGATGTATGTTGGGCATCATATAAGAAATCAGTTAATAGTAATCACGTCGGGGTCACCAGTTTAGGGATGGTAATGATTATGTATTGTGGGAGTCACTCGAATGAAGCTACTGATGTTTGTAGGTTATGAAAGTTTTTTTTAAGGTGTCCTCCTCCTCAGATTCTCACGCATGTATATGAATGTTACAGTGTACATTAATGCTACGGAACGTATGTTTGAGTATAAGTGTTGGTGTTGCGGCTAGAACAGATTGATGAAATGAAACTCGAACCGGTTGCGTTGCGATTTATAATTGAAGATTTTCGGACGGTACTAGGTGAGGAATGGGTGTAAAGTGTCCGCTTTGACAGCCAAGTCTGTAAGGTGCGAGCAGGGCCTCCACATATTTAATTGAATACGGGAAAAAAATGCTTCGAATGCTGTTGTCCAATGGTCCAATCATCATCCACGTTGGTCTTTCACGAATATTGCGATTTCCATAAACTCTCATCCTCTCGACTATGCTCTTCCAATTTTCTCGGCATGCTGTAGACCTTAAGGATGTCACCTCAGAAGTGCATGTTACCTTTTGCACTCGGTCGGTCTAACGGGTGCGGGATTTTCCTCTTCTGTTTTGTCGACGTGGGCACCGTAACAACCTTCTCCAACCCATCCATCAATATTTTGAATTCATCTAGGCAAATAGTTGAGGGACCGACAGGCCGCCTCAAAACCTGCTGAATTGACGAAATCATCCAATTCTGTGGAAATGTGGCAGCTAATAACATTGGACAGGTGTCAGACTGTGACCCACTTCAGTGTTGAACTTTCTTCCCTTCGTTTTACATGCCAACGGAGAGTTTAATAATGTATTGATCTGAAAACTATATTTTTTATGTAAAAACAATACTGTTGATGTGAATTTTTGATGTTAAAACAATATTGTTGATGCGAAAACAACATATTGTAGCTGTCGAAAATGTCGATTAGTTGTCTGAAAAGTTTTTGTAAAAAAATGAAACAGAAAAGTTAACACGATTCCCGACACATCTCTGACCTTTATTACAACCTTTATAACTTCAGTACTAATATTGATTCGGTAGAGCAATACGGTGTGGAAGTGAGTATAAAACGTTACATCGCTCATCCCTTCATATTTAAAAAAAATCGGTTTCAACCGAATTGTGAAAACATTGAAATTGATTTGAAATTTTGAAAAATAACAGTCGCACACAGCTAGACAGAAATAACCATTCGAATAATTACACGTAATGCTGTAACTATTAACAGAAAAACTTGGAAGGAGTTGGCGGAGGCATGTGTCTTGTACTAAAGATGAAAAGATGATGACGATAAAAAATCATTTCTCACTGAAAATAGAATATGTAGTGTGATATTAATACATAAATATTATGTGATGCAAAAGCACATATCAAATTCTAAGAATTTAAAGAATTTCGAAAGCAGAAAACGATTTGCCAAGTGAAAAAAGTTTGGGATTTGAAACCAATTCAATCTTTCACACGACTGATTAACTTAAATGGATTGTCTAATATTGAAAGATTTATTAGTGTAAATCGTTTAGTGATGGGACTATTCTTTTTATTATGTACAATATGTATATTATGTATAATATAATATGATTGGAACCGGATGCAAACATACAAATAGGTATACTGGCCGATGTAAAAATATAATAAAATAAGTCAACCTAATCTGTTCTCTGGAGGTAGACTCATAATCCGTATTTTAAAATATTACTCATAAAATACGAAAGAAAGAAAGTAGCCAGGACAATGCTGTATATAACAGAGGTGGAGTCTCCTCCATCCCACACAATAAACTACAAGTATTATACTTAATTGCAATATAATTCTGTCTTATGTTTATCATGTTATATTATAATATATTCACCTCTGTTACGACAAAAACATGTATATCAATAAAGTCTAATAAATAAATAAATAATAATTCATAAAAAGTTTATTTCGAGAACATTTTTTAGTATAGTATATATATAATCCGCGTCTAAACGATAATAAAAAATACCGATATAGTTATTCCTGTATATGATATTCTATACATTCTTCAAAGTGTATAATAGGTGTATACCGGTAGAAAGTAGAAAGAAAGGACTCACTCTTACGCGGAACTGCTATAGGACTGGTTACTCTCTTGCCAGTTCCTCTCAACAAAAGCAAAGCAACTTGGGTCTAATGTAATCATAATTTGAATGCGGTATAAATTAATTCTTAAACTAACTAACTAATTAACTTACCATCAGTAGGCAGAGAAGATACAGCGCCACACTGTATCTTCTCTGTGTGAACAGTGTACACACAGTTCTCGCCTCATCCACATTCATACATCTTTTCATTTACAAGCTCGCCGATTGTTGAGGCTTGCCGATTGTCGTGTCAAGTCTTCCGCGGACGTCCTCTATTCTCTGATGCCATCAACACTTGCATCATATATCTTTTTTACCGTTCTCTCCTCATTCATCCGTTCCATTTGACCAAACCACCTGAGTGATTCTTTCTTAATCTTACTCATTATACTAAGATCAACTTTACATTCTTTCCTTATTTCTTCATTCTTTACTCTGTCATAAATGGATTTTCTACATGTACGTCTTAGTGATCTCATTTCTACTGCATTCAGTCTACTTTCATTCCTCTTCTGCCAGATCCAGGATTCACTTCTATACATCAATGTCGATATCGGGACTCCATTGTATACCGCTAGTCTTGCCTTAATTGATAAGTTCCCATTAGATATAATTCCATTCAAAGCGCCGTTCACTTTATTACCTGCAGTCACCCTCCTTTCGATATTCTCAAACCTTTATATCAAACATACTTCCCTAATACATAAACTCATCTACTTGTTCCAAACATTCATTACCTACAAGTATTTTGTACAGTGTCTTGCTTTCCTCCTTCTCGAATACCATCACTTTCGAATTGTTGACATTCATAATAAGGTCGCTTTTCTTGCATTTATAATACTCTTTACTCACTAGAATCAGTAGTTCTTATTCATTATTCGCCATTAGTACTGCATCATCGGCCTACAATAAACAACATGCAATCAAATCGCCCATTTTTGCTCTTACATTCATACATTCCAGTTGTTTCACACAATTATCCATATACAAGTTGAAGAGCCTTGGAGGCATTACACAACCCTGCTTAACACCCTTTGTAATGTCAAACCACGGTGTGAATATTCTATTGATTTTTATACACGCAGAACTTCCTTCATATAGGGATGTGATTGCGTGTATAAGTTTACTATTCATCCTGCAATTAGAGAATAAATTCCATAACCTTTCTCTTATAACTCTATCATATGCCTTTTGTAGGTCTACAAAGGCACACAAAAGTTATTTTAGCTAAAAACTTTTCCGTCATCACTCGTAGAGAAAAGATCTGATCCATGCATCCTCTTCCACCCATAAAGGTCCCTTATAAGTCCCATACTTTTTCTTTTGTCACCGTTCTTGCTCTTTGCTTGCGTTTACCAACCGAGCTCAGTAGACTAATTGCCCTATAGTTACCACATTCAATTTTCGACTTTTTGCCTTTGTAGAGAAGCATAATGATAACCCTCCTCCAATATAATGGGGTGTGGTTTTCCTCCAAACGTTAATTGAAGACAGTATGAAGCCATGAGATAACTAATGGGCCAAAAGCCTTACCATTCTTCATATGTTTTATTGCTCACTTTATTACTTCAATACTTATTATTATTATTTATTAGTAACTATATAATATATAGAAAAAAAATATTTGAATTGTGCCCGTCTCACTGGAGAAATTCTGTGTCGAGACGGGCTTATTGCATTCATATCGTTTTCGTCATTCATACTTACCCCAGAGGGTCTCTCAGGGGATTTATCATTAGCATTCATTATACTCTCATACATTTCCTAGAAATATTTCATCCATTTACTGACTTAATAGCTTTCACACTACTGCTTTCAGCACCACAATCGGGATTTTTTGACCGCCTTCCACAAGAATTTTATATTATCTTGAAAATTCTTAGTCATTTTCACCCCTTCTTCTCTTTTCAGCTACTCTTTCCTTTCTTTCATACCAGATTTAACATTTTTCTTACAGGCATTGCACAGGTCTTTTGCTATCATGTATTCATTTGAATTTACTGTCAACAAATAGCGCCACGCATTATTATTTTCTTTCACGAGTTTCTTTATGCCATCGTCCCACCATGCATCGCCTTTCTTCCTTCCTTGGGTAACTATGCCGCAGTTTTACTTCGCTGATTCGCATAGAGTAACATTAATATGTTCCCATGCATCGTTTTTATTCAGATCACACATTTTTCAGCCAGTCTTTCACACACTTTCAAAATTTTCTCTGACATTATCCTTTTGCAGATTCTCAATTTTGATTCTAGATGGCGCTGATACTGTTTTTTTTCATGGATCGCCATCCTTGGAATCCGAGGAAATGGTCAGTTTCCATCTCGGCGCCCCTAAACATTCGAGTATCAATAGTAGCGGATCTCAGTCTAGAGTCAACCACCACAAAATCAATTATCGATCTTTAATTTCTTCTTTCCCATGTATACTGATGGATCAAAAAGGTATTTGAAACAAATAGGTTCCATTCCATGCATACCTCAAGTAAACTATTTCCAATCCTATTCATCTTTTTGTCATCGTAGATACCGATGGGTAATTCGAAACCGTCCCTTCGAGTCCCCCACCCATTATTTATTCTTTCATTTTTCCGTTTTTTAAACTATTTTTAAAACTATAAGACTTCCTTTAAAAAATAAGCTAGTTTCCATAGCAGCAATCATTAAAAAAAACGAAGACTATTAGTCGAATTTTAATAATAATTTTTACGCTAAATTGAAAAAGGAGTTATGAAGACACTGGGTGCTACCTAGCATTTAGCGAAGTCGATTGCTTCTTGCTAGTGTATTACAATTATTAAGTTTGTTTGACGGGTGATCTGACTCAGACCGCACTGAGCGCCAAGATAAAATATTCACTGGCGTCTAATGGATGACTATTTTCGAGTGCCTAAGGTTTAGTGTAATAAATGAATCACTTATCCCTGAAAGCGTACCTGCCAGGCGGATGTAGTTGACGGAAGTCTAGCTTACATACTCTTGGCCCAGGATAAGCGTGTATAAATTATAACGTAACACGCGCCTGCAGTCGTATTTATATCTCTCTCTGTAGCGCGAAAGAACCAAATTCGGCGATTTTGCGGTGCCATCGTTTATTGTCTGAGCTAGCGGTTGTCGTCACTCGACTGTGACGCCACGATACACCTACATTCAAATTATTTCCGGTCGTAAAAAATATGTAATTGGAAACGATCAATGTTAAATAATAAGCGCAGGTACTAGATGTCCGTTGCGCCACCCCTAGAAGCTTTTAGGTATATCTGTATCGTCATGGTGTGGAACTAACGTTCAGTACTGAAACGTTATACGTAACGTAATTATTATTCAGGAATTCAACCCATTTTCAGCCAATCTGTCGATGTTTTTTCTATAAAAATCGGCTGGTTTAATATTGAAATAGTTTATTTTTATTCTTTTATTTATTATCTTTGTTTTATTAACAACTTAATTGAGTTTAAATACATCTACCGGTTTCGAAAAATACTATTTTCTTCTTCAGGATGTCATAACTGACTAAAAACATATATTATTGTTTCTTTACCAGAATCTATTTTTTAAAAAAACAACAATTATTTAAAAAATAAATTTAGTACCTAACTCAAATTGTTACTTAATACAAATTTAGTCGTATATTTCTTATTTTCATTTCTTCTTTATTACATATATATTAATTTTGATTTCACTTTTTTCCAAATTGCATAGCAGTTTTACGTCAATACATACGCCTTTTTAGTTAATAGTTAAACTTTTTTTTATAAATAAAATAAAACAAAGGGAAATAAATTAGATAAGGAGATATTAGATGAATTACTTAGAAAGATATAACGAATAAAATATATATAAAGAAAAAATCAATCTTTCAAAAAGATATACAATTTTTACAGGGTGGAACAAACCTAGTTCACAGTATTTACCTGAATATAATATAATACAATACAACAAGGAAATACAATATTAGACCAGAATATGTTCCTTTACTTTTCATTTTAAGGTAGTCACAGGGGTCGCATTATTTTTTAAAATATTTAATACGTCTTTATAGATTTTGTTAATTATTCTTGGCACAACACATTCTCTCATTCTATCACCGTATATATTATTGTTCGCGATCGGCACTCTCATCGATCTCGACGATCTGGTTGAATAGCTATGGTGAGGACCAGTATTTATCGAGTTATTTAGTTATCAAGCTAATTTCTGAAGTCATCGTCATTGTTGAAGAGTGATCGAAAAGGATGATAATCTGACGGAGAGACAGTATTTCTCTTTGGAAGCATTGAAACCTTGATTGAAGTCGAAAAAAATTATGTGTCGAAAATATTCGTTTTTCTCAACTTGACACTCCAGAAAATTATAAATTCTACTCTAAGAAAAACCTTACAATACAAGAAAACATAGACTTATTAGACTTTCAATACCACAGTAGCCTTTTTAATTTTTAATACCAATTAAATGAACCAACTAGAAACGTATATAGACAAAAATCTCGTTACCGAAAAAATATTAAATTTTATTATTTTAAATATATAATTGGATACATCATGCGATGGAGTAGGTAATATTCCGACTGATTTCAGCCTAAAACCGCAGATTCATATAACTACGTATTAATTCAAAATGTTCAAACAAATATTGACGAACGAAACATCAACGATAATGAACTGACATTTGACGTACAACAAGCGTGAAGCGAGGTATAAGACGGCGAATCTCCGAGACTTGTTGTATACAAGGTGGACTACGAAAGCCGAGAGTTCTCTCCAAAGAATCTCATTAGATCGTAAATCGTAAATCTCATCCGTAGCCATTGTGGCGTTAATTAATGTTTTTTTTAATTTTCCGTTGTGGACAGCGCAGCCCTGGATAAGCGCGCACACTAACTACTCGAGTTTTAATATTATTTGTTTGCAATATGTTGCACGTTGTCTCCATAAAAGTCGGGTGAGATTTATTCGAACTGCCGAGCAAACGGAAGTATTTTAATAGGCGAATCGCGGCGGGTCTCGGCGAGCAGTCTTTCTTATTTATAAAAGTATTATTCAACTTGCAAGTGGCGGGGAAATGACGAAGGCAGATGAAAAGTAATCTCCGAGGCGTGCGAAGCAGCGTGCGACCGAGCGAGGAATCGATGATCTAAGAAAAGCCCGCAAGGTCGAGATGCGTGCAGCAAATAAAATAATGAAAGAGACCTTCGGACGAAAGCTTAGCAACCGGCAGGCGGACCTACGCAAGTCGTACGCGGACTTAAATAAGACTATTTTTATAAAAGAGGCAATTTTGGGATCCTGACGAGTATGGAATGTGCGCCATTCAATCATTTATTTCCTTCTACTTGCTGGGTGCTACGGTTTTTCATAAATTAAATATAATTAATAATAACAATTATTTATTTATTTGATTCTTGGTACAGTGTACCCTGCCTGCTACATTAGTATTTTACTGTATCATAACAGACAATGTTCTACCGGTAAACAAAGTGCAATAATCAATGTACAAAATTATATATATATATATAAAGAGTTAAACAAGATGTCAATAGATTAGGTAAATACTTTGTAAAACTTAACGTAAATGCATTGTTCAATGTATAATATATAATATATGGTGTATGTAAAGAGTAAAGCAAGATGAAATGAAGTAACATATAATTCAATAAATTCAATGTCAAAGAGTTTAACAAGATACAATTACATAGCATATAAAGAGTAAAACAAGATGCAACTAGGTAATTCAATATTCTGTTGTAGCAGTTTTAATCTTAAGTTTGGACCTTTAAAAGTTCTTGGGCATAATTTCTCCGCATTTCGTGGAGCCAGAACTGCACTTTTCATGGAGAATATGCAAGACTATGGTAACAATTTTTCACGTTTGCGTTTAGACTGTTGTATATTTTAGTGTTACGAACAAATGGAATCTTTGTACAAAAGTTTTTTTTAATTTTAGCACGAGATAGTGACAGTTAGCCTATGTCCTTGTTAAGTGAGGGTGCGTAATTTACTGGTAATATTGCTTATGTCGGTAAAAGTATTTTAGTATATCAAGATATACATTTGACTGATGTCTAGACGAGTTCATTTGAAGAATAGCGAAAGGCTTTCTTATGAATAACTCTCAAAATCATTTTTTAGCTTTACTTACGGAGTCTAGAATATTACTAACTGCACCACCCCAACTGATAATTACTTATATTAAAGAAAAAATTAAATAGCCCTATAACTTCTCGTTGTTGTGTTGTGTTGTGTCATATAATATGCAACTGCACATATTATTGAGTTTAAGAGTACATTCAATTGTTATAAGATAATGACGGTAATCGTGATTAGCTGGATTCTTAATTATTGTCAAATTTAAACATTATTTTATCAAATATAATTAAATATTAAAAATCAAAAAAATGTGTCAAGGAAAATAAAAATATACAAACGGGAAGAGCAGTGCAAAAAAACAATTATAATATATCTAGCTAATAAAATACAAGATTAACCTGTGGCTTTATAACACAAAAACCTATCTGCAAAAAATGCTAAGATGCTAATAAAGTTAAGAATGCAGTTTTATATTCAGATTATATATGGCTATCCGTAATACAATATAACCCCGTTGTGTTTAAAAGAGAAAATACCATTTACAGATTAGTTAAAAATCAGTGTAGACTGATTTTTAACTAATTGAAAAAAAAATTGTTTTTGTTCTTCCTGAAAACTTGACTAATTTATGTTGTTAAACCATCGAAACGGTGCCTGCTTCAAGTGTGCAGATAAAGTCGCGTTATTAAACTGTGTAAATAGAAAGATTTGAATTGCGCTGCTCGTTTTCTATTTTGGAGTGAACCTCCCCAACCCACGAGCGAGGCGCAATAGCCGCGGGGAGCAGCGCAGGAGGCCGCGGGCGCACGGTGCGTGCGCTCGCCTCGGCCGGTAATGGCCCGCGATGAGCAACAAATCAGGGCCGGTCGCCCATTCAGCAAAAAATATTATTCGCGTCACAAGTGTTGGCCGCCGCCAGTGCCAAAATACTCGCATTCCTGCGATTCCGACGGCGGAGACCGTGAGCGGGTGCCAAGACATTTTACTTCGCTCTTTCGTATTTTTAAATATAGTTTAAACGCTACATCAATGTCACCGCCCGTCCTTTCGGCCGAGAGTGGGAAAATAAAGCACGCTTCGAAGTAAAAGTTTTATTGTTACGCAAGTGGATCGGCTGGATATGTGACAATGTTGTCGTCTGCATTCTTCGTCGTCTTATTAGGGTAACGATCAAATGCTTTCCGTTTTATATCAACAACGTAACACTACCTATTACATATATATTTTCTTATTTCTTATTCTTCAACTCCCAGTGCTGAGCACCGTGGTCCTCTCATCTGTCTGTAACTAGGTGCGTAATATGTCTCCATTCCTCCCTACAACAATACTGTATATCGTTGATAAACAGACGGAGCATCGGCTATCCTTGATGATAACATTCGATGCCCAAGAAGATATACACCGTTATGGTATTCATAACTCAGATCTGACTAAAACCTATATGTAGTGTTGTTGCAGGGGTGGTCTCATTTAAAGATGACCCTGTTAATTCTTTTATTTGGTCTATCTATCTTGTAGAGTAACGTTCTCTTGCTCGTTTTTCCACAATAGTCTCTGTGACTTTCGTAGATCTTTATGACAACATATCCAATGTATGCAAGGACTGTTGCATGTTGTCGAAAGTCTTTCGGTAATCATTAAGTCTTGGAAGATAGGGACATTTGTGTGCCTCGCGATGTGCATACAGCATGTCTATGTATCTTCTTCCAATTAATTTAGCTTGTTATGATTTCTATTCAGTATAAAATTCTTCTTCTCCTGTTGGTTCCTTTATTATTGAGGATCACCACTCTTGAGATATGACCTGTCGATGTCCTTGTCAGCAGTCCGCAGTTTGGAGAACCGTTGCAATTAGACAAACAGAAACGACTTTAATCTAGTAATTCCAGCGAGTTAAAGATCGTCTTCTTCCTCTCAGGCCTTTCATCTTTACCAGACACCAATTATCACCAGCTTCTTGTCTTTCTAAAAATGCAGGATGCATCTTGACAGATCGTAAACCTTGAATCGTGTTCTAGTTAGTTCCACTAGTGCACATGTTTATCATCACTCTAGCGTCACATTTCAATCACGTCTAGTTTATTTCTCTAGCATGTTCTCAAATGTATATACGTATATGTTCTATGATAAAGTTTTTATTCCTTAGAGGCAGATGAAAAAATAAGAGACAAAATTAATTGGACCTTAGGTTCTGGATCTAAAAATTATAAAATTCCCCAATGCGCATTTGGATTCAGATAGCAGACTTCACATTTCTCCCTCAAGCATTTGAAGTTGCTAGATATAATTAATATTAACTGCAATATTACAATATACTTCTAATGTACTCATATATAAAACAATAGACAAACTATTATATTTACATATTTTAATATTTAACGCGAACTTATTGTGGTGAACATAATTAACCCATAGTTGTTTAAAAACAAAGTTAATAAATTATTAAATATTTTCTATTTCTCTTGAGATAAATGAATGTTTTTTTTGTTCTAATAAAAACTTCACCATTCCTTACAAACCTCATAATTAGGTTGGTGAACCGCTGACATAAAGATCATTAAAGCAAATAGCTTAATGCGGAGAACATGGGATGGCGAATAACGGTCGTTAAGAGAGTTATACATTCAATGGTATGAACATACGAACAAACTTATTTATCATTTAATTATTATATATAATTATTAAACTATTTTTATATCTATACTATATGCTGATCAACCCTCAGTATTGGTAGAGAGGTTTAGATCCGTATAAAGGAAGCAGGAAATACGATGACTGACAGAATAAGAAATATTTTTTATTTATTATCTTAGTTTTATTAACCAAAATTGAGTTTAAAAAACATCTACCTGTTTCGGAAAACACTTTTCCTTCTTCAGGATGTCATAACTAACTAAAGAAATATATGAAATAACCATAAAAGGAATAAAGTTATGTCGAACCTTGCCTGCGTTATATCGAGATTTCGCAATAGCTATGATTTGGACAAGAATTACTAATGAAAAGATTCGATTAGGCAAATCCATTCATTTAGGGGAGGCTCAATAAATTTGGAATAAAGTTGGGTGGGGATCTAGTGACAATGTTAAGTTGCTTTCGTGCAAATGTGCTGTGACGTCATTTCTTATAATGTGATGAACACGTGAAAAACATATATTTTAAATCATTTTCCACCAGCTGCTCTGGTTGGAGTACATCCGAATGACATGCACCCGTCTACTGTTCAGTGAAATAATTTGTACAGGTACGGTTTGGGTTGGCGTGTTATTGTTTTTATTTAATTTATTTATGAGGAACAAACAGTGCAAATATATCAAAACTTAAGTCTTATATATAAAATAAGACCAGTGATGTTTCCTCTTAACTGGATAAAGTAAAAATACCGTAAAATAAAATCAATAAATTTAAAAATAGTACCTAGATACTGATAAAAAAGTAACGAAAATGTGTTTTTACACTGTTTAAAGATGAGAGGATGAGAAAGGGATGCAAGTAAAATTTATAATTTGCTTGTTGCATTAAAAGTATATTACTATACTCATATACATTCGCGTACATACACGCATAGACACATGTAAATACTATCAATAGTCAATAGTTATTAAAAAGTTGGCTTAGTTTAATTGTAAAAGGAAGCAATTTATCGTTAAAAATGTCGCAGTTATTTGAAAAATTTACGGTATATTATATTATATTTTACCATAAAACAATTTTTTAAGTAATTTGGATAAAATTGATTAGTTATTTATTCCAATAAATAAGGCAAGTCAACCAAGTTGATTAAAATTTTATAGAGGTAGCATAGCGTTTCTTCTATTTAAAAGGGGGTGGGGTTAGGGGGGGGGATTTTATGGAAACACTCGCTTTCTGAATGAGATTTAATGTCTAAACAGGAACGTGAATTTAAATGCTTCCATAATGTTTGCTCATTCCGCTACTGGCATCGTGTTGCTGGCTGCGGCTGGAGTACACCACCAACTCTCTAGTTCTGGATCACTTATCGAAGAATGACATCGACTGTGGAGTAGTTACGGATACATGTGATAATCTTTCTCCCGGTCGATCGATGTGTTCATGACTAAGTATCGTGGTCCTCTATTCTGTTTCTGCCACAGTGCGAATCGTTTACTTTCACTCTTCACGATCTTGGACCCTATGTAGCAAGGCTCCGGTCATGTCTCGGACTTGATCTATCTTATTGGAAATTAAACTCCCTCCCTCCGTCCTCGCAATTCACAGTGATCACCAAATTTTGCAAATGAATAGAATCTAGCACACACAAACCCGATTTCGCTAGAATAAATTTATATATTTTTTTTTAATTATTAAGAGGATAGAAAGGGTTACTTTTACACGATGCTTGTAAACTTGACCCTACGCTATTTGGTGGCAACATTTTAATGATCCCTTACGGATATAAATAAATACACCTTATATTAGCTCTACAAGATAGTTATGAGAAATATAACTGCAGATTGAAAAGAGAACCCTTCATAATCATCACTGAATTGTATTTGAAGCAAAGGCTGTTTTATTATGAAGTTGGAAAACTGAAAGTAAAAATATGTAAGGAAACGATTCTGCGTTTATTTCCACCGGTTGCTTTTTCGCATATTTTTTTCATGTGAAATTATTAGTGCATCCATGAGAATAGGTATTATGTATAGACGATTTGGTAGTCGATTGAGATTGTAGGTCAAGTAGTGAGAATATTTCATCTTGTCGACATCGCATGACCTCCTTCCTTACCCCCTCCTCCCCGGAAGTCAATGATAATAAAATGCCATCTGGTTTCAATGTTAAATTGAGCTAAATATAACACATGCAAGAATCTATCAGTACGTAAGGAAACTCGCACTAGAAACAGGCAAAATGAATTATATTCATTGACCAATATTTTATTTCAAGAAAACTTTACTCACTTAAGTATGTCGCTTATATAAACCCTTTCAGGTATAAATTACTTTTGCTGGATGCGAAGAATATTTTTTTTTGTTTTTAGAAAAAAAATTGTATTATAAAAAATAGGACATATCTTTAATTTTAATTAAAACTGAACACAGGGCACCGACTATTAGTTGTGATATAAAAAGTAACAAATCATTAAAAAACTGAAGCAAATGCATAAAAATCCGTCAGTAATAATAAATTCTATGTAGTATATCCAATGATCATTGGCTATTTGATTTAAAAAAATACAATACAGTGGAACTTCTTATAACGAGATTAATTCGTTCCAAAATCTTACTCGTTATGTGAAACACTCGTTATGCGAAACTATTATTCCCATGCAAAACAACGTAAATTACAATAATGCGTTTTCTGCCAAAAAAATCAATTTTTATGTTTTTAACGTTTATTTTAATTATATTACATACTTATAAATTGTTAAGGAGCGTAACAACCTGGAATGTTTCCAATGTTTTCGTTAATAGTGACGCCTTGAAATTGCTGTTCGTTTATTCATGTGAGAAGCAACCTTTCAATTTCATCAAGAATAAGTAACCGTTTCGTGGACATTCTTGACTCTCCCTTTGAAGCATCTATCTTCTTAATTTTGTCCTTGTTCTTGAAGAAAGTGCAAATCGTTGATGTAGACCGATTGTATGTGCGCGCTAGATCAGCCACGCTCATACCTCGTTCTCGTTTTTCAATGATTTTACGTTTGATTTCTACAGTTATTTTTATTCTCTTATGGCTTTTTTTTCAGGGACATTTTTGCAAGGGTTATTAAACTTTGCACGAAAAAAAACTTACGAATAATGTCTGAACACAAGTTTGGAAAAATGTGCGATCACATGCGACACTAACGTGCTAGCAGGACGAGTGCTAACCGGAGACTGACGCACAGTCCCGGCTCACAAGTGAGTGATGTGAAGATGAGACTTCCCCACTCGTTATGCGAAATGTCGCTCGTTAAGGGAGAGTTTTTTCCACAATCTGTTTTGCTCGTTATGCGAATTACTCGTTATGGGAGGTGCTCGTTATGAGAGATTCCACTGTATATAATATAAATATTTTTTATATCATCTGATAGTTTACACATGTCTTTAAAAATAAATAATAAGTAATTATCCAAAATAAACACATATTTTGTGGACAAACGCAAAATAGTATGCGCGTAATATAGAAAAATTAATGGCGGCCGAGGAGCAAAACAAAGTGACAGTAACATTGTCAAGTTATTCAGTTAGTTAAAAAACCACATCAAAATACTTGCTTAGAAAATAATTTTCAAAATTTAAGTGGACAATGAATAATAAAGCGTTAATAAGCTGAATACAGGAACTCACTGAGGTTCAATGAATAATATATTGTATTAGAAAATATTGACATTTCCTTTCAGACATTTTAAGCGATACGATAACTTTGTATCAAATGAATGAATTAATATTTATTTAAGTTATTGTTCAGTTTAGAAGGATTTTACTCATTCGCCGAGAAAGTATACCTACATACCTAAAAGGTTGCTCCGAAACTGATTGACATTAAAAAATTAATTCCCACAAGTTAAATATAAAGTAATTTTAATTTAATTACTTAATAATAATTTAGTTATTATTAAAAGCTTAACCCCATTATCAGTGTGGGAAGTGCATTGATACCCATCCTCCTTTACATTGTATACTAGCTAAATTCATTAAAAAATGTTCCTAATTTATATTCAGGAGACTACAGGTCCAAACAAAATTCGACGTCAGTGTTTGTAATCTCTGTAATAGGGTATAATGCATAATATTGAAATTACACATTACACATTAATTGACATTAATGCAAAAATATTGTCCTATTGAAACGTCTGCCGGGATAATTTTAATTAATTCTCTATTATCCGGATGCAGATTACACTTCTTAATGTTCTTGGCAGAGCACTCGTGGTCGATGTGACAATGATGACACCACAACCAAAACTATGCAGCATTCCTGACAGCTTCCTGAAGTGAGCCATTGATTTCAGACATCTAGTCAGTGATCTTCCCTAGACTCTCTCTTGTATCACCAGTTTCTCTATTGCATCCGCACCTCTTGTGACTTGCTCAAAGTATTTCATTGCATTTACCTTAATTTATTGTAAAATAGAGCGGTTTGCGGATTATACAAATCACAAAACATTATCTTAATTGTGAATTAATTGATCAACTGTCCAGTATAAACTTCCACAAATTCGAAAGAAATAATTCAAATAGACAGAATGCAAAGTTTTACTGTGAATCCACAATCTCCTACACCAGGGGTCGGCAGAATATGATAATTGATTTATTTAATTAATCAATTATTATTTCACCTTGTCGTATTATTAGGATCCTGTGCAAAACTTAGCGATTATTTGCACGTATTCGTCTTTAAGCCCGAATAGTAGAGAGTTATTATTATAAATATATTTTTTAAAACTACATTGTATATCCATCATCGTCAAATTCCCATTATTAGTCATGTCTGGGTGAGATTTAGCGGGGCTGTCATTTCTATGCCCCTTGTGGACTAGCTTGATATATTCACGTGGACTAGCTTGATATACCCACACGGACCCGCTTGACATTCCCACGTAAACTAGCTTAATAATTCACACCAAAAAAAAAACAGTCAAAATTTACTGTGTATTTAGTTCTTTTTTCCCGTAATTGATATTAGATTACAATGAAAGCCATTGGATAGCAGCGAAAGTTTTACTGTTTTAACGGTACTTATGGTGTAAATGTTTGCCCTTTGTCTTGAAACCTATTTTTTGTCGTTGTTTTTAAAATTACCGATGGCCGAGAAGAAAATTCATTTGCGACAAAATGTGTTCTATGAATATATAAAAAAGGAAACAAAGCAATTGTCGCGACAAATAATATTTGCTTATAATATGGTGATAGTGTCTTAAAAGCTCGAATGAGTCATATGTGGTTTAGCGTGTTTCGTTTGGGGAATTTATCACTGGCAAGAGAACTTGCAATTATAGCTAATAATATAAATTATGTAATTGACTAAATGCACATTGTTTATTTTAAAATATTAAAATCTTTTATTTAAAAAAAAACGGCAACTACTTTCGTATCAACCTATTAGATGTTATCTGTTAGAAGATCCATTAATTAAAATAATAAATTAAAGTTTTATTGGTGAAGTTGCTATTATTCAGAATGACAATTAATTCAAAATAAATACGAGTATACCACTGAAGAAAATGCGCAGTCAAATGAAAGAAACAGCTGCCAATGGGATTTGAACCCGGGACCTTTCTATTGCCAGTTCAATGCTCTCGTAGCTGAGCGTCATCAGTTTTGTTATACGATTGTATAAATAAGATGTGACAAATTTAGTTACAAAATTTTTAATAAATATTTGTTTAGTTAATTATTAAGATTCACACACATTCGTGATATAGTTACAATCAGCGACGTCCTTAGGTAAAGTGTCGCCCTTAGGCGAATTTCAGAATGCCGCCACTATTATTGTTAAAAATATGATCCTCTATCATTTTATATTATTGTGATAACAAAAATTTTCAATATAAATACTTACCATGTATTGTTTAAATGCATGTTGTCCTTTGAAATTATACAATGCTGCGGCCCTTATGGCATTTGGACCATTTATATTTTCTAAACACATGTTAGTTGAACTTATCGGATGGTTTTTGCACAAATCTGAGAAATGCACTCTAAAAGTGTGCTTTAAATTTATTTTCGAGTTTTTTTTTGTACGAGACAGTAATATAAATATTTATATTAGATATAATATTTGCATTCCGCCGCCAATTTGCCTTCCCTTAAAATTTTCCCCCTTGGGCACCGCCTTACCTGCTTACGCCCACGGGACGTCCCTAATTCCTCCTAATTTTTTAATACATTTTTAATTTACAGTTTTGAACTTCTCAGAAAAAATGCAAATGACGCATGTGTCACTGTTTGATACTTATTAGATTTGTGTTATGGATACTTGTTAAAACGTCAATTATTTATGTTTTCAAATAAGTTATGCAATCGTAATATTTTGTACTATTAATTAAAGATAAACCAGAAAATTGACTGATGATAATCTGGAAAAATTTGTGGTTTGAAAAAATTGGTAAAAGCGCGTCCTCGGTAATGCGAGACCGATCAAAGAAGTGAGTTTTTTCGCGTTCAAATCTCTGCACGCTCGCATTCGATTAAGCTTAATAAAAAAGATCGGCTGAACACACGCAATGGCAAAGGGGTCACGACACTTAGTGATAATGAGGAATCGATTAACTTTTTGACTGCCAATAATATTAAATTTGATATGTGGGTCCCGTACACGGAAGCAGAAGTCTTTAAGTGTGTTAGTTGATTTAAGATATATTTCAAAAGCTGGGTACTATTGTACACAAATCTAATAATTATTTAAAATATATGAGGTTAAAATGGTCGAAAATTGCGTGCGATCGCGTTTTTGACATGCAAAGTTTGGCGTGTTAACTCGCTCATAACAAATGTTATTGGTACGAGAAATTCTCTCTTAACCTGTTTAAAGAGGAAATAAAATAAAAGGGTAATGTATATAGAATGAAACATGGCAAGAGTGCGCCGTGAGATAGTGATGGTTTGAAAAAGAAAACAGCTCTACCCTTGAGGGAATTCAGATAGTACAAAGATTTATTAATGAAGTCCAGACATCAGTACGCCATAACCAACGGGAAACCACCATGGTTCGGCCAAAACGGCAGTGGCAGGCAGGTTATCCTGACTAAGACCCCAATACCAGCAGAAATCTCCCCTATCTATAGCTCCCAGCGTGACACTCAAACCCTAACAAACTCCCAAAAGACTTCAAGATGCGACAGTCATACGTCGCTCCATCTACAAAAAAAAAAAACGTCGTGAAGAAGTTCCGCATTGAAAGACAGTCACCGTCAGCCGGATCAAGCGGATGCCACGGCTCGATAAGGGCTGTAGGGCGTTTGAAGGAGAAGAAGAATAATTTTGAGAAATATTTATGAAAATAGACCTCACCACATTTAGAATGGCATAGTTTTGTCACCCAGCGCATGGGAGTATTTTGAGAAATTTTGTTTATGCATTCCTTGTGGGAATCACGTGAATCACGCTGGTATGCGTGGGGCGTGGGCACGGTTATGTTTAGGGATCCATTCACAGGCCGGACATCGGATTATAAGAAACGCATTTTGCAGGATTTTCTAGGAATGGCCGACTGTCCGCGCTAAATCGAGCTCGGATAAATATTTTTGAGAAGAATCAAAGCTCGCCGCGTGCGTCTCATTATTTTTGTATTGATCGAGAGATCTTCGGGACTGGCCGACAAGGTATGGATTAAGTTAAATCAATGTAGTCGCTTAAAAAATGCATAACAAAATAAATGTCAATGAAAAAATATAAAGGACACAAAGATGAGGGAATACTCCAAAAAATTGAACAGATATTTGAATTGATTATTAAATAAAATAAAAAACTCTAAACGGGCAGTTTAAATTGTAGATTAATGAAAAACCCTACTCATCATCAAATTGTTTATGATGCCAAATATATAAACAATTGGTGAGATAATTAATGTTATTTAAAAAAAAAAAAACTTTTATTTGGTATGGTTAATAAAATCCGTCTTTTAGCTGGAAATCTAAGTTTCTATGCTTGTAAAAAAAATTGTAGGGTCAATCATTATCAACGAAGCAAATTACTAATGTACAAAACTATAGTAAAACTTGTGGTCGCTTATGGTTGCGAAACGTGGTGCCCAAACCAAATTGAAAAAAACTAATTAACAGTTTTTGAGCGTAAAATATTAAGACAAATTTCAATCACTAGAAAATGGAACTAGATAGATACAGAATTGGGCTGGCCATATTAAAGAATATCAGATAACAGGACACTAAAGATCATGACTTAGTGGATACCAGTGGAAGCTACCTAAAGGCACGCCAAGACTTTGTGAAAGGGCTGGAACAGGATGGGAGGGTCTGGGAACTGAACAAGAATGACCATGATAGTAGTTGGCGGAAAGCGCTTGTGTGTCTTCCAGTTCGGAATTTGTAACAGCTTTACTGCCATCCTCCCTGAAAGTCGAGACTTTTCCACTCTTCTCCTATCACCTGGGTTTCCTTTAAGGATTATTTTTGGGATCTGGGCTTCCTGCATCATCTGAACGGCTGATTTTCAAACGTCAGTCACCTTGAAAGAGCACTACGTTAACTTATTGAGACTATTTTTTCTGTAAGCCGATGAGACAAGGAAGTATTTAAAGGAACAATTGCAAGATAAGTAGAGAAAATAGACGAGTGGATGGCACAAAGTAGACTTACATTGAATCCATCCAAAACAGAGTTACAATGGACAGCAACACCTAGAAGGCAACACTTAATACAGGAATCAATGTCTGCGAATGCTCAATCTGCAGTTAAGCTATTAGGCGTGCACATTAATTTAGATCTTTCATTTTATTTCATTATTTAAATTTAAAGTATTCATAGACATCTTCCTCCTGAGGCAGCCCTTTTACTTATACATGGATATGTGGCGTCACGTGTTAACTATTGTAATAGCATTTACGCTGGCCAGCCAAAGTTTTAGCTGGATAGACTACAATCCATTCTAAACGTGGCAGCACGGGTAATATATGGAGTTTCTAAATTCTCTCACATAACATCCCTTTTGCACGAGCTACATTGGTTTCCTGAAAAAGTTGAATTTGAATTGTGCTGGTTGATGTACAAGACGACACAATATGGCACCTATGCATCTTCAAGAGCTTTGTACATAAGACAATTTGAACATTTATGTCAATCTTTCACTCTACTTCAAACACAGGAAGGGTTGTAGAATCGACCAGCCGTAAGTTTAGTGAACGGGCATTTGCGGTGGCAGACACAAAAGCGTGGATCTCTTTACCCTCCGTCATAAGAAAGAGTACATCTGAAACTTTATTTAAGAAGAGATTAAAAACGTACCTTTACAAAAGGACATTTCCATAAGCTCAATATTATTATTATTTACAACTCAAAACAGTTTTTTAAACTCATAGATTTTAGTGCCTCAGTGGTTCGGCCATTTTTTGATACATCTCCTTCCATATATCAAATCGTTTCCTTTTGAGGACTTTTTAGGACTGGAAAACAAAAAAGAGTTGCACGGGGCGAGATAGAGAGGGAGAAGCACGGGGACTATGCCATTTTTGACGGGTCATGGTGGAAAAACTAGTCACTTGTTTCTCACAACGCAGGACGTTTGAAGACAGATGGAGATAGATTCCTGAACACTAACCTAGCGGGGGAACCTTGTGCTAGGAAGGAACCTACCTCCAAAAGAGAATTACTATTTTTTTTGGGTCCTCCTCTAGTGTTTCCTTCCATCTTCTTCTTGCATATTTAAAAACTGCACCAATGCTTGTCATGCAATTATTTATTTCAACTTTATTACATTACAATTTTTAATATTTGCAGAACTGCAGAACAGTTTTATAGCAAGGATTGGCCCTTCACATAGTAATTAAAGAGTTATCATTAACAGCAAATTTAAAAAAAAAATTAATACAACAAAAGAAACAAATAATTAGATGAGAATGAGTTTTTTCACTTTATATTTTAAGGTGATTACTGGGGTCTCCTTATTTTTCATAATATTTAACAAGCCTTCATTGCTTTTATTAAATATTCAAATTCATATATACATTATCTCGTTCTTTCACCGTACACATTGTTCGCGATCGGTACTCTCATGGTTCGACCCGACGATCTGGTAGAATAGCTATGATGGGGGTCAGTATTTACATTTACATTATTTATCACCTATTCTAAAATAATACTACCTATATATTATTTATTTGTCAACTAGTAAGATTTTGCATATTGTAAATAATTAATAATTTTCGTCTTTATACAAATACTTTGTTCTGTTTTCTACTATAAGTTTTAAAAATCTTAATTGCAACTGTTTAATTTTATCAGTATATGTTTTATAAGCTACTCACTCCATAACTGATAACCGAGTCGACCATCGCAAAGTACAGTGTGGCCCGAGAGGTGCATAACCTTAACATATAAAATGCACTTTTGTATGGATCTCAGTTTCTTATATATATTATCGATTCTATACTAGACACCACACCATCCATAAGTTGTTTGTAGGTATCTATATTCGCCTTGCTTATTATTTGTGTCTCTTAGTCTGTTCTTCCCTCAATTACATTTCTAAGGTACGCGTTGTATCTGATAATGTTTCTTATTCATTGGCCCCTTCGATTATTATTATTATTTTTATTATGGACCACTTTTCTTGCACTCTGCACAGAACATCCTCCTTTGTAATTCTTTCATTTCAGATTATTTCTGACAATCTTTTCTAGCACCACATCTCGTACTTCCAGCTCTGGTATATTATCCAGGTTACACATTTTTTCTGTATAATATTAATAAAATGTATAAAATTGTATTTATTATCCATTACCAGCACCTTTTCATTTTTATTATTTTAATTTTTATAATATTAAAATACATCTTATTGAAGTAAAATAAATCTTTATGCTTTTGTGAACTCCAAAATAAAAATATATTGATTTATGGGGCGGCTTTTAAATGAACATCAATTTACAAGTAATATTCTTAAACAAATTTAAATAAACTTAATGTTACCGTCCTACTAGTAAATATATAACTGCTATTTATTTTTTGTACTTGCAGAAAGCAATCGGCTTTCAATGGTTGCTGTTGTCAGGCCTTGCAGCGACTGTACTCATATTGTGGCTATTATGCGACGACGGCCAGTTGATAAAACAGTAAAGAGAGCTATATATCTATAATACGTATCGTCCTGTAGGTATGCTTTGTGCAAAATACCATAAAAATATAGTGACAATGCAAACAAATGACCTAACCACGAGAAGTATTGTTTTCAGTAGCAGTGTTTTAAATACAATAACAACAAAATGAAAGAAAAAAACTTTTCATTTCACATAGCCAGGTTTGGTCTACTATTCCAATTAAAATATACTTCAAATGATTACTTGTTTACGGAAAATTTGTGGGTTGGTTCACTTCTGCTCTCACTGCCTCGAGTTAAAACGTTCCTAAAAGTTATTACAGATAATTCTTAAATTATAATAAAAATTCACTTTTTGACTCACAACGAATCAGTTTGTCAAGTACGCTCACTCACTGATTTCATTACGTGAAGTTAAAAAAATTACTAAATATAATCAGGCTATTTTTGGGTTGTCTTCAAATAATTGTCTTAAATATTATAAAAATATTATTGCAGTCTACTTGAGAATGAGAACGATTTCTCCCATGTAAATATACAAACGAACTATTATATTATATTACTGGAACTTAATAATAACAGCACGTTGTTGTACTCTGTGAGAATATGGAGATTTATTAAAATATAATTTTTTTATATACTTATGTTTCGTGTAAGTAAGAAATCGCGAAATGGCCGAGCACATTTGAAAGTTAAATATCCCGGCCATATTCACACGCTCCACAATGTGATATTAAAACATTATTGCGTGTGAATCCGAGAACACCGAGTGGAAACTCTTCAATGCCTTTAGAATTGTTTACGTATAACAATATTACGATTACGGTCTTGCGGTATGCCTTCTCGATCCATCGCTTATTCTTAATATCTTTGGGGATCCAAAAATTCGTGTTAAATTTGAACTTTTTTCAAATGTTTGAAATTCGTAAGTGGGATAGTTTCAATTTATAAAGTGTATCCATACAGGGTGTAACAGACTTAATCCACGATGTTTTATGGGCCGATACCAGACCATATTACGTGGACAACTAAATAATAAGGATGTCCCAACAAGAGCGAAAAATTTATATTTTATATAAAATACAGTTTTTTGAGAAAATATCGAAATTTTGATTTTATCATGAAGTAGAGATGTGGGAATTATGTATGGAACAATATATCTGATAAATGCTATCCTCGGCTTTGCTGGCACATTTTCGTTCTTTTGACAAAATTTTCAATCACATAACTGTGGCTGGATTTCAGTGATACAGCGTCAAATTTCCTCCTTCAAGGCTTGAGTGGTTGTGGTCTTGACATAAACTTTTGACATCAAAAAATCTCTGAGAAAGAAGTCCTAAGGTGTTGAATTGCACGATATAGTCGCCCAAATGGAAAATACACGTTCAGGGAATGTCTCGTGCAATAATGATATGTGGCAAGTGGCACTGTCCTATTGGAACCGCATATCTTCGAGATCCATACCATCCATGAAATGTTAAATTTTTGAGCACGATGCCGAATGGATGTTCCCGGACCCTCGCCTACATTCTGGTGAAAAGCCGTGATGTTTTCTGCCGAATGACCTGGAAGAACACGTGTCGATGATCTGGCCCAGCCTCATTGAATTTGTAGATTATTCTCTTTACAATTGATGGACTTGAAACATTTTTATTTCCAAAAATTAGACGCAATTTGCAAATCGTTGCAGTCAAACTTTCACAATTTTTAAAATGATGTTTAACAATAAGAATGCGTTGTTGTGTTGAATAGCGATTCATTTTTAATAATGTCAAATTGCATACCATCAAACTGTCATGATGGTTTGACTGTCAAAGCAATAGCAAAAATGGCACCAAATTTAAATTTTCCGCCATTGTTGGGACACCCTGTACAACACTATACCGTTACGGGAAAAATAATTTTATTAGATTTTTATAATATCGTTTCGAATATTTTTTAATTTACATTACATTTCATTACAAGTATTTATTCCGAAGTCACGTACTTGTGAATTTGACCTATTATTTTTTTATATCTTTGCTTCACCGTTTACATCGTCTAACAAATAAACAGTATGGTCGCTCGAAGTTCGTTGACATTTTATTTTTTATATTCAATATATAAGTTGTAATCAATAACATATTTTAATTAATCGACGTAATCGCATAATTATGACTTTATAAACATGCTTATATCTCTGACTCATTTTTTAACAGGGGGTCCAAGTTCCTTCTGGGGAATCCGAAAGAAGGGGACAACTTTTACAGAAGCAATATATCGAATATTTAAAACTATTTCAATTATTTGGTACTGGACGTACCAAAATTAATATTATAAGTATATAGTACCTCAATATTGGATTTTATTATTAAATATTTGGCGACAAACGGTTCGGAGAGAGGTTTTCAATTTTGACAACCTTTTTTTAATACTATTTATTACGCTAAGATCAGCTTTACGTTCATTCATAATTTGTTCTTTTTTTACTACATCATGAAAGAAGTCATGAACAAAAAGTAAAAACAATGAAAAATCATTTACATATTACACCAAAGAATATTGTTAATAAGATTTTTTAATATTGCCAATAATAAAATAGAAAATATATCATTGTCGGTGAACAAATCATTGTAAGCTACTATAGGAGAGTGTAATACAGAATAGGTTCTACTTGAAGGAATGCTAAAGATAGATTGCAAATTTATTAATGACTAAAGAGGTGGGTAGTTAATAAATGCATTCAGTCCATTTTTGTTCCTTTTTTTACAGCTCTAGGCTTCACTTCAGTGATGCCCCCCTGCGAGTTCACACGGGTTCGTGCGAACCGGTTGTTAAAATTAGTGACCTTTCTCCAAACCGTTTGTTGATCTATAATTATCTATAATAAAACCAAATATTGAGATATCCGATATATTTCTTAAAATCAAGAAATACTGTTTATTCTGACACACTTAGCACAAAATCATCAACACCATTGCTTCTAAAAGTGTTACGACTGTTGATAATTTTTTAGAGGTCACCACTGCGTGCATGGTACACCGCTTCCAGGGGTCGGTGCACTAGTACACCTGTGAAGGTACCGGGCAATGGAGTTACCAAAAAAATAGACTCTAATGCAACATAAAAAAGGGTCACGTATATATGCATAAGGTATATTTTTAAGGAGAAGACATTTTTGTTGTGAAGTTGCAATTTCAGAACATTGTTTTGTGGTATTTTTAATACAAATTAAATTAATCTACTAGAAACATGTACAGAAAATATACCGTTAGTAACTAAAATATTTATCAATAGATAGATTTGCATATCTTCATAGGTGATTCGTTTAATTTGTATTATAAAAATATAAAATACTAAGAACAAGTTAGTATTTTATCTCCTATAATATTTACACTGTTTTTAGGAATTTATATGCAACTGAAACTGGTTCTTAAATATTATATAACATTTACACGTGTTATCGTAAAACACACAAAAAATTATTTAAAAAAAATTATAAAGCTCTGTTTACGTGGATTTTAAAAATAGGTAAGTAGAAAAAGTTGTAGGGCGTGAACCCTTTGGACTTGGTATATGTGGGCCTTAAAGTATCGCTTTGGTTGTATTGGCGTAGTTACGCATCTGACACCAGGTCTCCAAAAAGAAAATACTGTTTTTAGTGTGGTTAATCTCTCATCAGTTTCTCTCAGCAAAGCAAATTTAGTTGTAACCACGACCAATTTAAGTGTTAATGAAAATATCAAGTTTAATTTCAATTTGCGTGCCTTTAGGGTTCAAGAAGGAATGTAAGAAAAAAGGGTGTATCGCTGTGTTGAAAACAGTGTTATATAGGGCATTAAGACTGTGTCCAATGTTCCCTCTAAGATGTACGGTTGTGCGCGCGCACAATTTTTATCAAGACTTCTTTATGTGCCGCATTTTGACGGAAGTTGGCGTCCATGTTGATTTATCCTGTAAAATATCACCTGAGATTATGCAGTCAAGATAATCTCTTTCTACCTACTAGCTCTGCTGCTCTTCTGCCTTCTATCTTCTATGAGATGAAAATTATCATTTTTCTTTGCGGAGAATGTGCCCAAAGTATGTAGTTTTTCTTGATAGTTAATAATCGTTCTCTTGGTTTACTTATGCATCTTAAAACGTTTTCATTGGTAATGTGGTTAAGTCAGACCTTACCAATATATACTAGTATAGTATGACGTGCTTGTGATCTAGTGGTTACGATACTCGCCTGCGATCGGGGGTCAGGACCATCAAGTTAGTCATATTTTCATAAGTACTTTGCTTAGTTTGAAAATAGTAAGAATATTGATGTGGCACGTATTTCGTGTACGCATCTCCACTATTGGTTCTTAAAAATGTACAAAATATTATTTACGCGCACACCGTGAACCAAAATTAGAGGGAACATTGTTTGTGTCCACGATGATCTCAATAAGACTTTGATGTCTGAAGGTCAGTGAGGTGATGATTCATACATTGTTTCACGCTGAACTCTGAACTATCCTTTATGCAAGCTCGAGCCGAATCTCCGAGAGAAATCTCTTCCGTGGACATAGCTTACTGGAGAACGAGAATTACTGGGCGGTCGAGCGAGCGCTCCAGCCCTGCGCAAATTCACCTTTCGGCGAACACGTCCCGAATTCGGCGGATGTGACGCGACGGGTTCAGGGAAGTCGCCCGCGTTAGTCACCGCCCGTCGGCGTGGACGAAAACAATACAATGTAATTAGCCGCTTTCTCAAGGCGAGCGGACCGACGCGCGGACACAGGTCCGCCCAGTGGACGTCAGCTGTGCGCGCCGAGCGCAGCCAGCGGCGCGGAGGGGAGCCAGGGGCAGGCCCGGTGAGCGCGACGCAATCCGCCGGCCCGAAAGCTCGTGTTTATCAAACGTCAACGGTGCCAAATCCCGAGTGGCGCGACCGCGATTGCTTCATTCATGCGAGTTCGGTTGCGGTGTTTGTAACCGACCACTATTCCGGGAGTACGTCTGTTACAACAAAGTTTTGGGAATAATCGCGCACTGTCAACATTACGTCAAACCTGTCGTTGCTGTGACTCTCGACATTGCCTTTCAACATTCAACCTTTTGTGACCTTTCTAACTCGTCCTGGTGTCGAACGTCCGCGACCAGCGTGCGCTTTATATCGTGTTCGTCGGTAGTTGTCTTGTGGAAGTTTGATTTGTCTAGACACCTGGTATTGTGAGAGACTCTCGAAGATGCAGAACGGGAAGGATATCGAGTGTGTGGTGACACCTCCTAGCGATGCCTACAAGTGTCCGAGACTGGAGATCCCGGCGGTGGCGGCGCCCGATCCCCTTTTCCGCCGGGCCCGCTCCTGCTCCCCTTGCCCCACTCATATGATGGTTGGTATACTTTTTGCAAAATCTAATTTAACTGGTTATTTTCTCTTATTTTCCTCAATTCGTCCGAGTTACGGCCGCTGAGTTCTCCGCCTGCGGTTGCCCCGTCTACCGTAATATATCAGCGTCAGAAATTTTTTAACTATTTTCTTTTGTACGTTCCATACCCATTTCTTCGCAAATATCAGGATTACAATATTTTATATCTCGCATATGCTTTTTATGAAATTTTACATTTATTAATTGATTCTTTTGTATTCTAAATACAAAAAAATAGAACTACTTTCTAAGTAAGTGTATTAATACTATAAATGTTAGGAAACATTTTTACGATAAAAAAAACCGATATATCTTTTAATAAAGAAACACCCTTGATTCGTCTCGGACATTCAAAAAATGAAAAAGTAATGTTATTTTATTTTAGAGTACAATTTTATTATAACTTTATAGCTTTAATAAAACGTGCGTTGAAAATTTGAATCATGCACACGCAGAACGGTATTGATATACATATATCGACCCCTTCTACGTAAAGTATCGTCAGTAAAAAATGTAATTTTTAATCATTCTAGTCTTTTTCACGTATTTGATACATTCTTAAATGGCTGTAATTTTTAAAATATTATGTTTATTTAGTACCTACATCATAGAACACAATATATATTTAAATCTGCTATGTAAATAAGTAAAATATGATACATGCGAAATACTAGAATTATTAAAAATGTTATTTTTTACTTACGATACTTTACGTAGGAGGTGGTCGATATATATAGTTTTTTACATTTTTGAGTATGAATAAAAGAGTTGTCGGTAAGTACATGTAACATTATTGGAACAATACATTTAACCGTTTAAGTGCTAAGCAATTTCCGATACAAACGATCGCAGCGCTTTTGCGACGCGTAGCATTCAAACGGTTAATAATAAGATTGAAATCATAATGTAACATTTAAGATCGACGTTTTTTTCATCCATTCTCAAAAGTATAAAAAATCTAATATACGTATGATTGATTTATGAATTTAAAAAACGTGGTCCGTACTGCGTTTTAGTTTTTCATCTCCGTGGTTATTTATCAATTAACATCTAAAGCGATATATTAATCTTAGAAATCATTAGCAATCTTAAACTCATTATACTATGTTGGTGGTTTCCTCTAGGATTGAATGTTCAGAGCAAAAAGTATGAATAGGAACTGATTTTACATAACTTATTTTTCTTAATAAATGTGACAAGATACTTTAAGAAAAAAATTATATTGACACATTTTAATTTCTAATGTTTTTTTAAATGTCAGTTTTCTGACCATCTATTCTGCCATGTGTTTTTCCAACCTCTGGCTGGATTCTAACCTATAAACTTTACAAGCTTTGCCTAGTGCAGAAGTAAAATGATCGATCCGCCATTTCAATACTTACAAGTTTTACTTTTGAATATCATAAAATATGTAGGCAAGAATAACACCGTTTACTGAATATTATTATCGTGTAGGCAATATGGATATAAGATATAAGTTAGGCTAAATTCCGTAATATACATACCGTTCCGATTTACAAAAATGCAGATTTAAGATATTTATAAATAAATCTCGAAATAGTATTTTGTAGAAAAAACGTAAAAAGTCTAGCTTATAATGACTCCCAGAGCGCATTATTATAGCGAACAATGCTCATCTCGTAATTTATCGATTAAATTGGCAAGCGGGAGATTGTAAAAATAATATACATTTAATAGATAGTATAAATAGATTAGTTATCGACTACAAAAGTGATATATTGAGGTGAATTTTTTACGATAATGGCGCTATAAAAATTATCAAATATTATCCACCATAATAATATTACATTTCCCCATCTATATCTGTGACTTTCTGGATGCCGGCTTCAACGGTATCATTATGGCTGTTTAGTGCTTGATTAAACGGCCAGGCCTGTGAGACGCGATCGTGGCACAAAATAACGTATTTTTAATATTAAGGAAATTATTGTGAAGTTGTAATTATTCAGAACATAGGCCTGTGATATTTTAAATACTAAATTAATGTATTAATTATAAATATAATATAATTATAATTATGGAACGACAGGTGTATTAATTTGAAAAAATGTAACATATAGGTTCGAAAATTTGTCAAGAAAAATACTGGCGTTATAGCACAAAGGTAGTGCACTTCCCCGGATTGGAAATGAAGATCCAGGTTCGAATCCCGGTGACGCTAAAACAATATTTTTCGACAAAATTGATTTTATACGTATATATTTATAATTAATACATTAATTTAGTATTTATTTTTAATATCTCTATGTTAAGATTACTTAAATGTCTTCCCTTTTATATATTCAATAACAGTGCGTGAATATAAATTCAATTTCAAATGAAGTGTACATTATCATTTTACGAGTAAGAAACAACATGCATAACATCTGTCATCGTTTTTTCTATCGTATATCATAAAATTATTATAATATTATTATAGCATGTTCATTGAAATTGATGAAATGTAAAATTTTTCAGTGGTAACTTTTCCATAAATGAAGCGATATATTTCGTTAATATGATTATTTCGTGTAAGGATCGATTATTAAACTCTCACAAAAGGCAGAGGAATGTTCCAAATTGCCTAGCGTGCCGGGCAGCTAGTCAAAATTCTTCACTTATCCATTGATTTGTCAGCCAGTGCCACACTTGAATATTTTCATATTACGGGTGCGTTTATTTAGAATCGTCGGATGACGATACCGTGACAAATATAATAAACATCCGGTCTATATGAACGAACCTGTAGTCACATTAGCACTATTTGATAAAATGGTAAATCGGCGTTTATACGTATAATGTAAATCTTAATTTACATAATAAAAACGTAAAAAAATAACAAATCTTCCGTGCAGAATGTTCTAGATATTTATTGCCCACATATGTGAACATTTTGATTATAAACTTTTTTCCGTCTATTTAAAATATCTAAAATAGTTTACTTATAATAAAAAAATATTTGTTACATATTATGTTTCGGGGTCACCTCACTAGGTAGCAACTAGGATCTAGGATTACAAAATGATGTAATAATGAAACATATAAACCAATTGTGAGTCGATATCAAAGTGAAAATGTTTAAATTTGTAAATTTTATTTTTTAAGTTAACGTATACCTATATTATACAAGGTTGAAACGAAATAAACACACCAGTAGCGTAACTACGCCAATGCAGCCAATGCGGTGCATTGGGGCCCACTTAAAACAAGGCCGAAAACTTCCGCATCCTACATTACTTTTGGTATCGATACTACTCCTATCGCTTATATGGAATAATTATTTTAAAGATTCACCTCAATAAAAACGTAAAAATACAAATGTTTAAATGAATTTCAACATTATTGATATATACACTAGTTTTTTACTAGTGTATTAGGTTAGGGATTAGACTATCGCCGTAAGATGAAGGTGACATTTTCTTTCACTTGCGAGAGCGCAAAAATACCTAAAAGTTCACTTGTTTTTTTCATGAAAGAATGAATACCTATTATAGGAAATAAGAGACAAATTTAATTCGTAATATTTAATAGATAAAACCGGGTATTGCCTAATATACTATACGTGTATAGGGAGACCCTTTTCCATTTTGCATTGGGGCCCAATTTTTGTAGTTATGTAAACTGTAGTTCATATAAACTCTTTCTCTCAGAGTTGATATGCTCATTACTGAATTCAATATTCTGCTTCAACTGGGTCCAGTGCTACGTGTAGCGAGGTTCAAGTCATATCTCAGCTTTGGTCTGTCCATATTATTGAAGATCAAGGTCACAGCCTCCACCTCATACAATCCCGGTGATCACCAATTTCTCCTGGATATCTCCAATGCCAACAGTATGAAACAAATCTTTTTAATTACATTCGTTACACTGTCCATGTTGAGATGGAACGTTTCATCCTAATGTTGGGCAACTTCAACATAGCAGACTTGGCTGTACCCTTTGACTTTGACCTCATATAGGGTGAATATTATGTTCCGGGCCGATATTATTTTTAAATAACTAGGAAATAGAACATATTTTTTTAATTCGGTTTTATTTATTAATTATTTGATTTATTACTAGTATGTATGAAATACGGCCAAGTGGCCGCCTCAGATAGCGGCACAGATGCGTGCTCTTTTAACCATATTTTTCATAACATTCTCGCACACTTCGCGTGTTATTTCAGCAATTTCATTTCGAATATTGTCCTAGAGCATCGGAATTGTTGTTGACTTATTAGTGTAGACCTTTTCTTTCAAGTACTTCTATAGAAAATTGTCGGGATTCATCAAATCAGGTCAATCGATATCACCACTTTTTGACATTATGTGGCTGGGAAAAATTTCTCACAAAATTTCAAGGTCTATGAGGTGGCACCATCCTGTTGAAATGACATGTGTTCCAGGTCCAATCGATCCAAAATAAATTTTCCGACATGTGACGATAATGATCACCATTAATGGTTTCAGCATTGCCATTATTATTTAGATAAAATGTTTTAATGACTTTAACACATTGTTGAGGCGTCAGATGGTTTAAAATAAATTATAATCAACTATTCTCTAAGGGTACTAAATGCGAACTGACAAATATTTGCCAAACCAAAATAGCGACCTAACAAAATTGACCTGGAATATAGAACCAAAGCAAAAATTAGTTTAATACGTTTTTAAAATTACGATTACAGAAGTACAAGAAATTTTCATATTATTTTTATTTATTTAATATTATTTACCTTTCTATATTATACATATCTATAATTGTGGTTAGACTGTGTCCGTCTCTCTAGAAAAATCTGTGTTAAGACGAGCAACTAAAGTATAATTTATTAATTTAATTATTTTAATAATATGAAGATCTTAAATATGAGATAGTTACATGAACGGCAATTATATAATATTTGTGATACGAATATGCACTTTTTTTTTTACTTAAAATCATTAGTATTGAATTACGTGCACACCTTGTCTCTGACATTATTACATAAAGGTAGTATACTTTTGAAAATAAATTTCACTTCCAATGCGATCACTTTAAAATACAAATATGATATTAAAATATTAAGAAACGTGCTTAACATATTTAAAATAACTTATTGTCAATATATATATATATATATATATATATATATATATATATGTACGTAATAAAGCTGGGATAAAAAATACATTTAAAAAAACTTACCGCCCACTTAAAAAACAATGAATTTCTCAAAACTATGCGCGGGAGGATGTCTCACTTCAATAGCGTTATTAATAATACCTACTTATATAAGTCGTGTCGTTCGTAGAAAAATTTGAAATGTAACTGATACATTACATTGTTGTTAATTTCATTTGATATACATGAATCAGGTGTATGTGACCTTTTTGTTCTGATGGTACAATCTACAAATATTTATTCTTTTATTCATTTCTATTGTCAGATATTTGATAATTGTAACGTTACAATACTGATAATTAGGTAACTAGTAGATAATTATTTAAGTTATGTTCTATACACGTATATTGTGCCCATCCTAGGCTTTAGCTTGCAACAACATTTTTTTATTAAGCATAACAAAATATATCAGGAAAATTAAATACCCAATGTGTTAAAGTTAGCAAGATCAAAATAGTTTTATAATTAATTTTTTTTGTTCGGTTAAATTAGTTTTATTTTTAAATAAGTCAAAAAAATAATATTTTGAGGTTGTTTTAATATTTATTAATCGAAATGGTAAGACAATGATGATGTATGAAGCGACAAGGTGAATACTAGTGATCAACATAAAATCACGAACCGTGAATCAATCACGGATATCTTTGATTCACACTCACTCTCAGTGATTGAATATCTGGGAATATCGTGATTCGTGATTCATTTAAAAAAATATATTTTTATTTGGTTGTGATCCGTGATTCGGTGCCTGTGCATTTGAGATGAAAATATTCATGAAGAAAAGCCATCTAGTAGATTCTGCCAAAACGTTATTCGCATTTGATCCGAAACGCTGAGAATTTGACCCGAAAAATAAACTCACATTTTTTAAAGCGTTTTCATTCTCTTTATGATTATGTTAAATTAGACATATATTTATTATTTATGCTAGAATGTGTTTTTTATTTATTTCGTGTATTGTGATATTGTGCGGCGCGTGCGCATTAGTAATGAAACTGTGATCACAGTCACAGTTTTCAATCACTGTCATTATCGAATACCAATCACAATCACACCAGTGAGTCAACAGTAGCATTTTTTCTCATCACTAGTGAATACTTGGCACAAATTAGATCTACTTATCATATGTGAGATAGAAACTGACATAAATCACTAAGTAATTAAATTATCCCGTTTGAGATTGGACAGGAATGGAAATTTTCCCGAGATGGCATCTGAGGCAACACGTTTGGCATACTACGAATAAAATCTACGTCAACTTGCGCGCAAATTACGCTACAGTCGTGACGCGGTTAAAGATTTAATGCTTTTAAATATCCCGTGTTTATATATTTCTTTATTTTGCGTCGCCGAAATGTAACATTACTCATTCGTAATTAATGATGTAGTGTGAAAACACGAGAAATTTATATTTCACATTCATTCTCGATAATTGCTTGGTGTACACACAGACAAATATCCATACACATAACATTCTGTGAGAGAATTCAAACTGACTCGAATGTAATACTTATTTTCTATTGTACAAGAAAAGATATCCGTTCTCTCGGTCAATGTGCATCGCGGTCCTCTGGTCTGATTCCTTCTACAGCTGCATTACGAAGTACTCTGAGAGGTATCGGGATCAATGCTTGAAACTTTTAAAATATTTTTGATTTCAAAAAAGTTTAGAAGGCGCCCGTTGCCGAGCCCCGTTAATAATGGTAAACCGTTATTGTAACTATGATTGTGTTCGAATGTTAAGATGATTGGTATCTGCGATTTAACTATTGGAGGTTTTGTATCTAGTTATATGTATATATTATGAATAATCAGTTACCAATCATCCTAATAGATGGACACATAAACAAATAAAGATTTAACAATCAATAATCCCGGTAGCGGTAAGGTGAAAATAAAACAAGGTAAAAGTCAGAGTAGGTATATGAAATTTTCTATCTCAATTTTCTAGACAAATTTTACGGAGTACTCGTTAAATAAACTTATTGTTTGTTAATACATTTTCTCTCTCTCGTTTGATATGCTCGTGACTGAGCATTCAGGTACTCTACTCTGCTTCTATAGTGAAAATTACTACCCTCAACTCGTTTAGTGCGACGTGTCTTGGACTCGGTCCGTCCTTTATATTCGCCCTCCGACTTTGTACACTGAATTATTTTCCTGCATGTTGTGAAAAATCTTTTTTTAGTTCTTCGTCTAAAAGAAACTAATGTCGTCTCGATACCCATGCAGTCCGCTTCTTTATTTTCCCACGACTCTTCTGCTCAGTTCGAGTTCACAGAAGGAATAATCGAATTTTCATTCCATTCCTAAAACAATGGTTACAATGTACAGCACCGCTTCACGTTCAGATTATTTGCCACAGAAAATAGAAATTGGCCTTTAATCCGTCCGATGATGATACGACGCGCCGGTGCCTACTTACAATCCCAATTCAATTAGTCACGGAATCTGCATTATCATTTTTTGTGACTTTCTCCGAGTATTGTATCCATTGTTTACATTACATTTACACAGCACAGATTACACGTACGTTTAAATAATTAAAATAAATATTATAATATGATAAACAACGCTTAATGCCAGGCCCGTTCCTAACCAATAGGTAAGTAAAGCAAAACCTTAGGGCAGTACATTCAAAGAGAAATTTAAGATTAAAGTAAGCAAAAAATAATAATTTTAATGATCCATAGTTAATAAAAAACCAAGGGTTGTGCAGGGAAAAATTTAAACTCAACGAAACTAATTAATTAGAAACTAACTAAAAAATGCCGAAATATGAACGAACGAACCTAAATTAAGTGGTAATAAAGATTTAATAATAGCTTACAAAATTTTTATATTTTAAGTCAATTATTGCGTTTGTAGAAATATAACGTGCAATATTCATTTTGCGGTCAAGCAAACATTACGAATTATGTTTTAATATTTATTTATATTAATTATCACGTTATTTAAATGTAGGCAGGCATTTGTGGAAAGATAAAAAAGGGAGGCCAATATTCAACGCTAGATACAGTTTGGTAGAAGAAAAAGATTAAAAATTGAAAAGCTACTTTAAATACACAATAACGAATCTTTTGTTAAAACATGTAAAAAAACTTAATGAATGAAAGTTTTTCCCAAAAAAAAGTTTTATTATTATTAGCGATAAGCAGTGGCGTAACAAGAAAAGAAAAAACTGCAATCCGAAATGGAATAGCCCCCGTATATGTATTGCTTAGAAAATGTTAGTACTACGCGATGTCATCATTAAATAGTAAAAATAAAATTGGTCTCCTGTAATTTTCAAGTTTTATGAAAAAATAAGTGTTTACAAAAACTCGCAATAGAACAAAACCCAACATTCTATCGTAGTACTATTGCAGTTATAAATACATCGATAATGCTTTTGTAATATACGCTACATTTCTTGCTGTAGTGGATTTAAAAAAATATTACTTAATATTTGCATAATATCGATACCAAATGTATCGTAGGACGCCAACTTCACGGGCCCCTGTCTTACGTGGGTTCCAATGCACCGCACTGGCTGCGTTGGCATAGTTGCGCCACTGACACAAGCGTTACACTTGCTAAACATGATCGTCTATAATATATAGTATATTATTGGTTGTGGATCGTGCAAATGCATCTCAACAAACTTCTCAAATAGAAGGATGATGTGGTAGTTTAAAGGGAAATTTATTTGGGAGCGCTGATCACGAACACTGGTGACAGTGGGCAAGAAATTCGAAGAGCCATACAATAGTTGCTTGAACCATCTTACGGGAATATGTAAATTATTATCGAGCAAGGAATTACAACTATATTGGTTCGCACTCTTGTATTTACAATTTTTAATCAACGGAGAGTTAGACAGTTGACAGCTTTAAGCGTAAAATATACGCCTTAGAAATATATTGCTGGAGAAAGATGTTACGTATCTCGTGGACAGCACGATGCACAAATGCATCGATCCTGCAACAAATTCAACCAATTCAACACACACAAACTCTATCTATAGTCGTGAACAAAATATTGTTCCAATTTTTTGGTCACGTTATACTTGTTTACGTGCCTTGTTATTCCGATTAACACTACTGGGTTTCCTGGTTGATAATAAAATGCATGTGTGTATGTGGCTATTGCCGCCTTTTTTTGGAGAATGCAAGAAAACGGTAAACGACAGGCGGATCAATTGCATCCCGTGCTTCGACCAGTACAGAGGTCCAAATAAACCGATCGCCTTTGTATGGGTGTTTGCGCTTTGGTCTGTCGAAATCTACCCAGCTAAAAGAACAACAAGATCGAACAAGAAAATCAACACGTACCATAAAAAGGTTAGTGCAGTGTTCATGTATCATATGTGCCCTTATTGTCAATCGAAAACCTGGGAACCAATTGTTAAAGGAAATTACTGGAACAAAAGTCAAAGTGACAGGCATAGAAAAGCAGATTATTGTGGGCACAGCCTTGGGCCGAAGAAAACCTGGAAGAGCACCACATAAATACGTGGCATCTAGCTGGAGAGATCTCGGAGTCAGCTGTGGATCGCAACTTGTGGAGGTGTATTACGAGCCGAGTCTCATCTGATTGAGCCCACTATATGTCAATACTAGTATGAAGAAGAAGAGAAGAAATATAGTACTTGTAAAAAATACATATTTCAGTTAACTGTACGTGCAAATATCATGATAATACCTACTTGAGTAATATTTTAAAATTATGAAACTACATATTTTGAAATTTCTTCAATGAAGTCGTTTGTTTTCCATTTGAAAAATGTAATAAAAATGTTTCAAACGCGAAATCTCTTTCTACATCTAAAAGTGTCTTAGCATTTACATAACGAAGAATTTTGTAAATAAAATGCCAGACTAACACACGGGTTGTGTACGTATTCCGAATGATGTTTATCGTTTACCCAGTCATATTTGAAAACTTCTGAACATCCGTATATTTCCGCCAAATTATGACTTGACCAGATGCTCAGTGCGTAATATTTACGTGTATTCGGATAAGCTGTTGGATGCCGGCGAGTCTTAAGTATGTTTTATCGGCATGCTTGCTATGTGGTTTGCAAATCCTTTAAACTAAATTTAATTCTGCGGAATTCTTCACTTCGAGGAAAAAATGTGATAAAACAATATACAGAAGTTTACTGAGTAATGAAGATATTTTAATAGATGTGTATTCTATTTTACATATGTGAGATAAATAACTGTAGTTAAATTATAAAATACATCATTGATATGTGCGCCTAATTCCAAAACTCCCTGAAACTATTTTATATGTTTTTGAGTTATGGATGAAAACGTATATTTTGAAAGTAAATGTATAAAATGTTTGTTTTTACATCAGCATTTTTTAAAGAGATAATTCTGTAATGTAATTTTTTTCTGTATGGCAGCCATACTGGATTTTAGATAATGTGATTATCAAAAAGTGTCGTGATTGGTTGATTTCATTTTAAGAGGAATAGCAACTTATACTCTGCTTTGGGGTATTTTGGAAATACCCCCAATTTTGAACATACAATATCAATGGATTTATGTGGCTTTTACAAGAAACAATAAGAAAAAACAAACAACTACAAAACCGCATGTTTAACTCAAATTATCCGAAATCCGTTTTAGTAGATTTTAAAATTAGGCGCTAAATATATTGGTTGCTGGAATATAAGTAGAAAATGTGTTAAAGAGGGTATAATAATACCATTATATATAAAAGTTCCATTTGGCGGTGTCGCCACATTACTCAAAATATTTTGCCAAAAGCTATTTAAAAAATCCCTTCCGGCACTGACTACAAGAGTCGGCTAGATTTCGTCTGTGTGTAAAAGTATACATTGAAGATACTAGCGTAGAATAATGGTAAACTACTTCTCTTAAATTACTTTTATTTATATATGATCAATATTGACGAACTAAATTTTTGGATAGATGTCATTTTGAAACGAAACCGTTGATCAAGCTAGCTAAGGTATGTTAGGGCGACATCTAACGAGTCTCGCCCTAAGTATATACTTAATGATAAAAGGCGACATCTGTCGCCCTGTGTATATACATATATGTATGTATATTATTAATGTAAACAATAAAGGTTAGACAGGACAAAAAAAAGTTTCCATAACTGAGTCCATCAAAATCAGTTTAATGTACGATAGTACCGTAGCAGACGGGTGGGGTATTTTAGAGCAGTATTCATCACTCTCAAAATTGAAAAATGTTGTAGCGCATTTATTAGCTTAGATTTGGCCGACTAACTTATTAGGTATGATTTAGCATTACTTACAAATCTCAGAATACATTTACGATCCAACTAATTATGTTTTTGAAAAAAAATCTCTACATTCTAGGTTTCGAAAAAAAAAGAAAACATTATTTTTGCAAAAATCAGAGAATTTATCGTATTTATTCACCAATCGATAATCTTGTAGGTCATGGTTCTTTCTTTTCTATGGTTTGTGTAAATCAGAGTTATCCGTAGATAAAGCGTGAGAACTGTCAAAATGTCTACGGTGAAAATTCGAAACTTTAAAGTGAAATTACTTTTTAAATATTTACGACTCAAACAATTTATATTTCAATTTTTGAAATCAGGGCACTCAACTCTACCGGAAAATATGCTTGTAAAAATATAAGCGTATACCGCGTTCGTCAGTTGTGCCGACATAGTTATTATCAATTTAAACAAGTAACTATCTTTGTAATAATCACATTGAATTAAATTATTGGTCGTGATCGTGATTTAATTTTGAACAATCTTGGTTTTTATTCATCAAAAAGTGTAATAATTAATTTTAAATCAAACGATTTCTATGATGGTGTCCCTTGAAAAAGTTTTATCTATCACGATGATGGCTCTGTTTTTCCATCGCCCAGTTATTTAAATAATTTATAACATCTCGGTGATCAAAATGTATTAACAAAAATAATTAGAAGTACGCCAAAGAAGGACACAGATATACTTTACAGTAAGTTGATTTGCCGACAATTTTATCGTTTTTATTATAAAATTATGATTCTTTATATTATTATGCTAAAACGAATATAAGATAATTAAAAAAATAGTTCTTTTTAAATGATCTTTATTGAATCTGTGAATTTAAAAAAGAATATTAATATTATTATTATTTTGTCAGTACTCTTTATATAGCAAGGGGAGAAAGTTAAGTCATTGTGTCTTAACCTTTTGACGAAAGTGATTTTCTAATATTATTTTATGTCCTGCCAGTGCGCATCTCAGTATAATTGTCCGGCATTAATGAAATAACGGATATGGAAAGTTTGATTTAATTTTCATTCAGGATTGGAATCCTTGAATAGAAGTTCTCTATTACGTTGACAAATATTATGTTGTGTTCATCTAACAATATTTAATTATTTTGGATTTTAGACAAATTGTAAGAAAGTATTTCAAAGAAAGCCTTGAGTCAGACAACTGATTACTTTACTACATAAACATTATAAATTGCATAAATAATTTCTATCAGTTTATAAAGATGGGCTGACCGTGATGCATTCTTGTAAAACACAGAGTTATAGCTCAGCCGGATCTACTTAACAAAAAATGAGAAACTACAAAACAATTGAAAGTTACGAAATATTGAATAACATTACTCTGTTGTAATGCTTGGGGAATTTTACAAATAAATCTTTTTTTAATCGACCTCTTAACTCTCGAGCAATGAAAGAATTGGTCGATAGAGGATACTGCAGTGTCTTACAGATACAGATTAATTCAATGTGATATTATGTGGTAAACATTATTGGTGCATGATTCATAAATATTCTATGTATACTGAACCTAATTATTAATTACGTATCCATGTATTATGTTGTATCAGCTTAAAAATATATTTTTTTTAAATTTCAAATGAATAGAATGAGTTAATAATCGTGTAATATGTATTAAAATAATTTATTAAAAATTGTATAATTATACATAATATATTATTGGTATATTTAATAAATAAGTAATTAAATATGATATTATTTAATTAGTAATTAATGCAACATAGTATAATTATACATAGCTATAAAAATATTTTACCCAAATATAAATAATCTTCGGACCTCATGTAGCACGGTATTTTTGTGTGTTTTGTAAAAAACGGTGTTATTAACCAAATAACCGTATTACATGAGGGTTTGCTGTATTTAACCTACAGAACCTAAGATTGATCGTCAAATCCACACATCTATATATAAATTGGCATATTTTTAATGACACAGGCAGACGCCTGACTAGACGACTAGACAATTGAAAGGAAACAAAAATAAAACAAAATGTAACAAAATATAAATTTTATTTGGTATAATATTTTAATCACAGATCAGTAAATGAATAGACTTGAAGTGTACATATAGGAGAGGGGTTTGCGGGATTCTAGACACATTCTTTATGGAAACATAAATTCAATAGTTTATGATACATTTATGCACCAGTAAAAGTATATAATCTTCGAAAATTAAATCTCTGTATAAACAAGACATATTTTTTTACACTAATGCATGTTATATTGTCAGCATTTAAATTTCCATTCTAATTGAGTCATATATTTAAAAAAAGTCAGAGCTATTTGATTGCGTAAGTGGTACCAAAGTGATCACATAGGTGACACCAAAATGAAAATATTGAAACAAATTAGTTCATGTCAATATATTTGGTATATGATTTTAACGTACATACATGTTGCATATTATATGTTCCTCTCGTTTCTTCACTGGTTGGATTTCCATCATTCCACAGTACTTCATCTTCAGTTGCATCAATGTTATTTGAAAAGCATCATTTTTTTTACCCTCTTGTATAAATGTGCGCGCCATAAACATTTATTTTCTTCGGACACATTATAATTTTTTGAAACTTGTAAATTGTTCGTTTTTGCTGCTCTTGCGACCTCCCTTATTTGTAAACTCAATAAATCTTACATTTCAATATTATTAGTACCAGGGTTCATTTTAAACATTAAATTTTTTAAAAGCAATATTCAAGAAGAGCATCGCTCGCAAACCGAATACTATGAGTTCCACTTGTACTATACTAATACGTAATGAGAGGAGGGTTGTGAGCGCGGCAACACCGCAATGATAAAGATAATTTGCAGAGTGAACATGTGATTTGGGCCAGTACGGTATTCTAAATATATGAAATAAAGTTAGCTGACATTAATGTCATTGTGATCAATGTATCCCTCAAGTGTACAACTGAATATTTTCAGGATTCGTCATTACAAGATAAAGTAGCAAGATTCAACACTGCAGCGGCCCAGCACCAGCAGGCTCAGCTGCTCAACCCCTTCTCAGACACTCAGGGTGGAGGGAAGTTGTTGAAACCAAAATTCACAAGAGAAGATTATGGAAAGTAAGTGATCAAATTAAGGATAATTAATTTGGAATTTAAATTATTAACATTGATAAAAATGTCAAATTCTCACTTGCAGTTGATGACATGGTATGATGATATAAGATTTAGATCTATAGCGGAATAGCAGTCGGTGGAATATGGAATATTCTATTATTAGTATATGGGATAATGTGGCATTTGATTTTATTTTTAGCATAAAAAGAATACATTTAAAGTAAAGGTAATTGGTTTACTAGACAGGTCTGTTCCAACAGAAATATCCTGTCTTTCATTTCAACCCAGGTATATAATACAATGTACTGTTCCAGCAATATAAAGACTTTTATTTTCAGCTGCATTCTGTTTGCTAATGAGCATATTTTAGTTGGATTAAGTTCGAACCCTCATATGTCTTCTCTACTTGGTTCAGCAGATCCTTAATGTTACTTGTTAGTAGTACCGTATCATCTGCATAACGCAGGTTATTAAATTTTTTCCCCTTTATGACAATTTAATTTAATTTTTGTATTAATTTTACTCTAAATTTTAATTATAAACTCCGTATGTGTAATCTGATCTGCAGCCATTTCCTTAGTGGCCTAACTATGCAGGTGTGGTGCATTAGAGAGCACATTATATAGGTCACTAGAATAGGTCTGCACTCTACAATACATTTGTTATTGATTCTTTTCCCAGCGCTTAATATGGGTTAATAATTTTTAAAATATATCACAGCAGAAAGTGCGATTATCGAATTTAAAAAAAATATTTTTTGTGTGTATTATGACAACACTTAAAAACATTATCAATATACTAGTACCGTGTGATAATGTATCAAGTTAGGGACTAGACCATCACCGCAATGCAAAAATCGCCATAATAAATTTTTTTATTTTTCTTTATGAAGTTTGCTAATATTAATATCTCCTATAGGTTGGGTATTTCTCTAATTAAGATTCTTAACAGTTTTACTGAGTATCTGTACAATTAAGAACATGTACAATACTGATCAATATACAATAATCACCGTACAATACAATCCTGAGAACCTGTACAATATTTGAATTGAACAAGAAGATACAATTTTACCATGTGAAAATAGGTTATTAGATTAATTTTATATCAGAAGGCATTCATGGTTGAAATAAAAAAGTCTGAAGCAAGGTTATTGTATAAAATAAATAATATCAAATAACTCAGTCAGTGCCAATTAGAATATGGTGCCAAATGTATACTTATGTACAACAATATTATATGTTGCAAAAGATTCTTCTGAATTTTAGTTTCTATGTATAGAGCTCAGAGAAAACATTTTATTCTTGCACAAAAAATTGGCTTGTCAATTATTTGTCATGTCACTTCCAGCTGTAAGATTTCTACCGTCAAAAATTATTACATATGTATATTTGTCTGTAATATTGTGAAAATAAATCATTTGTCTTCAAAATGAAAGCCAATAATAATGTGTATTATGAGATACTTATTTTTACAATCCTATGTCATTTTACTTAATAACCTTTGTAAAAAAATAACCATTTTAATAATAAGGATGACAATAATGCCATGGTAATTAATAGAAGAGGGACGTTGTTCTGATTGGCCGATTTAAAAATTATATAATTTTGAACATTCCTTTCTAGGAAATATTTGTTTTTGTTTGACAGTTAAGAGTCTGGTTTATTTATTTGTTGATCCGGGGATTTAATTTGGAGATGTTGGTTCAGAAAGTTTAGGAACAAAAGTGTAAGTCTTAAAAATGAAAAGAGTCGAGTATTCTGCTACTATTGACAGCCAGCACCGATAACCGAAGAATACCTACTTGCTTCACAATGACGTTTAAAAAAAATTAATAATAGAGAAGCAACAGAAAATTCTTTTAAAATAATGATTGAATTCAGTTACATATAATAAAAAAGCTTCTAATTTGTTAGTCAATTTACCAAAGTAGAGTTAAATTATTCTTATTTTGATTAATATAGTTTCTCTAATGTTCTGTTTACTTGAATTTTATGGTTAACAATGGCCATAATATGTTACGAGAAATATGATAAGTCAAAAAGTATTATAAAAGTAATATACAGCTTTTTATTCATAATTAAGTTTTACTGATTTTGTATTTATCTTGAATATTAAAGTGCTTCTCAAAAGATTATATTTGCGATAAATAGTACCTCTTTTCTAAATGCCATGGAATTGTGGTATAAATATTACATGTCAGAGTGTAATATTTATAATATAATTTTCAAAAATTAAGTTTATCAATCATAAATTGAGTACTTGTAACGATTTACGCAGTCTTAATAATTTACGCAGCTAATAAATAATTTATTAAATTAAATTAATTAAATTAAACTATTTCTTTTTGGGACCTTTATTTTTCATTTCTTGGCCTATATTTGGTTTTCTTGTGCAACTCGATGAGATATTCCTCTTAAGATTTCGAGATATTAGTCCAATCTTCAGCAGTACTCCTAATTAGAGTAGGTAGTACATGATTGTGCATTCTAGCATTCATCTATACATTGTCAGCTTCCGTATATGTTCCGTTCTCAGCTTTCATATATACAAACAAGGGCATCTTCCATGCAGTAATTATAAGTTTTTTTTAGTATTGTATGAAAATATTGCATCTTAGCTTCTAAAAATACATAAAATAATACATAGCATATAAAAAAATACTGTCAGCAAGTATGTCAATGCGCAACAAATTGCCTTGGAATAATTTGCTTGTACAAGACGAAAAATTACATTTTTGTTCATAATTTTGATGGAAGGACAAATTATAAAGTTATTAAAGGTAGACAAATTATTAAGGTATTAAAAATTTATCGAACACATGTAAAGCAATTGAGGAAGAACTTGTCAAAACAAACAAATTCAAAATCAAAATGTATCTTACATTTTCAAATAATAGGTTATGATGACAAAATATTTGTGAAATAAATGATGGTCAATGGAAAACATAAATCATTGACACCAACATGGGTCCAAAAATATGAGATCATTTAAATATCAGTGTACCTGCGAGGTTTGATTTCTAGCACCTTTTCCAAATTCAGGCATCTTACAAAATTATCTGTGAAAAATTCTAAAAACACATTTTCCACAAATTGCATATCTATAGAATTTTGTTTTTTTAATTAAAACACTAACATGTTATTTTGTCCTCGTTTTACATTTGGAATAACATAATTTGTTTTTGAATGACATTTACACAATAATTTATTTTGTAATAATTTTTTGTAACTTGTAATGTTGTTAGCAATATTATTCAATTTGAATCAAATACACAATTTAAAATTTATAAATATTAATGCTTGATAATCTTTTACAATTGTGTTAATTTAATTTCTTTTACTTAGTAGAAACAATTATGTACTTTTAAATTGACTAAATCAACCACAAAAATTACAAAATGTCTTGTTATACAAACTTTCAGGCCCGCACCAGGATCTGCATCTGAGGCGAGGGGAGTGAAGGCTTTCACACACGTCTGCAAAGATATGCTGGAACTCTGTGAAGTTATTAATCAGTACGGAGAGATAATAGATGATGACATTCGTGTCATGTCTTTTGGATATTTATTTGAGGTAAAAGATGTTATTTTACATATTAACAATTATTCTGTTTGGTTGTGTATTGATGCTATATCCTGCACGCATAATGTACAAATATTTTTCGTATTTTTATGAATGGAAATATTTTCTTATACTGTCATTATAAAACAATGAAACTATGTCGATATGTGTAAAATAGACATCTTCTAAATGTATTACTGGAGAAGGATGTTACTTAGCCCTTGGGCAACACTAATGCCTCTCCTCCAATAATTTCTCGGCTAGTTTTATCTTCGATAGTGAAGAATAAATTCTTAGAAAGCAAGATAACTTGCTTAACTTGGGATAGCTCGTATATATTTTTAATATTTGCAATATTATATGACAAAGAGGATCTGAAAGAATGTCACAACAGTGGATGGATGCACTGTATCTGGATGGAGAGATAATGAAATCAGCTGTGAGAGGAACCAAGTACTGAAAATTGTGATGGTGCATTATGAGTTTTGAGGCTTACCATATCTTCTTGAGGCTTACCATATCTCAATACTGACGTGAAAAAATAAAGAAAAATAAAATTGACAAAATATGTACTACATGTTACAGGCATAAGTATCATGTGCCACCCCTGCATAAAATATGTATTTCTGGTTCGCTCCGCTCCACCTGATGTCCAATAACACTTTCACGGTGTTCACAGCAGAGATATCAGATAAGTCTGTGTCTGCTGAGAGACTTATTGGCTCTGTTGTCACATACAGTTCAAAGGGATAATTCACTAACTTTTCGAGAACCTACATCTGAAAACCTCTTTGAATGACAACGTATTGCTAGTTCTGTCAACAGTTTGGCGGAACCACATATTATTGTTGTGTCTGTTTCTGTAAAACGCTATTTGGAGATTTGGATTTTACAGAAACTTCTGTAAAACGCTGTGCGCTTCTTAATATGCTTTTTTTAAATGCAGATTTGTGACATTTACCCATGAAGCCTAAGAAAAAACATTGTGTTAAAGTAACAGTAAAATGTTTTGGATATAACAAATAATTAATTGATAAAATATAAGCATGTCGAAAATGTTCTCGATGGAAGTATAAATAACGTTAAGTGCTAACAACTTGGCTGAAAAGTGACAAATTTAGCCAACAATAAGAGACAGCAAGTATGATTGCTGACAATTTAGTAGTAGTATTAAAGTTTTTTGTGCATACAAAACATTACTAAACAAATGTTGATAATAAACAATCAAGTTATATAAGCTGTTATTTCCACAAATCTTGTTTTATGTCTTTTAATGTAAATCGCGTATTGTCGCAGCCATGATTCCTGTCTGCATAATTAGAAATTCAGGGAAAAAATTCATAACAAAATTTTCATCCGATATATTTCCGAATATAACATGACAATAAAATAAAAAAAATCATGTATATACATTAAAAGTCATGTCGTGCCCCCTGAAAAATATTTAATACTAAGCTCAGAAAAATACATATTGAAAAGTGACAAATAAGTATGTATGTTGTACATAAAACCTTATTTTATTCAGTTCCCAAACATAAGTTTTGACACATTTTACAATTAAAATATCTTCCGCGTCCTAGTAGGTAGGTAAATAATATCTTTGTGAATTCATTAGCACTTACGTTGTACCCATCTAAGAATTTATAAAATTTAATTAACATAATACATATATAGTATGAACCTACCTACACAATTCTATGTTTTCTAACAAATTAAATTTTAAAATATTAAAAATAAATACATACGCTTAAAGTTTCCACATAACCATTGGAGTACTAATTGTACTCACTCACTTTTTTTATGTACCTGTATAATGTTGTATGAAAATAAAATAAAACAATTATATTTTCAGACCTACACACGAATAAATGACAAACTGGTGGGATTGTTATTGAGAGCCCGGAAACACGAGTTTATTGCTTTTGAGGGAGAATGCCTATTTCAGGTATTTACATGAAACATTGTTCTTGTAGTATTTGTATTCACTTTCTTTACCTCGCTTCGCATTACCTGTTTCGTGGTAGTTTTGTAATATTGTTGGCGTATATTTAAATTAGCAGATTATATTTGTTTTTAGATTTATGAAAATTATGTTTTAAAATACTTGAAAATTATTAATTAACACACTATTCTGATTAAATAATTATATAATGTGGATAACAAGACATACATCGTTTTCCAAATTCTTACTATTTTAAAATTACTTTATATTTATAACAGTGTTGTCTAATTAGTATATATTATAGTAATACACTTTTTACACTCGCATTCAGTGCATCCAACATTAGTGCACTCATCATTCAGTGCATCCAACATTCAGTGCATTCATCATTCAGTACTCCCAGCAGAAAATTAATCAAAAGGATGTTTGTCAGTTATCAAGAAAAAATTAAAAAATTGTTAAATTTACAGAATGGTTTGAAATATAATCAAGATATTTGCATAAAATCCAGGTATACTTATTTTTATAATTCGTATAATGAGGACATTTTATTATTAGAATGTATGATGCCAGAATGGAACGTAAACATAATTTTAAACAAATATTGCAGAAAACTTATAACAAAAATTGAGGTTACACATTGTATTTAATGTCATAATAAAATCGGGGTTATACTGGGAATTACTTTCTTATCTCTTATCTCTCTAACTTATAAGAAGCTTAATGGAAAAATATTTATTTTCTCATTCAATGTGCTATTCTCGAGCTATAATTTCATTATATATATATGTTAAAAATTATCACTACTAAACTATTGTTTATTATTCTTAGTGCTATAATTTATCTTTTTTTTTTGTCTATCTATGTAATTTAGGAAATAAATTTAAAAACTTGAAAATAATAAATTCATTATCTGACAAATATACATAATTATGCATCAGGTACGCATATTAAATTTGATTTTACTATTCTATTAGCAATATTTCCAAATCCAAGTCCAAAAAATGGCCAATGTTGTAAGACTTTGGAAGAATGATAAGTCTGTTATAGGTACATGCGGCAATAAGTTTTTTGGTTATGGTTTAATACATCTTATTATATCTGCGAAAAATGTGCGTATCTGAATTTTGAGGTTCATTTATGATTTTTTCATCATGAATATCTAATTCATTTTTTGTGCTGATAAATACTAACATTATGTATTTGCGGTATTGTCGTTGAAGTATGTATGATTCTGTATAAATTTATATCCATATTGTATATTTAATCTATCGGCCTACCTTTGAATTTTAGAATTGGAAATTTTTAAATTTTTTTAAAAGCAGCCACTAAAAGTTGGTTTTCTACTTTGTTTATTTTTTTGCTAGAAATGTTAGAAAACATTTTCTTTCACTTTCAAAAAGAAATCTAAAAAAATGCATGTATTCATATTTTTTTTTCAATTGTATATCACAATTAAATCTCAACTACTTAAATGATGAAGGTTTGGCCAATAGATTAAAGACAACTATATGTGCGAACAAAATAAGTTTTAGACAATATATTAAAATTATTTATTTAATAATAATTTGTTGCCAGTTCCTCCATAAACAGTAGAATTCACAATTATTGCAATTGGGATTTTATTGAATTTGTTGCGATTTCGGATAAAAATGGTCAACAGTTTTATTTATCTACCAAAAAACAATTAAATTACATTTTTAATTTTTAATATTTTTATCTTTATCAGTTTTTATCTATTATAAATAGTCTTTAATTTAAATTTGTAAACATTGAAGTATAATACAAACCACTCTTTTTTTCATCGAGAAATTGTAGCAGCGATTAACCATTTATTATAATTTCTTGGAGAAAAAAGAAGTGTTGTATGTATTTATTTTTTAATTGTATTGCAAATGTAATCCAAATGCAACGGAGAGTTGCACCCAGAGAACTTGGTGTTAAACATCCTGGCAGTTTTGTAAAATTTTAATCCATATAATTTTTAATATTGAAGATATATTGTTTGATTGCTTGTGTGGTTGTCTTATGTGTCTTATGTTTCAACAGAGACGCGATGACGATGTTCCAGTATATTTGGTGAAGCCAATAAAAGAGATCAGGATTCTGTGTAAGGAAAAAGTGGATGCGGCGAGGCGTTCCATAACTCCGACACCACGATAATAAAACACCCAAGGATTAAATTACTTTATCTTTAATACAGCTAAAACAGGATAGTCCAAAGTGGGGAAAATGTAGAAAAAATCTGCAAATATATTAATTATTAGTCTCCACTTTCCATTTTCCTTTTCAAAGTACTGCTGTTCATTTAATAATTTTTATCAAATTTTAAGACATTTTTGATAAAATTAATATGGCAAAAAATGGAATTTTCCATTTTTTAAAATATATATCCCTTTCGCTCCAGATTTATTTTTCACAAAAAGTCGTAGAAAGGGTTAAAATACATGCTTCGGTTACCATCTCGTCACTTGTCCAATGGTGCTATGATTATTCCATTATACTTAGCATAACCATTTTACCACATGCCGAAACGGATGTGATTTATAGATGTGAAAAATGCAGTGGAAAAGTAAAAATAACTTCCCGCGGAAGTTGATCAAGATTATGTCCTAAGCGCAAGGTTGTTCAACATGCATTGGTGAATAAAAATAATTATATATACAATTCAATATATACAAATGTTTATTATTATTTGATGGAGTCAAATTCACTGAATTGTTGTTTGTTTTAACTGTCTAAACGAGGATGATAAATTCACCGCTTTGGACATTTCTGATCTGTTACTGTATACTAAAGCGTATAAAAAAATAATTTTCTCAAAAATTGTTTCGTGAATATCTTTGAGTTTATTATATTATTATTAAAGTATTACATCAATTGAATGTATTGTTGAGTTTCAATTGCTTTTGTAAGATAATTACTACCATTGGTGAAACATAATCATGAAATGCTCTTTCAATATTATTAACTTCATTTTTAAACAAATATTTATATATCTATCTATACAAGAATATTTATTAATTTGACATTGTACTCTGCCTGTCTCATCAGGTTAATTTGTGTTGAGATAGTTGTCATTGAAGACTGTTTAACAGATTCTTCTGTTTCTTAAAAAAAAAAAAAGAATATTGTAGATCTAATTTTATTTTAAGTTCAAAAGTTGGCAAGCGTTAGTAGGCAATAACTATATTATTTAATAAATTCTCTTAATTTGTTTTGTGTTTGTTAATGTTTTAGCAATTGAGCTGAAGTGTTTTGTTAGTACATTCAATAATTATGTCTGACTTTTTTTTTAATACTAACAGGACCTTAGATTTACTCATATTACAATTTAAAATATTAAATTAATTTTGTAATAAAAAAGATTCTCTCAACATAGTGAATCATTTTCTTATCATATTTAAAAAATATATGTTTTGTTGATCTATAATAATTCATATAAAAATATACATTTTATAAATATTCAATTGTCAACTTGAAACCAAATTCAAAATATTTGTTAATCGTTCTAAGGGTCACAAACATAAAGACATAATTTATAGGTATGGTATTGGGAATCAAAAGTTTTGTTAAAACTGCTTGATAATTGTAATAGCTATGTTTGATGTCATATTGTAATTTTATTTTCATTTGATTCCAGGCATTCTTAATAATAAAATAAATCTATTATTATTAAGGGAACACATTCTTATTGTGAAGTTGAAATTATTATGAACATAGCTCTGTGATATTTTAAATACTAATTAAATGTATTAATTAGAAAGATATAGATATAAAATTAATTTGATCAAAAAATATTGTTGTTGCTACCGGGATTCGAACCTGGATCTCTTTCCAATCCGGGGAAGGTGCACTAACTGACTATGCTACATAAAAGTGTAACATATGCTACATAGTCAGTTAATGCACCTTCCCCAGAGTGGAAAGATATCCAGGTTCGAATCCCGGTAGCAACAACAATATTTTTCGATTTTATTTGTCTTTCTAATTAATACATTTAATTAGTATTTTAAATCTATTATTATCTAAATAATTCAATGTGTTTTTTTAACATCGAAGGAATGTAAAATGAAGTATCTCTTTCAGAATACATTGATTTGTGTTGAGTTTGTCAATAATAATGAGTTTCCACAGTAGAACACAATTAAAATTATTTTCACTTTTGTCGGTGATTTTACTGAATCTTGTAAATATTATTATGTATTTTTAAAATTATTAATCTCTCGCTTGTGTACATTCAATCTTTTGTGCTGGCTAATAATATATTATATTCTGAGTTTACTTATTCTTTACATCACTTATGTACCTAAAATGCAACATTATTTATTAGAGGTACTGGAATAAAATGTAATTATTTTTCCATTTCTTATTCCACAATGTTCACAGTCCGACCACATAGGATCAGGAGACTCCACTCACCTTCTTCAACAGTGGAATAGTAGAAATAGTACATTGATTTGTTTATGTTTTTTTTATTAACAATTTTTTAGATCGTACCATATTTTTCCTAAAAAAATCATTTACTGATATTTCGGAAAATTGCACAATTTTTAAATTTTTATAAAATAAAAGGAAATTAAATTCCTGGAAACTAAAAAAAAAATTCACTAGTTTTCTAACTCATAAAATGTTAATAATTAAGCTAGTTTGACACTATGCTATAAAAATAAATTTTTGAAAATTCTTTTGCTGGCATGTGTGCATAAATTGTTTTATGAAAACAGTTTCTGCAATGTACCAGCTCTATATATTTTTTAAATGTAATAACTCTGAAAATGAAGTATGGAATTTATCTAAAAATTGAACAAAATCGTTAAATCAGTTGTATTTTACGTGGTTGTCAGTTCAGCAGTAAGACACTCGTTTAATGATCGAGTAATCGGTGATTCGAGCTTCGTCCCAGCAAGCTAGTTCTATTTTCATATCACAAGACTTTAGCTTAGTTTGAATATTATTGACGTGACAATAATTCTGTGTACACATCTATATTTTTTAAGAAAAAAATTGTGTCGGTCCTACTAAAAAACTACATTACATTCTGGTTCCTCTAATATGATTTTCTACTGGACTTTTCTAAAGACACTACCGGACTTCCAATTTCGCAAGAATAAAAAGATAATTTATTATCCAGACATTACAAAACTGTGAAGTGCTAAAATATATATATTTTTAATATAATTTTGAAAAGTATTTCATCGATAAACATGCAGAATGTTTTAGCAATGTTATGATGCTGATGATCAAAGTAAATATTTATAAATGTGGATGATTATTTCATCAGAATATCAAAAATTCACAGGTATTTGTGAGGTACGTATTATAAAAATGCTCAACTGGATTGGTACACTGTTCTGGTAGACTTTACCTCCTTGCAACAAAGAATGAAAGATTTGTTCTATCATAAAAAATGCACTTCATTATCATTTCATATTTTGTATTGCATTTTATGTAAGCGTTTGCATTATTGAATATTTTTCGTTTGCTTCCACTTTCACCACATCAGCTGTTAGTTATTTGAGACGTGTTAACAGTATTAACAGTAGTAGTACATAAAAAGTATAGTAGAACAAAAATATACCAACCAAAATATTTTTTCGATAAATTGATTATATCTTTCTAATTGATACATTTAATTTGTATTAAAAATATATTAATTTGCATTTACAATTCACTTTTGAAGCGTTTGCATTTCATCATTTCCAATTTTCTAATGGTCTTAGCGTGTTCATGTAGCGCAGGTTACAAAATCAATAATTTTCATTTTAACCAGATATAATATGTATAATTGGACCATCTTTGCCAGAAATATATTAAAACTGTTTACCAAAATCTTAATTCCTTTTTTTTAATTTTATGTATTATCACATATTATAAATTCTATTAACTTGTGTACAACAAAATTTCAAGTTATTAGAAGTTGAGTTAACATAATTTAAAATTATTGGTCTCATGTATTTATTTATATAATATACATGCGTGCATATTAATTAGGTTTTATTTTAAAGCGTTTGAGTAATTTGAATTAATGAGCAATACAAAAAAGCTGCCTGTCATTAATTAACTGATGTTGCTATTTCATTAAAATAATTATTGTATCATCCAGTTTTAGAAGATTCTTAAGACATGTGCTGTGATTTGCGAGGTTATTTAAATAGTATATTCCCGTAGTTATTTAAAGAATATGCGTGGTACGTTATACTAATTGCCTGCAAATTGAGCCAATGCGTATTAAATTCTTGTAAATTGAGTCAATTCGTATTAAATTCAAGTGACCTTGACTAGTGTAAATGTTGTGAGGATCCATGCAGCTGGCTGCTGAGTTCATAGAACCTCACTGAATTATCATCTGCAGGACCAGATGAGTGAAGTTGTAAAAGTTGCTAAAAAATGATTAGAACTTTTTCAAAAATATTAATGACCCAAGTGGCGTCTAATGCAAAGGTTTAATATGCTGAAACTGGGTATGAATGTTAGATTATCAAAAAAATATTTTCGTGAGTTGAATGAGTAGCTAAACATTTAGATTTAAGAAAAAATGTTAACTTTTTTTACTAAATTTTAAAAGCATCTAACTCATTTACAGGAGAGGATTTTGGCTTAGATAGACCAGACAACTGTCTAGGCCACGTAATCGGCAATTAGTTGTCTGACTTTCCTTTCAGCCAGTACTTAATACTATGTTAACATAGTAAAGTATTTTTATTTTTTGAGGGGCATGGATTTCAGATCTCACATTGGATCTTAAATCTCTTAATCATGGCCCTGTTCATCTAAATGTGGTTGAAAATACTATTACTTTTAAAATTAGCAATATTAACTTTGTGGTTAAAATTCATATTTTTTTATTTATTATTTATTTAAAGCGTGTAAAACTAATCAAGAAATTATAAATAACCAACTAAATTCAACTACAAGTCCCATTCTAAAATTTTTTCCTAAAAATTATTCGAGTAAATTTGTATTAAGTAACAATTTGAGTAAGGTACTAAATTTATTTTTTAAATTATTGTTTTTTTTTTTTTAAATAGATTCCGGTTAAGAAACAATAATATGTGTTTTTATGTATATATGTAGATGTATTTAAATTCAATTAAGAGGTTAATAAAACAAAGATAATAAATAAAAAAATATGAAAATACTATTAATTAGAATTTAATAATTTTTAATAGGGTTCTAAATTTTTTTGCTATTTTTAAACAATATTATTAATATATGATAGTTAATTAATGATGACTTAGTTATCAATCACTTTAATTAGGATTTAATTAGTTTCATCATCTAATTTACGATTTATTTGAATAATGGTGTGTAGAATTCAGATAATTTTGCTGTGAAGTGTATACTTCGATTTGAATAAATCTCATTAAAAAAAATTATCACATACATGGAAAGGATATCAGATGTGAAATTTTCATTTATGTATGTACAAATTACTAAAATTGGAAACATATTACGTATATAAAAAATGTTTTTTTTTTTTTATATATATTTAAAGTATAATTACTTCTGATTCAGTCGTACTAAAAGTAAGGATGGATAAAATAAATTTGTCATAAGTGAATGTTGTGTGATTTATTCCTACTCATTTAGTTAATTTTGTTTTTTTTTAATAAACAAGGATTTAGCTCACTAGTTGTGAAATAAAGTCTTAATTGACGTGGAATGTTGAAATATCAGAAAATCTTTATTTAATTATCAAATTGAAAATTTTTAATAAATTAAATTTACAAGATGTCTTAAGAAAATATTAACCTCTCAACTGAGGATATATTTTTATCTATCATACAAGAATTTCTTTATTCATTTTATATAAAAAAAATTGCAGTAATAGAAAAACACAACAAAAATGTAAAATGTTGATTATATTTTTGAATATGAGCAAGTACACATCTACTCAGTATGAAACTTTAAACGACACCTAATAACAAAATTTGTAGTAAGATGTAATGAAAAAACACCACGAGTCATGCAATTCACTTCTAAATGTACATTCTATATAATATGCAAAAATACAACGTGGTAACTCACCTGTTTGTAGTTTTAGGAATGTATTGACGAAATATGTCATACTTTTTTGTAGGAACAATAAAATGTTTCATAATACCTGGTTAAGAGGTTAAAAATAAAACTGATAAAGTTATTCTACATTCTAGTACATGAAAAAGTGATTAGAATTGAATTGTTGATTTCCAAATAAAAATTAATGTTCATCAGAAAATTCTGCACAATCACTTTCAACAATCTTTATTATTAGGGGATTCAATCCTTTCAAGATTATCTGTCTGCGTTTTCTTAACACCACTGTTTTAAAATTGCCCCAAGGTATCATAAACTGAGTTCATTATCCCCCTCGTAATTAAATTTTCACTATGGGATCCAGATCAAGAATAGGATTTGTGAAGTGTACCAAGAAGCAGTGAAGTTTAATAATACATATTAAAACTCACAATTGAAGCAATCTGAGATTAAAATGATATTTTGTTTGTTTTTTAAGTTACCTGTAGACACTGTTTTAAAACAATATAAAGTTGAAACTATATATAATATAATTTTTCGGTATATATTTGGAATTTTACGACATCAACGATTATTAGCGAATGTGACAAATTTAGTGACATGCACATTACTTGTATAATATTTGCTATTTTTTATTTATATTATTAGTTGTCTGGCTAAGCACACTTCCTCATTTCAAGTGTACATTTTAGAGATTAATTTTTAATTAATGCTTTAAAAATATATCAATATTTGTGCTTGACACATTCACTGCTGATTAAAATCCATAGAATTTATGCGACAAACAATCCAAATGATGTATTGATTTTTACTGACCGATATCTCTATGCTTAGATTTAAAGATACCGGTTTTCATAATGCTGGCGTATAAGCAAATTAGTGGAACTAAAAAGTGTATCACACGCATTGTGCGACATTTTTTGGAGAACACATCTCAGCATGGAAAATTTTATATTTGCTAAGACTAAAATCCTTATGAGATATTTAATCTTTTTTTGATGAATTACCAATTTTAGCATTAAATTAATTAATAGTAATATTTTAATTGATTGATAAAACTTATTGGAGATAGATTCATGAATTTCAGTCAATACTTAACAAATTCATTTACTGGTACTTGGTTAGAATAAAGTAATTAAAAATACAAATCGAATATGTAATTTATTTTTTCATGTAATCATACAATAAATAAAAAATTGTATCTGTTATGTATTTTTTTACTTTTTATTTACAGAGATCTCTTAAAATCATCTTTTTTTACCCAAGTAACAATAAATTGGATATTTATTTAGATTTAGATACTATTTTATATTATCATTGCCCGCACTAATGAACTAATAGAATGAATGTTATAAGATTGTGTTTTTATGATTGAATATAAAACAAATATACCCTTAATAAAACATATTTTAAAATATATTTTTTTCTTTCATTGATTATTTTCATCCCCTACTTGATTTCTTTCATCACATGTTATTTATTTCCCTATTTCACGAGTTTTACTTTGAAATTAAAAGTGTCAATTGTTGCTTTGTTGCAGTCTACTAAGGAAATCATTTGGTGAGTCGCCGAGTAAATAGTAATCTTATAAACATTACATTACAAACTGCATGTTTGATATAATTTATTATAAAATGTATAAATCAATCACTTTTTAGCTCAAACTGTAGGGATAATTATCATATCTACTCTTATGCATGTTATTTCCCAAGTGCTTGAAGCCTCAGTAGCTACCTTTATATACGAATCATAAACGCAAATACACATTGAAATAAAAATATTTTCTCAAGCCTACTATGTATTATATTTAGATACTTAATACTTTTTATTTTTAGGGGTTTTTTTTTAAATTTTCTTAGGGCATAGTAGAAACATTTGTTACAAATGGTAGTTAAACATGCATACACACAAATATACAGTGATTATAGGTGTAAATGAAGTTATTTAAAAAAACTTTAGTTAATAAAGGTAAGTTCATAAAATGTTCTCATCATAATATGTATATACTTATATTTACTTCACTAAATGCTGAATTGCAACATTCATTTGCATTTTCATTCAATGACACAATCATGATATAATCATTGATTCATTATATATCGACTTTAGTAAGGCTTTTGATATAGTCTTTCACACTATTCTTTTATATAAGCTGGAAAAACTAGGTATCAGAGGAAAATTACTCGAATGGCTTAAATCTTACTTATCTGACAGAATGCTTTGTATAAAAATCCACTCATACCTGTCATATTGATTCAAGGCTACAAATCCTGTCCCACAGAATTTGCACATGGGTCCTTTACTATTTTTGTTATTTATAAATGATATTAAATTATTTAAATCTACAAGTTATTTAAATGACTGTCATCTACTGCAAGAAAACTTAAATAATTTACATAAATAGTGCACAATGAATAGACTAAATTTAAAAGTAAGTAAACGTCAAAAAATAAAATTGATGAAATTCTCATTGAAGATTCACAAGTAACTGATATCTGTATACTCTTTGTTATTAACTTTTCATTAGTATCGCATATCAATAATACATATAATAGAACAATGAAAACCCTTATATTTAAATTGAGAATAGCCAAAGATTTTAAATTTTGAAATACAGTTTTGATATTATATAATGCTCTGGGGAGAAGCCAACATAAGTTTAACTCAGTTGTATGGTACCCCTGTTGTAATGTACATGTACAGACCATAGAGAGAATTCAACATAAATTCTTAAGATTTGTCAACTTTAAATTGAATGTCATTAATTAACACGTTTATGAAAGAACTCAATATCCCAAGATTGTCAGATAGAAGGAAATTAATACACTCAATTTCTATACAAAATTATTAATTCTTATATTGACAGCCCTGATCTTTTCGCACAAGTATGTCTTTGGGTCCCCATGTCAACGCGTTTAAAAGGTATATTTGACTAGGATAATACAAGAACTAACTACCACATTAACTTACCACTGTCGAGACTACATAGACTTAGCAATGAGCGCAGTGAGTTTGTAGATATATTCCGTGGCAGCTTCACTATTTTTAAGAGAATCCTGCAGTTGATTCTGAAATATTGATAGCATTGTGGTAACTTTTAATAATATAATATTTTGATTTCTGATTTAAAAAAAATCATTATTAAGGAGAATACATTATTATTGTGAAGTTGCAGTTTTTCAAAACATAGTTTGGTGATATTTTTAATACAAATTAAATGTTTCAATTATAAAGATATACAGATAAAATTAATTTATCCAAAAAATATTTTGTTACCACTGGGATTGGAACCAGCAACCCTTCTAATCCGAGGAAGTGCGCTGACCATCACACCATGTTAACATAGAAGTTAACGACAAATTTTTGAACTACGTGTTTCACTTTCAAATTGATATATCTGGTTTTATTTGTATATCTTTCTAATTAATATATTTAATTTGTATTAAAAAATAATTATTTTCTTTGTATATTTTTGTATAATTTAAGTAAACTATAAGGATAATTCTTTATTTATTTATAATTTTTACAATAGTACTACCGTATACATAGATAAATAAATAATCAAATGTAGAATGGTCACAAAACAAAATTATCCGCAGAGTTTAGGCTAGTTACGTTCAATGGCAGATTTGCAATAACTGAGACCTCTACGAGATATTACGAAAACTAATATCGGCTGGCCACGTTGTGAGAAGTGAGAACTATCTTCAAATCTTCAAGGGAATCGGCTGGGCTGAGAATGAGATAGGTGGATGCAGTGAAAAGGGATGCAGATAGATTGCAAATAGACAGATAGACTGTCTCGAGGCAGGGACGGCTGTATGGAGAACGTTTATATGTACTTAATATTTTAACCTGGCTTGTGGTGCTAATGATAATATTGGATAATTTTTATAGCGATGGTTTCGTAAAAAGTTTCACCTAAAGGGCGCTTTACACATAAACATACAGTCCTATATTATCTTTATATTTCAAATTGTTATTTGGACTTACAGAAATTATTTTTAAAAAAGGTGTGCTTTTAGTCTCTTCTTTCTTAAATAACGTCTCCGATGCATTCATTGTTCCTTATGACAGAGGGCAAAGAGTTCCGCATTTTTGGGCCTGCCACCGCAAATACGCGTTCACTAAACTTAGACTTCTGGTAATGGCTGGTCAGTTCTACAACCCTACCTGCGGCTGAGGTAGAGACTGACTTGATAGTTTGACGTCTACTATTTAAATTGGCTGCTCTACAAAGCTCTTGAAGATTCATAGGCGCCATGTTATGTGTCGCCTTGTACATCAACTTACACAGTTTAAATTCAACTCTTTTAGGGAACTGGAGCCAATATATCTTGGGTAAAAGAAATATTACCTATATGAAATAATTTAGAAACTCCATATATTATCTGTGCTACTACGTTTAGTAAGGATTGTAGTTTATCCAGCTGATTGACAGGCCAGCATAAATGCTGTTCATTAGTCCACTAAATGATGATAATGAACAGTATTTTTGAAAAAATATGGTCTTTAATCTTGCCGCTGCCGTCAATCTGACATTTTTTTTATTTTGAAATATTTAGCTATTTTTAAAATTTTAATAAAATGATTTTTTTTTTAAAATATAAAATCGCATACAGTTTCAGTAGGCAATTGAGTTTGTTTAATACAAATTCCTACCCAAATACTGCCATATTGGATAGTATTGTGAATTAAGGTAAAATGAACTTATGTACAATATAGTGAAGAATGAACAAAAGTCGATATGAAATAGAATTGAGAAAGGTTTTGGGTATGTGAAACAGATGGAAAAAAAATATTTTAGGTAAGTGTTGAACGAAACAGGGCTAGACGATATCTGCAAAAAATCCAGCATGAGAATATATATGAAAGTGTATAAATATATATATAGTACAAAAGAGTGTGGCTTATCATCATACCGTTTACCGCAGGAGTAGGCAGAGAATAGAACGCCACACTCTTCTATCCTGGCACAGCACTCTTGCCTCATCCATTTTCATACATCTTATGCAACCTCTTCGGTTATTGAATCTTTTAACAGGGCCGTTCTTTACTATTTTATTATTTATTAAAATTTTAAATACTTTATCTAGACCCGGCAACAAGAGGGGACTAGGGGTAAACTGTACCAGGCCCCGAAGTCGAGAAGGGCCCTATACCGTACCATGTAAAATATTATTTATGTTATTATCGCTCTTTTGAATTATGGTTTAAAATATAATAGTGTTTTATTTTAATTGTTTCTCGGGGCTTTATTGATCATTATTTACAGGGTTGTAAAAAAGATATTTTAGGTTAGATTTATGGACAAATGTTTTTAGGGTGGTTAAACTTTTTACCAGCCATCCTGTATATATGAATAATGTCACCTTTATAACATTTATATCGTCACATTTATGTGCTTATTAATTTTTTTTTTTTGGAGAAGAGCTTGCAATTTTATACTACCGTTTTATAGATACCTGAAATTTAAATGTATAATATTGATGAAAAACTGTGTTCATTTGATTTTTTACAGTTCTATAAAAGTTCTTTATTTTATAAATTCGTTTCTTTTTCATCTTTGACCCTCCTCGTGGTTTGTTGTGGGGTCGTAGCAGAATTAGGCGCGTAATGAAAGACAAATGGAAATGCAAAGATCGATTCCGTAATTCGGCACAGTCAGTACCGGTCCGGCATCTGCGTGCCAGTTGGGACGCCAGATAGTATGCACCGCACGTTGCGCGGCACCGCCCGCGGGGAGGAGAGGACACCCCCCAGTCGAGAGGAATTGGAACCCCCACTCCCCATAAAATCGTTTCACCGTTTTATGGGCCCGGTTTACAGCCGCGCGCCGTAGATTGGACAGCTCTCCCGCCGACGGAGGGATACGAAAGAGTACGAAAGAATTTATACATTTTGATTTTTTGATTTGGAGAGTACGAAGGATGACCTTCTCGACGCAATTTGATCCCTGTATGAGGACTGCAAGAACGAATCAATATCGGACGAGTTTTATGTCAGAGTAGGCTTATGATAAGGATGCTCGCTTTCACTGACGCTGTTCACTCTCCTATCAATGGCATATCTAAATAAATTGAACACCGTATGTAAAAAGGATGGCCCCTTGAATATGATTTATCTATTAAATAGTACGAAGAAATTGGTCTCTTGACTCGTATGTTATTCTAATTTTCATGAAAAACTACAAAAGTGTGTTTTTAGGTATTTATGGACTCTCAACTGAAAAAATTCTCGATTAGCTTAATGTCTATTTTCGTTTTAATGCGATGGTCAACCTAACTCAATCCGACATATTAGCGGGATATCACTGTATACATCGATAATATTTTCACTTGTTTTTAACACTACTTGTGAGAAATGATTTTAATGATTACATTTCTTGCAGTGATGCGTTTAAAAAAAATCATTATTCTAGGTTATGGACGCCCGGAGTGCGTTGCCGGCCATAAAAAAGTAAACAAATTTGAACAGTTAGTATTTCTCATTGCCAAATACTTTTCCTTCCTCTCTTCAGCAGTCCTCCGTCGTCTTGTCTCGGCCACTTTCCCCTCCATGCCTACACGTGAAACTGGAAAGTTATGTGTTTAGGGGGCCAGCAAGGGTGTAAACATGGTAAAAAATAAAATAAAGTAACAGAATTCAATCGAGGAAGGTCGGGTCGTAAAGCTCGACCCGGACGCGGGCAGGACGCACACGGGCTGAGGATCGGTTGTGGACGCCAGAGGAGGGAGTATCCATACACACAAGTGTAAAAGTAGACCGTAGACTACTGTGTCTCCGATGATGTCGTCCAGGGGTACCGTTCCATGGGCAACCCTCCAGTCAGTGGCGTAACTACCCCAATGCAGTCAATGTGATGCATTGGAACTCAAATTAGATAAAGGCCCTAAAGATTATATTCCCAGTCGATAAGAAAATAATCGATACCAAATCTAATGATGCTAATATACCTCGATAGGAGAAAAACTTGAGGCAATGTATTATGGAGCTTTTCGAGGCGCAGTAAACGAAGCAATGGTCGCCAATATAATATAGAAGAATAATAATACGGACTAATATTTTTTTAAATCTACCGCAGCAAGAAACGGTATAATAAATTAAAAAACATTATAACTCGAATGGATTACAAAAAAACTATCGACGTATACATGACGCATGTTGGAATTGGAAATAAACCAACGCCTCAAAGCTAAAATCGCCGTAAAGGTAACAAATTTTTTTTGAATTACGAGTACATATAAACACCTAAAAACAGTTTTTTTAAATACAAATTAAATGTATTTTAATTAGAAAGCATACATATAATATCAATTTATCGAAAAAATATTTGTTGTTGCCACCAGGATAGAACTTGTTTTTTTAATTAATATTATTATTTTTTAGTTACGGCACTGATGAGTATTGAACTAATTAAAGTAATATTAACGACGCATTTGCGGTAAGAAATAAGTCAATTTTCCCTGATTAGATTAGTGCTGCAGCATTTTATGTCATCACTGATCACTCAAAAATAGGCGAACGATAATGATTTTTAAGTTACTCCAACCTTCGTCTAAAGGTTGAGCATTGTGGTTGAAGGTCAAAGTAGTCATAGAATTACATCTTTCGTCGTCTTGACAATATCACATTGGGCAGGGAGGACTCAATTCATATATACAAAAAAGTGGGTAATTAATTTTTTTAGGGAATAAATAGTTATATAGTATGTATGTGATGAGTAAAACATCATTACCTTTGCGTACAAAAATCAGTGTCTTTTTTAGATGCAAAATGACGTCAAGTATTAAGGTCCTTTGATTTATGTACTTGATTGTAAAAAAAAACAAATATATAATATATATAAATATAACTTAGCATGCAGGGTAACCGACAATCGTAGAGTTGAAAATACAAGTATTTCACTCCTCTCAGTGGACATAAATCGTCATTTTACCGACCACCCCAAATCGACTTTATATGCAGTAGATTCTCAACTATCCAGGGAGTTTGGGAAAAAAATATTAATAAAATCGGGAAAAACAAAAAGTAAAAATTAACCTTTGTGTATTAAATCATTTTATTTAAAATAATTACAAATTTGTTTGTTGTTACCTTTTGTTCACGTTCATAAACAAAGGAAAAAAGTGTTTTCGAAAGTAAATACTGATTAATGAGGTAATAATAATGTTTCTTTGTTCCAAAACTAGTATTGTATAGTTTTAGAACAAAGAGCAGAATATATTAAAGGATACGCCTTTTAATTTCTGTTTTGGTTTATGATAATATGGATGACAAAAAAATTAAGCAACCAAACAAGGACGATTAAAATAATTAAATACAAATTGACGTGCTTATTTGAATGCCTAGTGATCAAGTAGTTAGGGATTCAAGCATCGTCTCGAGAGACCACCAATTTAATTCACGTGTATTTGTAATTTATACACATAGTTCTATATAAATTAATATGTAAATGGTTATATATAAGCAGTTAATTGAATCAAACCGTCGTCGAGGTATAGACAAATTCAAAAGTTTAGTTCGTGTACCCCCCAAAAGATGTCGCTATCGGTTCTGTTTCAGCGTGAAATCACCCCTTCATGAAAAATTGGGGTTGTGAATAGTACTCATATTATTTTGATCTACCGTTACTAAGTAAATAAAACAATTTATTTGTATTACTGAATAAAACTCTGACGAAAAGTGGTTTTATTTAACTTTTTCTCAGCGTTTTATTAGTTTAAGCGTATTAAGCGAATGGAAACATATTTTATTTTTGCCTGCCGGTACGGAGAACGAACCTAGAAACTTTGAGTTAATAGGTAGGTAAGAATTATATAGACTGCATGTGGGTACTCAGATAAAAATAAAAAACTAAACAAAATAATTTTTTGCGAAAGACTAATAGCAATCAGAACGAATACCGGTGTATAATTGCATTCGTTTTATATTCATGGGAAAACACGATTCATTCTCTTCAATTGTACATTTACAACATATCTTTTATTTACAAGTTTTAGTGTTTTTCATTTAACATATTATTACCTTAATTATCTTTAAAAAAATACATTGTACCTCAATGTCATACTAGGACTGTTTATCAAGGTCATTAACCGCCTGTTGATAATCTGTACATGAAAAATAAAATGTAAAGGGAGTCTCATGTTCTACTTGAGGATTTGAAATATACTTAATTTTCAGACCGTCTAACTTATTAAATTAAAATTGTTTTATTTTTTACATTTTTTATCTACAGACAATTCATCATGTAGTATTTCAAAATGGAAGAATGTACTTCAATTTTGTCAACCTTTTACAAAGATTCGCTTTTGTTGTAAATGTGAAAAAACTTACATACATACACTTGTGTGTACGAATACTAATTATTACATCCGCGACACAGTGTCCTGTGATTTCTGTGCTAACTAATTAACTAACTAACTTATCATCACGCTGTTTCCCCGCGGACGTAGGCAGATAGGATAGAGCGCCACACTCTTCTGTCCTGTCAAACAGTTCTCGCCTCATCCACATTCATACATCTTCTCATACAAGCTCGCCGATAATTAAGGCTTCTAACAGGACCATCCTCCAATATCTGGTTTACCTGGTCGTGCCAAGTTTTCCGCGGACGTCCTATATTTCTGGTGCCATCAATACTTACCATTCGACCAAACCATCTTAGTGATCCTTTCTTAATCTTACTCACTATACTAAGATCAGCTTTACATTCTTTCTTTATTTATTCATTCTTTACTCTATCATAAATGGATCTGCCACACATATGCCTAGATTTTTGTGTCATTGTTGTCATTATATTTAGAAAAACCCAAAGTTCAAAATGGTTCATCCTTAAAATCATAGTATTATATCGGTTGTTAGAACATTTATTCCAAGAAAATATTCTTGCACTCGTTGACCAATATGCATAATATAATGTTTTGAGTAGGAATTAGCCATATATCACCAAGTCAGTGAATACCAGTGATTTAGATGATGTCTCAAGAGAGAATTAAAGTGTCACTATTTCTTGGAAGTCTACGAGTTTCTTGGAAGCACTTTATAAAGACTACATTCGCCAATCAGGAATGGAAATGGTAATATAGAAGAGGAAGGGATATTAAGGGATTACAATATATGACAAGCTTAAGCGATTGGGTCATTAAAAGATTTTTATTACCGCTCATTGAAATTGATTTGTAGTTCACACATGGCCGTCACTAACTAGTAGGCAAGTAAAACAATGCCTTAGGGCGGCACGTTAAAGGGCGGCAAATTTAAGATAAAAATAGATAAGATAAATTAATGTAAGCCTCTAATAAAATTTACCCTGCCGTCTTTTTAAATGATAGCTAAATAGAATTGTAAAATACGTTTTTAAATTGCCGCTAAAATGTAATTTATTTGTGTTCTGGTGTACTTACATTGACATTGTATTTTAACATCACAAAATTACATAAATATACGAGATTAATAGTTCTTATGTAAACATTATATTATCATTGCCTAGTAGTGTTAACCAAATGAAGTTTTATTTATTGAGGAAATCCATATTACTGAAATTATACTCCAATTATTAAAAAGGATTACTATACAGAGAAAAATTTTCAATTACATTAGTAAAGTAAACATAACGAAATTTTCAAGTATGTACGAGTATGTACTTAGTATGTTTGTGTTATGAAAAATTATCAAAAATATGAAAGATCTCGAATTGTTTTTTTTATCTTGAGCTTTTACAAGACCTTCAAAAAATTAAATATATTATTACGATTTGCAGAAAAATAAGGATAGGACTTTCTAGCTTGTCTAAGGGCGGCGCAATGTCTAGGGGCGGTCCTGCTTTCATTCAGATTGTGAAGATGAGATTTCAGCATAACTGAAAGATATTTGGGATTAATAATAACACCTTAGATTTTAGCTAGGGTGGTAAAATAGAACGATTGTTCCATTTTATATTATGTTGGATAGGCGTTACTTGGACTGCACTAATGTTCGTACTAAATATATTTTCTAATCGGGTTCGTGCATTGCAATACTTTAACATAATGTCGCCTTAAAATTTATGTTTACATTTTTCACTTTTATATGTCTAGAGTTATAGGTATTTATTTAAGTAAAGTGGTCAATAAACTTAAATGGTTGGCTTTTGAAATATAAATATAAATAAATGTTCGAGCTACGAAATTTACTATTACATGAAATCTGTTTTATGGTTGTGATATTGAAGAATTTGAAAATAAGATTGTTAAATGTAAGTAATGATTGTAAAACAGATACTCATTACCTTATACATCCTATATATTTTTATAGGAAAAACGTAAAATATGAACATTTATACTTGACTTATTTGATACTTAAATACGATTTTGCGAATAATGGTCTAAACGTATACTCTAAAGTATTTATTTTATTAATATTAAGAACACATTCTTATTGTGAAGTTGTAATTATTTAGAACATAGGTCTGTGATATTTTAAATACTAATTAAATGAAAGATTAATAGAAAGATATACATATAAAATCAATTTTATCAACATGTATGGTTATTTCTACCAGGACTTATAATAAAAACATCACAGACCTATGTTCTGAATAATTAATGTGTTCCCTTAATAATATAGAAGTTGTATCAATGTGTCCAAAATTTAATAAAAATGAATTCGTCTCCTATCGGATTACTCAAAGGTATTTGAGATTCCGTAAAAACAAAGTAGATGGCTTTCAAATAATGGAACGATAGATGTATTCAATTGAAAACTGTAACATATGGGTTCGAAAAATTGTCGTCAATGTACTGTGGTGCTAAAGTGTAGTTCCCCGGATTGGATGAGATCCAGGTTCGAATTTCGGTGTCAACAACAATATTTTTAAATAAAATGATTTTATATGTTTAAAATTAATACATTTAAATTGTATTAGTATATATTTAGTTTAAAATAATACAAATATCTAATTGCATACAGTTATGTTAAAGTATTTTAACAATCTTAGTACTTACGTGAAATGTAATATTTTTTATAAATAAAGGAGTACGTTTTAACGAAATTATATTTATCATAAAATTTAACTATTAATATGGTATAATGATAACGCGTTCTTCCGGCATGAAAAAGTTCCGTATTCGTATTTTTTCTATAGATAGATTTATCTATCGTCTAATTTGTTTTAAGATAAAGGAGTTATCGTCACGTAGTATTCGGATCTGTTTAAATTTAGTTATTTTTATAAATACTTAAAATTTCTATAAATAAAATCATTTTACTTTTTATCAGTTTTAAAAGAGCACCTTGATTCGGTAATAGTAGAAACAACGCTAGGGTTTTAGTTGAGGTTAAAATAAATCGTCTTTTAGCTGAACTTTACCCCCTTGGGGTCAAATTTTCACATCGAGGATAATAACAACAACATAGTTTTCTGAACCATGCTGACCGACCGTTTGCCACGCGAGAGTCGAGTGACCAGGTCATACGTGACTAGGGTCACCGACTGCTATTGTCATTCCTTGACATTTATAATTGCAGGTAAAATGAGTGCACGAATAATCCAATAACTCATTATTCATAAATACTGTCAAATACATGCTCGATAAAATTATCAAATAATTGCTGGACGAAAAGACAGGGTGGATGGCAGAAGGGCGATGTCCATTCATTCGGACGTCCGAGCTTTGAAATAGGGTCATTCTTCATTCCGCTTTGGGTCACCCCGAATCTCTATTTCAATTAATTTTCATGTTTCTTTTTGAGAATTAAAAAAGTGAATACATTAGTCGTAAAATCTTGCGAATATTTTAAATGTCGCTGTTTACGTGTACTACCTGGCGAATAAACTACTTTAACGACATTTTAAAAGGGAGAAATATTTAGTTTTTTTTATGCTACCCTTTTGGATTTTAGGGTGCGATGTGAATGAGCGATTGACGCAAACTTTAAGACCTTCGTTTCGCAAAGGAATCAGGTAGCTGGATCAGAATCCTTTTCATTTAACGGCTAAGAGCATTGGCATTACACGCATCACCACATTGTTCGAGTTTCAACAAAAGATTTTTTATAGTCGACGTTAGAAATTTTACAAAAGGATGCAAAATGAAATTTTTAGTTGAATATTTCTATTTAACAGCCGTTTCGAGGAGTGCTATGATTTAATATTTGGGCCAGTTAAAAATAAAGGATTAGTTAAATCCCGGTAGCAACAACAATATTTTTCGATACAATTGATTTTATATGTATATCTTTCTAATTAATACATTTAATTTGTATTTAAAATATTACAGACCTATGTTCTGAATAATTACAACTTAACAATAAGAATGTGTTATTCTTAATAATTTAAATGTCATGTAATTTCCAAAAATTTTTATTGAATGTGTTCAACAGTTCAATTAAAAAAATATTATTAAGCTTACAAATACGCAATATTTAAGTGAATTTAATATTTTGATAACTTGAAAAATATATTTACTTACTTACAGTAATGTAAAGGACTGAACACTCTTCTGTTCTGACATATCATTCTTGCTTCTTCATTTTTATACAACTTTATACAGCGCTGTCCTACAATATCTGGCCTATTTGATGGTTCTAGGTCTTTCGCCGACGACCCCTTTTCGCCTCGTACATTTTTTTACCATAATTTTTATTACATTCCATATGTCAAATCGTTATTCTCTGCGATCTTTCATTTTATTGACTTCTACATCTGTAATCTCTCTTTACTCTATCTTATACAGATTGTACATATAGTATTTCTTGAGTGACTACCTGTATTCCTCAATTAGTCTACTTTCTTTCCCATTTTGACGATTCTAGGCTTCATTTCGATATATTAATGTTGGTGCCAGAACCTTGTGTAGTCTTGTTTAGATTTATACATTCCTACTGAACTCACCCTATTTTTAGAGAACATACTTCCCAATTACACGAACACATGTAGCGCCTATTTCCAAAACTCCCTAAATCGACTTAGTGTTTTTGAGTTATGGATGAATATTTGAAAGCAAATGAATAAAATGTTTTTACATCATTATTTTTTAAAGAGACAATTCTGTAATGTACATTTTGTTCTGTATATATCGTTCTGGCAGCCATACTAGATTTTAGATCACGTGATCATCAACAAGCTTTGAAATTGGCTGATTTCATTTTAGGAGAAATAGCAACTTACACTCTGCTTTTATGGTATTTTGGAACTAACCCTGTTCTCGAACATGTAATATCAGTGAATTTAAACAGCTTTTGCGAGAAACAATGTGTTCTGTATGTAGCTTACAAAAAATCTATAAAACTGCATATTTAACTCATTTGAGTCAGATAATTTTATCTGACATCCATTTTAGGGGGTTTTGGAATTAGGCGCTACACATTCACTCGATATTATTTACATACATTATTTACTAATACATCATATTTTGATATACTTTCATCCCTCTCGAACACCATTCCTTTTAATTTGTCAACATCCATCTCCCAATCCTCCATGCATACATCGGACATCCTAGCCACCAGATCTACTATTAACTGCAGCATATAATTAAATCTGCCATTCTCGCTCCAACTTCCAATGTCTCCAGCACTATATATACCATATTGCATACATAATATTTTGGCAACATATTTATACAGTTATGAAATGACAAAAAATCTTATAATTTTTAGAATAATTTTTCACGTATGAACATTTACATTGATAGACGTTCCAATACAGAGTTATGAATGAAATTTAAACAGGAAATAATAAGTGAGTTTATTGCAAACTGGATCCACGTTGACCTTACCCCACGATTTGAAAGAGTTGACTATAGAACCAATTTAGTTTGTCCGTTACTGTTACACCCAGTTCTTAACCCTTCCGCTTTTGTCAGTCGCACCCGTCCATTTAATACGAAATCATTTCCTTCCTTTCTAAACATGGAACATCTTAGACCAATGCATTGTTCGGAATTCGGAGTGTAGATATTACGAATTATTTTTTGCTACACGTATTTATCCATTGTTATTTATCATCCCTTCCCAGTGTCGACAATCAGATCGAATTTAGACTCCACAACGTCTTTTCAATTCAATCCTTTGATTTAGCGGTCGTAACTGGCATCCGGTTTGAGCACTGCCGCAACATGCAAATTGCGCGCGCAGTACAGCATGGACTTGCCTGAAATAATTTTATAAAGACTTTTAAAGTATTCCGAGTACGTACCTCCTTACTTAAGATGATGATGACTATTTCAATCTTTATGGACCGTGTCCACGAATGAGATTTTTAAGAGATTTTTGTTTCGTGACAATTTCTGAGATACGGATTTAATTCACGATTAATGTTAATGCCTTATATTAATGTTGATGCTGACTTATGATTTTTATATTAGTGTTAATTTAACGCCTTATATTTATTGTTAATATTGACTATGATTGACTTTTCAGAATATATATATAGTTGGTAGGATCTATTAGGGATGTGCACTGTATATAAGTAAGGTAAAGCTGTGCATTACTAAAAATTCTGGGAAATAAAAATAAATTAAATAAACCCTATAAAAATTTTATGAAAAAAACCCTATAAAAATCTAACTGTTATTACCCGGATTAGCGTAACCTTATATATGGCGTAACCGACGACTTTTATCCAGCCGTGGGTTATTCAGAAAAATTGCGAATCAATTATGAACAACTTCATGCCGATACTTATAGGCAATTTGCCAGCACGTAAGTTCGTTATCCGTTTAAATTATCTGTTCAATCCGTATGACGATCATAGTGAACTAAATATTTTTTTACTAAACCTATATTGGCATCTCCACGTCTGCCAATTTTTTGCATTTTTCAAACAAATTGTGCTTAATTCTGTTGTCTTCGGAAGGTATTAATCCTCACTGAAAATTGCGTGCAACGATACCTTGTACATATTTCCATATTTGATTTGCAAACTGCAAACAGACTAAATGTTTTGTTTTAATTGTGCATTCTAAGAAAGTCCAATATCACTGTATCAACGTATTTTAGACACAATTTATAGGTTAAAATTTATCTGTCAAGGCAGAGTGTTTGCATTTTTTGGTATTATTTCATAAGTTAGATTATTTAATGAAATAAATGTATTTGTTATTAGTATCGGCTAAGCATTTACATGTATGTTTTTGAGCCCTGTTAATGAAATATTTTTAATCCATTGTCCGAAGGAGAAATTGTAGATAATAATTTAAGCGAAAACAAAAGCAGATTATGGTACCGAGCAATAAAAGAACTTGTCTTTTTTAAAGTAATAAATTCACAATTATATTGTGTGCACGTGTCAAATCTTGCTGTCAGTACTCTGGTTTAAGTTTTTATTTATTTCTACCAATCTGGCTTGAGAGTTTATCTCCAGATAAAAATCTCGGCACATTTACATGGTATTGAGATGTAACTCAACAAAATCTTTGAGATATTTCATTCTGGCTCTTCCTGTAAATACAGGCCTGTACAGCTCTTAAATTTTTAAATGTCATTGTTTTTTTTAAACATGTAGGTAAACACATTTTTATCATTACACCATGAATAAGATTACAGTGTGAATAAGGTTACATAATAAAAATATTTTTGTTATATACAGTGCACCAATGGATTCTGACGGTTTTCTGTGCGTTACTGTATCATAATGCAACAGAGCGGGTGTGTTTGAGGGGTTGCAACCTGTTTGACGCAGACTGCCGTTTTAGTACCCGTGCCTACTTGGTCGGTTAATCAAAGTATGTTCGCTGTTTTAGCGTACAATGAAATGTTGAACACAATAGATGTAGTTCAACGACGATATTAATTATTAAGGAGAACACATTCTTATTGTGAGGTTTAATTATTCAGAACATACGGTCTGTGATATTTTAAATACTAATTAAATGTATTAATTAGAAAGATATACATATAAAATAAATTTTATCGAAAAATATTATTGTTGACACCGGGATTCAAACCTAGATCTCTTCCAGTCTAGGGAACGTCCATTATCCGATTACGCTAAACCAACACAGTGGATTGACGACAAATTTTCGAACCTATATGTTACACTTGACAAATGAATTTATCTATCGTTTCATTATTTGAAAGCCATCTACTTTGTTTTTACGAAATCTCAAATACCTTTGAGTAAATCGATAGGAGACGCCATAATTAATAATTCATTTTTTATTAAATTTTGGAGATCCGGGTTCGAATCCCGGTAGCAACAAAATTATTTTTCGATAAAATTGATTTTATATGAATATCTTTCTAATTAATACGTTTAGTTTGTATTTACGATATTAATTGACCACCCAGATCTCCCGATCCTACGGCATAAGAGATTTATTTATAACATTTTTTGAAGTCCTGGGCTTACCTTAACAATCCTCATACCCTTTTTTACTCAATATCATACATTTAAAATCATTTTACCATCTGTGGACAATAGTTCACAGATATTAAAGAACGTCATAATTATACATCTTTAAAGCCCATCCCTTTTCTGTGTAGAATACCCCATTGCAAATAATTAGATTGGCAATTAAAAAGTTAAATATCTACCCAAAATGATTTATTTTTAGATGCTGTTGAGTGATTTTTGTGGACTTTATGGTGTGCGTCTACAGTTGTTCTAAAAAGAAACCGAGAGTAGCGGTAAAGATCGATCCACATCGGTTCGATCTTTCATAATACAAAGTGTAAGGACAATATTTTGTTAGCCTCGCAATATTGCGAGTGTGTAAAATCATAGACATTTTTTTAGTAAAAGAAATCACTTTGGGTTCTTTAATTTATTATTATTCAAATCGGAGGAACACCGCATTCATGATTCGCAGTACGTTAGCGTTCGTTTAACCGTTACAAAACAAAACAATATTAGTGACATTTGGATCAAATTGTCAGCAGTGCATGAAATGTAAATACATCATATTTTTGTCATCATTTTATCTAAAGTCTGTCTCAAACTCAAGTTAATTAATATAATATAATACGTAAATCAAACACTTTATGTTTATTCGAAGCATGTGGAATATTAACGGAGCGCGAGTTCGGTGGATGGAGATAAATGCAATACCGTGGAGTCAATTTGTAGTCTAATTTAATGCATAATTGTTTACTTTTATTTTTCAGATTCTAAGTTATTTGAATTGGAATCGCCAAAATACCAATTACCAGAATATAATTATACTACAACAAAAATATATATAAATAAAAATAGTGAAATCGTAATCTTTATTCGTAGGTAATGAATTTAGTATTGTTAACATTATTGAGAATCAAATAAATCTCACAAACTGCATTGAAATTCAATTTAAATATGAGAAAAGTATGCTATTTTTATTTTTAACTTGGTTTTATTAACCATTTACTGAGTAAAAATACATCTACCGATTTCGAAAAATATAATTTTCTTCTTCAGGATGACAATAACTAATGAAAAACATATGTTATTGTTTCTTTAACAGAATCTATTTTAAAAAAACAATAATTATTTAAAAAATAATTCTAGTACCTAACTCAAATTGTTACTTGATTCAACATTACTAGAAAAACTTACTTAGGAAAAAATGTTTTAGAAAGATGATAAATTTAGCAATTCTGGTGTCTATAAACTTAATTGCAAGGATTGTGCTGCATTTTATATCGGTAAAACGAGTCTAAATTTTAATATAAGAGTAAAGGAGCATTTGAGATGTTGAAACAATAGTGGGTTTTCAGAATTTTCTAATCATTTGATAGAAAATGGTAATGGTTTCGATAAAAAAATGGGATTGTCTATTTCGCACGAATCGTTGGAGATAAATAAGCGTGTAAAACTAATCAAAAAATTATAAACTCAAACTTAACTAATTAACTACAAGTCCCATTAGTAGTGCTCACATAACAATAACATCTTAAATAGAAATATTAAATTTGTCAAGTCGTTAAAATTATTAGAAAATTAATATACATATTTTTAAGAATCAGAGCATTCTTGTCAATAAAAAAATTATACTTAGTATACTATTAATTTATTCAATCCATATTACTATACGCCATCATTAGTTGGGTATCAGCTTATCAGCTATTTAGACTGATTCTAGTAAAAAATGTACTAAAGAAACCCAAAGATTATTCGACAAAATTACTTTTCGAAGAATTCAAAGTACCAACATTTTGTGATCTGCTTAAAATAAATTATATTATTCAAATATTAAAAGAAAAAGAAAAATGTAATTTTTTTACTGATAATCGTACTAGATTTAAATTTGTATTTTCATGCTCAAAAATTTACACATCATTTGCATGAAAATGCGAGACGGATCTATCTGCATAGTTATGCTTGTAACACTTCCTATTTATCTCTGAACTCATTAGTCCTACCTACATTCTTCCGCGACAATCATAAAAGTTGATTTGGTGGAGTGAACAACGGACGTGAGCATAAATGAATTAATGCGTTTACTTACTAGTAGTTACATAAGACTGACTAAGAAGAACGAGCATGCACTGGACGTTTTTGAAAGGATAATTTTGAGGCTTCGATTCGAAGGCAATCATGGGCTGAATGAGAATTGCTTAATTAGTTAAAGGTTTCAAAGTATATAAAAATAGGAAGATTTCGGTGGTTGGGCTTTGTGGAGGAAATTACTGAACACACCAAAGTCAAGCTAAGATGGAACAATAATATTCTCTAAGTCGTATCCGTCTTAGAGATCTAAAACTGGAAAAAAAACTACAAAAACAAACAAAATAGAGATCACTGGAGCAAAACTCTTGAGGAGGTCAAAACCCACTAAGCGTAATGATGATGGTAACCAAAAAATACTTTGGTTCTAGTTGTTTTATGAAATCTAAATGTAAAGTAAATTTTTTACATTTAAAAAAAAAAAAAATTCCTCGTCTAAGCCAAAGCTGTTTTCGCTAGTACGTAAGCTGTTTGCCGTTGTATAGTTCAATAAAAACCCTTCATTGTAAGCGGTAGTTGTAGTCTGGACGAATAGCTATAGATGTCCCATTCAAGCTTTCGATTTAAATGTCTAGCTTAACCGATTCCAATCTATCTTCTCGTCCAGATGACCTCCTGGTATTCTGGGTCTTGTACCGAGATTTACTTAAACGACTCTACTCCTAAAATATATAAAAAATCATAGCTCGAGATAGGGTAGATCGCAAATCCGTTTTCTTACCAAAAAAGTTTAATGACTTATAAGTATAAATATTTTCAAAATAAATAATATCCTCAAATGTATACAGCCACCTACATATATAAAATATAGATTAGAATAGGTAGAAAAAAAAAAACAATATGTGAACAAGGACATTTTACCGCGATTAATCTACTACAGGGTGAATATTATGTTCCAGACCGATGTTGTTTTTGATTAACTAAGAAATGAAATACAATATTTAAATTCTAGTTTTAATTATCGATTGTTTAATTTATAATAATTATGTTTGGAACATGACCTTAACCAAATGGGTGCTCTTTTAACCATATTTTTCATAACATTCTCGCACTTTCATTTCAAATATTGTCCTGTCGCATCGGAATTATCATTGGAATATTGGCATAAACCTTTGTTTTCAAGTATCCCTACAGAAAATAATCGGAAGCCGTCAAATAAGATCGAGGAGGCCAACCGATATCACCACCTTTTAACATTATGCGGCCGGGAATAATTTATCATAACAAATCAAGCGTAGTTCGCGCTGTGCGTGAGGTGACGCCGTTATGTTGAAACCACACGTGCTGAAGGCACGATCGACCCAATTTATGTGACTATGGTCACCATCATTAATGGTTACAGCACTTTGTTGTTGTTATTTAGAAAAAATGTTTTAATGATTTAAACATGTTGTTGAGACGATAAATATTCAATAAAAAAAAAAATTAACTACTATCTTCGACCACCAAATTCAAATTGACAAATGTCTGCTAAACCGAAATGGCGGCCAAAAAAAATCGGCCTGGAACATAATATTCATTCTGTACCTACTTCACAATAATAATATATTCAAGTTGTGAAAATACAGTATTGCTTGCAAGAAGTTTATAATTGATTATTTGTAGCTGCACGCGATACTCATAAAAAAATACTAATATTGTAACTTAGTTTTACGAACATACCTTACAATTAATATAACGCCGACAGACTCGCGCATAACTAAACGCTTATATTTTAACATCAATTTATTCCATTTTTAGTATTACATAAATCACTAGAGTTTAAAACCCATCCTAGGATATTATTTAAAATTCTTGACTTGGATTGGATGAATCGGCTTGAATCGGATGTTGGAACGTTTGTCTCGAATCTCACGTCAACGACACTACAAAGAGCGAGCTGTCATTCATAGTATATTCTACTTTGTACGCCGGAAAGAATTACCAACTGATGCACATCGATGTTTATCGCCTAATCTCCGGGACTTGAGAGGAAAGTTTCATACGTGTTCATACGTTTCATACATGCTTAGAAGGTAACAAGGTGAAGAGGCTACTTTTTAAAGCCAAAGTACAAAGTCAACAATATACAAGTATTTTTTTATTGCTGTAGTTCTTAAAGCGATTTAGTAAGAGTATTTAAGATTAATTTTAATTTTTTCTTATTCAAAAAAATTTTATATTGTATTTTATATTGTTATGTATTTCGTACGGAGAAAGTGTTGTGCAGCCATGACTTAAACTTACATTTACGAATGAGAATGATTCGATACTACGTGTTTTCTGTATTTTACTGAGACAATTCTAAGTTCTAATGTGAATCTACAGACGACCACTATAAATTACTGGTCGATAGGGTCCCTAATAACAATTCGTATGCAAAAGGAAATATATTAGTAAAACAATAAAAGTTCTATTATTACATTATTTTGAACATAACATGAAACATCTAGGAAAATATCAGATCTCATCATTCAAGGCAACATTTCTGAGAGAAAAAGTTTTGGAAGGTGGATATTTTGAGCTACTGTAAATGAAATAATTGTTGCCAACGTGGCCGCTGACGTTCGATAATCGGAGAAGCACTGGAAGAATAATAAAAATATTGTAAGCAGAGGATTTAAATTTTAAACGAGGAAATTACTGAAAACAACACTGAATAGATGACTTCTTGACTTGTTAAAAATTACTTTTATTTATATCTCTTAAAGTATGAATAAAGTTTACCGTTTCCTAGACAAGTTCGTAGAACTCAATAATCACATATGTGAAAACACTTTTTTTTTATTCTACTCGTTTAATTTACTTGAGACGAGTTTCACTTTGTAAGGGCATTATCAATCTAACAATTTAACTCAACAACTTGTATTTATATCTAGTGGAGGACAGCTATACAATTTTATTTGCATTCTGTTCCCCACTAGATATAAATACAAGTTGTTGAGTTAATTGTTAGATTGATAATGCCCTTACAAGGCGAAACGCGCCTTAAGTAAATTAAAGTAGTATAATAAAAAAAACAAGTGTTTTATTTTTACATATATGAATATAGCTCTTAGAATAGTAGTGTGTAAAAATAATAATAATAAATTAATAACTATTTTGTTTTTTATAGAATTCAGATAGTCCTTGGAATTATATATATGCTTTACAATAGTTATAGGCTATTTAGTAAATATTTAGTAAAAAATTTGTTCGTTGTTAATTAAAAATAAAAAAAATTAAATTATGTTTCAAGGAATATTATCATGATCACTGGAAAGCAACAAAATTTGCAGGATACTTTGAAAGAATGGGGACTCGCATTGAAAAATAATAGCCTATAAATTAGCAGTCACAAAAAACTTTCATTTTAACTATGGCTACGCAACATTCCTTAGACCTTTCCTATATTATTCATATACCCTAAGAAACTGATGAATACAGTAAAACTATCATGAAATTTGTTAAATAATACAAATTATAATGTAATAAAGTTGAAATGAAAAAAAAGTTGAGACGAAAAAGCCGAGAAGGGTGGTAAAGTAAATCAAGATTGGATAAAATTCAACATGTCCATATCCATGGTTCTTTTTGAGTGGCTTCTTTTGTTAAAAAAAATAAAAAAGTTGACTCAGATGGTACAGACTCGTGATGCGAAGAGAGAAAGATCAAATGATTCATAAAGCCTCGAGTATCGAGACCGATAAGAGATTTGATCGTGACTAAGGATGCAGCCAAGAACAGAACAAACTGGAGCAGAATGATTAGAGTAGTCGACCCCGGATGAAAAGGATAAGGCGAGGACAAAGAAAAAGAGTAGGTATATATTTTAACAAAAGTCAACTTTTAACGTTTAACTTAATTGACTAATCAATTCAGAACTCATTAATTGAGTTTCACCATTTTATAATAATTGACAAATCCAAAAATACAAAGTGTACAAAAAACTATTAGATTTTCCACGAAACTTAGTTATCCTTATTCAATTAGGGGCAAGTTGATCTTACATTGACAAAAGCTTTATGTAAATTATTTAATTAAATAATGTAGTTTTAAGATTTAGACAAACTATTCTCAGTGAGGTACACGAAGATCAGTGCTAGAAATAGTGTAACTTAAGGGTTGTTTCAGACCGAGAATCGATAGTCGACCTACGGAGGCTTACTGCGATAATGATTTAAGATTAAACTAAAGCGAACCCCTGTCGTAAATTGCGGAATCTGAATTGGAAATTCTACTAATTTCAAATAAATACGTACATATGTCTTTCTATACTTGATTATACTATCATAGTACACTAAGATTCCGCTGCGTTGTTTATGTCATACATACAACGACATATTTATTCAATTTACAGTAGTCAAACCTACACTTTTGTATGTCTTGAAAATCTTATATTATAAGTTATTAGTTAGTCGGAATATAATATTTGTATGGTATATTTTTAGCCTTTCTACTTAATTGAAAATAACTACTAGAAAATAATTATTATTTGTATATAATAATTTTGGTGTTGTTAGATAAGGAATAAATTACTAAGGTTGTCCTTTATCTGGAAGGACTTACAAATATGAATACTACTTGATGGTATCATGAAATTGTTTATGAATAAAATTAAAGATTTTTAACACTATTTGAGTAAGTCCAAGAACACACAATTACTGGATTTTTACCTACAAAGGCACTGTTATTAAACAAATAATGAAAATTTAAAAAAGACAGCTATTTCTTATTATATTTTTAATGGAAAGATGTGGAAGTATGGATAATTACAGGGCTTACGATATGTAAGTTCCTATATTTCCATATATTTCCATTAAAATTATAATAAAAAATGCTTCGTCTCTATGAGATATCTATTATTTGTTTTTTAAGATTTTTAGACCTTTTCTGTATTTGTTGAGATTTTAAGCGATTTCGCCCTCCTCCCCTGATGTTTGGGCTCCCGGTGGCCGTCCAGGCTGCCCAAGCGATAGCTACGCCACTAGTTACAGTGATATTTTCTTTGAGCCGTATTTAATTTAATTAAAAGTTGTTAATTTATTTTATAAATGATTGCTGTTCTTTTACGTGAAACAAGCTTACATTTAAGTTCTCATCGGTGCAATGTTAGACATGAAACAAAATGATATTACAACACATATTTTGTGTGTATGTATGTGTGAACTTTTTAGTTTTTATTTATTTATTAATATTTTCCTTGCTTTTCTTTTTCATAGAATTATATTTATTTCATAACTTTAATGTATAACATAGTATATATTATCTCAATGGCGAATCGGGAACCTGATCACGCTGGAATAAACACATTATTATTATTATTAACATTTTTAATCATCAACATTTGTCTCGAACTCTACAGAAAATCAAATCTATTACCATAAATTAAATATAATTATTAAGTTTGAATATTATTTTATGGTTTTTAAATAAGTTTATGATCGATCCGCGTTTCGACAATTAATTAAATAATTAATCTTAACGAAATAATTTTCAAAATGCCGCGCTAGTTTTATGATGCAGCAGTTACTCGATACCAGGATAACAGAAGTGTGAAGGTGCGGCAGTGTTGCCAAGAAAAATGTCTTGAATGAATTGTCTACACAATTTCCTGGCTACGTCATGCAGAAATCAATAACCACACGCCGTTATCTTACACTATCGGTATCAGGAGAGTATACTTCCAGAATGGTGAAACGTTCCAGAGACTTACATATAATACATTGTCACATACTCGTACAGAGTACATGTAGGAATAATGTAAACCACTCGGCTGTGTTAGTTCGGGGTGTTTTGAGGGGGAGTTTTCGAGCATATATGCATATTTGCTTTATTAACATGACATATCACAGGGGTGCCAACATCACGTTTGTGATATCCAAAATGAAAATGTTGCAATCTATAATAATATTTTTTTTTTATATAGGTATACTTCCATAATTAAACCAACATGATTATTGTTAATTGCAGTATATAGTATAGTTGTCACCAGTTTTTAGTTTGTTCCTACCCTTAGACCTATTTTTTCCTCAGTATGCACTGTTCCTTTGGCTAAACTGGTTGTTTTGAAATTGTAATTCGTCGAGATTTGGAGAGGAAGTGTTGCCCTCGCGTCAGTTGTGTGGATCACTTTTAAAGTACAAGTTTGTTCTCAACTCGGTTTGTTGTTTCGTTATATGGAAATATGCAGAGAGTCAGAGTGAATTTTTCGTCATTGTGATCAGTGTTATTGCCAATCATTTTGGACGTACGCAACAGCGTATTTGTATGTGAATTCAGTGAACAGCATGCGGTGGATTCATCAGAATCGCTGGTTCGAGGCTGTTCAAACATTGGGCGAACTTCTGAAAGACCATTGTGACGGCGTCATCAACCAGTTGAGTCGAGCTATCCTTTGGTTCCGTGAGTCCATCCTGGTCCACTATCGAAGGTTTCCAATTCCCTAATCATTCCCACATTCCAATTACCTACTGTCTACCTGTCAGATTCCATCATCACACACCACTTGTGATCAGCGACTTGCATCGGTCACAATGACGCATAAATAAATCATGATAACTAATAATAACCATTAAGGAAACACTGTCATATTCTCTGCAATGAAAAATATGATATTTTGCAGGGGAAAATAGAAGGCGGCAGAGGCATAAGTAGAAAGAGATTATCTTGGCTGTGTAACTTAAAAAAGTGGTTAAATATGAAAAATATTGGTGATCTTATACAGGATAAATCAACATGATGTAACATGGTCGCAAACTTTCGATACAAGAAGAAGTCTTGTTAATAATTGGGTGCGCGCTATATATTTTTGTGTATGCTATGATGCAAAATCGTATGCACGTGCACCCTCGCACACATTAGAAGAAACATTGCCAGAAGCCAATTAAGAAGAAACATTGCCAGAAATTAGCTGTACGCTATCCATTCAACAATTTAGTTATTTTTTTCTTACAATTCATTCGTAAATGTAACATACAGTATGTTATAGGATACATGCGACTGGGATGATAGTGCGAATACAGAAAATTAATTTGAAGAATTCTTGTCTGATCATTGCCATAGGGGCTCCAAAATATTATAAGTCTTGACTGCCTTTTGCAGCTTGTTTCCAGTTTGTTACGAAAAACCGTGTGGTGTTTTATTTTAAACGATCTAATTAGCCTTTTAATTAAAGAGGCTTCTTAGATGATAGGTTGTCATCCATACTTGTCGTCATCCTAACGGAGTCATCCCAACTTGGATTTTCAACCAATTTGCGCAGCTCGTATCGTTTTTCTCACCATATCATTCACATTATTGATGCAATAACATAATATTTACAAAACAGTACAATAAAACTTTTGAAAAATCATCATCAGCTGCCTGCAGGTTTTGTTGCTTTCCTTCTATCGGTGGCGTCCTTCTGCCAGTTTACCACCCCCAGAGTACGACGGTCCACCATCAGCTCGTGAAGCCATCTCAACATCGGATTACACACTCTCATGCACCCTTTCAAATCAATATACTTCTAAAATAATAATTTAAAACCTATTTTTCTTCTTTTTTCTTTACTTTTTTAATTTACTCGGGGTCGTTTCTCATACGAAAGCGCCAGGCCTATTCTGAACGATCTCCTAACTTATGCGTCCTTAATTTCCTTTTCGATGTTGTCTACCAGGTTCCTTGAAGTCTTTTTCGTTGTCTTTTGCCCCTTTACATTTTTAAATTTAATTAGACTCAATAATTATAATTCGTTATTAACGAGAACACATTCTTATTGTGAAGTTGTAATTATTCAGGAACATAGGTCTGTGATATTTTAAATACTAATTAAATGTATTAATTAGAAAGATATACACGTAAAATCAATTTTATCGAAAAATAGTGTTGTTGCGCTATCGGAATAATAAAAAAAATGTAGATAGCTTTGTAGAAAAAGTGTAACATATAGGTACGAAAATTTGTTGTCGCTGTAGCATAGTTGAAATGTAGCAAAAAATACTGTCGCTGTAGCATAGTTGGTAATGCACCTTCTCCGGTTTGGTAAAGAGATCCAGTTTCGAATTGTATAGTAATTGTATAAATCCAAAAGCACATAGTAAAATTTGTAAGTAAATATTATGTTTGTGTGTATTTTTTTAGTTATTATGTTCACTAAATTTGAAAATTATTATGTTTCATGTACTGATAACTGGTAAAAAAATAAATAGATTCTAGATTGGTGTCTCGTTTTAACCCCAGCCACCTGAAGAAACTACTTCCAGTTTTTTCAAGCGATAGCCAGGGATTTAATCTATACTAATTAATAAATTGTGCCTTTATACGGATACGATAGGTTAGTTATGAATATTCCATGTTCATTCTGTAGGTTCCAAATTCATCATTTCTTCGTAAATTTGTTCAGAATACATTTAAAAAACGGCATTTGTCTCGTTTCTTGTGTAATTCTCTTTAGATTATGTGATTTTGAACGACAAAATTAGCCTGGCTAAAAATTATAAAATATCATTTAATTATAAATCTAATCAAAATAACAATTACGAAATAACGATAAGTTATGAGACCGATATATGAATTCTATTGTATGTACATAATTATATAAAAAATCAAAACATACTGAAAATACAAGAAACAATTTAAAAAATAGGTACCTACCTATTACATCAATTAGGAAAATAACAATTTAATTTAGAATTTGAATATGAGTACTTTATTGAAAATATTTATAATATAGACAGTAAACTATAAAAAGCTAAGATAAAATATAAGATGAACTAAATTGACAATAATATTATATAATCCTGGCTAAAACTGGCTACTTTACTGAACTTTTGTCTGTGATAAACTAACTAGTTTTATCATGTTGTTAAGATAATGTCAATTTTTATTTCTGAAACAATAATATATGAGTTTAAATGTACACAAAGTACTTTTATTATACTCCTATATTATAACTACTACAATATATATATAGAAACTTACTGACAACAATATTTAAAATCCATTAACGTAAAAAAATCTCAGAATCCGACACTTATCGCAAAAACAAATACAATTCTATTTCACAGAATTATAAAAAGTCAAATATTAGGTCCTAAACACCCGAATTATACAAAGTAAAGATTAGTGATTTCACTTAGCGCCTAACTACCGGACTGAAAACATGCGGTGATGATTCATGTTGAACTTTGCATCGTATGCGCACTCAAGTCGTGTCTCTGAGAGAAATCTCATCCATGGACACGGGCCATTCAATTTAACATAGCATATAAGACACAATTGATTTCTGACCGATCTTGACCCATTTGTATCACGTATTGGGTTAATTTTAGAATAATTTTTCTATTAGTGAATAATTTACAATATAATAATATAATGAATAGACACGCACCTAGTGGTTTAGTGATCGAGCCTCGTTCCAAGAGACCATAAAGTTTGTCCTAATTTCATACCATAAACGATTAACTTAGCTAGAAAATAATAATAATATCGATGTGACAAATTTCGTGTCCTACGTATGTCTATTTAAAAGAATATAATGTCAAGTACATTATTAAGATGCTTGATAAAATTTTCAATGTTCAGTAAGTTTTATTCACACGAATCTTGTATTGAATTTCACATACCTTTCAATTGTCATAGAAACGGGGTAATATTATATTCTTTATATTTATATACAGTTTTTTATGGCAGCCCTATATCTTATGTCCATGTGAGTTAAGTCACTACCGGCTAGGCGGTCCGCACAGGGGTGAACAAATCCCCCTCAGGATGTGCGGAGTGTGGGAGGGGGATGGAAAATGGGAAATGCGAGGGGGAATGGGAAAGCTAGGGGGTGGAGGAAATTCGGACGCTCCAGGAATATAGTATATTCCGACGGAAAAGCACTCCACCGTAGCTCGATACATTTCCTTAAATTGTTCTTTTAAGTATTGAACCCTTCAGTACTGAAAACAATGATTTTATTTTGACGAAATATCTGTTCTTTTTTTTATAAATATTTGATGATTTTTTTTAAATAGTACAAAAATCGTAAATAAAATAAAACATGAAAAATCAAGGTATATTTAAAAAAAATTCAAATTAAATGTATTAATTAGAAAGATATACATATAAAATCAATTTTATCGAAAAATATTGTTGTTGCTACCGGGATTCGAACCTGGATCTCTTCCAACCGGGGAACGTGCATTATACGATTATACTATATCAACACAGTGGATTGACGACAAATTTTCTAACTTATATGTTACACTTTTCAAATTAATACATCTATCATTCAATTATTTAAAGCCATCTACATTGTATTTATAAAATATGTAACTTCGCAATAAGAATGCGTTCTCTGTAATAACATATTTTTTTATAAATATTAAAGATTAAGGCCCAATACCTATATGAAAATAACAGTTATATTATAATAATTTTTAAAGAAATACGCTTATTACGCCTTAGTATGTTTATCATATTTTTAAAATCTGTCAATGTTCAATTACATTGTTGTTGAATAATTATAATCTGTTGCAAAAGAGTTTCGATTGCCTTATTTTTATTTCTGTCATAAAGTCTCATGTCCGCATATGATATTTTGAGACTAAGACTTGGGGCCAGTCAAAAATCATCATTTAAAATAATAATTCAGCTCTAATTCTTTACTGTCCTTCACCACTAATTTACATATGTTACAAGTAGACTACAGGCTTGTAGTCTTGTCTTTTCAAAGAACGTCTCCATTTTCTCAACCTAATAGATCCAACAATTAAAAATATTCTAAAATGCTTACACAAATGACTATTTAATTATCTTCTTTGATGGTCTCTCATTTCAAGAACGACACAGACCTAGTCATACTCGTACATAGTACTCTTAGAATGGTGAGCTTGGTCTAATGGCACGATGTTCCGAGATGATTGGAGCATTCCGTTATTTTTTATCCGTTCTATGCATTATCATTATTATATGTTTTGTTTTTATCCGTTCTATGCATTATCATTTGCAAGCATGTTTTATTTAAACTTCATTACAATATTTAATAAAAAACTATATTTATAATGTATCTCTTGATGTCGCAAACTTTTTATGGACTTCATTCATAAATTAAACGCACCCAATACTTCATACCTAATATGAGGCCTTAAAATGTGAACCGTATAAATATTAACTAAAGTTAGTCGCTGCGTCATGTAGTTCTCCAGTTTGCTGGACCGAAGACTTATGATCCTTATTCACTAACGAGATTTTCGTCTAAAGATATCTGAGACAAGAGTTACGCTCCCCTGAGATTCTTTGGAGACAACTTTCAGGTTTCGTAGTCCATCTCATCTCATAGCACCAAGTATCAGAGATTCGAGCACCGCCACTTGCATCGCAACTGACTTCACTGAATGTCAAGCCATGAACATTGATATTCACTGGGTGAATTTGAATCTTCCATGCAGCAGTTAAAACATAATAAACCTTATAATTAATTGCCCTCTATTAGTTTAACTTTAATACCTTTTTAATAATAAATAGTTACAGTTCTCTGTAGTTATTGGTGAAGTTTATACACAGGTGCCAGTGGCACCAACAATTCGGACGTTGGTCGGTTTTATCAGTCTCAAGCTGATCTCTGAGTTTAGCTTCAGATCAAAAACTCAATATGTGCATACGGTACTGAGATTTATCTCAAATAAGTCTCTGAGATTTATCTCATCGTGTCTCATTCAGTGGACACGGGCTATAATATAAGACCTTAAGAGGTGAGTCGTATAAAATTGAGCTAGAATTAATCTTGTCGTTCTGCCAGTAAAGAGGTCGTCTGCCAGATCGTTGGATCGATGACGTAAACAGAAATGCAAGACGTAACTGGATTTAAATGACAGAGGATGGAGGAAAAAGAATAGTCCTTAACCGAGAATAGTCGTGGCTAAATAATGCAAAGACTGTTTTAACTAATAAACGGCTGCAAGAATTCTATTAGATTCTCTGCACCTTCTATAAAATTAACTACAGTTTATACTATTCTAAAAGACAACATATTATTTGTTCTACTTCTTCCACGTTCCTTAAGAAATGTATTTCTCAACCTTTTCATATTTATTATATAAATAATGTCGCGTGAAGTTAATGGTGCCATAGTTTGTTGGAGAATTTTAATTTAAAATTCGAGTACTTTAAAATTGACAATATTATTAAAATGCCTCCTCATTGTGCCTCAAGCTCACTCCCACACTCAAGTGTTCGCTGTGCGTGCAAGTAATTGTCATATACAAAATATACCTACGTGCGTGTAATTGTAATTGCTGTATACACTACACCTATGTATGTAGGTACTCGGCGAGATGGACTTACAGGGTACCACGTGGGGGGGACCACCTACTTTTCTCCGAATTTCCTGCTTTACATAGGGACATACCTCCCTGTTTAAGTGAATACATAACTGAGTCGGGCAGAACATTGTACGGCGGTGGCAATCGAAAGCGACGAGGAGTTTAAAAATCTTTTTAATTCAATAAACTTTTTTATTTTTTTATTTACTTAAATATTACTGCGGTATTGGTTGGTATTATCATTGATGGATGCCGCGTGGCAGTGTTTCTCGAATTGATTAAATTCAAAAACCAAAATAATCTTCAAATTGTATTACCAAAGAAGGATGTTACACATCCCGTAGACAACACGACGCGTGAATGTCCTGCAATAAATTCAATCATAGATCTACAGCAGTGGATAAAATATTCTTTTAATTTTTCCACCAAATTATGCGACAAAGTGACAACATAGAAAAAAATATTATCCTGAACAGAACTTTGGACCGAAAAAGACCTGGAACTATGGATAGATAGATGCGTTACACCTCTGAGAGATACTGGAGTCAGCTGTGAGGGTGACCCGTGAGCGCAACTTGTGGATGTGCATTACGAGCCAAGTCGCATCTGATTGAGGCCACTATACAGCAATACTGATATAAAGGCGGAAATAATATGAAGATACTCCTGTAGGGCCGATTCCGCTGGCCACAATACATAGTCCGAGACTGTGATGCGTTTTGTGAATTAAATAATCAATACAACCTATTTTTCAATGTTGAAATACTCTTTTATACACTGATCCTTAGAGTACAATTAGCCTAAGCGCTGTTTTACAAACTTTTAACTTTATTTAATAAATTAACCTAAACAAATATTCAATCGATATTTTAAATTAGATTAAACAAGATTAAATAAAAATGTTTTATTACACAATTAAGTACATAATCGCTAATACAACGCGATACATGTTCATTACATTTCACGGCTAACTAAAAATTGAACTCAGCAAACTTCCAATTAATTATAGTTACATAATTACGATGAACTATATGTTCGATGGAATGTAAGTTAAGAATTATATAAAGTTAGTTAAGTAAATAAATAGATTGATTGCAAGATTAGCCTCAAGACATATGAAAAGTTTAAGAATATCCCTAGATTGGGCTAGATTAAAAGGATTAATATATACCTATTTTGAATAAGTTATGATTTATAATTTTTTTTTGAATTTGTTCTTTTAAAATGTGCGACTCTTCGATTTTTTTTGAAATAGTGGTACATTTCGCTCAGCTTTACTCATTGTTGAGTTTTTGGTTTGAAATGCTATCGAAGTCTATGCACTTTTCTTCAAAATGTTAAAATAGATTTGGTTTATAGGTTATATTTAGAAATAAAATCATAAAGAATAAATTTTATAAAATGGAATATCTATATCCAAAATCTAAATATAAGAAGTAGATTGGTGATAAAGATTATACACATAACACATTGTATTTAAATATTACCGTTTATTATTATTTAAATTAAAATTATATTCATTATTTTCTTTAATTTTAAATGTATTTAACGTATGTTATACTATTTTGATTTTATTTACTCTTGTTATTTGGTCCAGCGGTAAGATTCTTGTCTCGCACTCTCCAAGTTGAGGACTCAATCCTCGTCTCAGGAGATCACCAAGTTTGTCATATTGGTAAGCTCGAAGGATCTTGAAGGGCAGGCAGCATGACAAATCAAATGAAACTTGAAGAGCTGTTGTTCAATTTTATATCAATTAAAAAAAAAAGCATTTTGGAGACTGTGTGCGTTACAACACGTTAATGGGAAGTGTTTTGGTTTTTGGAAACGTTCTGATATTGTTTAACCAGATATTATGATGAAACAATCCTTATATATATATATACAAATACAACTATTACGTCTTGCATGATAGTCCTTATTAATTGTTAGAATGCAGATGCCAACATAGTATACCAGTAAACAATAAGAGTCTGCAAGATAAGGTGTATGAATGTGGATGAAGCGAGAGTTAGAGAAGTGTGGCTCTCTATCCTCTCTGTCTACGGTAAGTGAGTTAGTTAATAGCGTATAATTAGATACATTACATTCTACGTACAAATCACAGATCACCAAATATATAAACATGAACTAATAAATATTCCTTGTTTCAATATTTTAATTTTGGTGTCACTCGCGTGATCACTTTGGTACCACTAACGCAATCAACTAGCTCCAAGACCTTTTTTTTAACATGACTCGATTAGAATGAAAATTTAAACGCTGACAATATAATATGCATTAAAGTAAAAAATAAATGAAAGGCTTAATTTTCGAAGAGTAAATACTTTTACTGTTGCATAAGTGTTCTGTTCATTTACTGGTCTGTGGTTCAAATATTGATTTACATCTCCGTTATAATTATCCACTTTTGATTAAGGGCGCGCGAAAAATTGATCCACGGATGAAACGTTGATCCCTAGTCTCAGAGATTTTTCGGTAAAGGTCGGTGTGTATCAGATACTTCAGTTCTCCTCTGTATACAAAATACATGCGGAAATGAATCATAGCTCGCTTCACGGTCAACTGTCCTTTACGTGCTTTCAAGATACATTTTATGCACGTGAATACATGCTATTAAATATTCCATGTGAAAAATCACTTTAAAACATATTATAAACATTTATTATTTACCATTTACATTACGTCGATAATTATCGGATATTAAATAATAATATTGTTTTGCCTTCACCTATACATATTACAGATGATTACATTATACATTGTTGCATATTCTGCAATTCCGTATAATCAATATGCACGTTTGCTGTACCAGGAGCTCATATCTGCGTCGAGCATTATTTTGTAAATATCGTGACGAATGAAACGACTGAGACACAACTAAATTCTCTACGTTCATATTAGAATTTACCTTAGTTAGAGAGAGACTACAATACTACAATACTTAGTTGTAGAGAATCTCTGGATGGTTTCGCTTGATTGAAGATGTGCAGGGTGCACTTTCTGTTTCAGCTGCAGTTGTGTCACTCTTCACACAACTGTTCAGCCGGCAGTTTGTCCAGTATGCTCTCCGGGTATTCGTCGTTTTCCTTTCGCAAATGACAAAATTAATTTCATTTTCTTATCAGGTGAACAGAGAAATCACGTACGGGTGTGGATAGAGATTGTTTACGACGTAGATAAGATGTACGTACTTCCACAAATTAAAATATTTTTTCTCAGATGTAGATAAAAAAAATCCTTACATTTATTGAAAAATAAATATTTATGAGATCTATTCTATTTATAAGTTCTATAATACATGTGTATTATGATATATTTTTGTTTAAGATTATTTCTATACTTTTTATAATATTCAAAAACTGAGAAATACGTTATAAATAAAAAAAAGGCCAGATCAAAGAGAAAGTACATACCGATTCATAATTCTACATGTATTTAAAATATTTTGCTGTAGGTAATATATATATATGTATATATAATAAATATTTTGTATAGCCACATACACCTATAATATATATTTGTTAGACATCTTGAATATAATTCATCGTTTGTACGTCACTTTTTTACAAATGCATAATTGGCATATTTTGAGTAAAAGAATTCTGAAACCATCTGACATTTTGTCCCTTGACTGGATATCAAAAAATAGTATTCTCCCGTATGTTCAATAATAATTTAATTCGATACCAAAAGATAATATCGAGTTGCGATACTAAGGTACTTATTTAAGTATTATCTTAGTACCGCAATATATTTTGGGGAAACTAGACATTTTTAATTTTTCCTGTTATCATCGACGGACTTTTATACAGTTTATTAAATAATAGAGAGCTTTTACCGTACCTAAATATATGAACATCTAGGTATTTCTGTATTTTGATCAAAATTGATTTTCTTGCAACGAAATTCCGACAATAATTTTCTCTTTAAAATTGTGTTACTAAAATGTCAAATCTCCTGATAGGTGACAAAATCATATTTTAGTAGGGCTTGTAATACTTTTCAAATAAAATGTATCAGTTATATTATATAATGTGCCCGAAATTAGAAATCTGTTTCCTTTATTACTCTAAATTATATAACAATATTTTTGTAAAAATTTCTCCTCGTGTGTTGAATTGAAAATTGAAAAATTAACATTCAAAACTTTGGAGCTCAATTGCTCAGTTTAATGTAGATATCAGACGATACCTTGTTCTTCCAAGGGCACGATATGTAGAGTGAATACGTATAAGTAATTTATTCATATAAAATATATTTGTAATTTATTTTTTATAAAAAACATTCGCATTTTAATGATATTAGATACAGAGTTTATATATAAAATATAGTCAACAAACCTCTAATACTGACCATTTACCAAATGCATTAATCACAATTTGATAACTTTCCACTATACTATACAAAATGTAAGTACATGAATTTTAATTACATATAAAAATAAAATGTTACAGTAAAGGTTAGAATACATTTAAATAAAATATAATAATAATCAATAAAACGATGTACAATATTTGGCAAACATGAAATAGAAGTAAAATTATTTAAAATGATTTTTCTCTCTCTATCTCATGTACTCATGACTGATGATCATGGTCCTCTATTCTGCTTGAACTCTTTGTTATCTTAAACCTTATTAGAACCAAGACAGAACCTTATTTGATGCAACTTGTAGTGAGACCTCGGTCATATCTCGAACTCTTATTGGAGAACGACCACTCCCCTCTCCAACTCTTCTACTTCTAAAGTATATAATGGTATAAGCAGCATGCGACACCAATACCACGTTTCTAAAGCGTCAAGTATGTTCCATCCTTCTCGGGATCTCAGGGTCCATTTACAACTCCATGCAGAACTATGGAAAATACCAAGACTTGAACTAATAGAAAATAAAATTATATTTATCACCGACATAATAGATGTAAATGATTTTTATATAAATGTTTATAATCTTATTTTATGGTAAGAATAGTATAAAAATAGATCATTAGAACCGCTTGAGATTTATCTTACCCGCAAAAGAGAATGCATACATAGTTTAGTTTATAAGGGAGTTTCCTTTGGTTACCGGACTTTGCCAAAATAACTGGGCCTTTGAAAACACCCCAATGCGCCCTCATCCCTTTTAAATCTGGCGCTGGTGTGGGGGCACGGTGAAGGGGTAGCCCTCCCTGTCCCCCCACCCCCTCCCTACGCGTGTGTCACTCTCCCCCGCCAGCCCCCAACACTCCAAAACTGAACTGTTCTAGTTTTAATGGATCAACGTGTAGTTTGTAGATGAACTGGCATGTAGCCCACACACGTCGGGCCTCGTGCCGTATTGATTTTCCAATGAAATTTGACCGTTAAAATGAACATTCATCTCGCGCTTGTCTTGGAGATGTATCACGGTATGTCGAATTTGTTTTTCGCCGGTGAAAATTCTAGGCGTCGGAACGATTGTAGGGTGAAACATTGGCGTATACAATGCGATACCATTTCTCTTCGAGGTGGATCTTCAGTCGACCACGGCGAGGTATGAGCGAGAATAGAAAACCGATATTTTTTTCCAAAGGTAGTGCCAATTTATAATCTGATACGAGTATATGCCGCTTTTATCTGAAAGCACTTCAATCTTTTAGTGATTTTAAACTAGCGTTTTTTGTAACTATTAAACTAGAATGATATTTTCTTTAGCGAAAAATAAAGCAAATTGTACTTTAAAGGCAATTATTGCCAACATAAATTTGATGGCGAGAATTCTGTGGTTCGCGTGTAAAACTTCTTACGTCAAGATTTTATGAAAATGGGATACCTCTTTTTTGGTGTATTGCTCACGTTTCTTCTATAAGTAGGTAAAAGATCATGAAGACCTTACGTCGTAAAATATTTTAAGACGTAATAACATAATTAAAACTCTGTAATACTATGCAACCGAAGGAATGAAATATTTTAATATTATAAGTACCTGCACAAAATTCATAAAACCTACGGTACACCCAAATTGTAGTTGCTATGATGTGTTACACGGCTGTTTGACGAATTAAAGCTATCATCCTCTTTATATTGAGCACCTCTACGATGAGTGCAAAGTCTGCACCTCAGTCGTGTTTGATGACATCGAGATATATTTTATCTTGTTGTAATTCAAACACGGCGAACCTACAGGCCCGCACATCCAGGGTCTATCTCGCGTGCTTGATGCACTCAGAGGGCATCACATAGTCATTTGTGATGATGTCAATGCTCATTCTTCTCTATGGTTTGACGTGGGAGGTGGAGGTAGACCTTATGACCGCCGGGTTTCAGTTGAGAAATTTTTTGACACTTGTGAATTTAATATTTTCAGCGAACCTGATTTTCTCTCTGCTATTTCGGGTTCCTGCGGGATTAGTTATGTTGACGTTACCTTATGCACGGATATTGTTTGGGGCTTGTTAGGGATTGGAAGGTGCTGGCGGGAGTCATTGATAGTGACCACCATCTCATTACGTCTCCTATACCACTCTCAGGACTATGTGGAGCTTTCACACCAGGTATACGGATTAGGACAATTTCAGATAGATATTGAAAGTAAGTATTGATGGAAGTTGGCGGTGACATGATTCCCGGGGATCAGTGTCCCATCCATGATACGGAAGGACGCCAGGCCAGCCCTGGCAGCATGTAACATTATATAAAGATTAATAAGAATTTAGGCTCATCTAAGGCGTCTGATATTGACAGAATAATTGTGAAGAATGCTTGGCAATTCGCGAAAGACGAAGTTCTGTATGTATATAATATGTGCCTTCTGTGTGCACGGTGTGTTTCCGTCTGAATGGCTTGTTCAGTATCATATTAAAAAGCAATGACAAATCTAGGTCCGATTCAGGCACCTATCGGCCGATCTCGCTTCTCCCCGCCTTTGGGAAGGTACTTGAGACGCTGATCTGCAGCAGGCTGGAGGTTTCCTTCTCGCCTGCCTGTGACCGATAGTTTGAATTTGTTATCGGTAAGTCCACTGTTCATGCCATTATTTATGCGCAGAATAGGTCAAAGAGTGCGCGGTGAAGTATGTCATGGCGATTTTCCTGGCCATATCAGGTGACTTTGACAATGTCTGGTGAGCGATGATCCTTTCCAAACTGAAGCTACGGATGTGCTCGGAGTATATTTTTAGTATTATTAAAAACTACCTGGGGGGCAGATCCGTGACCATCAGCCATAAGGGGGTCTCAATCACTAGGACCGCAGATATGGAGTGTCCACAGGACTCTGTTTTGGAGCCAACCCTGTAGAAAATCTTGCTGCCATTACTGGAGGGTTGCTAATTAATTGCGTACCCAGACGATGCGTTATTTCTGGTGTCCGGTAGGAGCCGGAGAGAGCTTGAATCGAAGGCTGATGGTGTAATAGGATTCCTTATGGCTTGGTGTGTTCAAAACAAACTGGCCCTTATTCTTCACAAGACTGTGGCCTTGATGCTCGAGTGCAACCTTATGATGTCTGTCAGTTGAAATGTAAATATGTGTGTCAAAAGTCAGATATCCCGCCCCGCGAGAGAGGGGCGGGATATCTGACTGATGGATGTATGAGTGTAAGTATGTAGTAGAGCCGTTATAAGGCGCCGCGCCCTTGGAAGCGCAATCTTGTCTACGCGTTTTCAACTAGTAAATACTTGCTTTAGTGAAACTATTGTATTCACTTTTGTACTAATTATTATTGTAATAAACCGAGAATTGTTGTATAGCAGACCGAGTTTAATTGCTGTGCATTCTGACCAAGTTACATGACACACAAATCAGATAGTACAGAAAATAACTTGATTGTAAAAATGGATAACATGTGGGTCAAATTTAATAGGCAAGTGAGGTATTTGGGTGTAATTGTGGATATATCGGGTTTCTTTTTGGCCCATGTCAAGTCCATCTCTGAACGTGTCGCAAATCTTTTCATGGCGCTGAGAAGAATGCCAACTACAGAGTGGGGCATCCGATCTCCGACGATGCGCCTCATATGTAATGCAACACATATGCAGCAGAGGTATTGTTATATAGGCTGGGGACCTCGGTTGTTGTCCTTACACTGAAGAGAGTGAAGATTGTGCCTCTGCTGGCTTAAACTGGTGCGTACCGGACTGCGTCTGGTGCAGCCCTGCTAGTGTTACTGTGGGTGCTCTCTGCTGACCTGTTTTGTATTGGAGACGAGTGCTCGCCGCTCATTGAAAAAGGGTCTAAAAGTATGTCATCTAGGGGACACCCTCAGATCCTTGGAGTTCTGGACATGTGTGTAAGATAACAAAGTACTTATAAAAAGTGACAAGGATAGGATGCGGCACCTCAGGGGAGATGGACTTACTTCCTCTCCATTGTGTTCGTGATAGATAGAGGTCGGGGGCTTCTTTGATGTTGGACTATTACGCAGTGCAGTTTGTCGCGGGTCACGACAGTTCCGGAGCGAGCTCTTTAATTTGGGGCTTTCCTCTAAACCGTGGTGTATCTGTAGTCGCGAGAGGTAGACGCCGGTGTTTTACTGAATGATGCGAGAGATAGTATGATTGAGGGCATGATGAAAGTTTGGTCGTAATTCTGTAAGGAACTGGTACCTACATTGACCTGGAAGGAACCTAGAATTGTTCAGAGTTTTTATGAAAGTGTGGGTCTCTAGGTGGGAAATCCTGGTTAGACCTGTTGCGAAAGGTGTCTAACTGGTTTGCCAGTTGGAAAAATATCTGCCGGTAATGGTACTTGAATAGGGAATCAATCCTATTCATTGTTCGTCTTAGTCTCGTTTCCCGTGAGGGAATGTTCGTGGTACTCACTGGTTACCCCTCTGTCCAAGACTTCTGTGTGTTTATGTCTTTGTTTTTCTATTGTTTTCGGTATATTTTGATATTGTTTTTTGTATTGATAATAATGATTGTATTTTGTTATTATGTTTAACTGTATTGTACTTGTAAAATTTTATTAAATAAATATGGGGATTTTACTCAAGGATCTTCGGACAATGAGGGATGTTTTGTGTTTGGCGACCGTGCACTTTTGCGCTGAGCTGTGTTACACGGTCGCCAGTTTAGCATTAAAAAAATGCTAATCTGGGCGTGAATGAGTAGGGCCGATATAAAAACTTTTATTTGTACAACCTTGGTAAGTTGGTGGGTATTCTCTCAATTCTTTACTTCAGCTAATGAAAAAGAGAAACATAATAAATATCGATAAACTTTTGATTTAAACCAATTTCAAAATTGCAACATACATATTTTATCGGTCATCATCTCAGTTTCAACGAAACTTACATAATAAATTCTACCTTCCATCGACAGAATTATTGTTGTAGACTGAATTCAATGAAAATGCAGTTGCCCAGGAGCATGTGTAGATAACCTATGTAAAATGTATTGAAGAATTAACAAATTAGAAGTGAGTTTAGATCTGGTTGATAGAGTTTATAACCACTGAGATGTTTTAGGCACTTGAAACATATGACTGAGAAGAGGATGGCAATATGAACAGAAGGCATCTGCAAAAGACATGGGGTGATCAGGTCAACCAGATTTGACAGGTTTTTTTTAGAAGTTACAATCAGCGGGCGTTCCACCAGCATAGAAGAGTGTGGGTTTTGTATCTTATTTGCTTACTAGAGAAACGGAGTGATGGTAAGTATTAGGAGTGTATTGCGCAAACATTTTAAACGCGAGCATTATTTCGTCTAGGCAGTATAAAAACAAACTTTCTTAAATAGTTTATTAAAAATGAAATATTATGTATTTGTACATAAGACACGAGTGTTGATGAAATCAAGTACCGAAGTCGACCGCAAAACACCTCGCATGATTAGGTTAACCTGATATTGATTGATGTTTCTTTCAGGAGCTTTTTCAATCGACGGGTGTATAACATTAGTCGTATGAATGTGAAAGAGTCAAAGGTTGCACGCCAAGACTCTAGTTTCTCTGCCCTATTTCCGTTGGGAAAATGCACGTTAGTTAGATTGTTATATTATCTAAAAACAACTAATCTATTATGTGCTTGATCTAGTTATTGCGTAAGTGTTTATTTAAATAATTACATTTAAATATAACTTATTTTTTATTTATTATCTTTGTTTTATTAACCACTTGAATCGAGAAGAAGAAAATGGTATTTTTCGAAACCGGTAGATGTATTTAAACTTGATTCAAGTGGTTAATAAAACAAAGATAATAAATAAAAAATATGAATTTTAACCACAAAGTTAATATTGCTTATTTTAAAAGTATAAATATAGCTTCGTTAAGCTTCCAGGGTTATACAAAATGTTTGCAATCTGATGTATAAATATCCGTAATAGATCTAAAACTCTAACTGAGTTATATTGGTACATCAGTCTTATGAATAGCTGTCACATGTCAAGTCGATTGACCAAATGATTTGTTGTATGTAAAAAATTATTTAAATATGGAAAGTCATCTGGGTCTGGTTGAAAAACAAATAAATTTAGTTTTTTGTTAAAAAGTCAAACGCAAATATATTTTAATGAAATAATGTAATATGTTGAGTGATTATACATTTTCATTTACAAATGTAAAATTGCTACAGAATTGTAGAACGTGTTTATAGGAACTTAGATGATGGCACCTTGGTAGATACCCTTAAAATGCCATGAAACTAGAAATCATTAACTACTATATATATATATATATGCATATGTAACTGTAATAATAATGATCGGTGTATTCCAGCGTAATCGGGTTTTTTTTTATGAAGACCCTATACGCTATAAAGATAATACATATAATTGAATACAGTTAAGTAACAAAATAATATTTATGTTATGAAAAGAAAAGCAAAAAAAGATAAAACAATTCATACTTTTGTAAATATATACAAAATATAATTACTACATTTTAGACAGGGCTACTATTGTATCTGTAGCTATACTGTAGTTGTTGCCATTCTTTGGTCAGACAGCAAGCTTTCCATGAGAGCTCTGATTGCACTAGAGAGTTGATGCTGAGCTCTAGCCGCAGCTTTATGCCAGCAAAGCGGAACAAATCCATGTACACGCCCTTCGGCAAACACTGTAGATGCGCTATAATAACGCCCCAACCCGAACAGTATTCTGTATGAGTTGTTGTACTGAATTCGAAGATGGTTGTATGTTACTTTCTTGATTGATGAAGAACGATTTAAACAGGATCCTCTTCACCTTCATATTGCATCGGTAGAAACGCTGTGACAGTATATTCGCAAAAACACTTAACTGTCTCCTCTGTCGTTCGATGTCGTCATCGTCTTGTCCATCTTCATTGAATATATGGCCAAGGTATTTGACCTTATTTTGAATGCTTAATTTCGTACGTAACAGTACAATAATAATGATAACTGTAACTACATATCAGAAAGATAAGTTAAACCATGGAAACAGTTATTCTTCACTATTAGTAACCATCAATGAAGGCCAAGTCCCTTTTTTTCTGCAGAAAAGGTTATGACTCCATTCTTGGAATGCAAAAAAGGTATTGCTTAGTGATTATCTTTCATAGAGCCAAAAATGAAACAAAAAACTCGTGAACAGGTTCATTCAAGAAAAAATGTTCAGAATAATACAGGTCACCAAAACTAAATTCATCTAATTTTAAATACGTCTGACTTCTATCTGTTTAAAAAATTAATAAAATTTATCTTTAAATGATGTACAGTAAGCTATGGTAAACGATTATTTTGAGGGGTTTAAGGAATTATAGTTTACTGGAACATATCTGGACAAAGTATGTTGAAGTTCAGGAAGATTATATTAAAAAATAATATTCTTAATGATGATCTAAAAAAAATGATTTTAAATGCTATTGAAGACCTAAATAAATGTTTTTATCATAAAATCAAATCAAACAAAGATCTTGAAGTTAAAAGTGTGGGTGAGGGTATGCGGAAGTGACAGCTGTCACAAAAACCAAAACAATAATACCAAAGGCAAGTTTCACAGAAATAATTTCTTCTAATGATGATGAAAACAGACAAAAGCAACCATCAATAAAAATATTTATCCAGGTAAATTGAAGATTTTTATTAATAAACTAACCAAAATATCAAATAACAGACTAATTGTGTTTAGAATGTCCGAACAATAATAACATCGAAAAACATTACTCAGAAAAAAATTCTAAATTAAATAATTATACATTCTTTCACTATCACTAGTCACGAACTTGTGTGGTGACTTGTGTATTACTAAAAATAAACTTATAAATTTTATTTTTAATTATTAAAATTGTTCATTTATGGATTATTATCGGTGATAGAGAAATTATTATTCATCATCCACGTTGGTCCCTCATGACTAGGATCGCGATCTTCATGAACTCCTGCCATTCGGACTCTTCCACTTTTCTCGTTATCCTGCAGATCTTTGAGCTGTCACCTGAAAAGTGTCTGTTAACTTATCCACTTGGTCAGTCTCTTCCTTATTATCCTTCGATGTAGCCCACCACAACTTTCTCGCAAGATTCCTTAAGAATGGAAGGATTCGTCTTAGGCAACTGGTTGAGAGTCTGTCCTTGATCTTCAGTTCCTGCAGAATGTAGATATTCGTGCATCTCGCTGTCTGTAGTATGCGCAACATGTGTTTCCAGCGCTACATCTCAAAGACATCGATCCGTCATCTTTCCCCTGCCTTCAGGGTCCATGATTACACAGCATATAAAAATATACAATGCACTAGAGAGCAATTATTATACGATTATAAATTAATGTTAAAAAAAAAAAATAACCAATTTATCATCACGCCCTTTCTCCGTTGAAGTAGTAATAGAACGCAACATATATTATAAGGAAATTTATTTACGGCATCCATTTAAATTACATCGAACTAATTACGTAAGAACTATACAAAAATAACAGAAACCAAATTAAAAATTATTATTACGTGGACAGTGCAAAATTTATTATATCAATTATTACAGCTACGAACAGTTATAAAACAAAGTTTTTAGTTCTGACCTATTGGAAAATTATACTTGGATGTTGGAGCTATTTTTTAAACAAAGTTTTCAGTTTTGACCTAATAAAAAATTTAACTTGGATTTTGGCGCTATTTGATGCCCCATAAATACAGAGATATCAAATTTATCGTTTCTTAGCATTCGAGTTATATGGCTGCCCTTGGTAGCCTTAGACGAATCCGCCCCTACCGAAGGTCCCATCTATGTAAACTGCCCTGACAGCACAGCCTCAGCGTATATATTATTTATTTCTTCGGAATATTATGTATAATAAACTAAAAATAATAATCTGGTTGGCACGTGAAAAACACATTCTCGTGAATTAAAGTCGTAACTGGATAGGTCACATCGCTGACTTGAGTCGGCAAAAAAACAGTTATTATTTAAAAAAAAAATCTAATCTAGTCTATATAAACATATTTTTGCATAAAAATGAATTAGTATTTAAAGAACTACCTTAACAATCATCTATATATATATAATAAGGTTTCGTCATTTTAATATTGTTATTCAGAATAGGATAGATTATGAGAAGTTAAAAAATAATATACAACAATTTTTTATTGGATATATTTATTTTTAATTCACGCCTGTCATAGTCGACACGTTTTTATTTGAGTTATTTCAATAAAAAAGCACACACAAAACTCTAAAATTAATTTAATCTGATTTACTGCCTCAAATTAACAATTCACAAATAAGTATTAAAACTTTTTTTATTCATTTTTATATAATAAAACATATTTATTATACCAGAATTTATATTATTAATTTTAAGTAATTCTTTTGGTACCTACCTGAAAATAATATTATTTTAACATTATTCTTAAGTACACTATTTCTTGTTTTCATGTTTTTGTCGGTGTAGCTAAATCTAGTTGTGTCTATTCTTCTGATTGAACATAGCGAAAAAGCAGGCACGTTTGCGTTTTTTTACGTTTGACCAATAATTGGTAATTATATTTCTGTCTTAATATTCCATAATATTTTAATTAATTTTCTTCTTCTCTTTTCGATATCATTAATTCCAGTTTCTTTTTTATAATTTTATAAAATACATTTTCTTATTATCAGTTTTTTCCTTATCCATTAACAGCATAACCATTCAAAACATGTTTTCGATAAATATAATTACAACTTCAACGAAGATTTAGTACATAATATTTATGTAGGTATGTATATATACTGCGATGATAAAGTTTTGGAAACCTTGCCTACCCCCGTGTTTTTGATTCATAGGTAACTTTACTAAACATACATTTCAAAGAAAAGTCTCTAATATATATATATATATATGATAAAAACAACGTTCAAAATTGATTTTCGCTTAATGAGTATCTGGTTCTTAATGACAACATTTGAACTGACTATGATTGTTAGTTGGAGAAACAACGCTGAAATAAAATTATAATTCACATTTCAGTACATTGCATTATATAAAATGTGATTCCATTTGGTCTGACTAAAATGTTGTTTAGATTAATCATAATAATATTTCTACTAAATTACATAGACGTTCCTTGACAAATTGTATTATGATTTATAAACCAATATCATTTAATAGTATTTAATTTTTCTTTGTATTATTTAGTTTTATGTAGTGATTAAACAGATAAGAGAAAACAAATTGATATGTAAATTTAAGAAATATAAATATAACTAAAAATTACCTACCCATTATGGCTAGAAAAGTTACTTATTACATTGGTATCTCAAAGAGTTACAATATTTATTTTTGCTCTCAAATATGGTATAAAAAATATGTTTATTTCTAATTTGTCTTAGTAGTATTAAGGTTCATTTAGAAAAAAATAATTAATCAACATTTTAATGATTCATTTTATGTAATAAATATACATTAAACATTGAATAAATTGATTCCACAACGCAACTTTCTGACTGACAAGTTTTTATAAATTCACTATATATAATTTATATTTAAAAATGAATACAATAGAAGATGAAGTACGCGAGAGAGTTAAAGATGATTTACATGGAAGGGGTGATATTTAAGTTACTAATGAGTTGTCATTAAGGGATACATCTCGAAGTGGCTACGAGCGCCTTACTCGTTAGAAATAACTACACGAAGGGTGCAAGTTGCTTAATGATGACCGCAAGTTAGTGTCTTCACAATCACTAATATGAGTTCCACAGTTTTGAGTACCTCGGATCTACAATCTAATATATCAGTAGAAAATTTAACTAATTTAATATTATGATTGCTTTCCTCATTAAAATAATGTCAGTAAGATATATTATTAAAAAACAATGTATAAATACAAGTAATATGTGTATTAAGATTCATATTAAATTTTAAAAATACTAAAAATGAAAGACTTTGATGGCTTATATGATACCCCATATTCAAAAATAGTATTAACAATTTACATACATGACAAGGATCATTACTATTATGAAACATAACGTGAAGTAAGGTGTGAATTGTTTTAGAAAAAATATTCTTATGTTTTCATGGCCGTTCAGAATTTTCTGTGTATAGTTTTCTGGGCTAATCTGCTGTGTATATCTGACCTTTCTGGCCGACATACATACATAATATCAGATATACACGGCAGCTTAGCCCAGAAAACTATACACAGAAGATTGTTTTAGAAAAGTTTCAAATTTTATCACGAAACTTAAATAAATCAAAATTAAATTTACAACTTTTTTGCACGGTGGTCCTCCTTTATCTAATACTCATACGACCACTTGAATAATTCTATTTGAGCCTTTATAATCTACTCCCACCCTTTGGTTCTGAAATTCAATCTACGTACAAGGGACACCTCCTTTAAACCCGATCTCGGAGAAATATAAGTTCGACGCAAGTAGTGAGACACGCCGTGGAAAATAATATATTTTTTTATCGATCGTTGGCTTACCGTGAAGCAACGGTTGGTTTCTTTTAACTACGTGGTACTCGACTTGTGACGAGAGTTTAAAATATATAGGCAGTACACTGTATAAACGCATACACTCATATATGTATAGGCCAGTTTGCTAGGGAAGTCCGTAGGCTGAACACATAGGTAGTCCCAGCATTGTAAAATACGAACATTTTCGGTAAGGTAGATTTAAATAAAAACATTTGTTAATATTATTAATAGTATAATTTTTTTAATTGAATTTTCTTTTCCGGTACTCAAATATAATTTTAACTAATTTATCACCATGCTGTTTCCTCGTGGCAGTAGACTGAGAGGATAGAACGCCACACTCTTCTATCCTAGTCCATAATTTTCGCCATATTCTAATCATTTATACATCTACTCTTGCAAGCTCGTCAATTGTTGCACACTACGTATATGAGAGCGTAACCACTCTATATAAATATATAGTACAGGATTAAAAAAGCCAGGGCTATATTTATCCCAATAAAATACTTCATATGTAGTCGGTACCTTGATCTTGTACTTCGAGTGAAATTAGTTTAACGTTTTCTCAACTCTGTTATATAAGGTATATGTAAGAAAAACTCTCACTAAATAAGTATTAACGAAGCTTAAGTCTTTTGATATGTGAGACGTATGGTCTAAATGAGCTGGACTGATGAACGAAAATGAAGAAAGACTAGGACTATAAAAATAATTAAACTGATACTGTATTTTGGAGATGGTACGAGATACACTAATATTTATAAAACACTGCACCTTGTTATACAAGGAGAAATCAGCAAATAACAAGATTCTGATGAAGAGTATCTCGTGACATATTAACATTAGAAATTAATTAGATAATAGATCAGATACCTCAATCTTGTTTTTTATTTATTTATACATACAACAATAAAAAAAACATGAATTTATTTATACATTCGGCAATAAAAAAAACAATATTAGAGTTATGCACCCAAAGTAAGAAAGACCTTGAATTATGGGGTGGCTATCTACATTTATATAATATAAGATCAATATGTACTAGATGTAAGAATTTGTTTACAACAAAAAATATACATACATACGTCCATAATAATACAACATGAAAAATAATAGGTATTATTTTTAAGTATTATTTTATCTAATCATTGTAGTCTTCGAAAATCGTATATCGTCTGATTACCAATCAAGTAAAGATCATTCCATTTTAGTTTGTTTATAGCATGAATTATTTTAGTAATAGTATTTTTAGGTGAACACATTTTTATTGTGAAGTTGTAATTAATCAGAATGTAATCAGTATGTGATATTTCAAATATGAATTAAATATATTAATTAGAAAGATATACATATAAAATCAATTTTATCGAAAAATATTGTCGCTGTAGCATAGTTGGATAATGCACCTTCCCCGGTTAGGAAAGAGATCCAGGTTCAAATCCCGATGGCGCAACAACAATATTTTTCGATAAAATTGATTTTATATGTATATCTTTCTAATTCATATTTAAAATATCACAGACCGTCTGTTCTGAATAATTACAACTTCACAATAAGAATGTATTTTCCTAGTAATAAAGTTGTATCAATGTGTCCAAAATTTAATAAAAATTAATTGATAATTCTGGCGTCTGCTATCAGATTACTCAAAGGTATTAAAAATTCTGTAAAAATAAGATAGAAGGCTCTTTCAAATAATGGAACGATTAAAGTATTAATATCAAAAAGGTAACAAAATTTAAGGTTCGAAAATTTGTTGCTGAAAATATTGTCGCTGTAGCATAGTTGGATAATGCACATTCCTCGGTTAGAAAAGAGATTCGCATCCCGGTGGCGCAACAATATTTTTCGAAAATATGATTTTATATGTATATCTTTCTAATTAATATATTTAATTCATATTTAAAATGTATTTTTATTGTTTCCTTTTGTTAATTTAACATATATTATTAGACCTACAGGGAAATGATCAGAAATTTTTGTATACAGTATATATGGTTTTAGATGTAGATTATTGTCTGGTTTATATCATATATGATCGTCTCGTCCCGCCCGTCTCGACACAGAATTTCTCTAGTGAGACGGGCAGAGTCCAAACAAATTTTTATATGTATTATATAATTACAAATAAATAAATAAATAAATGTTCTAAACATGTTATAGAATTTTATTCGATTCTTGTATACGTATTAACGCACGACAAGATTGTGAAAAGTGTTTGCAAGATAAGTAGTGAAGTCAGAATATAATTACTGAGCCAAATTTTGGTTAGTATAGGGTGTCCCGCGGAAAATTTTCCAAGTTTAATATAAATTAAAAAAGAAACCACAATGTTATACTCATATTTTATTTATACAAAATTAAGTTTAATGGTGCTTATTTTACATTATAAACAATATCGTATAAATACCGTTCATTTCTCTTAAGACACTTTTGCATTCGGACCCTTAATTTGCGAACATGCGAGAGCAAAGCGTCGGTTCAATGGCAGCAACTTCACGGCGGATATTTTCTTGTAGGGCCTGAATTGTTTCATGATTGTCGCTGTAAACTATCGACTTAAGGTATTCCCACAAAAAAAGTCGCACGATATAAGGTCCGAAGTGTAAAGTGACCGAGGTGCCCAGGGTATGTCTCCGTACTTGCTGATTAATTTATTGGGAAAAATTCCCCTCAGTTTCTCCATTGAAAGTCTGGCTGTGTATGAAGTAGCCCTGTCTTGTTGAAATTGTGTTCTGTTGTTGAACCTGGGAAACAGTTGCAGTTACGGTACCAAAAACCCGTCGATCGTTCGGCAATACACATCAGCATCTTATTTATTTAACCAGTGAGTGTCTCTCGCTGGTTAAATAAATAAGGGCTAATATCCCTCGGACAGTAATTGCACAACACACTGTCATTTTTTTTCAACGCTTTTGATGGCGTTGCCTTGTATTGTCGGGGTACCAATGTCTCATGTTCTGTTTATTAACAGAGCCATTGATATGAAAATATGCTTCGTCAGTAAACAATGTGTTTCCAAACGTTCGTGCAATTCCAAAACGTTCCAGAATCGTTATCGCTAAGTTTTCACGTAAAGAATAGTCATTTTCGTTGAGAAACGAACTGCAGTTTGTATGGGTAATTTCTTTTTATTCTAGTACAGGCTGCAATCTTTTTTATCGATTTACGCGGATTGTGTATAATTTCACTTGAACCATGTGTTTCGAACTTGAGCCACGTATTCTGGCGTCGCTGCTAACGTTGATGGTTCCGGAGGAGTTTGGTTAACCATTGTCCCTTCTTGTCTGAACTTTTGAACCCATCACCGGATAGATTGCGTGCTCGGCCCATCACTTACTCGTCGAATATTAAAATGAGTACAAAAAGTGCTACGTGCACGAATCAAAGAATTACCGCACTTTAAATATTGCTCAACCGCGAACTCGCGGTATGTTCCCGTGATCATTGTGACTGGAAATTCCAAAAATCACGCGCGTCGAACAATACCCTTCCCACTTATCTCACCCTGATTACGAGCAATTAAAATTTAATCTTGAAATTTTTTTGCTGAACATCATGTATGTAAATGCTGTGTATTAAAGTTAGTAACTCGTCAAAGTTCTTATTGATGCTGCTTATGTTCAAGTGTAATATGTTTAATAATGTTTATTGTTAATCTACTATGCTTATTGTTTCACTTCAGTGAGATATTATCATTATTTATTAAATCAAACATAGCAAGTTGAACGCTCTCAATATACTAATATATTTCAATTACATGAATTTTAGGTGACTTTAATATTCTCAAGATTCTGTTGCGATTGAATAACTAAGGGTTGCGATTCTTCCGATTTTCTAATGTGGATCTTGCCACTTTGAAACCAAATAAACTTAGTTATTTTCTGAAACTACTTTTCGAGTATCTTGAAGAAGCATCTTCGATGTTCATCTTTCTTCCTATACCTGTAAATAAAGTCCAAAGAGCAAACATGATAGCAAACATCTGTTCGAATATTACTTGAAGAAAAAATTAAATTTTAATAAAACTAAAAATCGTTCAAGGAGATAAAAATATGTCTGTAGTTTTTAAGTCATCCACATCCACCACGGTTTCTGTTCACAATCTTATAAGGTGCTTAACACAGACATTTATAGTTATCGCCGTACCTCTAATTATGAATAAATTTTAATTAATTAAAATATGTTTTTTTTTTTATCGAACTGAGTAAGAATAAGAATAATTTTCATTTATGGTTTATCGGAAACTTTTTGTTGAAATATTTTTTTAATAATGCAAATCTAAAAGCGTTGAGTGATTAGTCTGCTCGTATATAAAATATTTTGTTAGGTTTTTGTTAGCCTAATGTTATAATGCATTCAAAATTAATTAATTTTGGGACTCCGACCTGTCTTGCCCAAAGCTTTTAAATATGTGAATATATTTACATACATTTCACCAAAAAACTATTTAGAATCTAAGGAAAATGCAAAAAAAGTACGTATTAACATGATTTATTTCCATAAAAACTAACTGTTTTTCAACTTTTTGCCAAACAAAAGGTCATTCATAAGGATTTCTTAATTAGTATATATAAATATATATATATATAAATCAGTTATAAATAAAAACGTTATGTGATGTAAATTAATTTAATTTTTACGGAAATATGTTCTAAAAACTGTTATTGCACCAATAAAATTCGATTTCATTATAATTATATCAGTACAATGAGTTACGTTAAATGTTTTCGATTAATAATATTGCCTGAAAGTCATCTAGCATGTTCTATTCAAAGGTTTTTAAGAAACATTGTTATTAAAATATATGGTTGTTTCCAAAGGACACATAAGTATATATATCTCGCGTAGATGAAATAAGGCAACCCCTATGAAGGTTATTGTAGCTTAATCGGTAAAGCTGTATATATGGTTGTTTGTACAAAGTTTTGAGTCCCAGCGATAACTATATTTTTTCGATAAGTTTTTTTTTATATGTATTTAAATTTGTCATCGGATAAAGTATTCAAACTGCAATAGACAATTTAACCCCCTGTTCATCATTATATTAAAATAACGTATACCGGCATGTTTGTATAGTTGTATAGGTGAAGATATTTTAGAGGGGTGAGAATCATCTTTGCCAAATGTCATGCAGAGTATGTGCATCGATACCTACCCTTAAAAATGTACGGTCCATTCGTTTAATTCTACATAAAAAATCGTTGAATACGAACAAAGTTAAATATGAATTAAAATATATTAATTAGAAAGATATACATATAAAATCAATTTTATATAAAAAATATTGTTGTTGCGCCATTGGGATTCGAACCTGGATCTCTTTACAAACCGGGGAAGGTGCATTATTCAACTAAGCTACAGCGACAATATTTTAACTACAAATTTTTGAAACTCTATGTTACCTTTTTGATATTAATACATTTAACCGTTTCATAATTTGAAAGAGCCATCTACCTTATTTTTACGGAATCTCAAATACCTTTGAATAATCTGATAGCAGCCGCCAGAATTATCAATTCATTTTTATTAAATTTTAGACACATTGATACAACTTTATTATTAGTAGAACACATTCTTATTGTGAAGTTGTAATTATTCAGAACATAGGTCTGTGATATTTTAAATATGAATTAAAATGTATTAATTAGAAAGATATACATATAAAATCAATTTTATCGAAAAATATTGTTATTGCGCCACCGGGATTCGAACCTGAATCTGTTTTCAAACCGGATAATAAAATATACATATAAAATTTATATGTATATGTTTCTATTCAATATATTTATTCAATATATATGTTCTGAATAATTACAATTTCACAATAAGAATGTGTTCTCCTAATTTATTACATAATGATTTTAATGGGTCTTTCGAGATGATAATCTTACTTTTTAGGTTTATTCTGCCATAGTGTTAACCATTTTTCATTGCATTACTGTAATATTGCCTGCCTAATAGACCTTTGTCTTGCATGGATCTGTGAATTGAGAAACTATTATTATTTAATCATTTGGAAAAATATTATGTAATTTGTTGATGCGTGGTCCATTTACGTTAAATACGCAGACAATTGAGTTAGTGCAGTTAGTAATCTCATCGTTATGTGCACAGTTCACTGGGAAAGACGGCAGGAATAAAATTTATTTATGAAATTTTAAAATTTAATTTGTTAGAAAACTGTTGCTTAGCATTGTACAATGTGTAGACGGATACGGGTGAATACATTTAAATTTTCGAAGATACAAATGTCGTTCTTTTTGAAGATGTGAATTAATAAAAAGCATCAAAATGCATGTTTAGTCATTGTGGATATTGATTAAAATATTTTGTCACCACGGTAATGAGTAAGAGGCTTTTTGGTCACGTTTTCGTCATCTATTTATAAGAAATCACTCTTAATTTATTTACTAATAATAGTACTACATTTTGATTGCATTATTTTAATATTTAATAAAAAACAAAGACTTGTTAATATCAGTATCAGAATCTGAGTATACAACAATAAATATTTTTATTAAGTGTTGATGAATACGTTAGTCAGCATACCTTTCTAATGGCTCTGCAAGTCCACTTTCGATTGTAATCAACCTACACCAATTGCGACAGTGGCAGCCACACTTAGAAAAGCGAAGGCATGTGGTCCAAAACATATTGATCGAAATTTTGTTCTCCATCGATCCCTCATGACTGAGTATCATGACCCGTCTTGGTGACTTACCTCATGTAGTCTTCTGCTCAATGAATTATTCTATCGCGAATTGTCATCGTGCTCCTTTTCTACAGGACGTTACTCAAGACTAGAGAAACCAGTTGAAGCGAACACTTTTCCCCTGGCCACCTTCTCGAAACCACCTCCAATGAGCTTCGCTAGTCACAAACTGTAACTTGCAATTTAGCTTTTAAACAGTGTAATTTTTTTTTTGCGTCATTCGATAATAAACGCTAAAATATTGTAAGTCCTATTTCATTTCATCAACCTGCTCTGGCCAGAAGACATTTATATACACTGCGACATTTATGCACACACTTGAGAATCTGAGGATTAGAACTCTCAGAATCACCTTAAACATTCCACAAACTCCATTCGAGTGACTTTCACAATACACAATTTGTTAGGACATGTTATAGGTTAAATAGATACAGTGTTTATAGATATATTCAACATTAATAAAAAATAATTGTTTAAAGAAATGACAATATAAACATAAAATAAATTATTAAAAAATTAATAACTTTTTTCTTCTGCTTTTTAATGTGTTTACGTGGGCATTGCACTAAAAGATTTTTGGTATAAATAAGGAAAGGGTTAAGATTGAATAAAATTGTAGTTAAGAATGAGGTTCATTAGGAAGTAGACTTGAAAGGAATAAAAGTTATATTAAGTTGAACAAAACCAATTACATTAATCACATAATTGCTGCACAGTGACAGGTTTAACTGAGGACCAAAAACATATATCACGGTACTCTAATGTTTTTATAAAATCTTTTTTAAAAATTAAATTAATTATTATTAATATAATAAATCTAGTTCTTAACATAAATTGTTACTATGATGAACGATGTGAAAATTGAATTGATACAAAATTATTAAATTGGAATAGGAGTTAAATATAGTTGGTTATTTATAATCTTTTGGTTAATTTTATATGCTTTATTTATTTCTAATAATTCTAAATTATTCAATTTAAGGTCAAGATTATTTAAATGTAAAATAGACAATCCCGAATATTTATCAAAAGTATGATCATATTTTAATAAATGATTGGAAAATTCCGAAAAACCATTACTATTTAAATATCTTAAATTCTCTTTGACTCTTATGTTAAAATTTTGACCTGTTTTTATTTGCAGCTAAGTTTATACAAAGCATAATTATTACATTTACCATCTTTGTCTTAGACATTTTTTCATGAGTTATTTTTCTATGTTATTATTTGTATAAAATACTGATCTAATATTTAGTGGTAGGTGTTTAGATATTTGATTGGAAAATTTATTTACAAATAGATTTATTTAACTATTAATGAGTTTGGTGTCACCGCGTTCACGGCACAGTTACATTTCGAAAGGTCCACTTTCGCCTTCTTCCGACTGCGCAAATTTTATCCCGTCTTCCCCTTCGCACTGCCTCCGAGGGGTTGTGTAAAGAGCGGCCCAGCGGGGTGAAGGTAGGGTGGGCCAGGTTCCGACCGACGAATATGAATACGTAAACATGTAGGTGACTGTAGGTGTACACATCGGGGGATGCGGCTGGCGGTGGCCACCCCCGAGCTACCATCCGGCCGCCGCCACCCCTCCCCACCGGGACAGGCAGAGCGGTGGTCAGCCCCCGCGCGGGGGAAGGGGGGATGGAGTAAGGATCCAATTTAAGGGCCTCGCGAAATTTAAATTATTTCACGAAATAGTTCGCCGCTGCACGGTCAATGAGAGTGTTGATCTAGAAACTTGGAGGGTCTAAGCTTAAAATAACACGAGTAGTTTACTTTTAAAGTGTAAAACTAAGTTTTGCCCGGTATGATTCAAATTATATAATATATCAAGTACTTAAAACAAAAAGGTATCATCTGACATTTATGTATGTCAAATTAAGATATAGAACATCAAAGTTTTAAACATTAATCTATGGATTTCTTCTGGAATTTAGTGGTTTATTGAACATATTTTGATTGTAACAATTAATTAATTCTCTATTTTCCATCATAAAAATACTCACGTTTTGTATAATAAATAAATTACTAAAATGTTCGACTTTAATAATACCTACATAATACTAAGTATTATATATAAAAAAGCTCACTGTTTAACATATTCACTCTACATATCACTTGCAAGAACAATGTGACATCTGTTATTTACATTCAACTGAGAAATTGAGATCCAAAGTTTTGAATGTTAATTTTTCAATTTCTTCGGCGGAGTTTGGTTCCTAGCCAATGTCGTGATTTATTTACAAAAATAATACTACATAATTTAGGGTAATTGACTGATTCGTGATATCGGGCATACTTTATATAATTTATTTGTATTTAAATTAACAGTTGTTCTAAAATGTATAACAAATGCTATTATAATATAAATTAGTTTTCTTATTATCCGCCAAATCAATAGGAAATTTAACATATTTTAACATATCTCTTTACAATATATTTGTACAAGTGTAGGCAATCAGTAAAAATACCCCTAATTTGTTTGTAAAATACAGGCTGTATTCATGCTTTTAAATACAAAATAGGGTAGTTTCACATTTACATAAAATAAGAAATTTTAAGAAAAAAAGTTTAATTGGATTAATTCAAATTTGAATTATTTTATTTTATTATTTTAAAATTAAAAATGAAAATGAAATTATTACACTTTTTTGTATATTATATTATAGTGAATTAGAATAATTAATTTTACTGTGGCGCTTAATTCATTACTAATTAATAATTATACAAAATACTTTGTTCAAACTACTATTTACTGATTATTCTACATGTTTCGATACCTATGATATCTTTTTCAGGAAACAATGCATACTGAAATTAAAAAAATACAAGCATAGATAGAAACAAAACTATTCATACAAATACATTACTAATTCATTTACGTAGTTAGCTTTTATGTTCTAAGTATAGGAGTATGTATAGCAACAGTATTCGTTTAACTTAATTATAACATAAGTATAGTTATTCTTAATAAGGTTGACCAAGAACGTATATACATATTTGTAAAGCAATTTTTTTCCAATACAAACATTAAAATATTTCCCCAAATTCTCCGAATGTTTTGACACTTTATAAAGAGATTCGTTTGTTCGTTACCAAAAATGAATTAATTTATTTTATGGATTCGATAACTAACAAGATATTTTCATTAATTTATTAACCACCCATGTTTTTTTTTAAATTTAAACCGAAATTAAAACATCTTTATCTTGACAATATTTTATTGGCAGCAAGTAAAAAAAGTTAGAGAAATATTGTTTGCTAGATATTGTAGAAATTGTAAGTTTTGTAGTATACGATTTAACAGATATTCATTAATTCATTCCCATTTAAATTACAGAAAACTTTTATAAATTTTGTTTTAGTTATATTAATAATGTTGAAATATACTACCAAAATTCGAAACAATTATATAAAATATTAACATTGGTCAGTCTTGGTGCTTATAAAAACGCATTACATGTGCTAGACACATGTATTATACAACTCCTGTATAGAATATGATTTTCTGTTTCGTAAAAAATATTAATTAACAAATGACGCATGACAGGCTGGTATATTTACCACTGCATAATAAAAACACAAATAAGTTGTGAAAATAGCCGTTTAAAAACATCTTAAACTCTTTATTAATATTCTATTTATTTATTTATTAGTAACTATATAATACATATAAAAAATTGTTTGGACTGTGCCCGTCTATATTAACTATTATAAAGTAAAATAATAAAATATGTATAATATACATAACAATGCATCATATTTATATTATAATTTACATAAATATACTTATGTGATAATTTTACACCACATTCAAATAGGGGAATAAGAAGATGGTAGAGTGCTTGATTAGGATCTGGGAGGTGCCGGGATATATACTTGAATCTTTTATAACCATTTTGATTTACAAAACGTATAAATTTAATGGGGTACCCGCTGTATAAACAGTATAAATATAAAAAAAAAAATCGTAAAATACTCTGTACGTCACAAATTGAAAATAAAATTGGAAATTCATACATTTCATTGAAGAAATGTGTCAAATTATTTTCGTGAGCTTTTTGCTCTGAAGTAACATTTTTTTCAAAAAATGTAAATATGTAATTGTAAATAAATATGTCAATTAAAAATTTAAATTGAAACAGTAATATTTCTAAAACAATTTTTTTTTAATATCCTACTCGTAATGACAAAATGTCAAAACATTTTTCACAACTTTTCTGTACGTTAATTATCAAAAAATACTTGTGATATATGATTCATCAAAAAAATATCAAATTTCTTAGGCCGGTCAGTTGTGTTGTGCATCTCGTTGTGCGTCGTAAATCTTTCAGTCGGTCAAGAGCTGCTGCGAACTCCGGAATGTGGCCGCTCGGTTGTCCCGTCTCGCGCGTTCCTCACTTCCGGAACCGCGGGTCGCGCGAATTTTCGAAAACGGAACCTCCCCATCCCCCGTGCGTTGGCCCGAGGGCAGGCCGTCCTTCACACGCATGTCCTTCGATCGATCCCCTGCTTCGTGGACCACTATCGGAGGACTGCGTCGGCAACTTGCCCCTGCCTCCCCTAGTCACACCCTCCACCCACCCTCGCCCCCCGGGGAAACCCCCGAACTGCCCGCTGGTTTTGAATATCGACTTGTGGAACGAACCGAATCCGTACGCCTCTCTGGCAAAATAGTTAGGCGATAATCTAATAACACACAGCGTCAGCTCCGTGGTCGTCCATTGTACATTGTTTGACCTATTTGCCAACCCGAATCAAAATTTTAGATTGGTGAAACGTTTTTAAATAAATTATTTAGTTTAGAAATACTTTAATGGATAAAATGAGAGAATGCGCGATCAATTTTTGGAAAAAAGATGTACCTACGTTAGTATACTGGGTGAAACAGATCTAGTACACAATATTTTATGGGTGGATACCTGACTAAATTACGAGTCGTAAATGTTCAAAGAATATGTGCCTAATCTCACCCATGTCATAAATTTCGATTAAAAAATCGTAATTATGCAATTATTTTGATTCATTGAAATATTTTTTTTTTAATAAGAACATTTTCTTACTGTGAAGTTGCAATTTTTCATAACATAGGTCTGTGATATTTTTAAAAATATAAATCTCGGTAGCAACAAAAATACTTTTTCGATAAATTGATTTTTTATGTACTAATCTTTCTAATGAATACATTTAATTTCTTCTGAATAATATATTTTATTGATTCTAAATTATATATTGAATACACAAAATTAAAAGTCATCAAATTTTGAGCGGCTTAACTACTTTTTGTTACGTTATTTTGGCCTGATGCAAATATGTAGATTAATAATAGATAAATTTTGCAAATATTTTATTTATTGTGAAGTACGCAGACATGTTAACATGATTTTGTAAAAATTTCCAACAATGATTTGTGCAGAATTTGCTTGAACATTTTCGACTCATAATGTAGTCAGGTATCCATCCATAAAATATTGTGGATTAGGCCTGTTACCCTGATTACCCTGTGTATCCGGCGTTACCAAGGATTTACCTAAAACTTAAAATAATGTTCTGGGAGTGAGGGAAGCTGGTTACTTTATTTTGCGCAGGCTCTAAATAATAACGATGTATGCAAAATTTGGTCAGGGGTCATGTCAAGTAGAGGGTGAAATATTTGGAGGAATGATTATAATTTCCTCAGCACCCTAAAGTGCAACTTTAAAAATTGAATGGCATTCAATTTAATACATTGGATGTATATATCGGGAGGGGAGAGTTGGGTAGTCAGAGAGAGGAGAGTGCCTATGTGCTGTGCAGATTTTTAAAGAGTAACTACGTAAAATTTGGCATTCAATATAAAACATATTTATATATTGAGGAAAGGGTGGAGGAGGACAGAATGGGATGTCGTGACATTACGGAAGCAGGTTCGTGCCAATATAATTTGCGTTCTAGATTTCGAAATTTTGCATGGTGACTCTGTAAAACCCTGTACAAAATGTACATATCCTCTCCTTCCCTTGGCCAACCCATCCCCTCTCCCCGATATACTTGTGTTTCTGGTTATAGTGAATGCCATCAGTTGAATGAGAACCAAGTTAATCTTTAGTGCCTGCGTAAAACACAACTTTTTTCCCTCACCTACCATCTATCACGAATGTATATGTGTATTATATTGAACGCCATGTATATTTTTCTCAGTTGCACTCTAGGGTTCTGAGTAAAATTGCCTTACTTGCCTGAATCTCGATTTAAAATTATAAGTAAATCTGAATCCCGGGTAGCGTGGGGTTGGGACCGCTAGTATTATGTATTACAGCAACTATTTTAATAATGAAGATAAATAGTTTTCTATTCAGCACCTAATAATGAAATCATAGAATTTGATAGATTATGGTACATTTTAATGAAATTAATATTAACCAAAACTTGTTATATTTCGTATAAGACCTACCAAATTAAATTAAACTAAGATGGTATATAATAGTTCGCATTGTAATTGAATATAAATAAAAGCCTAGCTTTGTATTAACGCCTTATTTGCAAGCAAATTTGAAAGGAAACTGATACAAAATATTGGAGCGAAGAGTAAATTTCTTTTAAAATACGAATTAAGTGGGTAAAAATAATTTTCGAAATTATATTTTTTCTTGTATTTAAAAAATTTGATATTATTATGTTCTCTGTACCTATCTGTCGTGAACAGTAATTTGTAAGCGTATTTTTTTACAAGCACCGTATAGACTATTTTAATAATATAAACAACCGTAGTTAGTTTGTTCGGCAATGTGAAAGATCGTTAATTTTACTCCTCATAAGATGGACGTGCTACGTTAATCCTGATATTTAAGCTGCAATTTTTTGTTATATTATATTTTCTTTCCACTTTAGGTTTCTTTCTTTTTTATTTTCCTTGCGTAGTCATTTTCACTACAGTGTATTATAATAAGCATAGTTATTAACATATTTAAAACATTTTATTTACATATTACCTTAAAACTATTCTTAATACGTTATATAATTTATATAATAATATTCGTAACACACATTTAAAACAAATATTAAAAAAAAAAATTAATATAAAAATTTAAAATAAATTAGATGAATTATTTAAAAAAAATATATATAGCAATATATAAAAAAAATATGTGATTACCATCGGGACTCAAACCCGGAACTTTACTATTACATAATGTTAACCAATTAAACTTTCGAAGAATGTAGACTTTATATATAAAACTAGAAAGTTTTTATTTGCAATTAATCTCAAAAACCTTTGAGTAATACACGCTAGATGACGCTAGGATTTTCAAATCCATTTTATTTAAGATTAAGTTTATTTATTTAAGTGATTAATCTAATTTATTTTAAATACCAAAGAACTATATTCTGAAATTACAACTTCACAGTAAAAACTTGATTTTATCAAAGTGGGTGTTATAATATGACATACTCGTAGAAATAAAGGGTTTAGATTATAATTTTTGCTTTTTTAATTTTTACCGGCAAGAAAGAATGTACTCATTTAAAAATACATCACCGTAAAACTATTCGACCTAAGCGGTATTTTAATATTTATTTTATCATTTTGAATGAATTTTATAGCTTTATTTTACGTATTTTTATTACAAGCTACCAAAAACAAATAAAAATAATAAAAAAATATGTTAACCTCAATAAAAATTTGTTAAAATAGTCTAGAATAATGTAATCTCAGATTTTAGGGACAAAAATAAGTATTAAAAAAAGTATTTTTGTCGGTCGTAGATGTAATATTAAAAGACCTACATTATAAAGTGGAAATTGAAAAACAAATGTATACACGCGGTTTGACATATTTGAGAAAATTTCTGTACAAATAACATGGCAAATAAACTTGAAAGCATTAATAAAATAACTATTTACAAATTTAGAATTTTTTTTAAAAAAGTCTGACAATATCTCACAATAACTGGAAATACGATAAATAATTATGTAGATTTTTTGTTTTTGGTATGATCTTAAAAATATTTTTACAACTTGAATTAAAAAATACTTAAAGTAGATAATTATTATAAAATATTTAACCATGTTTAATGTTTTAATAATGCATAAACCAATAATGTTTAAAGCCAACCGGCTTCGGATCAATGTCTGTTCCTTTGTAAGGACAAACAAAAACTAGTACTAACCGACATTGTTCAGAAACTGATTGGTTTTAAACAATAAAACTCAAGTAGCTTTCTACAATATACAACATTATTTAGCATTTTAAAAATGTTTATTCACAAATTTATTGCTTATAGTATTAAACATAATATTTAAAGGAAGCTTTTGTCTAATAAATATTCATTGTTTCAGTTTTATGTACAGAGAAACTTAAAAATTAATATATTATATCAGTACTTACTTTTTTTAAATTAATGAAAACCTTATTATGGATTTAAATTACTAGTTTTCTTCCACTAGACCAAGCAGTACACAAATCTTTGTGAAAAATGTGGGCGATAATTCAATAAGCCGATTACATAAGTTTGTGGGTATATGTCGAACGTTTATTTATTAATTAGTTATTTTATTCATTTATCAACGCCCAAATAGAATTTTACATTAATAATCTTACATTATGTATTAATGTACAAGCACATATGTAAATACGATCCAGTTATCAATACAATTTTTACGACACGTTTTTAGTAATTTTATTAATCTTAATATCATTTCACTGAATTTAATAGATAATGATAACTGAAGTTAACTTCACACATCATATATTTACAAATACTAACTTTAAAAATAAAAACCACAGATAGGCTTATATGTCCTATGAAATTATACCATTGTACCAATATACCATCAAACATTTAAGTAATTATATAATAATACTTTTAAAATTAGCAATATTAACTTTATGGTTAAAATTCATATTTTTTATTTATTATCTTTGTTACATAAATAAATTTTCGAATCAAGTATCTAAGCACCTACCACAAAACATTAGACTGGCATTTTATACAAATAATAGTATAGGAAATTTACTCATAAATTCTAAAGACAAAGATGATAAATTTAACAATTCTGGCGTCTATAAACTTAGTTGCAAAGATTGTGCTGCATTTTATATTGGTAAAACGGGTAGAAATTTTAATATAAGAGTAAAGGAGCATTTGAGATGTTTGAACAATAGTGGGTTTTCAGAATTTGCTAATCATTTGATAGAAAATAGTCATGGTTTTGATAAAAAATTGGGATTATCAATTTTGCATATAAACGGTGTTGGTCACAAATTAAATAATTTGGAATCGTTGGAGATAAATAAAGCATATAAAAGTGATCAGAAAATTCTAAACAGCCAACTAAATTTAATTACGAGTCCTATTCTAAAATTTTTTTCTAAAAATTATTCGACTAAATTTGTATTGAGCAGCAATTTGAGTTAGGTACTAAATTTATTTTTTAAATAATTGTTTTTTTTTAAAATAGATTCTGGTGAAGAAACAATGATAAATGTTTTTTGTTAGTTATGACATCCTGAAGAAGAAAATGGTATTTTTTGAAACCGGTAGATGTATTTAAACTCAATTCAGTGGTTAATAAAACAAAGAAAATAAATAAAAAATATAATTATATAATATTTAAGCTAAGACAATATCGACGATACTGAATGCGTTCTGGAACCTGTGAAGTTTGTAATATATTGGTGAGTTAATATAAATATGTATTACTCTTAAAAAATTGACTAAGAAAACAGTTTGAAATCGGATTAGTCAATTCGAGAAAGTCTAACTTGCCATTTACTATTATGTATAAAAATATTCAAGTATTCAATAGATAGCTTAAAATTTAGAAACCTTAAAAATTGATGTTGAATCATTTCTGTTTTTGAATAATAAAAAACTTTACAGAATAGAGCCCAAATAGTGGAATTTCTTTCCAAAGTGCTTCTAACTAAGCTACTTGGTACATAAATAAAGAAAAAGTTATAATGATATTAAGAATGTCGTTATGAGCAAAATATTAAAACCGTTGTACCAATTGCTATCAAATATAATATACATTTCCTACCCGATGCGTCGTAATAAGGTGCGTTGTAACGATGGATCGCCATTTAAATTTATAAATTAGGTTTAAATTTGTATACGAACGTGTACAATATGTAAAATTACCTAAAAATATATTTTAAAATAATATTTGAGCGTGAAAGTGGATTCGTAAACGGAGTAGTTGGATAATGGATTTCGAGAGGTGAACTTTGGGATTTAAAATAGAATTTAAGTTGCGCTGATTCAAAAATATAGAATTGTATACTTAAAACGCAGGTACAATAAAATACTTTTTTTTCCTTAAAAATATAAAAATATGTAACAGTTTATTTTATAAATAAGGGTTGTGTGTACGGAGGGCGAAATTAGCTTAGAACATGCTGAAAATAATATTTTCAAAATAAGATTCAGAATTTCGTACGTCCTCGCTCCCTTATTTTAAACATTCTTCCCCTGTTTTTAAGCACAGTGCAAACGGGCGAAAATATCGAATTTCCCTACGAGCGGGAGGTGACATCTCGGACAATGTCCATTCTCCTTCAGCATCCCCCCATCTGGACCAGAATTTAAGGTTCAGCTTTTAAGTTCAGAACAATAAGGGCTACTTTCATAAAAATAATTTACAAAAATTTTTAAACAAAGAGTTGTTATTTTATCTACTTTTTCACTGTTTATAGTTGGTTAGTTTTATTATTTAATTGTAATTATTTTTATTATTAGAAAATTGAACTTTTATTTATTATGTTTAATTATTTTTTATAGATTATTTATTTTTGTTTATAATAACCACTTAATTGTATTTATTGATAAAAATGGCACACACACGTAGATAATTATATGAAATGTATTTTATATACAATATTATCAAATTTTAATAGAATATAAAAATATATTTCTACCGTAATATATGTTTGTCACCATTACAAACTTAAATCAATATATTATAACTTTATAGATTTTTGATTTAAGATTTCTGGTAAATATATGATTATATACATTAAATCTTCTTTAAAAATAAAAACATTTAGGTCAGAAATGCAGTTGTATAAAAATACTCTTATTCAAGTAATAATTGGTACAATCTGAATTATAATAGTATAATATATTTTTATTAAAGTTATTATAATGTATTTAGATTAGATAATAAAGAAAAGTCTTTTAATTATAATAAATACTGTATATTTCTTGATTTTAAAAATAAATATTGAAATAATACCCTCAAGATTAATTAAGTGATAGTATTATGATTAAAACATGAGTATAATTCCATGCAAGGCTGAATCGGGCTAAGTTAGATTTGTTTAAATAAAAAAAATCTTTGTCGCTTTTATTTCTGCACCCCTAAATGGCCCAACGTTTCTCCCTCGACTCTCCGCTCTGAGATAGGATTTAGATATGGAAATAGCGCTCAGCGTCCAAGCCCCCTTCAATCCTCAACCCCCGGGCGCGGAGGCGGGTGGCGCTGGGGGCTCGCCGGGTGGGACCGTGCATGCGTACTTGTGCACTGTGTATTGAAATCATCAATATTCCGCCTAGTGTGCGGAGATAAGACAGTGTCCGGCACAATTTGCCCGAAATCCCACACCGCCCCGCTCTCCTCACCCATTCCACTCTGTAGATACGCACATCTCCCCTATAAACAGGGTTGAACCGTGCATATATAATTTAAAAAATCTAATAATACAATTTTAGAATGAATTTTAAAATAATAAATCGCATTTATACATTATTATTCAAACATTTACGATATTTCGTAATCAATTATTTATAGTTATCTAGTATAATCAAATAAATATTTTATTTTTTAGATTCTTAACTTTGTTTTATTAACCAATTAATGAATTAAATAGAATTCAGATAAATAATGTCATCAAATAATTAAAACATATATTATATTGTTTCTTTAACAGAATCTATTCTTATAACAAATTAAAAAAATAATTTAAAGTTTTAATAGAATAATAATTATTTAAAAATAAATTTAGTACCTAATTTAAATTGTTTCTTGATGTTACAAAATTATTAGGATTTTTTTAGATGTATTTAATTCATTAAGTGGTTAATAAAACAAAGTTAACAATGTAAAAAATAGATTTTAACCATGAAGTTAATTTTGTAAATATTAAAAATAAAAATATATTATGTGGTATCGAAGACATTTCAAATGAAATAAAATTGATTGATTATTATCAGCGTAACCTAGTGCGTATTACTCGAAGGTTTTTGGGATTAATTGCAAATATTAATTCAATAGCTTTGAAAAATAGATGTTTCATTTATAAAAGACCACATAGTTAAGTCTCAAATTTGTTGTAAATTTAAATGGTTTCATGTAATATTTTTTCTGCATATTTTTCTAATTGTTTTATAATCAATAATTTATTTAGAAGAAAAAGATTTCACTGTTAATTCCAATTTAACTGCTGTGAATACATTGTTAAGTAGAATCTTACAAAAAAATACTATTTGAAATAAAGAAACTAAATTCGTAACAGATATCTAATTCTTTTAAAATTAGCAATATTAACTTTGTGGTTAAAATTCATATTTTTTATTTATTACCTTTGTTTTATTAACCACTTGAATTGAGTTTAAATACATCTACCGGTTTCGAAAAATACCATTTTCTTCTTCAGGATTTCATAACTAACCAAAAATATATAGCATTGTTTCTTCATCAGAATTTATTTTTAAAATTAAAAAAAAATTTTTTTTTCATCAGAATCTATTTTTAAAATTTAAAAAATTTTTTTTTTTAAGAATTTTAAAAATAGATTCTGATGAAGAAACAATGCTATATATTTTTGGTTAGTTATGATATCCTGAAGAAACCGGTAGATGTATTTAAACTCAATTCAAGTGGTTAATAAAACAAAGATAATAAATAAAAAATAGTTATCTAATTGACTAACTATCTTACCATCGCGCCGCCTCCCACCAATCCACATTCATTTTCTTATATGTGCTTGTTGATTGTTGACAGAAGCGCTTCGCTGTTTCTTATCAAATAAATCTTACATGCCAAATTTTTCACAGATAAATATAGTTTATTCATTATTTCTTCTTCTTCATCTTTTTCTTTGTCACTTTCTCTCTCGGTATCTAAGGCACTCCGGTAACTGGGTCAAGAATATTTTTTTCATTTAATGAATCTTTATTCTATATTCTGTCGTAGATGACATTGCCACATACTATATATCATAAATTGCACAATTCTTCTGCATTATTTTTTTATTTTCTAGCTTCACTTTCATACTTTAGTATTAGTACCAGAATTCTATTGTATACTGTTAGTCTGACTTTAGCTGACACGTTTCACTTTTAGTGTATTCAAAGTACTGTTCTTTTCATTCCCCGGACTTTAAAATATATTTCTTTGCCTTTACTAACCTATTAAACAAACGTCCCAAGTGTATACACCCTTCTGTTTGTTCAAAACATTTGTCATTTATCCTCCATTTTAAATACCATCATATGACTCTGCTTACTTGCTATCTTATTTATAATTTAATTTAAAAAGTCAAATTATATTAATAAATATTCTTATTGAATTCTGATAGTTTGCGTAAGCATTATTATATGTTATAGCAATTTCGGCGGTTAAAGGCATTTTCAAACAGTGTATAGACAACGTACAATCGACTTATTTAACCCGACCGTCGCTACGAACATCATATGATGCGCTAATAATTCGCTCTTCAGACGCTACACGCATCATATGATGTTTTAAATTTATTTTGTTGTATACTCCTTGACAGCGCGGCAAATCGAGCGGGAAAATATACCAAAAATTAGTTCGATCTATACTTTTGCTGACATCTTGCGTTAGTCACGTGAAATATTGTTATTTGTTTCTATAAATCAGTTTAAAAACGAAGACATCTTGAAACGCCGTTTAGTTACCCCTTCCTCTATTCATGGGTAATTAAGTAGTTTTGGGGGAACCGATGTTTATTAATATTCCTTATTCTTAGAGACACTACCGTATTATTAAAAATTCCCTGTTAATATGTTTAAAATCTATGTTTGCTATGGTTAAGCCTAATTGTCAATTTTCCCATAGCATTATAGCAACGCATATGCTCGATGAATCTAGTTGAAATTACCCTTCCTGTATGTTCGATATGTGTGCCATGGCAGTCTTTATAGTTGCATGATAATGTATTGTCTCTGAGAATAAGGAATATTAATATACATCGGTTCCACCAAAATCACCTAATTACCCATGAATAGAGGAAGGGGTAACTAAAATCAGTTAAATAAGTCGATTGTACGTGGTTTATCCACTGTTTGAAAATGGCCTTAACCCCCGAAATTACTATAACGTATAATAATGCTTACGCAAACTAGCAGAACTCAATAATAATACTTATTGTAATTTGACTTTTTAAATTAAATTTAAAATAAACATGAAGTTCTACAAAATAAACACAATAACAATAAAAAAATTCTATCTTATTCACTAATCTATAATATAGTACTGGATATTTTCTCTGATTCATTCATCTTCACAGGAAAGGAAGGAATATAATTTCGTTACATTTATTTTTAACATTATGAAGTTTAATTTGTAATACTTAATAAAATACTTAATACGTATGACGTATTTGTTTGGTAACTCATTTTTATGAGATTATTCTAGAACGAAATTTTTTTGAAGGACGGAAACTTATAAAGTTTCCATGTTGGTAGATATTTCACAGCCCTGCTAACCACGAGATGCGTGCCACGCGCGGGGATGAGGTGAAGAGATGGAGGGAGGGCGCCCCCTCCAGTTTTACGATACCTACCGTCCATCGGATCATTTTATTGCCCCGAACAAATAATGCGCAAGATTAAAATTTTACAAGTCTTCTCGTTTGCTCCATCGGCGGCCTTTGGCGTGAATAAGTAAATGAGAGGCCACGAACAAAATTGACAGCACACGTGATCTGCAGATGAAGAGGCAATACCAGATAGATGTAAAATCTGTATGCTGTTAAATTAACGCTGTAACTAATAATAAAAGAAATTGATAATAAATAATATGGAAAGCAAGTAACTAAAATTATATAAACAATAAGAAAAACACTTTATTTAATACCACCATTTATTGATACATTAACATATTTCTATACCTAAGATATCTTTTTCAGGAAACAATGTTTACTAATTATTGTGAAGTTGTAATGGTATTCAAACAATGAAACGATAGATGTATTAATTTGAAAAGTGTAACATATAGGTTCGAAAATTTATCATCAATGCACTATGGTGCTATAGCATAATCGGTTAATGCACCTTCCTCGGATTGGAAGAGATCCAGGTTTGACTATCAATACATTAAATAAAATAGTAAATTAATACATTTAATTTGTATTAAAAATGTTTACTTAAATTAAAAATGAAAGCCTAGATAAAAACTAAAATATAAAAGTATTAGTGGTGGGTAACTAATTAGAAACTACTGTGAAAACAAATTTAATAGGTGATAAAGGTGATTAGCGAATTCAGAATAGTGGTTGCTATTTAGATATATCAAGAACTTATTAATTCTAATATCAATATTTCTGCAAGTTTTTCCTATATAAAAATGATTGCAATCATTGCAAATTAATTTATACACCTCCGATTAAAAAAATATATTATTCTTATCCTTGATATTTAATATATAATTCATAAATTTGTTATTAGTGTAAAAAGGCTTTTGCATAATATTTGAAATATTTTTTATTATTTATATAATATGTGGCCACAAAGTAATTTTATAAAAAAAAAATTGGTGCTCAGAATACTTTAAGCGTAAAATAGTTGACTTAGAAATGTATTGCTGGAGAATGATGTTATACATCCCGTTTACAGTACGACGCACGAATGCCGCTATCCTACAATTCTAATCACAGTAAGCCTTATACAATGAATAAAAATTAATCAAATTTATTGGCCACATTACGCGTCAAAGTGACGCAAATTAAAATGAGATTATCTTGGGCACATATTTGTGTCATAAAAGACCTGGAAGTGTGCCACAAAGGTGAACAGATGCAGAGACCAAGAGACCATGCAGTCAGCTGTGATGGTAATCTAGGACCGGGACTTGTGGATTTATATTACGAACGAGTTTCATTCGATTGAGCCCACTGTATATCAATACGGACATGAAGGAAGAAAAAAGAATATTACTATTCGACGACAATGCGTTATTATTAATGGCTATTGTTCAGAGTCGACTTTTTTTTTTATTATTCCTTCTTTATTACATATATATTCATTAATTTAATTTATTGCCAAACAGCATGGCAGTTTTACGGTAAGGATTGCCTTTCACACTACTTTTACAATAAAATATAACAAAGGGGAAAAAAATTAGATAAGGAGATGTTAGATGAATTACTTAGAAAGATGTAAGGAATAAAATATATATAAAGAAAAAAATCAACCTTTCGAAAAGATAAACAATTTTTACAGGGTGTAATAGACCTAGTCCACAGAATTGTATAAGTGGATACCCAAATATAATATAATACATCAAGGAAATAAAAAAAGAGTCAAGAATATGTTTCTTTACTTTGCATTTTAAGGTGATCACTGGGGTCGCATAATTTTTTAAAATGTTTAATAGGTCTTTATCGATTTCGTTAATTATTCTTGTCTCAACATATTCTCTCGTTCTCTCACCATACACATTGTTCGCGATCGGTACTTTCGTGGTTCAACCCGACGATCTGGTAGAATAGCCATGGTGAGGGTCAGTATTCATATTTACATTGTTTATCATCTCTTCTAAAATAATACTACCTATATGTTACTTTTTGTCAACTGGTAAGATTTTGCATATTGTAAATAATTTTCTATAATCATCTTTATACAAACACTTCTTATTTCTGTTATCTACTATAAGTTTTAAAAATCTTAATTGTTTAATTTTTTTAATATATGTCAGTCCATAGCTACTCACTCTATAACTGATAACCGAGTCGATCATCGCAAAGTACAGTGAGTACAGTGTAGTCCGAGAGATGCATAACCTTAACATATAAAATGCACTTAACATGGATCTTAGTTTCTTACATATATAATCAATATGCGGTTTCCAGCAAAAAAAATTATAAATTATCAAACCTAAATTGCTTCATTATTTTAATTTTGTCACATTTATAATTTATTAAGCTTTTGTGTAACCATTCGTAATCATGTCCAACAAGATTCATTTGAATTATTTTTAGTTTAGCTTGCGGTAATCGTATATGTAAATATTTAGTTTTATTAATATTTAAAATTATTCAGTTGTAATGAGACCATTTAAAAGTATTGGTCAGATCATTTTACATATTATGTTCTATGGTTTTGGCACAGTTTCCGGAATATAAGATGCATGTATCGTCGGCAGACATAAACTTTTGACAATGTTTTATAACATTGGCCAGGTTATTTACATGCATGTATAGATCCAGGTGGTGCATCGTACTTTATGTCTTTTAAGGTTCTTTGTTTATTTAGTAGCTTTATTGCAAACTTTCAGGATTTCAAGTACTCATGGAACCATTTGTTTACAGGTTCTCTTAATCCACTCTCTTCCATAGCTGTTAATAGCGTGTCGTGGTACAAAGTATCAAACACTTTTTTGAAATCAATAAACAATGCGACGAAGTGTTTTTTATTATTTAAGTATATATTTATTTCATTGGAAAATATTGCAAGAAGAGTCGCAGTATTTTTTTGTTTTTGAAAAACGTTACTTCTGGTGTTCCACAACTTTCCATTCTAAGAACCCTTCTCTTCACATTATACTTAAGTGATTTTACTAGAAGCCTTCAATTTGTCTGATCCTTACTCTTTGCTGACGATTAAGAGTTTAAAAATTTCCGGCCTTCCAGATTGCTTAAACCGTCAAATATTATTACCATTTTTTTATCATGTCGTTTTCTTGTCCATGTGAAATAAGAAAGATGTAAGTAATTTTTCACTATTTTTATTATTATTAACAAAAAAAAAATAATAAAAAAAAACATAAGATAACAAACTGCCAAGTGTTCCAACATTAAAAATTGAACTCTTGGCGTAACTACGAAAATTGAGCTCTAATGCAAAATGGATGAAGGGGCCTCTCTAGATGTATATAAGGCGCGGATTTATCCATAAAATATTACGAATAAAATTAGTTTCCTATAATTTTCTTACTTTCATGAAAAAAACAAAAGTGTATTTTAAGTGTATATATATATATATTTATGCACTTGCAATTAAACAAAAAACTTTCCATTTTACAACATTGGTTTGGTTTCTAACCCAATACATTAGCGAAAGACTATTCTATAATTCAATTTTTGTTGAGGTGGAATTTATAAATGATTAGTCTACATTACCACTGGGAATAGTATCGATATCAAAAGTACTGTAGTGCGCAAAGCTTTTGGGGGCTTGTCTAACGTGGGTCACAATGCACCACATTGGCATCATTGGATTCATTACGCCACTGACTTTGATCCTATTTTATAAACCTCCACTAAATGTCTCAAACTGTCCATAAATAATATGGCAGTAAAAAAGTATATTTGCGGGGTATGTTAACGTGAATACGTTTCAGGCATTCCAAAGGTCTCATTCCTTCGTTCGTTGCACTTCAGTAGTGTGATGGCACCATCTCAGATAGTCTATAAATTTTGCCTTATCGCTGCTGTTTATCTGGGTTTCGCTACTCTAATCACACTTTTATTTAGTTCTGTCTGGGCTGCATCATTGGTCACGTTGAAATCTTTAAACTTTTTTACCGATGCTAATTGGGGGCATCCTACAGAACCACGGTTTCACCAAACCTGTTAATATAACGTAATTACTTTGGTAAGGGTTATGTCCATAGATTAGATTTATATCAAAAACTCGACTGAAATGCGCATAATGGACAATACTGAGTATGTTTTGTGTGCAGATTATAATGACGCATACAGTATACACGTATCTTCACTGACTCTCAGAGATCAAATCAGAAGTTATCGTGAATAAGGGTCTATAGATATAAATCGTATCCAAATCTACATAAATAATTAATGAGTTTTATATATGTTAAAATTATTGAGAGCGGAATAGTTTTGAATAACGTTTTATTCACTCTTAATTCACGTCGTGATGGAGCAATCTTCTTTTCACCGAATGTTTTTTTTCTGGGCCATGTTAGAAGCGCGCCCACGGTTTCGCCAAACACGCGCTTCACCGTGGCTACCCAGCATCCAACTGTCGAAAGCGCCGAGAGTCGATAATATTCCGCCAGGTGATAGATTATAGCAGTACAAAGCGGTTTTAGTCTCAGCTACAGAACTAACGTTTACAGCATCGTACAATGGCACATGGTGGCGGTTACTTATATCTGTAGCGGAATATAATTAAGAATAATTATTTATGCTACACAAAACTCAGTACACCTCATAAAATTAATGAACAGGCAAAATAATAATTTAAGAACAAAATTAAACGTCTCGCTTGCTCAAAGCATAACTTATTTATTTCGCGCATAGATTTATAAAAATACCTATTAAAATAAAAACTTATTACTTTAGTGCACGTGTTAAATGTAATATTATCTAAACAATTTTTAAATCTGTTATATATGTATACATTTATTAAATGCTTTTTTTTAACAGTAAAATAACATATTGATTTCCGTAACGAATGCATTACAGAAATCTAAAAATGGTGAAATACTTCCAGTTATTTTTGTACGAGTTCTAGGTATTAAATTTTTTATGTGTTATTTTTTTTTTACACCGTGTATAAAATATTTAAAAATGTATGTAATGTTTTTCAATAAAATAAAAATGGATGCAAATATATAAATAACGAACTTGTGTTTCGGAAAAATGTCGATGCCACAGATACCATGATAAGATTTAAATTGGTTTATTTATTTGTTTATTTAATTTTTCTCATTTTTGTGACATTAGCAACAGGTTAGATAACTCAGTGTATAAGGACATATATACACTGTAGTAAACATAATACATATATATATATAAGTTGATAAAATACATACTCGTATATCAATTATAGTAAACAAGATATTACTCCACTTCCTTACAAATAATCATACACAGTGATTTTTTTTAAATAGTAGAGTAAACACAGATCAATGATAATAAACAAGATAAGTACTCAAGAAACTACATGTTTCCTTTTCTCTTTTTTACTATTTATACAAATAATAGTTATCTCATACAGACGAAGCTACTTTATATTATATTTAATGGAAAGATTTGGAAGTATGGGTAATTTACAGGGCTTACGATCTGTCTTCGGCCGGCTTAAGTGATCACTTTATACAAATATAGCGTTCACCATTCTCACCAATTAATCTCCACATCTATCTACTAAATTACTATGCTTCCATATTTTTCCATTAAATATAATAAAAAATAGCTTCGTCTCAATGAGATATCTATTATTTGTTATTTAACAGTGCCTTAGTAGGTAAAAATACAGTAATTGTGTCTTCTTGGACGTATTCAAAAATTGTTTATACCATTTAATTTAATTTGTTACCTTGCTTCCAACTTATAATCTAGCTTATTAAACCTAATGGCTACCTACTTCAGAACAGGTATTTTATATGTAAATATGTAGTGAGGTAGGAAGCAGCTAACAGGTTTGCATGTAAATGGAATGTAGTATTAATACTTTCTGGTGTATTAGTTACTTTAAGGATTTTTATATTGATGCAAGCTTTAAAGGAATGTTGTATTAAATATAAACGCCGATTTTTCGGCACAGAAAATAAATGATAAATGTATATAAACTTGACAAATAAAAACTTGAATTCCTTAAAAATTATACATGTTTTTTAAAAATATTTTTTCTGTTATTTAATTCAGAATTATTAAACGCTTATAAAATATCTGTATATTATTGTATACATTTACTTGATGCCCAATATAAATATTAGTTTGGGTAAATATTTATCTAGAAAACAATATAAATATCACTTCGTTGAAAGGAAGCTTCAAATATTTACTTAATTTAATAAAACAATATGTTTGGAGACTGTGTTTGTGCGTAGGTTAAAAAAATTGGTCTTGGGTTAAATATTTTTTATTCCAGTAGAGATGTTAGAAGCGTGCGAAGTGGACACTTTCGTATTCTTGGAAAACAATTCCTTTGTCCCTCGTTCGTCTTTTCTTACGTGTACATCGCTTCGATGGAAACAGACTAGTCAATTTATCTTGTCTTTGATATAAATCAAAGTAAGTAAAGTGTACAAGGTAACAAATCATTGCGAATTATATGATACGGATTATATTATTGGGGTTTTTCTATTTAAGGTTACTTATTATACATTAGAATACCAACATAATAAAGGCCAAATTAGAATAATCAACTAGGAATATATACAAAAAAAAATCTATTTATATAAAAACTATTTTAGTTGCTACCGATATTCAAACCTTTTCCTATCGTGGAAGATGCATTACCCAGTTTCACCATATCAGGATAATATCACAGACCACCAAATATATCGAAATGAACTAACGCAAATTCCTTGCCCTTAATATTTTCACGTGATCACTTTGGTACCACTTACGCAATCAAATAGCTCCGCAAGTTTTTTAAAAATATGATTCGATTGGAACGAAAATTTAAACGCTGACAATATAATATAAATGAATGTAAAAAATATGTCTTGTTCACATAAAGATTTAATTTTCGAAGAATACTGTTGCACAAATGTGTCATATACTATCGGATTTATGTTTCCACCAAGAATGTGTGCAGAATGCCTTTCGTCCCGCAACTAATGTTCCAAACCCTTTCTTGTTGATTTATTTAACTTGAATTAAAATACCGCAGAATTATGTTCTGAAAAATTGCAACTTCATAATAATAATGTGTTATCCTAAAAAAATAATAAATTTGGATGTTGACGGACTCCGAAATACTACATAGGTACTTATGAATTGTCTGTCTTATATAGATAATTTTACAAAGTATTTTTTAAATTTGTTTATTAACGTTCATAAAATTGCCATAATTGAATAAAGGTCATTTATGAGAAAAAAAACCAACATCGTACACTTTTATAAAAATAGTATATTTTTAAATCTTTCTAAGATAAAGTATTTGAGCACCTGTCATATCTCGAAAAACAATTAAGTTAAGTCAACAAAGGTCAATATTTATCCAAGTAATTTTAATAAATTAATAATTTTTTTGTCCAGAATCTAGATCAAGAAAAAAAACTTATTTCTTATTGGCCGTGACTGAAATGTAGTATTTATATTTTGTTTATATATATATATCTTTTTATAATTTGTGATTATACTTTTTTTTTCACATAATATACTCACTTACCTCTTAACAGTTACAACTTTTAAAAACTGTACAGGTAATTGCTTTGAACATACTACGTAAAGCAATTACCCATATTTTTCATATGTACTATTTATGCCACAAAAAAAAAAAATGTATGTGTGAATTTATTTATTTATATTTTTTTGCTTTCCTTTTCATAACATAAATAATATTTTGTAACTTAAACAAGTTATATAATATGTATTATATTTATGACGAATCGGGTCTTTATAAAAAAAACCCAATCATGCTGGAATAAACGTATTATTATGATAAATAACGTAGATCTGTCTCGATTGATTCAATATTATAATGCAGAATATTATAGTTTAAATCTACATAATGTGTGAAACCAGGTATAGCTGGATTTATTCTTGTCACGACTAGAAAGTATATTAGTTTAATAAGCAACTATTGTACTAATAAACGTCATGTTATCTAAGTCACGATTTTGTGATACATTAACGATTTTGTTAAGCTTACTTGAAACGATAACGAATCTTTTTCTCCGCCCTATTTCACGTAGTTTAAAGCAACGGTTTGCTATTTTCATTGTTGCTAAATGCAAATGCGTTTTTTTTCCTGTTGCAAATTTCATTGTTCGGGGTCAAGTCAAGGCATCCGTAATATTTTAAGTGTCTTTTTTGGTGGGGTCCAAAAGGTCGACCCTTGGATTGTTCTATCGACCCAAAAATGTCACAAAGATGACCCTGTTTTAGGACACGAATAGATGTATGGCTAACAAAGTGAATAAATTCAAAACGTTTTGTCGTGTTGCATATTCCTTGGACTAAGGAATATCGTTGTAACAGGTTATGTGATATTGCGAAATCCGCGACAATAAATGTTACGTAGTGCATCATTGAAATTGAAAATAATGGGTTTACAGGTCTATTATTTGACAGGTCTTAAAGAAATTTCAAAAGACGCCGATATCGTTGTAACGAGGGACATTATTATGAAATAAAATGTGTAACTGTCAAAAGAAATCGTTATACTATCATTTGTACTCGGACATTTGTAGATTTCCGTTTGAATATTAAAATTTATATTCTTACATGCAAGTACTTTAAAGGTACACAACATAGGTAGACAACACAAGACATAATAATAATAACAAAATTTAATATATTTATTTTGGATTGAAGATTTTTTTTGATACAACGCCATTCAATTGAAACCGCACTGTATATATCGTTTTTGGGCAGATCTGAGTTATGAGTGCCACAACGATGTATATCTTCTTGTGCATCAGATAGTATATTAAACAACCGTATAAAAAATTTAGCGGCGAAAATGATACATATTACCTTAGTTTACACTTCCATCGCCACTAGGCTCTGCCGTCTGGAGTTTATGTACTGGAAGACTGGCCGTACAAAGATTCTTCTCAAGTTTATAATTTATTTCTATATTTTGAATAAGTACGTAGATACATTAAAAAGTAAATTGATAAACTTTATTATACACTGGTAAATATAAAATTCTTTACACTTTTGCCACAAATTAGATAAACGGTGTGGGGTCTGCTCACGCTTTGCTCACCAATAGCAGATGTCAATATATCGTGACGGATGAGACCTAAGAGCTAGCGAAGATCAGTCACTAGGGAATGCAAATTTTGATGAAATAAAAAAATTCTAAATTCGAATATGAAAATTTTCGGAATTTAGTCGAATTTCGAAAAATTTTATACTATTTTTTGGTCAATACTAATAATAAACAGTTTATTTAAGATAATAAATTAATTATTATTTATTGTATAAAAAAATATAGAAAATAATGATTGTACAAAAATTCAATTAGTACCTACAGAAATTTTTTTTTTTAAATAAAGCCACATCCCCTAGTCTCGATCGAACTTTTGTACAAAAGTTGCCTATAATTGAGAATGCTCTCTTGGACTCGACGCTCATTGGTGGAACTCTTCCTCACACGTCATTCAAATATTTTTATTTCGGATTTAATTTTTTAAATTAAACTGTGATTTGGTGCTTGTTGAGTTGAACTGGATGGTATGTTGTACGTCAAATTCGACAGAATTTTGTTCTCCAACTTTTGCATTAATGACTGGGACTACCCATAATGATTAGTTTGTTCTTCCAAATCCTCTTCTTGTATATCGTCAGATTCCGACTGGGTGGCTACGGATTTCAGTTGAATATCAATCTTTATGCAAAGCTTTCAATAACTTTGGCTTTTGTATTTTTCGTTGGTCCAGTGAAAGATTTTTGAATCTCACTTTTTCCACCGTTATGTAAATACTGAAGAGTTCTTTGATACTCAGCTTATTTGATCTTCTAAATTGTACCTCAACTTTACTGAGAGCTCATCAGATCCCAAATTCACATACATAAAAGACAATGCCACATCAGCTGAAAGAAGAGTTGCATTCTCTCGACAAAGAGAAGTGCAGAAATAATGTCGTTAATCGACAAAATTTCAGCATCTTGAATATCAATATCAGATGCGATATTAATCAATGCTTTTTTAACACAGTTTTTTAGGTGGTTAAATATTTCAAGCATATATAAGTACGATCCCTTCGGAACACCGCTGTTGTGTAGCCGTTAATCTGCGATCGAAACAATATATTATTGTTATATATTTAAATTTCGAAATTCGCTATGAAATTTTCGGATTTCTAAACTAATCCCTACTGGCCACTTTTCCGTAGACTGTTCTTTCGACAACACCTTAAGCGAGCCTCTCCAGCCTTTAACTTTATTCGCGGAACTAACTTTATACTCGTAGTACCTGTAATTGTAAATCGTCCCGCAATAAATGCCAACTTTCTGTTTTATATAAATACCTTGCTCTAGACACAGCATAAATACTCACACGCACATTCATATATACTACGATATGCACCCACACGTGAGACATTGAAGAGAGTTAGGGTCTTCAGTCTACTTACTTTTCTTTCTTTTCTGATTATGTAAATTGAGTTAAAATTATATAAATATATTAAATACAAATTTACCAATTTTACGTATTTCTCTGTAATATATTTATATATTGGATAAAATAATTATAATGTATATGTATTCACCATACAAAACAATAAAAAATGTTTTCTTGAAGAACTTAACGTGAATTCGTCAATATGTGTGTGTGTACGTTAGAGAGGTGCGGTCAGCGCAGTACGCCGGGCCCGGGATTCCGGATGCCGATCGTCGCTTTAGTGGCAGAGCGTGCACTGGCCGAGTTAGACGTGTTAGGCGTCTTTATGTTATCGTTTGTGATTATCATGTCTTTTCTCATTTTTGAATGATTAATAATGTAAAATATTAATATTGGGTAAAACGGAAAGAAATTACATTTTTTTTTACTGTAACAAAAAATTTATTTTAAAAAAAACTATACAATATTATTCTGTTAAATAATTTCCCTCGTTGTCTATTATCTTCTTCCATAAAAGAGGCAACTTTTTGATACCCTTTTCGTAAAACTTTGGTGACTTACTGGCAAAATACGAATCCAGGTGATTTTTCACCTGGTCAGCGTTTGTAAATTTTTTGTCACAAAGTGAATGCTCCATCGACCTGAAGAGATAATAATCCGAAGGTGCTATGTCTGGTGAATATGGAGGATGTGGCAGAAGTTCGAAATCAAGTTATCTTATTTTTAAATTAACAATATCAAAAGAAACAAGTTTAACATTGTTGGGAAGATCCATGTCCTTTAACATATCCACTAATTGCAACGAATTTTTTATAGTATATTTTGGATTAAAATAAATTTTGTTGGAGATAAATAAAGCATGTAAAAGTAATCAGGAAATTCTAAACAGCCAACTAAATTTAACTACGAGTCCTATTCTAAAATTTTTTCCTAAAAATTATTCGACTAAATTTGTATTGAGCAGCAATTTGAGTTAGGTACTAAATTTACTTTTTAAATAATAGTTGTTTTTAAAAATTTAAAAATAGATTCTGGATAAATAGAAAAACAATGCTATATTTTTAGTTAGTTTTGACATATCCTGAAGAAGGAAAAGGTGTTTTCCGAAACCGGTAGATGTTTTTTAAACTCAATTGTGGTTATTAAACTAAGATAATAAATAAAAAAAAATAAAAAAAATGTAATATTATTTATGAAAATCAATGGAAATGTTTAGGTAAATAAGTATGCAGAAGATAAATAAAAAGTGGTGGAGGTTGGAACTATTATTGCGGTAAAGGGAGAGCAAGATGTGTTTATAGGTAAAATGATTGACCAAAATTGAGATTGTGGTGATTTATAAACTTGAGTTACGTAAAAGGGCATGGAAAGATGTATGTTGGGATGAAGGGACAGGAAAATAAACGAATGGATAAGAAAACAGACAAGAATAGTTGATATAACATACAATAACTGGACAAATGAAATCGTCAAACTCTGCGTAAATACGATAGATATAGAACAATGAAAAACACTTGGGAAGACTTTCTTCCAGTAATGGATAAAAAACAGCTCATAATAAAGATGATAATATTTATTATACGTGTTGATGTATAGTTTATACAATTAAATAACTATATTACACCATGTCCATCCCACAATGTGAATACTTGTTTAAATGCAGACTTATGAATATTTATTTTTCAGTATTTTATTAAAATAGTATTTATGAGATGTGCAAATTAAATTTATGCTAGTGTTCGGCTTCTCTTTAGCCTAGTTATAATTTGATCTTTAACAAACCTTGACCTTTTATGTAAGATAAATAAATCTCAAGCAGCTTATTATCGCTATGTTTACAAAACGGTCAATGTGGAAATATTAAATCAACAAAGCAACAATGTAATGTGCATTACTTTCATCTTCCGTCCAATAACAATGTGTATTATTAATTTTATTGACTCGTCTACTTTTATGTATTCTTGGTATTCACCGGAATTTTGTTATTAGTATAAACATTTCCGTAACCACTCAAAAAATACAAATAATTATTTTATTTACATACTTTACATACGTACATTGCAGCCTTGTATTACGTTAAGAATGATCTCAGATTTTTACAGTTGTTCAAAACCTTCAGTGACGAGTTTTCTGAGCTATTCTGCCATAGGCCTCCAATGTTTTGAACACCATTCAAGCATCCATCATCCAGGTTGATATCCAATGCTGATGAAACGTCGGCTGGAGAATATATGTCAAAATAGCTTGATATGGAAGACCGTGTATGTATTTATAATTTTTTATTTTTCTTATTCTTATATATATATTATATGTATCTTGCCCCATAATGATATCACCTAGGAAATTTGTGACCAATAAATGCTATATGGTCTAGAAACGCATTTTCAATCAATATTCCAAAAAAATTCAAACTATGTGTACAAAATAAATTCAGATGAGTGTTTATAGTGATAGGATTTTACTGAAAAATTGTGCATGGCGTACAAAATTTAGAACATTAGGATGACTTTGTGGAGTCACATTAAACGACAACAGACCATTTAAAAAAATATTTGACAACATGCCTGGTTTGGATAGTTCAGTGGCAAAAACCGCAGCATTAGGCAACTAGAGACATACTGCAGTAGGTAAACGGAGGCATTTCCCGGAGGCAACTGAGGCTTACAATTGATTATAGCATTGATGATGATGATCAGAGAATAATGGTTTGAATACGCTATATTCGTACCAGCATTCAAAACGAAAGTATATTCAAAATAAACACTGCAATTTTTGTCAAGTTTCTCTAAACAATCCTGCAGATGAAATTATGAATGATTCACAAATATAGAGAATGTATCACAAAAGACCGACGCAGGCCATTTATTTCGTTCTAATCAAGAAAAAGAAAAAGCAAAATCTGTGAAAAAATTATTGAAGCTTAGAAAATTAGGGTCAATGAAATAACACATAGGAATTTTCGATCCTAAGTGTTCACCGATCATTTAAGAGGCTCCTTCTGGACAACCCTGAAGGACAAAGTAATGTCACGACCCCTATGTAGGTTATAGTAGTTGGATAGTGTCGAGGTAAACATCGCCAACTTTAGGTATAATGACCTGGTTACTCCGACATCACGCGCAGGCAACTGCGCGCAAGGCTAAAGCGCGCAGTACAACGCCGACAACAGCGCGCATATAATTTACTCCTATGTATCGTATTTCATATCCAATAAAAATTAAATCATACTTATAATATGAAAAAATCATGAATAATATAAATCAAAAATTTATGCGAATAAATTAAACATATTCAATTGACAGTTTACATTTCACTAATCTTATCTAACCTAATAAGAATATTATTTTTTTACATTTCATTTAATTTCTTAGTTTGATTAAAAAAAATTGTCTTTCTTTCCGAACAATACTTTTTAAAGTGAAATGCATGGGAATTAATGTCCTCATTTACTTTTGTATGACGCTCTATTGTCAGCGCGTAGTTGGCTTACGCGTAATTGTCTTGCGCATAATTATCGGGACACCTATATCCACGGATGAAAATTTTATGAACTATTCGTGTTGAGATAATCTCTGAAGGCATAACGCTTCTATGAGCTTCTTTTTCTAAGCTTTGATAGTCCACCGTGTATTCACCAAGTTACAGAGATTCGAGCATTGCAACTTGTCTCGTACCTCACAAACAAATTCATTGTTGATGTTTCGTACAGGGTGAATTTAAATTTTCCCATGCAGCATATAAACAATATAAATGTTTGTAATTTAATGCCTTCAGTTTTTGTAACTTTTCAGAATGAATAGTTGTATTTTTTTATGATTCTGAGTAACATTTGTGTATGCGCGTCGAGTCTCGTTGTCAACTTGAACATCTTTGAGTTTTTATATTTTTCTATCAATCTACCATTTTAAACCAATGGTGCTGAGATTTACTTCAACTAAATGAGATATCTCAACTCGCGGAAACGAGCCATTACAGAACTCACCACATATTTACATGAATCAAACTTACAAGTTTGATTCATGTAAATATGTGGTTACAATCAAGGTTTTATTATAAAAAATATTTTTTTTTAGAAATGTATCAAAACTAGAAATAACTCGTGAATAATGACGAGAAATTAATATTATATTTAATTAACCTAAATATATATATATATTTAAAAAACTTCGAGAAAAATATATAATTTACTTTATTATGCGTGATAAAATTAACAGCAGATAAATAAAAGTTTCATAATTTTAAAATTATCCACGATATTACTCCGATTGATTCATAGAAACATTTTATCCCTCATAACATTGGTAAAATAATCTAATAAAAAATAAATGAACACTGTTTGTGTGACACTTTCGTTAGGCTTAGTGCTATCTTCATTTTTGTGATTGTTCGGGTTCTGATCTTCACTAGTGTGCTACCGAATACGATCATAAAATTGAGACCCACCTTTATCTGCACTGGACAGAACCCAAATTTAAATACGTTTGGCAGTAGAAGGGAAAGAAATCTCTGATGGTCATAGAGAAACGACAATCAATTTTCCTCAACCTTTCCATGTAAATCATACATAACTTCATATAATTTCTTAAAAGAGTTTATTAAATTATTTTAATATATCACGAGAGTTGGTCTCTGCGCATACTCGCCACTGCACTTGATTGGAGCCTCTTGCAGTCAGTAGTGGGAGCTACTTGTAAGCCAGCAGTGGCTGAAATTTAATTTAAAAAAATGAAACAATACGCTACAATAAAAATATTTACTGTAATAATATGTACCAAACACTATGTTAGAATTTACATAACATATGAATATAGCTACACGATTCAGTATGAATATATCATTTAATCGAATTCAAGAATTATTATGTATGAAACGTGTAAATGTAAAATAAACAAACAATTAATGGCAAAATCGAAATGCTTGATTAATAAAATAAATTACCACAAGTATTCTATTAAAAACATTAAATTTAAAATCTTGTAGGTATACCTAGTTTTGTTTACAAAATGTTAAAAATTATTGTGCGATGAATTTTTATAAACAAATTGCATTGTAATATTTATAATTATGTCAAAGTAGTGTTTGTTGAGATTAAACTACCCCAAAATCGGGGTAGTTCCATCTATTGAAGTTTTTTTTTAACGTTTAAGGGTTCGAGCCCCTACTAAGAATGTTATGAGAACACAGATGGCGGTATTAACTGAAATGTGTAATCAAATGTTTAAAATGTGTTTAATGATATTTTGTGGATTTTGAGAATTGGTGGCTTGATTGTGCAAAAATAAAAGAAACGGCTTTATGCTAGGGATTGACAAAATCAGTATCACGTCACTGATCTGCTCTGGCACTCTGGCTATCACACTATCTTAATCATACTATTTTAAATGTATATTTTAATTAAACTGATAATATTATTATATTTATGTGTATGAAAACTATCTATAAAAGTATATTTTATAATATAAATTAAATGTATTCATTAGAAATATATACATATAAAATTAATTTATGGAAAAAATATTGTTGTTTCTATCGGGATTCAAACCTGGATCTCTCCTATACGGGGAAATTATTTATCTGCTGTTAATTTTATCACGTCAAATAAAGTAAATTATATATTTTTCTCAAAGTTTTAAAAATATATGTATTTAGGTTAATTAAATATTAATTTCTCGTCATTATTGACTAGTTTTAATATATTAGATAGAAAATAATCGTTATTTTGTTTATTATTATCATAGGCCTATATTATGAAAAATTGCAACTTCACAATTGTGTTTCTCTTAAAAATATATTTTATAATTGTATATTTATTTATAAATGCAAAAAAAAAATGACCTTTTTTTGGGCGACTTCTAGCGAAACTTCGGTTGTGTGTCGCACTTATCCAATCTTATTGAAGATCGATCTTTCGCTTTTCATTCTTATTCAAACCCAGCGATCACTATTTTCTTCACCTCTTTCAGTAACATGTCCAAAATTGAAAGTGTCCTGAATGAGATCGAAGGGTTAAAAATATCCATAACTTTTTTGGTTTTGTGTGTTTTTGCTTTTTTTTTAAATTTCTTAAGAAAATATAATTTAGGAAAGTGTTTACAACTAAGTATTAAATAATGTATTTTTCAAATATTAATTAAATATAGTAATAAGAAAGATATATATATATATATATATATATATATATATATATATATATATATATATATATATATATATATATATATATTATCTATAATCAATTTTATTGAAAAATATTGTTGTTGATTTGAACCTGGATCTCTTTCCAAACTGAGGAAGGTGCATTATCCAACTATGCTACAGCGACAATTTTTTGAACCTATATGTTACCTTTTTGATATGAATACATTTAATCGTTCCATTATTTGAAAGAGCCATCGACCTTATTTTTACAGAATCTCAAATACCTTTGAGTAATCTAATAGCAGACGCCAGAATTATCAATTATTTTTTATTAAATTTTGGACACATTGATACAACTTAATAATTACAACTTCACAATTAGAATGTGTTCTCCTAATAAGATATCTATAAAATGGTTTCCACTTTTTTGCTTAGAAATATTGGCTCTTTCAAAAGTATTTCAAATTACTAACAGTAAAGTTTCTGGTTTCTTGTTTCTTATTTCGGCATAAATTAAGTAGATGAATGGTTTGAGGTTTATTGACATACACTAGACCTTACAAGTAGTCCCACAAAAGGAGGCCAAGTGAAATCGGAATTTTTTTAAATTAGTCGTTCACCAAAAATGTTACGAAGAAGTTCCATTGTGGCTCTTGCTGTATGCGCTGTGGTTCCATCCTGCTGAAACAATATGTTCGGATTATTCTTAACTACCGGATTCAGTTTCGAAATTTGTTGTAGGGATGTTCTGGAGTAGAACGTAATTGAATAGAACGACGACGAGTAGAAATAGATGGATCGTCATTTGTACTTTGATGTACAGCCTCCACAACTCCTTCAATGCGCACAGACCGATGAGTACCTCTTCCCGGAAGATCTTCCACTGATCCCTGGTTCTCAAAACGGGAGACTAAGTTCCTAAATACGTTTCCATTGGGAGCTGGCATTAAAACACTGTCAGTATTTTCGTTGAGTTGAGATAATAGACTTTCAAGAAGAATAAATAAATTAAATAATTTTGACACGTTGTTCCACATCATATATCTCCAAAAAATGTTTTAAAACCTGCAAAAAGAAAAATATATAAAATGAAAAAAGTTATGGACCTTCAGTCTTATTTGGGTAACCCTGTAGTATTGAGGCATTTTGAGAATTATTTCAAAATTATTGATTAAAGTTTTTATAATTTCTGTACAAATGAGAATATTCAGAGGCAAATGTAGCAAAAAATGTTTTATAAATAATAAGAAACACACTTTGTTTAAAACCACTGTTTATTGATTCATCGACATGTTTTGATACCTATGGTATTTTTGACGCAAGTTGAATACTCCCTGTGCATTCCGTGATTCCAATAATCTTAATATACCTGTACCCTACTAATTAGGGATTCCGGTTGACGTGGGACAGATTACATTTCGAAGCGGATCTGTCAACAGGTTTTTTTGTGGATCGAAATTGTCAACGTGCAAAAAAATAGGACCACGAAAAAGCGGTTTTATGCAGCATCCTGAAGTGCAGTGATATTTCTGTTTTTCACCACGAAAGCGCGAGTCAGATGGAGGTGAAAATTGACGTCCAAGTCAGGACCGAGATCAGAGTAGGCCAGAGTTGTTGGTATAGGAGGTACATAAAGTGCTTTTTTTATAAACCCCCAGAAGAATTTTCCAGCACGCTGAGATACGTTACCCCGGTAACCATGTTTTCCGCAAAAAATAATGAGCCATAAACCTATGTTTGCGATACGGCACAAAACACATTAACCTTCGGTGAGACACGTACAATTAAGGAAATATAACTGTATGAAATTGAGTCCATCATTTTGAATAACCCTGTACATATATTTAACAACTTTCCGGCCATGAAATCATTCCTTCACATTGGGCGTTAGAGAGAGTTGGATAATCTAAGTAACACCAACTCGTACAGGAATATTTGGCACTTAATAAAGTTTGCGTTTTTTTTTCACAGTACCTGAAAATAGATATAGTAAAAGTAAACACCAAACTACAAACATCTGATTTAACCTACATGTATTTATATATATTTTATTTTAGCTCCAGTCTCGGTCCGTAACAAGATGAGACTTTACATCAAGATTGAAGGCAATCGGTAGCGAGGTGAGTTTTTACTGCTTTAATTTTAAAAAAGTGTGAAAATTTTGTTACAAAGAGGCTTAATTTTGTAGTCTACGAACTGTTGCTCGAAAGACTACTGGCAAACTAGCGTTTCAGTAACAACAACCTTTTCAGGCTCGTGCGCTCCTGGTACTTCCCGATCGTATTTGTGAAAGTTTAGAAAGTGTGACGCGTAATTTTCAAGGTACACAGTTTTCACTATTGCATACGAGTTTGACGTATGAACTACGCCATGAAGACATTACACAACCCTGTTTGAGATCTTTTGTAATTTTAAACCATGGTGTGAATGATCCATTGATTCTTACACACTCAGAGTTTCTTTCGTATAGAAATGATAACTACCTGCACATATGTACCTATAAGTGGATACTTCATAAAACCAAGTTCATGTAGCATTAGATATGTCATAAAATTATATCATAATGTAATACATCACAAAATTAATTATATATACCATAAATATATAAAATGCACACCATTGACAATATGACAGAACAACTTGTAAAATAGTAAAATAATTAATAATATTTATTTTTGTATTAACACATATTTTAATATCTAGAATCATATATTTTTATTAAATTACCTTTATAGATAGGGATGATAGCCCAGAAAATGGCCTACCTTTAAAAAATAATTTATATTTCCGCTTTTTTTTACAAAAATAAAGGTTTTTATTATTCGTTTATACCAGAAATTATACCATAGATTAGATTTTTTTTAAAACTATTACATAGATAATGTAAAACTTATAAACTTAGTGTTATTTGCCATAATTAAGAAAATACTAGTATTATAAGAAAGACCGTGATCATTAAGTTTATTTTCCGCGTTCCACAGAATCGCTTTAATATAGAAAATTCTTACATATACTAAATATATTTTCTTATAATCTTAAAGCCAATATTATGTATGTAACTTATTGATGTAGCGATTAGGACGCTGACCCAGTGATCTAGTGGTCGAAGGTTTACGCTTCGTTCCAGGATACCAGCAGCTAAGCTAAACGCCTGTACTATTTTCATAGTACATGCGTTTAGCTTAGTTTGAAAATAGTAATAATATTGATGTGACATGTATTCCGTGTGCCCATCAGTATTTAAAAAAAAATCTTATATATTACCGAGATAAATCTGCATTGATTTTAGTAAATTATTGCATCAACTGTATATATTTTCTTATGATTTTGAAGCCAATATTACGGAGACAAATCTCAATTGAGATAAATTTAAAAAATACTAAAAATTAATAGTGTTATAAACTATTCAATTTGCAGTACATATGATCAATTTACTATGTTTTTTGCGTTAGTGAATATAAATTTGTTTAAATAATATATTATATTATTTATAATATTTATATCGATCCTATTAATGTGTGCTTTTTTTTAATTTCAAATCGCCGATTAAAAAACAATATTAAATACTAGACAGATTGACAATTTTCACTGTTAAACACCGAGAATCTTATAAACTTCTTCACCAAGACTGCGTAAATTGCGTAGACATTTATTGATAGCAATAGCATAATGGAGTTCAAAATACAGTTTCATTTAAAATTTACTTAGTATAAGTACATGGCCTAGTATAGGATAATTAATTCGAGCCTATGACGGATTTGTTCTAAATATTATCTCAATACACGAGGGTAATATGGCAAGCAACTACTTTTTGCGCATAGTTTGCTGCGCAGATTATTCGCTCTTCCAAATTTAAGCTTGGTTTGAATATCTAACCTGTTTTCTTAGTATTTCCGAAAGTCCCGTGTCTTAATAGTATTTTTGTGGACCTTTCTTTACAAAATACTGCCGACTGTGGCAGTTTTGCAGTCAAATCACGCAAAAGGAGATAATTTTTTCCAACATATTATTACTTAATAAAAAGAAATCATCGTACATTTACGTTTTTAATTGGAATATTAATGTTAATTCCAATATTTTTACATACTGGGCTTGAGTGTCTAATTTCTCCCCAGAGAACTAACATCAGTGTCTACAGTCAACGGCATCATTCAAAGTTTTGGTCATTTTTCGATGGGACGTTTTTGATCATCCACCTCATGAAGATTTCCTGCAGGGTAATGAATTACAGTTTGCAGTCAACAATTATTGATTATGTGAATAAGAGGTGGACAACAATAACAGCGAGACCTTAAAAATCGTGAACAGATATGATAAATGTTTATGTATAAAAGGTAAATATTTATAAAAATAGATTAAGATACCATGTAAATTAATTAATAAAATATTTTCTTAATTTTTAAGGTTTATAATTTCTGGATTATCCTTGTACACAAAAAGCAATATCTGCTTATTTGAATGTCTTTAAATCTGAACAAACTTTTATGTTTGACGAGATTTTCTCCAGCGTATTGGAAATTCATTTGGAAAAGTTTTAAGGAATATAGGTAATATTGAATTATTGAATTCAAAAAATATTTGCTCGTATGATATATTCACGTGATAATTCTGTGCTAGTAGTGTGATTCTATAATCCTTAGTTTATTGTTATCTCGTGTGTAATCGGTCGTGTTGCGAGGAAATTAACAATTCTTCGTTTATTACATGAATATAACACAGCTTAATACAAAAGGTACAATAAAATAAAGCATATACTCGAAAAAGTCTCGTTGGAAAGAGGCCGCTCCCAGCATTCTCTTCGGCTTAAATCCCTTCCAAGCTTCCTCCCACTCAGGTTTTGTACGCACTGGTACCACGCGGCACGCCCCCACACACAAAATGTTTAAATTATTCTTAAATAATTTAAACATTTTTGGTAGGCTGTACACAGTAAGCGGTGTATGCATCATCAGTACCACATTTCTAGAGCGTTAATACTCTTGTGCTCTCGCTTACATATTTTACTAGTCCATGTTTAAGCACTACATCGAAATATTCCTGGTAATGTTTCGGACTTGCTTGGTCTTTTAGTTTGTCCGTAGCAAACTGTTTCATGATTTAACTCGGAGATTCAACTCGAGTTTGTTTAAAGAACGGTACAGAGCTCAGCGTGAAGTGACATCACCGCATACAGAATTAAAACGACGCATTTAGTTTATATGTATCTTTACTGACCCACAGAGATCAAAGTCTTATTGAGAGATCATCGTGAATACATAAAACACTCTCCATAGTATTTATTTATTTTTAATATAGTGCATAAATATGTAAATATAGATATACATGCTCTAATATAAATAAGATCAAAATGTTCCTTTTAACTAAAACTTATCTTGCACATAATTACCTTTTCATTTTGAATCTATGTAGTTTATCCTCCTTTCTTAATCATCTGTCATTTCATTAAAGATCTTCATCGTTATGTACATCATCGATTTGTAAGATTTAGCCTTCTTCCTGAATAGCAATATTTGAATATGTCCAAGAACACACAATTACTGGATTTTTACCAATAAAGGCATTATTAAATAAATATCAAATATCTCATACAGACAAAGGTCTTTTAATTATATTTTATTATAAATATATTGATGTATAGGGTAATTACAGGCCCATATGAGGAATAACAACAGGGATGTATATTATTTTCAAAACTCAATCGTTTGATCCTTCCCAAAAATGAGATTTTTTATTATTGAAATAATAAGCGATTTGTATTAATTTAGATATACTATTTAACCTACTTGTTAATTTTATGAGGCCCATTTCGAAATTCAATCTTTCAAAGATGGAGGGAAGCTTTTCAATATCGTCGTATTATCATCAGCGTAGCCAGGGTTTAATAGTTCCACAAAAAATGCTGGAAGAGTAAATATCCCAGATTACTCCCAATTTAAAAAAATAAATTGTTTGCCTACATATAGAAATAATTGTTATTTAAAAAATTTAATTTTGTCACTATACAACCATGTCTTAAAATATCGTTATTTTTAAATGAAATGGGTAGCGTATATGTGATAATTTAATTATATCAAATTATGAATCCTTAACTAATGGATGATTTAGAAATTAATACAAATCAAATGTATTAAGGTAATTAATTAAGGTAAGAAATTCTACATAAATCTGTTATGATTTCAAGACGAGGATAATAGTTAAATTCGTATATATTCCAGAGAAATAGTGGATGACGTTATTTGTTACGTAAATCACACGAGAGAGGAAGGTTTGAATAGACAACAATAAAATAGTTGATTTTCTCGCATTCAAACATAATGCGTGTCTAGAGGCTTATCCGTGACTTATTCAAGTTTTTCATTTCAATATTATGGAATGAGTGTGGTCATTTGAATTAATTTATCGAAAATTAAACAATTTTTTGAAGTACCTAATTTACATGTTTTGAATTCAGACAAAGTACCTAAATATATTTTGATGATCGTTTAAATGAATGTTCTAAATTAAAAATTATTATGACTCCTTAGACAATTATTATTTTGTTTAATATTATCGATTTAAAACGCCTCGTTGCAATTTTTCAAAATTATATACTATTTATGAAACAGATAACTTTATTTAAAATGCAACAGTGTTATATATAATTACGTACATAAAATGTTTACTTTGTTCAAGAAAACTTTTTTCCCTTAAAATCAGTAAAAAGACATCTAATTTATGAAATTTGCTACTAGTGTTGTGAATAAGTTCAATATTAAATCATACCGTGGGTAAAATATGCGTGAAAGCATATATTTTCGGCAATTTTAAGCAAAAATTATGACAGGCGGATCGAGCGGTATATTGACGTTCCGTTGGACAATTAAAATTATCGTATTTTATAAGACTGAAAATATATTATTTAAAAACTAATTATTGTGTTTTTGATATAAAACTTAGTTTTAAATCGTAGTTGATGCCACAGAGCATGTGAGTAAATATAATATATTATTAAATAATATATTAAACGTAGTAATTAAAACAAAGTATTTTTAAAGCGTCCAAAATTGGTAATATGTTCTGCAAATTGAATGACTTATAACATTATTAATTTTTAACATTTTGTTAATTTGTCTCAATTGAGATTTGTCTCCGTAATCTTGGCTTTAAGATTATAAGAAAATATATTTCGTTTATGTAATAATTTACTAGAATTAACACAATTTTTTAGCACGCGGAAAATGCATCTAATGGTTGCCGTTTTTTTTATAATGCATTTAATGTCTTGACTATGGTAATAACATTCATTAGTTTTAAATTAGTATAAAGGACTTAATCTAAGTACTAATTTTGCAAAAAGTCAAATTTAGTGTATAACTTCCGACATAAATGAATAATAAAAACCCACATTTTCGTAAAAAACGCGAAAATTTGAATTATTATTGAAAGTACCACTTTAATTAGAAATATGTTCATATAAAATCGATATGATTTGATCAATCAATCAAAATTGATTTCATATGTTTAACTTTCTAATTAATATATTTAATTTGTATTAAAAATACCACAGACCTATGTTCTGAATAATTACTACTTCTCAATAAGAATATGTTCTCCTAAATAAGATATAAAAATTGCTCACACACTGTTGCATTCGTTGAAATATTATATTAAATGTAATTTTTAAATATATCCAATAGGAATCGTATTACATATTTAAACATTGCATTATATTTGTCTCGCGCGAGATGGCAATAAACACATCTGGTGCAAGATGGCAGTAAACATTTCACAACATACGGATATGATCTCACTCACACGAGTCGCTAATATTATCGCGATTGAGACGCTATTGTCATGGGTTATTATGGCAGCATAACATTTCATTTTCATAACAACGCTGTTAGTAGCAGTTGACTCAGCTGCATCAATAAAAATAGAAAGTATAATAATTCGACTAAATATAGAAATTGAAAAAATATACATATTTACGTTTTATTATTTTGTTTTTTGAGTAGCTATTTTTAGTAAATAGTATATTTATATTTATATAAATTGAATGCAAGCACATAGTGTATTATACAAAAATACATGATTTTTGTTTCTTTTCTTTTATAACCACTTATATTTACTTCTTTTAATCTATCCTAAGACATCATTTACGCGTAATTTATATCCTATAACTTTATATCCTTTCATATTAATTAAACACCTCTCGACGATGTGCTCATGACGAGTATCGCGGTCTTATATTCTGCTTCCATTCTTCGCGATCCTGGGCCTTGTTGTCAACTGGCGTTGATGGTGATGAGGTCAGAAGAAATGAAACAGAATGATATGTGAGAGAATCAATAATGAATTTCCACAAGCAAAATACTTCCTTTTATTTCGTTACAAACAATACGTTCCATTCATTAATATTTTTCAATAAGGCATTATTAAATATAATATTTTTTCCATCATTTCGATGAGGTGCTAAAGCAGGCATCATTTGATGATTTACCGTTTTTATGTTTTTAAATTACTGTAATAATTGCCTTGTCACATTACTTTATTAGCGTAACTTCGGCGACCTCTCAATACTGTGCGATATAGAGGCTCCAGTCATTTTTCGGACTTGGTCCACCCAAGTGATTTAGATATGCCATTGCCTGTAGATCCAGTGACCGAGGCTCGACCTTCATTCCAGGAGATCAGCTAGCTATTTGCATATCACAAGATTAGCTTAGTTTGAAAATAATGTGAATATTGAGTGTATCTCTATTTTCTTATAAAAAATCATTTCTCACAAAATGGTAATAGTAAGAACACCAATATAAACACCATACCTACGATTTTTGCTCGTCATACAACATGACCTTGTAAAAAAATGTAATTAAACCAATCCAATATTTAATATATCTTTAAATGGATCATAATTATCAATTATTACCCATGATATCTTGTAAAGACAATCCCTTATATCATATTATGAATTTTTGATTCACGGAAAACATAAATGATCACTTTCGATACCGAAATGCGTTGACTATATTATATTACTAATGTTTTTTAGTAGAATGGATAAGTTTAAATCTAGGCAGCTAAACGGCTTAAATAGAAGAGTAGATTAGGATGTAAAAGAATGGATTCTAGATGTCCGACCAGGTGAAGCACTCAGACCACACTCAGTTTCGGACGAAATAATTATATCGGACGGCGATTTTAATTTGGTGTTATTTATTTTACTTTTGTCTTCTATTTTTATATTTATATTTAATTATTATATTATATTTGGTACATGTACTATAAGTGTAAGAAATGTACCAAAAATCCGAAAAGTGTAAATGTATAATTCCGAGGGTGGGACGTCATGAAAATCACGAATCAAGGATTGAAGATATATAAGTAAATTATATGTCTGAGTCAAACAAAACCAAATGAAAAAATTTTCAAAACAGTTTTTTTTCTGTATAACTCTCTAAAAAATTAATTTAATTTGTTTTAAATATCACAGAACTAAACATTGAAATTGAACAAATAAAAACGTGTTTTCATTGTAAAAAAAACAACTAATGTTTTTTTATGCTGTTACACTTGTAAAAGTCATATCTGAAATAGAATAGGCCTAAGTTTAGTAGTTGAGGAGTACTATTTTTTAATATAAATTATTTTAACTTTCTTTTTAACCAATTTACGAGTTGAATTAAATACACAAACCGATTTAGAAAAATACCATTACCGTCATAAGGATTTCAAAAAAACTTATTAAACTAACTAACTTTTTAGTTAGTTTATTTGACATCATGATGAAGGAAATAGCCTGAACAAATTAGTGATCTCTAATATGATGGATGGTCCAAATCTGAGAAATGGCCGGAGTTGTCGCACTAAACAAGGCACAATATCGCGAAGACTAGAGGCAAACAGTTTGCTCTGTCGAAGCAGAATAGAAGATTGTGATGTTCAGTCATGAGCACTTCGTCGAGAGAGAGAATCATAATAAATATTTCTCGTTAAAATATATTTTAACACCTTTTCACTTTAACGTCAATTAAAATATTAATATTTTTGAAGATCTAATTCTCACTAAATTATAATATATTTCACAACTGATTTAGTATTGGTATTTAAAAAAAAAATTATTTCACAACTCATATTTTTCGTAAATTGGTGACACCGATTTTGATCTGAAAAACATTCACCGCGATGGGCGCTCAAAGTGCATCTGAGACATGGCAACTACCACTACCTGAAAAACTGCTGCACGCGTATGCAACTAATCGTTACCAGGCATGCGCACCTGTTATGATCTCCTTTTATTTCTCAGATTTCTGCTATCCTGGTGGGCAAGAACTATCTTGAAAGCGAAGCAGTGGCATTCACGATGCAATTAGACTTTACTATAATGAAATTGAAAGTGATTCAGAAAGTAAAGCTTGTACCGTAACGTATGTTTTGGTTAGTCATTTTCTTTGTATTAAAAATATCATAGACCTATGTTCTGAAAAATTGCAACTTCACAATAAGAATGTATCTTCCTTAAAAATATATGAATCTATTTTAATGTTTCCAATATTTAATAAAAATTAATTATCAATTAATTCTAGCGTTTCTTGTCGGATTTTACAAAAAGGTTTTTGACGTTCCGTAAATATAAAGAAGATGACTTTCAAATAATGAAACGACAGACGTATCAATTTGAAAGTGTAACATTGTCGTCAACTTACTGTGTAGCATAATAGGATAGGAAAAGATTCAGGTTTGAATCCCGGTAGTAACAACAATATGTTGTCGATAAATTGTGTTTATATCTATCTTTCTAATTAATACATTTAATTTGAATTAATCACATGCGTTTTGCTTGCAGATTAAAATGATGGATCCGATATATACATATCTTTAAAAATATCAAAGATCGAAGTTTTATTAAGAGATCATCGTGGAAATTGGTCCTAATAAAACTAAAACTTTGAAACGGACGTAAAAACTGGTACATATTAAAAGAGCACACGGATTTTTAGTTTTCGAAACCTTTTGGTTTGATCTTATTACACGTTCACTTGTTAAAGGTTCAGTGCTTACTCAATGTGGAATTTTTATCACATGGTACTAAAGCATATTATTACGTTATATTTGGTACCTACCGCGCACGAGATAAGTTGGGAGTTGACATTTACCAATTGGCAACATTGACCGCGTAAGGAAAAGAATTCTCGCTACCGTCTTTTTTTTTTGATAAAGAAGAATGAATGATGGGGATACGATTTGATCTCTGCCGCTAACCAGTTCACAACTAGATTTATTTTATAACGAAGAATTCATGGTGAGCTTAAACGCAAGAAGATGACCGAGCCTTCCTGATGTTCTGATTAGTCAGATATACAAGTATTTACGGGTGTTTAGGACAAATCAAATCTGGATGAAGACTGTGGATCTCTGCCGCATGGACAATTACCTCGCGTATATTGTTGTAAAATGAATTTTGATATGAATTGATAATATTGAGAGTATTGTAGTCTTATTTTTTCCTTTCATCTTTTAATTTTAAATTAATAACTTTCTAATCATGTTAAACAAATTTATATGATATGATTTTTTTTTTATGCATTTAACCTGAAAAATTTGTCAGGTAATAAAATTTGTGTAATATTATTTCCTATTTTCATATTTTAAAGAATTAAGTGTTTATATCACACTATTACTTGTATAATAAATGGTAGTAAAATGTTATTAATTTGATTGAGGAAAAAATTTCCAATGTAGTCTTTTCATCTTATCACATTCTAATAATGGATCACTTACTGCTTTCTACTAAAATATTCATGTATTTTATTATCTATTAATTAAATTTTGTGATTATAAAACTTGAAATAATCTTATTATTTTCCCTGAGAATGCTGGCTAATGTGAGTGGCAGGCGATATGGTGAATTCTGTGGACCAGACCCACGGACTTCATGCAATACCCTGAGCGAGTCGGTGAACGTGAAATAAACGACGTCACAATATTCTGCTTTTTCTTCATCGTATGTTTATTGCTGAGCATTGTCCGTCTACCTGATCTGTCTGAAATTTCGTGCGTAATACGTCTCCATTCATCCAAATTTTGAACCATGCTGATTGCAGCGTTTAAAGATAACTCTGATATTTATTTTATTTAGTCTACCTATCTTCTAGAAGACGGCGATTTTGCTTGCTTTCCCCTAACTGTCCCATTTCACTAACCGTCCCTATTCCTTAATGGTCCCAATCCCCTAACAGTTCCTATCACCTATGTAAAAACCATATCTATCGTAAAAATATTTTTGGAAATGTACTAAAAGTATCCAAAGATCCTTTTCTTTTTCTGCATGTAGTCGAAAGTTATTCAGAAACCTGCAATTTAACACAAGATAAATACATTTTTATGCCTCACAGTTCACAGGCACATAGCATCATACCTCGACGGCAACCAGGATGATTCTATCGTTCTTTTTTATCCATGTTTCAATTACATATTGGGCTACAATGAATTCGTTTCTTTTTCTACTCCTTCAGTACCAAATTTCGAAAGGTTCCAGTCTTTTTTGCCTCTTTTCAGTAGTAGACAATAAATACTGATGGTTAACAATAAACCATCCAAAACAAATATAATTGTAACAAATGTTTCAGAATATAGTTTTTAAATTTGGAATAATAAATTAATCAATTTAAAAGAACTACATCACATAAATTCGAAAATTTATTGTCAACGTACTCTGTTGATGTGGTGTAATGGTTTAATATATTTCCCCTGATAGAAAAGGATCCAGGTTCGAATCTCGTTAGGAACATAAATATTTTTTCGATAAATTGGATTTTCTTGTATATCTTTCTAATTGATACATTTAATTTGTATTGTAACAATTAACTAATTAAACAATATGAAGCAAGCCGAAGTGGTTACAGTTAAGCTAGACCAAGACCAGAGACTACTTGTAAGTCTGTAAACATTTCCGTCTTGTATTTTCGATGCCAATAGTTTTACTCCAATCCGAATTATTTTGTGGGTGGCGTTAGAGATATTTACGCAATCATATATGATAACTATCATTCAGCAGCATGGTGCGGCACAACCTTAAGATATCTACCCTTAAAACGTCACGGCCTGACATTAGCGCTGGCCGATGCATCTCTTCATGTAGCTGCTACCCTTGCAGTCGTTCCAGGTGAAAATTTCTCCCGGTTCATTGACTTTCCCTGCTTTTGTACACCATCATATTTATTTAAATTGCAAAGATAATCCGTACATTTGAATCATTCTTTTACTGTGAAATAAATAAATAATCTTTTCTTATAGATCATTAAAATATACTAAACTTTATATTTATCACATAACTAATAAATTAATATCGAATTATAAAAATCTTAATACAGAAAAATGCACAAATAATATTACAATCCCTAATACTTTACTAATATCCCCTTTCAATATTCCAAAAAAAAAACACAAAAAACTCTTCAAATATATCAGAGTAATTCGATTATATTTAATTAAGTTGTTATTTATACTGGTTGAAATCAACTACAGTCGTGATAAAAATAAAACTCAGTTGTAAACAAAATAAAATAATTATATGCGCTACAAACTGTCATGTCAATTATAAATGATAAAGGGTGTACAGCGGAAAATTTTCAAGTTTAATATTAAATAAAAAAAAAACTGCAATGTTATTCTCATTTTTTATTTATACAAAATGAAGTTTAACAATGCTAACCTAACGTTTTATAAACAATATTATCTAAATGCCGTCCATTTCTCTCGAGACACTTGCAATCGGACTCTTTTGCGAACTCGCAAGAGCAAAGCGCAGTTCAATGGCAGCAACTTCACGGATATTTTCTTGTAGACCCTGAATTGTTTAAGGATTGTTGCTGTAAACTCTCGACTTAAGGTATCCCCATAAAAAAAAAGTTGCACATGGTAAGGTCCGGTGACCGAGGTGCCTGGGGTATGTTTCCGTACTTGCTGATTAATTTATTGGGAACATTTTCCCTCAGCTTCTCTATTGAAACTCTAGCTGTGTGTGTAGTGGCCCCATCTTGCTGAAATTGTGTTCCGTTGTTGATCAATATGTTTTCAAGCGTTCGTGCTGTTCCAAAACGTTCCAGCATCGTTCTCGCTAAGGTTTCACGTAAAGAATAGTCATTTTCTTTGAGAATTGTCACGATTTGCAGTTTGTTTGGGTGAAACTGTAGTTTATTTTTCAAAATAATGTGCATTGTTGATTTTTTATTCCAGTACAGGCTGCAATCTTCCTTGTCGATTTACGCGGATTGCCCATAATTTCACGTCGAACTTGAGCCACATGTTCTGGCGTCGCTGCTGACGTTAATGGTCCCGGAGAAGTTTGGTTAACCATTGTTCTTTCATTTCTGAACTTTTGACTCCAACATCTGATAAGTAGCGTGCTCGACCCATCACTTACTTGTCGAATATTAAAGTGAGTACAAAAAGCGTGACGCGCACAAACCAATGAATCACTGCACTTTTAATATTGCTCAACCGCGAACGGGCGGTATGCTCTCGACCAGTGACTCATTGTGACTGGCAAATAAGCAAATCACGCGCATCGAACAATGCCCCTCCCACTTACCTCACCCTGACGGTTTACGAGCAATTACAATATAATTTTGAAATTTTTCCACTGAACACCCTATGTATATATCTGACGTTTTCAATACTTACCTTTTAATGTGTCTGTTTATCTATCGTATAATATAATTTTCGATATTCATATTCATTGACAATGTTGCAAAATCAATTTATTTGATTATGAAGTTATCTCTTATTGTGAACCGAGCCGTTGACACTGAGGTCAATATATTTGCTAATAAATGCAATGTTGCTACAAAGTGTTATGAAGGAAACCGCCAATCAGGCGTCTCATCAAGTCATTATTATCGCGTTGCAACCTTTGATATATAAAAAAATATTTTGATTACTCATTCTTAATCAACACCATCATTTCATCATAGTTACTATTAACTCTGGTATGTCAGGTCTCCTCGGGAGTTTTCCTCCTCTAATATCTATCACACGCTGTTTGTCTCCAGTCGGAATTTTTAAGACAGATACGTCTTTTCCAAGACATTTTCAGTTCACCTTAGCTTTGGCCTTCCCTAGCTCCTGTTCTCTGTTGATATTTTTTTCAACAATGATGCAATGACAATATTTCTACAACGCCATAAATTTCTGTCACAGTTTCATTCTGTAGAGAACATCGAGGTGTTAGGAAATGTATTTGGTCTGCAGTAGATCATTATACAATGCTACAGTATATCTTATATACAGCCACATATACAGTTATCTGTTGTATGCTACAAAATATAGTATTTTATTATTTAAAAAATATATATTTCCAACGCAAAAATAATGTGGTTATTCATTTTAATAAATTATAGGTTAACTTTGTATTTAACCACAGTGAGTTTAATATATACCTACACCATCGGGTTTCGAATTATTTTATATGTTATTTATGAACTAAAGTCAAGTATAATTCATTATAGTATTTTATGTAAAAAATTTCACGCGCCTTCTAAAACTTAGTGACTAAATAAAACATGTTTTTATTTTTAAATTGTGGACTTCGATATTGTGTTTTAGAGTTATATCATCACTACTGAATAATTAAAAAAATGTATAAATTGATCCAAAGCAATTTTCACTACTTCAAATTCGTACATGTACTCGTGTATACTTCTCCAAACATGCAAATATGCAAAGGAAATCTCTAGCTTCTCAAATAAACTAACATATCTGACGGAACACCTACATTGCTTTATGTGTTCCTGATACAAAATTTTCACGACATCGGTAACTAATTAGGATTACGAGATGCAACACGGGCATCATATTTAAAGCACAAATGTGCACTGATGCAATATTAACCTCACACCGTTTGTGAGACCATCTCACTTGCACATTATGCAGGATACTCACTTCATCTTATTGTTTATGATCTCCTGGTAACTTATGCTAAAAATAAATTTAACCTTAAACTATTGTATTCACATAGTGCTAAATTTTTTAAATTAGATTGACAGACTTCTGATCAAAACATTTGAATCCTTGTAAAGGATTTAATTTAGGTATAGTTATTTGAAAGATTTTTCTTGTAACATAATAAATTAAAAGAAGATATAACTTCGAATGATGAAGAAAATTGTTTTAATGAAATATTCATATTTAAAGTCACAAATTGTTTCGTGAGATATATTATGTAATTATATATTATACAAGTGTATGTATGTATGAAATATACAACAATAACTATAGATTTTCACTAGTTTGTAACGATTTTCACTCAATTGCCGTCTTAGTGGGCAGGTCGCGTCCAGTATCCTTGACAATGGAAAATCACACATTTATGCCAGGGTATCATAAGAATCAAGAGATTTACTGTAATATATGACCGTTGTATAATTTGATTTCGTTGGATAGAAGGTTTTATAAGTAGAATAGTTTAGAACAAATTTATCAAATGTTTTTCAAATATTGTATTCTAAAATGAAAACATATAACCATTGTTTCAAAATAATCATAAAAATGATTTAATATTACTATCAAAATAAATTATCATTGACATATGAAAAAGTATATATTTTTAAAACATACAGCAGAAATCCTTATTTATGAGTAATTTTAAAGAGGGTAGAAAATCGTGCCCTAGAAAAATATTACCTAGAAGAATACGTTTAAAATATAATAATTGATTAACATTTCATTAAGGTGAACACATTTTTATTATAAAGTTGTAATTATTTAGTACGTAGGTCAATTAAATACTTTAATTAGAAATAGATACATATAAAATCAATGTTATTGAAAAAATAGATTTAATATTATTTTTATTATATATATATATATATATCTTTAAAATTAATACGTGTAATTTTAATTTAACAAAATTAAAATATATTTCTTAAAGCATAAATTCTTAGAAACAACGATATGTATCTCGATTTTCTTATGATACCCTGGTAAAATAGTGAATATATGCAGGTCCTCTATTACTAAACTTTATCACTTTCTTGAAATATGTTTAAAATATTACGTACAAATGTATTAATTAGAAAGATATACATGTAAAATCAATTTTATCGAAAATTGTTGTTGCTACCGGGATTCGAGCCTGGATCTCTTCCAATCCGGGGAGCGTGCATTAACCGATTAATATAAAATATTATATTTAATAAATAAATGTTAGAACTAACACGACAATGTTTCTTGGAGAATAATTTCGTAGGAACAATAATATGTATCTCGTGTTTCTTATGATATCTTGGTAGAGCAGAGAACATATGCAGGTCCTCTACTACTGAACTCAAACGAGTACACAAAATAATTAATCGATTTCTTGAATTAAAATTATAACCGAGAAATGTATTTAAAATATTATATTTAATAAAAAGATTGCAGAACTAACTCGGCAATGATTTCTTGAGGCATAATTTCTTAGAAACAATGATTCGTATCTCGTGTTTCTTATGATACCCTGATAAAACAGTGAATATATGCAGGTCCTCTATTACTAAACTCAAACGAGTACAGTAATTTATCGCTTTTTTGATTCACAATTGCAACCTAAAATAATACGTTTATAATATTACAATGAATTAAGAGATGATAGAACTGATACCACAATCTGTTAGCTAAACATATACTGGTCTATGTAGTAAGAAATTCAACAGGTGAAACAGTAGTTGACGAATTTATAGCAAATTGATAATTATGACAGTTTTTGTAAGAAAAAGTTAACCATAATATTAAGAAACTTCAATGCAAGAATTAGCAACACAAAGGATACAGGCAATCATGCGAGAAATTTCGTGAAATATTATGGTCTAGGAGAGAGAAATGACAAAGGATAAAGATTAATCCAGTTCTGCACAGATATGAAATTCATCCGAAAGATATATACATGAAAATCTTAGGTGATAATTACTGCAATTAAATAGATTATATAGACCCAAAAAATATTGAGATCGTCCATACAAAATGTGATAACATGTACAGATGTAGATTGCAGATCTGATCATTAATTACTGGTTACAGATGCAAAATAAAAATTCAAGAGGATTGATCTGAATAAAGTAAGGAAACCAAAATCAGTTACCGAAATAACAATTGTGAGATTCAGGAGTAGATTTCAAATTTGCAACCATAATCTACCTGCAATTCTGTTCAAGATCTCAAAACCTCATAGAATTCTCTCAAAAATGCTATCTAACTACTTACTACACAATAAGTTGACGACCTACGGACTAGTAGTTAACGTCGAAAAATATGGATTTATGAATAAACTCGGCAAACAAACAAGAGCGGACGGCTCTAAAAAGAAGCGGTAGATATTATTTACACGAAGGAAAAGAATTGTGATGGACGAAGAACGAAAGGTTATATTTCAATAAGATGCACAGACTAAATTACTCCGAGAAATGACGGAATCTCGCTACACGATGCATTAAACAAGGCCCAAGATCGTCAAGAATGAAAACAGGTATAACGATACGTATCTCGTGTTTCTTATGATGCCCTGGTGGAAAAGTGAATATGCAGGGCATTTATTACGGAACTCAAACGAGCACACTAATAATATTTATCGCTTTCTTAATAATATGTATGGTTATTTATTTTTGAATTGTCTGTTTCTTCTTTGGGATTGTTTCGTTTTTGAATCAAAAATATACAAAAATTAAGTCTTGGCAATGGGTCTAAATTAATTATATTATTTATGAAAATTAATGCATAAAAATAATATGTACGACCTAGAATGAAATTATATTATTATAATTTATTCAAGATTATAAAATTATAAAAATAATAAATCTAGAGTATTTTAAACTACTCTAATAAAATACTAATCACAAATTTCACATTAAATAGTATTCGCTATCAAAAACAGTACAATGAATAGTATGTTTACCAAATGTTTAATTAATTCCATTTTTATGTGGAAAACTAGATAGTTAAAAAAATCTTTTATGAAATTTAAATTATAATATTTACTTCAATCATAAATTTAGATTAAACCGAGGTTCTCTTATATATACTTTTCGGGGATATTATGACGTGTGTTCTCGACCTTAATTGCCGATGTTTCGGATCAGCCTTGATGGTGGAGTTTGCAATACAATCCGAAAACTTTTTTTTTTTGTACATTGAAATAATACAAATGAAAATAAAGGTAATTGCTTTACAATTAATTCTTAAGTTATTGACTGAAGTGTCAACAATAATGAATTAAATTGTCAATATAAATAAATAACATTTAGGTTTAGATCTTAATTCAATTTTGTTTAACTGGTTTGTATAGAAAATTTGTATAGAAAAAAATACAAACTTCTTAATAATTACCACACACACTTTTAAAATGTGGTATTGGCTTTGCATGCTGCAAGTACTGTGTATTGCGAGAGAAATGTCTCCATTCAGGAACTACATACTAAAGAACGTTCAGAAAAATAATTGTTGCGCAGTTTGAGCATGTTGCTTGAAAATCAGGAGAAATTAATTATCTCAAGAATGAATAATTGGAGGTTGATATCAAATAAGACAGGCAGATCGAGTCTAATAAATAACTGGTAAATATCGATATGTACCAGTTGCGTTATTCTATTTTATGTACAAAATAAATGTGGCAAGGAATTACAGCTGGCTTCGCGCTCAACTATACTGTCTATATACTCGCTTTCTAGACGAGACAGATATTATGCGTATACATGTGCCATTGCGTTTGATAATTAGTAATGATTATTTTAATTAATTAGGAATTAGGAAGCGTATTAAAAATTCCGATAAAATATTGTTTATATGTAAGGTATAAATAAGATCTCTCATATTTGATAAATACCAACCATACATCCATTGGTGCTTTGTTTTCAATAAGATGTCGGAGACCTTTGTAAGGGTGTAAATATTTTTATTGAATTGGAAAGCAATCTGTGATGCATACTGCCATCTATGAAAAAAATAAGAATGCATTTCTAATAATATTAATAAAAATGTATAAAAAAATACTAACGTTAGTAGATGTCTCTAAACGAAAGTGATTAGTCATCGTCGCTAATGTCAACACCTGATAATATTACTAGCTACAAGATTTGCTCGGTTTACGCCGCTTTTAGTAGTTTTCATAGGTTTATACAAATTTGTATTTATAATTTTGTCAGTATAAGTGTAATACCATAATTTGTTCGATAAAGTGTTCAGAAAGGACCAAAATCACTTTCAACTATTACGAAAAAAGGTTCTTTCAGGACATTGATAAGCCGATTCCAAGTTCATTCTAAAACCGCGGAAGTTTATTCTTTTCCACATTTTTTATATTAATGAAAAAAATTGAGAAGTATATTTTTTTAATTTTATAATGATTGATATAAAATGTGTACATGATGTGAAAAAATAAAATTTATTGACTCCTGAATTTCTGCAATCTTCATAGCTTTAAACGATAAACTAAATTAAATAAAAATTAATAATCATTCCAATGAGATGCCGGTTCTAAAATACAAAATAAGCGTATTTTATTGAAAAGAAATGAAACTTATTTGTCCGTGCCCAACTACTGGCAGTCGCTTAAGGTGAACGTGCTGTTTATACAAAGCAAATAGTGAACACAAACATTATGTGTGTGTGTATTCATTTATTATATTACTATAATGAAAAAAAATATATGTAAAAATCAGTGGTGCATATTTAACTCTCGATTATATATTTTTTCTCGTATATTAATATTTAATGGGAATTATACATAAAACATTCACAAACATTCAAAACAGCACATTCACGTAAACTAGTGACCGGTAAACGTTCACCAAATATAAGCCACTTTGTTGTAAAATATGCTAATATAACTTTGTTTCTTAAATAATGGATATAAATTTAATATTATTCTTTTTAAAAGTACCTAGTTTTATTATCACGGCATGGTTTTTTTAACAAGTGTATCGCTTTTGGATACATGATAATAAAATAATAAAATTTAAAAAAACATAATAACTCTGCAGTTAACTTGTTGGTAGATCTTGTGTTTCTTATTGAAACTTGGTACAGACTTCGTGACGTTATTTGTTTGTAAGACTTTGTAAGACGATAGTGCAGACCCCCTTCCATTAGTGCAATGTTATGCAACATGCCAGAAAGCATTTCGCGAGTATGTTATCCTAATCTACATCAACGTTCTAAGGTCGGTTTGTAGGTTAGCTAAACAAAGTCGATCTGGCGGGAATTTTAAATATTGAAATTAAATTTATAATGTAAATTGACATATTTTTACTAGATTCTTTTTTACAAGTTAAAACAAATTATGCATCATTTATTATAATTTGTCCCGTATCAATTTTTATTGTCACCAAAATTACAGTATTATATAGGAATAACATGTTTTGAAATATGTCTTTTGTGGCTAGTTGGATTATACTATTATATTATAATTATAAAGAAACAAAAAAGTAATTTATTTATCCCCCGCGTGCAGATACAGGTGAATATTATGTTCCAGGGTGATTTTGTTTGGCCACCACTTTTGTTTGGCAAATATTTGCCAGTTTAAATTTAATAATCATAGAGAGTGGTTAATTACAATTTAATATGGAGAATTTAACGCCTCAATAACATATTAAATGTTTTAAAATATTGTATTTAAATGATAATGGCAATTCTGTAACCATTAATGGTAATCGCTATTGTCACAACTTGGTCGCCAACCTTAGATAGAAGATTGCACAAGAAAAATAAGGTTATTTAGTTAGTTTGTATAAAGCTCCAATCAAGGGTTGCATTTGACTTGAATTTGAACTTTTATGCTTTCATAAAAAAAAACTTGTTATAAAAAGACTGAAGAATTAAAGAAATCCTAAGTTTTAAAACAGGCATACGATAAACATATATGTTAAGATGTTAAGACATATATGACGTTATGATATTACATTGTCTTTATACTAACTTACATATTTAAATACAATTAAAATGGGAGAAGAATAGATAGACATGCTTAATTAAAGGAATAATCTCGTGCCTTCCAGTTTAGCTTCGATTCAACCATAATCATGTCACCAATTAATAATGAAAAAAATGTTTTTTTATCTTTTTCATAGCATAATCGTCAATTCGTCTTACTGAGTTAATTAAGAGAATTAAGAGTTTTTTTAGCATTTTAAATAAGAAATAAATCGTTTACTAGCTTAAATAGCTTTAAAATTGTTAATTTTGTACAATTACTATAATTTTGTACAATTACTATTTTGTACAATTACTCTAAATATTGAACATTAAAAGTGAAAAGGGGATAAATATAATTCGCAGCATTCATCAATTATTTAATGAATGAGAAAACAAATAATGTTGCTGGCGCAGAATTATATATTTTTTTAACTCTCCACTACTCGTATAATATGTATACACCATGATCGTAAGTTTAAGATATTATTGTACACTAATAAATAAATATGAATAGAATTACAACTTAATTTGAAACAGACCCTTAAACAACGTTGATAAGAAAAGTATAAATATTATTTTCGGTAAATTATTGAAAAGCTTGAATGTAAGTCTCAATCGTAGATATAAATAACAGAAAATGTAATTAAATATAACACAGATAATTATATTTCCTCCAATATTCCTGGTAAGTGCATATTAAGTGCACTACATGAAAACACTGCATATTTACTACATAATCGGTGTCCAGAGAAAAGTTGAATCATCGAATGCATCTGATGCATTCATTCGCTTCACATCTGTTATCCTTCTACGTTCCTGGCATCTGAAAGTGAACAGTTTAGCAACAGCGCAATAATTAGCTGTTTGTCATTTACGAATTATTCTTTATCGGCCATGAAGCATCAAGTTAAATAATATTTTAGTAAAATACATTTACCTGTTTATTTATTTATTAAAAGTACTCTTAAAATATTTTTTATATACTGTTTATCTAGTATTCATATAATTTTTATTTATTAAACAAATTTTACGCGTCTTAGATGTAACTTTATATTTTTCACCGCATCACACTTGAAAGCAGCTCATTTTGTCTAGATCTGAAAAAAAACAAGTTTCATTGTACGTTTGCGTGGATATTTTTTTATAAAAATTTCCAAAATTACGCCCGGATAATTTCCAAACTTACCTTTGGATTATTTTATTTGAGGTATGATGAATAATTTAGGAAAAAGCGCTTGCCTGCTTTATTTTAATTCGATCACTTGATTAAGTCGTTAATCTCATAAACCGCAATTGATTCTGTCTAGAAACTAGACTTAATGGGTGTTGACGTCACGACCAGTAAACTATCAGGGTAACATATTCTTGAAAATGTGTTTTCTGCCATGGATAAAAGTATGCTGTCTCTGTACTGCAGTAATGGGAATGAGGGCGGAGTCGGATGCTGTATTGTCAACATTGTAGTACTGTTCGCAAACAATGGAAGTTTACGAGCTCAATGCCAGGGATTTATAACTGCAAGAAGGATTGCAATCATTTACTACTATACAGTAGGAAACTATGTAACATATTATAAGACGTAAAATAGGAAGTAAAATAATTCATGTACAGGAGAGCAGACAGAATGGACGATGAAGAGATACTAAGGAAAAACAGGTTCTATGTAATCAATTTAATATTTATAAATATTTAGGTTATTGTGTATTCAGAAATATAATAAATATTTTTACGTAAGGCATTTGACAAGCACGCATATTTGCATTTGGTGAAAGCCTCAAGATGTTAAATCATACACAACCTAATGATTGTATCGTTATATACAAAGATATCAATGATTAGAAACAAAGCTTTTCTGATTAGTCTTGAATAATTTTCTAATTAGAACAGATGTATTTTCTTAATATTTAAAAATACAATGCTATATTAAAAGTACAATGCTAATTTAAAAAATTCAATAATAAAGGAACTAAAAATAATAAAGTTAGAAGAAATCAATCCGATATTTGTACACAACCATAATAATATTGTATATAGCAAGATCATGATGTCATCGAAAAAAAATCTCATGCTATATACACAGAAAAATGTGTTGATATATGAAGACATTTAACCACAGATCACCCACCTTCTGTGTTCCTAGTCTGTGTAAATGAACTGGGTAGCAACAGAGGAATACGCCCAGTATTACGCCTCCAGAATTAATTATTAAATGCATCTATGCATACACCTCAAACTCGTTTTTCTTTCTGCGCACCTGGTATCTGGAAGTGAACAGCATAGCAAATTGATTTTTCATCAAACTATTTTTAGATTCGTCAATCTAGTATATATATATTTATGTGTGTGTGTGTGGAACGATCAATACAATTTTATTTTTTTAAATTATCGATATATTTGAAAAAAGGCGTTACTGTGTCTCAGCTACATACTTTTCCTGCATAGTATATGTATTTCTGGTTCAAAAGACGGGTAAAGTCAAAATAATAAAATAAATATCGCGGAAGTGGTAAATATGATCCATTACGTCGCTGAAACGTAAATGAGTTGTAAAAATAATAGTTTTCAAGCATCTTAATCTTTTTATTAATATTATCTTCTTATCTTAAGAAGTTAAACAGAAGTAAGAACTTTGAGTTTATCAAAAAAATAGGGCAAAGAATACAAAAAAACAGCATACATATTTTATAAGACAATTTGACTCCTTGAATTTAGCTGTTTCAGGGGTTCTGTCCTTATCTCTCTTCGATGTTGACACAACGTCGTACTTTCCTTCATAGTTGTTTAGGCGTTATATATATATATATGCTTCAGTAGGTAGAACTGATTTGAAGTTTGAATATATTCATTCCATTTATAAAAATTTAAACAAGAAAAACAAATTTTAAACGGCTTGTATAGGGACGCGTTCCAAAAAGCACCGAAGTGTAAGCAGGTGCAATATCGTGAAACAATTATTTCGTCACAAATCCGGAAATTTTTTTCGAATTTCCCAATTTTTGGTGTTTTACGTGGTCTCGCACCTATTCTATAATCCTTGGGTCTTAAGTTCTTAAATTTTCTTTTGTAACTAAATAAAATTTTAAACTACGCTTCCATCATTAAGTGATACAATTATTTAATGTCGCATATAGTTATTTGAATTAAAACGTAATATCAATATTATTCGATAAACTAAATCGTATTAATATCTTGACAACTTGAAAAACCAAGGTGTCATATATAAATTAAATAATAATTATAATATAAATAAACTTCAATACGATGATTTATGATGTACTTCGAATTTGAAATCTTTTAAATATTATCCTCTGAAGTTTATATTATATTCAAAATCTTAAGAACTAGAATAAGAATTATTTAGCAAATTATTAGGATGTAACAAAGACATTCGAGAAATATGTAATACAAACTTTTTTATTTCTGTAATTCATTTTCTGTGCCGAGTATCATCATAATCGGTTATTAAAATTCTCTCAATTACCTATTCCTTTATCTACGTTTGTAATATTTTCAACTATCTAGTATTGATGCATGGATGATGATATCGAAATTGAACTGCATGGTAACAGAGAAAATTATTTAGCAGCGTTTGCCATGGAAGGAAAATAAATTGTTTAATGCATCCGATACATGCGTGTCATACCTGTGTTCCTTTATGCATTCCTGGTAATTAAATGCAACCGAAATGCACGAAAAAAGTGCAAATTCAGTTCAGTTTTATTTTTTATTTATTTCATACTAATTTTGTTTTTAAATAATGAAAATTGATATTTTGATGCAAAAGATAATCTAAGAATATTTTATATTTGAAATAATATATTAAGGAAAAAACATTCTTATTATGAAGTTGTAATTATTCAGAACATAGGTCTGTGATATTTTAAATACTAAATTAATGTATTAATGTATTACGACAGGTGTATTAATTTGAAAAATGTAACATATAGGTTCGAAAATTTGTCAAGAAAAATACTGGCGTTATAGCACAAAGGTAGTGCACTTCCCCGGATTGGAAATAGAGATCCAGGTTCGAATCCCGGTGACGCAAAAACAATATTTTTCGACAAAATTGATTTTATATGTATATATTTATAATTAATACATTTATTTAGTATTTGAAATAATATATTTTCAAATAATTAAAATAATAATCATTTCAACTATTAGGTACTTTGTATTGCAATACTATCTATTAGATTATAATATTGACGTATTTACTTTGAATAAGACTATTTTGGGTAAATAAATATTATTATTAATATAAGTATACATATAACAAAAATATTGAAATGGTTAAGTTTTATTGAAATAAGCTTGAAAAAAATCAATTAATGACCTGGTTGTAATTTTATTTACCAAATATTATTTATTTACTGAACTGACCTTAATTAATAATAAATGAATATGATAACACATTTGCGAGGAGGTATTCTTTGTTTACAATTAGTATGGCAGGCGTGGGGGCGAAGTCGGCAATGTTGACATAAGCAGAACCAACCGGCTCTCACCGGTAACTTCCCACTAGAGGTTTGCCTTTTGTTTTGACCGCTTTGCAGGAAACGTGGATAAATATTGCATAAATTGACATAAATTAGATAGCTTACAATATGTTTGTGAATTTTCTAGTAAACTTTGAAAACAGGCAAAACTAAAATTGTTATATTTTATATTTAAATATATTTATTTTTAAAGTAAAGGTTTAAATATACATATAATATTTTTTAATTTTAAAATATTATATATATGTATTTATATAATAATCGGTTTTTTCCCCACAATAACCGCCAGCTATAGTCGATTGCTTATCTGCTAGTATAAAAAGATTGTTTCTAAGTTTCTTTGATTTTTTAGGAATACAAGTATGTTATTAATGTTCGACCGAAGGTCAGTTTTTGGCCGAAGCTGAAGCTGATTGTTCGGCTCTTTCCATAACACTAACTAGAAAGTATACATAAGAATGCAAATTATACACTGTTATATTTTTTACGTCATGGTGTTGATAATAATTATAAATAAATAGCAGTTTTCGAGACACGGTAAATTGCATTTTATTCACATTTTTTTATTGAAATGAAATAAGTTATTTATTTCAAATAACACAACAGTAACATAGTACCAAACTGACGCCATTGGTAATAGTTCGTGCGTTTTCGGCAAGTAGAATTGCAACTGTTTATTGCAGCATAGTAGGAGAGCACGTAGGACATGAAATTGTTTTAATAATCAAAATATTTTGAAACGTTGCAATCCATTTGATATCAGAATGAAAGATTATTGCTGTATACTCTGCCTACATACGCGAAGAAACGGCGTGATGTCAAGTAATAAAGACGAGTAAGTAAGAAAGATGAGTAAAAAAAATATTAAAATATAGGATTATTATGAATGAATTTCTGTATATCTTTAATAGCTATGTAAATACAAGACTGCAAAGAATTCAAAATTAATATCTCTTTTATTACTGTACCATGTCGTGTTTTAAAATCTAATTTTTCATATCACCCACGATGGTATATTTCAAAATATCTGCCCGTCCATAATCCGACCGTCGGATATATTCTTTAAATAAATATTTTGTATAACACGCTTACTTACTTACTTACTTACCATCACGCCGTTTCCCCGCGGGCGTAGGCAGAGAGGATAGAGCGCCACACTCTTCTGTCCTAACACACAATTCTCGCCTCATCCACATTCATACATCTTCTCATACAAGCTCGCCGATTGTTGAGGCTTCTAAAAGAACCATCCTCCATTATCTGGTTTATCTGATCGTGCCAAGTCCTCCGCGGACGTATCTTTCTTAACATTCTCTCCTCATTCATCCGTTCCATATGACCAAACCACCTAAGTAATCCTTTCTTAATCTTACTCACTATACTAACATCTGCTTTGCATTCTTTCCTTATTTCTTCATTCTTTACTCTGTCATAAATAGATTTGCCACAAATAAGTGATCTCATTTCCACTGCATTCAATCTACTTTCGTTCCTATTCTGCCAGCTCCAGGCCTCACTTCCATACATCAGTGTCGGTACCAAGATTCCATTGTGCACCGCTAGTCTTGCCTCGGTTGATAAATTTCCGTTAGATATAATTCCATTCAAAGCGCCGTTCACTTTATTTCCTGCAGTCATTATTTGTTTCAAGTAAATTACCTCAAATATATAAAATTATTATAAAGGCTTGCAGGACAAACTGTTTTAAGAAAACATAGATTTTCAAAAGTCCATCGATACTTTAACGCAAATGGATAATTAGATCTCCCAATTTTTCTTCATATCCAGCGATAATATATACATAATGATATTGGGTATTTAGACGAATGTAAACTATTTAGAATGTAGATTTGTTTATTCAGAAGTATATGAGGGATTATATACCTCTGAATAAATAATCATTCCTGATATATTAGGGATGTATATGTATTCGTATATTCTACTTGATTAAAAAAAACATTAATACCTAATAACTAAAAAATATTAATTAAGAAGAAAATAATATTATTAAATTTTTTTAAAGTGGTTAATAACAAGGTAATAAGATAATTCAATATTATAATGAATAACCGCAATGTAACGTTTCCGTTAAATATTAAAAATAATATTAAATATATAATCGAAAAATAAATATAGTTATCTATTAATTTTAATTTTTTTCATGGATGTCATTTTAATTCATGGATGGTAAAACTATAGTCTTTTCTTGTCTTAATATTTATTTTATTTGTATTATACGATTATTTTATGGTATATTTACAAGATATGGCAGACAAAAAAAAATCTAATAACGTGTTCGAGGCACGATGCGTAACTCAAAAACTAAGTTACGTAAAATGTGGGTGGTCCTGGTAAGTGCAAGTGAACTGCACATTAACAGTGCAATATTTTAATAATTACTCCCCTGGTATTCCGTCTCCAGAGAAATATCAATAACTAACTGCAAGTGTACACGTCTCATACCTATCTTTCTTTCTGCTTTCCTTGTATATGCGAGTAAAAAACGTAGTAATAACGCAGTTAGTTATTGATTTTTCAGCAGTTTTTAACCATTCATTAATTATTTTTACTTCCATCGATCAAAGTCCATCGAGTCTGCACTTGCAAAATTGTAGTTCTGAATAGTTTATAAAATTATGAGTTCTAAACCAGGGTTTCATATGTGCAGAACATCTGAATTGTTCAAATGAATAATAATTATGCGTCTCTTTAAGTCTCAATCATTTTATTTACTAATAATATTATTTTGAAAACAAACTATCGATATGCTGTTTCAAAAAATAGTTGATCCAGTTTCTAAGGTGCTTAATATATAAACATAATGTTTATTGTTTGTAAGAATTTTTTTTAGCTTAAATTAATAAATTATACCAGTTGCACCGAATTATACAGTTTTTCTCAAAGTTTCTGGTAACTTAAATCAACTGCATGACAACAGAGAAAACTATTTTGTAGCATCTTTGTAGAAAATTAAGTGTTTAATGCATCCGATGCATGCACGTCACACCTGTTTTACTTTGTGCACTCCTGGCAACTATATGCAACTCGACTGCATGGCAGTAATGTTAATTTAAAAACTAAATTTAGTTTTTAGTTGTAAATCCATAATTATAATGAATTTAACACTCCTTTAAGACTACTACCGGCTGTAATATTCTTAGCCATGAGCATAGATTTATTTTATTACGGCCACTTCAAAGGCACCGTGGCAATCAACGTAATGATGAATAATGGCAAAAGCAAAACAAAGGTGTAGAATTGTTAACAATGATAAAAAAGTAATTTAAAACCTACCGATAGATCCTTAAATGACCCTTGTCTGGAAGTCCAAAAAACAAGACAAGAAAAAAAATAGAAAGAAGAACAATAATCTAATAAAAATTAAATTAATCAACTTGAAAGATACTCTTAAATAATCTATAAAGATGTAGCAATTATGTTGCCTTCTATTTATTCCATTGAATGGAATACTTTCTGTGGAGACATTATTTTTCTACTTTGATGTGAAGGTTGCGGTAATCCAGGCGTTGAAATCTTTCATTGGTACCATTTGCTGTTGTGATATGTACATTTTCAGATCTTACAATATTTGTGGATGAAGTTTTCATTAGTGAGCTATTAGGGATAACATTTGGAGTAATATTTAATTAGAGAGCACAGAAAATAAACATCAAATATTAGCTATATGTAATCGAATGTTTAAAGTTTATAGATGACACCTTAGCGATGGTTATTGAAAAAACAATCAAATACGTTTTTTTTTTAATCTAATGTAAAAAAACACATTTTTTATTATTGTAATAGTACTAGTTAAAAGCAGAAAATCAAATTTAAAAAATAAATATAAAAAATACTTTAAAAAGATGGGTTTGGTTCCGAAGAGCAGGATTGTAAATTGTGTGAGGTGACTCGGCTAATCGCAATTCTTCATATAGCTTCACATACGTGCATGGAGCTACTTTTTATTTACAATCGATATGGTAAAATATATGACAGCAATATTATGGCAGATTGCTAAATAATATAAAAACGTACTGCCAATCTATTTACTATGAGCGTAGGAGTCCAGAGATACATACGAAAGTATATAGCACAGCACAAATCTATAAACGTTAGTCTAGTAATTAAGACGCTGGCCTAGTGATCAAGTGATCGGGGATTTGCGCCTTGTTCCAGAAGACCGGCAAGTTAGTCCTATTATCATAGTACAAACTTTCAGCTTAGTTTGAAAATAGTAAAAATATTGATGTGATATGTATTCCGTGTGTGCATCTCTATTTAAAAAATAACATATAATTGCAAGATTCAACAAATAGTGTCTTTGGGTGTCTTAGATCTGCAGGGTGCCGAGAAAAGTGAAGGAGTATAATCAAAAGAGTGAGAATTAATGAATTGATGTGAATAATGATTGGTAATCTCACAAAGTTTCATCTATTTTGATCTGGTAAAGACATTGCAATATTTTGACAATCATAATGATAATGTTTAAAATGCATTTTATTGCATTTTAATATATAAAATCTAATAAAAATGTACAAAATAATTAGAACAAAAGCAACAGTTGACCATAGCGTTGTGATGTTCGAACCTACGAACTATGTGATGGCTCGCTTACAAACTATGTGATGACACGCAGCCAACTGCCACTCGATGTTATCCGAGCGAAACGGACATATCAATGTGTTTAAAACTATGTCATTCAGTTTGTCGTGTAATGTGTTTAAATGAATACTGATAAATATTATGTTTAATAATTAATTATTTATCTCATAAGTGATATCTCATTATTCTTTTAAATTCAGTTTGTTTACCAAAATTGACATGAAAATATATAAAATCTGAAAATTTAACGATAGAGATTTGAGCGAGGAGATTGCGAATAAAATTAAATAACAGCGACATCTGCAAATGTAAATACGTATTAATTATTAATATCAATGTCAGTATGTTACAAATCTGCATGGAATAGATAACACGGATTAATGCTTAATTATCAACCTCATGAGTGCTTCTGCTATCCTGGTATATGAGCGCCAAATTTATTGTAATGGGTTTGTTCAAATTCCGCTAGTGGTTTTTAATTAGTAGGTTTTTTTTTTAATTAAACTAGCCAATTCTTCATCCCGGTGATATAAAAGTATGGCTTCACGAAATTTGAAATATTTTACATTTACTATGACAAAGTTCATCTTAATGTAGTATATCGTCCAACTTTTAGAGTAGTCAATAATATAATTCGTATTTATAAATATATATGAAATTGAAAACTATAAAACATAATTTGAAATCACACATCTTCATTTCCAAAATTTGACAAAATATTTTTGGAGGTTATTTTATGAAATTTTAAAGTGTAATGTTCACAAATTATATAATACCCAAGTGAGCTATATATTTTTAGGTACCGATATTTCAGGAAATATTGTTAACATAATAATTTGACCAAATTCAAACACTAAAACAAAAAAAAAAAAATATATATATATTTATATATATATATATGTATAACCAGTTTTAGAAAGATGATCGTAGTGGAAGATCCTTTCAACAATAATATAAGTTTTTCTCGGTCACAAGATTCCCAAAACTTTTGAATGTAGAATTTGATTATCGTTACATGTATTGTATGCATGGTAAAATCCTTGAAAAGATTATACTCATCGGACTCGTCCAGTGCAGCGACAAAAATTCAATCATCCCCGACTTCAAATACAGTTTTAGGCCAAATCATTCAACATACTATCAACTCCTGCGCGTAGTTGAACAGATATTAACCTCGGCATCAACATGAAACAACATATGGCAGTTCTCTCAGTCGACGTTTGTAAAGCTTTCGATAGGGTGTAGCACAACGACCTGCTATACAAAGCAAAGTTAAACGGATTCCGCTCAACATTACCCAACTCTTAGCCAGTTTCTTCTCAGGACGTTTCTTTAGGAACAAACTACTAGGCATCCTCTCAATCTATCGCTGCCTACGGGCAGGAGTACCGCAAGGTTCACTCAAATACGACAGTTGCCACGTTCGCAGACACCTCCTAGTCCACCATAAATATCCTCTAAACATATGATTTAATTTCTCCCTTCCTAAAGATGGTCCTACTAGATTATTAAAAACACTACCTCAAGAAAGCAGATCCCTACCACTTACTACCAGTTACTTCTCTCCCCTTTGTTAAACACCATCTAACCCAATTATCACATCGGTTGCTATAACAAATGAAGGAGCAAGGGGTCTTAGTATCTGGAACTCTGCCACGAAATCAATGTCAATGTTCTTATCTTGACTAAGTTCTAGCATTTCATCACATTAACGAGTTTGAAGTTTTAGATTTATGATATGTATCATGTTAAAATGTTGTTTTTAAATTTTAAATACTTTTGTACACGTTTAATTACAGAAAATTTAATAATAAGGATTGAATTTAATACACTGTTGATGAAATTAAATAATAGCGACATCTCCAAATACAAGCGTTTATAACTATCAATATCACTAGTCTTAATTTTTTTTCAATAGATGTCAATGTGTTACAAATATTTTTAATGATTAATGTTTTAATATCAAGCTCTTTAGTATTTCTGTTATTCTGGTATATGAGCGCCAATTTTTTCAATATAGATTTGATCAAATGCCGCTAGTGGTTTCTAAGTGGTACGCTTTTTCTTAATTTAAACTAAAATTTCTTCATTCCAGTCAAAAAAAAAAGATATATTTTTCATATATATCAATTCTAATACTATTAAAAAAAAAACTTAAAAAAACTTCACGATTCGATTCAAAGGAAAATGGATACCAAATTTGGTAACGATTTTTATTTTTTGTGCACTGCGTATATTTAATAAATTGCCACTAGATCTTAAAAGCTCTAAAGTGATTAACGATTTAAAAAACAAACAAAGTGGTTGCTTGATGCGGGTAGAATACAAAATGAAACTAATTTGTCATTTGTGTTAACCTTACTACCTACAAATTTTGTTTTCAACTATATTATAGACAGAAATATTTTTTTTAACGTTTGATTGTGTCTTAACAGTTTATAACTTATACAAAATGTACAGTTTATTGCTTAAGAATGGGCCACGTCTACTAAAATAATTACTTTTATTTCAAATGTATTATTTTATGCTAAAAATATAGTAAAGTAATTATATTAAGTTATTATAGTACAGCGTCCACCTTCTGGCTTAGACAATTACAGAATTCATTACACGTTATGTATATATGAAATTAAAAATTATAAAACATAATTGGAGGCCAAATATCTTCATAAATATGAAGAATATGCAATATCAAAAATACTAATTTAATGTATTAATGTTAAATATATACATATAAAATCAATTTAGTCGAAAAATATTGTTTTTGTGCTACGATTTTTTACAAAAATTTTCAATTCGGGGAAGTACACTACCAATTGTGTTATAGCGCCAGTATTTTTCATGATAAATTTTCGAACCCATATGTTATACTTTTTAAATTAATACATTTGTCGTTCCATTATTTTAAAGCCATCTACATTGTTTTTAGTACCTTTGAGTAAACCGACTTCTGACGCCAGAATTATCAATTCATTTTTATTAAATTTTGGTCACATTGATACAACTTATATCACAGACCTATGTTCTGAGTAATTACAACTTCACAGTAAGAATGTGTTCTCCTTAATAATATCAAAAATGTTTTATATTGTCGGTCTTACTTATTGGTAAATCGCGTTAAAATTATCATGCTTTAAAAATAATATATATTACTCGACAAATATTTTTTTAAAGAAAGCATTTGTTTTACAAGTAAATATAAAAATATAAAACGTCCAATTAACAATGTTAAAAAAAATTGACAAAAGCAACAGTTGACCGTAGCGTTGTGGTGATCGAACAACGAGCTATGAAATGGCTTGCTAACTTACTGTATGATGCCACGCAGCCAACTGCCACTTGAATATACGCGAGTGGAATGGGCATATAAACTACATTAAAACTACGTCATTCTGTTTACAAAACACAGCAGAGAAATCATATTATATTTGTACAGTTTTCTTCTTTTATGAGATTTATTTTAAAGTTTTTGTTAAATTAGATAAGTAATAACTTTAAAGTATCTCCCAGTCTTTTTCAAAAAAATAACGGTTACCCAAGACAATACATGCGTTTATTTTTTCGAATTATTCTGCCATGTTGCCAACTTGTGTATTATTATTAAAAATTTCATAATCATCTACAAGTTTACTTATCCAGAAGAAAACCGGCCATTAAAATCTACGAAAGTTTACTTGGGGTATCACACAATATGTTAAATCTATTTATAAAAGAAATATGGTAATATAAAATTTTGTATATGCCTACTTTATAAAAATTCAAGCCCAGTTTGAGTTATATTGAATAAAAAAAATATTCATGTTGTGTGAATAACATCAACATTATTGTTACATCTAAAGACTTTTCGAAAACAATGAGCATATATATATTTCTTATCGTGGGGATTAAACAATTGCTCGTGCAATAAATTGTTACCGCCTACAAATATATTACGTGATACAAAACTTTCTTTAACAAATAGTATATACTCGAACTGACGTTATGAATAATGTTACATGATATGTATTTAGTACATTTTTACCCTTTTCAGTGTCGTTATAACGAAAAGTAGTTATGAAAACATTTTCAATCATTTTTTTTTACATCATTTTTTTAAATTTAGAATCATTGTACATGCATCATACCACCAATAAGATTTTCTGGTACGATGAACACATAAAAATTAGTTAAATTAAAAAAATATAAACATTACTGGCGGAGAACCGAACCCAAGTTTCCCGCATCGCTACCGATACAAAATTACGTCTTGGAAACGCTTAAGACTCATAAATATAAACATAAAACTGATAATAAAAATGTTACGAAAATTTCTGAAGTAGTTTATGACGAATTTTATATAAAGAATATTTAAATTTATAAACGTACAAAATAATAAATATATATTTATTATAGTTTATATTCATTAAATTACAATTTAACAAAATAGTTAAAAATTACACAAATTTGTACAACATTAATACTCGTAGAAATGCTATAACGTATATTGTTATAATAATAAGAATAATAAAGAATTACATCATTTGTATAAATACAATTTTGGTATTTTAGTGTTAAATAAGAGTTTCTGATGAAAATTGTAAATATTACTAATATAAACTATCCTTAAAGTATTGTTCAGTTCGCTGGATACTTATTACTTAATATATCTGCTACTCATATATTATTACAGTATCTATTGAGAGAGGGTTTGAAAAAATACTAGTTAGTAGCACCAGAAAAAGCTAATAAATAATAAATTCATTTAAGAAGATTGAGAAAACAAACGACGGGTGATTATTTCATACAGTCCAATATGTCCTCTAACCGTCGATCTAACCTTGGTGCTGACTATTAATTATCAGGGTAACATATTCGCGGAGAGATGTATCGCGTCATCAATCAAGAGTGTTATGACTATTGCTGAGTGGAGCGCGGGGAGCGGGGTCATTAATGTTGACAGTTACAGAACCAACCAGCTGGCTATTACCGGTTATTATCTACTAGGCCCAGCGGGCAGCTTTTTCTTATGTTCAAACAAAAACTTTTTTTTTATAAATGGATTATTTCTGTATATCTTTGTCATTGATAAATTTAATTTGCATTAAATATCATAGATCTATATTTTGAAAAATTTCAACTTTACAATAAAAATGTGTTCTCCTTAAAAATTTTTATGTTTTATTTTTAAAACGCACTAAATGTGCGTTGAATAACCAAATTTAATCTATTATATAAAACAGATAAACATTTGATAAAACAGTCCCACAAATTATTTTATTATTTCCATGCTTAATCTCTTTTCAATTCAATAAAACCCAAAATTATTTGTTTTTTTATATTTTTAATTTCTTTTATTACTTCCCCAATTAATCTCATTCCAATCCATGATCCATTAAAATATGTACCGCCAGATAATCATTATTTACTAGGGGTTTCCCATAGGTGCTCAATATTCTGCTCACATTTTTCAAAGGCACAGTTTCTTTTAATTAATTTAGAATTTTAAAACCATTCAGCATAAAATTGTCCTAAATTGCACTTGAAAATAAGAGGACTAAGTGGAATAAGTTTTATGATGTATTAAATCTGAAAAAATATTTGTTTAATCTCAGCTATTGTATGAGGATTAACAGCTGATTAAACTGAATGATGAAGCTGCGGTGGTCCTGCACGCGTCCAACACACATAGCTGTATAGGGAATCACCTGACAGCCATATAGTGTCAAAACGCACTAACCAATAGCGGATGTCAATACATTGTGACAAACGAGACCTAGGATCTAGCCAGCCACTTTTTCGCAGACCATTCTATCGTCAACATCTCAAGCGATCTACTCCAGTCTTCAACTTTATTTGCGCAAATATTTTTATATTCGTTACACCTCAATTATAAATCATCCCGTAATAAACGTCAACTTTGGTAAGTTCTGTTTTATTTAAATACATTACTCTAGACACAGCATAAATACTCACACGCACATCCATGTACACTGCGACATGCACCAACATGCGTGAGACTAGAATAGAGTTAGATGCTTCGCAAAATATACAAACGTTGGTCGCTTAACAACTCAGATCACACAATCAAGATTTCCATGAGTAAATAATAGTCTACAACTACAGCCTCTACAAAACAATTGATAGATGTTGGACATCAGATCGACCAGATTTTCCAACCGCTCCGAGCTGGAGTCTGGGTCTTGATGATTCACATCGTTCCAAATGGTAATTAAAATATGTTATTATGACATAAAATCTCGTGAAAAATATAAAGACACGCTATCATGTAAAGAGACACAACGTACTTGTATGTCAAAATTTAAGATGCAATGTGCATAAGATAAGTTTTAAGAATGAAGAGATTTCGCGTGGTTATCCGGGTCTTATCAGCAAACATGACAAACTTCATGACACAGCGATTTAGATACGTAGAATTAGCCTAGGATATTGCCGCTCGAGTCAAATACTGTTTTTTTTCTTGTGATGATTTTAATTCTACCGCATTAATTTGAATGAATTTAATTTCTATATTTGAAATTTAAAGGTTGCGGATAATCAGACATCGAAATCACACATACTATTTTTTTTAAAATTTTTTATTTATTTATTATCTTAGTTTAATAACCACAATTGAGTTTAAAAAACATCTACCGGTTTCGGAAAACACCTTTTCCTTCTTCAGGATATGTCAAAACTAACTAAACTAAGATAATAAATAAAAAAAATATGAATCTTAACCACCAAGTTAATATTGCTAATTTTAAAAGCATACTATTTTTTATATAATATCGTAAAAATTATAGTTATAATGTAACTTTGGTACTTTAATGATAACCAACAGAGATTTAAAGAATCATTAATATATCATTGTATTTTAAAATACTCGTACATATAAATATAAAACGTGTAAATATTATTTTAAGCTCCATCGAGTGGTTATCTGATACCAAAATCTGATAAATCCGTGGGAAAGGGTTGGGGTGATAACATTTTTCTCAGGATCCTAAAGTGCAACAAAACAATTTTTTTGATATTCAATATAATGAATATTTATGCCTCTGGGAGGGATGGCTGGATGAAGAGAAAAAGGTACTTACGTTATGTTTGTGAATAGTAACTATGCAATATTTGAAAGCGTATTAATATAATATACTAAGCATTTATCTCAATGGGGGGGAACGGGATGATAAAGTAGAGGACATCTATACTTGCACATGGTTTTATAGAATAACTACGAAAACTTAAGTGTAGAAGTGTAGAGTGAAGAATTTTACAGAGAACAGACAAACAGGCGAACCAACATATTTTCAGTTTTATATACATAGACAGTCTTTCGAATAACCTTCATATAAATCTTGTACCAGGATAGCAGAAACACTAATAGGTTAACTCGATGATCGACGAGCTTTAAAGGAACAGCACACTGACATCTATTTAAAAAATGATAAATAATATATATGTAAGAAGATAAATAATACAAACCAAGATTACAGATGTCGCTAATCCTAAGTCAGTTAATTCAAACAGAAAAACTTTGTCTTTCTATACTTTGATATATTATTTATCTTCAAATATATTAATTGATCATTTTAATAACATTTTCATAATATTATAATGCGTGCTTTCAAAAGTATGGACATCTTCATTAAGACTAGGAGAATGTACTACGTGAAGTGTTTCATAGCATGTATTTTCAAAATACTATACTAAATACATATTTTGAGTATTAATTAATAATTTGTTTCATTTACAATTGTTTTCAAAACAAATTTGAATGCAGGTTATATCTTTTTGATTGGAAATATGTGATTCTTTTATAGTAATATTACATTAAGTGCTTCCTGTACGTCGCATTTTATTTTTTATAGATTTTAAATAGGGGTTTGGTAAGCAGCAAACTGCCAAAAGAGAAAAATAAATAATGAAATAAGAGTTATTTTAATAATTCTTTAATTATGTCAGTACATTATGCTTTGTGCTTTTATCAATTCTATTGTACATACAGTACAATAGAATTGATAAAAGCATAAAGGCAGGTAGTTCATGAACATTAAAAACTTTGTATAAATTTATATCCTACAAATAATGTTGTTACCAATAAAATTTACACTCTGGAAAAGATAAAAGCAGCAACGGTTTTGTAAATATATATTTTTAAGGAAATCACATTCTTATTGTGAAGTTGTAATTAATTAGAACAGACGGTCTGTGATATTTTAAATACTAAATTAATGTATTAATTATAAATATATACATATAAAATCAATTTTGTCGAAAAATATTGTTTCAACTTCACAATAAGAATGTGTTTTCCTTAATAAGATATGTTGTATCAATGTGTCCAAAATGTAATAAAAATTAATTGATAATTCTGGCGTCTGCAGTCGGTTTACTCAAAGGTATTTGAAATTCTGTAAAAATAATGTAGATAGCTTTCAAATAATGGAACGACAGGTGTATTAATTTGAAAAATGTAACATATAGGTTTGAAAATTTGTCAAGAAAAATACTGGCGTTATAACACAATTGGTAGTGTACTTTCCCGGATTGGAAATAGAGATCCAGACGCAAAAATAATATTTTTCGACAAAATTGATTTTATATGTATACATTTATAATTAATACATTAATTTAGTATTTAATATATATATTTGTTTGGTGAAGTAGTGTGTGTCATCACTGAGTTTTCTTATTTCGTATATTGAAAGGTCCATTAATGTATATCTTAACAAATATAATTTTGTTTTTTTTTTTAAATATAATATTTTCACGTATACACAGCGACATCTGTGAATAAAGAAAGTGCGTGGTAAGAGATGTGATTCAAATTAATTTAATACTAATGAATTATTTTTACCAAAATTGTATTTAAATACATGAAATATACATTTTTAATTTATATTAGAAATATATATATCATCAAGAGATGTTTTGCTCGATATGGACGTGTTCTTCATAATATTATTGAAACGTTTTGACGATATAATAAAAAAATTTCCCGATGAATTAAATAATTACTTAACTTAATTATTTGCACTATCTTAGATCAAGGTTAAAAAAGTATGATAAAATTCTTAAAAATATATTTTATTTACAAGTATTCAAAAGTATTTTTTTAAATCTTGTGTGATTTGTGTACTTATTCGTGTGATGCATTGAAATATTTTAAATTTAATATATAATAATTTTATTAGACACAAATATTCACCAATGTATCCCAAGATCTTAATGATTATAGTGAAGATGATTAAAACTATGTTTATATTGGAACTTTAAAGGATAAAACTTAACTGTAAATAAAAATATTTAAAATAGGTTTTGTTTGCTAAATGTAACATTAATAGAATTTTGTAAATTATTACCTTTTGAAATATTGAAAATGAGAAATTTTTTATTAATATTGTTTTTAAAAACATACTTGATTGACTTCAAACACTTGGCTAAAAGGTTTTTAGAAAGACTTTATTAGAAAAACACAATGTTTCGGCAGGATTCAAACGAAAAAAAAAAAAATTATTAGTTTTTCAATTAAAGGAACTTTAATGGACAGTTAAAAAGTACAGGAATCCTGAATACTGCTTCTGAACATTAGTAGTCAACACCTTAATGCTAAATGCCAATTGGCATCTTATTATTTAAAAGTAAGTCTAAACATTCGATTATTGCTTTAAAAGCGTTTACGAAATAATATTTGTTAGTATAATTAGTAAGATTAAGGAAGGATCTCTTAGGTGGTTTAGTTAAATGGAACGAAAAAATGAGGAGAGAATGTTAAGAAAGATATATGATGCAAGTTTTGATGGCACCAGGAATAGAGGATGTCCGCGGAAGACTTGGTACGACCAGATAAACCAGATAATAAAGGATGGTTCTGTTAGAAGCCCCCACAATCGGCGAGCTTGTATGAAAAGATGCACGAGTGTGGATATAATATGTTGCCGCCAAGTAATTTTGCCAATATTGAAGAATTTAATAAAATCTATCAGTCTAACAAAATTGTGAATTCTGTTATTGAAAAATTGTGAAGTTTTCTGCCGTCGATCAAAGTCCACGAAAGTATTATTGTGAGGAGGGAGGTAGGGAGGGCGGAGTTAGTGTAGGTCTGTTTCTCCAGACAATGGAAGTAACGAGCTCGGTATCAGGGTACCACAATATTAAGGAGAATTGCAACTGTTTACTGCAGCACTGCGGAAAAGCATGTAGAATAATAATAATCAAAATATTAAAAAAAAATTCTTTCCATTTGGCATTAAGATAAAATATTGTTGCGGTATACTTTGCTTACCTCCGCGGGAATGGCGTAATATCAAGTAAGAAATATTGAGTAAATAAGAAAGGTTAGTACAAAATAATTAAAATATAGAATAATGATGAATAAATTGAAAAAATAATCTGTCTAGTTTTTAGAAGTTAATAAAATCTAACTATCAACATGATATATCTTAAAATATCTGCTTGTCCATAGTACAAACAGTTGCAGAACAACCCAAGAAAAAAAATATTTTGGAATATTTTTCACAACACGTAAATCATCAATATCATTTGTTTCAAATAAATTACCTTAAGTATATAAAATCCTTATAAAGGGTTGCAGGACAAACTTTTATAAAAAAAAAACACATAAAAGTCTGGCGATACTTTAACTCAAATCGACAATCAGTCTCTTGGTAGTCCATCTGATCTTCCAATTTTTCTTCACATCCAGCGATAATGTTTACATAATGGTAATGGAATGTAGACGAATGTAATTATAATGTGGATTTATTTATTCAGAGTTGTATTACGCATAATATATTTCTGAATTTCAAATATATTGGAAATGTAAATTCTACTAGACTCAAAACGTCATTAACACTATAAAACATTAATTGAAAATAAAGTTATATGATGTTAAATTGATTAATAATGAATATATAAACCTAAAGTAAATAAAATGTTAAAATTTTCATACATGTCTTTAAATGATATTAATGTTAAAACTAAAGTAATTTGTTGTCTTAATATTCATGAATCTTATTTTTTTAAGATTATTTTATGTATTTTTTGTCAATGTTACAGGACATGAATTTAATAGAACCTAGTAGAATATTTGCAACCAGCGTGATCATGTTAAGTTATCTTAAGCTCATTAAATCCATCCTTTTTAAAAGCTGGAACGAATATCTGAAATAATTGTACATAATATGAATTTTTTTCTACTTGTATACTAGTATTATAAAAAAACCTTTTAAAGTATTCAAGCCATGTATGTATTCATTATGATATGTAACATATGGGTCATCCTGATAAGTGCAAGTGAACTGCACAGTAATAGTGCAATATATGAATTATTACTCCCCTTGTATTCCGTCCCCAGAGAAATATTAATAATTAACTGTGTCCAGTGCTCACGTCTTACACCTATCATTCTTTCTGCGTTCCTCGTATCTGCGAGTAAAGAGCCTAGTAACAGTGCAATTATATTGATTTTTCAGCAATTTCTCACCATTTTGGTTTTAACTTCCATCAATAAAAGTGTACCATCATTGAAAAGTCTGCACTTGCAATTGTAGGTAGTTCTGATCGCCAGATAAGTTCATGAGCTCTATACCAGGGTTTCATAAGTTCAAGATGGATTGAAATGTTGAAATAAATACAATTTTATCTCAAAGTTTAGATATGTTTTTAATAATTGTTAATTATAGTTTGATATGCATTTAACATATGAAAGCTATATAGAAAAAAAATCAGCCTTATGGAAAAATATTTATTTTCTACCGGGAAACGAAAGCGGAACCGTTGCTTTCCGAGGAAGTGAAATAGTTATTTCGCTATACTAACCGTGTAAGATTTTGTATTTTTTTCTATATCATAGAATTGTTGCTAAAATTGCAAATATTAAAAATATAATAAAAATGAGTTTTGATTTAAAAATTAATTTTATTTACTAATAATATTATTTTAAGAACATAAATATGAAACTTAGTTTTTTTGTAGTTAAATTCATTTAAGATACTTATGTATTTGAAGCATTAAATTATAAATTATTAGTGTCAAAGATTAATCTTAAGCATTGAATTATAAATTGTTAGTGTCAAAGATTAATCTTTTACCTCCTACGATCTTGTAAACTGAAATTAAACTGCTTCGCAACATAAGAAATTATTCAACGTCATCTTGGTAGAAAATTGAATTATTTAATGCATCCGATGCATGCATGCCACATCTGTTTTATTTTATGCACTCCTGGTAACTAAATGCAACTCGAATGCATTTTTGTTTTATGTTATAATTATTAAACTTTTAATATACTATTTAAAAGATCCATTATTTATTACGGAATGCAAAAATTATGAAACGTTTGCAAATGAGACTCGATCTTTATTAATTTAGGATATAAATATTTAATATTGACATTAATAGAATCAACCGGCTACTACCGGTTGTTACATGCTTGGCCAAGCGGGCAGCATTGTCTTATTTTACGACAGATTCAAAGACACCGTGGCATCCAATTTAATGACAAAGAAATGACCTTGAATTGTTAACAATGATTACTATGAATAATATTAGATAACTGATGTTGCTTACAGTCCAGGCAAAAAGCGTAAGACTACACCATATGAAGTTATATGGAATACCTGTTGATAAATCTCTAAATGACCCCCAGCAGGAAGTATAAAAACAAGACATGCCTGCGAAAAGAGCAGGTTAAAGTTTTAAAGAACAAAAAGAAGAATAATAATTGAATACAAATAAAATTATTCAACTTCAAAGATATACAGAAAAAAATTATGAACGAAAAGGAGCTATTATGTTACTTTCAATTTTATTGAATGTGATACTTTATTTAGAGACATTAATTTTATACTTTGATGTGAAAGTTGCGGCAATTCTGGCATTGAAATCTTTCATTGGTGCCATTTACAGATGTAATATGTTGTGAGGTGTAGCTCACCACGAATTGGAAGCGCCATTGTGAGGCGTGTTCTGGCGGACTATCCACCACCGACCAGCAACAGAAAAAAGTATAAATGTGAGAACGTGAACCAGAAGCTCCCTACTTACCATAATATCTAGATTCACCTTAACCATCTTCTGAGAAAATAAACTTTACTAAAAATGGCAAAATATGTAAGGTGATATTTCAGAATAAAACAGTAGCAACAAATTTAACATTAGATTTTATTGTGAAAACCAAAAAACATAAAATTACGAGAATTATTACTTTTTGAATAAATTAAATTAAATTACGGAGCTACAAAATAAGCGGCGACAACAATAATAATGGTACATAAAAAGTGCGTCGAAGTTGGGCGATTTTTCTTGCATCTGACGTAAAAAAATCATAATCATCTTCTTGCATTCTCCCATTTTGGTGTCCTGGGAGCAAAATTCATCGCCCTTTCCGAGTGCCTGGCAATTGGTCAAGACACTCCTTTAACCGGCGTTCCGCATACGATTCCCCTTCTCCCAGGTAGACCATGATAATTAATTGTCTAGAGGTGATGAAAGAAGACGTAATGTAATGTAGTAAAGAAGTAAGAAGATGAAGAAGGAAAGAAGAAAGAAGGAAAAATGAAAGATGAAGGGAAATTAAATTATTTCCTGCAACAATATAAATTTTTACGATACAATTAGGATTCGAAATGCTAGAAAATGAGAGCAATATACGATTTATGAATTGTGTGAATTTTTACCCTTCAATTATTCTCCATCGCAAGAAGTCTAAACGCTACTCCCTGGCGTTGGCTCTTCGTTTAGATTTGTAGCGGGCTCCATCCTCACCGTATTTCAAAATACAAATTCAACGGATAATGGCGGTAGCCGAATTGGCTGCCCATGGACGAACCTCTCAGCTCGAAGCGGCGAGTAGAAATGAATGTACCTGATAGCGCTGGTCCGTCACTTGAAGCTACGGTCGCAAACCTGGCGGCTAATATCTAAATTACTACTCAGCGATCCCAGCCGAGCGCGAAATTATTTAACCAGGGTATTTACTAGTTAAATTAGGTACTAACATTACATTCTCCTACATAATGTACAGTTTTAGATCTCATTATATTTGTGGATTAAGTTTTTATTATTTGGGACATTATTTGGAATAATATTTAATTAAAGAGCATAGAAAATAAACTTGAAATACTATGTGAAATTAAATATTTAGACTCATTAGATGACACCTTAGCGACGATTACTTAAAAAATACTTTTAAATAGTTGATTTGGTCCCAACATAGGCTCATTCTGAAAAAAATAATGTGTTTTTATTTTTTAGTTTAACATGTGTATCGATATATTATTATAAAAACATGTAATAAAATTTAAATATAATACGTTTTTCAAGTTTTTTATATTAATTGATGAGCTTATCATTTTTTGTATTTGTTTTTTAGGATATTCATATTTTTTACATCTTTTTGTATCACGTCCCGTTTACATATAAGTACATAATAAATGGATAATTATAAAATTAAAATTCAAATATATATATCAGCACACAAATAATTCATATGCTGTACGAAGGTAACGTTAAAAACTCATTCAATAAATTATTATTTCAAAATAATAATAATTATGAATTTTTTTCAAGGCGGACTATTTAAATAAAACGAATATACAATTCACAGAAACTATGATTATTAAAGATTTAATAATTATAAATACTACATGTTTTTTAATAATTTTACAATGGTTAGAAACTAAATTACCTCAATGATTCATTCACTTAATCATTCCATATACTAAATCATATAAAATCATTACAAGTATCCATTTTATTTGATTACTAAGCATTCCATGATATGAGCAAGATATTATTATATAACATGCTACTCACAATGTTTAATTGTGGTAAGCTATAACAATTGTAAACAATTTATTGTATGAGTTTGTTTTACTCAGTATCGTATTAATAAGTTATGAATTATCTCGGATCTATATTTATGGTAGACCCTAACCAAAATTTAAAAGATCATTTTATGTCCAGACTCCACTATTCAGAACAAACTCGAAATTTGGAAAAATAATGTATATCAAAATCAACTTGTGCAGTCTTCGGTGCTTTCAATATTTTCATATGTTGTGGTATCGTAGACTTTTAAGATAAGGGAGACAAGACGGATCGATGGTTTGAGATGTAATGTTGGAGATATATGGCACATAACATGATGGGCTAGACGCATAAATTAATATTACCATATTACAGGACATATAATAATAAGACCCTCAACCACTTATTCAAGATAGATCCTTGAATTATTTAGTAATTTGCAAAACTATGGTTATTGTGGTGAGCCGTGTAAAGGACAGAGGCAAAAATAGAGATCACTAAGTGAAAACATCATCAGGGAAATTTTAAAAGTAATGTAATGTAAAAGTAATGAAACTAATGGATGTGAATCATGATAAGAGATGTTCGTACAATGTTTGATCCATTTTGATCCAGCAAAAATATTACAATATTTTGACAAACATAATTAGAATAATTAAAATTGTTTTTTTTTGCAAATGAATATAAAATTATGAGATATCTAATAAAAATATACAAAAAAAAATAACAAAAGCAACAGTTGACCATAGCGTTGTGATGTTCGAACCTACGAACTATGTGATGGCTCGCTTACTAATTATGTGATGGCACGCAGCCAACTGCCACTCGACGCTACCTGAGCGGAACGGGCATATCGACTGCATTAGGAATTACGTCATTCAGTTTAGAGCTGATAGTGGAATGTATGTTTAAAGAAATACCGCTAATAGTCTCTAAGTGTTAATTATTTATTATTCATCTCACAAGTGATATATTAATATCCTGTTAAATTCAGTTGGTTTAAAAAAATTGTCATGGAAATATATTAATCTAAAATATGAACGAAGACATCGCAAATAAAACTAAATAACAACGACATCTGCAAATATACGTGTTCATTAATTATCAATTTCATTAGCATTACCTTGATTTTTTTTAATAGATGTCAGGGTGTTACATTTATTAAATCTGCATAAAATGGAAGTAAGGGATTAATATGTTAATTATCAAGTTCATTAGTGTTTCTGCTATCCTGGTATACGGGCGCTAACTTAATTAATGTTGGTTTAGTCAAATGCCGTTAGTGGTTTTTATCAGTGTTTTTTCTTAATTGTTTAATTCCAATATTAGCTTGGATTTCATTAATTAGAGCTTCATTCTGATCCTAAAAACGTTGATTCTATCATTTCAATATTTAAGTTTAATTTTAGTTTACAGAGTTCAACTTAATGTAGTAAATAATTACATAATTGAATACATGTTATGTACATATGAAAAACTACAATACATAATTCGCGACCAAACATCTTCACGAATAATAATAATTTCTGTTACTCGTCAACCTTTAAGAAATAATTTAAAAATACAATTTTAAATAATAATAATATTAATTTGCTTTTGTAATATACATGGGATACTTTTATAAATGTTTTCTATGTAGTTTGCGACCATAACCCGATTTAATAATAATAATTCTATGCTAATTATAAAAGCTTTGAAAATTGTGCAGACAAAATATATTAATGATTAAATTACTAGGCAACGTAAAATGTGAGGTTTCTATTTCCTCGTAAGTTTGCCAAATTTTTAAGTGCTCACAAATAACTAGCCTTGCAATTTATAATAAAACAACCCCAATATTTCAAAATAAGATTGAAAGTTGATGCTTTTAATTGCTGTAATATCGAGTTATGTAACTAAAGATGGAATATTACATTGAGTACATTTTGATTTGATGTTGTCTATATAACTCTTACAAAATAGTAAACGTAGCATTGGTTCTATTTTCAACCAACTGTCGATCACCGTCCAGCTTATATATTTTATTAATGCAAATAAAATTAGTGCAAAAAGTAATATAAATTTTTGTTATAAATAAAAGTATAAACGCAAGATAATTTGCATTCTTCCTGATCTCAAGGAAGGACAAAAATAAAACATTTGGAAAAAGGACTGTCATTTCCAATGAAGAACTAATTATTGATAAGTGCAAAAGAATTGAAAAACAATAGTGTGATGTTCTAATTCTGTCTTTTAAATAAATCATTAAATTCATCCGTCTCACACCTATGTTACTTTCTGTATTCCTGGTGTCTGTGAGTAAAACGCGTCGTAACAGCAAGCTTCTTCATTCATAATTATTACTTTGATTAAATCCACCGTCAATTCTGCAGTGAGGTGGGCGGAGCCTGTATTTGCAACATGGCAGTTTTGCCCAGCACGCCTGGGCACGCTGAATTTACGTGCTCCCACCAGGGTTACATAAGTGAAAAGATTGATTTTTTTACTGCAGCTCAACAAAAGAGCATTGGAACATCATAATTAATAAAATAAATAAAAGTTTTTCTTTCCTTAATCCTGGATAAATTTATAAAAAAAATCAACTAATTTGATGAGCTGCATGAAAAGGTAATATTAGTAAACCTGATATTGGCGAGATATGTAAGTCAAGGCAGAATTATTTTATGGTGTACCTATTTTTTTTACTCTTGCAAATAAATAGCGTGAAGCAAAGTTAATAAAGCAACAATGATATTTCAAAAAATAATTAATCCTTTTGGGGGATGTTTAATAAGCAAGCTTAGCATGTTTTTTTTTTTATTATTTAATATATTGATTACATCTGATTCCAATTTTTCAACAATGTTTTATGAAACGCAAACAACAAACTTGTAGTAGTTTTAAAAAAAAAACAAAAAATTTGCAGCAATTTGTGTTAAAGAACCGAATACATTATAAACGTGGTTATGAATGCTCGCAAGCTAGAGTCATCATCGTTAGTTATTAAAATAAATCGTCATTCTTTGATTTAAGTATTTATCTATTTGTAGAAGTTATTTACAACAATAGTAAATATATAAGTATACATATACAAATATATTATATTTTGTAACATTATGAACTGAAATGTTTTAATAAAGGTCTGTTAACTCTTCTGCGTTCTATTTTCCTGTAACTTGAACTGTATGGCAACAGCGAAAACTATTCCGTATTTTTTCAATGGAAAGAAAAAATGAATTAATTTTCTGGTGCATCCGATGCATGCACCTCTCATCTATTTTATCTTTTATACTTCTACTCTCCTGTTTACTGTAAGTAAACTGCGTAGCAACAGTAAAATTGTGAAAAAAAATTTTTTTTTATGTTTTAATGATTAAAAATACGAGAATAAATAAATAATTATGGCAAACAATTCTCTTGTAACCTATTTTGAAACGTTGACTTCTGTAGCACCGTAAAAAACTAGGATAATTATTTGATGACGCTTAGTTAGTGTACGTCTCAAGTATTGGTGTCTGGGTGATCACCATCCGGAGTTCTCAATCTTGTGCCGCACCACTCCACCACAGAAGTCGATGCATATGTTAGTATTTATTTTTTATTTTTTTTATATAATTTTCTTTATAGTCACATTTTGTTAGGTTGTACGATACTGAAAAGTTTTTGGAAAAACATCAACGATAGCGATGACACTTTTACTTGGGTATATTTGTTGAAATATATAAAATCTGAAATAATAAGTCTACTGAATTTATGTATCTACGGATATGTAATTGGCCTCTAAAATTTGAGATAATGCAATATATACATTTAGAATTATTATATGGTACTCATCTAAATGTGTACCCATGAAAGATATCAACGCCTGGTTTTCCGAAACCTTCACATCTCAGACGTAGAAAATAAATATAATATCCCGACAGAAAGCATCCAATTTAGCAAATCGGCAAATCTGTCGGTATATATCACCACTATGGGCGTCCAGCTTTCGGTATTCAAAATGTTGTTAGCTATTATGATTCGCGTATTTGATTATGAGATCTGAAAAACTAGGTACTATAGATCCCAACTTGTAACTTCGATTTTTACACATTTCTTAACGAGAGATTAGATATATAATATACGAGTATAGTATCCAGTTAATATATAATGAATTATGTGTATATTTTTTGAAAATTTAAATTCTATTAATAATCTAATTAGAATACCTTGACAAAATTGAAATGATAAGAGTACACAATCATTAATTAATAAAAATTCATCCCCGCAAAGTAGTAGTAAGAAAAAGCTGCCCGCTGGGTCTAGTAGATAACATCCGATAACCCCGCCCCCCGTGCCATACTTTGAAATACTCATAACATTCTTGATTGATGACGTGGGACATCTCCTCGCGCATATGTTAGGCTGATGACAATCAGTAAATCTTAATTCTGCAAGATCCATAAATGAGTTACTTTATTAAGTTGTTCTATTTGGTTGCTAATATAATTGTTGAAATTATCGAGGTATCTATATTTATAAATTTTCTTTTTCACATCTCATAAGGCAGGTCTAAAATTGACCATTGTAATGTAAAGTTTACCCGCTATTAAATGTTATAATCAGGAAAAATTATTAATTCTTAACAAACCTTTGATTAGGTTCTCGAATACCTACCTTTATTGCTAGCTCAGGTTTATATAGAGTTAGTACAGATTGACATATATTCAATTAAAGTATCATGAACAGAACAAGGACAGTATAGCATTGAAATGTTTTTGGAGATGGAAAATAATGTTAAAAATTTACACAGGAACACTGTTATGAAACAGTTTTAATCATCAGTGCTCAGATGTCTGGATGATCGCGCTGTAAGTGAATTAAATTAAATTGAATTCAATGTAAAAATTTCAACAAATAAGTCTTTACACAATATTAATGGTAAAACTATAGTCATTTGTTGTCTAAATAAATCCATCCTTTTTGAAAGCTGGAACGAATATCTGAAATAATTGTACATAATACGAAATTTTTTCTTCTTTTATACTTGTATTATAAAAAAACCTATTAAAGTATTCAAGGCGTGACATGTAACTAAGTAACTTAAAATATGGGTGTTTCTGGTAAGTGTATGTGAACTGCATAGTAACAGTGTAATATTTTAATAAATACTCCACCAGTATTCCGTCTCCAGAGAAATATCAATAATTAACTGTATCCAGTTCTCACGTCTTACACCTATCATTCTTTCTGCATTCCTTGTATCTGCGAGTAACAGCCAATAATATAGATTTTTCAGCATTTTTTCATTATTCATGAATTTTACTTCCATCGATCAAAGTCCACCATCATTGGACTGCAATCTGCAATTACTACATTGTAGTTCTGACCGGCAGACAAGTTTATGAGCTCTGCACCAGGGTTTCATAAGCGCAAGGTTGTGTTCTTTATAGGTTTATAAAACTGTTCACTTCTGCCCATAGCAGGACAGCATGTAGAACAAACATCTGAAACGTTAAAATAAAGTCTAGAGATATTCTTTATAATTATTAATTGTAGTTTGATATGCATGACAGAGATTAAATATTAAATGTAGATTTCAAAAAATTTGTGAATGATGACGGAAAAGTGTTGCGGTGTATCTAATCTAATGGAATTAAAAAGTAATCCAAACAAACAAATATATTTTTTTTAATAAATTAGATGCGTCGATTAAGAAATAATAATAATAATAAATTAGGTATCTGCCTAACGCAAGCATAATTATGTACTACCGAGAAACGAAAATGAAACACTTGCTTACCGGGGAAGTGAAACCAATTTTTCTCTATCAAACATATAAGATTTTTTGTTTATTTCTAATAGACTCTTCTGATTTATTTTAAATATTATAGAACTGTGTAATATTGCAATTTTACAATAACTATTATATATCAATAATCCTTTTAAAATTAGCAATATTAAATTGGTGGTTAAGATTCATATTTTTTTTATTTATTATCTTAGTTTAATAACCACAATTGAGTTTAAAAAACATGTAAAGTTTTGCTTTATTAGCCGTACTCGTACTTTAATTATTTTAAAAGTATTATTATGGCGAGTACGGCTAATAAAGCAAAACTTTACATGTTTTTTAAACTCAATTGTGGTTATTAAACTAAGATAATAAATAAAAAAAAATATGAATCTTAACCACCAAGTTAATATTGCTAATTTTAAAAGTATTATTATGGCGAGTACGGCTAATAAAGCAAAACTTTACATGTTTTTTAAACTCAATTGTGGTTATTAAACTAAGATAATAAATAAAAAAAATATGAATCTTAACCACCAAGTTAATATTGCTAATTTTAAAAGGATTATTGAAATGTTTATTATTTAATATTCATCTCAAAAGTGATGTTTCAATATCCGTTTAAATTCAGTTGGTTTACTAAAATTGTCATGAAAATATATGAAATCTGAGATATGAACGAGAACATCGCAAATAAAACTAAATAACAGCGACATCTGCAAATATAAAAGTTTGTTAATTTTCTATTACATAAGCCATGACATTGAATTTTTTTAAATAGATATCAGAGTGTTATATTTATTACATCCGCATAAAATAGGCGTTATGGATTAATGGTTAATTATCAAGCTTATTAGTGTTTCTGCTTTTCTGGTATACGGGCGCCAACTTTTTTAATGTTGGTTTAGTCAAATGCCGCTAATGGTTTTTAATTAGTATATTTTTTCTTAATTGTTTAATTCTAATTCTTCGATTTTATTCATTGGAGCTTCATTCTGGTCATAAAATCGTTCATTTCTATCATTTTAATATTTTTCTTTAATTATAACAGAGTTCAAGTTAATGTAGTATCGTCCACCTTCTAGAGTAAAAAATGACAGAATTCAATATGCGTTATGTACGTATAAAATTCTATAATTGTTACAATTGTTATAAATCAATTAAAAAATTTAAGACGTTCATTTAAAAAATATAAAAAAGTGAAATTTGGACAAAAGCAACAGTTAACTATAACGTTGTGACGTTCTAACAAGTAACAACGTTAAATCTCCCAGTCTTTACCTAATAAATTAAAGTTTACTTAAAAAAATGTTTCTGTTTAATCTTTTGCATTATTTTGGCGTATGGTAAATCAGTGGATTTTGTATATTTAATATTTCATTGTGCCATTCAGAACTATATAATAAATTATCTGCAAGTCCACGATCCAGCGATCGGCAGAAATCCAGAAGGAAATTAATGTCCGCATATAATGCAACATTTAGTTGGACTTATTCACAAATATTGTTCGATCTCCGGGTCGCACGTCCCGTGGAATGGATTACGATAACTTCGCTTGTGAGTCAAAATTACTGCAAAATGGCAAAGGAATATAAGAATATAGAAAGAGGTCGGTGTGGATGAAGGAATTTTATCGACAGACCAGCGATATCGGAAAATCGGGATTTAGAAAAAAATGCTCACCTTACCTCAAATGCGATGCCTCTAAAGTCTCCGCAGAAGCCACTGAAACATACACCGCATACATGAAGATGGTAAATGATCTATTCTTCCAAATGAAGACGGTGATCGGTACACAAATAATAAACAAGTACCACTCACAAGATCACAAAAAAAACAGTGCTCCAGCGCACTACTGATAATTAGTCCAACATTATAACGAATTATTCTAATTTATAAACGTATAAATATATAAAAACACATTTTAAAATAATAATTGAATAACAATTGATCAAATTAGTCAAAATTTCCTTAAATATATTTTTGTACAACATAAACGGAATTACTGTAAGCGTTTACTTTTGTAATATACAAGGGATACTTTTATAAATGTTTTCTATGTAGTTTGCGAACATAATCCGATTTAATAATAATAATTCTATGCTAATTATAAAAGATTTGAAAATTGTGCAGACAAAATCTATTAATGATTAAATTACTAAAGTAACGTAAAATGTGAGGTTTCTATTTCCTCGTAAGTTTGCCAAATTTTTAAGTGCTCACAAATAACTAGCCTTGCAATTTATAATAAAGCAACCCCAATATTTCAAAATACGATTGAAAGTTGATGCTTTTAATAGCTGTATTACTGAAATATGTAACTATGAATGATGTTAAGCCTATATAACTCTTATAGAATAGAGAATATAGTATTAGTTCTATTTTCCACCGCCTGCCAATCACGGTTCAGCTTATATAATTTTTTTATGCAAATAAAACGAGTGCAAAAAGTAATATAATATTTTTTTAAAGTGAAAGTCCAAACGAAAGATAATTTGCATTATTCCTGATCTTAAGGAAGAACAAAAATAAAATATTTGAAAAAAGGACTGTCATTTATAATGAAATACTAATTATTGGTAAGTGCAAATGAAATGCAAAACAATAGTGTAATGTTCTAATTCTGTTAAAAAAAAAGATTAAATTCATCCGTCTTACATCTACGTTACTTTCTGTATTCCTGGTATCTGCGAGTAAGGCGCGTAGTAACAGGAGGGTTCTTCATTCATAATTATTTTGCTTACTTTGATCCACCGTCCATTATATTGCAGTGAGGTGGGCGGAGTCTATATTTGCAACACGGCAAGAGCCCGGCACGCCGGAGCACGCCGGGTTTACGTGCTCCCACCAGGGTTACATAAGTCTAAAGATTGCATTTGTTTACTGCATATCAACAAAAGAGCGTCAGAACACCATAAGTGTTAAAATAAATTAACGTTTTTCTTTCCTTAATCCTGGAAAAATTTTAAAAATATTAAACTAATTTGATGAGGTGCATAAATATGTTGTATTTATAAACCTGAGTCAGGGCAGAATTAATTTGTGATATACCTATTCTGCCTACTCTGGCGGAGAAATATCTTGAAGTAAAGTTAAGAAAGTAATCCAGGATGTTTCAAAAAAATAGTTTTGGGGAAGCTCAATATGCAAGTTTAGCATGTTTTTTATGTTTAATAAATTGATTTTGTGTGATTCTTATTATTCAACAACCTTTCATGAAATAATATTACAATATGTTCAATATATAGTTATTTTAAATCGGGCATTTTAATCAAACTTACAAATTAGAGTAGAACAAGTATTAATTAATTAATTAATTTAACGCAAATAATAGGCATAAAGTTATTTTCCGATACCGGTTGATGAATATATATATATAACGAATAGTGGTTTTTAAAAATAAAGTTAATAAACTGTTTATTATGAAATTGTTAAGAATTTGCAGCAATTTGTGTTCAAGAACCGAATACATTTTAAAAGTAACTGCATATCCTCTCCTCTAGAGTCATCATCGTTGGTTGAAATGTATTTATTATTTCTCCCCCAGTATTCGGTCTCCAGAGAAATATCAATCATTAACTGCATCCAGTGCATACGTCTTAAACCTATCTTTTTTTCTGCGCTCCTCGTATCTTTTAGTAAAGAGCCCAGTAACAGCGCAATAATTTACTCCCACCGATCAAAGTCCACCATAATTGAAGAGTCAGCAAATGCAACATTGTATGACAAGTTTATGAGTTCTGCACCAGGGTTTCATAAGTGGAAGGAGGATTGCATAAGTGGACCACAGCATGTAGAACCTCTAAATCGATAAAATAAACACACATTTTTGGTTAAAAAGTCTAGAGATATTTTTCATAATTGTTAATTATAGTTTGATATGCATGACGGAGAAGAATGAACGTAAATGTGGATTTCGCAAAATTTGTGAAGCAAATATATTTTTAAAAATAAATTAGATCCATCGATCCAGCTATACTACAAATATCTGCCTAACGCATTTATGTTTGTTTACAACCGGGAAACTAGTTAAATTCATTTTAGAAATCTTTTTTTTTTTGACTTATGCTCCCGACTTTTAACTTGCATTGAAATAATGTTGCTATTTAGAATAAACTTATTTGCAGCCTTAAATTAATAAAATATGTTAGTGTCATAGATTAGTTTTTAAATCCAAAAATTTTAATAAATTTTACATTTATTTTAAGACTGAGTATAATAGAAGATTCGTTATTTTTTACGTTTAAAATTATGAAACACCTAAAATACATTTGCAAATGATCATTGAACAGCAGAGATCACTTTCAAACTAGATCTTCCTTAATTTCGGATGTAAATATGAAGTATTTTAAATAATGTTTATTTCGTGAGTTACTTTATATTTCTAGTTATCCTAACTGTGTGCTACTAAAGTATTGTGGATTATTTTCCTAGAGAGCGTACAAAATATTATTTTTGTGGGTAAATGTAATCTCCGGTGTATAAGAAACAACTGCACCAATATAAATAATTGATCAAAATGTCCTCTAAACCAACCTCATTATTGATTAATTAACAGGGCTACACATTCACAAAGAGATGTTTCACGTCATCAATTAATGCAGGCTGTGACGACTGCAGTGGTAGGGTAGGAAGAAGAGTCTAATCTTGACATTAACAGAACCCTCCGGCTGCTTTCGATTGTTACGTACTTGGCCAAGCAGGCAGCTGTGTATTAATTTACGGCCGCTTCAAAGGAACCGTGGCGTCTATTGACACGAGCAAAGCAACGACGTAAAATTGTTAACAATGATAACTAGAAATAATATTATATAACCGATGTTGCTAATTATCTAGTCGAAAAGCTACATGGAGCTACATGTAAGACCTGCTGATAAATTCCTAAATGACCTTCGGCTGAAAGTCTAAAAAACAAGACATTAAAAAAACAAAATGAAGACCAATAAACTAACACAAATAAAATTAATCAACTTGAAAGATATACAGAAAAAATCTATGAAAAAAGAAGCAATTGTGTTGCTTTCAATTCTATTGAATGAAGTGCTTTCTGTGGACACATTAATGTTCTACTTTGATATGTAGGTTGCGGTAATACGGGCGTTGAAATCTTTTATTGGTGGCATTTACTGATGTTATACATACATTTTGAGATCTCATTGTATTTGTGGGTGAAGTTTTCATTAGTGAGCTATTAAGGATATCATTTAAAATAATATTTCATTTAGGAGAACAGAAAATAAACTTCTAATATTAGCTATATATAATTGAAAGTTAAGACTCTTTAGATAACTCCTTAGCGATGATTCTTGGAAAAAAAACAAATATTTTTTAACGAATTATTATTGTAAGTGTAGCAGTTAAAAGCAGAAAATAAACAAACAAAATACTTTTAAAAAAGTGCAGAATTACCGTTTACTCGTCTAATCGCAATTCTTAATATAGCTCCACAAACATGCATGGAGCTACTCCTTATTTAGAAAACCAATAAGGTGATATATATGACAGTAATATTGTAGCAGATTGCTAAATAATATAAAAACAAATTATATATAATCACAATATACAACAAATAATGATTGTGTTTTTGGTTAGAATATTGTTAACAAATTTTTTAAATAAATTGTAATCAATCGTTTGTTAAAAAGAATATAATTCACCATTATTCAGATTTCATATACTTTCTAATGAGTTCAATAAATTTATTGAGAAATCAGCAGTCAGAGAAAACAGCAGTCTGTTTTGAGATGTTAATGAAAAATACTGAGTTTAACTACTTCATATTTTTTATTTATTATCTTAGTTTAATAACCACAATTGAGTTTAAAAAACATCTACCGGTTTCGGAAAACACCTTTTCCTTCTTCAGGATATGTCAAAACTAACTAAAAATATAGCATTGTTTTTCTATTTATCCAGAATCTATTTTTAAATTTTTAAAAACAACAATTATTTAAAAAGTAAATTTAGTACCTAACTCAAATTGCTGTTCAATACAAATTTAGTCGAATAATTTTTAGGAAAAAATTTTAGAATAGGACTCGTAGTTAAATTTAGTTGGCTGTTTAGAATTTTCTGATTACTTTTACATGCTTTATTTATCTCCAACGATTCCAAATTATTTAATTTGTGACCTACACCGTTTATATGCAAAATTGACAATCCCAATTTTTTATCAAAACCATGACTATTTTCTATCAAATGATTAGCAAATTCTGAAAACCCACTATTGTTCAAACATCTCAAATGCTCATTTACTCTTATATTAAAATTTCTACCCGTTTTACCAACATAAAATGCAGCACAATCCTTACAACTAAGTTTATAGACGCCAGAATTGTTAAATTTATCATCCTTGTCCTTAGAATTTATGAGTAAATTTCCTATACTATTATTTGTGTAAAATGCTGGTCTAATATCTCGTGATAGGTGGATGAGGCGTGAATTATGTGTCAGGACAGAAAAGTGTCGCGCTCTATCTGTCTGCCTACCCTTGCGGGAAAACAGGGTGATGGTAAGTAAGTAATTAAGTACAATATTTTTTTAATATTCACATTCACCCTTCATTTTTTAATTATTTCTCTATCATAAATGGTTTTGCCACATGCGATCCTATTTTTAATACATTTAGCCTATTTTTGATCCTTTTTTGCCGATTCCAGGTTTCAATTTAATCGGTATATTGTGGAATAATAGACAAATTATTTTACTTTGATGTCGATTTTGCCCCAATTATAGATTATAACTAATGTTAGTTGCATAAAATACATTTTGAAGATTGAATGAAAACTCTAACATGAAATAATTGCTTGAGGAACTATGAAAAAAGTTACCGAGGTTATATACCTATGTAGGTGCTATCATTTGAAATCAAGGATTAGGAACCAGAAGTCTAAAGACGAATTGAAATGGCAAAATAAACGATATTCAGTCCCACGAAAATACGAAAAAATCAGTCCACCTTAAAAATAACCAAAATCCTCCTGATAAAATCTCTGGTTTTCTTATAGCACTAAATGCAATTGAAATAATGAACACTAAGGATGAAATAAGGGGATATGTTGAATTCAGTGACGTTATTACGCCTGTGCAGTAATACAGTGCATTGGGACTCACAGTGCACAGAGGCCAAAAGGTCCGCACCCTACGATGCAAATGGTATCATATGCGTTAATCAAAACATTTGCCAACTTTATTAAAGAGTAACAATTTCACATAAAAATTTATACATACAATTTGTTATAAAAATTCAATCTTATTTTTGAATCGTATGTAAGTTAACTATGCTAATAAAAAATAAGTTATATTTTTTTGATTTTTTATTATTCTATCATGAATATAGTAAAGATAAGACATATGAGCTAATATAGTAATGATAAGACATATGAGCTAATATTAGTAATAATAGTCTAACCAGCAGATGTCATGTAAACAAGGACAAATAATCTCGGAATGGTTTTCAAGTCTATGAAATTAGAAGGGTCATCACCACGTACGCGTTGATATTTTATATTATCAAGCTGTGCAAATAGGCGATATGTGTTAAACAATCGAAAAGTTATTGATAGTAATAAAATATAATCAAATATAAAAAAAATTAACAAAGAATCTATTTCCAAGGAAGAGTTTGATCCAGCGACGCAGGATTGTGAACTTTGGATGATAACCACTTGACCACCGAAGATCGGAACGTACTTTCGATAAATTTGTATTTCAACAACTAATGTGTCATCAAATTATTATGATAGTTTCGTGCAGTTCTAAAGAAGTCAACAATTTAAAAATCGTTGTGATACAAGAGTTTGGATTTATAGTGTTTCTGCGACATCAATATATAATATTAAACGTATTTCGATGAACATTTTCTAATGGAGAGAACTCATCCTGTTATGTTGGTATGAAACAATAAATAATTCAGAAATATTACATAATTTTACTAGGAAGAACTCCTGTATAGCTGTATGCAACCAAAAAAAGTAAAAAAAATTGAGTTTTTTGTAAGGAAATTAAAAATTATAAGATAACTAATAAAAATGTGCAAAAAAAAAATTAACAAAAGCAACAGTTGACCATAGCGTTGTGATGTTCGAACCTACGAACTATGTGATGGCTCGCTTACTAACTATGTGATGTCACGCAGCCAACTGCCGCTCGACAGGATCCGAGCGAAACGGGCATATCAACTCCATCAGAATGTACGTCATCGTGTGCTGCTGACTAAAAATTTAACTTTGGTGGCAAGACGTATCATCAATCTATCTTGATTGTTACCTGTTAGTGTTTCTGCTATATTGGTATTAATGTGCCAATGTTTTCATTGTGTGTACAAATGTTGCTTATTGTTTATCTCCAAAGTGTTTTTTTTTCTAAAATTGTACAAAATTTGTCGTGGTATTTCAGGATGTGTAATTACTAAGTATTCTTAATACAAGGTAAATAGTCAGCTCAGCTTCCCGTATAATGCGTATTTTAGTACATGGATGAAGGCTGGATAATTTTAGAAAGGTTTTGTTAAAAGCATAATTGTGCCAAATTAAAACACTAAAATCAATAATTTATTGCGTACAATAGGTTTTTCAAAATTGTTGTGTATAAATAATTAGGGAGAAAAGACATTGCAAATAAAATTAAATATCAGCGACATCTGTAAAATTAAGCGTTTATCAATTATCAACCTCGTTAGCCTTGACGAATTTTTTTAAATAGATGTCAGTGTGTAACAAATCTGCATACAATTGATGCTTTAAGTTAATCGTTAATTATTAATCTCTTTAGTATTTCTGCTATCCTGGAATATGAGCGCCAAATTTTTAATTATGAATTTGATTAAATTCCGCTTGCTAGTTATTTTTTGGTTAAATTGGTATGCATGCTTTTTACTTAATAATTTAGCTCCAAGATAATTAATATTTCTTCACCCTAGTCAAAAAAAAAGTTGGATCCTATGATTTTTTACATTTATTATTATTTAGAGTATATAATTACAGAATTTATTCATTTTACGTTATGTACATAAAAAAATAAAAACTACAAAACATAATTCGAGACCAAACATCATGACAGAATGTGTAATATTATAAAAGTAATGTATCGTCGGTCTCTCTCCATTGGTAAATCACGTTGAAATAATGAGGTGGAAAAATAATTTTTAAATAATATCAATATCTCGACAACCATTAAGAAAGCAAAGAAAGTTTTTCTGTGCTTATATAATATAACAGCCAACTTTCTTAGGTGCCAAAAAAACACAATGATAGCCCTAAATTTTATAATAAAATAGCCCCAATATAACAAAATACGATAAAGGGTTGATGTTTTTGATTGCTGAATTGCTATAATGCACCTAAAAGTGTAACATGAGGAACATTTTGACCCAGTTTGATTTGATATTAAGCCTTTAACACGTAGGTAATGCAACGATGGTTGTGTTTCTCACCGCCGGCCTATCAACGTTCTGCTATTTAAAATTTATTTGCGATAACAAAACGAGTACAAAAAAAGACGAGATAAAAATTAAAGACCACAAATGAATGAAAAAGGGATAAATCGCATCCATCGTGATCTTAAGGAAGGACAAAAACAAAATGTTTGAAAAAATGAGTTTTTCTTAAAGGCAGAATATTTCGTAGTAAAAACAAGAGAATCTCAGAAAAATTGTGTAATTTTCCAATTTTTACGCTCCTAGATGCTTGTCTTCAAAAAAAAACTCATTAAATGCCTTACACCTGTTTAACCTTCTGCGTTCCTGGTATCTGTGAGTAAGCTGCATAGTAACAGCAATCTTATTTACTCGGAATTATTTTTAGTTCCTTTGATCAATGCAACATTGCAGTCCCTGCTCGGCAGACAATGGAAGTATACGAGCTGGCACCGGGGGTTCATAACTACAAAGAGGATTGCGACTGTGTAATGCAACTCAACAGGAGAGCAAAGTAGGACATCGCAAGTGTTGAAATAAATAAATTTACTTAAATCATGGAAATAATATTCAAAAATTGCTAACTTCTTGACGAGTATGTATGAAGCGTGTATAAATCTGGATTTGGCAAAATTTGTAATAATTTTGCGGTATACCTGCTCGTCTACCTCTGCAGAAATTAAGAAATTAACTTATCGACATGATGTTTTATAAAATAGTACAATAACAATAAAAATCCGTTATTCAAACTATATTCGTAATCTTTCTCTTTAAGCACGAGATCAATTATATTCGGTGAACAAAATTGTTTAGAATTGGCAACAAAATCTGAAATGTTTCAAATATTAAATTTGATTTGTATAAATTTAAATATCATTTTGATGAAAAAAATGTTTTTGAATTTGGCGTATTAATTCTTTTATGTTTCACATTCCTGGTAAATTTAATTGAATTGCATTGCAACTGAGTATAATCACGAATAATTATTATTTTGTTCTACATTAAACAATTAAATCACAGTAAGGTAAATGTATAAATACAATTTTAGTATCTTGGTGTTGAAGGATAGGTTAGTTTAGTTACTAATATAAACTTCTTTACACACCTAATATTATCTGCTAGTCATACATTATTATAGCATCTATTGAGAGAGGGTTTGAAAAAATACTAGTTAGTATCACTAGAAAAAGCTAATAAATAATAAATTCATTTAAGAAGATTGGGAAAACAAACGACTGGTAATTATTTCATACAGTCCAATATGTCCTCTAACCGTCGATCTAACCTTGGTGCTGACTATTAATTATCAGGGTAACATATTCGCGGGGAGATGTATCGCGTCATCAATCAAGAGTGTTATGACTACTGTTGAGTGGAGCGCGGGGAGCGGGGTCATTAATGTTGACAGTTACAGAACCAACCAGCTGGCTATCACCGGTTATTATCTACTAGGCCCAGCGGGCAGCTTTTTCTTATATTCCAATTACTTTATGGAAAACTGATGAATTCAATTCAATAACTTTTATAAGCGTAATATTTTCCATTTAAATATTTTCTTTATTGCAAAGCCAGGTTAAAAAATATGTATTCACAAAATACATTAATAATGTAAGTCTCTTTAACTATAAACCTTGTAGTGTATTCTAATTAATTATTATAATTTTATTCTATTTTTAAAACGCCATAAATGTGGAAGAGCCTAATTGTAATTAACATATAAAGAAGGTAATAATTGATGAAACAGCCCCAGAAGTCAATCTTTTATTATTTTCATACCAATTCTCTTGCCAATTCAATAATGCCCAAAATTATTTCCTTTTTTATTTTCATATTTTTCTAAAACTTCCCAATTATTACTATCTTAATCAATGTTCCAAAAAATATGAACCTGTTGATATATAATCATTATTTACTGGGGGCTTCTCATAGATGTTCGGTGTTCTGCTCGCCTTATTCAAAGGGTCAGTTTGTTTTTATTAAATTAGAATTTTAACTATTCAGCGTAATATTGTCCTAAATTATACTTGCAAATAGATGTATTTAAATATAAATGGTTTTAACAGAAACAAAGTTTTATGAAGCGTCTAATCCGGAAAATGATTGGTTTTAGCTAAGCTGCTGTAATAGGATTAACAGCTGATGAAACAATTGATAAATGCTCGACATCTTCTAACAACTCCGGGCTTGGATCTGGTTCTTGATCATTCGTACTGTATCAAATATTAATTAAAATATATTATTATTAAAGAACACCATAAAAAAAATAGGGAAACGATTTCAGGTGAAGAAACACAATATACTCGTATATTATAATTTTAGACACAGTGTGGATAAGATAAGTTTTAAGGATAAAGAGATTTTGCCTGAAAATGACAAACTTCATAACACGTATAGATACGTTTAGATACGTAGCATGAGCCTAAGATATTACCGCTCGATTCCAAGATTGTTTTTTTCCTGAAATATTAAATTTTTTGAATTAGAGATTTAAAGCTTGCATACATCCAGGCATTGAAATCATGCGTATTATTTTTTTTATAATATCGTTAAAACTATAGTTACAGTATAATGATAGTATAATGTTTACCTGGCGAGATTGAAATAAGCATTAATATATATTTTTATTTAATATATTGTTATAAAACACTCTATTTTAAGTTACACCGAGTGCTTATCTAATAGGTGCATCGTTGTACCAATATTTATGATGTTCTTAAAAAAGAGTTTTACAGATACATACATACTCCTGAAGTTTGTTCAGAAGAATTTGACATGCATGTTTTCTTTGAAATGTTATTTATTGTATCCAGCTACATTGACATCCGGGTGATTTGGAAAAGTAATAAATCCGTGGGAAAGAGGTGAGGTGACTACATTTTCCGCAAGATCCTGAAGTGCAATAAAATACTGTTTTTGATAATATACAATATAATGCAAATTCATATCTCTGGGAATGATGGCTGGATGAAGAAGAAAACGGTCGTATTAATGTTATATACTAAGCATTTATCTTAATTAGAGATAATAAGATGATAAAGGGGAGGGCATCTGTACTTGCACAGGGTTCTAATAGTGAAGCAACTGTACTGTAGTACTAAGAATAAACAGACAGGCAAATTTTCAATTTGATTTATATAGACAGAGATTATCGAATAACCTTCATACAGATTTTATACCAGGATAGCAGAAACACTAATAGGTTACCTCGATGATCAACGAGTTTTAGAGAAACAGCATACTGACATCTGTTTAAAAGATGATAAATTATACATATGTAAGTTGATAAATAATACAAGCTAAGATTTACAGACGCCGCCGATCCCATGTCAGTTAATTCATACAGAATAACTTAGTCTTTCTGTACATTAACTTTGATATATTATTTATCTTGGAACATATTAATTGATCTTATTAATGACATTTTTATAATGTTATGATGCGTGCTTCATTACAATGTCTCCAAAAAATAAGGAAAACTTCTTCAAGACGAAGAGAACGTACAACCTTAAGTATTTTATAGCATGTATTTGCAAAATACTACTATTCATATATATTTTGAGTATTAATTAATGATTTGTTTTATTTACAATTGTTTCTATTATGAGAGATATTCTAAGATAATTTTGAATACACATTATTTTTTTTTTACCGGAAATGTAGGGTCTTTGCATGTGTAGTGTTACAAATTGAAAAATGAGTTTGGAAAGAGCAATCTAAAAAGAAAAGAGAAAAATAAATAATTAAATGAGACCTCCTATAATGATTACTACTTTAAATTTATAATAAAGTTGATTTCATTATGATATCATTAAATATAAAATAGATCTTAATAAAGCCATTAAAAGCAAGTAGAATATGAACATTAAAAGTTTTGTATAAATGTACATCACACAACTAATGTTGTTACCAATAAAATTATACTTTGGAAAAGAAAAGAAGCAATAACGGTCTGTAAATATAATTGTTTAGTGAAGTGATGTGTGTATTCACTGAAGAAATTCCTCTAATGTATCATATTTTAACAAATATATATAAATATATATATATATATATATATATATATATATATATATATATATATATGTATATAAATATTCTGTATTTTTCTTTCCCTCATGTTTTAAATGGATGTTAAAAAAATCTTATGACATACATGCAGCAACATCTATGAATACTAAAACTTCTATAACCAAAATAATGGAACAAAATGTTAATTATTGATTTATTAATAAGGTTACACATTCACTAAGAGATGTTCCTCTTCATCAATTAACGCAGGCTGTGACCACTACAGTGGTGGGCGAAGGAGCAAAGTCTAATGAAGATATTAACAGAATCAACCGGCTGCTACTGGTTGTTACATGCTTGGCTGTTGTTACATTGTCTTATTTTATGGCAGTTTCAATGACACCATGGCATCCAATTTAATGACGTATAATGGCAAGAGCTAAGCAATGACCTTGAATTGTTAAAAATAATAACTATGAATAATATTAGATAACTAATGTCCAGGCAAAAAATAGAACACGCCGAGTTAAATGTAAGACCTGCTGATAAATTCCTAAATGACCCCAGGAAGAATGTCCAAACACAAGATGTGCCTGAAGAAGGAAAATGCTGAAGTCTAAAAGAACAAAAGGTAGAGCAATAATCTAATACAAATTAAATTATTCAACATAAGATATATCCAAATATAATGAATAGAAAGGAGCATTGTGTTGCTGTCAATTCTATTGAATGCGATACTTTGATGTAAAGGTTGCGGCAATCAAGGCGTTGAAATCTTTCATTAGTGCCCGATGTAATATGTACATTATTAGATTTCATTATATTTGTGGAAGAACTTTTCATTAATGAGCTATTGGGGATACTATTTGGAAGAATATTTATTTAAGGAGCAGAGAAAATAACACCTTAGCCATGACTCTTGAAAAATTATCAAATACGTTTTTTTTTAAATCATTAAAACATAAAATATTTTCAAAAAGTTGGGTTTGGTCCCAACATAGGTTCATTTTGAATAAAATTTGTGTTTTTATTTATATTTGTATTGTTATTTATTTTAAGATATGTGTAAGTATATTATTATAAAAATATGTGTTTTAGGATTTTGTATAAATTATTAATATGTAAAATATTTTTATAAGTATAAATATTTTTTTTTTTTTTTAATGTCGGACTATTTAAATAAAACGAATACACAACTCACAGTAACTATGATTATTTAGGATTTAATAATTATTCTACATGTTTTTGATTATTTGACAACGCCCAATTTTCGACAATATTTGTTTCTCTTATGTAGAAATTGCATTACCTCAAAGGTTAATTTATTCAATCATTCCATATACGGTATACCGAATCATATAAAATCAATACAAGTACATATTTTATTTGAAAACTCAGCAAGATATTATTATACAATATGCCGGTCTCATAACACTCTGTTTGGAACTCATTGTTTCTTTGTGGTAAGTGATAAGTATAATAAAGGAATGTAAACAATTTATTGTATGAGTTTGTTTGACTCAGTGGCGTATTAGTAAGTGATGAATTATCTCGGATCTATATTTATGGTAGCTGCTATTCAAAATTCAAACGACGCTGAGAATGGTGAAATGTTTTATATCGAGACTTGACGAGAGATCCACAAGTAGAAATAGCACCAGGCAAAATCAGGTTAAAAGAGCGAGAGTTTAAATAGATCACTATCTTCAGTCTTTAGGAATGGACATGAATCATGATTAGTGACGTTCGTACATAATTTGATCCATTTTGATCGGCAAAAAACATTTCAATATTTTGACAATCATAATTTTGACAATCATAAAAAATAAATGCTATATATTTTTTTGGAAATTGTAATTATTTTTGAATTGCCTTATTAATAAGTAATTAGGTAAAATGCTCATTTTTCACTTTTAATACATGCAAGTATCGTAAAATATGGATTATAAGCTTTATTGTAAACAAGGGCATTTTGTAATTTCATTTCATAAACTTGATAATGTTTTAAAAAAAGACAATTAGGATAGATGCCTTCCTTCTGACTATGTCGAGGCAGAAAAAAGAAATAACCTAACAGGTTTCATGTAAAGAACAGACATTTTTGATGAGATATTGCACGATTTGCAATTTGTATGGGTGAAACTGTAGTTTATTTTTCAAAATAACGTGCACTATTGATTTTTTTATTCTAATACAAGCTGCAATCTTCCTTAAAAATTTACGCGGATTGCGCATAATTTTCCGTCAAACTATTGAGATAAACCATCATTATTTCAATTATGTATTTATTTATTTATAGAGTTTAAAATTGAACCATTATATAATGTGCATTATACTAGAATTAGATTTGATGTTGATCCTTTAATATGCAGAAGGAAGAATGACTTTTTAGGCGCTTGCCGTTCACCATCCAGCTTATAAAAAATATATTTTATATTAAATATGCAAAGTATAAAAGAAAAAATCACCGCGTGCTAAAGGAGGACAATTCAAAGAAATCACAAAAAGTTTGAAAATACGACTGTTCTTCTCAAGAAAAGACCATTAGCAACGTATTTCCTGGCAATTTCAAGTGAACCGCAATGCAATGATATGTTTATTACTCCCCCAAAAGTCGGCCTCCATGAAAACAATAATTATTTAATGCACCCACCTCACACCGACTTTACTTTCTGCATTCCTGGTATTAATGAGTGTTCTTCTGATCAAAGTCCATCGTCATTGTACCGCAGTCAGGTGGGCGGAGTCCAATATTTGCATCATTGCAATCCAGCCCGGCAAACAATGGAAGTTGACGAGCTCGGCACTAGGGTTTCATAAGTGCGAAGAGATAAGATTGCAACTGCTTGCTGTTGCTCAGCAAGCAGTTGCATAATTAAAACATTTTCAAATACTAATCAAATTAATTAATTAGAAAGATATATTCATATAAAATAAATTTTATCGAAAAATATTGTTGTTGCGCCACCGGAATTTGAATCTGGATCTCAAATACCTTTGAGTAAACCGATAGCAGACGCCAGAATTAACGATCGAGGTTCGAATCCCGCTGGAGCAACAACAATATTTTTCGATAAAATTGATTTTATATGTATATATTTCTAATTAATACATTTAATAAGTATTTAAAATATCACAGACCTATGTTCTGAATATTACAACTTTACAATAAGAAATTTGTGTTCAAGAAACGAATTTATTAAAACGTGGCTTCCTATCCTCTCCGCCAGAGTCATTCTTTTAATTAAATCATCATTAAATTTAAACGTTATGTATGTGTTACACTATGAAAAAGGTACTGACTGATCAAAAAACAAAAAATAAAATCAAATGTCATAATAATAATATAAAATAAAACATAAGCATCCATTTCCGCATTTCATCCACAACGCTGACATCTATTCAAAAAATTGCAATGAGACAAGTAATACAAGCCAATATTTACAGATGTCGCTGATCCCAAGTCATCAAGTTAATTCAGTCTATCGCTTATTATTTATCTTCAAAGATATTACACGATCTTATCAATCACAGTGTAAAAATATAGCGTATGCATCATTACAAGATTTCCAAAATTATACAGATCTTCTTAAAGGATAAGATATGTACAAGGTGTAGGTACGTACGTACATCTATCTTACACAGATGTTGTATTTTATTTTTTATAGCATTAAATAGTTCTATATATTAAAATAGAGGTTAGATGAGCAGTAATTTACTAGAATAGTTAAATAATAGCTTTTTATTGACTCTTATATTAAATCAGTAATGGAATAGATTTTAGTTTTTAGTAGTTTTCGTGGAGTTATTATATTAACTTTAAGCTGGATCTTAATATAGATATTAAAAGCAAGGAACATATTAAAATGAAATATAGTACGTAAACTAAGTCCATCATACAAACACATTAGTTACCAATATAATTCATTCTCTTAGGAAAGATGGAAGCAATAGTTGCATTGTAAATACTGCATATTTTGTGTATTGCTAAGGTAGTATAATGCTCCACCGAGTTATGTTTCTTATTTCATGTAATGGGGTGTATGTTATTGTACCAAAATTAATATTGACCTTAATGAATAATGTCAATATTAAAAAACTTTTTTTCATGCTTGATATTAATAGATTTATTTTTAGTAGTATGCTGCTAGTAGTATTTAGTAGTTTAGTAGTATCTTTGAATTATAAAAATATGAACGAAAAGATGTGTAATTGTTTTAATTTATTTCATTAAATCTCAAATTGCTTTCATCTTTTAACAAAATAGCATTCAAACAGATGAAATATATGATTTCATCTGTTAGAGGTCACGTCTTAATATTTGTCTCGATTTGGATACGTCTTTCTTAATAATATTATTGACGATAGTGACAATTTTCTTCTGGAGAATAAATCAAACTTCAAAAGTTTATTAAAGTCATATAAACTCATACATATAATTTGATTACAAAAATTCAATCAAATTTTAAATAAAACTTTAAATAATTTAGGTTATTAGTTTTTAAATTCTAGGAATAATAGTGTACGATTAAAAATTAAAAAGTGTAACTATCCTGAATACTGCCTAGAATATTATGCAATTACAACTGTGAACATGAAATAATGAATGGAGCGAGACTAGATTATACTTCATCTTCAACATCTTAATACTAATTACCAAATAATATCTTGTTATTAAAAATCATCATAAAATTTGAAAGCCATCTACATTATTTTTACAGAATCTCAAATACCTTTGAGTAATAATGGAACGACAGGTGTATTAATTTGAAAAAATGTAACATATAGTTTCGAAAATTTGTCAAGAAAAATACTGGCGTTATAGCACAAAGGTAGTGCACTTCCCCGGATTGGAAATGAAGATCCAGGTTCGAATCCCGGTGACGCTAAAACAATATTTTTCGACAAAATTGATTTTATATGTATATATTTATAATTAATAGATTAATTTAGTATTTAAAATATCACAGACCTATGTTCTGAATAATTACAACTTCACAATAAGAATGTGTTTTCCTTAATAATTATTTAGAAGAATCTGTCTTCCAATAAATAATTGTAAAGGTTTTACTGTGTTATCAAAAATTCAACGTTTCTATTTTTTCACCTAGAGTGTAAAATTCAAAGTGCTATGTTATACATCTACTAACTCTGAATATTATTTAATTTAAATTTATGTAATTCATTCACTTTTGTAGGCAATGTGACTAACGAACAAAGTTTATTTATTTCGTATTTTAGTACATGGATGAAGGCTGGATAATTTTAGAAAGATTTTATTAACAGCATAACTGTGCCAAATTAAAACATTAAAATCAATCATTTATTGGATACAATAGGTTTTTTAAAATTGTTATGAATAAATAATAAGGGAGAATTTGACGATAGAAATTTGAACAAAGATATTGCAAATAAAGTTAAATATCGGCGACATCTGCAAATATAAGCATTTATCAATTATCAACCTCGTTAGCCTTGACGAATTTTTTTAAATAGATGTCAGTGTGTAACAAATCTGCATACAATTGATGCCTCAAGTTAATCGTTAATTAATAATCTCTTTAGTGTTTCTGCTATCCTGGAATATGAGCGCCAAATTTTTAATTATGATTTAATCAAATTCTTCTTGCTAGTTGTTTTTTGGTTTAATTAGTATGCATGCTTTTTACTTAATAATTTAGCCTCAAGATAATTAATATTTCTTCATCCCAGTCAAAAAAAATTGGATCCTATGATTTTTAAATATTTATTATGATTTAGAGTAGATAATTACAGAATTTATTCATTATAAGTTATGTACATATAAAAATAAAAACTACAAAACATAATTCGAGACCAAACATCTTCATGACAGAATATGTTATATTATAAAAGTAACGTATCGTCGTTCTCTCTCCATTGCTAAATCACGTTGAAATCGTGAGGTGGAAAAATAATTTTTAAATAATATCTACATCTCGACAACCATTAATTTTAAGGAAGCAAATAATGTTTTTCTGTGCTTATATAATATAATAGCCAACTTTCTTAGGCGCCAAAAAACACGATGATAGCCCTAAATTTTATAATAAAATAACCTCAATATATCAAAATACGATAAAAGGTTGATTTCTGAATTGCTATAATTCAGATATATGCACCTAAAAATGTAACATGAGATACAGATGAGTACGTTTTGACTCAATTTGATTTGATATTAAGCCTTTAACACGTAGGTAATGCAACAATAGTTATGTTTCTCAACGCCGGCCGATCAACGTTCTGATAATTAAAATATATTTGCGATAACAAAACGAGTACAAAAAGGACGACATAAAAATTAATTACCACAAACGAATAAAAAAAGGATAAATCGCATTCTTCGTGATCTTAAGGAAAGATAAAAACAAAATGTTTGAAAAAAAGACTGTCTTTCTTAAAGGCAGAATATTTCGTAGTAAAAACAAGAGAATCTCAGAAAAATTGTGTAATTTTACAATTTTTACTCTCCTAGATACTCGTCTTAAAAAAAAAAACATTAAATGTCTTACACCTATTTAACCTCCTGCGTTCCTGGTATCTGTGAGTAAGCTGCATAGTAACAGCAATCTTTATTCGAAATTATTTTTAGTTCCTTTGATCAATGCAATATTGCAACATTGTACTCCCTGCCCGGCAGACAATGGAAGTATACGAGCTCGGCACCGGGGGTTCATAAGAACAAAGAGGATTGCGAATGTTTAATGCAGCTCAACAGGAGAGAAAAGTAGGACATCTCAAGTGTTGAAATAAATAAATTTACTTAAATCCTGGAAATAATATTTAAAAATTGCAATCTTCTTGACGAGTATGTATGGTGTATGTATAAATCTGGATTTGGCAACATTTGTAATAATTTTGCGGCATACCTGCTCTTCTACCTCTGCAGAAATAGTGTGATGTAACTTCTTAAGAAAGTAACTTATCGACATGATGTTTTATAAAATAGTACAATAACAATAACTATATTACTTACTAACTTACTTACCATTACGCCGTTTCCCCGTGGGGGTAGGCAGAGAGGATAGAGCGCCACACTCTTCTGTCCTGACACACAATTCTCGCCTCATCCACATTCATACATCTTGTCATACAAGCTCGCCGATTGTTGAGGCTTCTAACAGAACCATCCTCCATTATTTGGTTTACCTGGTCGTGCCAAGTCTTCCGCGGACGTCCTTTATTTCTGGTTCCATCAACACTTGCGTCATATATCTTTCTTACCATTCTCTCCTCATTCATTCATTATAAAAAATCGGTTATTCGAACCATATTTGTAACCAAATCTTTATATTTAAGCAGGAGATCAATTATATTTGGTGAACAAAATTTTTAAGAATTACCAACAAAATCTGAAATGTTTCAAAATTATGAAAAATATTTTTTTGAATTTGGTGTATTAATTCTTCTATGTTTCATGTTCCTGGTAACTGAAATTGAATTGCATTGCAACAGAGTAATTGCACGAATAATTATTATTTTGTTCTACATTAAACAATTAAATCACAGTAAGGTAAATGTATAAATACAATTTTAGTATCTTAGTGTTAAAGGATAGTTTAGTTTAGTTACTAATATAAACTATTGTTTAGTTCACCGGATACGTAACACCTAATATTATCTATTACTCATACATTATTATAGCATCTATTGAGAGAGGGTTTGAAAAAATACTAGTTAGTATCACCAGAAAAAGCTAATAAATAATAAATTCATTTAAGAAGATTGAGAAGACAAACGACTGGTAATTATTTCATACAGTCCAATATGTCCTCTAACCGTCGATCTAACCTTGGTGCTGACTATTAATTATCAGGGTAACATATTCGCGGAGAGATGTATCGCGTCATCAATCAAGAGTGTTATGACTACTGCTGAGTGGAGCGCGGGGAGCGGGGCCGTTAATGTTGACAGTTACAGAACCAACCAGCTGGCTATCACCGGTTATTATCTACTAGGCCCAGCGGGCAGCTTTTTCTTATATTCCAATTACTTTATGGAAAACTGATGAATTCAATTCAATAACTTATATAAGCGTAATATTTTCCATATAAATATTTTCTTTATTGCAAAGCCAGGTTAAAAAATATGTATTCACAAAATACATTAATAAATGTAAGTCTCTTTAACTACAAACCTTGTAGTGTATTCTAATTAATTTTTATAATTTTATTCTATTTTTAAAACGCCATAAATTTGGAAGAGCCAAATTGTAATTAACATATAAAGAAGGTAAATAATTGATACAACAACCCCAGAAGTCAATCTTTTATTATTTTCATACCTATTCTCTTGCCAATTCGATAATGCCCAAAATTATTTCCTTTTTTATTTTCATATTTTTTTAAAACTTCCCAATTATTACTATCTTAATGAATGTTCCAAAAAAATATGAACCTCTAGATATATAATCATTATTTACAATTAATAAATGTTCAACATTAGATCTAATACATCTTTGGTTTGGATCTGCTTCTTGATAATTCGTATTGTACTAAATGTTAATTAAAATACTTTATTATTAAAGAACACCGTGAAAAAAATAGAAAAACGGTATCAAGTGAAGAAACATAATGAACTCGTATATCATAATTTTAGACGCAGTGTGGATAAGATAAGTTTTAAGGATAAAGAGATTTTTCCTGGTTATCCAGAACTTATCAGTCAACATGACGATGTTCATGACACGTAGCGATTTAAATACGTAGATATTTCCACTAAATTTCACTATAATGTTAACCAGCCGAGATTGAAATAATGATTAATATATATTTATATTTAATATATTATTATAAAACACTCGGGAATAAAATATAAAATGTGGAAAAGCTATTTTAAGTTACACCGAGTGGTTATCTAATAGGTGCATCGTTGTACCAATATTTATGACGTTCTTAAAAAAGAGTTTTACAGATACATACATACTCCTGAAGTTTGTTCAGAGGACTTTGACATGCATGTTTTCTTTGAAGTGTTATTTATTTTATCCAGCTACATTGATATCCGGGTGATTTGGAAGAGTAATAAATCCGTGGGAAAGAGGTGAGGTGACTACATTTTCCTCAGGATCCTGAAGTGCAATAAAATACTATTTTTGATAATATACAATATAATGCAAATTCATTTCTCTGGGAACGATGGCTGGATGAAGAAGAAAACGGTCGTATTAATGTAATATACTAAACATTTATCTTAATGAGAGAGGATAAGATGATAAAGGGGAGGGCGTCTGTACTTGCACAGGGTTCTAATAGTGAAGAAACTGTACTGTAGTACTAAAAATAAACAGTCAGGCAAATTTTCAATTTGATTTATATAGACAGAGATTGTCGAATAACCTTCATACAGATTTTATACCAGGATAACAGAAACACTAATTGGATACCTCGATGATCAACGAGCTTTAGAGAAACAGCATACTGACATCTGTTTAAAAGACGATAAATTATACATATGTAAGTTGATAAATAATACCAGCTAAGATTTACAGATGCTGCCGATCCCATGTCAGTTAATTCGTACATAATAACTTAGTCTTTTTGTACATTAACTTTGATGTATTATTTATCTTGGAAGATATTAATTGATCTTATTAATAACATTTTTATAATTTTATGATGCGTACTTCATTACAATGTCTCCAAAAAGTAAGGAAAACTTCATCAAGACGAGGAGAACGTACAACGTGAAGTATTTTATAGCATGTACTTCCAAAATACTACTATTCATATATATTTTGAGTATTAATTAATAATTTATGTTTTATTTACAATTGTTTCTATTATGAGAGATATTCTAAGATAATTTTAATACAATTTATATTTGTCTGACCAGAAATATAGGGTCCTTTTATGCGTAATGTTACAAATTGAAAAAAAGGTTTTGTGAAGAGCAACCTAAAAAGGAAATAGAAACATAATTAATTTAATGAGACCTCTTATAATGATTATTACTTTGAATCTGTAATACAGTTGATTTCATTGTGATATTGTTAAATATAAAATAGATCTTAATAAAGTCATTAAAAGCAGGTAGTGTATGAACATTAAAAGTTTAAGTATAAATTTATATCACACAAATAATGTTGTTACCAATAAAATTTACACATTGAAAATATGTAAGCAATAATGGTTTGAAAATATAAATTTTTAGTGAAGTGATGCGTGTATTCACTGAAAAAATTACCTTAATCTATGATATTTTAACAAATATATATTTATGTATGGGTATATAAATATTCTGTATTTTTCTTTCTCTTATGTTTTAAATGGATGTTAAAAAAATTTTATGACATACATGCAGCGACATCTATGAATAATAAACCTTATATAACCAAAATAATGGAAGAAAATGATAATTATTTTTTTATTAATAAGGTAACACATTCACTAAGAGATGTTCCTCTTCATCAATTAAAGCAGGCGGTGACCACTACAGTGGTGGGCGAAGGAGCAAATAAAGACATTAACAGAATCAACCGGCTGCTACTGGTTGTTACATGCTTGTTACATTGTCTTATTTTATGGCAGTTTCAATGATACCGTGGCATCCAATTTAATGACGTATAATGGCAAGAGCAAAGCAATGACCTTGAATTGTTAAAAATAATAAGTATGAATAATATTAGATAACTAATATTGCTTATAGTCTAGGAAAAAAACAGAACACGCGGAGTTACATATAAGATCTTCTGATAAATCCCTAAATGACTCCAGGAAGAAAGTCCAAAAACAAGATGTGCCTGAAGAAGGAACACACTAAATTCTAAAAGAACAGAAAGAAGAACAATAATCTAATACAAATTAAATTATTCAACTTGAAAGATATACAAAATTATTTTTGAATAAAAAGTAGCAATTGCGTTGATTTCAATTCTATTGAATGCGATGTTTTCTACGGAAACATTAATTTTACACTTTGATGTGAAGGTTGCGGCAATCCAGGCGTTGAAATCTTTCATTAGTGCCATTTACTGATGTAATATGTACATTTTTAGATTTAATTGTATTTGTGGATAAAGTTTTTATTAGTGAGCTATTGGGGATATTATTTGGAAGAATATTTAAATTAGGAGCAGAGAAAATAACACCTTAGCCATGACTCCTGAAAAAATTTTCAAATAGGTTTTTTTTTTTTAAATCTACTATTAAAACAAATTATTATTGTAAGAGTGGCAGTTAAAAATAGAAAAAAATTTTCAGAATATAAAAACATAAAATACTTTCAAAAAGTTGGGTTTGGTCCCACCATAAGTTCATTTTAAATAAAACATGTGTTTTTATTTATAATTTTATTGTTATTTATTTTAAGATATGTGTAAGTATATTATTATAAAAATATGTGTTTTACGATTTGTATAAATTATTAATATGTAAAATATTTAAAAAAAATATAAATAATTTTCAATTTTTTTCATATCCGACTATTTAAATAAAACTATATACATATACAACTCACAGTAACTATGATTATTTAGGATTTAATAATTATTGTAGATGTTTTTGATAATTTGACAATAATTTTCTAATTTTAATAATAATTTTATACAATATTCTAATAATTTTCTACAATATTCGTTTCTCTTATGTAGAAACTGAATTACCTCAAAGGTTAATTTATTCAATCATTCCAAATACGGTATATTGAATCATATAAAATCAATAGAAGTACATATTTTACTTGAAAACTCAGCAATAAATTATTATACAATATGCCGGTCCCATAACACTCTGTTTGGAACCCATTGTTTCTTTGTGGTTAGCGATAAGTATAATAAAGGAATGTAAACAATTTATTGTATGAGTTTGTTTTTCTCAGTGGCGTATTAGTAAGTTATGAATTATCTCGGATCTACAATTATGATAGTTGCTATCCAAAATTCAAACGACGCTGAGATTGCGAAATGTTTTATATCGAGACTTGACGAGAGATCCACAAGTAGAAATAGCACCAGGCAAAATCAGGTTAAAAGAGCGAGAGTTTAAACACGAAATCACGATCCTCAGTCTTTACGAATGGACATGAATCATGATTTGTGACGTTCGTACATAATTTGATCCATTTTGATCGAAAAAAAACAGTGTAATATTTTGACAATTATAATTATAATATTGAAAATTGCTATATTTTTTTTTAAAATTAATATATTATTATAAGATATCCAATTAAAATGCACAAAAAATGTACAAAAGCAACAGTTGACCATAGCGTTGTGATGTTTGAACCTACGAACTATGTGATGGCTCGCTTACTAACTAAATATGTGATGGCACACAGCCAACTACCGCTCGACGTTATCCGAGCGGAACGGGTATATCGACTGCATTCAAAATTAGGTTATTCAATATGCAGCTGATAGTGCAATGTATGTTAAAAAATTACCGATAATGGTCTCTAAATGTTTATTATTAATTATTCATCTCAAAAGTAAGGTTTCAATATCACTTTAAATTCAATTAGTTTATAAAAATTGTCATGGAAATTTATGAAATCTATGGTATAAACTAGAACTTGACAAGTAAATCTAAATAACAGCGACATCTGCAAATATAAGCGTTTATTATGACGACATTTTTTAATAGATGTCAGGGTGTTACATCTATTAAATCTGCATGAAATAAATGTGATGGATTAATTGATAATTATTAAGCTCATTAGTGTTTCTGCTATCCTGGTATATGAGCGCCACCTTTTTAATATCGGTTTTATCAAATGCCGCTAGTGGATTTTGATCAGTATATTTATTATTAATTACTTAATTCCAACATCAGCTTGGTTTTCATTAATTGAAGCTTCATTCTGGTCGTTGGTATTTCTATCATTTTCATATTTAACTTTTACTGTAAGAGAGTTCAACTTAATGTTGTATAGTGTCCACCTTATACAGTAAACAATTACAAAATTCAATACACATTAGTACGTATGAAATATTAAACTGCAATACAATTTGCTCCTAAAAAGTTTACGTTTATTATTTTGAGTTATTTTTATGTTACCAACTAGTGGATTATAAGTTAATATTTTATCGTGTCATCTATAACTATTTATTTTATATATAATAATAATTAAATTTCTGCAAGTTCATGATCCAACCATCGTCAGTAATGCAGGAGAAAACTAATGTCGGCCATGAAAATCGAAAGTATGATGCAACGTTTAGTTGGGGTAACTCACAAATAATTTTATATAATGAAATATTCTCATTTATAATGATACAAATATATAAACACACATTTATTAATAGTAATTGAATTACAATTTCTTAAAATAGTCAAAATTTCCTTAAATAGATCTTTGCACAATACTGCACTTGCACAGTACTGTAAATGTTTATTTATATACATGGAATACTTATATAAATGTTTTGTATGTAGTTAGCGAGAATAATACTTACAATACCTTAAATTCATATTTATACCAATCGCGATTTAATAATAATAATTCCACGCTAACGATAAAAGATTTACTTATGAATAAATTACTAAGTAACGTAACATATGAGGGATCTATTTCCTTGTTAGTTTATAAAATGTGCTCAAATAGGACTACCTTTGCAAAAAGTAAATAATATATATTTTTTTAAATAAAAGTACTAATGAAAGATAATTTTCATTGCATTGCAGGACAAGCAAAATAACTGCAAAATATTAGTGTAATGTTATAATTCTGTCATTAAAAAAAATCATTAAATTCACCCGTCTAGCACCTGAATTACTTCCTGTGTTCCTGATATCTGTGAGTAAACCGCATAGTAACAAGAGCAGGCTTCATTCACTTATTTTACTTACTTCGATTTAAGTCCACAGCCATGGGCAGAGTCACCAGGGTTACATAAGCGCGAAGAGGATTGCATTCGTTTACTCCAACTCACAACACAGAATGAGAATATCACTAGTGTTAAAATAAATTAACTTTTTTTTTACTTATTCCTGGAGAAATTTTTTAAAATTTCAACGCACTTGAAGATCTGCATGGAAACGATGTATTTATAATCTTGATATTGGCGAAATTTGTTAATCAGGGCTGAGTTATTTTATGGTACAACTACTCTGTCTACTATTGCGGGGAAATAGAGTGAAGCTAAGATAAGAAAGTAACCCACTAACAAGATGTTACAAAAAATAGTTATTCCAGTTTCGGAGATGCTTAATATGCAAGCTTAGTATTCTTTTTTCGTTAAAGATTTTGATTCCATGTGATTCTAATTTACAGCTTTCCATGAAATATTGTTATAATATAAAGAGTTTTTGCTTAACGGAAAATTTTTAAGTGTAATATAATGGAGTTTAATGATGCGAGTTTTACGTTTTATAAACAATATTGTCTAAATGTCGTCCATTTCTCCCAAAACACTTTTGCAATCGGACTCTTAAATTTGCAAACACGCGAGAGCAAAGCGTCCGTTCAATGGCAGCAACTTTACAGCGGATATTTTCCTGTAGAGCCTGAATTGTTCGAAAATTGTTGCTGTAAACTCTCGACATAAGGTATTTGCACAAAAAAAAGTTGCACGGTGTAAGGTCCGGTAACCGAGGTGCCCTGGGTATGTCTCCGTACTTGCTGATTAATTTATTGGGAAAATTTCCCCTCAGCTTTTTCATTGAAATTTTAGATGTGTGTGGAGTGGCCTCGTCTTGCTGAAATTGTGTTCTGTTGAACCCAGAAAACAGCTGCAGTTGCGGTACCAAAAACTTATCGATCGTGGAATGCCATCAAAAACGTTTTTGATGGCATTCCCTCAGGTTATCGGGGCACCAATATCTAATAATCTGTTTATTAACATAGTTATCGATATGAAAATGTGCTTCGTCAGTGAATAATATTTTTCCTAAGCGTTCGTGCTACTTCAAAACATTCTAGCATCGTTGTCGCTAAGGTTTGTTAGAATACAAAATTACCCAAAATAATATTTTGTTTTTCAAGGCTACATAAACACTTAGTCGAAGTAAGAGACAGGGCTTGCAATAAACATCGGTATTATTAGACGCACGATACGGCGTGGGAACGGCTATAAGGAATCTGGCGTACGTGACCATAGTCACTCTCGGCAAATGCACCATAAGGGATGCATCACCATCATACGTAAGTTTCTCCAAATCCCAGCCGGGAAAGCTTGCTCCACAAAGACGAGCTTTAATTTTCAATTAGAAAATAAAATCAATATCGTCTCTGATATAATAAGCAAGCGTTTTGTAATTTGTGATTCCGGGGAAAATTTAAACTGTGCGCCTCGAGTTTAAGCTTAGACTGTGATGTTCTCCGTGCTTAATCGTTGATATAAAAGTATAAAAAGGGTCCCGGTGGATCTATATGAAAAAAGACGATCAACATAATTTGGTGTAGTGAGATTAAATTGTCGCTATCAGGGGAGAAGATATCATACACGGCACGCACAAATTGCATAAGAACATCGCGTCCATAGTCCCGGTTTGCCTGAATAATTGGGCATCGTCTGATGTTGAATCAACTACAAGCCTGAACTCCGTCACCCTATGCTGGCACCACAACTATTGGCCACACTACACGTCCACAGTTTCCAAGACCATCATCTACACGTGGAAGGCGTCTCCTAAGAGGCAATCCCTTACGTGAGGGACCTGCATAATCAACATCAGACAAGCATCAACATAGACAATTTGGTAGATAACTTTATGCTGGCATGATGGGCACGCACATATGTAATGTTAATTTAATTGTAATTATTTTTGAATTGTATTATTAATAAGTAATCAGGTAAAATGCTCATTTTCCACTTTTAATACATGCAAGTATCGTAAAATATGGATTATAAACTTTATTGTAAACAAGGGCATTTTGTAATTTCATTTCATAACCATTTGACTTGATAATATTTTTAAAAAGAACCAGTTAGGCTAGATGCCTCCCCCCTGAGCATTTCGAGGCAGAAAAAAGAAATAACCTAACAGGTTTCACGTATAGAACAATCATTTTCGTGAAACTGTAGTTTATTTTTCAAAATAACGTGCACTGTTAATTTTTTTATTCTAGTACAAGCTGCAATCTTTCTTGAAAATTTACGCGGATTGCGCATAATTTCCCGTCGAACTATTGAGATAAATCGTCATTATTTCATTTATGTATTTATTTATTTATAGAGTTTAAAATTGTACCATTATATAATGTGCATTATAATGGAATTAGATTTGATGTTGACCCTTTAATATTCAGAAGGAAGAATTACTTTTTCGGCGCTTGCCGTTCACCATCCAGCTTATAAAAAATAACACAAAATGTTTGCAAAAACGACTGTCCTTCTCAAAAAAAGACTAGTAGCAACCTATTTCCTGGCAAGTGCAAGTGAACCGCAAAGTAATAGTTTATTTATTACTCCCTCAAAAGTTGGCCTCCATGAAAACAATAATTATTTAATGCATCCAACTCACACCGACTTTACTTTCTGCATTCCTGGTGGTAGTGAGTGTTGTACCGCAGTCAGGTGGACGGAGTCCAATATTTGCAACATTGCAATCCAGACCGGCAAACAATGGAAGTTGACGAACTCGGCACCAGGGTTTCATAAGCGCGAAGAGAGTAGATTGCAACTGTTTGCTGTTGCTCAGCAAGAGTGTATGTAGATAATTAAAACATTTTCAAATACTAATTAAATGAATTAATTAGAAAGATAAATTTTATCGAAATATATTGTTGTTGCGCCACCGGAATTTGAACCTGGATCTCTTTCCAAACCGGGGAAGGTGCATTATCCAACTATCCTATAACGACATTATTTTTGAAGACAAATTTTCGAACCTATATGTTACAATTTTTCAAATTAATACATCTATCGTTCCATTATTTGAAAGGCTATCTACTTAGTTTTTACAGAATCTCAAATACCTTTGAGTAAACCGATAGCAGACGCCAGAATTAACGATCGAGGTTCGAATCCCGGTAGAGTAACCACAATATTTTTCTATAAAATTGATTTTATATGTATATATTTCTAATGAATACATTAAATTAGTATTTAAAACATCACATACCTATGTTCTGAATATTACAACTTTACAATAAGAAATTTGTGTTCAAGAAACGAATTTATTAAAACGTGGCTTCCTATCCTCTCCGCCAGAGTCATCCTTTTAATTAAATCATCATTTCATTTAAACGTTATGTATGTGTTACACTATGAAAAAGGTACTGACTGATCAAAAAACAAAAAATAAAATCAAATGTCAAAATAATAATATAAAATAAAACATAAGCATCCATTTCCGAGTAGGAATTTGATCCCGTGGCGCAGGATTGAGAACTCCGGATGGTGCTCACTCAGCCACCGATGTTCAGGACGTACCCGCGAGAAACTTGCATATTAACGACTAATACGTCATCAAATAATCATCATAGTTTAATGCGGTGCTACAAATGTCAGCAATTCAAAAAACGTTGCTATACGAGACGATTATTCGCATTCATAATAATGATGAATGTAGTCTAATAAATATGTTTATTCGTCGTGATTGTAACTTTTAAAGTTTTTTAATTTACATCAAAAAATTTTAATAAGTGACAATTGAATAAGTTAAATGTGTTACAGTAATATATCGGTGATAAATGTAATTAAAATAATATTAAATATTAAATAAGCCACAAATAATATTAAATATTAAATTAATAAGCAATTAAAAAACATTAACCTTTTCAACATACAACGTTACAACGTTCAGTTTTGCTTATTTACGATTTTTTCTAAACCCTTTCCCGTATTTGTTAATTAATTTAATAACAAACGACCAACCAAAATTTTTTAATCCCCCTTTTTTTCGTCACTTTTTGAATCCCGTGAGTCTTCCATAAGTTGGATTTAAGTAAGATCATTATGTATTTTATGTTAAACAAACAATTGTTTTGGTAACATCAATTTAATAATACAACAAACGATCAATCAATTTCATAAAATTAAGCCGATCCCAATCTTGTTGAAAATTATTAAATTTTATCTAAGACAATGTTTTCTTTATGTTTGTGAATTATTCTACCGTCTTGGATTATAATTTAATATTTCTTCATGTAAGCCAGAGTGATATTTTTTAAAACGCCCGCAGGTCCATCATCCAAGAATAGACAGTGGATTTAATTAATATTGGCCATAAAAATTGTTGAATATAATCCATCGTTCAGTTGGGGTAACTCACTAATATTAAAAAAATATATTCCAATTTATTTCCTGGTAGATTTGCAAATTTTTCAAGGTGCAAGAAATATACACGATAGTTGTATATTTTACGTTTCATACTAAAGTCATCTTAATATTTCAAAATACGATTGGAAGCTGACGCTTTTAGCAATATTTTAATATGTCCAAGAACACACAATTACTGGATTTTTTACCTGTAAATGTAGTGTTATTAAATAAATATCAGGTATCTTATAGAGACGAAGTTATTTTTACGATATTTAATGGAAAGTGTATAGCAATATCGAGGATAATTACGGAGGTTACGACCTGTCTTCGGCTGGCTTAGGTGATCACTTTATATATATGTCCACCGATTCTAACCCCTCAGTCTCCATATTTATAAAATTGTTTGAAAGTTGAAAAAATGACTATATCATCGCCATCTATGGAAAAAATTTGATAAATCATTTTTCTTTGAAACAGTATTTATTGTATGTCAACTCATTGAGAATCTGATTTTGATGAAAATTATTTAAAAAAATATTCTTTGTCAGTAAAAGGTTTTTTTAACACATTATACTAGAACACGCCTGATTAATCAATATTTTTCATTTTTTTTAATATTTTGACCAGTATATTATTTGAATTTGTCCAAGAACACACAATTACTAGATTTTAATCTATAAAGGCACTGTTAATTATCCCCCGTATTTCTATATACCTTCCATTAAATATATTTAAAAATATCTTCGCCTCTACGAGATATCTAATATTTATTTGATGCTTTTAATTTATTTGTATATGATTCTGATTTAATATGTTTTCTAAACCGATATATGCAACAAAAAATGTAATTTTTCATTGAATATATTTTATCTCAGTTTGATTAGATATTGAATTTTTAACCCTTTCAAATCAGGGATGTTTTTCGTCGCTTACACTTCACCATAATGCTTATTGAAATTTAAAAGTGCTAACAAAATATGTACAAAAAGTACAATATAAAAAGTACAGAACACAAAAGAAAAACAATTCGCATACTTAAGAAATGATTTAATAAAAATCTTTAAAAATCCGACTATCCTTCCCAAAGTAGGGCTAATTCTTGCAATAGAATTGCAAAAAAATAGTATACTAATCTTTATTTTAAAAAAAATGTATAATATTCTAGTTCTGTTTTCAGAAAAATAAAACATTTAATGTATCCGTGTCACACCTACTTTATTTTTTAAGCTTATTAAATCTATCCTTTTTTAATGCTGTAATGAATGATTTTTTTTACATGTTATGTAATTCATATACGAGTATTATAAAAAAACCCTATTATTGTGTTCAAGGCATGATAGGAAACTAAAAACTAAGTAACGTAAAATATGGGTGGTTCTGGTAAGTGCACAGTAACAGTGCAATATATTAATTATTACTCCCCTAGTGTTCCGTGTCCAGAGAAATATTAATAATTAACTGCATCCAGCGCACACGTCTTACACCTATCTTTCTTTCTGCGTTCCTTGTATCTGCGAGTAAAGAGCCTAGTAACAGCGCAATAATATTGATTTTTCAGCAGTTTCTCACTATTCATGAATATTGTTTTAACTTCCATCGATCAAAGTCCATCGTTGAAGAATCTGCACTTTACAATATTTGACTGGCAAACAGTTTAGGATCCCGGCATCAGAATTTCATAAGCTCAAGTAGAATTTTTATTATTAACTGATGCCTATCAGGGTACCATATAAAGCATCTGAAGTGCTAAAATATTCGTCTTAATGTTTCAAATTATCGAGATATTTTAAAAAATTGCAACCCTTTGGCGAGAATGCATGAGTGTGGGTGTAACAAGAGTTTCAGGTCAGGATAGAAAAGTATTACGGTCCAATAATTCTACTTACTCCTACGTATATTGATAAATAAATTAATTTAATTATGTATGTGGAAACTGAAGTCCAATTTTTTTTTATATTTCTGGGACACGAGACAGTAAAAAACCATGGGATTCCTAGGAATTTATTCCCGGGCTGTTAGAATCCCTAATTTGTCCCTAATTCGTAAGTCCGTCTTCAAAAAAAAAAAAAAAATGTATCTGCCTCACAACTATTTTACTTTCTATTTTCCTGGTGTCTGTGAGTAAACCGTGTAGTAGGAACAGGCTTCTTTATTCATTAATTATTTTTGGTTCCTCGGATCAAAGTCCATCGTCATTGGACTTAAATGAGATGGGAGGAGTCTTTATTTGATATATTGCAGTCCTACTCGGCAGACATTAAAACTTTACGAGCTCTTCATCACGTCATACCGATTTTACTTTCTGCTTTTCTGGTATATGTGAGTAAACCGCCTTGTAAGGTTTCTTCATTCATTAATTATATTATATTTTTTATTTATTATCTTAGTTTTATTAACCACTGAATTGAGTTTAAAAAACATCTACCGGTTTCGGAAAATACCTTTTCCTTCTTCAGGATGTCATAACTAACTAAAAAATATAGCATTGTTTCTTCACCAGAATCTATTTTTAATTTTTTTTAAAAAACAACAATTATTTAAAAAATAAATTTAGTACCTAACTCAAATTGCTAAAACTAAGATAATAAATAAAAAATATTGCTAATTTTAAAAGTATTAATTATATTCCTCCGTTCCTCCGATTTCCTCGAATTTCTTCGATCAAAGTCCATCGTCATTGTACGGCAGTTGACGAGCTCGCACTAGGGATTCATAAGTGCGAAGAAGATTGCGACTGTTTGTTGTGTTTGTTGTGTTTGTTGACTGTTGATGCCTAGCAAAAGAGCATGTAGGATATCAGAAGTGACAGAACTCTTACATTTACTTAAATTCAGAATATAATTTTTAAAAATTGAAATGTACAAGAATATATGGATGAATGTAGATTTATTTGGTGAAATTTGTAAGTCAGGGAGGAATAATGTTGTAGTGTACTCTTGCGAAGAAACACCATGATACTTATAGTAAAGGACATGACCATACCAATTGTCGTCTTTATATTATGTGGTAGTTGTAGAACGTTTTATGTTATTGTTCAGTCGTGTAATAGTGTATTGTTATATGACATAATGAAGTGTTTTTTAATTAAGTATTATTGATTAAAAATTATATATATTTTTATTAACATACATAAATATTTTTAAAATATATTCGAGGCATTTTATCACAGATAACTCTTTTGCTTCTGTATTCCTGGTCAGTGCAAATAAACCGCGTAGCAACAGCTCAATATAACACTTACATGTCTCTTTCTGTTTCTGCGTTCCTGGTAACTGAAGCTGAACTGCATGGCAACAGAGCAAAATAGAGTAAAAATGAATTACATGAAGTGCATGCACATCATACCCGTCATTTTGCTTGCACTCCTGGTAACTAAATGCAACTAAAGTAAAAATAGAGTGCATTTTATTTTTTTCATTTTTTTAATATTCAAATACGCAGAAGCAAGCAGCGAGCATCTTTAAAATAATATAAAACCTGTCATTATCTAAAATTAATTGTTCTGTTACTTTTTAAATTAAATACATTAAAAAATAAACCATTAACAGCAAGAGCAAGCATGCATCCTGCATGCATGCTGTAAAGTAGATGAGGAAAGAAAATTAGTGAAACAGGATTATTATTATTAATTATTTATAAGAATCGCCGGTTCTAAAAAAATAACAAGGTTTCATGGCGTTCTTATATTTATTTATTTACTCAACTAAATAACATTTCTTTAAAGGATTTTTTATTGAAATATGTTCTCACTTATGATTACTAGAAGCACATGAAAGAAAAAAAAATGATAATGGAGTCAAGTCCTGATCTGACGATTCTTTGATAAATTAAATCTAATGACTAATAAAGTAGTTAGTAAGTAATAAATAATTAATTATTATAATATATTTCATCGTAACGAGAGTTTGAAAAAAAATTGTTATTAGTATTCTTACTAATTTCAAAAAACAAACATTAAACATATATATTTGGTGTTTAAACTTTTAAAATATAATAAACTTTATATTTGACAGTGGGCTAAATACAAATTTTTATTTATTCTAGTTCAATATGTGATGTAATTTTAATTAATTTAAAAGCACCAAACATGAAATATTAATAAAACGAATATCAGACTTATATAGTATACAGATATACTATATCTGGTGACACTATATAATACATTTCATCTTTTATGAAGCAGTGTGGAAAAGAGAGGTTATAAAATAGGGATGGAACTCCTTCCATATTTTATAAACATCTCATCCAGGTCTTACCACTAAACATAGAAAACTTCACGACAGGTAGCACTTTAGACACCGAATGCTGGAATTGCATCGAAGTTGTAGGTACCTAGAATTTTGTCGCTCGAGATAAAAATTGTTTTCTTTTTGTGTTGGTTTTTATTCTGACGAACGATATACAAGTATTTACGAAAGATTTGTAAAAATTAAGGTTGCGGAAAACCAGGTGTCGAAATTACACGAATTATTTTTCCAAATCGAAATCATTCGTGAATATAACTTTGTGAAAGTTATAATCATTAAATATAATAGTAGTGAGTTAAATATTGATATTTTTACCAGATCAAAGATACAATTTATTAATATATAATTTTATTTGATATTATTATTTAACTATCGACTAGTAGTTACTAGGTATAAATGATGCAATATGGAATAGTAAGACATGTATTATTGGATATTATTAAAATTATTTATTTAGTAGCGTTATATTTTGAGAAAAGATATATAATAAAGGAGCGTATAAAGCAGAACGTGAAATATTATCGATTTATAATTGAATCTTTAAACTTAAGATGATCTGATTTTGCCATGAATACATTATTACATTAAAATATTATTTAACTTCATTGCACTAATTTCTCAAATTTTAGACTTTTAGGGAACATCAAAATTAAAAAAATAATAATTTAAAAATATATTTCAACATAAGCATCGGTAGCCGAAATGGGATTTGATCCCGAGGCGCAGGATTGCGAATGTTGTGTGATGACTACTCGGCTATCCGATGCTCGTGATTTATTGCGAGAAACTTGCTATTACCTGTTTCTGAATAAAACTTATGCGTCATAATATTTTTTTATAGTGTGCAATAGATGTCAGCACTATTACAGTATATTTATGGAAGGCATTTTACCCGGAGCTACCAGGAGAAAAAAAGTGTATAAGAATAGAGGCAAAAATCACTCTTGAAAAGTGGATTGCCTATTTAAAAGAAGAAGAAGAGGATAGAGGCATAGGTATAACGTGCATTCCACCATAATATATCGACAACTTCGTCGACCGACCAAAATGATAATAACTCGATAATCTTAACCTTTACGAATGCAATATTTTTCAAGTAACTAAAAATTATAAAATATTAATCAAAAATGTATTAAAAAAAAGTAATTTGAGCAAAAGCAATAGTTGACCATAGCGTTGTGATGATAACCTACAAACTATATCAATGCTTACTAACTATGTGATGACACGCAGCCAACTACCGCCCGACAATACTCGAGCGGAATGGGCACATCAAGTGCACAAGCATCTACGTCATTTGTAATATGATTAAGCTAAAATTCAATAGATGATGGAATTATTTTAAATTACGACAATACTTAGTGATTTTTATTAAACTTGATATTTATGATAGCTTAGGATACGATACATATATTTGTTACGTAGAAATAATCAAACTCAAGAAATATACACATTAATTTTTTAACGAATTCATACTAAATAAATATTTTGTAAGAAATAAAATATAATTTTTAAGCCCTTTAATTTTTTTAAATTTTTTTACAAATATTAAAAATATATTAATATCTCTTTATTATATTTTTTTAATTTTACATTCTATCTTTTTTATATTTATTTGTTTACCAATGCTTTTTTAGAATAAAGATTTACTGATAATTTCACCGAGATTTACCAATGGAGCGATACCGACGATACATAACTTTTTTGATATTGCATAATGAAAATATTTGTTCTCCAATAATGTTTAGTATTATTCACTTTCGTATGTACATAAAGATGTAATGAGTTTTGGAATTTTCTACTCTAGAAGGTGGACTTCCAACATTTTATGATAAATTAAAAATGTTAGCGCATGACATCTATAGAACCGCAATGAACAATCATATTTTTTTGATGACGCATAAGTTGTTACTATGCAATTTTCTCGAAGGTACGTCTCGAGCGTCGGTGGCCGGATAAGCAGCATCCGGAGTTCTCAATCCTACGCCGCGGGATCAAACTCCACCTCAAAAATCTAAACTTTAGATTTTTTTTTGTATTATTATTATGATATTTGAATTTATTTTATTCCTATCACTAACTTTTTCCTAACGAAACACAAATTAAAATTTCTTGTTCAACGTTCGAAATTCTCTGTTATTATAATATGAACATTGATATAATAAAATGAAATATAATATTGCAATAATATAAATAAATATAGCTTAACTTCATCCACAATACATAATATGTAAAATACAATAATATGTAAAAATATACATATTGAATCGCTAAAAGATACCCATGTAAATATTTTCAAGTTACCAATGAAAGATATCAACGCCCGGTTTACCGCAACCTTCATATCTCCAAAGCAGAAAATATATATAATATCTCCACATAAAGCATTCAGTATCCAAAATGCTGCCGGCCATTATGATTTGTATGTTTAATGATGAAATCTGAAAACCTAACTAGATTCCAATCAGGGGCGTGCTGTACATACAAGAAAAAAAGTGTGCATAACTAAAAATTCTGGGAAACAAATATAAATTAAAAAATGAACGCTAGGTTTATGATATTGAAACATCAATATCAAAAACAGGATCAACTGTTTTCTTTGTTCAAATATCTCCCTTTTATATTTTTTAATTACACTTTTTATATTTTTATCTTCTTGTAAAATAAATATTTTCTTAAGTGTAATGGTTATCGAATTATAGACATTATTTTTAAAAAGTATTTTCAACCTGACGATACATAAGTTTTTTGATATTACATATTCTTTGTTACGACGATGTTTTATCTCGAATTATATTTTGTAGTGTTTAATTTCGTATGTAAGTACATAACGTATAATGAATCATGGAATTGTCTACTCTAAAAGGTTTGCTCTATTCTACACTAAGGTGAACTCTGTTTGTATGAAAGTAAAATATAAAAAAATATGAAATTGACTTTTTTATGACTGAATGATCTTTTATGATGAAGAAATATTATTTTGAACTTGAATAATTAAGAAAATTCACTAGTGATATTAAATCAAATCTATATTTAAAAAATTGGCACTCGTATAGAATAATAGAATAAATACTATAGAGCTTGATATTTAACCATTAATTAAGTTCTGGAAATTTTACGACTGAGAAAATCTTATATTATATTCAGAAAAATATTTAAAATACGATCAGCTTCCATTTTTTTGTTGTATTTCTTGAATTTAGACAAATTATTCTGATAACAATTTTTTTTTTTGTCTTTCGTATTAGTATCCAGCCTCACTTGGGTATAAATAAAGCATTATACTTGAAGCTTAGTTATGGACTATTATATCTTATTTAACAGATCAGACAAAATGAATGACCTACTGAAATACTGATACATATCCGTGATAGTTTAAATAATGAAACAATGAAATAAAACCAACTGAATGTGGAAGGATAATAAAACATATCCTTTGAGATTAATAACTGATAATATATATATATATATATATATATATATTAATAAGGGACCTCTAGCGGTATTTTTTTAAATATACATTACATTGTCAGCTGTGACGTTGTTTCTAATACAGTTGATATACCCGTTCCACTCGGGTACTGTTGAGCAACAGTTGGCTGCGTGGCATCACGTAGTTAATAAGCGAGGCATTACAAAGATCATAGGTTCGATCATCACAACGCTACGGTCAACTGTTGCTTTTGTTCAAATTTTTTTTATGTTTTTATTAGATATTTTATATTTATTAGCAAAAAAGTGCAATATTTTTACTTGATAAAATTTAACTAATAAACTTTCCCATATGAACGATATATATGCGAGAAAGAAGCAAGGTGTTGCCGATAATGATCAATGCCTGTGACGTGTTTTACGTTGAAGGAGACTATCATATATCAATTTTTTAGTAGATATCTGCTGAAGGACAATATGTCCCATTGGAGCTTAAAATTAACCGGAATAAATAGAGGAATAAGTATCCAAACCGTTGGCTTCAATAATTTTTATAAAAAGGAGGAGAAGAAAGAAGTGGTAAATTTTTAATCCAAATATTCTTTAACTAAAATTACTCTTTTTTCGATTCAAAGGTTATACAGGGATCAAAAGGGTTTTTTGATAAATTTTTATATAAATATGAATTTTATAAAATATATTTTTTAATTAAGAAATGGATGAAACTTTGCACGAATATCACTAATTATGATCCACGTCATAATGACCGTGGACCGTGATCTTTATAAACATGCTCTTTAAAATATACCCATCCACTTTTCTTAACATATTATAGATCTAAGACTAACTAAAGAATTTCTTTATGATTTTACCACTCAAAGACCTCTCTTTTACTCTCCATCCTTGGTGTGGCCCACTATAACCTACTTCTCGCAAAATGTCAAAAATATTGAAATTTTGGATAAATGGTTGAGGGACTTATTATGTGTACTTGATATTGATTTGTGCATCTCGCCATACATATTATGCGTAGTATGTCACTAGCGCCATATTTCAAAAGCATAAATACGTGGTCTCTTCCTTTCCTTGTGAGCCCACGATTCCACACCAGACGGAAATATTAAATACACCAAAGACTGCGTAGATCTGACCTCGTTTGTTTTGGATATAAACGATTTTTTCACGTCTTCTATCATAAGTCTGAATACATAACTTTTCGCCATACCCACGCGTCCTTTGATTTTAGTTCACAGTTACCGCAATTGTAGGTCCGGGATATTTCATAAACAAACTCATACAATAAATTGTTTACATTTGTTATCGCTTACTACAATGAAACAATGGGGTCCAGACGTGACAGGCCTGTTACATAATAACATTCTCTATATCTTGCTAATATCATGCCATTTTCTGTAGTCCAACAAAACATTTATAATGATTTGGTATATGTAATGATTTTATTTTTTTGAGGTAATTCAATTTCAACAAGAGATATGAATATTGCCTAAAATTAGGCGTTGAAAAATCATTTAAAAACGTGCTGCTAGCTTTTATAATCATTACAACATTAAATATTAAATGACCATTGGCTGTACAACTGACTTGAATAACCATGAGTTGTCTTTTCTTTTCATTTATAAAGTCGGCCTTGACACAAATTCAAAATGATAATAATTTTGTACTAATAATTTCTTGAATAAGCTTTTTATATGTTATCTTCGTATAGCTGTTTAAATGCGTAGTTTAAATAAATAAATTTTCTAATTTTTTTCGTGTAAGATTCCTTTTACATTAGTTACATTGGCTCCGATTTCCTCAAATAGTTGAATTTAAATTGTGCTGGTTGATGTACAAAGCGACACATAACATAGCGCCACTGTATATTTACGAGCTTTGTATCCCGAACAATTTTAATGGTAGACGTCAAACTCTCAGGTCGGCCTCTACTTCAGCCGCAGAAAGGGTTGTAGAATCGACCAACCAGAAGTCTAAATTTAGTAAAAAGGCATTTATGGTGGCAGGTCCAAAAGTATGGAACTCTTTGCCTTCCGTCATAAGAAATAGTGTATCAGAGACTTTATTTAAGAAGAAATTAAAATGCATCTTTTCAAAAAATCGTTTCCATAAGTTAAAATTATAATGTTTAATTTAAAAAACACACAATGTAACTATAAATAGTTTATGTGTAAGGCGCTCTTGAGGTGAAAGTTTTTACGAAAATGGCGCTGTACAAATTATCCAATATTATTATTATTAGCTAATGAATTATTTCTGAGATATATTGTACAATAATATTAGTTTAATTTTTCTTTTTATGTATGTGCTACAAAAAGATTACAAAAACATTAATATCCTTAAAGACAGATATTAAAAAGTGGCCCCTTTCAACGTTCTGCACATATATCAATAGTAAGTAGCAATTAGCCGAGTTACACCTCACATAATTTTTAATTTTGAGCTTCGGGATCGAACTCTTTTTTATTTTAAATATACCTATATGTATATATATATATATATATTTATATATTTAAATTTTACATTCTACTTTTAACTGCTACTCTAACAATAATAAATCGTTTTTATAGATTGTAAAAAAAAATCTGTGTTTGACCACAGACCAGTAAATGAATAGACATGAAATAAAGTGTGTGTTTGGAACATCAGTTGCGGAATAAGAGGCATTCTATATACATTCTTGATGGAAACATAAATCTGAAAGTTAATGACATATGTATACAACAGTAAAATATTTACTTTTAGAAAATTATATCTTTGTGTAAATATGACGTATTTTTTACATTAATTCATATTAGCGTTTAAATTTTGTTTATATGTTCATTCGTTTAAAATGTACATATTAAATTAGTAATTGGTACCTTTGAATGATTAATGTATTAAAGTAACCTATGAAAGATATCAATGCCCGGTTTGCCGAAACTTTCACACCAACCTAGAAACTTCTTCACAGAAAGCATCTCATTCAATTGAATAAAAACCACTGTATAGGCCAAAATTTAACACCAACAGCCTCTGGTCATTATGGTTTGTAAGTTAAGTTAAACCTCAACTTTTAATTTAGATTTTTACCCGTTACATATTGAGATATTAAATACTAGTTACATTGGATCTAGTTACCATATTATAGTACTTTATATATTGCATTTTTGTGCATATTTCTAATTTTGATATTGATAAATAATAGTTTTAATAACTATTTATTTCGGCTACATTACTAACAACGTCGAGTACCATTATATAATATTATTCATAATTATCATTGTAAACAATTCCACGCCACTGCTTTGCTCTTGCCATTATACGCCATTAAATTGAAATCATTAGCCACGCTGTCTGTGAAGCGGTCACAAAATAAGGCAAAGCCGCCGGCTTGGCCAAACTTTGTAACAACCGGTAGTAGCCAGTGGTTCTACTAGTTAGCATTACGGACTCCACCCCCTCGCCCATCACTGCAATTGTCATAGCCCGCAACCGATGACGCCGAACATCTCTTTGTTAACATGTACCCTGTTAATTATTCAGTTTAACAAATATATTTTTGAACAACAATTTATGCCCATTCTTCATTTACTTAATATTTCGACTAAAAAATAATGTTTAAAAACTAAAATTATTTCCGATTTTGAATGCACCGCTGGCATGCATTCGAGTTGCATTTGGTTATCAGGAGTGCATACAAGAAAACAGGTGTTACGCGCATGCATCGGATGCATTAAACAATTGTATTTTTTTTACAAGACTAATGATGCGGAATAATTTCCTCTATTGTCACGCAGTTTAATTTTACTAGAAGGGAAAGAACACTAGCATTAATTTATTTCAAATAAACTTTTTCTTAATAACAATAAACAGGTTACAAGCTGAGTGCAGAATTAAAAAAATAATAATTAAAAAATGTGTTTAGCAACAAAAAAGCTAAGTTTGCGCATTTAGCACCTTCAAAACTGAATCAACTATTTCATGAAGCAGCGTATTGATAAGTCGTTTTTAAATTACTTTTTCAATAAAACATATTTTCATCGTAAAATTACAATTATAGAACATAGTTCTATGATATTTAAATGAAGTTAGATGAATCAATTAGAACGATATTAGAATCTTACATTTATGGTTAATATAGCGAAATTAGTTGTTACGTTATTTCTTCATTCTGCCTCGGCTATTTATTTTATTATTATTTTTATGGTTATTTTTTAAATTATCAGTCAATGGTTATTAAATGAAATAACACAATGCTATTGTTTATAATAAAGTTTATTATCTATATTGTGACTTGCATGTATCAAAAGTTAAAAAAAAAAAAAATTACCTAATTAATTATTAATAATACAATTCAAAATAATTACAATTAACTTAACGTTATATATGTGCCCATCATGCCAACATAAAGTTAACTACCAAATTTTTTGTGTCGATTCTTGTGTGATGTTGATTATGCAGGTCCCTCAGGTAAGGGATTACTTTTTAGGAGACGCCTTCCACGTGTAGATGATGGTGCTGGAACCGATATGTGAAGTGTCGTCAATAGTTGCGGTGCCAGGGTAGAGTGACGGAGTTCAGGATCGACCACCAGACGATGTCCAATTATCCAGGCAAATCGGGACTCTGGACGCGATGTTCTTAATTACAATTAGCGCGTGCCGTATATGATCCCGTCTCTTTTGATGGTGACAATTTATTTTCACAACATCAACGATTAAACACAGATTACATCACAGTGTAAGCTTTATACTCGAGGCGCACAGTTTGAATTTTCCCCGGAATCACAAATAACATATCAGAGACGATAAGTATTTTGTTTTCTAATTGAAAACTAGATCGTATTTATGGAGCGATGTCTCCCGGCTGGGATTGGGAGAAAGACTGACGCATGAGGGTGATGCATCCCTTATGGTGCATTTGCCTACGTGACTAAAATCACGTTCGTTGGATTTTTTATTGGCATTCCCACGCCGCATCGTCCATCTAACAATACCGACGTTTATTGCCCTCCGTCCCTTAGTTCGGCTAAGTGCTTTTGTATCCTTGAAAAACAAAATGTTGTTTTGGATAATTTTGCATTCTAACATAGTATCTCAGTTCCCCGGAAAAAAGTTTTCCATTAGTAAAAATAAATTTGCGATAAATTAGTGTTTTTTGTATTATGTGTTGTTTTATATATTTTTGATTCATTGAGTTAGTTACTTTCATATCTATTTTATAATGCCATTTCTCCGTAGAAGCAGATACAGTAGATATACCTCAATATTTATCCTTCCTAATTCTTCAAATTTATGTTAAAGCCAGTGAATTTAGGAAACTAAAAAGTTAATTTAGTTGAGCGCTTCAGATTTTCTACATGCTAAATATATGAAATCCTCGTGCGCTTACTGAATCCTTGTGACGAGCTCGTAAACTTCCATCGACGCCTTCTTCATTACAGTAATGGTGAACTATGATTGATGGAAGTGTAAATAATTCATTCGTAAATGGCGAAAGACTGCTGAAAAATTAATTTATAATTTTCGTTATTACTATACTCGCAGATATCAGGAACGTAGAAAGAAAAATAAATGTGAAACATGTGCACTAGATGCAGTTTATGATTAATGTTTCTCCGGAGACAGAATCCTGGGGGAGAAATAATTAAAATATTTTTACTACGCAGTACACTTGTACTTACCATGACCATCCACAATTAACATTACTTAGGGACGGTTGTGTGATCAGTAGTAACTTTTTACCATAGTAAAAAAGTTACTAAAGTACGTGTTTTTGCGAAAACGAGTTGTTTGATCGTTAGTAAAAAAATATTTACTTCTCGAAATTACATCCCGTAGTAAACTCATTTTACTCTGCGATATCCAATAATAAAAACGAGAATCGATAGTTAAATATGGTGAATTTCTCACAGTTGTTCCAAAACTCATCTGATACATTGATACTTTGAAAGTTGTAATATACGACAATTACTCATTCAATATCCTGCTATTTTAGTGATGAGAGTTCGTCCGATGATGATCTCGTTGTTTAATATATATACATTATTATACATAATACGAAAAAATTTCATCGCCAAAGTGACATATCGAATGCCTTGGTGAAAAAATCCAAAGATAATGCATAAAAAAACATATTTCATGATTATTTGTCACACCTCGTTTTAAATACTAATTTAATGTATTAATTATAAATATATACATATAAAATCAATTTTGTCGAAAAATATTGTTTTTGCGCTACCGGGAATAAACTTAGAATGTGTTTTCCTAATTAATATTGAATATTCGCCACAGAATACATAAAAAAATCTTATTAAAAATATTTTATGAATATTAAGATTACAAATTGGTATACTTTAAACTATTAATTTTGTTTATAAATTTATTTTTTAAATTGTTACATTCATATAAATTTTATACACTAGTTTACTAAAAATTTTTAATAAATATATCCACATTCTAAATAGATTAAATTAGTCTGCATTTCCATTTCCACTGTATTTATATTATTGCTTGATTTTAAGATATTATGTATACATTTTTTCTTAGAATAATTTGTTCTACATTTATTTCAAATGATTTTACTTATTTGAGTTAGTTTTCTTCCAATATTGATGATTTGCATTTTGTGTTAAAATTTAACAAAATATTCACTTCACGATTTATTAAATCAGCTTTATGTTTTATTATATTAAAAACAATTATATATTTCGCGTGCTCTCGTGCTGTGCAACAGTTCATGCTACATTCTCCTTGCACTTGTGTACTCCTGGTACTAAGATCGTAATTTTCCATTGTTTGGCTGGATAAGAATACAATGTTGCCAATACAGGCTCCACCCTCCCTCTCTTCTCATATTTAATACCAGGAACGAGTCATGTGGTGCTAAATATAAAGTTACACTCATGGTATTTATATCAACTCCAACATGAGGCTTTCCTCAGATAGGAAAGAATTGTTATTCGCAACATCCAAAATATTTCATCAATATGTTACTACTACGGATTATAGATATACATATTATAATGTGTACCCACAGACTATCAAATATATAGACATGAATTAACGCAAATTCCTTATTTCAATATTTTCAATTTGGTGTTACCCACGTGATCACTTTGGTACCACTTACGCAATCAAATAGCTCCGCATTTTTTTTGTAAATATGACTCATTTGGAACGAATATTTAAATTCTAACAATTTAATATACATTGATTGATGTAAAAAATATGTCTTGTTTACATAAAGATTTAATTTTCGAAGAGTAAATACTTTTATTATTATTTATTATTAAATTATCCACACAAACAATAAGCAAAAATTCTGCACACAAATAATAAACAAAAAATGTGAATTTTTTAAATATTTATGAATGAAATCATATATCAAATATATAATGCACATTTAATTAATTGGAGATATATTGCTTTACAAAAATAATTTTTCAACATTTTAATATCCAGAGTTAATTTAAAAAGTCTACTAATAAAGTAATATAAACCTAAAAGCATACCCAATAACTGGATGCTATTTTAATGAAGAATTATAGATCAGCTTTTTACATAGTAAAACTTATGTTTTAATATTATTTTTGGAATTATTGGAATTTTTCTAAAATAAATTTTAAATTATCGGAATAAATATATCTTTCACAAGAATCATCGCCATAGATGTTTATCTAAAGTTCAAAGATCCTACCCCGTATTGGTAATATTTTACATTCTATCTTCTGAGATTCTGTATTATGTATTTTCCCCGAAGATATCAATTTCAATTCTTGCGTTATTTAACGATAAAATATTGGCGAATTACTTTTAGACTAAAATAGTAAATTACTCATTTATTTATATGGTTCATCCATCTATTGATGAATACTATTTTTTTTAAATGAATTGTTATTAAGTATAAATATTATATGAGTAAAAAAAAAATCAGGATAAAGGTTTTATGGAAATGTGCTCTTTGGTAGAAATTTTAATTTCTCTCAAATATCGTGGATGATTCAGCAGACAGTTTCAGACGAAACATCAATGATTTTTTTTATCATAATATCTATAATAATAATGTATAAAAATTATCTTAAATTTTTCATTTTGGTTCTAGGACACTCTTTGGACTATCTCTAGATTTTATCTAGTCTGATGTAACGCATTCATCTACCTTTATCAAAATTTTGTAGGTCTTCTTGATCTTACATTACGTAAATTATAAATTTATTTTCTATGCCGTCGGATTTATGCGAAAAATTTTAAAAAAATATTGCAATATCCATAGATAAAGCATGTCATGATTATGATGTCACTTTAAACATTGAAACATCTAGAGTTTTGTACATTTAATATAATCAAAGGCCTTCAAGTAAACGATTAAATGAAAATATATAGAATTATTAAGGAAAACACATTCTTATTGTGAAGTTGTAATTATTCAGAACATAGGTCTGTGATATTTTAAATACTAAATTAATGTATTAATTATAAGTATATACATACAAAACCAATTTAGTATTTAATATATAGAATTATACAATGCTTGTGCCTTTACAGTTATACAATATTTGGTTTCTAGCTCTTAGACCTTTAACATATCCTGACTATTTTGGCTTTTGCCATGAAAACACCTTTGTAATCTCGTTTGTAGGATATAACTACAGACTCACTTTAATCTGTAATATTTTTATTTTGCAGAATCCAGTAGACCTACAAATTGCATTGAAAATATATATGGATTATCTAGACTTTTTGAACGAATTCTTGAGCTATTCTACCTATCTTTTCCAGTCTTTGAATAATTTTATATTTATTGAATTAAATAAAAATGTTACATTTTAAAACAACTGAATCGGTTGATAGAGCAGATGCGCCTGAACTGCACTGCGAAAGTGCAGTTCAGGCGCCCTTAGATACCAGGATTGCATAAAGGCTCGCGGATATGAAGACGCGCATGCATCAGATGCATTTTCGACCAAGACGCTGCTGAATTATTTCCTCCGTTGCCATGCAGTTCAATTTCTGTCACCAGGAACATAGAATGATGAAAGTTAACTCGTGACAGAATCATGCATTATTTATCAAATGCCTAGATAATTAAAAATATACCAGAAAATAATTCTCACGAATTTTTTTATAAAATGAATGTTATTAAAACAATGATTTTTAATATACTTCAAAGCGCATTAATTAAAAAATTAAATATAAATCTATATTTTTCTATCAGTCACATTTTATTTTTAGATTATAATTGGTCTCATATTTCAAAGGCCTGTTAAAGTTATGTATTTATTAATTAATCATTGAAGTGACTTATTTTATATATTATGTAGATACGTTCGATATCAAAGCACATCAAAGAAAATAAAATTATTAAATAATAGCTACAAAATAACCAATAAGCTATAGTTAACCACGAATGTAGAAAAATAGACAAATAGAGTATCAAGCAAAGCTTGTATTTAATACATATCTGTAATGGCTGATGCTTTTTCAGATAAATTATTGTTTGAACTATAAAAAAGTAAAGAGGAGTTTGATAAGTTTAATTAATATCAATTATTTTAAATAGGTTAAATTAATAATGAAATCTTCGTTTTGCGATTAATCACTTCTCACGCCTTGAGAAATTTGGCGCTATTATGCCAGAGTAGCAGAAATACTAATAGGTAATCTTGATCACCGGCAATTAAAAAATGTACATCAGGTATCTGTTTAAAGCAGATTGACAATATGCTGACATCTACTTAAAAATATAGTCGAAGTTAATGCGATTAACAAATAATACACAGTAATACTTACAGATGTCGCTGAACACAAGTAAGATAATTGAAATTTAAAATACTTCTTAGTATAAACGTATTTTATAGCTACCTTAAAATAAATAGTTCATTTTAAGGTAGCTATAAAACCCCATGAAAAATGTATGGCATTTGGTTTGAATATTGCCATTGCTTTAATTAAGAATTTATTTTTTATGGCTTTAGTTTTTTGACGATCCAATAAACGATAAATGAGCCGTGTATGAAATACGTTGAAAGTAACTAAAGATTCCCCACGGAGGTAGGCGGAGGGGATGGAGCCCCACACAATCACACAATTCTTCCCTGATATGCAACCCTCGCCTCATTCATATTCATACAGCTCCTCATCGTTTGTTGAGATAATAAGACTATCATCCAATATCTGGTTTACCTATACCTTACCATGGCAAGTCTGTATTTTATGTTTGGTGCTACCAACATTCGCGTTTTTCTTTTTTATTTTTACTTAACATTACTTACAATTATATGTTTTAGTTGATTCTATTACAAGATACTAAGTTACTTATTTTTATTTATCGCTGTACCTATCCAAAAAAAGATACTAGCTCTTGTTCTTGGAGAGGAATTTACACTACTGCAATTTTAGAAGTGTCAGAGATTTTATAATTGCAGATTATATATTTTAGGTAAATTTAATAAAATATTATTTGTCTAATTATATATTTTTCTTAGATGTTTTATATCATATATTTTATTAATTTTTGTATAGATTCTATTGAAAAATGTTGTGCCTAAATCTATGCAATTTTGTTGATGGTATTTGGAGTTACATTTTGGGATTTAAAAGTTAAAAGTTTAAAGTTAGTTAAAATGTTAAATATGAATTAAATATATTAATTAGAAATATATACATATAAAATCAATTTATCGAAAAATATTGTTGTTACGCCACCTGGATTCGTACCTGAATCTTTTTCCAAACCGGGGAAGGTGTATTATCCATTATTCCATTATTTTCGTTGTTCCATTATTTTAAAGAGCCATCTGCCTTATTTTTACGTAATCTCAAATACCTGAGTAATCTGAGAACAGACGCCAAAATTATCAATTCATTTTTATTAAATTTTGGACATATTGATACAACTTTGTTATTAAGAGAACACATTCTTATAGTGAAGTTTTAATTATTCAAAACATAGGTCTGTGATATAATATTTTAAATATGAATTAAATGTATTAATTAGAGAGATATAAATATAAAATCAATTTTATCAAAAATATTGTTGTTTAAATATGAATTAAATAATTACAACTAATAATTTTATGAATGTGTTTGTTTTAAGTTTTGCAATGTAATTTTCTTTAAGTAATTGTTTAATTTTGATTTTTTTGTAAATAATTTATATTTAATGAACTAGAAATTTTGAAAAAAGTGTAGTGGAGTAGTGAGTGAACAGTAGCAATATTCTTGTCTTTCTATTCTCTCCCTATTCATTCGTTCAACATAACAAAACCATCTAAGCAACCCTTTTTTAATCCTATTCACTAAGCAAAGGTCAGCCATATATTATTTCCCATTTTATTAATTTTTTTTAAGTTCACGGATTTATGAGACCAAAAGACTGCAAAATAAATTAATAAAAACATAAAAATTTCACACATCTCGAAAAAAATTGTATAACTGACATCTATCAGCCTAAAACTATGACAACTATTAATTGCTGGTGTATTAACTGTTAATATGCAATTTTCTCGCAGGTATGTTCCGAGCGTCGGTGGCCTGGTGATCACCATCCGGAGTTCTCAATACTGCGATGCGGGTTCAATCTTCGCCTCGGATGCCAAAGCATTTTTTTTTAATTATTACAAAATCTGCAGCTATAAGATGACATTTTTTATACCTTTTTTTATATTAATGCTATCGATTAATACGTTAATATTTTCAATATTTTCTGTTTACAAGGTTTCGTGTTAAATAACGGTACTTACTAATTGTATAATTAATTACTACTAAATGAATTTTTAAATTAGGATAATTTAAAAAGTAAAAACTTAAAAAATATTCGCATACGCAGCCACAAAACTTCGTATTTAGATCGAGGTTACGTTGTACCAATTGAAAAATTACAAATACAGTCTCCATACTAGATATTTACACTGTACACTACTATTCACGTTTGTGTAAAAATCATTTACCACACAACATTATTCAATAACCACCATATGACGCATTTTTAATGATTTGTTTTACTGTTTATAAATAAATCTGATGTTTTAATATTATAGTATTTTTAATTTTTAATGAGAATTCGTGATTCGCTCTCGCTGCTGCTATGGTGTTCTCTTGCAGTACCAGGAATGCAGAATGAATAACGGGTATACATCGTATGCACCAGTATTCCACTGTTGCACTGTTGCCATGCGGCTCACTTGCACCTACCAGGAACATATAAGTAATAAGGATTATCTGTGATACGTTTATATTACGCACCACGCCTTGAATACGTTAACGATTATTTAAAGTATTTTATTTTGTAACATCTGCCATTAAATTTAAATAAGCATGATTTTTTTTTCACTATTTTATGCGGGTTACAAAAAAATTAATTAAATAATTTATCTACTGTCATATTTTGTCGTATTTAACGAAAATATCGTATTTAAATTATGAAAATCTTATTTTTTTCATACGTATGTATAGTTAAAAGTTGGAAATATTCAACTTTATATTATAATTTATAGATATTCATTATAACTAATTGTGGAGTATTAACAAATAGCTAGTCAATTCTGGTTATCCAATGGAATTCTCGACGCTTGCATTTAAATGTCACAAGATTATTATGTATTTCAATATCTGTAAAGAATAAATTGAAAAAAGCATTCACTATTACGGCTTACCAAACATAAAATCATTTGCTCAACAACCTCGTAAGTCTGTGAGTACAATGACCTAGTCTGAAATGCAGTTTTATGTTTAAATATTGTTCATTAATTTTGTTTGGTATCCATAAAACTGCTGCACTAATAATAAATATAAGTGAAAGAATTTGTATAAAAAATAAATACGATAAAGATTATTGAAAATGTACTTCGAAGTATTCTGCTATAAGATATACACACATATAGTACGATATATGTATATAAAGCCTTCGTTAAAAAAAAATCGTCTGATTTTTACACCAGATTCACCGCAACCTTCACATCTGCACAGTGATAATTAAATTAATCCAAAGTGTGTAATTACATAATTGAATAGAATTAAAACATACACAAATATCCAGGAATTTATTATTGTCTCAAGCAACGAACCTCGGCACTTATCATCTCTGCATAGTTCACCATTTGTTATATTTTTTGGAGAGATAAGCGACGTTATACAAGAAGGATACGATAAGTGTGCGGATTGTGTGTGTGTGTGTGTGTATGTATGTGGTCAAAGCAGGTCGAACAAGATAACCTACTTGCACTTACTCTACAGGGTGCGTTCAGACCTCCGCATATTTATGAGATCTGAATAACTAGGTTATTTCTCCACATTCTTTGTTTTTCCACTATTAAATACATTAATACTAAGCGCCTAAATTACTTGGATTATTTTCTGACATTTAAAATTCAAATGGTGATCGAGTATTTAACCTTTTTTGTCAGTCTCACTGAATTTACGTTGTAAGTGGACAATGTGATCTCAGTCTTATATTCGTTCAGTTTCAACTTGCGTTGGTAGCAATACACCATCATTAGGGTTAATGCCCTCTAGAGTTGTCTAACGGCCAGATCCGAAGGCAACCAATTGAATTCATCGCTACAGTATATACTGGGCCTAGTGAGTGAATGTAGCAACCAGTTGATTCTCCTAGCGTTAATATTATCAAATCCGACCCCCGCGCCTGCCGATGACGTAAAATATCTCTTTGTGAATATGTAACCCTGTTAATTAATCCCTAACGAGGTGAGTTCATATGTACTTTAGGCTGTATGAAAAGATATGCTATTGAGTATTACGTAAAAAAGCAAAAACAAGGTAGTTAGTTAGTTTTAATCCTGTAAGTCACTTATTTGAAATATTTAAGACTAATTTAAATAAAACTTATCCATGATGATATTAACGTAGACATTACTCATTACTAGTGATAAATTTACCCAAAAAAGTCTTATTTCAAACTCACCTACAATAAAGTTCATAGTTCAAGTATGTTTAATAAAATATTACAATACTTTACTAATTAAGTAGTACAGTTTATTAAAAATACTACTTAGCCTTATAATAAATTATTTTGTAGTGTTTTCTATTTTGCATATGCACAAATGATATTCGTCTAGACAGTTGCACCTAAATACAGCTCACGAGGCATTGTCTCATGAATTTTGTATGTACATTAGATTTATTTAATCGATACGTAATGACCAATGCCGAAAAATCTCTGAGACGAGACGTCAAAGTTTCATCATTGAAAAATATTTTAAATTTTCAATCAGTAAAATTTGTACAAAATTGTGATCTACTAAACTTAAAGTTATGTTTCATTTAAGTTTTAAATTAAAATTATATTGTAACCAATAATCGTAACAATCCTTTATAAAGATGACGTTATTAAAAAGAAAACAATATACATAAGTAATAAATAGAACAGTAATATAATAAAGTAAAAGAACATTCACATTCATAAGACATACATAAACTCTACTACACTCTAAGATGGAGCTCTCCTACTAGGAGTGCAGAAACTCTAATATGTAAACTTTATGCTGTACTAACGGATACAATTCATCTGTTTCGCGCAGATTTGTGGGGTTGACAAGATTGATAATTAATTCACGCTTATTTTTGCAGATGTCGCTACTATTTAATTACTACTTATACCCCAGAATTTTATCTTCAAAGATACCTATTAGATAATACTAAAGTTATTTTTCATGACCAACTTAACATGAAGGAAATGACATAGTCAAAATAAAAAAAATGTATAAAAAATACATTAATAAAATAACAAAATATTAACTGAAAAAAACAATAATATTTTTTTCTAAATATGGAGGATTTATTTATCTTGTATGTATTATTAAAATATGCATGTTATTATAATTGTATGAAATATTTCAAAGCAACCGGCAATGCAAACAACGTACATTAAAAGGGATATTTTGAACACTTTTCGGTTTTGAGTGTTGTGATGTTTTACACATTTATTTATTAGTACACATTTATTTTATTCCTAAATTTTCTTTATTACTAAAATTATGATATTCCATTTTGTATTAGAATTCACCAGAACAAAAAGAGATTTTAAGTTTAAAACATCTTATTGATAATAAAATAGATATCATGTTGGTTTTCTCGCAATCTTGTCTTTAAAAAGATAATAATAGGACCTAGAAAATAAAAATAAATAGCTACTTACGCAAAACTAAAGACATTCATTAGTATCTATTTTTTACATAAGGAAAAAGTGTAAGTTCTCAAACGATTTTTGTTAGAACATATGAATTATTTTGATGAAATTTATGAATCACCAAATTACTTTTCCTCCGTATAATAAGTATACGTACAATTGAATAATACAATAAACTTTTGTGTTGTAATATTATATCATGCATAAATATTTTCTGGTTGCATGTTTTTAATGTAAGTTTTTGTGCCGATAGCTACGATATGCTAAATCCTGAACTACAAATATTTGAATTTAAAAAGGGATAGAGGTTGATAAAAGTATATTCATTCAAAGAAACATACTTACTGAGTGGTCTTAATGTAAATTATTTTGGATAATATTGATACGTAAAATTCATTTAAGAAAATAGATGTTATCAATGGAAAAAAAATCACGAACTCACTAATTATTACGAGGTGCTCATGAAAGCAAAATTATCAAAGTATAGCAAAGCTAATATTTTTATTTAAACAAATTTATGAACATGTATTAATTTTCCTCTAACTATGAAATTCTTTTCAATTACTGACATCTGTACGAAAATACGACGACGAATAAATAATTGATGACGCGTTAGTTGTTTAAATGCATATTTCTCGCAGTGCGTCTTAAGTACCGGATAGCCGAGTGTCCAACACACTGAGTTTGTGATTCTGCGCTCCGGGATCAAATTCCACCCCGGAAACATGCTCGTTCAAAAAATATATATTTTTTGTTTATATTTTTGTGGGACCGTTAACCGATATTATTTGGTTGACAGTTATAATCATGTCCATGCATGAGATTTCTTCTCGAATCTCTGAGAGAGGGATTATAATAATAATACAAATATGTTTATTTCATCGTGACGTTTGTGCAAGATAAATAATATAAAACAATATAATACACACAAGTTACAAAATAATGTATATGTTAAAAAAGAAAGGAAGAAATATAAATTTCGAATTGGTGCTGAGCTCCAGCTACAGCTTTACGCCAGCAACTCTATGTCTCAAAATCTGAACGAATCCATACATATGGCCTTTGGCATTGTAGATGCGCTACGATAATGCGTCAACCTGAATAGTATTCTGTACGAGCTGTTATACTTAATTCGTAGACGATTGTAAGTCACTTTGTAGTTAGACCATAATGCTCCCATGATATTGCTCTTAGCTTTCATAGTCCATAGAGTCCACGAAATGTTAAAGACTTACCTCGCGCCTCACTTTACGCTATTTATATGTCTAACATCAAATGTTTGTCTATTAAATGTTAATGTCGCGTTTTTTCGACAGGTGAAATTAAATCTCTCCGGCAGCAGTTAATACAGAATAAATATTTGCGATGTAATGTTTCTAACATTTCATAATAAATAGTCTAAACTCGCTATCAAATCGAGAGGCGTTTATCTCTAGATCAAAATCTCAACATGTGTATACGGTAGGACATTTTATCTCAACTGAGCCACAACATAATATTCTAAAGTGCACTATATTAAATTTAATTAAAAACAAATCACAAATCATCCCTTCAATGTTCTGATATACTGCACATATGTAAGTCAATTTATCATTTTCAAAATACTTCACGTCTTATGTCATTCGTAATTTTTATAATTTATTTATAAAATGTGTTTTTTTGATTTCGGATAACTAAAAATGACAAATTAATATTTCTTCATCAATGTTCAAATTATTCATACAAATTGCCTAGCCGTCAGAAATATTCATCTGTTGCTAGGCTGAGCGTACAAAGTTACCAGGAAAGCAAAAGTCCAGGAGAGATAAATTCGACAGCATAAAACTTTGGCAACCATGTAAAGTGTACAAAATACAACGATTGCCGCAGATCTAATCAGAATTTCTAATGAATATATTATGACAAAAGTAAGTATTTTTTATCACCTTATATTATATAACTATATAATTATTATATATTTATATATAATTATTATATATTATTATATAATTTATTTATTACATTTTTATAATATGTTGCACCATAGAACAATACTGGGACATAATTTTCTTTAAAGAATTGGCGATACTTAATTTAAAAAAAACACTAATTTTAAAAATAATGTTTACGCGCTTTATACTTCGATAGGTAGGCCTGATATAAAATTTTGAATATGTGTGTTCTATTTGTGTAGATTTGAATTTACAGAAAACAAAAGCGATGCTGCTTCTGGGAAAAGAGTCATTGTGATTCGGACGGACTTTTTACGGCGGCAATAATAAAACTTTTAGTGTATATAATTTCGGATTAGCTGTTGTGTGAAGGTGTGAACGTGGCTGACCAGCATATTTGCGGACCATCAAGCTACAAGGATAGCGACGTCGGCCTCAACCAGCACAGGTTCGCAAAGGTTTGTGTAATTTGAATTTACATAGATTGAATAACTGTATTCATCATTACCAATAAAAAACCCAGAACTAGCTATCGAAGTATTTACGGAAACAAATAACTTTACTTAAAAATAGTTAAAACAGAGATCTTTTATTAAGAAGATGTGGAAAAATATTATCTTCAATGTGTGGAATGGTTTAAAATGAATAAGATAAATCACAGAAAAAATCTGTACTTCCAAATAATACAGGTACCATCGGGACACAACCAGGTAGATAGTTTAACCAAAATTTTAATACAAATTAAATTAAATACTAAATTAATGTATTAATTATAAATATATACATATAAAATCAATTTTGTCGAAAAATATTGTTTTTGCGTCACCGGGATTCGAACCTGGATCTCTATTTCCAATCCGGGGAAGTGCACTACCTTTGTGCTATAACGCCAGTATTTTTCTTGACAAATTTTCGAACCACATATATTATTAAGGAAAATACATTCTTATTGTGAAGTTGTAATTATTCAGAACGTAGGTCTGTGATATTTTAAATACTAAATTAATGTATTAATTATAAATATATACATATAAAATCAAAAATATAAATACAAAATTGACATTAATTTAGTATTTAAAATATCACAGACCTACGTTCTGAATAATTACAACTTCACAATAAGAATGTGTTTTCCTTAATAATATATGTTGTATCAACGTGTCCAAAATTTAATAAAACTTAATTGATAATTCTGGCGTCTGCAGTCAGTTTACTTAAAGGTATTTGAAATTCTGTAAAAATAATGTAGATGGCTTTCAAATAATGGAACGACAAGTGTATTAATTTGAAAAATGTAACATATAGGTTCAAAAATTTGTCAAGAAAAATACTGGCGTTATAGCACAAAGGTAGTGCACTTCCCCGGATCGGAAATAGAGATCCAGGTTCGAATCCTGGTGACACAAAAACAATATTTTTCGACAAAATTGATTTTATATGTATATATTTATAATTAATACATTAATTTAGTATTTAAAATATCACAGACCTATGTTCTGAATAATTACAACTTCACAATAAGAATGTGTTTTCCTTAACAAATTAAATTAATCAATAAGAAATATATACAGATAAAATCAATATTTTTGTTGCCACCCGGACTCGAACCAGGAATTCTTGCTATCCGGGGAAGTGCGCTGACCTATTACTCTACGTCAAAATTGTAAGTTAATGACAAATTTTCAAACTTATATTCAAATTGATACATCTGTTATTCCATTATATGAAAACAATCTACTTTATATCCACGGAAAATCTCAAACATCTTTGAGTAAAATCCGATAGGAGATACCAGAATTAAATGAATAAATTAATTTTAATTATGTTTCTGGAAACATTAGAACAATTGATTTTATTTGTATTAAAAAATCACAGAATTATGTTCTGAAAAACTGCAACTTCGCACTAATAATGTGTTCTCCATAATAATTAAGTCTTAATGAAACAATAAAATGTCATCAGACTCATTCTCAGTACCGATTTATCGGCGTTCATTTTTAAAAACAACATTCCTTCATAGCTTGCATCGATATAATAATCCTTAAATAACCTATACACCAGAAAATACAAGTATTAATACTACATTTCATTTACATGCAAGTCTGTTGGCCGCTTCCTATCTCGCTAGGTACATATACCTATTCTGAGATAAGTAGTCATAAGGTTCCATAAGGTAGAATATAAGGTGAAAGTAAGGTAACAAATTAAATTAATTGGTAAAAAACAGAAAAATCAAAAAGGAGACAAGTAGAGAATAAGTAAAATGAACAAAGTATAATTTTTGATACAGTCTAAAGACATGTATGAATTTAAAGAAAATAAACAAGCAGGGAGTAAACAAAACATGATAAGGTAGGATATAAAGACAATAATAAAAGAAATAAAATGAGTAGCTTTGATCATTTAAGGAACTCTTCCAATTTTGAAAAGCCATTCCTTTGTAAGCACGCCGAATTGAGGATACGATACCGTTGCCATCTCTCGTGGTAGCTTATTGTATATTCGCGGACGTATAAAACATGCATGTCCTTGAGCAAATGAGGTTTTCATTAACGGGACAGCTAGTTTTCTTAGATTTTTTGCCCGAGTACACTTAGAATGTGTGATAAGGCGCAAGGTATAAGGCGCAAGGTGATAAGGCATGTTTATCTTTAAGCAGTCTTTATGAATAATTGAAAATTATGATTCCATCTTATTAGTGACTATTTTTTCCCGTTGGAATGGATTATGCTGTTTATCCATTGATAATTTAAATTATTTGAATAATGCGATATTGGATCATATCAGATTATCGGATTCAATTTTTTTTTATTTGCATTTTAATTTAATTAAAGTATGTACCTGCAAGAATTACTGCAAAGAAAAAATTTTAAAGCTTCTTCAATAATTCAACAATTAAAAGGGCTGTTTTTAAATATCTGGTTTACCTTTAGAGGCTCTTCTCTGTTTCTATTTTCTTTAATAGCATATTGCAACATGGTCATTGTTTTTGACAAAATGTTAGATTGTTGAGATGTGCAGACGTTTCACGGTATTTGAGAAAATGAATACATTTCGGTGATCTGAATGTTGCGGAAAACAAGGGGTAACAAAATATTTAAAAAATTTATCAACTTAATGGATATATTTTATTTCAAATAATGTGTCAAAAATTACTACATATATTTTATAGTTTTTCATCCATATGAAATCATCATAATTATTTTCGGTGTTCATCTTTGTGTCCAGTATAGGAGATCCCCAACTCTTTCCAAGCTACTCTGTTAATATCGGAAGATCAATATCGCGTGTCCAGTGGCTGTGGATGCGCGATATTCACCTTTCAAACTAAGGTTTTCAGTCAGTCACTTTTGTACCCCTCATATTACCCTCTTGTTTCAATAGATACCTCGTCAAAATGCAACTTTGATGTATTTAAAAAATATATAAAATCGTCATATGTAAGTGTTTACACGAAGGGTGAGGAAATGGGATGTAGGAAGGGTAGCAGAAATATGGTATAGGAACAGAAAAATGAGGGCTTAAGGATCAAGCGGGAAGAACACGACTTGCCTGGACTTTATTGCTGTATTCACAACTCTCCCGAACTTCAGTATACTTCTTCGATGATTACACCGATACCTAATAGCAGTTTCGATACGCACTGCGAGAAAACCAAAACTCCATAGTACCGGTATCTTTACAATAACTTATTAACAGTTCATATAAATTTATAGATAATACATAGAAAAACTCATGCTCTGAGGTAAGTGTAAATGGAAAGGGGTGGGTCAGATAGTTATAGTAAACCTAATGGAGCATCCACACGCGCTTGGCGACCGGCGATCTGGTCCTGTCATAAATACCGAACGATAAGTTTTCATAGCCATGAAGATGTGGTCAAGATTATATAAACATTCAAAAAACACTTTTCTCGTATGACTTTATCCTCGAACACCGTGCTCTTCTATACGCAGTGTAAGTACATCCGCTAAAATAAATGTTTTTCTTGTTATTTTTTCAATTCTTTTAGGTTAGACCTTCTGGTCGCATTCCCATGTTTCACATCCTCACTTTTTGATGCCATTCCACTCAATGATGGGCAGCGACTTTCAGGATTTATGTCACATTGTTCTTCTTAACAGTGTCATTGTATTTTTTCTTTGGTCCACCCTGTCTATTTATGCCTTGAAACCGTGTATCATATATATTAATATTTTATTTTTAGTTGTTCATCTATTCAAATATTTTATTTACAATTCCAAATTCCAGTAAGAAAAAACACGAAATTATTATAAATACTATAATATCAACACGTTATGTATTACCGATCACGATCAAGTTTGAGGTATAATAATCCTGACAGTGCGAATTCTAATTGTAGGCCGTCCAGGTAATTATTAATTTTGCCAAGATAAGACAGCATAAAGTCACCAGGTGACTTTGCAATTTAAAATCACGGCAAATTCCCGTAATTAAATCTAACTTTCTCCTCTGTTGCAGAAATACAAAAAATTAACAATAAAATTACGAGAAGTTAGAGGGAAAGTAGAAAATAAAAATATAAACGGAGCGATAAAAGTTATAAATTAGAAAATTTACCAGGGGAATGGGATGGTGAGGGGAACGATAAATGAAAATTAAAAATTCCGTTGCTGTTCGCGGTGACTGATGCGCGGTCAGAGCTTCCGTGGACTCTACATTCATTTAAATCAATATAATAAGAACGCAGAATGTACTATTGTTAAATCAATACAATAAGGGATTTCCACATTGAAATACAGGTTTTATGGAAGCCCTGGCCGCGTAGCAGTCACAATTGTCCGCAAAGCCGTCACCGATTGCTTTTCTGCTAGTTCATATAATATTTTTAAACCTAGGCTACGTAATAGATCTTGACTTATAGCATTCACATAAAATAATTAATACGGCTTGGCTCAGGTAGAGAGGTCTTAAGTATTGTATAGTAATACGAGCTGAATAAAAACAAAGCGCAATGTTTACAAAACAGATGTGGCCTCTTTTACTGAAAGAAATAAAGAATGCTGACTTAGGTGGTATGGACGCGAACGTACTAAATTCACAGTAATGTGATAAGATACCTTGCAATATCATAATATGCACGTACGTCTGGGTCATTTCAATGATGATAAAATACCTTGCAATATCATAATACGCACGTGCATCTAGATCATTTCAATAAAAAATGGTGACTCGCATCTGTAATATGTTAAACAACTCTTCCCGTTGTGCTAAACTACGTATTATATTATAGATACTTAGTATGTGTAACATTTATTAAAATCAAATTAATTATTTAATTTAGTAAAATGCACATTTATCAAACACTTCCAAGGTCTGTCATAATTATTGTAGTATTACGATTATTATAGTATATTCAAAGGTTAGCTTCCAAACTTTTGACTACTTTAACACAAATAAAAGTCTAGCAAGTCTGAATCCATCAGATGTGATACCAGACTCAACAAAATACTCAAAATACTCAAGAACTCAAAAAATAATATATTTGTAAACAGTGTATTTTTAATTAAAACGAATTTTTGTTGTCAAATTCAGAATACTGTTAGAAAAAAATTATATCCAATGGTTACGCTATTTCCCAAATGGGAAAAGTTCTGGATTCGTATTCCGGTAGCACCAAATTATTTTTTCGTGTTTTTCTGTATAATCTTTCTTATTTATTAATTTAATTTGTATGCTCACCACTGATGTAAAAATTATGTTCCAATATATCAATAGTGGTATTATTATTAATTTTTGGCATTACCTAATAATCTATATTTTTTATTTTGAAGATTGGGACTGCTTATTTATGATCAACAGTGCAAATTTTCACGGGCAACATTTTTAGAATTTCTGACGCTGCATTGTTCGTGTCATATTATTATTCCTTTAGTCATCAGTAGCATTCGTGACAGCGTGTGAACAAGACGGACTCTGGTGTGGAGTAAATATATTGTAGGTAATGTATTTTATTTGACTGTTATTGTATTATCGACACTATATAAAATTATGTAATGCATCTATAACATATAATATATTTTTTCAGAGCACATTCGTGAGACAGAATGGAAGTTAAGTATCTGAAAGGAATGACCTTGGAAGAGTTTGAGCAACTGCTTACTGAAGACCAGCCGGACGATCCTCAGTACTACTCCAACATGAAACCCGCAAAAATTAGTACTCGAAGGAGTCATGTTACCAGTCCCGTGACTTTGAAAAGAATGTGGATAAACGAGAACGAGGAAAGGAAACTCCTCAAAAAGAAGGAGCCTGAGGATACTATGATTGAAGATGGCGTAACTAAATCTAAAACTGTTGAACTCCGACCGATTTTAAAAACTGATGTAAAGTTCACTTTTGGTAAGAAATTTTACTGTCGAGAAAACTTCAGAATGAACAAAATAAAAAAACACGTGACCTTTATGATTAATTCAGAATACAACGATGCCCTCGAGATCAAATCGATTTTAAAAAGGAAATCGGACTGCCAAGATGATTTAAGACCGACGACAATCAAAAAACGTGTTACTTTCAATATTGAATCTAAGTCAAAGATTGGATTGAAGTCCAAATCATTTCAATGATGATACATCTATTGGAGTTAATTCTGGAGAGTTAACAATATATCAAAAGTTTATACGGATAACAAAAAACCTACGAACGTTCCAAAAAATTTTTCGGACATATAAATTTTTCTTTTATTTTTATATTCAATGAGCGAGATAATTTAAATATATTGTTAACTATTTTTTTATTTAAATGTCTAGTGCTATTGTAAAGGATCAATGGATCCTACCAGCTTCTTTTTACTTTTAGTATACTTTATGTTGTTACGTCAAATTAATATCAGTGCCTTATCACAGCTTATTTTAATATATTATAAATTAAATATTATTATCTCATTCTTGTTAAGTTTTTTTAAATAATTTTGCTTGTCTTTGTATCCGTTAAAAAGTCTGTATTATTTTAAATATGTATTTAATAAATGTATTATTTGAATGTGTCGAGTTATTTTTTGTTTTCTAACTGTAATGATTTCTCCATTGTTTAAGATAAAATTAAATTCTTGAATTTTTTGACATTAAAAATTACCAATTATTGAAATTTTGATAATATACAAAGTAATATAATAATGCTTTGTTTTCTTGAGAGTATTGCAATCATTTATGCAAACAAACTTTAAAATGGATTTACAATTAAATCAATTTTTATTTATTTGTATTCAATAAGGTGAAAAGTGAGACAACGTGCAGAATAATGGTAAGTAATGAATGTTTAAAATAATTATATGAGGTTGTATGAAAGTATGAAGTAAGGGAAGTATGAAAGCAGGAACGCATTTAGGATAGGGTAAATAGAAAGTTAGCAAGGAATGTAAAACTGACATTAGCTTAATGAATGAGTTAAAAAAGAGTCGCATAGGTAACGTAGGTAAGTCACGTGAGACGAACGAAGAATGAAGGAATGGTAAGAAAGGTGTATGACGCGAGTTTTTATGGATAGAGGACGCCCGCAGAAGACTTGTGATTAATCAAATACTGGAAAATATATGTTCGCTATGTTGGCGCATCATATCTCCGCCTACCCCTGCAAGTAAACATTGCAATGATAAGTTAGTTATTTTCGTATTTTCACATAAGCTCGTACTATTGGTCAGATTTTTGTAGCTTCTGGTTGGAGGAATTATTCTTATATGTATGTAAAATTTTGAAAGATGAAGGACTTATTCTACTTATTCTCTAAACACCTATGTCCCGGCCCGAATCTATATGATGTCAAACGTAAATCAAGTAGTTGAAGCCATCATCAGGTACTGTCTCTATTATATTTACCTTCAAGAACGTGTCGCTAATCATAGTATGTATAATTCTAGACTTTTTATATATTATTCTTTTAAGAAACCCAATATCGATTACAATTTTAAGTCTACATTTTATTCCATCAAATTCTATATTAATAATTCAACATCTGACAAGTTATACCTATACGTTTTGTTACCCACATATCGTCATCTTTATAAATAATATTCTGGAAAGGTGGGTTAGTAATGATAAACTCTATACTTTATTTGACATAGCGCCGATGTAATCTGGCCGATGCAATTAAAATCTTATAATTTGTAACCTTAATTTTGAGATATTTCGATAATCTTGTAAATGGAACAAATCGTAGATACATAATTTAATTCTGAAATCTTTTTATATAAATTTATTTCTTGAATGGAAAATTTTGTTAACTACAGAATAAAAAATAATTATTATAACCTAACCTCTCATTTCCCGTATTCAATAATTATTTTTTTCTTTTGTGAAAAGGTGGGTAAGTAATGCTGATGAAGGTAATCCGCAATTTCATACTCTTGGCTGAACCTATCGGTGGAGATATGAGGCCCACATCTCACCCCTCACAACATGTTTAAATGCTTATTTCCAGTAGAATCACTATCAACGTGAAAATGTCATGCTTTGTTTTTTAATATTTTTAATAATTGACATTAAGGAACCTTAAGTATCTCATTTACATTAATAAACCTATTAATAATTTAACACTTGAGAGATGAATTAGTATTGTTAGAGAAATTCTGTTACATCTGGTGAATAAATATATGGAAGAAGAAATACAAGAAAAGAATGCAAAGCGGTTATATTTGGTGCCATGTTTTATTATTGGACTGCAGCGAAACAATGCCAACGTTAGTGAATGTTTATCATAAAATATCAAGTAACATTACCAAAAAAAAAAACAAAGTCTCCATCCACATTCTGAATTCCAATACCTTACCTCTGGCCATTGTGTTAAATTGTTAAAAAATAAAATTCACATATACTTTGTACACATGTAATAAGTTTGATTATGTATGAAAAAGGAACGAGGATGAATAATTTTTAAAATTAAAGGTAGAACTCTGGGATTCAATTATTGAGCAGAAGGACTACCAAGAATATTTTATTTTTAATAACACAACTAAATGAGTAAGATTAAGAAAGGATCAATTAGATAGTTTGGTCATATGGAACGGATGAATGAAAAGAGAATGGTGAGAAAGATATATATAATTGATGGCATCAAAAATAGAGGACATGATTAGGAGATGACCAGATTATCCAGATATTGGAAGATGTTCCTGTTAGAAGCGTCAATAATACACCAAATTGAAGGCGACCCACAAACACATGTATACATATGAGTATACAGACAATTTTCGATTTACGAATATTCGCTATGACAAAAAAACACATTAGTTTTTTTATTTACGTAACTCACAAAGTTGTCCATCTGAGTAAGCAAATGAAATTCGAACTTGACTCGGTTGATGTATAAGAGTTTTTGAACTCATATTCTGAGGAATTACATAACAACTGATGACTTAATATAAATGTAAGCAAATTTAAACACAAAAGTACAAGAACAACTTGAAATATCACATCCAGAACATTTACGAAGCAGAAAATGGCTGCAGCTTTTATATTAATTTCTGAGGGATTGGCAATGTTTGAATAACAGGACGCAAATATTGAGAGAATTGCAAATATGAAAAGAGACGTATATGATTCACTGATATTTTATAATGGCATATTTAGTGAAGAAACCTCAAGAACTCACTCGGTTTTTGAGATAGTGTTCAGCTAGTTCTGCAATTTTTGTTTTATCTCATCCATGGTTTCAAAACATTATCTTTTCAATGTTATGTTAAAGAAATAAACCACAGGGAGTTAAATCAGATGAATACGGAGGCTGTAGCAGGACTGTGGTCATGTTTTTGGCCAATAATGAACGAATAAGCAGTGAAACGAGAGCCGATGCATTATCGTGATCTCTTCTTATGGCCAAACTATAGGTTAAAATTGCTTCGCATGATTAGAAGAAGATTTTAACTTCTTCTGCAAGCTCACTCACTGCAATTTGTCGAGATTTAAAAAACGATTTCCACGACTTTTGCAAAGTTTTCATCGTTGATTGATGTGCTTGGTCGTTCAGACCTGGCATCGTCGTCCTTCACGGCCCTCTACTAAACGTTTATACCACTCATAAATTCTTCTTTCCAATATAGATTCTTTGCTGAAAGTTGTCTGCAATACTTTAATCACTTCACTGCACTTAATATTATTTTTAACGCTAAATTTAATACAAATTCGTGTGTACATATTAAATATTTAATTTTGTTTATGTTTTTAAATCAAATTACCTATATATACTATGATATACATATCTTGTGTTCACTTAGTATTCTTTCAACTTATTTGACGATACTATTTATTTGTTATTTTATAATAAAAAAGTTTAGTTCGTACCATATCGTTATAATAAAACATACACATTCGATGTTTAATACAATACAATGCTGTTCATATGTTAAAATGACCTCTAACTTATATCACTGCATCCCGCAAAAATGCATATTTAGTAAAACATACAACGAACTACCTCAAGGAATGGAACTCGGTCGTAAATCGAGAACTACCTGTGTAAATATATTGTATATTAGTTTGTCCAATAAGTTCTAAATAAATTACTAATAAAAATTAAATATACAAATAAACTCATTTTCAAAGTAAATTTCAAAGTACGATTCGAGAAAGTGATATCTGGGAGTATAGAAAATGAAGAGGATATAGTCAATCGAGGAAATGATATATATTACATGTAAACTGACGTATAGTTTTCACGTTTGAAAAAAGTGTTATTTTAATGAAACATTGACAAATTTAACTGTACAAAGTATAATTCACTTTTCACGTATTCATTTCAAATTGACACATTGTTGTGATTTAGTTTGTTACCCCTCGATGTGGATCAATACATGCAATACTCATTCCCTCACGTATCCCGTGACGTCAAAAGCGTCATCGATGTACAGTTGACTGGAGACTCCGTTTTACGAAAAAAGACAGAGGCATAGTAATATTGTTCCAGGCAAGCTATAATATTTTTTAAATCCTTTTAACACATTATCAATGAACTTGGCCGTATATTGAAAACAAATTCCGTTAAATCTATACAGATAAAATATAACAATTAAAAAATGTGTAAAAGTGCAGAAAATGTAACAGGTATAATTATTTTCTAACAAATACTACGATAAATTTAAAGGAAGTTGGGAATTGTAATAATTTACTTCTTCGTGGATATAAATATACGAGATATTTTTTCTATTTTTGTTAGAATTTCTTCTTTCTGCCTCGACTTCATATTCAGGGGGGAGGCATCTAGCCTAACTGGTTCGTTTTTAAATATTGTCAAGTCAAATGATTATGAAATGAAAGAATAATGCCATTGTTTACAAGAAAGTTTATTAAAAATGGAAAATGAGCATTTTACTTAAATACTTAATAAGGCTATTCAAAAATAATTATATTGAGATTAACATTAAATATGTGTCCATCATGCCAGCATAAAGTTATTTACTAAATTGTTTATGTTGATTCTTGACTGATTTAGATTATGCAGGTCCCTCACGTAAGAAATTACCTCTCACCATGGTGGTCCTTGATCGAAATAAAGTGAACGGCGCTTTGAATGGAATTTTATCTAACGGGAATTTGTCAACCGAGGCAAGACTAGCGGTGCACAATGGAATCCTGGTACCGACACTGACGTATGGAAGTGTGGCCTGGAGCTGGCAGAAAAGGAACGAAAGTAGACTAAATGCAGTGGAATTGAGATCACTTTGACGTATTTGTGGCAAATCTATTTATGACAGAAAAAGAATGAAGAAATAAGGAAAGAATATAAGCTGATGTTAGTATAGTGTAAATGATTAAAAAAGGATTACTTAGGTGGTTCGGTCATATAGAACGGATGAATGAGGAGAGAATGGTAAGAAAGATATATGATGCAAGTGTTGATGGCACCAGAAATAGAAGACGTCCGCGGAAGACTTGGCACGACCAGGTAAGCCAGATAATGGAGGATGGTTCTGTTAGAAGCCTCAATAATCGGCGAGCTTGTATGAGAAGATTTATGAATGTGGATGAGGTGAGAATTGTGTGTCAGGACAAAAGAGTGTGGAGCTCTATCATCTCTGCCTACCCCCACGGGGAAACGGCGTGATGGTAAGTTAGTAAGTAAGTAAGTAGACTTGTTAATTAAATATCATGAATCGTTCGACGAAATTAATACATTTATTAAGGGGCTATTTTCAATGATAATTCAAATTTTCGCGTTTTTTACGAAAATGTGGATTTTTATTATACTTGTATGTCAGAAATTATAAACTAGATTTGACTTTTTTTTAAATATTACTTAAATTGGACCTTTATACTAATATAAAACTAATAAATTAAGACGATACAAGCATTGTAAGACCGCGACCATTAAATGCATTATCCGCGTGTTATAAAATTATTTTGCCAACAAATGTATTTTATATATATTAAATAATAATATTTCATAATATACACACGCGGTTTAGAATACCTATCTATACATTCCGCGGAACGCTGCAGCACGTTCAAACCATGTGAACCTATCAGGAGATCATAAGTTGAAAGATACGAAACAGGGAAAGATTCAGCTAATGACAATACTTTTACAACATTTATTAGGAATTATTATGGACTACCTATAAAACTAAACTAAATATGAAGTAATTTATACAATTGACTTACTTTTTGACCAGAAGTTTTAGTTTTTAATCAGGTTCAAAAAAATAATTAATACCATCAACCCTTTTACCTACAGAATCGAATGAATATACATATCCATATATATTCTGAATAGGTATCGAGAATATTACAACCAGGAGCACAGATTGAGAAACAAGTAATTTTCTAGGCGAGGATAATAATGCCTACTAGTTAAAGTGTGGTTTTCAAAATTATTGAAATACTGCACAACTATCACAAATACTTTAGATCTTTTGGTGAATTTCCGTTTAATTTATGTGATCTTGTAATTTACGGAGTACCGGTTGCATCTAGCCATATCATTGCATTGTACGTCATTTTGTTTTGATGCACGTGTGCAATGACGGCAAATCTATAGCGCAATTTTTTAAAATATCTTAATATTATATTTAATATTTATTCCAAAAACATTGTGGTTCGGCACAATGTTTAGCACATTGTAGAATTCACTTTGTATTTAACCACATATATTTCGGCGTACTAATTTTATATTGTATGGTTTGGCCACTGATAAAACCTTTATATAAAAAATAAAAATTTATTATTAAGGATTAGTTTTTATTATGAAGGTAAATAATTTTTATGAAACCGCATGGTATAAATAAATTCGTGTGGTTCAACGAACTTTTATTTCATATTACTTTTAAAATACGTTATTTTTTTAATAAATACCTAGATATATATTTTTATTGCACATAATATACTCATAATAAAAAAAAAAGGTTTTATTCTTACCATACTTGTAGTGTAGTAGTCCTTGAATGTTTGTATTACATCATTCTGCCTGCTACTTTTATGTAATATTATTATTAAAACTGATATTTTTCAGTTTCTGTACGAGTTATTTCAATAGAATAATGCGATTTAAATAAAACACTGTAATATAAAACAATATGATTAATCAATCTTGATTCCTTAAAATTGATTAGTCATAATTCCTCTTTAAAATTGATATTTCTTTATTACTTTAAGCATAAACTTAAAAAAATTGCATTTTCTTAACGCTTTGAAAATCTTAAAACTAAATTATAATCATCCTTACATTATAAAATTATTACTATTTGTTATCTAACAAAATTTTCTTTTTTAGTTTTTTTGAAATAGCCCCAACAACAGATAAGACTCCATGATGAATAAAAGATTTTCATATCAGGTGGCACTCTATCCTGTATGGCTACATTTATGGTAAGTTTTTTAGTTATTTAGTTCACTGTCTATATTTCACAATGTATATTTCATGAAATATATATACATACAAATCTAACATGTTTACTGTTGTCGCTTAACATTTTATTATCTGTTTAAATATATCCATGTACTAAATTTTATAAAATTAATTCGAAATCTTTCGTTTTTTAATAATATCCCATAATACACAGTAGTATATAATTACGGTTTGTATTGTTCAAAATAATAAATTTTTCGTATTAAAAAAAATATTCATTCAAAAATAACCATCCAAAAAAAAAATAGTTTTGTGCAAAATGGTAGCTGGTGACCGCAGATCGCGTTAGGCTTCTAACCGACTCGGCCAGCAGCTACCTGACAGGACTCGACAGGAAACGGAAATATGTATTGCTTTGTCAAGGTCACATTTTATGTTTCATTACGATAGGCTTTGGTTATGCACAAAATTATTGCACAAAATATTTACATAAATTATCACGCATGTCACGTATATATTTGTATGTATTTTCAGGTTTTTGATAATAAAACAATTTCAAAAAATGTTTAAGGACATCTGTGCGCATTGTTAAAATTTTTGTTATCTCATTGATTTTAGATTGAGAGTATATTTTTTTAACTAAAAATAAATAAAAAAAAAATTATATTATATAATAAAACAATTTTTATGTCACGTATGTTAGCGGACGTTAATTTTAAATACGATTTAGCACAAATATTTTTATTCAGAAATATCGTAGACTGAAAACTAACTAGAAATTATCTGTATTCACCCTGTCAATAAAATGCAACAGATGGCAGGCGGGAATGGATATTTATGGGAATAAATAAATAAATTGAAATAGAATTTTAAATATGAATTAAATATATTAATTAGAAATATGTACATATAAAATCAATTTTATCGATAAATACCAAAATATCGTCGCTGTAGCGTAGTTGGATAATGCGTCTTCTCCAGTGTGGAAATGACTCAGGTTTAAGTCCCGGTGGCGCAATAACAATATTTTTCGATAAAATTGATTTTGTATGAAAATCTTTCTAATTAATATATTTAATTGATATTTAAAATATCACAGACCGTCTGTTCTGAATAATTACAACTTCACAATAAGAATGTGTTATCCTAATGAAATAGAAATGATTTCAAATTATTTTAAATTACAGGTACTTGTAGATTTTATTAAGATTACTTTAATTGGTTATTGAATAGCTCAGTATTTATATGGAATAATTTTAATTAATTTACATAAATTTATTTATTTTTTTATAAAATATCCTTAATGGTGCTTGCAACCCAACGAAAATTTGTAATGGAAATACTTACATCAAACTATTCTCTAATGGGATACTCGATATAGCGTCATACCTCGTACCTCGGTCACCAACATTGATTCCATGATTAGAAAATATACTTTTTATAAATCTTTTTTTGGTTTTATTTTATCGTATAATACACTTAAATTCACAAACTTCGTCAAAATCAACCCAACTTTTAAATAAAATATTATTTACATGTAGATATTTCCGTTTAATTTATCCAAATTCCTATCCTATCCTATCCTATCCTAATCCTATCTTTGAGATGCATAAGGTTAAATCAATTACTTTTAAAAAAAAATAAAATCTGTATTTTTAACAATAATTAATTAAATTTATTGAAATCAAGTTTTGCTCTGATAATGTTTAAATACAAAGGAATATTTAGTTTATTGCTCAATAATAAAGAAGTTAGAAACTATGTTGGATGGTTTATCATATATATTGACTGATTCTTATGAAAATATACTTACATTTTCAGTTCATTATTCCAAATATGTTTACTTTATTTATTGCTTTATTACTCATAAGCTTTTTTATGTAAAGTGTACTTTACATAAACCTTACCTTTACAAAATGCGCATAAAGTTATGTTAAGGATAATGTAGTAAAGTATACATTGTTGTCATTAAATCATATGATAAAATTTAAACTGTTTATTTATAATAGTGCCAATTTTATAAATAACAATTGGAGAGCACGTTGGCGTTATTTGTTCTTTTACTATTAAATTTTTATTATTTCCTCTTTCATGTTGGTATTGGTATACAGAGACTTCAATCAGCTAATCAACTAAAACAATTTATATAAAATGAAGAAAAAGAATTACATATTTTTACAGTAGTAATACAAATTTTTCGTAATACAAAAGATGAAAAAATAAGTCAGAAGTTGAATAAATAAAACCAATACCTATATAGGTACTTTAAATATGACTAAAATAATTAAAGATTTGAATTGTAGAATCGAGCAAAAATGAGTACTGCAATGCCATCGCTACAAAACGAAAATAAATCTTATTGACATATTTTAGATTTGAAAGATACTTTAAAACATTATTACAGTAAAATAGATTATTAAACAGATCATTTATTGACTTTTGTGGATAGTTCTATAATAAACATATATTAAAGTACATTTTAAATGTTTAATAAATCAAGCCATCGATAATGAAGGGCAAAATTCAATATATGTATAGTAAATTATATTAAAAATAGACTTTTAAAATAGTTAATATAAAACAGTTATAACCGTGGAGAAACGTAAAATATTTAAAAGGATAATTTTATTTAAAAAAGCGCTAATTAAAAATAATATTATTTGAATTCCTTAATCAATTATTATTTTTTATTTAATGGTGAACATTAACAGCTCACACTTCTTAAAATTTTTCTAAAAGTATGATATTTAATGATTTTGTCGGTTATTAAGGCATTTACTTATTATTTTACGAATATTTTTATACTCAATTGATTGGATAATAATCAAAATCTTAAGAATTAAAATAAATAACAATAAAAATCTTTTTTTCATGCATTGTTACATTACAGAAGGTGATGTAATATTTACAGCGATACTTACATGAAAATATGAACGAAAGGTTAAGAAATAAACCAATAAGAATATTATGTATTTTATTTGGGTTTATTACAACCGTCAGATAGATTCTTTTTTCTTTTCTTACATACTTGCGTGCCCATTTTTAACTAAATGAAAAATAACATTTATATTTACAAAAACTAACGAAATTATGTTTATATTGTTGAAACTTCATAAATATTATTTTTGTAATAAAATAATAATAAATCTTCTATGAATCTAATATTTTTAATAATGAAGGGACGACCAACCCCCTTTTAACAGCGTTTGTCTCAGGTTACATCCTCAAACTTCTGCTGCTCTGTTACTCTCTGAAACCTTCTGCACTGGTGCACATTTAGTATCTGCAATCAATTGCATTAAAAACACTCACAACTTCTATATTTTTAACAAGTATCTAATTATGACATATATTCAAATGTATTAGTATTATATAAACAATTTTATTAATATGCATGAAAAATATTAAGAAAATACTGATTAAAAAAAAGGACTAAAAAATTATAAAGATTGGATATAAGATTATAAAGATATTGGCTTTAAAAATGAGGTATTCCTGTTCAGTTACCAATTTAAAATAAAATCTCTGAGAAAATAAATGAGTAAAGCTTTATGAAAGTGTAAAATATATTATCATTTTGTAGAAATATATAAATTAATCAAAATAATGTCAGACATTGTCAGGAGAGAAAAAATTCGCACATGATATTTTAATTTATGCATTAAAAATTAATGCAAACGTTATATAACTATTGAACTTTATAAGTCAAAATATTATCATAAAATTAAGAAATTATATTTCCCCCTCATCATAATTCTACTTGTTTTAGTTCATGTGCACTAGTGACTTCTTTGTTTTTGGAAAAAAAATCACCCAAATTTACTGTAAAAAAGAGAAAATATCTTTTTTAATTATTAAACTTATTGAGATTAGTGAAGTACACCAAAGCGAAGAATTTATTTCAATAATATTGTATATTTAACATGGAATACATATAATAATATTTATATTTAGTATAAATATAAATATTATACATATATAATATATAATATAATATTTAATATAAATATTATACCTGTATAATATTTATATTTAGCATAAATATAAATATTATACAGGTTTTATGGTTGAAATATACTTTAAAATATGAAAAAAAGACTAATGTACTAATTACAGAATAGTAAAGAAACACATTACCGAAGATTATTTGTTTTTCCTTGGGATGTTTTTTGAAAGTATCACTAATTCCTTTTTTGAAGACCCATATTTATATTTTTATATACTTATATATTTATATTTTTTGAATGACCAAGGATTTTCAATACTCCTTTCCAGTTTCTAATCTGAAATAAAACAATATATTACACTTTTAGTCACGCCATAAACCTTTTCTAAAGCCATTAGTCATTTTAACAGAATGCAACAGATGGCAGTTTAATTTATTTTAACATTATTTTTTGTCATTTTGTAAATCATTTCAAATATCTAAAATATTTAAAATATTATAAATTATTTGAAATCTTTTAGAATGTATTTCTCTTCAACTGTGCTGTTAGATTTACTATTGAACTTTTTTTTAAATAGAATTTTCAAAATGTTCTTTCTAAGTAAATTTACATTATTTGATTTAAATGAATCAAAATTGCTTTCAATTTATATTAGTATTATTTAAACATATTTTTGTAAAACTAATTATTCATAAATTATGAGTCACAACAATATAAATATTATATTCTTGTATAATTGGGTATTCAAAACTCATAAATCAAGACGTAAAAATAAGGATACCTTAAATTAAATATTAATTTTATTTTAATAAAAAAAAACTGTTAGTAAAGGTTTTTCTTACATATGAAAATATAAGTTTTCAGCCATCCCCTGATAATCTTGTCTGCTTATTTGTTTCTTCTCTATCAAAAATACTTCCTTCAGAAAATGATTAGCAATCTTAAAATATGATTAAATCCAATTAGTTTTCAGAAACCTCATTTATATTATAAATATATAAAATTAAGATGATGGAAAAGGCTATAGAATATGTCTATACAATTAAAGATACCAATGGTATAGAAATATAATATATAGTCAAATAACGCTATTTATTTTTAATATCTATAAATTTAGAATCTTGATAATACTATTTTCCTTCAGTTACATATATTTTAGAATCAAATCATTTAGATATTATAATAATGCATTTAGTACATAGAAAGATTTCTGCGATTATCTTAAAACTTAAATGCCGGATTATATGCATTTGTTTATATGTTCATATACATGATAATTTATGCTCTGCAATAAACATGCATGATTTTCGTTCAAACTTTTTAATTTTTTAACTTAATTGATTTTTTAAATATAAATTCATAAATAATTTGACTAAATATTAAAATGACATTAATCTTTTCGTTATCTGTGAATATCCGAATTAGAAAAATACTCACTTTTGCATATTTACCAAGTCTCCCTCTCAACATGTACGCCAAATCATTTGAAAAATATGTCTTCATCGTGAGTATCACTCCAGCCAAGCGTATTTTCCTTATTGCTTGTATTCTACCTATAATTATATAATAAAATATATATAAATTTATACATTTTTCAAAACGACCATTAAATCAATATATTTTTTAATATTTGTTTGAATCAAATATATGATCCTGACGATATGTAACATTTTTACTTCCTTTGAATCAAGAGTAAATTAAATTTGTATTTGGCCAACCGTACATAAATCCTATACCCTTCATTAAAAAATATATTTTATGATCCTGATAAAAAATATGATGTAATAGAAAAAAAAATTGTCCAATAAAACGTTAAATTTTTCGAATTGATTAACTCCAACTTACGTTTTGTAATTGGCACATTCAAAATTGAAAACTGCGCATCAATTTGAAAAATATAAGAAATATAGTAACATCAACTGTGAATATGCGTACACAGTAAAAGATAATGTTGATGTGTGATATTTGAATTGATTTATAAATTTTAACATTTTTCAAATTGTAAACATTTACGTAAAATTTTGCAAGTATAATATTGACAAAATATCAACCTCCAAGAGAAAATTGTTATAAATATGTTAAAATAATGAATATTCTATCATGCTCTAGTTTTTGTAAAATATGTAAAATGTTGATTTTAATATTGGAGAATTCATATCTCCGTACATGTTATTTAAAGTAAACATGTAATTTCTAAAAACTCAATAAAGTGGTATTATTTAAACGTGTAAAATTCATTTCAATTTTATGTAATCGACCATAAACTTTCTGAGTACTGAAAATGAAACTAGAGTGCAAAATCTTCCAATACAAATGATTTTTGAGAATAACCAGTTGGGAAAAAATTACAAGGCACGATAGCTTAGGTGTGACTCTTTAGTTGGCATTATTAGCGACAACAACCTGATGATAAAACCTACAATGGAATCTAAAACATCAATTAAAATTCAGTTGATAACATTGATTCTAAGTTTTTCTTCATTTTTGACTACATATTGCTCCAACTAGTTAGATTATATATAGATAATGGTCGGTGGTAAGTCAATTTTTGGTACAATTGCTGAGGATAAGAATAATATTGATTAAACTTTCTTCTTTGGTGATACCGAGGATGATGTCTGCCGTGGTTTCTTGGGTTGGACATGGCAGAAACCTGAGCATTGAATTATTTAAATTTTACTAGGTGGGTAGTTCCACTTACACGCATACTTGAAATATTAGAGAGCTTTGTCCAATGGCAAAGGCGATCCGATACGATTGTAGCTCTCCAATATTTTGCAGCCATTTCCGTCTCCGCACAAGGCTATATACAAATTACAGTACATTAGGAACTCAGACCCCAGAGCAGCACCGGCGAAAATAACATCATCTAATGATGTTAATTACACATTATATTTAATTCATAAATTAGTAATTCAGTTAATTGTGTTCACCTATCACTTATTGCACTTGTCAACTCCTGTACGTAGGCAATCGGTTGAACAAAATACGATTATACCATTACTCCTATTGTCTGTAGAATTTGCCAATCTCATATCGTAATATATTTATTCACTTGTCAGTTGACTTGGTAATTGTTGTATTATAATTAAAAACTGGCAGATTTAATTGGTTTAGATACACTCGAGATAAGCACTAAATGCTCAATATCTGCACCCATTCACCATGTAAACAACAAAAAGTCCCATAATTTCACTATTTCGCGCCTCACCACGAGCTTCCGACCGAATTGATTAAACAATTATAAATGTTAAGATGTTTTTAATATCTCAGAAGAATCGGTATACTGGAATCTCTTTCATTCTTGGGGTGTACGATCATAGCACAATTTTCAATAAGACAAAAGCTTACCTGTAATCTCGTATATCTCACCACTAATATAACCGTTTCACCTGAAATGTAAAATAAATCATTTTTAACACATTTTTGCCATATTTAATATTTTCATTCAAATAAAAGTTTGTTAAATAAAGTACTCGTATCCAACATAAAAGATCGAATATTATTATCTTTCTTATACTTATTGTTGTGAGAGACTATTATTAGGTATTTATTTTAATGAAAATTATGTAAGAAATTATTATACTTGCCGAAAGCTTAGAAATTTATACATAATGTTTTTTGAAAATATTTTTTATTTAAATAATAAGTAACTCAAATAATAGGTTAATTTTTTTAAATCATTATCATAATGAATAATTTTATAATATTTAATTTTGACATTTTAAGATTTCATTTGTTGGAAAACTGTGTATTACTTTGTTAAAAAATATTTTACTTTGTATCATGGTTAATCGAAACATGGACCTTGAAGAAATGGAAGGAACTTACTCAGTGCCTCTGAGATATGATATATACATCGCATGTTGCATGTACCATAGACTGCGAAACATGAGAACCTTTTCCAGTACGTGAATTTCATACTTAAATGTCAATTTTACGTTTATCATTACTGAATATAATGTAGTCACCATGATAACGATTATTAAGTATTTATTTATTTACATTTGGTCACACGTTCTTGGGAGATAAAAACATGAATGAGTGAATAGAAATTAAAGCTAAAGAAAAAAGCATTACAAAACAGTAAAATTTACCTTTAAATTTTCGAACAATCCTTTCCAAATGCACATTATACATCTTCGACGCTCTGCTAACCTGGTCTTTCTGCGTTGAGAATAATCTATAGTCCTCAGTTGTGTTGCTCTGGCGATGTGCAATAAGTGGACTTCCTGAAATACGTTGACAAAACAAATAGTTAATCCATAGTTTTTTTATTGAAATATAATTTATTTAGAGGTTTTTAAAATATTTTTTTTAATAAAATTTAGTACTCTTATTCGAACCTATTTAAAAATTGCGTTTTCTCGAAAGCGTCTCGAATTGCATCACATGCGTTGCGCGGCACAACTATCGTTCCAGTAATTCATCGGTCTCGTTGTTCTCCTGGTACACGTTGGTAAGGTAACCTAGCAACAGGCTTAACCCACGTCCATGAGACAACAGTAATAATCTCCCTCTCGCTCTCTCTGTTATCCTGGTCCTCGTTTTGCAAAAAGTTGATGCAGCACTCGAGAAGAATTTCCATGGTTACCGTGCAGTGTGATTTATTTTTCTACGTACTCGGCTACTTTGCGTAATTTTATTTTTAGAGTAATAAATACAAAGCGTATTGGTTTTAATTTTATCTCATGACAGAAATATGCTCTTTACTGTAGCAATTTATTTATTAGATGACATACACATTTTTGTTCTAACAGAGGTGAATATATTATATCGTGAATATATATGTATACATCGTGAAAACGTGCAATAATATTATTCTAAACTATTTAGATGATTTTTTTTTCTTTCATTTCATTTTCATGTAAATCTCATCGGTATCAATAAAGTACCATTCATCATAAGCATTAAATATAATTTGAACACTTTTTTCTAAAAATAGGAATAATTTTTTTAGGAATAACGTCAGAGATCCGCATGTATTATAATTTACTTCATCGATATAATAAATCATGTTCTGTATTTACAAGCAATCTATTTCCATTTGTTCTGTATTCTCTTGGCTCACATTCACAAAGCTCCTGATTTTATATCATAAATAATTTAATCTGTTATGTAACACAGCATAAAATTGAGAAAATAAACCTTTTAATTAAATTTAAATTCAATAAAATAATGTTCACCTTATTATACGATGTAGCTAATTTATCTCATGTTCTTGTAGCAATTTTTTACTATCTGGTTGTATCTGCAATTCAGCTTACGGTCACAATATTGCAGTTTGATAATGCCCTGTAAATAAACAATAAAAAAATAAAATAACACTACTGAAATAATTTATGTACCAATTCGAAAATACCTCGAAAAAAAATATTTTTATTTTTTACTCGAAAGGTTACTTTGCGTAAAATAAAATATTAATTTAACAAAATATGTTATAAATGAGTTATTATATATGGTTATTTATATTTTACATTATAAAAATGCATATGATGAATAATGATTTGAATTATGCTCATTTTAATTATTGATTACTGTTATATGTTTGTACATTTATTGTTTTGAAACAACGGAATCAAAATAAAGATTATGATGTACTTTGAGTATCGAAATTTTCTAAATATTTTCTACCGGCTGCGCACTGCAAAAGTTTACACGGGAAACGTGCAGACGCTCCAAAGGTCACACGTGCACTGGCGCCTCATCTGTTCCAAATATTATTAAGTAACGAGGTATCCTTGCGTTAATATTTTCTAAAAACTACTGTATTTTACTTTGTTGTGTATTTTATTTTATATTTATTTTATATTTAAATTATATTTAAAGTTATATTTATTTTATATTTAAATTATATTTAAAGTTGTATTTTATTTTATAATTAAAAATGAATATGATATCCTTAATTAAATGATTCAATCTCAATTACTTTGTGGTGCAACATTATTATTTTATATTTGAAAAACATTATTATTTGTACTACACACCACGTTAATAAAAATATAAATCAATTCTGAATTATACTTTTTTATTTATTTTAGAAATTTGTAGACAATAATTTATTATTTGTGTACTAATTAATTTACATAAACCAATATAAAAAAATGAATTTGATTAATTTAAAACTACATATATTATTATTAATATTAGGTAAATAAATAAAGTAAATTACTTAATAATAAAAAATTTAACATCGATCATCGTCGTCAACTGTACTTATGTATTTTGACCACGTCACGGCTTAGACATGAGAACATCATGAAAAAATGTATAGTCAACATGCTATGGATGAATTTCACAGGTATGATGGACTAACCTGGTGAAGATAATACGCAGCCTCTCTTGAACCGCACAATAATTTTATGGACCAGATCATCCACGTCATCCAGGACCACGACTACTCTCATTGACGGTAAAAAAGAAAATATGCCTCTATGTCTCAAGAATTATAATCACAAAAACTTTATTCAATATGTACATTCATATATTAGATCGTCATCCTCAAAGTCACTACCAGGAGAACAAACTACAGCTATAAGAGATACGAATACAAAATAAAGTAAAGTTATCAAATCATAAACTTTGATAAGATATATACTGCCGATGGTTCTTCAACGTACATATATCGCCGTATTGCGATTGATGTCTAGTCCAGACGGATCGATAGATGCAACGATCCCCACCCCGAGCATGACACGCCCTTATATACATATTGATGGATTAGACTAATTTTGAAAATTAATATTGTGATTATACGTTATAATATATATTATATACGAATATTTAAAAGAATAAATATTATTTCAACATAATGCAAAATAAATAGATTTTTATTTTTATTTTTAAGGAGAACACATTATTTTTGTAAAATTGCAGTTTTTTCAGAACGTAGTTTTGTGGTATTTAATACAAATTATATTAATCAACTAGAAATATATACGGAAAAAAATTCAGTTAAAATATAAATAAAGTGAAACGTCATTTTCTCATAACTACATGTTATATATTTGTGTTAATTCATAAAGTTATGTTGCTCTGCTTTTGTAGTACATAGTATTGCAATAAAGCTGATTTGTAAAATACTGAGAGTGGGATTTAAAATGAAAAGACAAATAGTTTTCATTTTTGTTATATATTTATTTATTACAAATATGTATCAATATAATTAAGTAAAGTGTTTAATTTCACATGATTAGTTTTGATTACAGAACTATATTAGTTTTCTTTTTGTTCGGTTTTAAATTGTGCGATGAAGTTTTATTTAGTGTAATGGAGATATCTTGAATAAAGTGGACAATGAGGTCTTGAAATTGAAATATATATTTTTTTTAAACACAGCTAATGAGTGCGAAATATTTTTTCAATTATAACTAGCTAATTTTTTTATTTTTTATTATAATATATATTATTTTTTACCCATAATAAGAAATAACTTTATATATTGCAACATAAATCTTTAAATTATAAATAACTAAAGAAAAAACTTATTTAAAAATAATATGCCATATTTCAGTAGTATAGTGTAAACAATTTCATGTAAATGTGCTATTTGGGCAACTTTATTATTAAAATATGAATTAAATATATTAATTAGAAAGATGTACATATAAAATTAATTTTATCGAAAAATATTGTTGCTGCACCACTGGGATTTGAGCCTGAATCTCTTTCTAAACTGGGGAAGGTTCATTATCCAACTATGCTACAGCGACGATATTTTTAGCGACAAATTTTTGAACCTATATGTTACCTTTTTTTGACATTAATATATTTAATTGTTCCATTATTTGATAGAGCTATCCACCTTATTTTTACGGAATCTCAAATACCTTTGAGTTACTCAAAGGTATTTGAGATTTGAAATAGTTATCTGATAGCAGTCGCTAGTATTATCAATTCATTTTTATTAAATTTTGGACTAAGATACGTAAGAACACGGTCACGTTGACGTTTTAGAGCAAAATAATGGTATCGAATAGTGTATTATTTCTTGTCACAAAAAAACAAAATAGTGGGAAAATAGCATTTTAAAATAAACCGCTAAAACCCATTAGACGACCCAAATTCATATTTAAAAAATTAAGCTGCTTATCTAATAATAACAAGTATTTATAATAGAAAAAAATATGTACGCAAATATGTCAGAAACATCAAAATAACATCAAGAAATATAAAACTATAAAGACAAAAAAATAAAACTATTAGATTAATATCTTATTGATAATATCATACGTATTAAAAAGATATCCTTTATTATATAGCAGTATTAATGATATATCATCATATTTTAAACATCAATATTCAAAGTAAGTAGTGGATTGGGCGTGGTAGGTTTTATAATATCTCGCATAACAAACAAAAGTATAATCAATATTACGACTATTACAGAAATTATTCCAAATACAACGGCGAATTCTTTGCTATACATGTATAACTCGTTCATAAAAAGAATCAGGATGAGAGAGATTATAGAATAGATTGTAATGAATATCATGACCTGCCCTCTAAATACTATTATATTCGTTTCAGAGTCATCACAATCAGTACGCTCCTGGTGCATGCAGACAAAACATGCTAATGTGATTCCATGTACATACAGAATAATCTGAAGTAAGACAGTGGTGTAAAACAGGTTGTTTACTTCATAATATATATGAAGGTTCGCTAATACATGAACAATGATCACCATGATGAATACAGCGGGCACATTGTAATGTCTTCCAACTAATTGATCATCAAGGTTTTCTTCCTCATTCGTCTCGATGCAATTTGCAGGCTCGGTACAGACCATAACTTTTTTGTCCATGGTTTTCGTCAAGCTGTTTTCCATCTCTATGTCTAAAAGGTAATAATAAAGATATTTTTGAAATGTGTAATACTAAAGACAGTATATATAAACAGATACAGGACAGTATAAAAAATATATAAAAATATTCTACATAAAAATACGTATTTTATTAATTTTTAGAGAATTTTTTTCGAGTGTTTTTATTAGCGAATTATCTTATTGAAATGTACGCAGAGTTTTACCTTAAAAGTGGCTTAATACACCATTAGATACACATTTCAACGTAATTTGAGTAGAAAATTGAACCTACTGAAACAACTTGTGATTGAACAAGTTTTGATAACGTATTGACGTTAAAAATTTAATATTTTTCAGTCACTTTATTAATATTAATATTGGATTGTTTAATAAGTCTTTGCGATTTTATTCAATTACTTACATAAAATCAAATTTTTTAACAAAAATTACCACATTTTAATCAATGATGTATCCTCCATTCTTTTTCAATCAATTTTTTAATGCTTTTTGTATAAAAATCGATTGATCTGGTATCGAGCCATTTTCTGAAATCATTGTCGTTGTTGAACGTAACGACCGAAAAATATGATAATATAGGCGAATAAAAGAATGACTCGAAAATATTAGTATTAATAAACTTGACACCATTATTTCAGCAAAATTAAGAAAAAATATAAGATACAAGAACACGGTCATGCAGATGTTTTATAGCAAATTAATGTTATCGAATAGTACGTTATTTTTTGTCACAAAAGCATTTTAAAATAAACCGTTAAAACCCATTAGACGACCCAAATTCATATTTAAAAAATTAAGCTGCTTACCTAAGAATAACAGGTATTTATAATATAAAAAATATGTCAGAGACATCAAGAAATATAAAACTATAAAGACAAAAAGATAAAACTATTAGGTTAATATATAAAGGAAAAGTCTACAAGCTCGAACACAAATCGTTATAATAAAGTCAACAGAATTCAGTCTGCGATAATATTTCGATAAATATATCACGTTATTATTTTTTTAATTAATAATTATGTTCAATCATAAACAGTATAAATATCAAAAACATACAAATATAATAATTATAAAAAATTCTTACTTATTTTGCTTTCCAAGACCACTTCCAAGTTTCTTCAAGACTTCTTCGGGACTAATTTGCCTCGTTACAATTTTTTCTCTTTATATATAGGCAAGCTGACGAGTATAAAGTAATATATTTTATCTAAATTGCTTTGCTACTTGCTTATTTATCAGTACGTGTTAAAATTGTCGACAATGAAAGAAAACGCTGAAAAACAATTAACTATAAGTTCACAATCAACATATCATTTATTGTACTCGTACGTGATTTTTTTCTCTCAAAACTCACGTTTTTCTATCAGAACAGAATTATGCTGAATACATTAAATACTGATAAGCCTTGTTTATGGATAATTTTGTGGAAGAACTGCAATATATGAAGTTGAAGCGAAAATCGTTTGTATTCAGATGATACAGTTTTAAAAATATTCTTAGGTTTTTACGGCCATTCAGAATATTATCTGTTCAGTTTTCTAGCCTAATCTGCCATGTTTATCTATTTACAGATTTACTATATTTACGGAGTCTAGTGTATATGATGTACGACGTATGCAAGGAAAACGACCTTATTATAGAATAAAAGGAAGCAAACATGCGAAATTCTGGTAGGTATTATTTGGAATAAGTAGATAAGTTTGTTTTTTGAGAAGTATGTTCAATTGAAACGGAAAGGCTGAGAAAGATATCAAAAAGGGGGTGACTGTAGCAAGTAACGATTTTGAGTGCAATAATTTTTCAAAAAGTTATCAGAATGAAATAAGCCAAGTGGGTGCAAATCCATTTATAATGAATAATGAACAAATTGAGAGGAAATATAAAGCTTTTTAATAACTGCTCTAAGGTTTTTGGTGAAACTTTGTGGAATCCCATGATTATATTGTAAATTGAGTTGTAACACGTGTTTTATTCCACTATATTTTATTCTATTAATTGTTATAACATTTTCAGAAAAATCTTCCCATTATGGATTATTCAAATTAAAAGTTCACAAATTCAAGTTAAAAACTGTTATTAAAGAAATTATAGATTCGTCTCTATGAAATATCAATTATTTGTTTAATAACATTGCCTTTGTAGGTGAAAATCCAGTAATTGTGTATTCTTGGACACATTTAAATATTACTAAAGTTAAAAACATTTTCAGACAGTAATTAAGCATGTGGTTGGAGTTAAGGGAGGGTTTTTTATTAGCTAAACTAAGACTATCAAGTTTTATACCTCATTATATTTTCTTTAAATATAGCATCTGTCAATAGTCTTATTTACCTTAATTTAAAAAAATACGTTTGGGGATGTCTGTTACATTTACGTTTGTGAATGTAATGTCACGTCAATATTCTTACTATTTTCAAACTAAGCTAAACGCTTGTGCTATGAAAATAGGACTAACTTGCTGGTGTCCTGGAACGAGGCGCGAACCCCCGATCACTAGATCACTGGGCCAACGTCTTGACTACTACACCAACAAGTCACTCATTAGTCATGTATTTTCGTTTTCATGTAAAATTGTGACAATAACATAAAACTTCCTATGGTGACTTAATAAGGTGACCAAGCTTTGTATTTCTTCTGTAGGTACTCTTAAAAAAAATATTTTTTATTGTGTACAATTTTAGATTTATTTATATTGTGAATTATTGGAGTTAGTTATTTATATTTTCCTGCCTTCTACGTCATAGTCTTCATTACTTGTTAATTATAAATCTATACCACGCCTCTGATTTTATATAGTTCTGATTAATATATTTCTATCCTGATACAATTTTATACACTGCATTATTATTAATAAATGAAAGATGGGATCCTGTTAAAAAAAAAATTAACAGACACTAGAAAATATAATTTGCGAAATAAAAATGAAGCATGAGTTAAAAAACTTAATTGAGCAAGAAACATTCGTAAGATTCTGAACGCCCGAAAGACTGGCATCGGCTAGTCATGTTAAAAAAATGTCAGATACAGATCATTACTATTGAAAGCTACCTAAATGCAGACCAAGGAAGAGGTGGGCTCACTGTATGTGTAAGAGAACTGGTACAGGATGGGAAGGTCCGGGAATTGGAGAAGAATAGCCAGGGACAAGAGTTAACGGAGACTAGTCGTGGATGAGACCAAATCTCACCATAGGATATAGTATCGTTGAAGAAGGATAAAATGAATAAATAATAACTTATTAGGAAAATATATTTTTATTGTGATCGTGTAATTATTCAGAACATAGGTCTGTGATATATTAAATACTAATAAAATGTATTCATTAGAAAGATATATATATAAAATCAAATTTTAAAGTAGATGACTTTCAAATAATGGAACGATTATTATTAATTTGAAAAAGTGTAACATATAAGTTCGAAAATTTGTCGTCAAAAATAATGTCGCTGTAGGATAGTTGTAATGCAGTTTGTAAAAAAATCCAGGTTCGATTGATTTTATATATTTCTAATTAATACATTTAATTTTAGTATTTATAATAATAATTATTCGATTAAATTAAGCGTCAAAGTGAGTCTAGAAAAGGAGATTATATTTTGACCGAAGAAGTCTAGAAGAGTGCCACAGCAGTGGACGGACGAGTAGCATCTAGCTGGAGAGAACCTAGAGCTGGAGTCGGCTGTGAGGGCTTGTGGAGATGATTGATGATTGAGGTATACTACAATACGATTATGAAGGACAAAAGAAGAAGTAATAATTATGATTATTGCATCTTTAGACTTCTTTCTGAAGGAATAAGATCAACATCCATACATCAGTGAGACTTGAAACTATACAGATCATGAGAGAAAGGTCAATGTTCTTCATATGCTTTATTTGTAAGCACTTATCTTAAGGAAATGAAGGTCCCCATTACTAGTGATATAGTTTTGAAAACTCAAGCACTATTAACATTTATATTTAATTTAATAGATCTCATATAATTAATCTTAAATTTTGACGATTTTATTATTATTTATTTGCCAACGGCTTGTTATTAAATATGACAATCGCCGTCTTAGAAGGCCTCAGGTATTTGACATATTTAATTATATGTTTTGAAGCTAGAAAATAACCTCATAGCGATAAAAATGTTGATTAGTCATGAAATATCACTAAAAATTTAAATGTGCATAGTATCAAATAGTATTTTAATATTTAAAAATATTTTTTACATTTTTGTGAGATCATGATTTTGGTATTTAAAAAAATAGAGATGTGTACATGAAGTAGATGTCACATCAATATTCTCATTAATTTAAAGCATTACTAAGCGCTATGAAAATAAATAAATTGGTAGTCTCCTGGATCGAGGCTCGAACTCCCGACCACTGCATTATTGGTGAATGTCTTACAAGTGCCTATTATTAGACAAATAGTTCTACTTTCTAATAAAATAAACTAAAACTTCAAATAAAATATTGTATTGGGAATGAAAAATAAAATATTTTTTTAACACACAATTTATTAAGAATTTTTTTTTTATAAATTAATACAAAATCTGTTACTTGATAACTAATCTAATCTTTGTTATTTTTAGATAACTAATCTACTGTATAATTTGTACTTAATTGAAACCCAATATTGGTAATAAAGAAAAAAATGGATTTAATATGTTAATGTATAACTCAAACGATGACCGATGCTAGTTTAATTGTTAGTATTCCTGATTAAAATGAATTAAAATTTTAATCATTTTAGATACCATTGAAAAATGGAATTAAGTACAGGATCGTAACGCCCAAGTAAACAAAAAACAGGCACATTACGCACTTGACGAATGCAAATAACCCTCGGCAGCAGTAACAACCCACCCTGTTAAGAGAAATAGTGGATTCCTTTACGATGTGGCTTTCTAGAGTGGGATTTTCATCAACATCGATATATACCGTATTGATACTGCTTGGGGAAATATTTTGTCCGTCGGTGGAAAAATCATTTTCCTGTCTGCAGTCACTGTTTTTGGTCACATCTTCCTCGCTGCTTACAATGATCTTGGAACCACATTCTTCTTTAGTAATTTCAGTTTCCGCATGGAGCTGATTGTGGATGAAATTTGATTCCGCGTAAGATGGAATGCAGATAGAATCAGATTTCGCGTGGGACAAACTGACCGAACTGCAGACGGAATCAGTTTCCCTGCAGAACACACTGTAAATAGAGTCATCGTCCATGCTACTTAGACTGCATTCTCCGCAGGAGTCGTTAGCATCCCTGGAAGTTGAAAATACTCTAGATCCGCAGTATCCATAATCAAAAGTATGGTACGCGCGATTGGGGCCTGTCGGAACGACGGGGGCGATTTTTTTATCCACGATTCCCTGGTTTTCATTCGGTTGCATCATGGTTACGGTTTATGAGCTGTAAATAAAAAATCATCATTAAAATAAAGATTTTTCGGATCATTAATACATAACAATTTCACAATTGAAATAAAACAAATCAGGCCAAGTGATCTTTAAACTAACCTGAAAAATAATATTAATAAATAATGAAATATTGATTTTTCAGACGTATTCTAGTATAATGTATTAAAAACATTTTACAGATAAAGAATATTGCTTTAAATAATTTTCAACAAACTCAGATTATCATTGAGTTGACATATATTATGCTATTTCAAGGAAAAATGAATTATCAAATTTGGTCGATAGACGACGATATTGTAGTGGTACTCGAAGTGAGTTCATGTAATAACGTATGTAGAATTTTCAAAAATTTAATAAATTTGGAGATGGAGGGGTGAGAATTGATGAACGTTATATATGTATATATATGTAAAGTGATCACTTAAGCCAGCCGAAGACAGGTTGATAAACCCAGTAATTACCCCCCATATTTCTGTACATCATTTCTTTAAAAAATATAATAAAATGGCTTCGTCTCTATGAGATATCTGATATTTATTTAACCTGACCTCACCTAACTTAACCTAACCTAACGTGACTTAACCTGACCTTAACCTGCTTTGTAAGTTAGGTCGATTCTGTAGAATAAGAAGCTTATTTATTTGATTTTAAGAAGACAGATTATATCAACAAAACTTTATTAACTAGACTAGATGTAGATAGCCCGATAAATTAATATATCTTTTCATTTTTATCTTAATACAATGTAAAGATAGAAATATTTTAAATTATTAAATTAAAAAAATTATTTTTTCCATAGATAATTAATTATAACGTATTCCTGATTGGTCAACTTGCGTTTTGGAAACATACTACTAAAATTCTAAAAAAAGACTATTATTATATCCTCAGTACTTTCATTTTATAAATAGATTTCGCAACATAGTAATCTTATTCTTATAGAGGTCAAAAATATCCTTGTTTGTGTTAACCAACCCGTGTTTTCAAAAACAACAAAATATTCCAACCATTTGACGTTTCGATTCGCGGAATCAGAAAACTGACTTTTTTGAAGTATTTAATTTAAAAATTCTAATTAGTTCTAAGTTCAATAATTTAAAACCTGTGAGAAAATGGATACTTATAACATATAACCAAACAAATAGCAATCAGAGACCACTAAGACAAAAATGAAGCGCAAAATAGCCTATCAGTGTGGCCGGATATTTGATGTCACGAATTATCACATTACGTCTTCTAAATATGATACCCTCCCAGCAACAACACTGCATGTGGATTTTTACAAATGTTGATAGAAAGACGGAACATCAGCAATCCTGAATGATATACAGTGAGTTGCAAATAAGATCATTTAATAATGTTAAATAGTTTTTTTTATTTGGTAGTTTAATATACAATTCGATGCTCAATAAGATATACGTACGAGGCATACGCATTCATAACTCAAATCTGGCCAAAATCGATATACAGTATCGTTGCAGAGGTGGTCTTGTATATAAAATTGGATATATGTATCCAATTTTATATACAATAAATAGGTAAATGGAAATGTTACTCGTCCTCTAATTTTTAAAAAATTATTTTCCGACGGAACTTGATAAACTTTTGAACAAAATCAATATGTTAATTTTAATACGACATTTGAGGCAGAGAAAAACAAGTTTACTTCACAATTCTGAAAAATAAATATAAATCGGAAAAAAATTACTTACTCCGCTTCAGCAACAACGTTCTATCTTATTTAATAAATAAAATAATGTTCATATAAATTTAAAAGAAACAAAAACTTAACAATAACAATTATTTCTTGTAACTAAAAGACATAATATTTGCTAATTGCCACGTCGTAATAACTTAACTCACTTGTGTATGCAGCCAAGTACCTAGTAGTCCACCTTCCACAAGTTCTGCGTGAAAACTGACCCAATCTTTCTGAAATTGCTGAAAATGAAATTTCGTTCATCGGCCGAGTGTTTTGAACTATTATTGAAAACATTCGCACTTCGCATTAACAATGTGATTCATAAGTATTCCGATTGTGCAAAGTCCAATTATCTTGGACTTAGTTCAATAAAATATTTATATTTATACACGTGCCCGGCTTTACAAGGCATTCAAATTTAATTGTAATTTAATGTATATGTTTAAAGGAAGGAGGATGTCTTTATTTTGCGGAGTCCTTAAATGATAATGATATTTATAAAAATTGGTCTAGGTAGGGGGAGGTTGTGATATCTGGAAGGCTGGGTGACTATTTTATCTTCAGGATCACTTGCACTAGAATGCAATTGAATAAACTTTGGCATTCAAATAGTGCATACTTATATCGTGAGGAGATGAGTTGGCCAGAGGTATGAAAGAGATATAAATTTGTTTTACGCATACCTGTAACAGTAATGATGTATGCAAAATTTTAGTCCAGAAAGGGGGATGGAGGAAGGTATCGGGAGGGATAGCGTTGGTTCCAATATTTTTCGCATTATTTTAAAGTGCAACTGAGTAAAATTTGTTACAGACGGCATTCAATAGTATATATGTTTATATTAATAAGAGCGTAAAGGGAGCTTTTAATATGCGCAGGGTCTTAAACAATAAATTTATAGAATTTGGTTTACATCAGTCCAAGTAATGGGTTTTTCAATAGGGACGCTCAAACGTTCTTTCAACAGGGACAAGAAACTACGCCATATTTCTTCAATTTTTTTTGAGGTTAACACTCGTACTTAGTTGGAAAATCATCATGGAGCAGTACACACCGGAGCAACGCTTGAAAATTATTCAAATCTACTACCAAAATTCGCGTTCGCTCACCGCAACTTTAAGAGCATTACGACCATTTTATCGTCGTCATCACTTGCCTGCCACATCAACAATTCAACGTTTGGTGCAAAAATTTGAAAGCACATTGTCGCTACACAATGTTCCAGTGCCAGTGAGACAAAGAAATGCACGAAGTGAGGAAAATATTGCCGCCGCTAGAGCATCTGTTCTTGATGACCCAAATGAGTCACTAACACGACGATCTCAACAATTGGGCATTTCTGTGATGTCATTGTGGCGAATTTTGCGAAAAGATCTTGGCCTACATCCATACAAGATCCAGTTGAAAATGATGCTGAATTCCATCGAAAAATCATCTTTAGCGACGAAGCTCATTTTTGGCTCAATGGATATGTAAACAAGCAAAATATGCGTTATTGGGCAGGCACCAATCCACACGTGCTTCACGAAACACAATTGCATCCCGGAAAAATCACTGTTTGGTGTGGATTACATGCCGGAGGTGTCATTGGACCATATTTTTTTGTTGATGATGCTAATCGTCGTGTTACTGTGAATGGTAATCGTTATCGCTCCATGATAACTGATTATTTTTGGCCTCAATTGCAAGGTATGGACTTGGCCAATATGTGGTTTCAACAAGACGGCGCTACCGGTCACACGGCACACGCAACAATTGACTTATTGAAAACCAAATTTGGTGAGCGTGTTATTTCGCGAAATGGACCAGTTCAATGGCCGCCTAGATCATGCGATTTAACACCATTGGACTATTTTCTTTGGGGCTATGTTAAATCTTTGGTCTATACCGACAAGCCGGCGACGTTACAAGAGCTAAGAGAAAATATTGAACGCGAAATTGGTGCAATTCGGGCCGAATTATGTAAAAAAGTGGTGGAAAATTGGATTCAACGATTGGACTTCTGCAAACGTGCCCGTGGTGGTTATGCGAGGGAAATTGAATTTCATACATAATTTCCACTAAATTTACTTCAAAACATAATAATTTTTTTATAGATATATTCATTTGTTTTTGTTTTATTTTAAAAAAAAGTTTGAGCGCCCTTAATGAAAAACCCTTTATATATAGGATTAATATAATAGTATAACAGACACGTATTATATTTTCTTTTCGACGTTAATAAAAAAAAATGCCGATTTATAACACTACTAAAATAATTCTTTTTTAAGTATGTAGTAAACAATGAAAGCATTTTGGCCAACTGATTAAAAAACAATAAGATTTTTTACATAATATATATATATATATATATATTTCACTCTTCTTATATTGATAAAGATTACATTTTAAATAAATACAAAATCAAGTACAACATAGGTACTGTATGCTCCTAAGTTTTTAAGTAGAAGGTTATAGTTGGCGACTTAAGTTGAAACGACGTAAATCAACATAGAAAAATTTATACAATTCCATACTATTGTGATATAATGTTTTCTTGACGTTCCGTTCGAATTGAAATTTTTTATTGTAAAATTAATAGAGCTTTGAGAAGTTTAGCAGTGGAAGTTTGACAATATTATGATTTATTGTTCACTTGAAAATTGATTTGCATGCATGTTTGTCCATCCTTGTCTTTATTGAAATCGATTTGAACCTATCTCGACACAAATGACCATGCAAAAAACCACAATTTTTATAAAAAAACGATATTATTTGAAATATACAGACGACGTAAGTACGATTTGATGTAAATCGAAATAACGCAAGTCAGGGTGTTACTGTACAATGAAATATATTCTAATAAAATTAAGCGATAACAAAACAAATTGTTGTTCTTTTTTTTACACATGTCGTTTCAATTTCACTATTTCGTATACAAATAGATTCAAAGACATCATATCAATAAGATCATATCATATCAGATTATGTGTTCCTAAACTAGTTCCACAGAAAGCATTCGACAGGAGAATTTCCCGAAAGAAATACAAATTGATAAAATATAAAACAACATGTTCAATTCATCATTAAAAACGTCATCTATACTAAAATGAGCACAGAATTTAAGAAAATGTATCAAAATTCTTTAAAAAGTATAATAAAATACCAATCGATTCTCCTGTACATTTTAAAATGTTTTCCTTCTAAATTACCTTAAATTTATATTCGTACAGGTAAAAAATAAATCCTCCACCCGTTTCATGAGAGCCGGCGTGCCACAAGGCTCCATACTCTCCCCCTTCCTTTACAATATCTTCACGAGCGACATGCCCACCCCCACCGATAGATACTCCATATCAGCTCTCTACGCAGACGACACTGCAATCCTCACAAATTCGACTAACCCTTCCACCATAACTAGTCGTCTCCAACATCATCTCGATTCACTCCAATGTTGGTTCGAGTCTTGGCGTATAGCCGTTAATCCATCCAAAAGCGCAGCTATCTTATTCACGCGTAAGCGCAAAACCGGCCGTCACCCCAAAGGTCACGTTTCCTTAAACAACACCAAAATCAACTGGCGCCCGACAGTAAAATACCTCGGACTAACATTGGATCGAAAACTTAACTGGAATTCCCACTTATCATACTCCCTCACGGTAGCAAACAAAGCTAAAGGAGCCATCTTCTGCCTTATCAGCAAACACAGCCCTATCCCTCTTAACACCAAAATCCTACTTTATAAATCGCTTCTCCGTCCTCTCCTCACTTATGCCTGCCCCATTTGGGCCATAGCGAAATTCACTAAGAAGTTAGCCACCTACCAAAACAAAATCCTTCGTTACATCTTACAAGCCCCATGGTTTGTTAGAAACTCAATCATCCACCGAGACACCAATACCCCCCCTCTGAATGAACACATTCTCGACCTCTCAAAAAGATTTTTCAAAAAACCAAAGTCAATCCCCAACACATCCATCTCGAATTTAGCAGTAAACGACCCCGATGCCGACCCCGACAACCTCTTCCCCATCTCCCTCCTCTACAGCCAAGCAACATCCACCTAACCATCACCTATGTAATACCCGACTTGACAATTTTTTGTTTCAAAACTCTCTGTACTCTTCCAATCTATTACCTGACTGCAATTAACCTAATTAATTATTACGTTGTACATTCTCTAATTAAACCACTTTTTATACTTACTTACTTCTTTCTATAGCTTTAACTCAATCTTTACCCTGTTTTTTTATATAGTTTATAAACATTTTTCACATTTACTTTACTTTAACTAAGTTACCCAACCCTGTAAATTTACTATACTCTGTATTTTCTTTATTTGTCTACTACTTAAGGCTTTAACTCTTGTAACTTGATATTTTTATAAAAAAAAAAAATTTCACTCATTAGTGCCTCACAAGCACCCCTTCGGGGGCTATTTATTTCTCCTTACTGACATACTCCAGATTACTGGAGACAAGGGGGCTTCGCCCCCATCACTCCATAATTTTCATCCATAGTCACGAGCTGTCGGCTGCGGAAAATCTGCTGCGCCTACAGAGATCATTGAGAGAACGAGCCCGAGAATCGGTTGCGACGCTCCTGATTGAGCCCCGCAATGTTCCCGAGATCACGGCCATCCTCGAGAGATAGTACGGTCGGCCAGATAAGATTGTGGAAAGCATGCTGAGGCGGGTGAGACGGCATCCCCGCCTAGCCAACACCGCCACCACAGAGGCCATCGTGGAGTATGCGATGACCGTGAGGAACGTAGTGGCAACGGTGGAAAACTTCAATGGGAGGCATTTGGCATCCGCGCAGTTGCTCACAGAGATGATGGGCAAGATGCCCACCTGCTATAAGATGTACTGGATGGGTGAGCGACGCGGGATGCCAAAGGACGTCACCGTGCAAGATTTCTCCGCCTGGCTGACGGAATTGACCGCCGAAGCACCGCATACCGGGTGCTTGGAGTCGGCGACACATGCACCGAGGGGGCGCTGGAGCGCCCGAGTGCACACCACCCAGGAGGAGGAGAGCGACGGAGAACCGGGCGCGCCGCTAAGGATGAGCGCGGCCTCGAACCGCAAGGAGTGGCAGTGCGCGGCGTGCAAGTCGCCGCGGCACGGAACGGCCGTCTGTGCGGACTTCACCCAGAAGTCCTACACGGACCAATGGGCCATAGTGAGAAGGAGCAATGTGTGTTTTGTGTGCCTCGAGGCAGGGCACCGAGCCCCACAGTGCCGGTCGACGCGATGTGGTGTGAGCGGGTGCCGTGCGCCGCACCATCGCTTGTTACACGGGGCGCCGCGCGCCGCGGCGACGCCCGGGGCGTCGCACACGCCCGGCGGGGCCGCGCCGGCCGCAGCTTCGGGCGCGCGCCGGCGGTCGGAAGGGTTTGCCGGCCCGAGCGGCGGCGACCTAGAGGGTCTTACGGGAGACCGGCGGCACCACCGGGTGCTACTGAAAGTTGTGCCAGTGAAAGTTAGTGGCCCTCGGGGGCAAGTAGAAGTGCACGCGTTGTTGGATGAAGGCTCGACGGTCACCCTCATCGATGCGAAGGTGGCCAGTGCCGTCGGGGCCCGAGGACCAGTGCGCGAATTGAGGATCAGTGGAGCCAGCGGGATGTGCTCATCGGATGCCCGGTCGCAGACGGTACATATTACCATATCGGGCGACGGCGGCGAGCACTTGCTGCGAGTAAACACTGTGCGCGGGTTGGCGTTGCCGCCCAGTGGACAGTGCAGGCCCGAAGGCCTAGAGAGAATTTAAGCCTAGAAAAGGCGAGACAGGTGGTGCCGCAGGTGTTGATTGGTCAAGATCATGCTCACCTGATTGTGACAAGGGAGGTGAGACCTGCGAGCAGGTCAAGAATCCTGTCCCGCACGGCCCTGGGGTGGACCGTGCATGGAACTGCGGCACCACAAGAGGAGAGCGCGAGCACCACGATTTTGGCGCTCGCAGGAACGCCGAGCCTGGCGGCAGACACCCGCCTGGAGGAGTTAGTGCGGCAGCACTATGCGGTAGATTCACTGGGGGTGACTACCGCGGCCTGGGTCAACAGTGAGGATGCCCGGGCCACCGAGATAATGGCCGCCACTACACGACAACTACCAAGAGGTCATTGGGAGACAGGTCTCTTGTGGAGGCAGACCGACGCATGTCTACCTAATAACCGCCAGTGCGCGGTAGGCCGGCTGGCCGGCATCGAGAGCCGGTGCCGCGAGAGGCGGTGTCCTAACCTGGATCCGGACGGACCCCCGGGCCTACTCGGCCTTTGTGGCCAACCGGCTCGGGGAGATTGATGATCTAGCAGCCGCCGCCTGTTGGAGATGGGTGCCCACCAAAATGAACCCGGCGGATATGGGCACCCGGGAAAGCGAGCCGCTCGACTTAGCCGAGAACGGCAAATAGTTCCGCGGCCCGGCACTACTAAGAGGCCCGGAGTCAGTGTGGCCGCGGGAACCCGCGCGCGTAGCGCTTACCGGGCGCTCGCCGGCAACATCGCCCGCTTCTCTTCATGGAGCCGGCTGATACGCGCCACGGCATGGATAAGGCGCTTCGTGATAAATTGCCGGCGCGCGCGAGGTGACGCGCCGGCCAGGGAGCCACGATGGAAGAAAAGGATGAGGCGGAACGCGCCTGGGTCTTACACGCCCAGGCGCAAGGTTTCGCCAGAGAGAGCGGGCTGCTGCAGCGGGGGGAGGCCCTCCCGAAGGAAAGCCAACTATACCCGCTGACGCCGTACCGAGACGAGTACGGCGTCCTACGAATGGGAACCCGCCTGAACGCGGCTGCGAGCGCCGAGATCACGGTCGGACTATGGGCGCCGGTGATATTGGACGGCGTCCACCCATACACGCGTCTCCTGATAAGGCATTATCATGTGAGAGGACAGTGAGTGATGTTAGAGAAAGCTTTTACGTCCTCCGGCTGAGGCCGACTGTGCGCCGGGTGCAGCACGAGTGCCAAATGTGCCGTGTAAGACGAAGCCATCCGCAGCCACCGATGATGGGGCAGCTTCCAGAGGCCCGACTGGCCCATTATGAAGTGCCCTTCACCCACTGCGGCCTAGATTATTTCGGTCCCATGGAGGTGACGATCGGCCGAAGGAGAGAGAAACGATACGGCGCGCTTTTCACGTGCATGACTACGCGCGCCGTTCACATGGAGCTAGCCGACTCACTTTCGACCGACTCGGCCATTATAGCTATCCGGCGGATGGCAGCACGCCGTGGTCATCCACGCCGTCTGTACTCAGACAATGCAACCAACTTCCACGGCGCGGATCGTGAGCTGGCCACGGCATTAAAGGAATTAAGAGAAGATCCAAGGGTGCATGAGCATCTGAGCGGCGCGGGTTCAGAGTGGGTATTTAACCCACCGCTCGCCCCCCACATGGGAGGGGCATGAGAGAGTCTAGTGCGTTCCATCAAACGCGCACTAGAGACAATACTGAAGGAACGCGCTCCCAGGGAGGAAACTCTCCGGACCGCGCTGGCCGAGGCCGAATTCGCAGTCAATAGCCGGCCGCTGACGCACGTGTCGGTGGACCCGCGCGATGGCGCGCCCTTGACCCCGAATCACCTGCTACTCGGGGGCGCCGGTTAGTTCCAGTACATGGCGGTATATGGAGCCCTGGATGAGCGGATCTGCCTCTGGAGACAGTGGCAGATTGTACAGCAGCTCGCGGACGCATTTTGGCGCCGGTGGATGCGAGAGTATCTGCCCACTCTGGCGCAGCGCCGCAAGTGGCAGGAGCCAGAGCTGGCCGAGGGGCATCATCACGGAGGCGCGGCCGGCGGCGGACGGCCAGGTCCGGGCTGTCCGAGTGCGGACGGCAACAGGCGACTACACGCGGCCCGCCACGAAGGTGATCCTGCTGCCGACCCGGAGGCCCGATGTCCCGACAACCGCTGAGGAGTACCTGTGCTGCCGAGGAAGTACGGCGGAGCCGCACGGGGGGAGTGTTCCGCACAGCTACGCGGCCGAAGAGCGCGCGGACCGCGATTCGAGGAAGCGCCGGACGAAAAATCGTACTTGGCCGCTTTACGGCAGTATTTCGTCCAGCACGGGCCGCCTTTGGAGAATCACCATCACTGGGACACCGCGCGGCCGCCGGGGAGCGGGGGAGCGGGGCCGCGGACGAGGCCACGCCCCGGCCGCCACCAGAATTATCAATTATGTTTTGTGTAATATCTTAGAATAAAAAATTGTTAGACATAAGATTATTATGTAAATAAATAGAGAATGGAGAGGGCGATCGCCCGGGGGTACTTTAATGCACCTTAAAAATCGTTTGGACAATAAAAACAGAGTTTTAAGGTTTGAGGTGCATTTGTAAATTCTCCGGGCCATCGCCCGCTATAAAAACTACCAGGCATCGCGAGGCAGATTAATGTTTGTAATAAAAAGTACTCGCGATGCCTGTGTAATGTCTGAGAAAAGAATAATAAAAGATAATATAAGACAAAACAGAGTTCTGCCGCCCCGCACGGGACGGCGGAAAAAATGAGGAAAGCTTCGGGGTTTGCCCGCTAGGCGGTGTCGGCGCGGGACCGGTGGCGCAGGGGATGCTTGCGCCTCCTGATTGGTCCCAGCATCCCGAGGGAGCCATAAGCTCCCAGGTATAGATTTTAAGTATGAATAAACGGTCCAGCGGTTGCAGAATCACGTCTCTTCTCGCACCGCTCTTGCACCGCTGGACAACAACTGGACTAGACCTTCTTTTACTTTGACCCCTGCCTTCACCCTGGACTTTCTTCCCTCTGGATTTCGACTTTGGCTGTACCTCTGGACTGATCCTGGAAGAACCCTACGACTCTGCGACTACACTGGACACGATTTGGACCTCACATTGGACCCCTGCGAACGGCAGGATATCGTCGTCCGAGCCAAAGAGCGGCGACAATTGAACCCAGCACCTCAGCGATACATACAGTCTTGTTCCTGTGCGGAACAATATTAATTAGAAAGATATACACATTAAATCAATTTTATCAAAAAATATTGTTATTACGCTACCGGGATTCGAACCTGGATCTCTTTTCTAACCGGGGAAGATGCATTATCTACCTAATACTCAACAATAGATATTCTAATAACTACAATATTTTTTGATAAAATTGATTTTATACGTATATCTTTCTAATTATTATATTTAATACATATTTACAAATAATTTTAATTTTTTATAATTTATTTTTTTAGAAAAAATAATTCATGGATATTTTTTAGAATTCTGTCTAACTACTTCAAACACTTCAATTTTTTATTAATTTTATTTTAAAAACGTGAAGTTTTGGGTTCCAAATTCCTTACTTCATCAAGAATATTGTTCTTGAGTTCCTAAATTGTTTGAAGTTTGTTGACGAATACCCGCCAGATTAGGTACCTCTCCAATAAATCATAACATCGATTGCTTTAATAATTATTGAGTATAATTAATAAAATCCGCTTCTTCCCTAGAATACCACGAATAGGTCTGATATTAAGCGAGCCCTTTGTTAACGTATTGGCATCCCACTGTTGTAGGTATGTATAGATGCTTGATTATGTTCCTAAACAGAGTCGCCGGGAACGGGGATAGAGGATAGGATAGAACGCTGAGAGATTTTTCGGTTTTTGTAGCTTTAATTGCACCAGTAACCAAAGTAATTATTCCCAGAGGAACTTTTTCTCCAGAGTTATGCTTATAAAGTGTAGTAAAGGCCTTCAGTAGTCAGAACATATCTGAAGTTCAAATGAAAAATAAATGAAATTATACATGTTTCAATACTATTTGCACATTTTGAAATTTTATTATCTAGTGCACCAGTAAGTAATTGTATCCACTATTATAAAGCAGTATAAGTCATGTTTCTTTCGTTTCGAGATATATAAAGGTTTGCGTTTGAATTGATCAAAAAATATTTTTATATTACACAACACAATGTTTCAAAATTAATTTAGTCTACTAGATTTATAATTTATTTCGACATATAAATTTTGCATGTTGCTTATAAGTAAATAAAAAATTTAAGATCGAAATGACTATTATCAAAATAAACACTAACTAAATACCGCTGAACTTCGTGACAATACATACACTAATATAACGCTTCAAATTTTTCACAATTATTACAATTTACATCATATTATATTAATTTAAAACAATGAGGCAAAATAATTGATAATTTTTTTTCAATTTCTTGACATAGACCACTTTTATAATAATGGGCACAATTGCTTGCCAAATTGACCCTTCAGGATAACAAGGTTCCATCTGACACTGACAATGTTTTGAGATACTGAGCTCAGAATTTCAACATACATTAATGTATATTTTGTTTTGAGTATGCAAATATGATTATTTTTAAGACCGTTTACTTATTTTCAGTATTATCAATGATGACTGTGAAATGAGGGAAATTAAAAATAAAAATAAACATTGTAAATTAACAATATAATTCATAAATTTAAATAAATAAGCTGGAACTTTTATCTCTTGCTATTTCTTTAATATCCGTTAAATAGATGTGTATTGAAGAAATAAAGAATAATGCATCTGAAACCAATTTCACGCAATAACTCAAATTAGCCCAAAATGTTAGTTGGATCCATGTTATTCTAAGGGATCGAAATTATGAATAACTAATAACCAATCATCGTTACAATCGAATATAAATGTTGGTTTAAATAATGGTTTAGCTCAACTCAAATAGGTACTGAATAAAATATGGCAACGAGTATAATGTATTTGTTTACTTTTTCTCACTTCACTACTATAGCACAACCACGAATATCGTTACGATATTCGCTTGATAAAAATAAACTTTGTATTTGGTCGGCCTGCAAGTTAAAGCGCATATGATGTGTTTTATATTATTGTTCAGCATAAATATCTACTTACCGAGAAAATGTTATTCAAACTATGTCGAACTGATTTATTAATAATAACTCTACACTCGCGGCTCTGTTTTGTAAACAAACTATTCCCCGAACGATAACTTCTTTGTAATGTTCAAAGCCCGCGCAGTAGACCACAGTACTCAAAACAATACTGTTACCCATACAATGTATTAATTTTCATAACTGTAATATGTAAAGTAGAAATCCATTATAATATTACCTTAAGTGGACCCTTTCAAAACTACATGAGTTTTTTGCGTTTTTAGCGAAAATGTAGGTTTTTATAATTCATTTATATCACATGTTTTTAAGTTAAATTAGATTTCTTTATAACAATAATTAAGATAAAACATTTGTACTAATATTAAACTACTAAACTTAAGAATAATTTTAATAATTAAGATAATATAGGCGTTAATTGAAAGACGCCAACCATCAAATTAGTACTTAATGAACCAAACATATTATAAATTTTAATTATATTATTACATTTTTAATGGTTTTAAAACGCTTTGTATTCATGTAAAAAACGATTTTATAAATATATTTTACTTCTACAATATTTGTAAAATAACTTTGTGCCAACATATTATACAAATATTTTCCCAAAAAACGTAAAAAGTGAAATAGTTTTGATTGGTAAGTGGTGTACTTTACCTTTATTGTCAACCGTATGTCTTACAGTGCGTATGTCGAACATTTTGTTAATATCCCAGGTTATGGCAGCATATGTTAAGTTAATATTTATTACGCATTTTTATTACAGTTATCCACGTCACGATCGTGATCTCCATAAACACTCGCCCTCTTATTTATTCTCCTCCACTTTTCTCGGCATGCCGCTTACATTATAGCTGCCATCAGAAAAGTGCCAGATCCAACGGATGAGGGTTCTTCCTCTTCCTCTTGTGGCGCAGCGCAACAAGCTTCTTCGAGTTATCTTCCCTTTTTGCAAGATGCCCAAAAAATCTAATGATAAATCTCAGGTAAATGATTAAGAGCCTGTCATTGATGTTTAATTCCTGCAGAAAAAAGACATTCATGCGTCTCGCTATCCATGTTACACCAGCATCAACATCCAGCACCATATCTCAAAGGCATTAATCCGTGTTCTCTCCATAAATCCACACCATTTAGTACTGACCTTCGTTATTTTAGAAATAGAAACAGAAATTCGGTTTATCCATATTTCGTCAAATCTGGACATATAACTTTTCGCCATACCTACGCGTCGTTTAATTTCTGGCTAGCAACTATTATCGTCAGTGATAATGGACCCGAGATAATTGAAATCCTTGACAATTTCAAAGTCTGGAAGGACATCTGTTAGTAAAAACTGTTTATGTCGATCAATGATATATATGTAGCGACCGGAATTCAAATCCACCGCCATCTCAGTCGGCATCGACGCTAGCGACAGCGTTGCCGGTTGCTGCCACAAGCCTGGCTCAGAATTCACCGCTAGCGAGTCTCTAGTTTCAGCGTTCTACAGCGGCGGTCTCGCCGGTCCGGGAGCGCCGGGCGAGACAGCCAAGTCGCTTCACATCATTTCATTTCACATTCATTAATTTCATTGCATTCTTTATTTCTATCTGTTTTTCATCAAACCGTCACAATAAAACTTCAACGCGCAAACGAACATTATCTTTCATTTAACCACCGTCCTAGCCCACAAATATATATATAATAGGAAACTATGCCAGTATTGACTACTTTATGCATTGTTAAAGCAATATAATAAGGGATATTTTATGTATTGAAAAGTAGATTCTATGGAAACCCAGACTGCGCAACAGGTATCGTAGTCTCCTGCAGGGTCTAGAAGCAAGCAATTGCTTTTCTGTCTTAACATCATTATTCCAACTATTAAAAATATTTGTCTGTATCAACACAGATTTTTTTCTAGCGACGCAGTCACACTACAACAAGAATTCCATGTGTAAATTATATAGTTGCGAATAAATAATTTAATAAATTATGACATCTGTTGAATTTTACTATAACTACAATGCAAACTGAGTGATGCAGTTGTAGATGCAGTTGATAAGATGTAGTTAATATCCCCGTTCCGATCAAGTCCCGTCGGGCGGCAGTTGGCTGCGTTCCATCACATAGTTTGTAAACGCCCCATCAAATAGTTCATAGGTTCGAAGTTATTACGCTCTACGGTCAACTGTCTTTTTTACACTTTTTTTTTACTACTACAATTATTATACATAATAATAACATTAGATATTATTTATAGCGCGATTGTTGTAAAAAATTAATCTCAAGAGCGCTTTACGCAAACTGTTTATAGGCCTACACTATATTTGTACTAGTAGATAAGCAATTGGGCCATTATCAACCACTGCTAGGTCAGCGTCTCATCAGGCTAGGCCGCTACGCGACCATTGGTGACTCGTGCATCCTTATTATATTATAAATAAATAATAAAATGAATAGTGAATAAATAAATAATACAGACGATTAATCTATACTTATTATGGTGTCGGCAGACTTAATAATATAAGTCAAATTATGTACTTTAGTCTGGCATATTATACTTACTTACTTACCATCACGCCGTTTCCCCGAGAGTAGGCAGAGAGGATAGAGCGCCATACTCTTCTGTCCTGACACACAATTCTCGCCTCATCCACATTTATACATCTTTTAATACAAGCTCGCCGATTGTTGAGGCTTCTAACAGAACCATCCTCCATTTTCTGGTTTACCTGGAAAGGTTAAGAATGATATCGAAAGGAGGATGACTGCAGGAAATAAATTGAATGGTGCTTTGAATGGAATTATATCTAACGGAAATTTGTCAACCGAGGAAAGACTAGCGGTGCACAATAAAATTCTGGTACTGACACTGATGTATGGAAGTGAGGCCTGGAGCTGGCAGAAAAGGAACGAAAGTAGACTGAATGCAGTGGAAATGAGATCACTTAGGCGTATTTGTGGCAAATCTATTTATAACAGAGTAAAGAATAAAGAAATAAGGAAAGATGTAAAGCTTATGTTAGTATAGTGAGTAAGATTAAGAAAGGATCACTTAGGTGATTTGGTCATATGGAATGGATGAATGAGGAGAGAATGGTAAGAAAGATATATGATGCAAGTGTTGATGGAACCAGAAATAGAGGACGTCCGCGGAAGACTTGACTCGACCAGGCATATTGTAATTATAACAAATAATGTTCTGCTCACTCTGTTGGGCCTAGAATTGTATTCGCTCCTAATATATTAATATTCTATCGTACGTACCAATATTATCTACACGTAAATCTATTTGTCAGTTTTTGAACCGCATTATGTCAATCTTATTTTGGCAAATACAGGAATATCCTCCATACTTTAGTACCGAAATTATTTAATGCATACGGCGATCCAGTAATTTTGTTAAGAATCGTATATTAATTTGATTTTAATGAAAATCACAAATCAAGTACTATAAATCACTTTTTACTATTTCAAAAAATTTACGAATATATATTTTTTTTTTTTGTGAAAACGAGTAGTTTAATTGTTGGTAAACAACGCATTCGTTAACTTATTTTACTCCCAAAAATCGGATGGTTAAATGTGGCGGACTCTACACAGCTGTTTCAAAATCAAAATTAGTCACATTGATACTTTGAAAGTTGCAATATATAACAATGAATTATTATTTGGTAGAGGCGAATAAAGCCATAATTAAAATATATTTCATGATTATTTGTCTTGCCACGCTGTGAGATAAGATTTTTTATCTATGCTTTGACAATAGTAAATTTAACGTATCAACAAACCATTAACGTTTTTTACCACGGGAGATGGTAAAAAAGTTACTATAATAAAAACATACTGTGGTCTAAATTTACTACTGATCATACAACCGGGCCTTAGAAAAGTACGCAAAAAATCAATATATCAAAAAATATCGACACCACCGAGACTCGAACCCAAAACCTTATTTTGCCGAAAGAGAGCTGTAACCGATTAAGTTACGATGCCGTGCATGAAAGTCGCCAAATTTCATTTACATTTTTTTTTCACATAATTTCCTGACAATGTGATACCACTGTATATTAAGGGGATAGCGAGATGACAATATGCTCAGCGCATGAGAGTGACTAAAACCGATAGTTGAGGAATCCAAAATCTTACCTTGATAAATATAAAAATAAAACACAAGGGAATAGTGAGAGCGTACGAAAATGTTACGAAATATTCTAACGCACTATTTCTAACGCAGATTTTGTGACAATATTTACTTGGGTATCTGCTGAATAAACATATTCTGTAATATGTTAAAAATAATTGTCCGTTCTACGTACAAACACAAATAACGCCTAAAATGAAATATCCACGCAAACTGCATAGCATTACAATGAACGTTTTTGATGGTAAAAATATCAGAAGGCGCTTCATAAGAAATGAGTCTCTGGATTATTTTCTAACAATGCGTGGATTTCAAAATTATAAATATATCATATTATTAACCCGGCAGAATCCATTATAAAATTGGTCTCTGTGTTATGAGGAGGACCAATATCTTTATAATTTACACACATTTAAAAAAAAAAGGTCAGTACAATTCAGACTATCATAGTTATGTTTAATTATCTTGTGTGTGTATGTGTGCTATATGTGCAGTTCACTGGGAAGTAAGGTATGAAAAAAAATTAATATATTTTTGACATTTCAAAATTTATTTTGTTTTAAAATAATTGCTTACCTATGTACTCTGTGTATGTACGTACTGTTTTTTATAAAATGTATATTAATAAAATACCATGTAGGCAAATAAGTACTTTATTTACGGGGATTTTAATTTTTGAACTTGTGAATTTCTGAAAAGTGTATAAACGAGTTTATGTATCTGAGAAGTATGTTCAATTGAAATAGAAAGACTGAGAACTGCTGCTGGGTGACTGCTGAGAATAAAGTGAACTGCGCTTTAAATAGAATTATAGCTAATATAATATAAGGCAAAACTAGCGGTTCACAGAGAAGTTCTGGTCACATTTATGTATGGAAGTGAGACTAGGAGCTGGCTGAATAGGAACGAAAGTAGACAGAATGCACTGGAAATGTGATCACTTAGGCGTATATGTAAACGATACATTTATTACTAGAGTATAGAATGAAGAAATGAAAAAATGCAACGCTGATTTTAGTATAGTGAGTAAGATTAAGAAAGGATCACTTAGGTGGTTTGGTCATATGGAACGATAAGGAAAATATATGACGCAAGTGTTGATGGCAGCAAAAAGAGACGACGCCCGTGAACCAGATACTGGAGGATGGTCCTGTCAGAAGCTTCAATAATCGGCGAGCTTGTATGAAAAATTGTTTGAATGTGAAGGAGGCGAGAATTGTGTGTCAGTACAGAAGAGTGTGGCGCTCTATTACACCCCCGGGAAAGCTACGTGCTGGTAAGTAAGTAAGTATTCACCGTGGTATTTTTTTCTGAAATTAGTCTGGTACGTATTTTTTTGGGGGGAGGGCGCAAACTATGATGTTTACGTCAATATTGAAATGTGTATTTTATTTGGTAAATTATGTTTTATTAATCAACCATATGCACTTTTATATATATATATATATATATATATATATATATATATATATAATATATGTATAATTTCAATACTCACTAATAAGCGATAAACAAATTAATAAACAAAATGACCAGGAACGCATAAATGCGAAATGGTTTATATTCTCATTAACCGGATAATTTTATGAATGGAACGCGTGAAAATTTGCGCCTAGTACACAGCCAAATGGATTAAATAATATTCATACACTATATGATTTACATACTGTCCACTACTACGCCAAATAAAGGCTTAATATTTGTTAAATATTTTTTTAAATATTAATAAATATTTAAATGTCATGAGTGTGTATATATGATATGCAAAAATTCAATAATTTTTTTATGAAATCTATATATGTACATTTTTAATGAAACACCTTTGCCGGTAGCAATACAATTGTAGGAAAATAAATTATTGTGATTATTAAAAAACTATATATATTATTGAATTGTAAAATTAGTTGTATAGTAATACTCCAATTATACAAATGAATGGGAAGCTCTGGTGCCCCTATTATGTTTCACTCAAATTTAAATCTGTGAGATTATTAAAAATGAGGCATTTTACTAGATAAAATAAATTAATCATTCTACATGTTCTTAGCTCCGAAACTGTACAACACACTCAGCACCAACTGGAAATCGTTCAACTCCAATAAAATTACACAAATATGGACCCAATATATGATCCAATCGGGTAGCGAGCAATCAGAAGTATCCCTGTCCAACATTCTAACATAATCATTATACGGTGCCTACACTAATAATTCACTAGTTCTACAATTCTCCCACTACATTTTTATTTATTCTATTTTCTATTTTTATTTCTGTCAAATTTTTATCTTAAATAACACCAAAACAGCAAGAAAAAAACTGGCTACTTTAACACAGACTTCAGTGTAGCGAAGTAGCCAGGACAACGCTGTATATATCAAAGGTGGAGTCTACTCCATCCCACACAATAAACTACGAGTATTTAATTGCAATATAATTGTATATTTTGTTTATCATGTTATATTATAATATATTCACCTCTGTTATAACAAAAATATGTATGTCAGTATAATCTAAATAAATAAAAAATCATTGTTGTAAGATACATGGCACGATTAATGATTATCTGGGTAAGGAGAGTATAACACAGAATAAAAGGTCTCGAGTTTATGTCGCGGGACAACAAAAATTTTATAAAGAAATAGGTACTATCCTTAACATTTTTGGTGACATCTTTACATTGATTTGAGCATAAAAAGTTTTCTTTGTCTCTGATATTGGAATATTTAATTTACTAAATGACGTCATTCGGAGTTAGCTTTAATATTACTCAAGAGATGAATAGTTCTCATACAAGCGGTTTTAGCGAACAATATTAATAGCCTGGTTCGCGGAATGATAAATCGAACCTATGACCTCTACATTCTAAAACGTCGCGTGTCGGCCTCGAAGCCTCCTACGTCTCAACCTATTTCGGTTGGCTATCAAGCCGTAATATCGGCGCCAATGCCCCTGGTACTTACTTACTGCATAGGATGCACAAAATGCACCCAGTACGGAACGAGTGCACTTGCACTTGAAGATTTTTCTCTCCGGAACACAGAAACCGTAAGGAGTGTTCTTCTTGGTGGACCGCCCCCTGGTTAGACATTGAAAGTTTTACATTTATTTTAAAATAAAAATTGTAAGGTTGTAAATAACACAGTTTAACATGAAACTTATATATAAAATGTTTAATAAAACAAAACATTATCTTAATACAAATTAAATGTACCAATGAGAAAAATGTACAGTTAAAATCAATTTATCGAAGAAACATTTTTGTTGCTACCGGGATTCGAACCTGGATCCTTTCCTATCCGGAGAAATGCATTAACCGATTATCCTACACCAATATAGAAAGTTTTTTAACTAATTTTACTCTCCGACATCCGACGACAATCGTTAGTTAAAAATGAGACTCTGCATAGCTGTTTCAAAAGTCATTTGTCACATTGATACTTTGAAAGTTGCAGTATACGACAATTAATCATTCAATTTCCAGCTATTTTAGTGATAACAGTTCGGCCGATGATGATCTCGCTGCTTAATTTACATTTACGGACATTTTTCGACAGCCAGTGACAGATTTCGAACGCAGGGGTGAATAAATCCATAAATGAAGCATACAATTATATGTATTTGACGACTATTCGCCTTTACAGACTATTGGAGGTATTGATTTTGACATTAGTAAATTTGAGGTACGAACAACTCGCAAACGTTTTTTACCACGGACGATGGTCAAAAGATACTGTAGTAAAAATTTATTACTGATCACACAACCAGCCCATAATGAGAAATAATAAAATAAAGAATGTCGAAAATAATTTTAAATCTATTTTATATGTATACTACTGTTCAATTATCCAGAGTGACACACTAGAGACACCTATGGGTTATGATATTTTTTTTATTATATGTGGCTATGAAATAATTATTCTCACTTAAAAAATAGATTAATAACATACCATAGAGTAAGTAAGGTAGAGTAACAGTGTTTTTTTGATGTTTGTGATTCTGAACATAATTATTATATGTATAAACACATCGTACCTGTGGCCATATATAATTAATATATCATATATAATTAAAAAACGATAGTCTACTTAGATGGTTCGGGGTTTGAATGTATTAACTCCATGCCTAGTGTAAGGACACGCAGTCAGACGTATGTGTTGTGTGTGGGCAGCACGAAAACTCAGGGTGACCGTCAAGATCTTGCGCGATCAAAGAGATCAAATTGTGAAGGAGGGCAATGGCAGAATACCTGATAAACACGCGCAGGAAGCTGTGTTCCCTCTAAGATGAGTGGTGAGCGGCCGCTCACTTGTTAAAAATCTTTCGTTCATTTTTTTAAAACTACCATCTATGTTGCCAGAATTGTTCCCATCATTATCATCATTCCTGGATCTAGAGTTCAGTGTACACAATCCACTTCCACCTGTCTCTATACTAGGCTGCTTCTCGCCAGTTGCTAACGCCAGGAATGTATAGACCTGATTTAGGCTATCCTACTGTCTTGTTTTGATCCACCAATTCTTAGTATTCATTATGTAATTATTATTGCATGTCATTGTGAGCCGGGATGGATTGTGAGTGTACTGTTACTAAATCATTTAATGACATAATTAATACAAGTAGTTTATTTCCATAAACTTAAAGCATATTTATTCTGTGATTATCTATAGATAAAAGATATTTAAAATCTATGACATAAGTCTATCTTAAAATCTATGACATTTACTCAAAATATTTGTTGCAACAAAACTCATGTAGTTTATGATGTTAATTTTTGAAGCATAAGTGATTAATATACTAAAAATACAATTTCATTATAATGCTTATAAGTATTCCAAAAATCATCTTTGTACTTGTATTTCCCTTACATCCCTTTATCCACATAAATATTTTCACAACTCAAAGTAGTCAAATTTTTTTAAAAACTGATGATGTCCAATCATCTTTATTTATTGATGAATTATTATAAATAAAATGTGCTACATCCCATAAATTTTCATGACATTTAAATTAAAAATAATATTTTACTAAATATAATATCACAAGTTTTTTCTAGAATATTTAAAAACACTAAAAGTTGTCTAGTTGAGATTTGTTAAATTTGTTAGATTTATTAAATTATCGCATATGAATTGTAATTTATTTTTTTAAACAGTGTACATAAAAACCTATTCATTAATTTGATTTAAGAATTTAATGATTCAATTCTGGAACCATTCGGCGCCATCTGTTCTGATCTGCCATTGGTTGAAGACTTCTTCAAAGTTTTGTCCATCTAGTTCTTCTTTCGACTCTTTCTTATACCTCCAGTCTCTGTATTACGCCCATACGTCTTTTGACATGTTCGAAATATTTCAGCATTATTAAATTGAGAAAGTATATTCCAAAATATGTTAAAATTTGCTTACTTGTCTTTATCCAATTATTTTAAAGATTTATTTTCCCAATTTTTCAATTTTCCTTGTAGCAATTGAATTTTTATTTTTATTATTAGTTATAAATCATAAACATGAAAAATATAATCTTAGCCAAAATCAGATAAATATATTAAGGAGAACGCTTTTGTTGCTGTGAAGTTGCTTTTTCAGAACATAGTCCTGTGGTATTTTACAAATTAAATTAATCAATTAGAAAGATATGCTGAAAAAATCTTTATATCGAAAAAATATTTAGTTGCTACCAAGATTCGAACATAGACCTTTTCCTATTCGGTGAAGCGCGTTCTCCAATTTCGATAAAATTGTGATAATTGTTATCCTTAATTAATATATATAAGTTGTATTAAAGTTTCCAAATTTAATTAAAATTGATTATTCATTTAATTCTGGCGTCTCCAATAAGGTTTTACTCAAAGGTATTTGAAATTCTCTGTAATATAAATTGTATTGCTTTTAAAAATGGAATAATGTGAGCAGATGTGTATCAATTTGAAATATTACAGAATAAAAGTTTAAAATTTGTTAATAATGTCTATTCAGTTGTTATATCAAAATCGGAGGACATGCTTCACCAGAAAGAAAGAGGTCCAGGTTCAAATTCCGGTAGCAACTAAATATTTTTTCTATAGATAATTTTTTTCTGTATATATTTCTAATCGATTTAATTAATTCGTATTCAGTTAAATATAATTAAATTATTTATCTTCACAAAAAAATGTGTGTTATATCTGCCTACCCCTTCCAACGGCGATGGTTTACAATACACCCACACGACCAGGCTGGCAGTCCCACCCCTGTTATTTTATATCAACCCAGGTATTTTTATTAACAAAATGGAGAAAGGTAAAAAAACAGGAAATCGATCTTGGGAATTTTGGGAGGGATTTTTTTCTATCTTTTTTAAATTAGGTATTTTAAATACGTTTAGTATTTAATATAATTTACAAGTCAGAAATAATAAAAATCCTAATATTTTTATAGATTTCTGTTAAAAACATTTGTTCAAGCGTATCTAAATAATTCAATGCAGTTCTATAATAATAATTAATTTATTGTATTATGTATTATTTTGTGACTTGCATATTAAAAATAACTAAATGAAATATTATAAAATGTAAATAATTAATTTTATGAAACTATATGGATGACGTAAGTCATACGGGATGCAGGACTGTGACGCGTGTATGCTGCTCTATCCTGGCCATCAGAATGCATGATAATGAGAAAATAATGATCACTGGAAATGTATAATCACGTAAGGCAAGAAGTCGACCTCTAACAAGAAGGACTGATCAAGTTCGAGACACGACGGGAGTCACACTAAACAACGCCTAAACCGCGAAGAGTGAAGGCGAGCAGTTTGCATTATTGAAGCAGACTAGAGGACCACGATGCTCAGTCATCGACTCAGCACATCGACTGAAGAAGAGTTATGATTTTATTAATAGATAACCCAATTTAATTTTAAAATGGCTTACAGATTAATTTCAAACTATATATTTTTTTAAATCTTGTCGTGACATTAATTTTTAAATTAACATTAATTTAATACTAATATTAAATTAAATATCTACGGTAATACCATTTTTTTAGTATGTTCAAAATCATTTTGAATTTTGCCCTGTCTGGTCAACTATCTAACTTACCATCACGCCGATTCGCCGCGTGGGTAGGCAGAGAGAATTGAGCACCACACTCTTCTATCTCAACAAATAATTCTCGCCTCATCCACATTTATACATCTTCTCATACAAGCTCGCCGATTATTTAGGCTCCCAACGTGACCATACTCCAGCATATGGTTTACCTGGTCGTGGCAAGTCAGCAAATTCTTCTATATTTCTTACCATTCTCTCCTCATTCATCCGTTGCATATGACCAAACCACCTAAGTAATTCTTTCTTTATCTTGCTTACTGTTCTGATCAACATTTTCAAAATACGAAAATTAAATTAAATTTTCACGGTAATTCAATTATTTTAGTGTAAATTATTTTGGTTTAAAAGGAATTTAAATAATTAGTCCATCTAGTCCGTCTATTTCTCCATACTCGGCCAACACTCCGATCCATAGAGTTGACCTATTGCAGTTTAGACATTGCAATATGTCTTTTTGCGATCAAATTACACGGAATCTGAAACATTTGTATTCACAATAAATATAAATAAACGAGCATCTAAAAATATTTATATTCTTCAGCCTTGATTATAAGCCGAAGTTAATGAACTTCACTTCTTTCGTATTGAATCGACCTGATTATAAAAGAGAAAAAAAATAACACCTTTATGCTGCAGCAAAAACATTACTTCCCATGAGATTTTACAATGCACCCGGTCCCTGCGTTTGATTGTATTGGTAAATTATTGATACATCTCACACAGATATCCGACCGTATTGTGAATTTACTGTCCTTGAAAAATACATAAAAAATACCAATCGTGTTGTTCTTATAGACAAAAAAAAATGTTTCAAACGTATTGCAACGGAGCCTATGTTGATCCTAACCCAGGTATCTATCTCCGTCTCTTTCTAGACTTTAAGTTAAGGGCTCACGGCATCTTTTGTTACAAAAGCAACATGCCAGGTGTGCACACGGATCGACGAAATAAAATTGGATGCAAGTTGTGTGTGCAATAGGAATCAAAAAAAATAAATTATTTACACCTGTACGCGAGACTTGTTCATATTCGAACGTCCCTCGAAACAACTTTTATTTATTTATTTGATGTTGATTCGATTCCTCATGGTTCCTTATTTTAGGGCGCAATCTACATTAACATTAGCATTAACATTGTTGTTCAGTCTATAGGACTCTCGCCTACGATAATTATGATAAGTATTATATTACCAATAATTTGGACATTGGACCACTTTCTGAGGTAACTGAGGTACAATTTGTACATCTTAATACATCCTCATTAGTAATGTGGTCTACCCAGACCCTACCAGTAGCTAATGTGTGATAACGTTTTTTGTATTTTCAACCCCTATGAAGTCCCGATTCCCTATAAATATAATACATATATATATATAATAAAATACATTTAAATAACAAAATAATAAGTATGTTATGAAAATAAAGACCAAAAAATAGTTCACACATATATACTAGTATAAACAAAATATTAACTAATGCTATTATTGTATCTGTAACTGTTCTGTAATCGTCGCTAGTCTCTGGTCAAGAAGCCAGCTATTTGTGAGAGCGCCGCTTGCACTAGAGAATTGGTGCTAAGAGATGAACTCCAGCAGCTTTACCCCAGCAGTTTGATGTTTTCAGAAGTAGAACAAATTCATGTAGACGCCCTTCAGTAAACATCGTAGATGTAGCACTAGAAAAACGCGCCAACCCGAATAGTATTCTGTATGTTGTGAATTGTACTGAATTTGAAGACGGTTGTACGCCACTTGCTTGTATTTTGACCAGAGCTCGCGATTTAAACAGGATCCTCTTCACCTCCTTACTAAATCGGTAGAAACGTCGTGACACCCCGCCGTCTTCTCTGTCGTTCTAAGTCATCATCGTCTTGTCTGTCTTCATTGAATATATGGCCAAGGTATTAAAATTACATAACAAACTTTTGAAGCGCATACTGTAATCCAAACTTAAAGGGAATATTGTTTTTCATATATGTATTGAACTGAGAATTCCTGCGCCAAGTAAGAGGCAATAGTCGTGTTAAAAATCAAAACTCAGTCATTTGGTAAGTCAGAATAAAGTTTGTTTCAATAAAACAAAAATATTAGTTGTACCACTCAATACAAAGTAACTCATTGTATTGAATGGCGTTAGGAATCAGCTATTTCGATATCCCTTGTTGTTTTATCTACTATCTTTTCTGGAATCCCGATACAGACTCTACTGAAGAGAATGGATGAAATTCTGCATTAGGATGTATTGAAAACGTGTTCCTATATGATTTTGTATTATTTTGATTGTACTGTTATGTTTTATTTGGTTTTGTATCTATTTGAAAAACTTACAAATTCCCCCGCCATCTCCCCAAGCTGCAATGCTCATGTGCAAGAAATAAGGGTAGTGTGAGGTGCCGAGGTATGAGTTGATGCAGTTATTGATTCAGTTTAGTACAGACATTATTCAACAAATAGGTTAGCTGTCTACATTTTAAGGCCACTAAATGTAAAAGGATAAAATAATAATTGCGCAATGCAATCCGTCAGTGCTGCCTAAACTGACTTTTTTATTCATTTCCTTCTTTTCTCATATTTTAACCCTGGGTGGGATATCAAAACTATATCTATTTGAATTTCTGCGCTCCTGGCTTCCACTTTCTATTTACTTACGGTGAAAGTGTACGTAGGTGTATATATATTTACACCTACGTACACTTTCTATATATAGAAATATATATATTTCTGTGACATTGGCTGTCAATAAATAGTGTTATTTAAATATATAATTTTATTTTTCTTTTTCATCTTCTTTTCATCAAATTCTTTTTAATTCTAATTTAATTTTTAATTCTTGAAATATGATTATAATTAATATTAAATGGTTACTAAATAATTATTAATTAGACTGTATTACATTATGTACATATAATGTAACTAAAACGAATTAATTGACCACCGCACAAGTTCCCACCGATAAAAGTAGTTCTTAGAAATAGATTTTTATACAGGGAGCCCATGAAGTAGCTGCGGATCTATTCGTCTCATTTTATATACCAGTAATTCTTATAACAATGAAAGCATTCGTATGCAAGTGTGCAGGTGAACCAGCTGACAGGGTCCTGGATTTATCGATTGCACTCCCAGCTGTGTCCGGGATACCATGAGGTATTCCAGATACCAGGAGATTATAAACATGGAAGGATTGTTTCTGGAGTGCAGCAGGGATGTCAGCAGGCGCACGTTACAGGGAAGACGACCCATGTTCAAAATACGACTGTTTAGCTGTTACCCTCGTAGGCTTGCTTTATAAATTTTTAATAAAAATATTTATTTATTTTGTATCATATGTTGTGTGTACATTTAGTATTTAAATATCCGTCTCACTGTGATTCGCCCGTGCTGAGGTAAATATACACAAGAACATACAAACAATTGAATTATGTAGACAAATTAAAAAAATATAACGTGATCTTTCAAAATGAACCTTGGTATCTACGATAGCTTAGTGAGAGTCAACTTATAAAATTAATCATTACCTATAATATATACAGTTCCGGTTTTGTAATTTAATGTTTTTAGTTAATCGAAAATAATTTTCTCATTGCATTTTTAAATAATACGTAGGAAATAATAAACTTAATAAACCTCTAATAATGCTTAAAACAACTTAGTTACTAATGTTACTTAGTCATTTTTAAACATGATAGTGATGGGAGATTGAAGGCGCATTTTTGAGAAAACCATGGAATATGTTCATCTTGGAAGATGAGGATATTAAAAATACATTGTTCACAATACATTATATTTTCATCGTTAAACATATTGCCAGATTTAAAAAGATGTGATTCTTGTAAAAAGGTGGAAGAAGGGGAAGATAATCAAGATAATCGGTCTGTTAACGATTCGATCTCATTACCATTAAAGAAATCCAAAACTACTAGTGGAACAATATTAATAAATGCTCATTTTTTCAATAGATTGTTTGTAGATTTGCCATCACGCCATATAGGATAGAACGCGGGCGTAACCATATAGGATAGAATTTCACACACAATTCTCACCTCATCTACAGTCATACATCTTCTTATACAAGCTCGTCGATTATTGAGGGTTCTAACAGAACCATCCTCCAGTATCTGATTTACCTAGTCGTCTCATCGTATTTCTGGTGCCATCAACGTCATCGGCATCATATATGTTAATAATTCTAAATATATTAACATGTTCTATTCTTTAAATAATTTATATTATCATAATTAGCCAATATTTATTTTGTCCTTAATTTATTTTTGTTGCAAGAAAGAAAGAAATTAGAGAAAATATTGATTTAATAATCAATATCATTTAATTACACGTATTTTTTTATAGAATTAATATATTTTTTTAAATTTGGAAATTTGGAGATAGTTTGATATTGTATTTAGTAAAATGCTGAACAAACATTTTGTTCCAAAGTGCATCTTGTGCCCTTAGCTTGGTCCATGCATCCGAAATCTCAGCTGCTCCGCGCGTACACTGCACACACACACACACACACACGCACGCACACTGCCGCTCACTCACACATGCGCTGACTATGTAACCTTGAAATTGTGTTTTGACTGTGAGCTGCGGCGAAAAATCTCCGAGGTGCATAATGCACTAAGCTGGGATAGTCAACCTTTTTATGAATTCTCAAAATAAAGATTTTGTTTCGAAACCTAAACACTTAAAACCAATGCAGAAAAAACTCCTCGATGTTAGTTAGTAAATAAAATCTAATTGAAAATTTTACATAAAGGGTGTTTTTTTAAGAGGTATATAACTTTAAAATAAAATAAAATACATAAAAATCGTGGTAATGGCCATGGTATTGACTTTATTGGAAATATTATTTTATGTAGGCGTCGTGGCTAGCTCGAATACAGCGCAATCTGGAAGACACTTTTTGGAGCAGCTGGGGACGTATATCGGCAATAACACGACGAATGTTGGCTTCCAAGTTATATATTGTCTCTGGTTTATCGACGTAGACTAGCGACTTCACATATCCCCACAGAAAACAATCTTAAGTTGTTAAATAACATGATCTTGGAGGCCAATTCATAGGTCCATTACGAAAAATTATGCACTCATCGAATGTTTCCTTTAATAAATTTGATTGTGGTGCGCGCTATGTGGCATGTTATACCGTTTTGTTGAAACACAGTTCTTCCATATCAATTCCATTCAATTGAGAAACGAAAAATTCAGTAAACATGCTGTGCACGATGACGAATCGACTCATTTGAATCTTCCTCAATACTACGCTTCACTGCAGCAACAGCGTTTTCGGTGCGCACTGTACGAGATCTCTATGGATGCATATTATCAATTAGAGTATGCGTGGTGTGAAAACAATCCATGGTTATTCAAACTACTTGGTTGGATGGACGATTATGTCGACCGTAAAATGTATGTATCCCACGATAAGTTTCGCGAACTGAACCACGGTTTTCAAAATAAATTTGTACAATTTACGAGCGTTGTTCAGGCATAAGTATTTTCATGGTTAAATTGTAAACCAAACTGAGCACAAATCAGCTGTCAGCTGTCAAATTTACTGTCGCTGTAAAAAGCGTTGCCAATTGGAAAAACGGAAAAAAAAGTATTAGTCTGCTTTACAAAATTAATTTTTAAAAAAAAAAGACATTTGAATAAAGATATTTCAGCTTTTTTGAACCATAGAATCAACTCCAACATTTCAACAAAGAAAAAAAATAGTATTATTTTTGATAAATTTCTGCAGCTTGTTTTTGAAATTGGACGCGATTGTTTAGTTATGAAAAATGTGTAATGGGTATCAGTGGCACCAAAAATATGCGTAAGACTCGGCAAAATCAAATAAGCCAGGTACTGATATATTATTAGAAGCCTCAACATTTGACGAGCATAGAAAAGTGTGGCGCCCCATGCTCTATGTCTACTCCCATGGTCACAATAGTGTAATGGTAAGAAATAGTATTTACAAAGAATATTTTTTTATTGAAACAAATAAGGAAGTTTTTCACATTTTTAATATTTATTGCAAACTTTGTGATTATTCAATTTAATATACATTATTTATAACTTTATTCTTAACCAGCTTTATGAGATAAATTTAATACACTAACTGATTTCGGAAAACACCTTTTCCTTAATCAAGATGTCAAATAAACCTACTTAAACCATATGTCAAATTGTTCTAATATTTTAAAAAGTGAATTTTCGATTAAATTAATTATACATATTTTTTTTTTTAAATCTAGTACCTACTTAATTTAAATTGTTAAATTGTTGAAATTAACTTAAAGACAAAAAAAAATAGGATAGGACTGGTTAAATCTATTTGGTTATTTATAATATTTTGGTTAATTTTACGAGCTTTATTTATTTCTAGTGATTCTAAATTATTCAATTTAAGACCAACATTGTTAATATACAAAAGTATAATCATTTTCTTGTAATTCTGAAAAACGATTACTATTTAAACATCTTAAATGCTTTTTGACCCTTGTGTCAAAACTTCGACCCTTTTTAGCAATGTAGAAAGCGGTACAATATTGACAGCTATGTTTATATTTACTTAAAAATAAATATAAACTACAATGGATATTTTCCAATAAATATTATCAGTATGTACATATTAGATGTTATAAAAATATACTCACAAATTGTTACAAGAATGCGCGTTGCCCATCTCTTTTCTGGAGGCTGATGCGCTTGGCAACAATTGGTGCAGGAAAGGGACGAATTGGGGATAATTTAAAAATATTTTTAAATTAGACACTGAACTAATATTTTATTACTGAAAAGTATTTAATTAATAAAAACATGTAAAAATTTGTTTGTTTATATTAAAGCTTTTAATTTGAGTAAACATTGTATTAATTCGTTAATAAAGCATGTATATAAATATGTGTACAATTGTATATGTATAGTTTACGATCAAATTGTCACTTTTATAAGTTTGTAAAATAAGATGTGTCATATCGCAAATCTTCTAACTCACTAATTTATATAATTATACGTTTCATTTCCATGCATCTTCTTAGACACGCTGGTTTATCGAATCGTGCCGAGTCTTTGTTCATGTCAGAATGGTTTATTAGATCGTTCCAGGTCTTTGTTCATGCCAAGATGGTTTATCAAATCGTGCCGGGTCTTTGTTCACGCCAGGATGGCTTATCAGATCATGCTGGGTCTTTGTTCATGCCAGGATGGTTTATCAGATCATGCTGATCATATCAAACTCTCTGGTCCTGATACCTTCAACACTCGCCTCACTTATTTTCTTTCCCATCATCTCCGGAATACTTGGCTTTCGTTTCAGGTACTCAACCGTCTTACCGATCCTTTCTTAATCTACTGATACGGAGTACATTCTTTCCTACTTTTTTCATTCTTCACCCTTACATACATAGTTTTCACCACTATCTTCGTTCGGCGCTACAATTATCGAGGCTATGAGACTATGGTGAATGTAAGAAATAATAATGTCGCGTGACATCGAAGCGCAGCTTTGCTTCCAACTGATCCGCCCTACCAACCTAGGATACTTTTCTGCCGCTCTCGAACCTGTCGACATTGTTTCATTTAAATCTCTGTATTTGCGTTCAGCTACTCAATTATACTGTGAAATCATTGTAAAACATAATTCAATAAAATTAGTACATCTCTAAAATACATGTAACTTATTTCAATTGCTCACGCCACTATCTGAATATCTTCAACTCTATCGAATTAGCCAAGTTGAATATACGAACACGAATAAAATCCAAGTTTGGAGGCGGTTTATCATTCCACTTAGATAATGCTTTTGATATGATTCTTCCAAATATATATATATTTATATTTCGATACCTTCCATAACAGAACCGATCTCCAATATCTGGTGTATTTATGGTACGTATAGATTTTCAATATTCATGACAGATGCATTATTTACACAATCATATTTGGATTTTCATACATAGCCCGAACGATCGCGATCTGTGTAAATGTAAGTTAATGTTTATTTCTTCATATATCTATGCAAGAAATTTTACTGTGCTAAGAATGGCAAATTTTAGAAGTAGTTAATTAAATTTTAAAGATGAAGAGTTGACGAAAATTCTATGATTCTAGAATAATTGAAATAATTTTAATATATCAGTTACAATATAAAAAATATACAGAGTTTACTTGGTTAAAAATTAATATTAAAAAATATTCTGTAATAATTTTTTACATAAAATATATTAATTATAAAGATATACATATAAAATCAATTTTATCGAAAAATATTGTTGTTGCGCCACCGGAATTCGAACCTGGATCACTTTCCAAACCGGGGAAGGTGCATTATCCAACTATGCTATAGCGACGATATTTTTAGCGACAAATTTTCTAACCTATATGTTACCTATTTGATATTAACACATTTAATCGTTCCATTATTTGAAAGAGCCATCTAAACATTTTTTTTTTAAATTAATAAATTTTTTTTAAATAAATTTATGTTTAACAAATATTTAATTTACTTTTTTATACCTACATGATACGTGAAAATAATCTAGGTTTGAAATATATATGATATGTATTTTATTATATCATATAAAAACGTTTAATGCACGTTTCTAATTTTCATAGTCCGTGTCTGCTAACTACTACATGCAGGCGGTGAATACAATATGTGTGAATGTGAGGCGGCGTTGTGGTATGCGTGCAGCATCAACAACCGGTCGGTGCTGTAGAAGATATTTGGGAGATGAAAAAAAAAACGGTCCTAGTTGTATTCCGGCGAACAAGTTGCATTTAAATTTAGAATCTAGTTGCATTCGGATATAGAATCTATATTTTTGAAAATTCGAATTTAGAATGTACATAATTTTTAATGTGTGGTTCAGTTGAATTTTTTCAACATTGATTATGTTCGAGGTCACCCTGAAAAATGTGTCACGTTAACTGCGTTAGAAATAGAAATAGCGCTTTGTAAAATTTCGTAACATTTGTATACATATACTCCCTCCCTTTTACCTTGTATATGGTCCTGTTAGAAGCCTCAATAATCGTTGAACTTGTATGAGAAGATGTATGAATGTGGATGAAGCGAGAACTGTGTGTCAGGACAGAAGAGTGTGGCGCTCTATCATTTCTGCCTACCCCCATGGGGAAACGGCGTGATGGTATGTTAGTTAGTTTTATTTTCGTAATAGATACCAGACACCTTCTTAACCATTTAAATTTGCCGAGTATCGATCCTGCTACCATACCCGCTAAGTGAGCTCTCTACCATTTTCTAATGTCCTCTTAGACTGTGGTGCCAAATTGTCATGTAAGTATAAAATACAGATTTTTTTATCCAAGAATCTAATACTACCAAGTACTTTATGGTTTATACATCCTTAACGTCAAATTTTAATACTTATATTTATAAATACAAATGAAATCTATTAATTAGAAAGATATACATATAAAATTAATTTTACCGAAAAATATTGTTGTTTCTACCGGGATTCCAACCTACATCTCTTCTAATACGGGGAATGTATTTTAACCGATTATGCTACAGCACACAGTACATTAACGACAAATTTTCGATCCCATATGATATACTTTTAAAATTGATACATCTATCGTTCCATTATTTGAAAACCATCTACCTTATTTTCACGGAATCTCAAATACCTTTGAGAAATCCGATAACATGTGATAATACATAAAATTGATTTTATATGTAAATCTTCCTAATTAATACTTTTAATTAGTATTTAAACTATCACAGACCTATTTTCTGAATAATTACAACTTCACAATAAGAATGTGTTCTTAACAACTTATATTTATGTTAATTTTTAAAATATTTTTCCCTGTTGAACTTTCAATGATGAGTTTAAACATTTATTTTGATGTTGCCTTCGCTTGTCGGCAGTGCAGTGGTTAGTACGCTCGCTTGTCACGCAGCAGACTAGGATTCGGTTCTTCGGTTCGATTTATTGATATTTTATCAATGTGTTATACTTATTAAAGTAAGTCTTCGATATTCAATAGTTATTTTTATAACAAAAATTGTCATTTTATGATAAAAATTATTTTATTTCTGTTTGTATTTTGATACCAGGACCTAATATCTGAATTAAGAAAATATTCAGAAATTAAATCAGGACTGGCGGCGGTGCAATTAATACCAGGAATCCTGGGGTGCCTGAATGCCATAAAAATTAGATCATTATGTGACATATGTGTTGCAATTCCATTTATGATTATGTAACAAATTAGGAGTAAATGTAAATTTAATTTTAGCATAGTGAAACGATTAGGAAAAGGTCACCTAGTTGGTTGGTTGTGTAGCGAAAATTGAGAAAAGCATGGTAAGAAATATAAGAAAAATTATATATGACAGAGTACAGAATAGTGATGGTTTAGTCGGTGTTTTAATCGCTATTGTAATAGTTATTGTGCTCGATTATAACGATGATTGCTAATTGATTGTTTGTAATTCTTCGAGTAATGACTGGTACCCTGGACAGTAAACCTGCAACAGTTAAATCTTAGTTACCAATCATCGTCACAATGGTGTACCATCACTAGTAAAGAATGATCGAATTAGTAGCGAATGTAGATCTATTTGTAGCGCGGTGGGTAGAATTAAGAATTGATCGCTGCTGGGGTTGTCACGTGGAACATATGAATGAAGAGAGGAAATAAAGTATATGAGGCTAGTGTTAAAGGCGTCAGTAACCGAGAAAACTTGGCGTAACCAGATTAATAAGAAAATGTTTTTGTTTAAGACGTCAAAAGTGGACGAGCAAGCGAGAGAAAATGTGTAATCGGCAGTTTTTATGAGAAAATATATGAATGTGGATAAGGCGAGAAATGTGTATCAGGAAAAAAAAGTGTTGCACTCTACTCTCGGTGTCTACTTCCGTAGTGAAATAACGTAATGCTTAGTTTATTAGTTAGTCGTCAAATTTAATATTTACTGAATGTGACCTTGGACATTTTATGACTATTTGTTTAAATTAAATTAAATGATTTTAATAAATACACATATATTATCATCAGTTCATAAAAAAATTAGCAGCATTATAACATGGTGATCAATCTTGAATCGTCCACTACGATATCTATAGAGACATTTTTTTAAACCATTCTTGAAACCATTAAAATTTTTATTGTCTAAATAATTCAAACAAAAACCTTCAAAAGAAAAGTGTAAACTAAAACTATTATCACCTTTATCAAATTATTACCTTTTGACAAATTATAAACTAAAATTACACGCACACATAAATAATAATAATAACATTGGATAATTTATTTAAATTTCATTTCAAGGGCATTTTTTTTTCTATTTGCTAATTTTATTAAAAAATAATTATGTATCAAATGTTAAATATTTTTCGTAATATAGACCAAGCCCAGTAGGGCCTATATTAAAGTATTTGCATATATGTAACATTTTTCAAATATACAATATTTTTTTATGTGTAGTTCCCCAGCTTATAAAATTGTCTTATTTTACATCTCGTTAACGTCTCGAAAGAATCGTCGGTTTTCCTTTTGTTGCCCAATTCGTTTCTTTTGAATTCGAAGACTACCAAAGTATGTATAAATTATGGAAAGAATATTATTAACAGCAAAACTAGTTAATAAAATAAATAGCAGACTATTTGAGAGCGACGCTATCTTTCATTTATGTTACAGATAAGTCAGAAATAATAAGACACGAGAGATCGAAGATCGTTTTCACAATAAAAAAGATTGCATTTATTTATTAAGACAGGCCCTGTGTACAGGCCCAGGGGATTCCAATACTAAACGCCAGAATTATTCACTCCCTTAATCAGTAATCTATAACCCATCCCAAGCTATCAATGTCACAGTAATATGACTTTAATTAAAATCATATAAATGCACAGGACCTTCGTTTCTTAATATCTTTATCATGTTTCGGTGCATGAAAGAGCAAAATATAAACCTGTTTGTCTGTCTGACTGATCGCTATAAATGGGTCCATACACATGCATACAAAAATGTCACACTTTTTTTTGTATCTCATTTGAATATTGAATTCAATGACAAAGATCAAAGAACTGGGAGAGAAAGAATCAAAAATTCTGAACAAATTGTCCTCAATTTACATCCACGAGCCCGTCATACATAGGAAGCACTATTGATAAGAAAAATGTAAACAACAATAGCTATCTGCAATGTTTCTTCTAGATTACTATGAGCATGTAAAAAATATTGTATGTAATTTTAACTATTGTATTATTTTTCCGCTAAGGGAGAAAATAAAATATTACTATACCAGTATAAGACTAGGTTAACGATATTACTAATTAAGATATACATAGTGAATTTTATGTTCCAGACCAATATTTTTCATTTATCAATATTTCAAACATAGCTCGGGCTGTGTGAGGTGACACCGCTCTGTTGAAACTACATGTGTTGCAGGCCCAATCGACCCGATTTGGTCACCAATAAGTTTTTACAGCATTGCCTCTTACAACCCGAACGAAATAGGACCCAATGATTCCGCTGGATTACAATGCGCACCATATAGTAACTCTGCGTGAGTTTAAAGGTCGCTGGTGTATCAATTGAGGATTTTTAGTACCCCAATAATGGCTGGTTTGTTCATTAACAAAACTCGCCAAGTTAAAATGAGGTTCGTTTTTTTATCAAAACTCAGGTTTGTGTTTTAATGTTTTAATGACTTCAACATGTTATTGAGGCGTTATGTGCTACATAATAAATTATAATCAACTACGACTACAAAATACAAACTGACAAATATCTTCCAAACCAAAATGGCAGCAAAACAAAATCGGCCTATTACATAATATTCACCCTATGTTCAGATTAACAATTAAGTCAAGAGAACTAATAACATCTATCAATGAAAGCTGCATACTTCGCATACATTTTCCGTAATGAATTCTGCAGAGGAAGATTTAAGGCGACAGAGGCGTAGCTAGAAAAAGATTATCATGGCTGTCAAATCTCAGATAGTAGTTCAATGTCCAAAATGTTGGTGATGTTATGTAGGATAAATCAACATATTGCAACATGATCGCCAGCCTTCGTTAAAAGACGGCACATGAAGGTGAAATCTTGTGTGCGTGCTAAATATACTCTTGTATACGCCTTGATGCCAAATCGTGTACGCGTGCACACCCGCACACCATATTAGCGCACCGGAATATTAGCCGCCTGTGCCATTTTCAAGGATTAATATACTTCCGGCGTCATACTACTCACGAACATAAATATAATCAATCCGACCAATAATGAGGGGTGTCCCAATGAAAGGTGTTATTTTAAATTAAACACCATTTATACCGTGGAGATTTTTGACAAGCGTTACGATGGATGAATCATTGATATTTTAGTTATGGAGCGCTACATTTCTTCTGCGAAAATTCTTGGACCTTCACATTACGAGATAGACGTACATACATAAGAGACAAGTACGTAACCCTAATATACTCCAATCATTACTTATTTATTTTTACATTGATAAGGTACGTTGAAAAGGTAAAAGCTCAATTAGCAAAATTGTTAGACACATTTCACTCTTAATCGACGATATATAATTTCGATATAGAACTTTCGGATCTCAGCGTTCATGGAGACGGCTCAGAAAGCCCTTGTATAATGGTCTTTACAGTGAGTCAAGATAAAAACAAGTTTCATTTTAATTATTTTACTCAAATAAATGTCACATGAAATGTCTATACATTTGGAGCTCGCACGCTAAAAAATGCAAATTATAATTCATTTTAATACCAAAAGATTATTATTTTATTGTTTTATTTTTGACTCTACCGACTCTTGAAATATTAAATATTGCTGTAGATGTATTCATTATTTATAAATAGTGTTGTATATTCTTGATAATGACGTGTGATTCAATATATCACAGCAAGCTCACGAAAAAAAAAATATTGATAAATTGTTGATAACATTTTTTTTAAATAGTTGTACATATAAATAAAATTAAGTTAAAAAAGTACTGTTTTTGAAGACTTTAGCCGCAAAAAACAACTTATATTATTGCATTGTTATTACACTGTGTACCAGACGATACTTTTCGGAGTTAAGAGCGAGCTTTAATTTTTCCAGTTTGAAATTCGATAAATTCTACACTAATTAGATATGCTTTCAAAACGAAGTTAATAGTTTAATTCTTATTAGTTACAGAGAAATAATTAATGACGTTATTTATTTCGTAAACCATGCGAGAGTTTGAATAGAAAGAGACGACAATAAAATTGTTGATTTTCTCGCATTCAACACAAGTCTTAAACATTACACGTGTTCGAGGCTTAGTACCTACATATAGATCGCTTAAATCAATATTCTAAATTTAAAATTATTATGACAACTTCAATGTATTATTTTGTTTAATATTATCGAGTTTAACGCCACGTTGGTGTTTTGGTGATATGTCTGTTTCATATTATATATCTATGAAATAGATAGCTTTTGTTTAAAATACAACAATATTATATATTAACGAAATATTTAATGGCGACGTACATAAAATGTTTACTTTGTTCAATAAAACGTTGTGTTCCTTTAAAATTAGTAAAAAAACATATAATTTATGAAATTTGCTACTAATATTGTGAATAAGTTAAATATTAATTTATACCGTGGATGTATATATGTTATGTATCCACCTCTGTAACTACAAAAATATGGATGTCAAAATATATATAAATAAATAAATATAAATAAATATATATAAATATATATATAAATATATATATATAAATATAAATATACAATATGCGTAAAAACATATATTTTCAACATTATAAACGAAAATAATGACAGCGCGAATTCCACGACCGTCATGGGGCGGATCGAACGACGTACTAAAGTTCGATGGACAATTAAAATTATCGTATTTTATAAGACTGAAAATATATTATTTAATTGATTATTGGGTTTTTAATTTGAAACTTAGTTTTAAATAGTAGCATTATATAAAAACGTATTTTTTCACTAAAACAAAGTATGTTTTTAAAATTGGGAATATGTCCTGCAAATTGAATGGTTTATAACACTACAAATTTTTAATATTTTGCAAATTTGGGTCAATGCAGATTTATCTCCGTAATCATGGCTTCAATAATAATGCACCTTCCCCGGCTTGGAGAGAGATCCAAGGTTGAATCCCGGTGGCGCAACATCAATATTTTATGATAAAATTGATTTTATATGTATATCTTTCTAATTAATATATTTAATTCATATTTAAAATATCACAGAGCTATGTTCTGAATAATTACAACTTCACAATAGGAATGTGTTCTCCTAATACCTTTATTTTGAATTATATTTTGTGATGTATATATTAGTTTTGTGATTATTAAGACCAGATATACCCCATAAATTATACACTGAGGTAAGTGCGACTATCGAGTAAATGCACTTACCCCTATCTATATTGTAAGGAAATATTTTCAAGTAGTGATGTGTAGACAGTTGCATCATTATTTTTTAAAATAATTAACCAACTTCAAAAAACAATCACTATGATATACTTTTACGTAAACAAAACCAATATTTAACAATGGCAAACAAAACACATCCAGCGGTGGTGATTCATTTCAGACCCAATTCCAGTTTTTTTGTCTTTCATATTAAAAATAATTTCATGAAATTACATGATATGTCGTAAGTTCTCTGCATAATTATACATCGATGTAATTGTGTTATTTCCGGGTCAATTTCAAATACGCACTGAATACATAATCTAACGAGACTGTTGGCCGCACTTCCCTAGTCTAAGCAACTTTTTTTTTGGAATTAAATTTTTTGAAACTCTGCACATTTTACCCATCGTTAAGGACCAAAATAACTCATTAAGCAGATCAGTAAAGACATTTTCATTATTTTAACAATTTGTCAGAAATAATACAACTAGATGCATTTACCCCAAATTTAGGGTAAATGCATCTACTCGTCCAATTTTAATAAAATTCTATAAATATCAGCTATTCTAAAAGGTTACATTTCGATTTTTAAAGACTTCAATTAGGAAATGGTTAATGATCTTTGTATCAAAATCATAGCATAATCTTATGAAGTTTGAGAACTTTCAGGTCAGCCTCTACTTCAGCTGCGGGAAGAAGTAGAGGCTCCGTTATAAGAAACAGTGCACCAGAGACTTTATTTTAAGAAGAAACTAAAAACGCACCTTTTCAAAAAATCATTTTCATAAGTGAAAATAAGACTTTTAATTTTAAAAGCGCCCTTGAGGTGAAAGTTTTTACGAAAATGGCGCTATACAAATTATCCATTATTATTATTATTATTAGTTCAAAGTTTATGTCGTTGATTTATATGTCGCACTCACCCTACCCATAAACGTCAAACTTACGTTTTGGCACTTATATCCAAAGTCATTAAATAAAACTTCCATACCTCTTATGGTATTGTATGTAAAATGTTATTAAAAATATGTAGCATTTAGCTCAGGTAATTTTTTTAAGTAAGCAGGTGATTATGTCCAACTATGTTTTATAATTAATATAAAATAGTAAGTTTTTCAAAATATAAATTTACAGGGACGTCTCGTGGGTGTAGACAAGTAAGGCAATGCTTAAGAGCGGCATATTTTAAGAGGTGGCAAATGTAAATATCATATCTAATATAAATACTTATATTATTGTACTGTTCGATGTACTTGAAAATAAAATTAAAGCACACTTTGAGAGTCCATTTCTCAAAATTGTACGAAAACATTCCGATGAGTACACTTAAATATAAGTTACATATGTTTATTAAATATCAATAAGCTGTATGCCATAAATCGGCAAAGGGTCGCAGCATTGCCAGAATCATAAAACAATACAATTTCAAAGGATAACGTGCAATTAAAAAATAAGTATGTATTTAGATAATTTTTGTAATCAAAATAAAATGATAGAAGAGCGATATCACATTTTAAATAATAGCATGGGCGCCATTCTGAAATTCGCACTTTGCCTAGGGACGTCACTGACAATTTATTATGAATGCTGCAGCATGGTGAATATATCATAAGATTGAGCTGCAGATCTGAAAGCTGTTTCTAGATGTGTGGACCAACAACCAACAAGTGCGGAAGCTTAAGTGGTTGACATACCCAAAACGTATCACAATAATTATATTTGATTAATTTATTTTAGAAATAAAGTTGTTCATTTTTCTATTCATAAAACGTATCTTCAGAACAAAAACGTCACACGTCCATCTGATTCTCATTTCAAAGGAAATTTATACTGTGAAGTAGTATACGAGTTTTCTTTCAAATTTACGAACAATATTGTTAAATAACCGTAATTCAGATGTCCGGTAAAATGTATATAATTACTAACCAAAGCAAAATATCCATTAAATTACTTTTAAACTTTGAAATCACGTGGAAGTGAGCTCTTGTGCCATGGAACCACTTGTTGCACAGGGTGGCAATTTTCACGATACGTCATAACACAGAACGTAAATCTCATCTCCCATTCTTTATGTCATCCTGGTAAACGACCGTAAATATGCAACGGGGTATATAAAAACTGATTTATAACCGCATTGTTGGAAACATTGTAATTTCTATATGTATAAATTGAGAATGTATGTATGTAGTCCATTATTCAAAGCAGCTATTTAATATTGGATAATTTGTATAGCACTCGAGGGCGCTTTAAGCTTTAAAGCTATCTATATCTGGAAAAACAATCTAAATTAAATATTTAAGTGATAAAATAAGTGAGAAATTACTAGAAAAAAGTTTTCAATAATAACCGGATTTTATAATCTTAATTTATTAAAAAAATAAATATAAATATTTTTACTATTTTTTTGCAATAACTGCACGTAATATAATTGACAGCGTCATAGAATATATTGATGTATCACAAAGGAATAAAAATTCGGTGGGTTTTTCTTTTGCTATTTGAGATTATTAAATTAAATCCTGTTGAAGAAATTTACTTTTTTTTATCAAAGATTATGAAAGATTCACTTGGAGTCATCTTCTTAACATCTTTCAGTAAATTAACTTAATATGTATGTATTAATTAATTTAATTTGTATGTATAAACTTTTTATTATTATTGTGTTTAGTTTGTAGAATTCGGTGTCAATTTTTATGAATTTTATTAAAATCATCGCGGCGTGTAGAAACTCCACAAACTGCACATACAACAGGCACGAATTCACCAAAATAATCAATATAGTAAGAAAGGCAATAGCAAATCAATCCACCCGAATGATTGCGAAGTACACAAAAAAGGATTTTTTTTAACGTTCCTTGCTTCTACATTTTGAATTCTCATTGCAGTGTATCTTTTACCCAAATTTCTCCTCGTGTGGATGTACTCCTGGTACGGCCAAATACAAAAATATGAAGGGGGACGATCTATTTGCAAAACAATGCTTTTCAAGAAGTGTCCATTGATATCCCACCCATTTCTATCTATTCCTAGATTTCTAAGACAGATAGATAGATACATATGTTTTTGAATTCTATCTATAATATTAAAAGTGTTTTGTATCCGGAATGATAATTATTCGCAGAAATCAGTGTCCGGAATAGTCAGTGTCTGGAAAGATCGTGTCCACAAAAATCTATTTATGAAAACATCCTGTCCGAAAAAATCTGAGCCTTGAGATGCTTCTCTCATTAAAGTATAGAGCTTATAATTGGAGCCTCTATGTTAAAATTCATTTTCTAAAACTAGCCCAAAGATATGCCTCAAAATGTTCCTTTCAAAAACGTGCTACAGTTACCAAAGAGCAGATGTGATGTGGACACACAAAATAGCCATAAAAGACTACGTGGCTTAAATTTCCAAGATTGTATTGCCCTTACTTTTAACTCTGTTGTTAATGTAATATATATATATATATTTTTTTTTTTAAATCTTTCGATTCTCAATTCTTCATCATATTACAGCATCAAAAATAACTTATCAACAAAATCATCAATAAAAAATATTATGGCTTCATCCTTGATGAAAAATCCCACATATTTATAGCAGAAATCGACTCTCAAACTTAGTTCTAACTTGGAAAACGGACATTTCATACATAATAACTAATATAAATAAAATCTCTATCGTTGATAGATACTCTTAGGAAAAAAGATATATATTATCTATTCGAATATTCCAAAACATGTATTTATTATTAGAATATGTATATTTATTTCACTTGAATCCAATGTATTTGTATTTTTCATTCAATTAGTTTGACCTGAAACCAACAGATGTCACCCATGTGCAGAGTATTCGCATAGATATTTCATGATTTAATATTTTAACTTAAACATTTCATTATTGATTTATCAAATTAACATAATTTCAGTTTTTTTAGATTTGTAAATTATTTAAGAAATTTCATTGCACGAAAACCATATTGGCATATGTTTTTTATTCACAGTACACACAAAAACATAATATTGTATTTTGTAGAATACAGTATAAAACGCATAAACTGCAAAAATTAATTATTAGTATACTAAAATATAGATAATATCTACTTGTTTTTATGGGACGTACGATCGAGGAGAGGACAGTAAACAAAATTTATGATGCGAATCTTGATGGTAACAGCAACAGAGGTCGAAAGACCTTGCATGCTCAGATAAACTAAATATTGGAGAACGTTTCTATCAAAAGTTTTAAAACCGAAGAGCCTGCATGATGAGATGCATGGAAGTGGATGAGGCAAGAGTGGTATGCCAGGACAGTAGTGTGTGGCTTTATATCCTCTCGCCTATCTATCGGCGTGATGGTAAGTTAGTTAGGTACCTGTCATGTATACATAAGTAGTTAAATTATTTCTTATGTACGTCTTTTTTCACATAGAAAGTTTGTTGTGGTGTCGAATCAGATAATAGTGATTAGCGTGAGTGTAATCTACACGATTACCACAAAGTTATTTATTAAAATCAATAATTATGTCGAACCACAGTATTACAAATGCTACAAACATTTTATTTTAGTAATAGTATTTCGTTTTCGGTGTATTTATATGACTCGGCGATGACTATTTTCCTATATACTTGTTCTAAATAATTTCATGCGATTTATTCAACATTTTATATCCTCGATAACATGATCCCCTGGTAGAAATCGTATTGAACTGGATTGAAAAGGCTAAATTAGTATATAAATTTCATACACAAATTTGTTAAAATGAGCGCTAAAGATGTCTAAATAGCAACAACTATTCTGAATTCTCTAATCATGTTTTGGAAACAAACCACTCATTTAATATTTACAAGAGTTTATAAATGGTACATAAAAATACTAGATAAACTATAAATTATAAAACAAGAAAAAATGTTAACAGCGAGTTAAATATTATAAATAACCAAATCCTTTTTTTGAATAGTCAACTTTTAAATTTGTTTTACAAGTAGTTTCTGATTAGGTACCAACCATTTATACTTTTGTTTTTATCTACGCTTGTATTTTAATCAGTTAGGTAGAAATTGGAAGCATTCGAGATGTGGTGCTGGAGAAGGATGGAAAAAATAAACAGGACTGAGAAAATTTCTAATGAAGATGTGCTAAGAAGGGTGTAAGAAAAATGGTTTTTAGACCCAATTAAAAATATATTTCAATATCAAACCTACAAAATCTTCTCTTGAGACTATTATTGTTAACTGTATATATTCTACACCGCAACAGGGCGATGGTAGATAAAAATAAATGTTTAATTCACTAAATTAAATTATTACAGCACACGCCTCATTCTTACATTAGAAATGAATTTGAAGGGAAGGTTGAAGGTTCACCAAATAATCAACAAGAATGCAGACGTCCACAGACAACTTCTGGGTGGTATCTAAACATAATCCGACTGGCCTTTTCGATCACCTGATTTGACGGCTCCCGACTGTGGAATTACTTACACCAATAAGCCAACAACGATTCCGATGCTACAGGACAATATTCGAAATGAAATTGCTGAAATAACACGCGAAGTGTGCGAGAATGTTATAAAAATATGGTTAAAAGAGCACGCATTTATGCCGCTGTCAGAGGTAGTCACATGGACAAATTCATATTCCATCCATAATTGTAATAAATCATATAATTGATAAAAAGAAAAAAAAAAAAATTGTGTTTCATTTCCTAATTATTCAAAAACAACATCGACCTGGAACATAATATTTCTCTATATTTTATAAATGAAAAATTATAAAACCTTACCATTACGCTGATACAGAGGGAAAGAGAACAAAACACACAACACATTAATTTTTTTCGTACCTGATGTATTTGGTTAAGGCAGGTTTTTTTTGGATCAACGTTAGCACTTTTACTTGAATGTCAGTTTTATCTTACGATAATGTAACTATTTAATTTTAACAGTAATAATAACAGTTTTATAAAATATATTTTCGGTTCAGTTCACAGTGGATTACGATATCAAATTTTATTTAATATTGTAGCATGGATGATACTGGAAATAATAATAATGGAACTAATTATGGAGACTGGCTTCATATGGCGCGGGATCTCTACGACTAAATATACTGTACGTTAAAATAATAAATACACCGACAAACCCATGGCAAAGCTATACATGATAAAGGCTATCTCCGATGTATCTAATGGCCGGACTCGTTGTCCATCAAAACAATGACAAACCGGCCAATAGATCTCTTTCTTGGAGACCACGAGCATCAAGACTTTAAAAGCGACGGATTTATGACAGGGGCGTGCAGTGCACACAAGTAAAAAATATGTGCATTACTAAAAATTCTGGGAAACTAATATAAATTAAATAATTGGATTAATATAAATGGAAACATTATTTTTACAATTAGTGCATTCAGTGTGCCAGTAGAGACTTTAATTGCTTAGCTCTAAAAACTACTATGACAACTCACCGCTATTTCCATGGCGCTCACGTATATTTGCCGCATCGAGCTATTCATATTACTATGTTATGTCTTTGAGCTAGTGAATTACTCAAGCCATGTTATGGCTATTTACTGAATTCAAAATTCTTTTCGGTTGATCCGTTTTGTATGGAGTCGTTAACTATGCTGTGTTTTAACAGAATAACATTAGAAAGGCTTACAACTGCGTGCATATCATTGAAGTATCTACTTTCTCTTTTATTAATTCGCGAATTTTACCATCTTATTGTTTTTAAAATGTTGATTTCATGATCGTTCTTTGCACTTGAGCTGCATTTGGTGCATGAATTTATTTTTGATTTGGGAAAAACAAAAAGCAATTGGCAGAACTATTACGTACGTTAACCTTTAATAAAAATAATTATTTTCTTTAGTAATTACGTGAAGGATTTTCAAACAATAAATTAATCATGTTCAGTCATAGACGTATTGTAGTGTATCATGTTCCAAATATTTGAGGAGATCACGACGCTTATTATTGGCCATATGATGATGAAGAAGAAGGTGTATTATCAGAGGCGTACAGTGCATACAAGTAAAAAAGCTGTGCATTACTAAAAATTCTGGGAAACAAATATAAATTAAGTTATCTATAATATGGACATGAACGGATACATTATTTAATGATTTATTATAATTAGCGCAATCTGTGTACCAGTAGAAACTTTAATTGCTTAGTTCTAAAAACTACCATGATAACCCACCGCTGCAGCTATAGCGCTATTATCGACGTGCTACGTAGCTATTCACATAACCCTCTTCTATTTTTAAGTTAGTGGATTACTCAAGTCATACAATTGGCTATTTACTGAATTAAACATTCCTTTCCGTTGATCCGTTGTGTATAGAGTCGTTACTCATGCAGTTTTTTAACAGAATGGCATTAGAAAGGCTTACAACTGCGTGCAAATCATTAAAGTATCTACTTCCTCTTTTACTAATTCGCGAATTTTACTATCTTACTGTTTTTAACGTGTTAATTTCATGGCCGTTCTATGCACTCGACGTGCATTTGGTGTATGAATTTGTTTTTGATTTGGTAAAAACAAAAAGCAATCGGCAGAACTATTTCCTACGTTAACCTTTAATAAAAATAATTATTTCGTTTAGTTATTACGTGAAGGATTTTCTAACAATAAAATAATCATATTCGGTCATAAAAAGTTTTAATTTTTTTATACGGGTAAGAAGAAGAAGTTTTTACGTCAAAAAATTAACTTTAAAACACTGTGATTAGTACTCTAAAATAACAAATAAATACAAGGTATGGTCGTATAAATGACGGATTTATTTTGTCAAAAGACGTTGGTTAAACGAAAGTACATATATAATTGTATAATATCATTGTATAATCATAATCTAAATCTGTACTTAATGCACACCACTGGTTGAAGATATGAAGGAGTTGGCAGGAAATATATCAAGAAGACAAAATTCATAAGTAAAACATCTACACTGAAAATCATTTATTATTATTCAATAGAAATTTGACAAATATGTCGAAGAACACACAACTACTGGTTTTTTACCTACAAAGGCACTTTTATTAAATAAATATCAGATATCTCATAGAAACGAAGCTATTTTATATTATATTTAATGGAAAATATATAGAAATATGGTCCACGTACTACACATACAACTTTTAAAAAGTTGATAAATATAGAGATTCAGGGGTGAGAATTGGTGAACGTTATATATATATAAAGAGATCACTTAAGCCAACCGAAGACAGGTCGTACGCCCTGTAATTACCGCATATTTCTATATATTTTCCATTAAATGTAATAAAAATAGCTTCGTCTCTATCAGATATGTGATATTTAGTTAGTAAAAAAATTGTTGACAATGGCAACCTTCACATTATTTTGTTTTTTTAAGATGCGAAATCTTGAAATGTTTTTTGTTACAAGAAAAATGTATGAAATCAGAATATTCTTGCATGCTAACCGACTTTTCACATTGAACGTTTTTTTTCGCTAGACATCGCTCTTTTTTCTGTTTTATCTATTTCGGAAGCTTTGGCCATGGCCGCGGAATATAAATAGTTTGTCTATATCCGGATAACGCCCAATTCTTTTTGAAAAACATGGTTTAAATACGTATAATTGTTAAATAACTAATATAAAAAATAAGAAACATCATCAAAAATGTATTTTTAAACAGTTCTTCTCGATTTTCTTTAAAGCAAATTCATTATAAATAATATGATAAAGTATATAAGGCACTGCAACGAACATTTACAATGATTCATCGTGCAAGAATCTGTTGAACTGTTCCAATAAATATGACTTGGAAAACGCATAAAAAGAGATTTAATATTATAGTATTTCCATTACAACTAATATGGCAGTGTCATTGCGCCTTTCCACACGAGTGACACAATAACTGCTGCAAGCGATGCATACAATATTTCGCATCATAACGCTGAACTGAAATATGTGAAAATGTATCGAGGTATAATATTAAATTGTGCCACTGTATAAAAGGTGTTACGATAATCTATTACAAGACTAATTGTGCCTTGTGAATGATAATTACTTTTGTACTAGAGTCTGGTACTATACTGCGTATTTGAGTGACAAAGTCGAATGGTATTGGAATAATATCCTCATTATTTTATGATCTCCTGTAAATATTTTCGGCACCAAGGAGTCGTCACTGCTCTGACGATTTTTATTTTCTTGCTCTTCTTATGGCGAGATGGGTTAGGTCACGTCATGTAGACCGCGGTATAGGGATAGAGTTGTCCAGCTCCACCTCTTGACTATGCGGTGTACTGATGATGGGATTTTGCTGGTTTGAATGAGCAAAAGCTGTTCAGGAATTTGATATTTAGAGAACAGGAAATACTCGGAAGATGAATAATTGTTGGAAAAACGCATTGTTCAGTGCTGTACCCGAGGGAAATCAAATTGCCAACAAGCCCCCCTAAAACCTTCCAGAATTATGAAATCACCAAACTCCTCGGAAATACGTGACTAACAATGGAATTAGAAAAGTAGAGGACACTTGGGAGGCCTTCAACCAGCAGTGGATTACTGATAACGATAATGACAACTGATAAGATAAAAAAAAAGTAAGATAGTAAGAATCTTTGACCAGTACATTATTTTAATCATTACCTACATATGAAACCTGGATGTTATGTTTATTACCACTGCTAAAAAGCATAAAAGGCAATGGGCCAGCCATCTTTCAAGACATATAATCGATAAAAATTAATATTTTTATTGAATGCTGTTCATGAGACAAAAACCTACTCTACCTAGAGGATTCCCAATGTCTTAAAATATAGACTAAAATGCAGAAGAAGTGGGAGCGAGATGGTATGAAGTGGCACAGGAAGGCCTCCTTCCGCGAATTAACTGATGCTGAGCTGATAATTATGATGATGAAATCATTGGCTATAATTACCCTGCATTCATTGTATCAATTATTTTATTTAATTTAATTATACATATTATATTACTCTGTTAGTCAACAAATATAATAAGTAACTAATTAACTAACCATCACGCCGTTTTCACGCAGGTGTAAGCAGATAGAATGGAACTCTCGCCCCATTCTCATTCACATATCCTCTCATCTAATCTCGTCGATTGTTAAACCTTCCAACAAGATCATCTTCCAGTACATAACTGGTTATACCAAAATTTAGACATATGTCCTCTATAACGCATCATATATATTTCTTAACATTCTCTCTTCATTATTTAGACATACATTATCAAACAACTTGAGTGACCCAATTTATTCTCATAATTTGTTCATAATTTGTTCATAATATTTTCTCTGCCATATGATCACGTTTCCATTGCATTCAGCCTGCTGTCGTTCTTTTTCTGCTGGCTCAAGTCTTCAATTGAATAGTATGTTCAAACCATGCACACCCAATAATATTGTACAGCACATTGTTTTCCTTTGAATAATTTAGTACCATATTTCAAAGGACAGGATATTATGCTTTCATATCTTAACAAATTGGCGTCATTAAATCAAATAAACTGTATTCTGATTTTACAGAGGGCAATACGATGAGAGATGAAAATAATGTACAATCAAAGTTAAATCAGCAATGAAATTGATATTCGATTTTTGAACTCACGCGGGAAAGGTGGAAAGATATTATTAGAACAAAAAGAACACGAAAATCTGTACGTACAAAATACATTCATGAAACAGGGTTGACACAACATGTATCTAGCAAATTTAGAGTCAAATTAATTAGCGTATATGGATATAATACACAATGGTATAATACACAAGGTTATTATGTTACCAATGATATCATACAATTATATATAATATATGTTGTGAGGGTAAAGAACGACGTTCTATCTTATTCATCGGCTAGTCAGTGGAGAACACAAGAACGGCGAGTTCTTCAAATCAGAAACGCATACCCACCATGGTTTGTTATATTCTACTTTCGTCCTAAACTGAAAAAAATTATTAATCTGGAAGAGATAAATAAAAATATGTTTTAAGTTAACTAATGGAATCTAATAAAAAAACACAGGTTAAATTTTTTAAAATCACAATCTAAATTTATAATCCTAATTTCGTCGAGTTAAGCGTGAGTTCATCGTTCTTTGAAGCTGGCTGGTGTTTATCCTTCGGTTACACGTTGGATTCTTGTTTGATCTTGGATTCTTGATAGCTTCGCTGGCGCAGCAAGCAAACCTCGTATCTGACAGTTCCGAGCCGAAAATTAAATTAATCTCAACCATAGACTCCGACCGTTTTTATAACATTGAAGCCCGCTCGTATTACCGACATGAAGGCGTTATTCGTGATTACTAAAGTTATTGACATTTAATAGGGCGATTTTTAATGTGGTATTAGTTTTTTAATGTCACAATGTGCTATAATATATGTTGTATATAGAATTATGAACTTTTGTTTAACCAACGTCTTTAGATAAAATGAATCTGTCCCCATGTATTTGTAATTTTAGAGTACTATTTTGTGTTTTTAAAGATTAAGTTTTAACGTAAAGTATTACCTTCTTACCCAAATAAAAATCCATATAATAAATATATGGATGTTTTTAAGAATACTTTTTGACTGAATATGATTATTTTATTGTTAGAAAATCCTTTACGTAATATCTAACAAAATAATTATTAGTTTGACGGATTTAAAATCATACCATCGCCGCAAAGAGATAATCGCTGTAAAGTGATTTTTTTATTTATTTGTGCATATTAATAATTTTGTTAATTGTTCATGATAGTGTAAATATTATACTTGCTTACCATCACACCGTTTCCCCGCGGAGGTAGAGAATAGAGACCTACACTCTTCTGTCTTGACACGCAATTCTCGCCTCATCTACATTCAAACATCTTCTAATACAAGCTCGCCGATTATTGTGACTTCTAACAGGACCATCTTCCAGTATCTAGTTTACCTGGTCATGCCAAATCTTCCGCCGATGTTTTCCGATTCTCCATTTCTCACAAATTGCTGTATTTTACAAAATTATCTTACTCTTTATTTGTATTTTAAAATCCTTTATTTATTATTACGTAAATTATTTTAATAAATAATTGTTACTTTATTACAATAAAAATTACTTATTTTAAATACAGTAATAAATTCACAACGATATTCTTTTTTTTCCTTAGACATCAAAATTATTTAATTTATAATTTATAATACAATTATCCTTTATAAAAATATTTATATATGTTATATATCCATCCTTAATAAGTCTCAAGAAGGTTTCGTCAGCGCATCAGTTTCTTGGATTCTTCCAATTACAATTATCCTCTCCAGGTTTTCTTATTTTTTTATTGTTATTTAATTAGTTAATTTTTTGTTGTAGACATAGAGATTGAGTCCCAACAAGATTGAATCTCAAGTCAGAGTTTTCTCAATTTGAAGCTCTTGGACGATGTAAGTTTTCGCTCTTTTGGAAATAAATATGTTTTCCTTTAGCACGGGCGAAGTCCAGTAAGGCAGATATTAAAATACCAAATGTACACACAACATATGAAATAATTAAAATAAATACGAAGCATATACCTCTGTGGCACCAACCATTCAATAATTATGCTACAGTGATACTGTATCTATTCTGTAGTTTTACTATGTATTTATATTAATAAAATGTCTTTCAGTACTGCGGTCAACCCTGTACAATCCTTCGCGCAGGCGCACTCTATTATAAAACGAAATCCATAATCATTCAAGTTCTTCAAAAAGTTTTAGGGCACCTAGTAAAATAATACACGATGACGATTATCATTTCTTATATTAGAAATTGTTTATTCAATAGGTGTCCCTGTTTTACCAAATGGTTGCTAATTTTTTACGCTGTAAACGAAGCAGCTTTTCCATTTCATGATACCCTGGTAAGTGCACACCTAGAACTGTAAAGGTAACATAAAATATAAACTTTTTTTATTACAATTAGTGTTCAAGTGAGATTGAAAATATTGGAAAATTTATGACCTTTGGAAAGCTTGGAAAGAAAGTTATTTATATATTATATATATAAAGAGCATGGTTTAATGTAATAATAAGTAAATGCAATTAAGAATTGTTTAAAGTTTTTGTGTAATTATTATACAAACAGTAGTGTCACTCACTACCAGGGAATGATAAAGTGAAAGGTGCGTTAAAAGGAGTAACTTCTAATTAAAAATGGTAGTCAAATGAAGTTCTGGTACCAACATTGATGTAAATATATGAAAAGGGGTAAAGAAAAATTAAAGTGTATAGATGCTGCGGAAATCCACTCGCTCAGAAGTAAGTACATAAAATCAAGACAGAACTGACAACTATGTTGGTTTAGATATTTGGAAGGTTTAAGTGAATAAATAGAACATGAAGAAAATATTACCAAATATATTAACTTATCGTTAATTATATAAGAAATATCTATTAATAATTTAGATGTCGTTTCATTTGTTTATTTTCCACAAACAATAACTTTACTATTATTAAGGAGAACATATTTCCTTAATATATAAGTTGTATCAATGTTTCCAAAATTTAATAAAAATGAATTGATAATTCTGGCGTCTGCAGTCGGCTTACTCAAAGGTATTTGAGATTCCGTGAAAAACAATGTAGATGGCTTTCAAGTAATGGAACGACAGATGTATTAATTTTAAAAAGTGTAACATATATTTTCGAAATATACTATACAGGCACTCTAATACAATTGGTAGTGTACTTCCCCGGATTGGAAATAGAGATCCAGGTTTGAATCCCGGTAGCACAAAAACAATATTTTTCGACAAAATTGATTTTATATGTATATATTTATAATTAATGCATAAAATTAGTATTTTTAATAACTTTACTATTTCCTCATTCTATCGTGTACACAATACCCAAAAAAAATATAGCGCGTACCTGTCTATTACGTATTTACTACCCCCTCTACTATATCCAGAACACGACATCTTCATACATTCTGAAACCGGCAAAAAATGAACGAATGAAGTGGAAATGAGTAAATCCATTAATAATGACCAAATAAAAGAAGTACTAAATACATAATACAATTGGGGCCTTGGAAAAAGATTAAAGAATCTCCGGGTCACAGTAAGCAAAGTAATGATGTCAACATGATAGTCAATGTCTGTTGAATTAATAAGGCACGAGAAGAATTAGAAGAAATAATAGTCAAATTAGGATTAAACGTAAAGCAGATCTAAGCACTTAAGATTTTCTATGAATAAATAAGGAAGAAGTTCTCATAAGAAACTTCAATAATGGACAAGAATTTGTGAGAATGTGTATGAATGTACATGAAGTGAGAGCTATGTGTTGGAACAGAAGAGTGGCATTCTGACTCATCTGCCTACTCCAGCAGTGAAACCTTGCAAGTAAGAAGCAAAAAAATAGTAAAATTCTGTAATTTTTTTTTTTAAATAGAGATGCGTTTGCGGAATACATGTCACATCAATATTCTTAATTTTTTAAACTAAGCTAAACTAAAATTATTATGAAAATACGACTAACTAGTGTCTTGGAACGAGGCGAGAACACCACGACTACTACGTCACTAGACCATGATGCAAAAACAATAAATTTATGTAACGTACGAAGCAAAAACAAAGTATGAAGCAAAAATAATAAAATATGAAGCAAAAACAGTAAAGTTTGAAGCAAAACAGTAAAATTTCTAGCAAAACATTAAAGTATGAAGCAAAAACAGTAAAGTATGAAGCAAAACAACAGTAAAGTTCTGTGTTAATAATGTGATACAAGGTAAAACTTTACTATCCGCAGGTCATGTCCGAGATAGTCCACTCAAGTTTACTAAGCAATGTTTGCCCGACTTAAAACACAACTCGGGGTGGTTTATGGAAATAAATGAAGAAGGCTCTATGTCCGCACAACAGCCTCGTGCACCGCATTGTGCTGTACCTAGAGATAGTCCTCGCGTGTATTGGTGTGGCCCACAGAACGCATTAGTCCCACTCACACTAGCGCAGCATAGGATTGTGTACATCCGCCATGCAGCTTTACATTCGACAGTCGACATAAAGAAATTAAGGACGTTCCCAAAAAAATCACTTTTTTTACAATCCTTTTGAATCTTTGAATACACATATTTATGAATCTTTTATACGTAGAAATTTTTTTCAATAGTCCTTGCGGTAGTAAATTTATGAATATTGACTATTAAAATGAGCATATTTAATATACGAACCATACCCCGATCGATGTTGTGTCGCACGTTTAATTGAATAGCAATAGTAATTTTCTTACGATTGTTTTGAAAAACTGAGAATAATTAATTGAAAATTTAACAAATATCTTTTTGTAAAAATAACTAAAACAAGCGGTATTCGTTTTGTTATAAAAAATGTTAAAAGTGAGCTACTTTTGAATGGTTTTGACGTTTCCTTTTATAATTTGAATAGTGAGAGATTTTTGAACTTCTGCGCATGTGAGCGGAAGCGAAAATATTTTTTTTTCCATTCATAGTAGTTCATAGTAATTTACATACGGGGGAAACTTCTTGAAGATTGAGTACGACTGCTCTTTGGGAACATCTTTAAAGTGTATTAGTGTGTCCTTAAGTTATTAGTGAAGGTATTCAAAGTTGGGTTCGCGCCATCGGGCTTTTATTGACAGGATTTAATTATAACTATATTTAATATACATAGTATAGGTACGTTTGTTTTTTATATAGGTATATGATTATAATTTTATTACGTAAATTAAATACAGATAAATCGGAGTCACTATAAATGTTTTACGTAAGGAAATCCGAGTTAAGTGTCGAAATCTAGTTGACTGTTTTTAAAGTAGAAAACCCATCTTAATAATATAATCTCTCAAAATATAGATTGAATTGAGATAAAGAGGATGCTGAAATTTGTTATTATAGTAGAGTAGTGGGAATCGAGTGAGAAATACCGAGATGATGAAGTGGCGCCCCTACTTCTGCATGTAGACAGATCTAAATTAAGGTGATGTTTTAAGTTCTTGGTAATAACGTAGGTTACTCCATAAATACACCTGGGATGAACAGCAACAAATAATGTATGAAGACGTATTGGGTCAATTTGGTCAATAAGATTACAGAAGATTACAATAATAATTCAGAAACCGCACGTGAAGTTGGGTCATAACGGATATAAAAATAAATGCTTGTCTGAAAAATAATAGTATATTGCTTACCCTAACCCTTTTTCTCCATAGGGGTAGCCAGAAAAAGGAAAACGCCACATCCGAGATACTATTCTCGCTTTGTCTACGTTCTTACATGGTATCATGCATTCTCATCGAATATCGAGATATTTTACAGACAAAGACATTAAATATTGTGTTGACAAATTAAAATTTAGAAAGATTAACCCAAAAACTGATACAATCATATAATACTTATTTAATAAGTTTAAATGTAATTAGATTTGAAGTAAACATTCTACACGTAATTGAATTTGTAATAATGTTTTTATCTAATTTTTGTTCGTTATTGTTACCTCTAAATTGACTGTAATTTACATATTTCCATTTGAAACAATACCACATAATAATAATAGAATAACAAAATATATATTAAGCACTAATGGATAGTAGATCAGACTTTAACCCTAGATATGCAGACAACAAATTTTAATTATTAATTTTTGTTTTTCTTTGCAGAAGGATAATGAGTATTTAATTACAATGTTCTATTGTAGAACTACTAATAGTATTTTTAATTCTTACACATAAGCAAAAGGTATCGTATTTACTTAGTAGAGTAACCGATACACCCCCGTTCTACAACAAAGTTTCAAAATAAATCCCACCAATGGCTATCTATTTTTTATTTTAAAAAATCAACATAAATATAATAGCAAACCAGCGCAATAATTGAATGCTTTTATGAGGTAAAATTATTTGTTTTATATTGCAACTAATCTTATATGTTTTATGTTGGGCAGACGGTCGGACGGATTTAAATCATGGAAATGTAGGACGAGAATTTATACATTTTTAGTTCTGTTGTACATTAACATTAGTAAAAAATAATAGACACAGCGAAGGGGCGACATCAATAATAAATCTAAAAGAACATATACAGGCACACTAAAATCCTTGGTCTTTTACATAGCTTTAGACGTATCTAAAATATGAACAAATTAATTCAGATGATATATAGAGGATTGACGCATTCATAATGTTGCGTTGGAGAAGGATACCACGGACAGCAAGACGACTCTTGTTGGCATGTCTTCGATGAGTTCTGTAATTATTATTAATAACACAGAGAGGCTAATGCATTACTAATCAAAGACGAAAAAGACAACTTTCCGCCCGACTGACAGACCGAATGAAGAGCACCACAGGCCTGCTTGATTTTTGTCAGTAGTTGTGCAGCTATTTGTTTTGCGTAAGTGGTAAAGTGATTACGTGAGTGACAGCAAAAATACACAATTGGGACAAGGAATTTGCGTTAGTTCATGTCTATATATTTGGTGGTCTGTGAGTAAAATCAATGTTGTATGCGTGAATAGGAGCACTCTATGGCACACTGCAAGAACAAAGAAGTTTGTGGTGCTGTGCAGATGAGGATAACATTACTCAATGTAGAGTTAGACGCAGCCAACGAATCACAGGGCATTCTCTGAAACATGGTTGACTATGGCCAAAGATCCAATAATATCAGATATATATGGCAGATTATCCCAAAAAACTATACACATAAGATTAAGAACGGCCGTGAAAACCAAAGAACAGGATATATGTTGCTCGGGCAGAGCTGCAAGGCGGCCACAATATCTTCCTTAAATAATATGAACAAGACAAATAAAGATTTTGACTTATCACCACCAAGAGCCCTACACCGCAGAGTGCAAAGCCTCGATTCCGACCATTAAATCATCGATGACGCCACGACATCAGACGTATTTCACTCTGTCAAATAAAAAAAATCGTCATCCTCAACTCGATTAAGAAGAAGAAAAACGTTTAAGTAACCATATGTATATTTATATTGTTATTTTAAATAAATTTTAACATTATTTTAACGTTATCGTTACGTAATAAGAATAAACAAATATTAAATTTAAAAATAATAATAATTTGGCTAAGGTTTCAGATAATTTTACCAATGTAAATAACTCATAACTGTGCATAACTCTAATGTTTTATATTGTAAAATAAAATATTAAAAATATAAATGTTTGGTTATTAAAAATATATTAAATAAATATGAAAATGTACTTTTAAATTGCCTCAAAACGTAATAATTTGTAATGAGAGATTATTAATAATTTTGCTGGGACATTTTTAAAGAATTAAGTAACACAAATTCCATTTAATTAAGTGTTAAAATTATCCATTTTTATATTTGTTCTGTGGTATCCACACTATTTTTATAATTATGTACAAAAACAAACATAGCATATTTATACTTTTAAAATTAGCAATAATAACTTGGTGGTTAAGATTCATATTTTTTATAAATAAAAAATATAGCATATTTATATTTTTTATAAATAAAAAATATAAATATAGTTTTGAAAACTTTTCAAAGTAACAGAATCACTCTCAAGTAGCAGATGTAATCCCTCCCAAACACATTTAAGAACTCCACTAACTGTGTGTGGTACGCACCAACACATACATAAAACGTCTTAGGCCCGTCCGCCAGAATCCAAAAACAAAGTGAAGCAATGCGCCACGGCGCCACAAAGTTGTATCATCGATAAAGAATCTAAAACGTGAAACGGGTCGATGATGTGACTTCTTGTCGAGGTGGGCTTGTTTCGTTTGTACGCCCGCGTGCGTAAACTTGACCTTCTCTATGTACGCCTTTATTCTCGACCGGAGTTTTATACAAGTCTCATTTCGAGATGTATCTGAAGGAATCCTAACGAAAAATTTGTTCGGGAGGGTCATGGACGGTTTCATTTTCATTTGGGACTCCTCGCGGCTTGTCTAGCCGCCCGCCCGCGAGCGCGCCCTTTCTACTAATGCCTCGCAACTACGCGGTGTACTTGTAATACACCTTTTCGCCTGTAATCATTTACCTCGAAGGAACCATCATCGCGTTCAAAAAGTCGGCACTATTATTTTTCATCGCCCGCGTCGTCGATTTACGGTATATTAAGCAAGTCTCTAGTCGGAGTCGGAGTCGAAGGAGAAATACGATATCTTACAACTTAACATGCGGAGGAAGATAGAAGGTGTAGAGGTATAGGTAGAAAAAGGTTGTCGAGGTGCGCAACCTCAGAAAATGGCCCAATGTCTAAAATGCAGGTGGTCTTATACATTTTGTAAAGGATAAATCAGCATACTGCAACTTGGTCGTTAACCATCGATCGTCGGGCAGACACCGCATGAAAAATAATATGATGCCTACATATGGAAAAATAAAACACTTGTTTTTTTATTTTACTAGTTTAATTTACTTATGAAATGTATCTCTTGGCATATTGTCTTCTTAGATTGTAATATTACACAGGTGTCCTTTTCTACAAAATTATCAATGATATTGAAAATATTATTAGTGTTGAAACTGGATGGTTACTTAGAATAATTGGAAACGTTCAAAATGTATGGATATTTTCAGAATTCCAATTAATAATGCTGTCCCTTTTCATCTCATTCAAATAAAATTGAATATATGTCCCCCATTACAGTTTTAAAACAAGTTGTTGAGTTAAATTGTTAGTTTGGTAATGGCCTTGCAAGGCGAAATACGTCTCGAGTAAATTTAAGTAAAATCAAAAAATTATTTTTCCATATGTGATTAAGGAGTTCTACAAACTTAGCTCGAAAATATTAAAGATGATGCGTATTAATTAAAGAAGTTATCATTTACTTTACCTTACAGTTCGAGTCCTTTTTATATTACCTTTTAAAATAAAAGAAAGCGTCTGGAAGGTTTGAATACATACCTTCCAGTTATCAGCAGAGAAAATTTAAATAAATCTTCTTACTTCTTTATTTGATATATCCATCTTGTAGGAGACTTTCATCGGAAACAACTATCATCGTCTTTTGTAGCAACACATCCAGAATATACAAAAATCCTTCTCTTACTTATTGTTGAAAGTCTTTCTGTAATCCTTAACTCCTGGATGATGGACAAAAAAATGAAAATTATGTTCTATTTTAATTAATCGCCAATATATTACCTACATGTTTCATTGGTTTCATGCTTCTGAAGTCTGGGGCGAGAACAAATCATCAATACCAACGAATATGCATTATACAAGCGGTCATTTAAAATAATGTGTGCAGAGTATTTCTTTATTTGCCGGCCGGACTGTAAGGGAAAGCCCTGCTTTAAATATAATAGAAAGTTCATTATCAACTGAGGCAGGATATATGAAAGTGAAGTCTAGAGGAACAAAAATAATGAATACTGTACAAATGAGATCACTCAGGCGTGCATGTGCCAAATCCGTTTAGGACAGAACAAAGAAATAATAAATTAGAATCGAATGTAAAGCTCATCTTGGAATACTAAACATGATTAAAAAAGGAAAATTTTTAATGGCACAAGAATTTTTTTATTTTATATATTTATTATTTATTTATCTTTTATAAGTAAGATGATATAATACAATAAAAAAAAATCGTGCTACATTTCTCTAAAAAGCATATATTTGTGCAGAAAAGTGGAGTGTATATTTATAATTATTGTTTATAATAGCTAGCTAAATAAAATATAATAAATTAATAGCAATAATAATATAAAAAGTTTCGGGGTACATGTTTATCTTTAAAGTATTTTTTGATAGCATCGATTATTTCTTTATTATCATTAATGTTTTCGGATAAGCTGTTAAGTTTTTATTCCTAATAAGCGATGTGACATCCGTTTGATTTCAGTTAAAATGTTATCTTTTTATATTCGTTGTATCCTATTTCTAGAGCTTTCGGTTATCTTTTATAATCGCTTTGCCCATCTTTCTGACTATTCCGGTCACGGATATAAAATTATACTTACGTAATTAGTTACGTAATTTCAATATTTTTAGGTTACCAATCATCATGAAACATGGACAATGAATTGTATTGAGGAAGAGTCGTTTAGATTATTTAGTCTTGAAGATCGAATAAATGAGAAAAGGATCATAGGAAAGATAAAACACGAGTGTTGATAACACCAGAAATAGAGGATGTCGTCGGTAGATAGTCTTGTTAGAAATCGCATGAAAATATGTATATTTGTGGATGTGGCGAGAGTTGTATGTTAGGATATAAAAGTGTGGCTGCATTCGCTCTGCCCGTGAAGAAATTGCGTTTTGGTTAATTAGATAGATTAATTGAAATATTTCTTAACCTTTACCATAGCGTGATGTAAAATATCCATATGCAGCCATGCTGTCAACTCGTGTTACCGTAAGAAATTTGTAATCTTTCAAATGTAAAGAAAGCTTTTATTAGTTTAAATGGCTTTAAAATTATTAATCATATTAACTTACTCTAAATATTGAGCATTAGTTACGAAAATGGGATCAATATCCTAATATAATTCGGAGAATTCAAGTCCTATACAATACTATCTTTTTCTTATCTGTCTTCATTAAATTAGTGAGAAAGAGAGATAATATATTCGTATATTTGTTATTATTTTTATTGTAATATTAACGTACCATCACTATTTGTCTTACTTCAAATGGTATTTTTCTCAGCATGTTAATTTTACAACTGACTTAATTGAAAAATAATTATTATTATTATTACACAACTATTTTTTTACTAGTCAGATCTAAGCATAAGCATTTTCCTTATAATTAACTAAAATATTAATTTTATGTTGCGTATATTAACAGCAATATTACAGTTTTAATGGAAGTGGTAAACCAGCATGGTTTTGGATAGGTTAAAGTGACCATTGCAATAAATTAATCTCGATTGTAGCGAAAATGTGTTTCTATATAGTTTTTCGTGGGGTCCGAAAGTGTAACTTTGTAAAATTTGGTTACCGTAATCAGATCCGTAATCCTTTTTGAGAAATATATTTCGAAGGAGTCTATTTTACAATTATCGCCATTGCGAACTGCACATACACTACATACGTGAAGTTTGGAAGTATTGGATTGAACCAATATAACTTTATTTACTTGCTTGATGTCACTGTATTTCCATATCCTCGTAAGTGGTTCATAGCAATTTTAGCTAATTGTGTTCGTTTTGGAATAGCTTGCCCACTACCACCGGTGTTCGTGATTAGCGCATCCAAATAATTTCGCCCCTTGAACTACCTCACGTTGTGGTACATGGAAAGTTTGTTATAATGCATTAGCGCGATCCATAACTAGTATTTTCGTTTTAGACTAATTTATTTCTAAACTAAACCGCTGAATAAAGCATTTGTAATGAAGCATATCTTAATGTTTGCTTCTGTGCAGCTGCACCCTTTCAACATACCTTAGTCCGGCCCTTATCAGTAATATAATGGTTCATTTGAATGTCTGACTTCATCCTTAGATTGCTGTGATTTTTTTCCTCGGAAAATCTATAACCTTTCGATAATAAACCCTCATATCTAACAAATATGCAACCCAAGACCCGTGATCATTCTCAATGCCTTTTGTGAACATTACATAATAAATACAGTGAGCGTACGTCAACAATGTGGTTCGTTATATGTCGTGTAGATAATACTCGATAAGAAATTGTATTTTTATGGGGATCCATACATCTTGCGCGAGGGATACATGACTCAACATAAATTGCTCTCATATCAAATCAAAGTACAGTGGTCATGGCCGTATTACAGTGGATGCTCAACGGCCTGAACAATGCTGCCCATAGATTCTGACAACAGTAATCGGCGACACCCGCGGGATACAAATTGTACCAATTACGTAACTTTTAAAATTGTCAACATAAATATTTTGTTTGTTATCTTTTATATGCTTATATTTATTGTGTTAACGGTATGATAGTTAGGATTTTTTTCAAAGTGACAACATGTAAATGTAGTTTGTTTTACATTTCAATGTTTCCATTAGCGATGGGTCTACACTGTACGAAGTACTTCACTAGTTCAATACTTTGCACCTCTCTTTGTTCTCTCACTTTTCTTTACTGTTATTTTTTGTATTTATATAATAAATGAGAAAGTTCATTATACTCAACATTATACTCATTATATTTTGCAGCATAACATTCGTTTCCCATTATAGTCTTAACAAGGTATTTATATACGTTTAATAAGTCATTTTCAAATTGTCGCCTTTACTGTACAAAGTATATTGTAATTTCAGAGAAAACATTTGATTGGTCAAATTATTGTTACACTTTCATTGTGATTTTTGTTTTTATCGATTAACTGTATATTTTCTTAATAAAATAAAATAAATTAACTTAGTTGCTGCCTGCACACAAATAACTGCGAACTGTGTATGTATACAAAACAAAACTTCTACACGAAGTACTACACGTGTTTGCTACTCATATAGTATATTGAAGTGTGTACTTCGCAAAGTATCGCGCTACACACTTTGCTCTTCGCTTCACACATCAGACACTTCATTGAAGTATAGTTCAATAACGTTTTAAATAACGACTAAAGCACACTTCATTGAACTATATGAAGTGCAAAGCGTCGGGATTGGGCCAACCAGTGGTACTAACACGTTTTTTTGAACGCTTCAATTTGATGAATGTGTTCAATACGAAATTTAGTTTTGCCCTTTGGTAGTTTTCATGGTTCAGAGACGACTACTGAATTACTAAGTGATCATCGAGTATAGATACCTATTTATCTCTCTCAGTAGTCAGACTTAGTCCTCTCTTGTCATCTTAGTCTTCGTCTTATACATTCTCAGTCATCATCCTTGGAAATAACAGATGTCTCAATTAAGGATTTACGAATTCTAAATTAATTTTTAAATTAAATGGTTCACGTTACGTAATAGTAATATATTCTCCCGACAATATAAAGTTCTATAAGAACGCGCCCAAAATAACCAAGATCATTTTTTCTGCAAATTTTAATTTTGAAATTTGCGTAAGTACCTACGTCCATTTTATACGTCTCCATAAGATATATTCCACTCCTTCGTCTATGGCAACACCTCACAATATAGATCTCATCATTTCTATGCTACGTGCATAGTCTATGTGCTCAATTATCAGAGTTATGAATGTACAGTATAATATTTCTAGGCTAGAATGTTACTTAAAAAAACATGGCACATCGAGGACAAACTCTTAACCATTTGCCTGAGATGAATCCTTCAATTTTTAGGTATCATGCTTGGAGAAGCTTGTTGTGGTGGGCCACGAAATCATGATTCTCAGTCGTGAGGGGTTGACGTGGATGATACTACAACCCAGTGGCGGTCGGTGGCTTTTTATAGAAGGAATCCTGAATGATAAATTTATACCTACTGTCAAATAAACAAATATAACAGATAATCGAAGAAAATTCAATGCTTCAAGTATTCAAACCAAACTGTCAAAAACAAATTTTAAACAGTTTACTCTCTTCGTAACACGTATACTATTCTGTAGTGATGAGCTCAAAATCACGAACCGTGAGTCAATCACTGATACCTTTGAGTCACACTCACTATCAGTGATGAATATCGTGGTTCGTAATATATTTATATTTAGTTGTGAAACATGATTTAGCGTATCTGCATATAAAACGAAAATATTCATGAAGGAATGACGTTATAATTCGTGACAAGCGTCATCTAGTAGATTTTGCAAAAATGTTTTACGCATTTGACCTGGAATGTTGAGAATTAGACCCTCAAAATAAACTCACCTTTTTTAAGGAATTTCATTCTCTTTGTAATGATATTAAATTAGATTAAATATGTATTAATTATGTATGCTAAAATATATTTTTACGCAAATGAAGTTTAAATAATATAATAAGTAAATACGCTCAAAATTATGTTTTTTTAAATTTATTTCGTGTATTGTAATATTGTGCGGCGCATGCGTATCAGTAATGAAATTGTGATCACAGTCACCGTTTTCAATCACTGACATTATTGAATATCAATCACAATCACGCCAGTGAGTAAAGAGTAGCATTTTTCTCATCACTACTATTCTGCGCATTATACCCAAAGTCGAGTTTTGTACACTGGATGCTGTTAACGAATGCATATACGTTCGAAGACATTGACAAGCGTAACTTAATGCGCATGCGCGAAATTCGAATACTTTCAAACTATGTGGGTACGGAACGAATGATAGAATCCACTGTTACTGGAATCTGTGTGTTTACGCGATTCATAGATGTTCGAATGTTGAGAATGTATATATATTTCGACTCGCTTCGTGCGCTCGCCGTGTCGCAGTATGTGTTGTGGCTGGTCTCTAAAAGACAGCACGAATTTGATTGCAGCCGTGCTGTTTTCGGCTAGAAACAAAAAATTCAAACCTTCTGGACTATAGAACGCAAGAGATGCGGAGCATCCAAAGCGTGTATGAAGCGACCGCACCTGCTACAACCCTGTCATAACAAATGTGAAAATAATACACTTGTTTTTTGATTCTGCTGACTCCTTTTTATGTTATAGATCTACCATGGGTGTGGAACAAGATCACCAATTTGACACTGCTGCATTAAACGTTAAAAATATCATTCTTGTTACCTAGAATCATGCAAACATTATGTAAATTCCAGAATACCAAAAATGTCTCTCTTGCCGTACTCTCTTCTTATATTGTACAATTGTTGTAAACTTCTTATGTTGTAAAACTGTTATTTACAACATATTACCTGTGATATTAAAATAGCATTAGTATTGAAACAAAATGATTACATACAATAATTAGAAGCATTCAAAAATAATGTTGATCCTTTTCATCTCACGCAAATAAAATTGTAAAGATGTACTCCACTATATATATATATATATAAATACAAGTTATTGAGTAAAATTGTTAGATTGATAATTCCCTTACAAAGCGAAACGCGTCTCGAGTAAATTAAACAAGAAGAATCAAAAAACAAATGTTTTATTTTCACATACGTAGTTATGGAGTTCAACAAACTTACCTCGGAAGCAGTAAACTTCAAACAGATTTATATATAACCTCTTTGAATAAACCCTATCGTTGTTTGTTGCGTGCACATAGGCATTATTATTTTTAATTTGATGGTACCAACTCATTCTTAAGAACAATGAAAATCCGTGTTTGTCTTACGATAATAACGGTTTTGAAATGTCGAATAAATTCTATTATATAATTTGTATTTAAAACGGCACCATTTGTTGATTAGATAACATAAAATTTCAATAACATACATTGTGCTTAATTAACTGTTTGTTATAATTCAACATCCTGGCATTGTATCCAAGATGATCGGAGCAACGTTCATTGGTCGGCTAAAAATATTGACATTACGTAACCACATTATGTAAGTATAATTCTATATCTGCCGTCAGCTTGTACTCTTTCGCTTGAACAGAAGAACAAGATAAATATAATGGTAACTTCCATTGGGCAAAGCAAGTATAAAGGAAGACTGTAAACCAATCGAATACTATTAAAACAAGATTTTTACTGAAATCGAGAATAGGTATGTTAAATCTCTTCTCCTGCTTCTGACGCCATCAATACTTGCAGTGGCGTGCAGTAGATATAAATTTAGGTTATGCTATTACTAATGACATTATACAATCATATATAATATATGTAATACAATATATTTACATTCGCTTAACCAACGTCTTTAGACAAAATAAATCCGTCGTTTATACGACCCTGTTTATTTGTAATTTTAGAGAACAATTAAAAGTGTTTTTAAAGTTTAAATTTTAACGTAAAATAATACCTTCTTACCCATATAAAAAATTTATGGTGCTTTTTGAGAACACTTTCTATGACTAAACATGATTCATTTATTGTTTGAAAATCTTTCACATAATTACTAAAGAAAATAATTATTTATATTTAAGGTTAACGTAGGAAATAGTTCTGCCAATTGCCAATCCGAATTCATGCACCAAATTTAAAGAACAATCATGAAATTAAACACGTTAAAAACAGTAAAATAGTAAAATTCGCGAATAAGTAAAAGAGGAAGTAGACACTTCAATGATTTGCACGTAGTTGTAACCCTTTCTAATGTTATTCTGTTAAAAAACAGCATAGGTAATGACTCCATACAAAACGTATCAACCGAAAGGAATTTTTAATTCAATAATTAGGCATTTATGTGTCTTGAGTAATTCGTTAGCTTAAAGACAGAACTGAGTAACGTAAATAGCATGATGCGGCGAATAAAAAAAGAGCGCCATGAGTACAACGGTGAGCTGCGGTAAGTTTTTAAAACTAAGCAATGAAAGTTTTTACTGGTACACAGATGGCACTAATTGCAAAATAATCTTTTCGTTAATGTTAATTCAATTTTTAAATGTATAATTGTTTCCCAGAATTTTTATTTGTGCACAGCTTTTTTGCTTGTATGTACTGCACGCTCCTGAATACTTGCATTGATGATCCTTTTTTAATCCTGCTTGGTATCTTAAAATCAGCTTCAAATTTGTTAATTATTTACACAATCATAAATGGATTTACTGACTACCTAACATACCAGAACGCCATTTCTCCACGGGGATTGGCAGATAGGACAGAGCGCCATGTTTTTGGTCCTGACATATTATCGCCTCATCCACATTCATACATCTTCTCATATAAGCTCGTCGATTATTGAGGCTTCACCATTTGGTTTACCTGGTCGTGCCAAGTCTTCCTCGGACGTCTTCTATTTCTGGTGCCATCAACGCTTGGGTGTATATCTTTCATACCATTCCCTCCTCATTTATCCGTTCCATATGACCAAACCACCTATGTGATCCTTTCTTAATCTTACTAACTATAATGTGATGAGCTTTACACTCTTTTCTTATTTATTATTTCTTCATTCGTCATAAATATCCCTACCACATATATGCGCTCTACATAGATCTCATTTCTATGCATTCAGTCTACTTACGTTCCTCTTCTGCCAGCTCCAGGCATCACTTCCAGGTATCATTGTCGGTACCAGTACTCCATTCTGTACCGCTAGTCTCGGTTGACAAGTTCCCACAAAATATTATTCCATTCAATGCGCCGTTCACTTTGTTTTATGCAGTCACCCTCCTTTAGATATCTTTCTCAACCTTTCCGTTTCCATTAAAAATCCACTGCATTTAATTAATGCCTTTGAAATGTGGTATTGGAGACACAACATGTTGCGTATACCGTGAACCACGAGACGTACGAATGTTTCCAACTTTCAGAAACAGGAACATCAAAGACAGACCATCAACCATTATACATTTTTTGGGTATTGAAGATTAAAAATAAATAGCTTGGAAAAGCTTATTGTGGTGGGCTACGTCGAGGAACAGGAAGATTTTCTACCCGTGCAATAGGCAGGCAGAAACAGAAAGGGCAACAGGCACTTTTCTGATGACAGCCGTTAGATCTGCAAGATGCTGAAAAAAGTGATCTATGTATTACAATATATATAATATAATCAACATCAACATTATCCATGTCGGTCCCTCGTGACTCCTTCCCTCTTGACCGTGCTCCTCCACTTTTCTCGGCATACTGTATATCTTAGAGCTTTCACCAAGAAGTGCCTGTTGCCTTTTCCACTTGGTCGATCCAATGTGGGGGGGTTTTCTTCTTCCTCTTCGTCCTTTGACGTGGTCCACCACAACAAGCTTCTCAAAGCTATCTTCCCTACTCGTCTTTGATATTCAGTTCTTGTAGAATAAAGAGTTTCATTGTTTTGTCATGAATATCTAAAAAATGTAAGTAGTTTGAGTTATGTTGTATTTTACCTTGAATATCGATCAATGTGATTTCTGACTTATTTCAATTTCTCATTTTAATAATACAATAAGTCTCTAAAATTTTTTGCAGATTTTAGCAAAAAAATATATTTCTTAAGCGTTTTATTTTGCCGTCGCACTAATATTAATAACTGCATTGTGTTTACTCTGCATATGGGGCTTTGTCGGTCGTATGAAAGAGGATCATAAAGTTAATAACCCAATGACTGTAGTTTTACGATTTTTAGTAGTTTCTCAGAACCTTCAATCTTATTTTACACCTTTATGAATAAAATACAAGCTTTCTTTTTGAAACATTTGCAAAATGACAGTCGCCGGCAAGATTTTTTTGGCTACACTACTACATACATAACATACTTAGATACGAGATTTGTCTGTCACTTATTTTCTTTTATCATTTATCGTTAGGGCCCACATTACACAGAGTCCCAAAAGATTCGCGCTTTTCAAAACTTTTGTCATCGATACTTTTCTGAAATTATTTTTTAAATCCACAATAGGAAAAAATTGAATTATAAAATTATTTCTCATGAAAAAATTGTCAATGTATATGGTAGTATCCCGCTAGTATCTACTATCTATCTAATTAATGTTTCAGTTAGTCTGTGTACATATTTATTTTACTTCAGTTAAAAATTTACAATAGTCCGTAATTTTTCTAATTGTGATGGGGAGATTGTTAAAAAATTTGATGCCTCGATAAATATATTGATTTTGAGTAGCGGTATATTTTAGTTTTGGGATATCAATGTGATCTCTATATCTTGTACATCGGAATTCGCTTCTAAAATTTGATTGATTTTTAATTTTGAAAATTTGAATTATATAATTTTTATTGTATATGTCTACTATTTTTGGTACTTTAATATCGGTGAACAGTTGTATACTTTAATAGTCTTTTTTTTAGAACAATTTTTATTACCATTTTTTGAGTGATTTCTAATTGTGACATTGAAGTTTTATATGCACCTCCTCATCTAATAATACCGTATTGCAAAGGCGTAATATATTATTTTCAGAAATTTAGGTGATAAGATGTTTCTGAGTCTAAAAAATATGTAGGCAGTTTTCCTTATTTTGTTTGTGAGATTAGTAATATGTTATTTCCATTTGAGATTATTATCTATTATGATTCCAAGGTACTTGATACTGTATTTTTCTTCAATTGATGAACATTGGTAACAAGAGTTTTCTCGAGTACAGTCTTTGGTGTGAATTTTAATATGAATTTCGGTGTTTTGTTTCTGTTGTATATCAAATCGTAAAGTATGTTTAAAGGTATTAATTGATAGTAAGTTATTATCTGTCCACTTTTTTATGGAATTAACATCCTCATTTGCCGATGTATTAGCGTCAGTTCAAGTTTTTTTATTAATTATTAGTTCTGTATCGTCTGCTTATATATTATTTTACCATGTAATTTGAATTTAAATATATCATTAGAGTATATAATAAATAACAATGGTCCAAGTAGTGTACCTTGTGGTATCCCAAAGTCAGTGGTTTCAGGTGTACACGTGTTCACATTGGTTCCGGTTCCCTGAAAGAGTTGATTTTAAATTATGCTGGTTGATGTACAAGGCGACACATAACACGACACACATGTATCTTCAATAGCTTTGTATCCCAAACAATTTTAATGGTATACGCCAAACTCTCAAGTCAACTGCAGGAAGAGTTGGTAGAACCGACCAACCGTTGCCAGAAGTCTAAGTTTAGTGAACAAGCATTTGCGGTGGCAGGCCCAAAAGCGCGGAAAGCTTCCTTCGTAATAAGAAATAGTTAGAGATACCAACTATTTGATATTATCAACTATTCGGATATCGAATAGTAAAACTAAAAATATTCGAATAATTTCTAAAGTAAGACAACAATATGAAATTAATTTTGAATATTTCAAATAAATTGTATTACACTTAGGTACGTCAAAATTAATAAGAAAACGAGCTAATTTACCATAAACTGTTTATTTATTGTAGTTTTAAAAATAACAACGCATTGGAGGTTTCGTATTTTAAAATTGTTCTTAATTTTTATCGTCGCTGCAGTTCAAAATACTCGCCCAGTAGCGGTTGACGATGGCTAACTCTTAAAAATGTCTTAAATAGTAGGTCTAACGGTTCTGATCTTTTTTTGAAATAGATTATTTGAACAAATATTTGTAGTTTCTAGGAGGGATAAAATGGTGCTTCTTAATTCAGTCTGCAATTCAGACGTCGGTAAACTCTTCAAATAAGCAACAAGTATCTCTTCCGCGTCCGAATCAAAATCCTGAGAAATGTTTAATATTCCATTCATATAAATTAGTACGAATACTATTCGAATAGCTGCCAAAATATTCGAGTGTCGAATAGTAAAAAAAGACAGAATATATTCGAATATTAGAGTTAGAATCTCTATAAAGAGTGCATCAGAGATTTTATTTAAGAAGAGACTAAAAATGCACTTTTTCAAAAAATCATTTCCATAAGTTGGTATAACAATTTTTAATTTTATAAACAAAGATAATGTAGTACTATAAACATTTTTTGTGTAAGATGCCCTTGAGATGAAAATGGCGCTATACAAATTATCCAATATTATTATTATTAATAAGATGTCGTTTTTATTGAAAGGGGCCCAATTTTCATAGTTGTGCCATTCACGAAAGCGCCAGGACGCTCTGATCTCAGCGATCTCTCTTTCAATCACTTCATATTAATACAATTACTATTATCAAACTAATATAAATGCTTGTGCTGTGAAAATAGGACTTGATGGTTGGAATGACTTGATCACTAGGCGACCACTTAACTACTAGCATCTCATACCATTCCAATCAGTCTGGCGTCTCCAATCTTTTTCTTTAATGGTTTAAAAGTTCTATAATATAACTATATATATGTCTTAATTACATCTTAATATAATTAATATCTTAAATGTCTTAATTTCATAATACCTAATTGCCGTAATTACTAACTCTATCGCAAATATTCTCTATTTATGTGACACCAACACACACATCGAATCCACCCCATTTACTATTTACATGACCAATCCACCTAAGTAACTCTCTCTTAATTCTATTAATTACATTGAGGTATGTATTGAATTCATTCCCAATTTATTTGATTACGTATATTGTAAAATATGAATGCCTTTTTAGAATTTAGAATTTTAATTGTGCCGATTGATATAAAGGCGACACATAATATGGTGGCTCAGTATCTTCAAGAACTCTGCATCCTAGACAACTTAAATAGTAGACGTCAAACTCTAAGATCAGCGTTTACTTCAGATGCAGGTAGGGCTGTAATACTGACTATATGTTGCCAGAAGTCTAATATTAGTGAACGGGCAAGGCCCAAAAGCGTGCAACTCATTGGCCTCCGTTATAAGGAACAGTGCATGAATGGAATGCATGCGAGGAATGCACACACTTTATTTAAAAACAGACTAAAACGCACCTTTTCTAAAAATCATATCTGTAAGTTCAAATAACAATTTTTATTTTTAAACACAAAAGTATCGAAGAATTAAACAATTTATGTGTAAGGCACCCTCGAGGTGAATTTTTTTTACAAAAATGGCGCTATGAAAATTATCAAATTAATATTATTTGGGCTGCGTGTACAGAAATCAAATTTTGTGTGATATGTCTTAGAGATTTAGCTAAAAAGATTCATATAAAACGTAATATAAAACAAATAAAGTAACTGACAACTAGTTAAATAACAGCTATTATTTTTAACAAATCAAACGAAGGTAATAAATATAAATCAATATTCAAAGGTTACGCAATTCAACGCGACCCTCCCAGTATTGAAATTCAGTTGATCCTAATCGGTTTCAATAATGTATACAATGCTAATAATTGTACACACATTATTTGATTAGATAACGTAGTTTCTTATTTCGAATGAATTTTTCAAACGGTACGCTCTTTGGGTTAAATATATTATTTTAGAGTAACTTCTAAAATTAAAATTAGCTGATTTTTATGCTTATCTGGTGCGGAAGGGGATACCTTCGGAGGCAATTGCAAATAGTGTTATGTATTCAATGTTAAAGTCGTGAAATTTAATAAAACCGAATGGTGCCAGCCGCCCCCGTCAGCATTCATAGGAATGTATGAATAATAAAAACGGGATAATCATATTGAACTGATTGACTTTGTACGTGTGATAAGGTATAAAAAAGATTTGAGCCGTGCATGTCCAATTTCGACCCTTTAGCCAGGCGGCGAGAACGAATGGCTGTGAAATTGCCGTCCCTCGCAACAATGACTCAGTTCACCGTATTCGACGTTTGCAAGAAAAACGTCAAAACCTCACACTTTCACTCAAAAGTATTTTACTAAGCGTTATTACATTTGATGACGTCAAGATTAGGTTTAAGTTCTCCATCTTCACACATTTACTGAATAACTTAGTAAAAAGGAGTTCCGCAAAAAAAAAAGTGAAAATGAATTCGTTTATTTTCATTATTTTTAAATGAAATGCACGAGATATGGTGATGGAGGCGGACGCTGCGTATTCCGTGAACTGCAAGGCGCACAAGTGTCTCTATCCTCCGGGACTTAGAACTAGCGCAGACCCACGACCTTCTGTCGTATGACATTACTGTCTTTGGACTTTGTTTTCATTGCTCAGAGTACCGTATCCGTTAGTATTCCTTGCTCTTTTATATATCGTAGGCCTTATGGGCTGATTTAAAAAATGGTTTAAAAATTACTTGGTTAGTTTACTGTAAAAATGGTCTGTAAAAGAGGAGGTCTTTAGGTCTTTTGTAATGCGCCGATGTGTTTATTGTGGGATTTCGGTGCTGAGGAATACCAGCATAAAAATGCTCGGAGAGATGTTTTATGAATTTCTTTATGGGAGGAATACCGAGTCATGGTGAAATTGAGTGATCCTTATCCACTGTAGTGGCCCCAGCGTGAGCTGAAGGTTTTATCCCTGGCAAGTTTGCTATTTGTACCGGTTGGTACATCGCAAAGAGTGAACGTAACGCAGAGCCTACCTTATCAGGTATGTATTTGCGCCATGAGAGTTGGGATTCCAGCATGATACCAAGATATTTGATTTCACAGTTCCATGGAAGTTTTTCTCCGAACATCTTTATGTTGGTCCTATATACTATATATATATTCTGAGTGAGAAGAGAGTGGTGGCACTCTTTGATAGGTTTATGTCATAATGACGAGAACAATGAAGATATTTCGTCATCAGTGTGCACACTGTCATATATTTCCATAGACCTTCGCTTAACGTTAGTGAAGTGGCTAGATAGATGGGAGGCGGAGCCTTTGGGGAGATGGACCTTTTCCTTCCACCCCTCACTTATCGTCCGAGATAAAGGCAAGGGGGGTCCTCCGGCGTTTGACCACCACTTGGTACAACTTACGTCGAGATATGGAGAATTTAAAAGCAAATTGGACGACTTAGATCTTGTCGCTGATCCGTGGTGTGCCTATAGCCGTGTGAGACAGACGCCGAACTACATCTTCTGGCACTAAGATATATTGATGGATGCTAAAGAAGATATGATTTATGTTTTGGTGAAATTGAATAAGACTTCTTACTGGAACCCCGATCTGCTCAGTTGCAAAAATTTTAATTTGGAGTAGTTCAGGAACTTTGTCAGAATCTGGGTGTCTAGATGAGAATTGTTAAGGACTCTAACTGCAACCCCTAAAGTTATAGTATTTTCTAGTGTTTATTTGAGATAAGAACTGCCGGCAGTGGTGTTCCGAAGACTGATAAGATCGTTTTACTGTTTGTTTTGTCCTTTTCCTTTTCTCGGGGGCGTGTTACTTTTCCCCCTCGGCACTCTGACCAAAGTGAAGTACTGACACTCTGTTGACTCTGTATTGCAATTTGTATATTATTATTGCTTACTTTGTGTTATTTTATTATCTTATTCATGTTAATTTCTCAAATATTTATGTACCATGCCTTTCTGTTTATTTGTTTATTTTATTTCATCCAATTGTAATCCATTAAATCCCATTAAATTTCATTTGTTTTTCTTTATGTTTTTTTCTTTACTGAACAATAAATTGCATTAAAGTTGCGTAGTTGTATTAGCTTTAATGAGTGGGACCGACAAGGGAGCCTAGCTTCTAAACCGGTTTCGGGTTAGTATGAGTCCCTCCCACCCCCCTTCGAGCTGTCCTCTTTAACCCATTACCACATAAGTATGCAGATTTTTTGAGCAACATCTTCACTTAGGAACTAACAGAGATATTTCAACCATCCCAGGCCCAAAAAGTTCCAGCTTTAATAGTAATCCCCAGCAAGAAATTGAATTATAACACTTTAAAGATTCTCACGTGCACTACAAAAATACTTAATATCAAAGCATACTGTTGTATAAAGGCAAAGGCAAAGAAAACTTAACATAGGAACTAATATTTTTTAAATTGGTGTAGCATATGAATTACCTTACAATAAGTAAATATTATATTAAATAAAATAACAATAGTTTTGTATGAAACCACGAAATTTATTGTTAGTCAATCGGTTTTGCTTATCTCAAACTTCATTACTACGTATTTAAAACTGATCATAAATACAAAGAGAGTGTACTTATATATACATAAAGAGGAAGATAGGATATAAAATTACATGTGAAAGAGAGAGATATATTGTTAAATAAAACATCATGGGAGACAGAATATAAAATTATATGCGAAAAAGAGAGACAATACATATACAGATAGACGTACTATTAAAGGAAGGGAAAACACAAAAAAAATGTTAATTATTCATTTTATTTTTACTAATTAATGGAAAAATATATTAAGGGAGCCTTTTTTCGGATTCTGCACTGGGGTCCTATTTTTGCAATTTCGCCACTGCCAACCATAGACCTTTCCACTGCTGTTTAGGTGGTTTTCACTCAGCAAAGAATGTTGCATCCCTCTATATATACTCGTATCTACCCCTATGAAAATGCGTAGTGATAGTATGCATGCTAAATACTGCATACGTACTATCTTAAGTGAAGTGAGGATGTAAACCGTTTCAGTCCATTTGTTATTGTTACATACCTACTATTATACCTAAATAATTACAATCGAAATAAAAAATAAGAAAATGCAAAGAAAGATATCAGTTTATCTTCAACCTTTTTTACAACCAAAGCACTTTTATGTACGTATGTCAATCGTTTGTTGTTGACAAAATTTTACCAACATGTATTGTGTTAATGGCACCATTTGTTTTATTTATCCCTTGGGTCTCTTTTACACTGGGCCTGGTGGGTAACAACCCAGTAATGAAAATCTGCTTGTCCCGGAGACGGGTCAGAAGTAGTATAATATGCAGTAGTTGTGACCCAAACATTTTTTACAAATATTAGGTAGGTATGTGAAAAAATCCGGAAATTTCTTTGGGTCCAGTGAAACGGGGTTGAATATGAAATCAGTTACGTACGAATTGTGCCATACATGTAGGTAAGAAGGTTTCGCAAATTAAGGTGTTGATTGAATTTTCTGCGGTCCGTTTTGTATGTGCAAATTCTATATACTTGTATTAATAAAATATTCGTGTATAAATTTTTGAATAAAGCAACGGTATTCTTTAAATTATTTTAAAGGTATTTTTGGCAAAATCTAATCCTGAAAGATTTCATAATTTTTATTATATTAATATTAATATTTTGTAAAGAAGATTTAAAACTATTCTTCTCTTTCGTGTCCACTTCTATCGAAGATTGGCGATCATGTTGCAGTATGCTGATGCATCCTGTGGACGATAAATAAGATCACCGTGATTTTAGACATTTAACTAGTTTCTGAGGTCACGCAGTTAAGATAAGTTATTTTTACCTTCACCTCAGTAGCCTCCCACCATCCCCTGCATAATAAGTTGTAATGACGTATGACCTCTCATCTCAGATAGTTGTTTTTAAAGGTATTTTATTCTGCTTACGAAATATAGCGGCAGTAAATTTGAGGTCTCTTCGTGCTCAACTTTGTCCTTCGAGACAAAATTTTCCGAGAAAAATCTCATATTTCTCATTACGGACAACGTAAATGATGTATGCAGCTTTCCGTTGATTATATTTCAAAAAAGTATTTTTCTTAATATACTAAATATTATTCTCCCTTCTAATAATGTTAAGTGAACACCTTACAGATAATGTACAGTTGCCCACTGACAAATCTGTCCAGGAATATACCATTTATACAATAATCATTTAGTGTTAAAGGTTTTTGGTGAAACTCTATCATTATTTTGTAAACTCAGTTGAAAATCTGTGATTTTTTTAAGAATAACAACAAGAAAATAATAAATATCTTAATACATCCTTCTCTTATCCATTTTAACTCCACCCTCACCCCCACCCCCACCTCCCCTAACACCAAACGCACCTGTCTGAAAATGATTTACACTTTAGTTGAATTATATTACTGATAATGGGAATACGTTCCTGAAAACATTATGTTTGATACAATTAAATATTGTGGAATAAACTGTGTTCAACTCAATTTACAAAATAATTTAATGTTTCTTTAGTTACATAATATTTTACGTTAATATAGTGTTAAATTTTTAGACTAGTGTATACACAAGAACAGTATTGTAATTAAGTGATCGTAATGATCTAGTGAATTGGATGAAAGGATAATGTTGAAAGGGTATTTTTAAATTAATACTAGGTTACAGATAACATGCCGATAGGTATAGATGAGGCTCGCCCCCCATTATATCCCAGTCCCCGTGGTGGCCTGAAGAGTGGGTGTATGGAATATTAGGGGCGGAATGAATAGAAAGATGAAAGAACTATATGATAGTATAAATGAGAAAAAAAAAATCACGTAGGCGTATATGTCATAGATCCATTTATGAGAGAGTAAAAAATGAATAAATAAGGAAAGAATATAAAGCTGATCGTAATCAAGTGAGTAATATTAAGAAAGGATCACGTAGGTGGTTTGGTCATATGGAACGGATGAATGAGGAAATAATGGTAAGAAAGATATATGATGCGTGTTGATGACACCAGAAGTAGAAAAAGGTTCTGTTAGAAGCCTCAATAATCGGGGAGATTGTATGAGAAGATATATGAATGTGAATGAGGTGATAATTGTGTGCAAGTACAGAAGAGTGTGGCGCTCTATCCTCTCTGCCTACCCCTGTGGATAAACAGTGTGATGGTAAGTTAATTAGCTAGATTTGTTTAATGTTTAATAATTTTGTGGATAAGGAATGAAATAATATTAATCAAATCTTAATTGTAATAATGACTCAAACTAGTAGGTGAAGAAAATAAATTTTAGTTAAAAGTAAACAGTATATTTTATTATAAAAATATAATGAATAACCTCTACGAAATTTTGGGTAGTTTTAAAAATATTTTAATAATAACCCAAATAAAATACCACGCGTCAAATGATGTCTATTGCGATGTTCCGTTACTGACTAGCGTGAAGCAGTCATATAACGTTGTCTCTTTCTCGTTTAGATAATTAGTAAGTATTAGGGGTGAAAGTGAACAATTTAGCTTGATATAGACTGTAACACCATTGAATAATTCAGTTCAACCTTCTCAATTCGATACAATCATTTGATGAAAAATCTCTTATGGGGTAATTTTTAATATTATGATTTCAGAATTATTGTAAAAAAAACTTATCATTTATTTTAAGGGATTAGAAAGCTATTCCCCTGAGAGAATAAGGTTTCAGGTATTAAGTTACTTAGGTATTTAGGGTCAAAATATTGTATATATTAAGCGTTTATGATAGTTGTACTCTTTCAATCGTACCTACGTACAGTGAGAGCGAGCTCATCAAAATCAACTTTTAATTAAAACATTTAGATAGTTTAAAAAACACAAAAACATCCCTTACTTCTGACTTTACCGTGAATGTATTAAAATTTAAAGTTTTTTTAATGTGCCATACTACTCGCCTATTGTCTTGACCCTGTTGAGAAATACACTGTAGACACTGAGAGAACATCACAAATATGCACCAGTCACTGAAATAAGTGAGCAAATTTAATGATCAGCCCCAAAGTTACAAACCGAATGTAATCTTCAAATTTTGCCAAGGTGATTTTTGTCTGGGTTTTCGCCACCGGGCCACGGTTTACTGCAGATATTCCGAGGTATTTGAGTTAGGTTCAGGGGGAAGACTAATAAAGTGCGCACGCGACATGAATTCACTGCCATCTAGTGGAAATTGTGCCAAAGTAATTTCTGGCCCTTACAATTTATACCAGGGAGTCGAGTCAGGGTGACTAACTGGTATTTCAGCCAATATTTTATCATACAAATTACACGCGCGATATTGTTTTATAAAATTAGACTACTGTGAATCTATTTCACTTCATAAAAAAAAACGCGCTACGTGTCTTAGATAATCGTATCATACTACCCCTGCATATAATATATTTTTCTGTTTTGAAAAAATAATTATACATTTATATTAATTTATTTTGCATTAAAAATAAACCGGATTCGGAAAAATCATTTTCCTTCATCAGAGTAAAATAAAGCACCTAAGTATTTTATTTTGTTTCAATTTATAATAAAATTATTTATTAAATATTCAAAACCTGACTGAATAAATTTAATTAGTAAGATGTAAACACAATTTTTTTTCAAAACAATTATTCAAAAATTTTGTTAAATTAATTTATTTTAATTTAAAATCTTCCTGGCAGGTAACCGTGTGGTGTGAATATTTATAGCACTTCTTTACTATTACTAATATTATCTTGGTACTAATCTCACCAGAAATAAGATTTTTTTTTTAATAAAATGTAATGTTTCTAAATAATCATTAACTTATATGCCAATTTGACACCACATTCAAATGAGGGAATATAAATATGGCAGAGCGCTTGTTTAGCATATGAGATGTATCGGAAACGATACTTGATGCTTTCAGAATCTTAATTTATACTGACATATATGATATAACAATAAAAATATCTATTTACGTTGGGTTCTATATCCCTAGAGTTTTTGGCACCTGGGGACGGACAATAATATTAGGAAGATAATTTTCAACATAAAACTTATATTTCTACATACAGAAAGAACTCAATTAAGATGACTTGAAAATGTCTTGCGTATGCCAGTGAAACGAATACCAAGATGTTTTTTGGATAACCCCATACTGGGTCTGGATAAATAGCAGCAATAACTGAATATAACCGATATGTCAACAAATATCGGAGCGACGCAAGATATGTAAAGATGAAAGTATCCTGTTGAGACTTTGGGTTTAATCAAATGGCTATCATGTCACATTTTCTGAGTGATGATGATGGAATAAGATCAATCAACTTACTAATAAATAGTTGATTTTAATATGTTACCACCAGGGGCGTCCAGTACATACAAGCAAAAAAGCTGTGCATAACTAAAAACTCTGGGAAACAAATATAAATTTAAAAATTGGATTAAAAACGGATAAATGAGGAGGGAATGGTATGAAAGATATACACCCAAGCGTTGATGGCACCAGAAATAGAAGACGTCCGAGGAAGACTTGGCACGACCAGGTAAACCAAATGGTGCTGTTAGAAGCCTCAATAATCGACGAGCTTATATGAGAAGATGTATGAATGTGGATGAGGCGATAATATGTCAGGACCAAAAACATGGCGCTCTGTCCTATCTGCCAATCCCCGTGGAGAAATGGCGTTCTGGTATGTTAGGTAGTCAGTAAATCCATTTATGATTGTGTAAATAATTAACAAATTTGAAGCTGATTTTAAGATACCAAGCAGGATTAAAAAAGGATCATCAATGCAAGTATTCAGGAGCGTGCAGTACATACAAGCAAAAAAGCTGTGCACAAATAAAAATTCTGGGAAACAATTATACATTTAAAAATTGAATTAACATTAACGAAAACATTATTTTGCAATTAGTATCATCTGTGTACTAGTAGAAACTTTAATTTCTTAGTTCTAAAAACTCGCCGCAACTCACCGCTATACTCATGGCGCTCTTTTTTTATTCGCCGCATCGTGCTGTTTACATTACTCAGTTCTGCCTTTAAGCTAGTGAATTACACAAGTCATATAAATAGCTATTTACTAAATTGAAATTTCCTTTCGATTGATCCGTTTTGTATGGAGTCGTTACCAATGCTGTTTTTTAACAGAATAACATTAAAAAAGTTTACAACTGCATGCAAATCATTGAAGAGTCTACTTCATCTTTTACTTATTCTAGAATTTTACTATTTTACTGTTTTTAACGTGTTAATTTCATGATTGTTCTTTTGGTTTGTTCGTGAATTTGGTGCATGGATTTGTATTAGCAATTGGCAGAACTATTTCCCACGTTAACTTTTAATAGAAATAATTTTTTCCTTTAGTAATTACGTGAAAGATTTTCAAACAATACATGAATCATGTTCAGTCATAGAAAGTATTCTTAAAAACATCTATACATTTTGTACATGGGTAAGAAGGTATTATTTTACATTTAAACTTAAACTTTAAAAACACTTAGTACTCTAAAATTACAAATAATTACATGGGAGTCATCTCATCTAAAGACATTGGTTATACGAAAGTACATATATTGTATTACATATATTATATATTATTGTATAATGGCATTGGTAACAGTATAATCTAAATCTATACCTACTGCACGCCACTGCGTACCACGTTACAAGTCCACAATGACGCCCTGTTCGGTGCGTAAAACGCCAAAACACCTCATCTCCCCACCTCCTGGAATCCTGCGACATGTATCAGCGTAATGCTCCACAAACTAACTCGGGAATGTACTCATTTATTTAGTCACAATTAACAAATTCCCAACGGGAAGCAAAGATTTAATTATTCTCCCATATGTGCATTCCTTTGACAACCCTGGATTTTTTGCGTAGGTTCTTGTAAACAAACTTTTATTTTATGAACATCGTCATTATTGATGCCGACTTATTCTTAATGTGTGGGTAAATTGGCCATGATTGCTTATTATATTAATCTATTCCTTTTGAGTCATTATTTAACATACATTTCAGTGAGTTATTTCTTAACCTTTACCATACCATGATATAAAATACCCAAATGCAGCCATGCTGTCAACTCGTGTTACCGTAATTAACAGTTAGAAAAAATGTTTTTATTAGCTTAAATGGTTTCAATGACACGAATTTTCTTTAAATATTGAGCATTCAATTTTGAAAAAAATATTAATAACATAATTTAGAGCATTCATTAATTCCTATACAATGTATCCTTCCGTATTATCTCTCTTCGTTTAATTAGTGATAAAGAAATAATTATATTTGTATGTTTGTTATTCTTTTCACTGTGAAAAAAGTGTGTGATCTCTGATCACAAATGGTATTTTTACCAACATATTAATTTTACAACGGATTGAATGGAAAAAATAATTGTTTTTGTACGATTCCCTTTTCATAATTGGTTTTTCACTAATCATTCCAAAGCGCTAATATTTTCTTAAGAATTATCTAAAATATTAATTTTATGTTGTATGTATTTACCGAAATATAACAGGTTTAATGACGATGGTAGACCTGTGTTACTGCATGGTGTGGGAAAGGTTAAATTTTTCCAATCTTTTTCTTCTTCATTAGCTTTTCCTTTTTTTATTTACTAGGTGTTGGCACTCTTCGCACGAAAGCGCTCTCTGGCAAGACCAGGTAAACCAGACACTAAAAGATGGTCCTACTTAAACTGTCGATGATCTTAATTAATCGTAAGTTGTGTATCTAGATTTAGGAGTGTAGTGCTTTATTTTATTTACCCACATTTAGGAAAGGTCGAGATGATAAAATGGTAAGTTAGGTTGCAAAGTTGGTTAAAAATGATATGCTTCTTTAATTTGCATACACATGTAATATATATATTGCTGACCCAGAAAACCAAGATTCAGATTTATAAAATACTTCTGTTGCCAGTTCTCAAGCATGGTTCTGAATTAAAATTCACTACCAGTCTTTAAACGTAAGATATTAAGGGCCTATTGTGTGATCAGTAGTAATTTTTTGCTATAGTAAAAAGTTATTAAAGTATACATTATTGCGTAAACGGGTTGTTTGATCGTTAGTAAAAAAATATTTACTTCTCGAAAGTACATCCCGTAGTAAACTCATTTTACTTTTCGATATCCGATAGTAAAAACGAGAATCGATAGTTTAATATGGAGGACTTTTCACAGCTGTTCCAAAAGTCATCTGACACATTGCTACTTTGAAAGTTGTAGTATTCGACAAATACTCTTTCAATGTCCCGCTATTTTAGTGACAAGAGTTTATCCGATGATGATATCGTTATTTAATATACATTAGCACATAATACAAAAAAATTCACCATCAAAGTGACAGATTTCGAACGCCTTGACGAAAAAATCCATAGCTAATGCATAAAATAAAGCATATTTCATGATTAATTGTCCACCTATATATATTATTAAGGAGAACACATTATTATTGTGAAGTTGTAATTAATTCACGTTCCCCGGATAGGAAGAGATCCGGGTTCGAATCCCGGTAGCAACAACAATATTTTTCGATAAAATTGATTATATTAATACATTTAATTAGTATTTAAAATATTACAGACCTATTGTTCTGAATAATTACAACTTCGCAATAAGAATGTGTTTTCGTTAATAACAAATTAGTTCATTAAAAAAATCGCAAGTTTCTTGTTTTTTGTCTACTTTACATTGACTTTTAAATTTATACTTAACGAAAATATGTATTATCCTAGATTTATTAATTCGTTAAATTTTATAGCTATTTTTGTGGCCTTAAGAGCGCTTTATATATTTAAAATTATTTATCTAGATATCTAGGGAATACATAACCAATCAAGGTATGTTCTAACTACATAAATTACTTTATACTTCTTATGTCGCCTATAAAACAAAAATGGATCGTTAATTGGCTCAGGCTACTTAAAATGTTGGCCGTGTCTGGTTTACGCGCTTAATTCATTAAAAAAAAGAAAAGAATCTTTCCTTGTTTAAAGATGACAAATTTCTTTTATCGATAATTGCTCTTAGTGCATCATTTAGTTTATTCCCCGCCATTACCCCTTCTTTCTTAACAGCATGTTGGTTCCGGAGTACATTCTTCCCTGATGCTCGAACTCATTCGCTCGTTCAAATCGCATTTGACCAATTCCAATACCAATAACTGACAGTCCATGACTGTAAAACATGGTTCAAACTACTTAAATAGAGCCAAATAATAGGAAAAGGCTAGAAGAGAAAAAGATTATAATTAGTTATTAGCAATGCTCGCTCTATGTATAGATCAAAGTAAAATATTAAATGTACTATTATAAGGACCAATGCTATTTTGTGTATACTGGGGATCAGTATAAGACTACTGGTTGACCCTGAGTTGACCACGTTATTAATTAAGATCCATAAATGTGTCAAGAAATGCAATAATAATTATCATGGAAAAGTACATACTTCGGACACATTCTTCGCAATGAAAAATATGATATTTTACAATTCGTTATATAGGGGAAGATAACCTTAGAAAGTCATTCAATGTCCAAAACTTTGATGATAGCGAAGTTAGTTATATAGAAGTTCTGTTAAAAATTACACGCGCACACCCGTACACCTTAGAGATAACATTGAACATAAGTCGCCATAAGTGCCAACATTCATCACTGCAAGCATACAAATAGATATACTCGGATCAGTGCAATTCTGAAATGACCTTTAAGCAGAAAATATATTAAATATATTAATTAGAAAGATATCCATATAAAATAAATTTTATCGAAAAATATTATTGTTGCGCCCCCGGGATTCGAATCTGGATCTCTTTTCAAACCGGGGAAGATGCATCCAATTATGCTACAGCGACGATATTTTTAGCGACAAATTTTCGAACCTATGTGTTACCTTTTTGATATTAATACATTTAATCGTTCCGTTATTTGAAGGAGCCATCTACTTTAGTTTTACTTCCCCGATTTGAAAAGAGATCCAGGCTCCTGGTGGGGCATTACATAAAATTAGTTTTATATGTATATCGTTCTAATTAATATATTCAATTCATATTTAAAATTTCACAGACCGTCTGTTCTGAATAATTACAACTTCACAATAAGAATGTGTTCTCCTAATAATAGATAATATATTTCAATATAATGGTATTTATTTATAAAATCCTTAATAAGAAAATATCGAGGGAATTTATACAAAAATAGAGGCAAATCAACATGAGTACGAGCATCGTACAAGAGGAAGGGATAGACTGAGACTGCCATTCAGGAAGAAAGTCAAATATCAGATATAGATGATGTATAGTGCGATGAAGATTTTTAAAGAAATGCCAGAAAATGTAAGTAAGAAAAGAGGAAAAACTGAATAGATTTAAAGTAAAACTGACCAGATATGTAAAAGATAAGTTTTAGTAAAATAAAAGACTTTAATTTTCTTTGTATTAGAGCATAAATAGGAGTGCTTATGTATGCACTATGTTAATAATTAAATAAATAAATATATATAAATTTTTTTAATCGTTAATTATGTAATCATCATCATCAGCCATTCTATCCGCCGATGGATGAACACCTCTTCCTCTTCTGGAAGTGTTCCTCACTATTTTTCGTATGACTGCATCAGCCCAGCTAGTTTCAGGGTATATATTATATAAATATCATCGTTATCTTTTCCATATCCATGACATATGTCCTCAAGAATGTTTCTCCAATGATCCATATTAAGAGTCATTTCTTTCCTTTTTTATGTGTTTAAGACAGATTATCTTTGAAGACACTGTCGCTCATTTTTTAATGCTAATATTATATATATACATAATTGGATTGTGAAAAATAAATAAACTTCTATAAAATTAATAAACCAATTTTCTAACTTAAATCCACTCACCAAGTACCTACATAATTATATCCGGTTCATTTTTACAGTGTCCCAGTTTCTCCGTGGTCCAATATCACTTTCGTGGTGAAGGAATTCTGAATTTGAATTTTGTAATTACGCACCCTTTATTTCAGGGGTGCATTAGATTAAAGACATAAAGAAGTTGGTATGAATGTGTTCTCCATTTTATGCCCGGCACACCTTATGTGCTAAACGCTCCGCAGGGCCGGCTCGGCAATTACACGAGGAATGCGCCGGTAATTGCTTGCTGTGGGGCGACAGAAATTAACGGCCGCGAGAAATTTTGTGGTAGACGCAAATATCAAGAACAAATAGTCGAATTGTCGTTTTAGAATAGTGTCGACAAATTTGCAATAAAAGTCATTTGATTGGGACATTTAAACCTTTAATGTGCACTATTTGTGAAGATTATATACCATCCTGAATAATTTAAAAATTTATTAGTTACGCCATTTTATATGACTATTTTTTGGTCTTAATTTGGTTTTAATGTAGTTTTATAAATTACTATTAGTGAATTGATTGGAAACTTAGTCATCTTCCTCCCCCCACCTACACAATTACACTTATCTATAATACGTGTGATTAATAAATATATTTATTTTTATATTTGTATGATTTATTCATTAACGCCCTTATGGGCTTATACAAAGTTGGTTTGGTGTATAAAAAAACAAAAAAATGAACAGCTACACAAGTAGCATGTACATGCACAATGAATATATAAAAATATAAATTTATATATGTTTGACAAAGAATGGCTGAGTATCAAATCAATTATATCTTTGACTCAGAACAACATCAAAAACATTACTCTTATATTTAAACATTGAATATCGGAATATATCTACAATACCAAAACCGTTCCCAAGCCTGTGAAGTCTTTGTGTGGGTGCATTCATATGCCATAAATATACCAAACAAATATCAGATACCTCATAGAGACAAAGCTATTTTTTATTATATTTAATGGAAAATATATATAAGTACGCACTTGTTTGTTAGATTGTTAAGGTTTATTGATTTAATAAAAGAAAATAAATATTAGTCTAATAATAATAGTCTAATATAGACCTTTTCCGGACCATAGTGAATAAATTGATGCCAATATGAAAGCCAACGTTCGGTAAACGGATAAGGCACGAGAAGAAAAAGATTAAATTAAGTCTGATAAGTACATAAATCTTACGCGAGTCTCTGGTAATCAGAATCACACGTGCATTTCAAAACAATCGTTTCAGAAACATAACGTTCATTATCATTCTGATTTTTTCTTATTTGCAGTCTGTCTCTCATTACTGAGGATCGTTTCTCTCTTCCATCACGAATGCACAACCACTCTCCTCCATTCGATTAGATTAAATACACTATTTAATTCCTCCGTTATCTTAGTGATCTTCTCTTGCTACCCTACTCACTCATTTTCCTTGAACCAATACACTTCTTCAAATTGTCACTAGTCTAGAACTACAAGCACTGGCACGTTGAATATTATTGTGTTTTGAAGGTAGACTGTAGATTTTATTCACATATAGCGAACAGTGGCGGTCGGCGACTTTTTACAGAATGGATGCTGGATAATAAGTTTAAACCTACTATCAAATACACAAATCTACAGAATTAATGAATGATTCAATTGTACACTCATACAATTCACTGTTTTCGTTTTTAGCGTTAGAATACGTTGGTAAAGTATTTTCTGTATTAATTTAATAATTCGGCAAAACATCATTGGTATCTATGATCCATTATATACTATAATGGCACGTTGAACAAGTAGCATCGTATCATGTTTACTTGAAAATTTTAATTACATTTCATTTACTAGTAGTATAGTAACTAATGCAGCCAATATCGGAATTAGATAGGTACCCAAATGATTTGAGCCCTATAAAATATACAAGCATCATGTTTCAGCTGTATAAACTACAATTCAAAGATAATATACGGTTTTTAAATTCTCTCATGTACATATCCCTTTTGCACGAGCTAAATTGGCTCCGGTTCCCCGAAAGAGTTGAATTTAGATTGTGATAGTTAACATAACACATAACATGGCGCCTCTGTATCTTCAAGAGCTTTGTATCCCAGACAATTTAAATAATAGTCATCAAACTCTCAGATCATTATTTATTTCAGTTGCAGAAAAGGTTATAGAACCGACCAGCTGTTATCAGTAGTCTAAGTTTCATAAATAGGTATTTGCGGTCGCAGGATTGGAATGCTTTGCCATCCGTCATAAAAAATAGTGCATCAGATACTTTATTTAAGATGAGACTAAAAACGCAAAGGCAAAGGCAAGGCAAACTTAATACAGGAATCAAAGTCTGCGAATGCTAAATCTGTTTAAGCTGTTGTGCGTGCACATTGATTCAGATCTTTCAATGAATACACTAAACTGTCAGTGCATACTGACATCAACTTATCCAGTATACTGAAAGAGTTGAATTTAATATTTCCATAAATTATAATAGCATTTTTTTATTTAAAATACAAAGATAATGTAGGATTATTAAGACTCTATGTGTTAAACGCCCTTGAGGTGATATTTTTTACGAAAATGGCGCATTCAAAATTATTTATTTATTATTATTATTATTTAACCGATAACTTATCCAGCGCTATATGGATGAATATTTTTTTAAATCCCCTATAGTAGAGAATGTAATTATAAATATTTACAATAATGCAATTAAATACGTGCATTCAGTTGCAATGGAATATAAATGCATAAAAATTAGGTCTCAATTTTTCGGGAACTCCGAACTAATGAAAAACTACAAAACGTCGAAAATAATTCATTCATACGTTGGGCATGGTGCTAGAAGACATGGAGAAATTAGTGATAACGGAGAACGTAGTCGATCTCTACTGGAGCCTCGCAACACGAGGTTCAAGATCGCGAAGAGTAGCGGCAGGCAGACAAGATATCAATTTTATTAACAGTAGTTAATGAATAATACTACTTAATATTATTATATATAATACAGGTAATCTTCAATTTTCCACATTTTTTTTTATTACATTACTAGATACTGTCGTATGTATTTAAATGTGCATGTTACCCAATTCTGTCTGCCACACTACGGCACTGGAACAATATACAGCGATGTCTTTCCGAATCGCTTAACTATCGAAAATGAATTATTTTAATCTCTCACGTCACGTATTCCTCTGTTGAAATCAGCCCCGCTCCTTGAAGGCGCAGATGCCCGCCTTGCTGGTCCAGATATCGACCCGGTCCTCTCCCTATTTACTAGGTGGCTTATTCCAAGCTTGCGTCGTGTATGTGGTCCTAAATCAGCCCTTTCGCCCGGCCCTGCAATTTTGAATTTCATCGGATTGCTACGACGGACGTCTACATCAAAAACAGACCATGTTATAGGTAAATGCGGGCCGATCGGATTCAAGCGACCAAATTAAAATTGTTTAATTTCTTGCCTTAATTATTTTTCACCACTGTATTAATTATTTTAGATTGTTAACCTTGTTCTATTAACCACTTAATGAATTAAATACATTTACCTGTTTCGAAAAATATCGTTTTCTTTTACGGGCTGTCATTAACTAATCAAAAACATATGTTATGTTGTTCTTTTAACAGAATCTATTTTTAAAAAACATTAATAATTTGTAAAATAAATTTGGTACCTAACTTAAATTGTTACTTGATGATTCAAGATTATTAGAATAGTTATTAAGAAAATTTTTAAAATGGAAATTGGTTGTAAAAATTTAAGTTAGGTACTAAATTTATTTTATAAATACCTAATTATTGTTTTTTTTTTTAAACAGATTCTATTAAATAAACTATATAACGTATGTTTTTGATTAGTTAATGACATCCCGTAAAAGAAAATGATATTTTTCGAAACAGATAGATGTATTTAATTCATTAAGTGGTTAATAGAACAAGGTTAACAATCCAAAATAATGTAATTTAACCACAAAATTGATTGTGCTAATTTTAAAAATATTCTATTCATACTAATAACTGGCGTTTATAGATTCATAACGTCATAATTTGACCAACATGCAACTTATTAAAATTTATACAGGAAACTTACCATCAGAGAGGATAGAACGCCACATTATCCTGTATTAACACACAATTATCGCTTCATCTTTTTTATACATCTCTTATTTATACATCTTCCCATACAAGCTCATAGATCATTTAGGCTTCTAACAGGACCATTCTTTAGTATTCGGTTTACCTGGTCGTGCCAAGTCTTCTGCGGACGTCCTCTAGTTTTGGTGCCAACAACACTTGCGTCTAATATCTTTCTTACCATTCTCTCCTCAATCATTCGTTCAATATGACAAAACCACCTAAGTGATTCTTTCTTAATCTTAATCAACTTTATATTCTCTCCTTATTTTTTCATTCTTTACTTTGCCATTAATAGGTTTGCTAGATATACGCCTATATGATCTCATTTCCACTGCATTCAGTATACTTTCGTTCCTCTTCTATCAACTCACTTCCAAACAACCGTATTTTCTGTATTATTGTCTTCGGAGATGATATAGCACCCCAGGTATCCGTTATAGACATGAAAGATATCCATATATATTATTTTGGATATTTTATGGTATGGCTAAAATGATATGGCAATATCTAATTTTTAATTGTTTAAAGGAATAAAAATTTCTTTCGCATCTAGCTTGTTTATAGAAGCCATCTATAGATCCACAAACTAAATACATCAAGTCACTTTAGCATTAATTCAAAGTGTCCACGATTCCATTATATATAATTGTGATGCTTTGGATTGTACCGATGTATGCGTGTGTATGTGAGTCTCACCGCCCACACGGGACGTATGTATGTGCGTGAATGCATGTGTATGTGTGGATATAAACAGTGGTCACACACGGGGCGAGGTCTACGCTACCGTTGTCACGTTATTAGTTGTACATCTATTAACCTTACTGTAATAAATATTTAATTGTCACAAAGAGTTTCACCGAGATCTTTATTATCAGCAAAGTGCATAAATATGTACTATTAAGCAAGTACGTAACAATAATAGTATGGTAAACAAGTAGCATAATATTGAGCAGTACCACCCACACGTGCTCTTGCAATAATGTAGAACTTGGTCTAATGGCAAGAGTGGTCCGAGACGACTGAAGCTCTCCTTTATTTTGCAGCCTTTTCCGTCTAAGCCCAGGGTTTTGTACTTACCACTGTACAGTAGAATACCCAGATGCGACCCCGGGGTAGCATCATGTTTATGATGCATCATTTAATGAAGCTATGTTTGCATTATTTTTAATTCGTGTATTAGAAATGCATCCGATTGTGTTCTGACACCTGTCTCTTGTTACACTCGCCCAGCGGACTGCATTACAGAGGCGATGTAAAAAAATGTCATAGACTTCAGAGTTCCATAATACCGTTAAAGAAGAAAACATCACTTTAATTAGAAAAGACCCTCTGAAATAGCGAGTATTTGAGAATAAAGTTCTTAGAAGGATCTTTGGTCCGATTAGCGATGATAATATTTGGCATCGTTTATCATTTAAGAAGGAAGAGTATCATATGTACACCTAACCTTTACGTAAATCAGAGAGGAGATAGACCATTGGGAGATGGCAACTTTCATTTCTATGAAACTGCTAAAAAATAGAAGAAGAAATTTGTATATATAAATGTGCACAATAGAGTGAAAAATAAATAATTTTGTAATATTTATTTATACATACATTATTATTCACAGTTATATTAATAATATCAGCCTAACTAAACCATGCCCGTACTGAGGCTCTCACACTCTTGTTATGTAGATTATAAAATAATAATATACATAATAATTACAATATGTAACGCACATTGATCTGTTAGTAGTAGTATAGTATATATAGTATATTTGATAGAATTAAAAAAGACTCACTGAGATGGTCTGGTCATGTGGATCATATGAGTGAAGAAAGTATGATAAAGAAAATATATGAGACGGTGTTGAAAGTATCAGAAATAGAAGGCAACCGCGAAAGACTTCAATCATCTTCAGATGAACCAAATATTAGAAGATGGTTCATGAATGATACAAGAGTGATATGTCAAGACAAGAGTGCGTCGTCTCTGCCTAGCCCTTCTGGAGTACATAATTACGATAAGTGAGTTTGAATAATATACAATATATAATGAATGGAAGCTCGCTATGCACTTAATCCTGCACTGTCATTTATGCGTGTTTCGAGTCAAATTTTAACTATACACAATTACTAGTATGGCCCGTGTCCATAGTGATCTCTCAATGTGTTGGTGATCCAATGGTTACGATACTCGTCTAGTGATCTAGTGGTTGGGGGTTCGGGTCTCGTTCCATGAAGTCGTCAAGTTAGTCCTATTTTCATAACACTAGCTTTTAGCTTAGTTTTATATTAGTTAGAAAATTTATGTGAAACGCATCTATATTAAAAAGAAAAAGAATTTTGATCTTTACACAGTCTTGGAGTCAGTAATTAAACATATGTACTGAATACATCATTCAAATCTGGAAGCAAAATGCATTCGATTTTGATTCATAGAACTCTTTGTGCTAAATTGTATCACACGCGACATTAGAATGACATATTTTCCAATCAAATCATATTTTTATTATTTCTATGAAATAATAAATAGTGGATGGTTTTTTTGTAAAAATTTGTAATTTCTTGAACAAAAATTACAAACAAACATAAATACATTTAAATTCAGTTTCATCGGAAAGAGTCTAGATTTTCCAACTTTGTTGTTGCTAAGGCGACTGCAATAAACTGCAGAATTGTATTAGTGGTGAGAAGACTAAGCAATAAATCATCTCATTTAATTAATATTCTAACAGAACACCTGTTGGTTGTATTTTCAAAACCAAGTAAAACCTTTTACCTGCACCATTGTACCTAGGTCAATTCTCGGAAGTACTTAAACTGCACTACACTTCCCGGATCTTCCACCAGATCATTTGAATATTTTAAATGTTGACAAAGTATTCCACTCCAATATAGAAATATCAAATCTATAGCTTTACGATACGATAAAATAGAAGATACAATCTACAAATGTTTATACAGTGAATAGTGGTATGGTGTAATATTATATTCCAACATAATAAATACATTATAAAGATAAGAAAAAAAAACAATTATCCCGACTAGGACTCAAACCCGGAACTTTAACTCCAATAGTTCAAAATCATCTCCTCCATGTTTACAAAATAAAATAAAAAAGTATTATATTCGTCATTAATTTTAATATAAACCAAAATTAGTCGTTTTATCATTGAGAAAACAATTAAAAAAATAAATAAGTTTGATAAATCGAGACTCAAATTCAAAACTTTATATTATTGGTAAACAGCTTTACTAGCCCAATTGTCGCCAAATTTCATCTACCTATGTTTTTTTTTACTTTTTAGTCAGATATCTACAGCTGATGAGATATTTATTTAATTTTTTATCAATTTATATATATCGTAATCATATTTTTTCCCGTTGGGAGTGACCATTTTTTAATCTGATTTTTTTGTTAGAGAAATACCTGTTGTTATTTATTCAAAATTAATCATATCCTACATATACGAATCTTCTACATGGCATTCATTCATATTTTTAAAATTTTATTACGCTTATGATGTTACGACATATGAAATCTTTGCTATTGAATATCAATGTTTGTTGTATTCACAAAGAGAATAAATAAACTAGAGATGAATTCAGCTCATGTACGCGTAAAATATTGAAATATTGAAAATGTCGGTTATGTAGTTGGCGGGAAAGAAAGTCGAGTTAGAGTTTGATGAACAATGCTTAACAGTAACTTGTTTTAATTTTGAATCATTGAAATACTGGTAACACTGACATATAATAAAAATATGCAAGTGTCACCACCGAACAGTCATTGATGACTAATTACCGTCACTGTAATATTAATTTAACCCCTTTAGTCAATCCGTACCATTCGATGTTGCCATGAAATGTTTGTTATCATATTCAATTTATATCCATTTACGACCGTACAATCTCAGTTCTTTAATATTTACAGCCAAAAAATGTAATTAATAAATTAATCATGAAATCGAAATGAATATTGAATTTTTGAAAATTGAAACACCCTCGTAGAATAATCACGCGCAGGCCGAAATCTTCCTACGCACACAAGTCGAGGGGGTCCGGGGGGCGGGGGCCTTCCTTCCCCCTCCCCCGCGGATGGCTGCCCCCCTCCACCCACCCACCGAGCCAACCTACCCCCTTTAAAGCCACTGGCGAGCGGGGGAGAGCTCTGCCGGGGGTAAGCCGCATATACCCACCTATACACTTGTATGCATGCGGACATGTATAAAGTGTACGGTCACTTCGTTTTATAAAGAGGCTCTTGTTGAAGGCTTTGGCGTATTTCACGCGATTTAATCAAAATTTATTAATTACACCGTAATGACAATGCCCTAAAGGCGGTACTCATTATCCATAATTCCATGCTAAAATATTTAAAAAATCTTAATTTTATAATATGCAGTCATTTCATGGTTTGAACATGTTGAACGGATAGCCATAATAATGAAAAAAAGAATATAGGAAAAAAAATACGAGTGTTGAAAATAAAATAAAATAAAAACAAATATTATAAGATTGTTTTGTTTGTAAGAGATGTAAAAAATAAGTCTGGTAAGTAAAATAGTTAAGTTACACAGTTTTTTCATGAAGTTCTTCAAACTCTTACTAATATTACTTTTTTTATTTAAACCAGATAGTTTACGACAACTTTACAATGCGATTTATTTATTATAAAATGCTGTAATATAAATATGTAATTTCGATGCTAAACCCAATGGTGATTCAGAAGATTTAAAAAAAAAATCGCCACTTAATATTATAGTTCGTATTTTATTTAACAGATGACATGCACAAGTCATGTGCGGTTAATACTGGAAATAGGGGACAAAAATCTGGGATGACCTAAGAGACATGTGAAAGGGGGAATGTCAGGAGCCAAGGATGTAAAGAAATCGAAAAGAGGGTCACTCATTTGTATTGCTCTCGTTTAAAATGCGTGCATAATATCAATTTGTTTTTCGCTTCCGAACATTGCACACAATCAAATCACTATAAGAATCATCAATAATTATTCAAAATACTTAGTTTAAATCACTGTTTATTAATTATTCTACTTGTTGCGATACCTATAGCATCATCTTCAGTAAAAAATGTGTACTGAAATTGAAATGAATTAATAAATAGCGGTTGAAACAAAGTATTTTGTATAATTATTAATATAAATGAGGCCACAAAGTAATTTAGCAAATATTGAAGAAAGGATTATCATTATCCATCAACCGCATCAGTCTTTCATGACTGAAGATCGTGAACCTCTGCACTTTTCTCTGCATTCAGTCACGTGTTTATTACTATTTTCAAAGTGTGGGGATCTTCTTCTTCATGTCCGTCCTTCGACGTGGCCCACCGTAAAAAGCATCAAGATGCTCAACAAATTTAATGAATCATTTTAGGAAAATGGTTGAGAGTCTGCCATTGATGTATGGTGCCTATAGAATGAAAACTAGTTGTCCAATTTCTAACAATTTTACTCCACGGGGGTTAGCAGAAAGGACATAATGTCTCACCATCGATTATTGAGGTTTCTATCCAAAACATCTTCCAGTATATGCTTTCCCTGGTTACGCCTACTCTTCCAAAGACGTCTTCTATTTCTAGTGCCATCACTCTCGTCGTATACCATTATTTCCTCATTCGTTTATTCTATACGACCAAACCACTTAGGCGACTCTTTTTAATCATAATTACTTTGCTTAGGTTAGTTTTTTATTCTTTCCCAACGTATTAATTCTTAACTCTATTATATATGGTATATTATATCTAAATATAATAAATTCTGCTTAAGAACTAGTCTAGTGGTTAAGACACTCGTTTAGTCATGCAGTGGTAGGATATTAACGCCTTATTCATAGAGATCAGCAAGTTTGTTCTATTTTCATAGCATAAGCGTTTAGCTTGATTTGAAAATAGAAGAAAATTTGACGTGAAACGTATTTAAATGTATTAATTTTATTTTTGTATATATAAATTATGAGAATCTTTGCTTTTGTTTAATAAAACTTTTTTTATAACATAATTATAATACCGCCAATATAAATATATGCAATGCTGCCTGAAAGATCGATGAAATCATTGGCAAGAGATCAAAATCAAAAAAAGAGAGGCGCTAAAATGTTTCTATAGCAGAGATTTTAATTTAGACCTACGAACTATGAACATGTATTGTACGATGTTATATAGTTTAAGTACGTTCTTTTAAACATGGTCCCAAAATTAATAAGGTGAGATTGGTAATAAAGATATATGACGTAGGTGTTAAAGACACCAGAAGTAGAGGACGCCCGCGGAAGACTTGGCACGACCAAATAAACCAGATACTGGAGGATGATCATGTTAGAAGCAATAATTGGTGAGCTTGCATGAGAAAATGTATGAATGTGGGTGAGGCAAGAATTATGTATCAGGACAAAAAGGTGTGGCGATCTATTCTCTCTACCTATTCCTGCGAGGAAACGGCGTGACGATAAGTTAATTAGTTAGATTTGTTTAATGTTTTATAATTTTGTGAATAAAAAATGAAATAATATTAATCACATCTTAATAATAATAATGACTCAAACTTATAGGTGAAGAAAATAAATTTTGGTTAAAAGTAAACAGTATATCCCAATTCAGGGTCTCTCTATGTACCGTTACAGCACTCTTCCAGGTCTTCTTTAGCCCAAAATTGTGCCCAAAATACGTTTCTATTCTAGTCATTCTGATTTTTAATGTGGCCGAAGAATTGATAGAAGTATATTTATGGAATTAACTTTTCAAAAATAAACATTTAGAAAAATTAACAAATTAATTCATAAAATAAAACACAACATTGTTTTAAATACTAATTTAATGTATTCATTATAAATATATATATATATATATAAAATCAATTTTGTCGAAAAATATTGTTCACAGACCTATATTCTAAGTAATTACAACTTCACAATAAGAATGTGATCTCCTTAACGACATTGTTTACTTCTCACTATAGTTTAATTTAAATTAAAATGTTTTCGACACTTACTGCATCATCTTCAGTAATAAGCATATGTATATCACTTATTATTTATAAATACTTATTGTATGCACATAAATGTATGTGTTTAATTATATGAATGAGTCATGTCAATTTTCGAATGCAGATTTTATGCAGTTTCTTGTTGTGTTTATAAAGCCTCCGGTCTTTGACCCCCGCCGTGTCTGGCCTACTTATTTGGGGATGTTTTGATATTTTTTCCTACCTGAATCTCACCCTCCCGACACATTATTCCCGATTATGAATATCGTAACTACACTGATTCTCGAACATTCTCGAACTGTGTCTTGACATACAATAAAAGCTATGCGTAATATTTGCATGTTCATATTACCTACTTAACTTAGTTTTTTAAAGATTTCATCCGCTTCAATATTTATGTACTTACAAAGTAATACAATGCAAGCGAACAGAACTAGAAGTTTTAATGCAGAAAGAAATTTAAAAAAATTATTTTATTAAAGAATTTGACCTTTGAGAGCGATTTTTCTTAAAAATGCCTTTTTACGTGTCTAAATTCAAAGTAAATGGTTTTAGCGGCCTCGAATGCCTTAATTCTTCAGTTACACACAAACAAAAGGATACATCGGAAATCTCTATTTTAATCAACAATAATTACAAATTTTCTATAAATTGAAAAATTACTGTAAATTGAAAACGTATCCAATCCCATTTAAACGATTTTTAATCCCAAAAATAAATATTTCCGCCGCAACAATTTTAAATTTAAGGATTAAATACGATACTATTTTATTTATAAATCAAACAAAAAACAAGAAAAAACGATAAAATTTTTTTGTCATATTGATGCATGAAATTGCATATTTCATTAAAGAATATAAATCAAACAAATTTTATAAGTTTTTGAGTATATATTTACAAGTGACGAGCTGGAGCGCACAGGTCAGGGATAAGAATATTATGTCATTCTACCAACTGTATCTGTGCCTAGTTTATAGTTTTACGAGAATAACTGAAGAAAAATATGTATTTAAAAACGATAAATAAGTTATTAAATAAAGTGAATGTGATTATAATAAATCTTAATGGCCCGTATCTACGGAAGACATTTTCGACTCTAGACAATCTCTGATATACGAATTTTGCTCTCATGAGATGCTTTGGAGTCAACCTCGGCTTTCGTATTCACTGGGTATCTATACACCATGTCTCGGAGATTCGCCGTCTCGCATCTTACTTGACGCTCGTATATTAAATGTCATTATCGTCATGTTCGTTATTGGTGATTTTGAATCCAAATAAATATCAGATATCTCATAGAGACGAAGCTATTTTATTATATTTTAAAGGAATGATATATAAAAATATGGGGGTGATTACAGGGCTTACGACCTGTCTTCAGCTGGCTTAAGTGATCATCACCAATTCTCACCTCTCAATCTCCATATTTATCAAATTTTTGACAATTCCATATATATTATTTCATGAAATCGCTTCGAGTACCACTACAACATCGCTATCTATCGACCAAATTTGATTATTCATTTTTTTAATCTCCCCAGTAGCAGTAATGTAGCAGTTATAATGCAATAAATATTTGTAATATAACACCTTGGGTCAATGTTTAATGACTAAACTTTTATAATAGATGGTTGTAGGGATCTATGGTAGTTTTAGGTGACGTTTAAGAATTTTTCAAGTTCTTATTAAGAATTTACTACTAGTTAGTAAAAATTGTAATGTTAAAGTTATGATTGAAACCTTTAGTCTTCTACATAACCAGCTATGGGCTGTCAATACGTTAGCAATGGGCTCGCTTAATCTTAGAGTTATTCGCGGTGTTCCTGGGAAGGCCCGATTTTTTTTTATTGTATTATACAATTATACACAATAATTATTAAAGCAATCGAACGTTATTTAATATATTTATTTATTTAATTAATATCAATAGCTGAAAAATTTACTTACCCACCTTAGATTGCAAGAGTGAAGAGTTTCAAGATTGACACATAGTAATAAATATTAGGAAATGTTCCTCTCAACGCTGTGCACAATTACAATAAGGGAAAAAAAATTTGCACGCATGAAGTATGAAGGATAATCATTCATAAAAATATTGCGTTGAACATCTAACAACATCTGGAAGCAATATTATCAAACATCGGCATTTTAAACATTGTTAGATGTATAGTATAGACAACAAAAAACAGTTAGGTTTATTATGCACCCGAAATAAATGTATTTTACGACAAATTTCAAAAGACAACAAAGTCTTATGTTTCATAATACATTTAAACCATCTACAGAAATTACTGTTAGGTACTTATTTGATGTGACAATATTGTTTTTTCTTCATTTAGATACTCGCCAGCCTAAGTCAAATTTAACAAGGGGCGCGAGTCCCTCCGAACCTCCTCCAGTCCACCCCTGTACATGGTTATGCATGGCGTCAAAACAATGAAAGAAATAAAACATGTTATCGTGTACTGTGGACTGTGAGATAAAGGAATGTCTTCATTCTTCAGGAATGTTTCTATTCTCCGTACTTAAGAAGGGCTTTCAGCAACATGCAGGAAAATAATTAACGCTAGAAGAGATGGAGAAATTAGTGTACAATAATATAAGGCGAGAGTTGATCTTCAACAAGATGGACATACCAAGTCCAAGACGTGACCGGTGCCTCGTTATAGGTCCCACCAAACAAGGCCCAGGATCGCAAAGAGTGGATGCAAGCAATTCGCGTTTTTTGTAGAAGCAAAGTGGAGAACCACAACACATGAGCACACTGTCTGAAAGAGAAAAAGAGAGATTCCCTTCATTTTTTCAAAACTCATTGCATAAATATAAATAATTGAAACAACTAACTGCAGACTTTAAACTCTCAGGTCAGGCTCTACTTCAGCCACAGGAAGAGTTGCCGTAGCCAGAATACTAAATTTAGTTTGCGGTGCAGGCCTAAAAGCGTGGAACTCTTTGCCCTCCGTCATCATGAGCATCAGAGACACATTTTCAAACAAAGCATCAGACACACATTTTCAAAAAATCATTTCCATAAGTTCAAATAACAATTCATATTTTTTATTTATTATCTTTGTTTTATTAACCACTGAATTGAGTTTAAATACATCTACCGGTTTCGAAAAATACCATTTTCTTCTTTAGGATGTCATAACTAACTAAAAACATTTATTATTGTTTCATCACCAGAATCTATTTTTAAAAACCGGTAGATGTATTTAAACTCAATTTAGTGGTTAATAAAACAAAGATAATAAATAAAAAATATGAATTTTAACCACAAAGTTAATATTGCTAATTTTAAAAGTATAACAATTCTTATTTTTAAATAAGGTGAATCGGAGAGAGTGCGATATATAAATCATCGACTTGAACTTGATCGACTTTGAACTGTTCTCAAACTTCATAAGATTACTCTACAACTTTGAAACTTTGATAGAAAGATTATTAACTATTTCCTAATTAAAGTCTTTAAAAATCGGAATGTAATCATTTAGGATAGCAGATATTTATATCATTTTATAAAAATTGAACGAGTAGATGCACTTACCCCAAATTTGGGGTAAGAGCATCTACTTGTATTATTTCTGTCAAATTGTTAAAATAATGAAAGTGTCTTCACTGATCTACTTAATAACAATATGAATTAGTTATTTTGGTTCTTAATGACTGGTAAAAAGTGCTGAATTCCAAAAAATCTAGTTAAATTGCTTAGACAAGGAAAATGCTACATTAATGCTATATTAAAATGAATGTTTATGAAATTGTTTAATTATATTTAAAAAATAACGGAAATGTCTACGCTTCATCAGTTAAGAAAGTTTCTGTAAAAAAATATATGGGGTATCGTGCCAACCACTGGTTAGATATATTTCCTCCATGGTGTAAAATTTATGTGGTTAGTATATCTGGTCTTATAAATACAACTCAAAATAAAGGTATTTACTAAATATCAGCATCTTGGCACAAAAGATTATCGATATATACAAAATATTGAAAAAGCATATACATCTCGCTAACATCAAACAACATCAAAGAACTGTTATAATTTGAAATGGAAATGAAATTTGAAATATTACAAGTAAAAAAGTGTTTAGATTTGCACCATCTCTTAAAAATATTGATTTATAACACTTCTTAATATATTGTGACAATGAAATCCATTATTTAATGTTATTAGAGGAGTTAGATGCGTTTCTCCCATAGATACATTTACCCCGACTCACTTTAAAAAAAGATATTATAAGACTGTATAACAGTTTATATCTAAAGCGTCCTGAAGGTGATTTTTGGCGCAATAAAAATTATCCAATGTTATTATTATTAATGGTACACTCATGCTACCTCAAAACAAATTATTATTCTGAGACAGGTGTAGTTCAATGATTAAACTTGTACAAATATAAAATAAATAAATATTTTTCCTGAAACTTTTCCAGAGAAGTGTTAGCCACGTTTAAAAATTCCGAATAAAAATCTGTTAAGAACAAATTTCATGAATATACCGATGTTACTTTTTGTATAGGTACGTAGAGATTCTAGGATTAATTAATTAATATTTTAAATAAACTGTTTCGTAAACCCTTTTTTTCTATGATACATTCAAAATATAATCATTTACTTCTCACATTTTCTAAATATTTCATATCTACGAAATGTATTGTTTCATTGTGCACTATGTATAGTAAAAATATATATGCTCAGATATGATGATAAGATATGCAAAGATCGCAGTATACCTAAAACAACTAAGTTCAGTCTTTTAAAATCTCTGATGCATTTCTTCTTCTTCTTTTAAACAGGCAATCCACCCTTCAAGAGTCCAGAGATCCATTCAACAAGTAAATAAAATTGTCAATATAATTAAAATTATTTCATCTTTGTAAGCTGTCAAAACGAACAAAAATGACATATAAGAATCATGGATAGATAATTTATATGATAGGTTTTTCTCTGACCATAGACAGAAAAAAATATGACATACGATTTCGCTAAAATATGTTATTTTTTCTTATTTGTAATAAATACAATGTACACTTAATTTCAAATTGAATATATGTTTACGTAATATAACTGAATATAAAAAAGAGAAAACATTTAACGTTTCACAGAACTGTCAGTTTAAGTAAGCACTTTACAGCCACAAATGGCACTACTATCCAAAAAGTCACATATCTAGATGGGGAAGCGTTATATTATTATGGATATATTATACGGTGTGAAATCGTAAACCCTGAATCCAAGGGAAAGAAGACGAGTTGATACCTTTAAGATATGATGCTGGAGATACATGCAACACATACCGTAGACAGAAAGGCGTACAAATTCTGTCTCTAGACTTTTGCCTAAGACGAATCATTAGATATACTGCGAGAAGAAAAAATAGGTTGTGATGGACTTAGTCGAAACACGGAGACGAAGAGAATGTTCTCATCTACAATGGACATACTAAGTGGGAAAAGCAAAAAACACTTCTCAGTTCTGATGACAGCCTTCAGTCTGTGGGAGTATTGTTAGGATTACGATCCTCAGTCAGACGTGGAAATAAATAAAGTTTTTTACTTTCAGACTTACCGTTTTTTAAACAGAATATAATATAAAGACGCATTAAAATATGTAGCAATTCTACTTGGATAATAATATTTTTAGATAAACACACATCTGTGTTCAATAATATGTATCTATAATCCTGAAAATCCTGATTAGGAAATACTGAAAATTTGATTAGGATTTCAAGTGAATCGGGAGAAAAATTAAATATATAACCAAATTAGTAAAATCAGATGATAAATGAAGCTACAAATGAGTAAATTTTTAATTATGTACGTATGTGAAATTACATAACGTACTTTACGTTTCTTGAAAAAATTAATATTATATTTAAAAAATAGAAATCGAAATTATATAAAAAAATTTACCGTAGAATCAGACATAAAACTTCACAGTTTCAAAAATGAACAAAAATCACCACAGGTCATGTTTAAAGATAATTTATGGCACGATAATATGGAAAAACCAAACATTTGGAACACGTGGGTTCTCAGCAAAACCCATTTATTATTTCTGTCATTAGGGGTATGGAATTTGGCAGGTGATTAAATCCGTTACGGAGGGATTAACCCAATGTACAGACAATTGGCAATATATCCCTTTTGAGGAGTTATTACCCTCAAAATTAACACTTACATCATCAAAAATATTATTAAAATAGTTATTTTTATTTTATTTATTTATAGCGTAGTGTAACGCATCTTCCCGACAACGTGAAGTTTAAGCTCGTATCCCGATGACTTTTATTTTTTTAGATAATTCTGTAAATTTTTCAAATTGAATCATCTAATGTATTTTAAGTATCGTAGAATTATTAATGTACTGTAAGTTCACAAGAAAATGTATTTTTCAAGTTACAAAGTTGTAATATACGACTGGTTGCCGACTGAACTAAGCGAGAGCCTTTATTCCGAATTATTTACAGATATATTTGTGGAATTATTGTTCAGCATAAGCTTGATGAAAACATATATATTGGATACATATATGTGGCAAATCTATTTATGATTATTATTATTTGAACAAATTTAATGCTAACCTTAGCATAGTAAATAAGATTAAAAATATGTCATCGCTTAATCGTGTTGAACGAACAAATGAAGAATGATAGGAAAGATATATGACGCGAGTATTGATGGCGTCAGCAATACAGGACGTTTACGGAAGACTTGGCGTAACCGGGTAAGCCAGATGCTGGAACATGTTCCTGTTAGAAGCTTCAACAATCGACGAGCTGGCGAGAAGATATATGAATGTAGATAAGGCGAGAGTTCCCTACTCTCGAAATGGTTGAAATGGCGAAATGGTTACTTACGAATTACTTATATGTATATTGGGTTGTTTTATAAATAAATTCTGTTGTATTTTTGAAATTAAAAAGAATATATAAAGATAATCATTATTAAGTTTTACCTGTTTCTGTTTAGGATAAGACGAGAAATACGTGTTGAAGGTGAAATTTTACGAAAATGGCGTAATGCAAATTATTCTAGGTTATGAACTTCTGCATCAATTCCCACTCAAAGCAGGACTAGAGAAAAGGGAGGGTACTTATTCATATAAACGACTGCATAGTCTCAAAACAATTCTGGCTTACTGAATAACAACCTGAAGGTGCACTTTTAAATTGTCAATTTTGGGTATTAAATTAAATATTCTTATATTATATAACAATGTCTACAAATTATGTAATGTTTCGTAACTGATAAACGCCCAAATATCTTATGTATACAAATTAAATAAATAAATCATTTATCATTACTTTGAATCAATATATATATTTTTTTTAATATTGAAAGATATAATACATTTTTAGAATAATCAGTAGGATATATATATATATATATATTTATTTTAACATTTATTTCTTATCTATGAAAGTAAGACTCGTGTATAGAGAAGGAGTATATACAAAAGTTTATGTTTAATATATTCTGTATACATATTTTTTTACTTCAGTTACAAATTTATAGTAGTGTGTAATTTTTCTAATTGTGTTGGGAAGATTGTTAAAAAATTTGATGCCTTGATAAATATAGTGATTTTGGGTTGCAGTATATTTTAGCTTTGGAATATAAATTTGGTCTCCAAATCTTGTAGATTCGCTTCTAAAATTTTATTGATTTTTAATTTTGAAAATTTGGATTATTGAATATTTTTTACCATGTCAATTATTTTTTGTACTATGAAATATGTGAAGAGTTGTATACTTGGATAGTCATTTTTTTTATAATAATTTTTATTATCACATTTTGAGTTATTTATATAAAATATGTATTTAAATACAGGACACATAAATTAAAAAAAATTATATAAAAATAGTTTTAAAACAAATTAATAGTATAAAAAATAAAAGTAAATTAATATACCGTACCAATGTATCCACAATTTGATATACCGAGAGAAATTATTAATTTTCATTAAATGATGACCACTGATCATATAGCAATGCATACAAGTTTTACAAACGTAGATTTAAGATATGTAGAAATCAATATCTAATTAACCGACCATCACGCTGTTTCTCCACAGGCTTGGGTAGAGAGGATAGAACGTTAATCTTCTGTCCTGGCGCTCCGCTCCACTTCGGTTGTTGAATCTTTGCACAAAGATTCCATTTGTTTTTAGCACTAAAAATAAACAATAATCTAAATGCAGACGTGAAAAATTGCAAAAAAGTGCAGTTTTGGCACTACGAAATGGGGAGAAATTACGCCCAAGAACTTTTAAAAGTCTAATTTTGAGATTAAAACTACTACAACAGTATATATATACTGTTTAGTATATATATATACATATTAAACATTGCATTTTTTACTCTTCTCTGTAGTTGTGTTAGTATGTTATTTGACTGAACTTTTTTCAATCTCTTTATATTTACATAAGTTACATTACAATTTTACATAAGTTTACTTCATATTTGTATGTTATTTACTTATTTTATACACTATTACTTCATACTTGTATATTATTTACTTATTTACTCTTACTTTTCTTTGTTTTTCATTTTTTTATAAATAGAACATTGCATTTACTTTAAGTTTTATATTGTATTTACATGCTATTAATTTCATCCTGTTTTATTCTTTATACATATATTTTATAAGCTATTTAATCGCCTCTTGATTTACTTTTTATATATATATTTATTTATTTGTACATTGAACACTATACTTTGTTTATTACTGTACCGGAAAGGTACTGTCTGCTGTAATACAGTAAAATACTGTTGTAGCAGGCAAGGGACCGAAATATATGTTTTACTTTGTTGCAATGCTATCTGATTATAACAATATAATAACACACTGTAATGTACTATGAATCAAAAATATAAAATAATATTATTATTATTTTGACAGGACCGTTCACCAATATTTGGTTAATCTTATCATTCTAAAACTTTTACGGAAGATGTTACCATGTTGCTATCAACATTTGCCTCATATATTTTCTTTACTACACGGTCTCTCCTAGCTCATACGTTTCACATGACCAAACCATTTCAGCGATTATTTTTTTATTTGTAGATCCACAAAGCGCCCAAGTGACTGCATTTCCACCACATCAGTCTACTTTAATTATTTTTTCGTCAATTCATCGATTTTGGCACCAGAACTCAGTTATGTATCTGATTTGTATGACAAATTGCTATTGGCGATAGTTGCATTCAGTGCACCGCACCATTCACTTTATCTTCCACAATCACCCTCCTTTCGATATCATTCTCAACCTTGTCAACAAATGAGTAAAATATAACATAATCGACATATAATTTTTTAAGAAATTAATTTAGTAATTTATTTGTGTTGTGTAAGTATGTATGTAAAATATTAGTTCTTATTTTCTCTTCCACACTTGGCCGAAATCTGTGCTAGAGAAGTCTGTGTTATTTATTTGAATAATTTAATTATTTTAATTTCTTCCTGTACACGGGCTGTTACTGTTTCCTTTAATAATATAAAATTATAACAACGACGCTCTAAATAGGGTGGCCTCATACGGAAAAAATACAAGAGGTGTAGCAAATTTGAATCTAACTATTCCACAAAATTATCAATAAGGGCAATAAGTATGGATCGAGGATAATAGAATTTGTTTTTCCTAAAATAAACTACCTGGATCATTACAAAGAGCACACTTTCTCCCAATTTAGAAAAAAATATTTAAAAATTTCTTATCGATAATAACCTGTCTTTCCTGTAAAAATGATATGAATTGTTTAAAAGGTGACTGATTAATTGCTATGTTTTTGAGTTTATTCAATGTAAAAAATTGATATAAATGTACCTTTAGACAAACGTCTCTCCACGTTATGTTAATTTTTGTTTTTTTTTTTTTAATTTTTATTTGTACTATTTAATTTGTTAATTATTTAAAAAAAAAAATATTAATAAAAAAGTATTACAGTGTCGTATTATATACTGATTGTACAATTATTTTAAGTTTTTTAACTACATTAAATAGTTAATGCATTCAAATAGATGTTATCATGATTTAATTGATTACAGTACCAATAAATCGGTGTTTATTATCAAAATACATTTTTTTAAACTTGCATGAATATGAACATTTTTTACATAATTAATACATAAGCAAATACACTTATAAATATTATATATATGCAAGCCTGTTGGCCGCTTCCAACCTCGCTAGGTGCATATCAAGTACCTGTTCTGAGGTAGGTAGTATTAGATTCCATTAACTATTTATTATTGTTATTAATATTCATGTAAACTGATATGTGGTAAGTAAAAATTTAGATTGGTAGTAATTTAAACTTATTAAATAGGAAAAAACAGAAATATCAAGAAGAAGACAAGTAGATAATAGTAAAGTAAAATTTTTGATACAAACTAAAAATATGTAAGAAGAAAGGAACAGAGTAAAGAAAATTAGAGTAAGAGCATATTAAAGAAACAGAGTAAAAAGCAATAACAGGATAAAAGCAGATTTAAATAAGTAGACATGAGAACCTAGTAAAAAAAGCATAGTAAAGATACGAGTATAGTAAAAGCAAGATAAATAACAGAATAGAATATAAATAAGCAGGGAGTAAACAAAAACATGATAAGTACGAGGTAGGATATAATGACAGAAAAAAATTACAGAGAAAGAGTAGCTTTGATCATCTAAAGACCTCTTCCAGCTGACTTCTTCCAATTTGGAAATCTCATTCTTTTATAAGCACGCAGAATTTGGGATGTGATACAGTTACCATCCCTTGTGGTACCTTATTGTATATCTGCCGTCCCATAAAACATGCATGTCATTAACGAGACAGATAGCCTTCTTTGAGTTTTTTAGAATATTTTTAGAATTAGTTACATTTAGAACGTGTGATAAAGCTCAGGATTCTGTTTTCACATATGTCTTTCAGCAGCGTCTTTATGAATAATTGCCAGATATATAGCACCTTGAGCTTTTAGAATAACAGATCTGATTCATTCTGAAAGGATTTATCAAGAATTATTATAATTATGGTTTTCTTCATTTTAATCAGTGGTTCAAGTATTGTAATGGCGACTCCACCCCAGCCCACTATACCATATATCATACCATAGATCGGGACAATCTATATAATCTCGCGGTGTACGGTGACGTCCAATTAACTGCCTAATCTGACCAACCGGTTTTTGATTATTTTTATCTCCATGCAACCGGTTAACTGGTTTTAATCGATTATGCAAAATAAACATACACATAATATTTTTTAAAGATAAACATTAACATTGTTATGATATACCCATTAGCCCAGCCTATACATTATCGCCTTCTTCTACCGATCTGTATTCAGTATTACATAAAAACCTCTCCTATCTTGCTTTCCACAGTTCCATGTCTGGCATTCTTACGTCCTAAGATATGATAGCCAAATATCACCCCGTCTTAGGACGGATGATTGGCTATACCTTAAAATTTCACTTTAATAATTTTTATATAGCAGCTTAATAGATTCGGAAAGATTGATAGTGTTTTTGTTATTTGATATTAGAAAAACTTAACAGCAGTGAACTGATCGTCGATGAACATTAAAATACCACCTTTAAAATAACATATTACGTCTTAAATTATTACTAAACACTACACTATAATGTAGCAAAAATAACTTTGTAAAACAAGTTACTAAGGAGAACATATTCTTATTGTAAAGTTGTAATTATTCAGAACAGACGGTCGTGATATTTTAAATACTAATTAAATATATTAATTATAAAGATATACAAATAAAATCAATTTTATCAAAAATGATGATTCTGGTACCGGTCTTTTAACCTGAATCACTTTCGATCCGGGTAACATGCAAAACCAAGTAAATGGCTTTCAAATAATGGAATGATAGATGTATTAATTTGAAATGTGTAACATTCAGGTTCAAAAATATGTCGTCAATCCACTATGTTGGTATAGCATAATCGGATAATGCACGTTCCCCGGATTGGAAGTATCCAGGTTCAAATCCCGGTAGCAACAACAATATTTTTCGATAAAATTGATTTTATTTGTATATCTTTCTAATGAATACATTTAATTTGAATTTAAAACAAGTTAACCGAATAAAAATAACAGGTTATCAGTTATTTTGACAATGTTTCGGTTAAAACCGGTTTAAAAGCCCTGGTACCAGTAACCAGTGCAGCATCCCTATCATCTATCTATTTGCTAAGTGCTAGAAAAAATTCCTTCATGAAACCAACAATGTTACATATTATTATTGTTTTATTATTTATTTATTTTAAATTGACAGGTAAGAATATTTGAATAATGCAAATGATCTTTTTTGTGTTTGCTCTCTAACACTAATCTTGACATCCTCATTAAATTTTATATTTTTGATTGGTCAAAACTCTTAAGACGTTTTGAATCAACATCATTAATATTAATATTTCTGCATTAAATGAAGAAATATATAAATTACCTTTACTTGACATCCTCAGTTAATTAATTAAAGATTTTAAATAAAAAGTTTCGAATTTCGTTATTTTTCAGTGATAATGATATGTTAATTTATTCAGTAAACAAACAGTAGTCTTATTATACATTAATCTGAAATTTATGTTCTAGAAAAAAAGATTTATGTCAACTCTAGTCATTGAAATATTGTTTGTTTAGTGACGTACCAATGTCTATAGTGACGTATGAATGTACAATGTGCATAGTTGGTTCCGGCTAGAGGAATTCAAAACATATATATTTGAAAATTAAATAATATTTGTATCATTTACATAAAACTACATATTTATATAAGTGTCAAATTTCTGGGAACCGTGGATTTTTTCTGTATATTTTTCAAATAGATTCATCTAATTTGGTTTGAATTTAAAATAATTTAATGGCAGTCCATCATCATGGCATTTAAATTATTTAGTAAGATATACAAGCAAATTGAGCATGTGATGAATTTTTGAGATCTTCGATAATGAAGAAAATAAGACAACTTGTTAGGAGATAAATGATTGAATTGAAGTGAAAAAATATTTGTACTTGGGAAATACGTACGTTTGATAGAAAAGGAAGGTGTGAGCGAAGGTAATTGTTAATGGTTAAGAAGATTGGCGGTGCATATTGGAGTCTTGTTTCCAACACTGATGTGTTGATTTAAAACCTGCGGTAAAAATGAGTCTACTCAGGTGTGTATATGGTTAATCTATTTATTAAATTATATTAGAATTGAATTTATTGCCGATATTTACATAAAAAAAAGTAAATAACATTAAAAAAGTGCCGCTTATGTCCTTTCGTTAAGTGGAATGAGAAATAATTAGTAAGAATTATTAAGAATTAGTAATAATTAGTAATAATTAGTAAGAATTAGTAAGAATTAATAAGAATTAGTAATAATTAGTAAAAATTAGTAAGAATTAGTAAGAATTATTTTTTACGGATTTGTTTATGTCACCAACAATAGCCAAGGTATACATAGCCTGGCAAGATATATGAATGTAAATGAAGCCAGACTTTTATGTTAGGTCTGAAAAATCTGGTGGTATATGCTCAATGCTTACAATGGAAACATCATGATGGTAAGTTTAGTTAAACTGGAAAACCAAGTTGATAATACACTACCATGGCTTCGCAGCCCATTCTCGTGATGTTGTTATTTCAACTGTATTACATACATTTAAAGGTTGTACAGCGGAAACTTTTCAATATTAAATTGTAATTGCTCGTAAACCATCAGGGTTAGGTAAGTGAGAGGGGTATTTTACGACGCGCGTGATTTGAGGATTTGCCAGTCGTAATGAGTCACTGGTCAGGAGTGCACCGTATGTTCGCGGTTGAGCAATATTTAAAGTACTGTGATTTATTAGTACGTGCGCGTCGTGCTTTTTGTACTCACTTTAATATTCGACAAGTAAGCGATTGGCCGAGCACGCAACTTATCTGGTATCGGGTTTAAAAGTTCAGACCATCAACGTCAGCAGTGACGCCAGAATATGTGGCTCAAGTTCGAAGACGTAAATCGATAAGGAAGATTTCATCCTGTACTGGAATAAAAAAATCAACTACAGTTTCACCCATACAAACTGCAAATCGTGCAGTTTCTCAACGAATATGACTATTATTTACATGAAACCTTAGCGAGAACGATGCTGGAACGTTTTGGAACAGTACAAATGCTTGTAAACATATTGTTTTACATATTGAATCCCATAAAAAACGTTTGCATTGTCCAAAAACGGCAGTGTGGTGTACAATTTTTGCTCGAGTTATAATTGGCCCATATTTTTTTAATCAGCCATTGACAGTCACCGCTGACATGTATTGCCAAATAATCTACGAGTTTTTGGTACCGCAACTGCAGCTATTTCCTGAGTTCAACTACAGAACACAGTTTCAGCAAGACGGGGCCACTTCACACACATCTAGAGTTTCAATGGAGAAGCTGAAGGAAATTTTTCCCAATAAATTAATTAGCAAGTACGGAGCAAGTGGGCACCTCGGTCACCGGACCTTAGACTACGATTATTTTTTTGTGGGGATACCTTAAGTAGAGAGTTTATAGCAGCAATCCTGGAACAATTCAGACCTTACACGAAAACATGTCGCTACCATTGAACCGACGCTTTGCTCTCGCGCGTTCGCAAATTTAAGAGTCCGATTGCAAGAGTGTCTTGAGAGAAATGGACGACATTTAGACGATATTGTTTATAAAACGTAAAATTTGTATCATTTAACTCCATTTTGTATAAATAAAATATGAGAATAATATTGTAGTTTTTTTTTTATTTAACTTTAAACTTGAAAATTTTGCGCTGGAAACCCTTTACATAATAATTTTTAATGTTTTCCAAACGGCGTAATAGTTTTACGGCAAGGATTGCTCTTCACATAGTAATTAAAGAGTTTTTGTCAACAACATTTTTTTTTTTAATGAAAAACGTCAAAGGAAACAAAATTAGATGAGAATGAGAATTGTGTGGTAACTGGAATCTCATTATTTTTCAAAAAAAAAAAAGTTTTTATTGATTTTATTAAATATTCGTGGCACAACACATTCTCTCGTTCTTTCACCGTACACATTGTTCGAGATTGATTCTCTTGTGGATCGACCCGACGATCTGAATAGTTATGGTGAGAGACAGTATTTATATTAACATTTTTTGTCATCTCTTCTAAAATAACTGTTACTTGTTTGTCAACTGGTATGATTTTAAATATTGTAAATCATCTTTATACGTGTTATCTACTATAAGTTTTAAAAATCTTAATTGTAGCTGTTTAATTGTATCAGTATATGTTTTATAAGTTATTCCATAGCTACTCACTCCATAACTGATAACCGAGTCGACCATCGCAAAGTACAGTGTGGCTCGAGAAGTACTTAAATGTTCAACTCGGCTTCAAACCTCTTTATTCTGGAGCATCCTGCTCCACTCAGAGATATGGAGCACGAAGTACCACCAGATCTCTCGATCTTAATCTGTGTCTGCCAAGAGGTCGATTTGAACTCGTTCGAAAGAATAGCTCGTTCTATACTCACGTACTCCACGAATTCTTATCTGCTCCTTTGCTATTTTACCAAACCGACTAAATTAGAATTTTTATAAAAATCATTTAATTTTATTAATAATAAAAACACACTTTGTTAAGACGACTGTTTATTGATTATTCAATATGTTTCGAGACCAATGGTCCCTTCTTCAGGATACTATGTATACTAAAATTAAAATTCCAAGTATAGACATAAACAAAACTGTATATAAGTTGGTAGTAAAGGACAAGAAAGAGAATGGAAGGAAGAGAAAAAGGATTTGGTTATAAATAATGTTTAATTTACTATTAAAATTTTTTCTTATTTTTTAAATTTCTAATTTTCTCTAACTGTAAACCTCTGGCATGTAAAATTACTAAACCTCTGTTAGTGTCAAAAGAATGGTTTGTTTCCAAAAGATGATTGGAAAATTCAGAATAGTTGTTGCTATTTAGTCATCTTAAGTGCTCCTTAATTCTAAAATCCAAATCTTCTGCAAGTTTTACCTACATTAAAATGATTACATTCATTGCGTATTGATTTGTAGACCCCCGTTTTTTTAAATATCATCCTTATCCTTGTTATTTAAAATATAATTTTTAATTGACATATATACCTAATTGTATAGAATTTGGAATATTATTAAGTATTTAATTCGAAGCATGAATATTTAAAAACACAATTGCAAATACGCCACTGATAATCTCTCACCGGTCCATGTATATTTCGGAGAAATTTTATTTCTATATGTATTTAGTATAGGATAACTTGGCGTAATATTGTGTGATAGATTGCAATTTTTGATATGACAGACGGGAGTTTCAATTTCATTGAATAGCCATCTTATTTATGAATCTTTGACTTGTTTTTTGTTGGCGTTTTATTATTTGTAGTCAACATGATATGTTCAATTACTGACGGTTCAATATTGAAATTGTTTTTCAATTCTTAAGAGCCTACGAGACGGCCTAATCTACTACTGCAAATGTATAAACTCTAATTGATTTGAACTTTTAGATACCAACAACTACTTTTAGATACCAACAACTTATTTTATAAGAAATTAATAATAAATTGAAAGGAGTCTGGAATTGGCAAAAAATAAATTAAAATATACTGAGTGTGGTGGAAATGCTGTGTATTGAAAATCTATGAACGATACAGTGATCAATGAACAAATTGGAAACAAATGTAGAATAAAGACAGGATAGCTGAGATGGTTTTGTCATGTGGAACATACGAGCGAGAAGAAGATGGTAAAGAGAATGTACGAGGCGAGTGTTGAAGGCATTAGAAAAACATGGCGTGCACTGCACAGGAGAACGGCCCCGAAGCTTCAACAGGGCCGTCCTCCAGGGCCGCTGAAGATGTACGAAAGTGGACGATGCAAGAGTAATGTGCCAGGAAAATAGAGTGTAGCGTTCTGTCCTCTCTACCTACCCCTGTGGGAGACGGCGTGATGGTAAATTGAGTGACATATTTATGTGCAGAAATAATATATTACAATGCTGGGGTTTCCGTCTCAATGGATGAGAATATCATTTACATCACAGACTACCAAATATATAAACATAAATTAACGCGAATTCCTTGTTTCAATATTTTCATTTTTGTTTTACTCACATAATCGTGTTGGTACTACTTACGCAATCAAATAGCTTTTTTTTAAATATATGACTAGATTGGATGAAAACGGTAACAATATAATATGCATTAATGTAAAAAATACGTTTTGTTTAAACAAAGATTTAATTTTTTAAATGTAAGTACTTTTATTGTTGTATAAGTATGTCATAAACTATTTTATTCATATTTCCATAAATAATGTATGTAGAATGTTCCAAACCCCTCTACTATATGTACACTTTATTTCATGTCTATTCATTTACTGGTTTTTGCATCTGCATAAACAATTAATTTAAGATTTCTATTATTTATAAACTGTAATTCTTGTTTACATTTTAACAATTGATGCAAGAATATGTATTTGAGTAATATTTTTAATAAACGTGTAATAATTTCTCAGAGGTAATACGTATTGAGATCAAACGGTACAGATGTATATGTCGATCACATGTCTATCAGGAGATGTAGCAGTCATCGGTATTATGTTCATGATACAGCATTGATAGTTCATGTTTTTACCGTTTTAAGTATAAAGTGCAACTTTTTAGTATTGTGAATCATATTTTTAATACGTAATATATAATATAATATATAATATTCGAATTTGTTAATCATTAAAAACGTGTGTTGTGTATAAAAGAGAAATACGTATTTAAATGTATTTTATAATTAATTTCCGGTTAATTGGTTTTGTGTTGTGATTATAATTATTTGAACCTTTGAGGTGAAATTTTTGGCATAAATGGGGCTACATAAATTATTTAATATTACTTTGTTTTAAATAGTTGTTTTTTTATACAGTATACATTTAATAATACATTGCTGTCGAACTAGGCAGAAGCATATATTTAGATATGTTCAATATAAGTATAGATAATATTTTTGACATTGATTAGATACTCGATGAGGAATAAAGTACTTAGTTGATCAATCTTTGTCCTTTGTACGTATTTATATATTTTTTTAATGTGTAATTATATTTTTTAGTAATTATATTATATTCTTGTTGTATTACATATCGCGAGAGCCTAAAATAATTTTATCTATACATTTTTTTTATTTTTCAGCAAGGAAATTTATATCTTCGAATATATTTTTAATTTATTTCTCTAAACTGACTATGAAACAATATCTGGGAAAAATTCGCGTTTACCCGAGCAGATATAATACAAGGAAGGAGTACAATATCGATCTGGTCCAGCTTCGCATCTAGTTTACATCCAAGTCTAAAATTACTAGCCCCGTGGACCTACACACACGCGCGAAGGTAGGTATCTCCTCACACGCACACAGCCCCGGCCGGGTGCGCCCTGAACGTCTCAAGAGCCAGCCGGCGGAGCCTTCTGCCGCGGCCTTCCCGGCGCGTGCGGTCAGACGACCAAGTTCGGGCCGTCCACCGCGCTGGCTGTAAGGCCCTTCTCGTCCTGGGCAGCGCGATATAAGTACGTTTGAATCGAACGCACGTCGAGGGGTATTCTAAACTCTCCCTCTGCGGGGGTAAAGGGGCGATGGGGGTGGTCCGCGCGGGGGTGGGAGGCGTAGTGGACTTCTCGCATGGCTTGGCTTGTATTTTCCATTCCTCTCGGAATATATATACGGAATTTGGGAATATTCCGGGTAGATTCGGCCGCTGTTGTGTGTACGCGGAGAACGTCTATTAAATTCACGCATCGCGCGCGCCTTTTACACGAAATCGGGAGAGGGAGCTCGCCACGCGTGACGGGCTGCTGCGAAGGAGGGGATTGTTTTAATTGTAATTCGCACACAATTAATTGAATCAGAAATATTCCAAGGATTACAGCCTGGACTAGGAAATATTTAACACTATCTGTAAATATTTTACATCACGTTGCGCGACACGGCCGTGCCTAGTATGGATTGTAAACAACGTTCCTTCAAAGGCGGAAGTAGGTACTGGTGCGCGCCAAGCAAAAATCCTCCCTAATAATTTTATTACATTATGAATTATGTATTGGTTATATATATGAAATTTGGTAGATAATTATATATAAATATAACATTATTTTACAAGTGTACTCGTACATACATAATAATATTTACGTTATCTTCAAACAATTTAGGTTTTCCGAATTCTGGTAGTAATAATTATTTAAAAACTATTTTATTAACTGCCCTATGTCAAATTACAACATCGTTTATTCGTCTTACATCTTACATTTTTTCAAAGATAAATTATTTCCTTTCAATTACGTTAACAATTATTCACATAAATATAAGAAAATATATAGTGTACATGTATAATATATATGTCGTTTTTTTGTTTTCCAAACCCGTTCTTACCTTACCTTCTTAACTTACCTCTTTTTATAATTTTTGAGGTATTGTAATATTTCATTGTTTTTTTATTTGTCATTTAATAATTTATTAATAAATGATGTTTTTATATTTAACGAAGTCTTTTTTAAATTTTTTATTCCAACTTAGGATATAATTTTTTTTTATTAGATATATCATTATGTTCTTAACTGACAGTTTCTCGGAAATTATTAATTATAATTAAAATAGCAGTGCGCGCGCGCAGCTTAATGCGAGCATTGATTGTAAATCATTAAAAATATACTTTGAATATTTCTGTGGTAGGTATATTTTTCCTTCAGATCTGACACGATGAAGAATGTTAAGTAATGAATCAAATAAAGCAAATAATGAACTCAAGAATATTTAAATGAAAGCCCTACCTTTGTTGTAAAGTTGTAATTTCAGAACATAGTTTTATTCTATCTTTGATACAAATTAAATTAATCAATTTAATTCAAGAAACCAAATTTTTTATTTCGATATAAACACAGACTACCAAATGTATAACGCAAATTCCTTGTTTGAATATTTTCAATTTGCTGTCACTCACGTGATCACTTATCACTTAAGGAATCAAATACCTCTGCGACTTTTTTTAAATATATGATACAATTGGAACGAAAATTTAAACGCTGACAGTGTAATATGCATTAATGTAAAAAAATACGTCTAATTTACACAAAGATTTAATTTTCGAAGAGTAAATACTTTTACTGTTGCATAAATGTGTCATTAATTATTAAATTTATGTTTCCACTAATAATGTATGTAGAATCCCCTTCATCCCGCAACTTTCCAATGTTCCAAACCCTTTTCATATATGTACACTATATATTATGTCTATTCACTTACTGGTCTGTGGATTTTGAAATTATTATTATTGTATATCTTTATAATACTGTATATGTATTTATTTATTTAATTTGTATTAATTAAAAATAAAATAGCTAAATGCAGTTAGTAAGGTCACGATTGGTACCTTTAAAAGGGTAACGGTTTGAGTGAAGAACTTTTCCAAACGAGAGGGAAGGGTCAGAAAATACTCGCTACTATACACACTCCCGCATACAGAACATCCAAGAAACACTACAATAGTAAGTACTTACTATACCCTAACCAGGTTATTGCCTACTAGAGTGACTATACCCAAGAGGAATGTGTCAGTAGTTTACTTATCAAACTATTTATATACATTATTACTCACCAAAACATTTCTGTCAATCCAACAAAGACCACCATAGATCAGGCTTTATTTTGTTTATTATTTAATGAAAAGAAGTTTGCATTTCAACCTTACGTTGGTGGGTTACTTGAATTATAATAAATTTATTATCAATATTTATATATGTCCAAGAACACCATCGCATACAAAGGTACTTGTTTAATAACAGTACTTTTGTATGTGATGGATTTTCACATACAAAGGTACTGTTATTAAACAAATAATAGATATCTCATCGAAAGAAGGCTATTTTTTATTATATTTAATGGAATTATATGGTATTATGAGTAATTACAGGCCTTACGACCTGTCTTCGGCTGACTTAAGTGATCACTTTATATAAATATAACGTTCACCATTCTCACCCATTAATCAATCTCCATATTTATTAAATTTTTGAAAGTTGTATATATGTAAATATGTGGACTCACTTCGAATACCACTACATTATTACCATCTGTGGACTAAATTTTATAATTAATTTCCCTAAAACAGCATATGTCATAATTATTATTTTTTAATTGTTTAAAGCAACATTCTTTATCAGTAAAATGTTTTTACCACATTATTCTAGAATACGCCTGAATAATCAACATTTTTCAATTTTATATATATGTATTCTTATTTTGATATGTATATTATTAGCAATATTTGAATACGTCCAAGATCACATAAATACTAGATTTTCACCTACAAAGGCACTGTTATTAAACAAATAATATAAATAAGCCCTGTAATTTCCCATATTAAAATATAAAAAAAGTAGCTTCGCCTCTATTATTTGTTAAATTTATTTATTGTTCATTGTTTTAAAAAATTAATAGAAAATGTGTTAAATAATTGCCCATACACGATACAGGAAAAATTACAGATTCTTCAGAAAAACACAAGTGTTTTTTGACCTCGAAACTACTTGTTAAAATTGTAGCTATAATATGTATGTATTAATATATATATATATATATATATCAGTGTATATGTAGGTATATATAAATTTTGACAACTCAGATTTGATAATGATCTTGTTGATATTACAATGTTGTATATATCTCGTTAAAGTCGGTGGCTCTTCAAAAATGTTAAAATTCATAACTTTGTTAATGTTGATCTTGAAGGATAAAATTAAAAATTATATTATACAGATCAGGGTAATCCACAGACTAGTGAATTAATAGACATGAAATGAAGTGTATATATAGGAGAGGGGTTTGGAACATTATTCGCGGGACTAGGGGCATTCTACACACATTTATCCAACAAAACATAAATCTGATTTATGCAACAAAATTAAAATTTTAATTTTTGTATAAACAAGATATATTTTTTATATTAATGCATATTATATTGTCAGCGTTTCAATCGTATCATATTTTTAAAAAAGTTGCGAATCTCTATGATTAGCACCGAAGCGATCACGTGGGTGCCACCAAAATGAAAATGTTGAGACAATGAATTTGCGTTAGTTCATGTCTATTTATTTGGTGGACTGTGGTACCTATCATAAAACGGTCAATATTATTTATTAACTTTAACATATATTCAGGGAGTTCTAGAAGAGGTTTATATATATTTTTATATACATAGCAATACTGTGCATACTATAATATTACATCGTAATAATACACAAATGCATATCAACTCGCAGTTACGAATTCGTTAGAATAAATCAAATAGAAAGAGGGGTAATTAATTATTTATTAAGCCAATTATTTGGGAAAATTTAGACAAGGTGTCTCGCTGTCGCAGGGGAAAGTTCAAGTGAACACTCTGCCAAGCTGAGAGGAGGGCGCAAGAGATGAAGCAGGAGACGAAACAGGTGTATTGATCTGTCCACTCCTGCAGTCACCATGAATGAGATCTATTCAGTGAACACGCAATGCGATGCATCAGTCGCCATAATTTTGATAAAAATCAAAAATCTATAAACTCCTTAACATACTACTTTTGGGTTAGCTCACGCATTAATTTTTTAGAAATTTAAAAAAAATGTGACTAAAAATTGTCTAAACAATTATTGCCGAAGTGTTGCACTAACTACTCGTAAACATGCAAACTAACTTTTTACAAAACAAAATGTGAAAAGCTACAACTGAATATGCCCAGGTAGGTAAGTACCTTCTAGGTAGATAAATCATTTTACTTTTTGTGATGATTCATTATAATACTATATTCAATATAGATAAATACTTTTTTGCGAATTAACTACCTACAAAGTACAATACTAAGTAAACGTTTTCTAAAAATGTCGAAAATAAATGTAATAAAATTTCAATTCAAATTTTAAAATTCCTGCCTTCTTTCCCAGTGAAATTTTCACATATAAGCGCCCTTGAGCGAAAATGAGATTTTAGTCTCAAAAAATGAGTTTTTTTTTTTTTTTTAATGTTACAATGAAAGCACAAAAAATTTTGATATATTTTTTTTAAATAACCGTAAACAGTTGCAATCTGTGCATGTTTAAGTCTTCGTTATAAACGTATTTTACTTCCTTAAAACTTTTGTTTTTATAATTTAATAATAGTATTTTAACAAAATCGGTGTAATATATACATATTAGTTATACCTCATCTGATTAAAATTCTCCTACAATTCATTTTTACTCTCCGTCTGACTTCACTATAATATAATGCGGACGGCGCATTCACTCTTCGCCAGAATTTATTATCCCATCCACATCGCTCTTTTACCAGAATCCACTATCCTGTCCATATTCACACTTTGGCCAGAGTCTACTATCCCGTTCACATTCACGCTTTGGCCAGAGTCTACATATCCGTCCAAATTTACTCTCTAGCCAAAACCTACGCATTACCACTGCTACGTTTAAATTAACCCCACTATAAGTATCTGAGAATATTAATTATCAAAATCATTATTTTGACTAAAGTATGCCAATATAAACATAAACTTCTCGAGAATTGCCAAAACAATGTAAACATATGTGGATTATTGGGTATCCTGCCAACTATTACGTATATTGTATATGGTATGACATACATCGTAAAGTACCAAATAAATCCTATAAAGCATATTAATGTCATAGTCATATTTTCAAACTACAAATACGTCAATATTTTTAAACCAAGATAAATGCTTGTGCTATAAAAATAGGACTAGCTTGGTCTCCCGGAACGAGGCTCGAACCACTGACAAATGTCATGAATACTTGATAAATGCTGTAATACGCTATGAGATGCATGCGTCCACGTGTGGCGGTTCACCAAAAACGTCAGTTATAGAATGTTACACTGTGTGCGAGACCCGCTAGTCCAGCCGCCAATAAGAAGCCAGCAAAATGGGTCAATGAGAGCAAGGGGCGAACAAAGACATTGGAACTGTCACTTTTTGGAGCGGATCGAAACAAGAAGTGGAAGAAAATGCAGAGCTGGCCGAGATGAAGAAAAAAATGCGGAAGGTGAGTGGACGAAGCTGATAAGGGTCACCAGTAGGGTTGCCAACCGTCCCGAATTGACCGGGATTGTCCCGGAATTGGAATCGCTGTCCCGTAATATTATTGGAGAAACTCATAAAAATATAACGTTACATTAGTTAAAATTGAGTTTTGAGCTATATGTCCCGGAATTGTCCCAGAAAATTTTAAAAACCCTAGTAACCAGGCATCCTTGGCCATTTTTGATAAGATGACAGTGTGCTTTTGAGATTGTGGGTCGGCGATCCGAGAGGTGATCCGCGCTGGCTACCTCCAGTATGCATTTCTAGGGCCTCTGATCTGCAAAATAACTTAAAGAAGAAAAATATGCTTGAAGAAGAGAAACTGCAGAAGAAACTTGAAATATGAGAACAGGGACGTAAAATTATGAATATCAAGAAAATATGGGTGGGTTGATAATGTTCAATTACAGTTTGTATGGTAAACAAAATTGGTTATTATTGTACTTCCAACCTCCCCTACAGACGAAGGAAACTTAAGTAGCGGCCCATGGACTTCATCCGGTGAAGCTCAGGGCCTGGTATTCGATCAATGTCATGGATAGGATGCCCAGTCAGGCCGAGCAGAACGTGACAATATATAAATAGCTTTAGTTTTAGAGATAGTGACTCAATAAATCCATGTCTTATCATAATTTATATAAATAAGCGTACACTGTTTCTGATGTCGCAGGTCCACTGTCTACCCGCTTCTGCCTGAATTCAGCGATGCAGAAGGCCTACTCATATTTCGTTCCAAGACACTTTTTATCCCATAATATTATTACCATTTGAAATTTCCCGCTGCTCTAAGTCTTCGAATTCGATTTGACTACGTATACACCTGTTAATCACGTATATGTAGCTAAATCTCCAACATGAACCTCATTGACTTCATGGCATCCATGCGTTTCCATACCTCTGATGAAAGGCTTGCTTCTTGAAGAGACGTGGCATGTTTAATTTAAAGACAATCTTTAGGTTTCCGCCATTTGACTTCTAATAACTGTTTGTGTTTGTCGAGTGTGTTGACTTGACTAAGGCAGGTATTATTGTTAACCACTTATGCCAATTCCAACTCCTGGTAAAAGTTGTTCCAATTTTACTATCACATCGACTGAATCAATAATCCTGTGGAGGCTCACTTCGCAAGGGTAGTCTAGTTGAACGATCTTTGCGCGATCATCTTAGTCATAATCGCCAAATCAAAGATGAGACAGAATTTCTCCCTTAACGTTTAGTTAAGTACCAGGGTAGTATTTTTAACGTATCTACACGTGCATTGTCAAGTAGTTTGAGCAAAATTATGCTGATATAATATGCTATGACGCTGGAAAATAAATTTGAGTAACCCATCTAAATTAACAGACAGTGTCGCATTGACGTATGCGCTATATATGATCTCGAAGAATCTTTATTCAACATGGAACTGCTGAGATGCAATCTATCATAGCCCATGTCTCAACTTTGTAGAAGGCTTTTTCATAATGTATAAATGTCATGCAGAGCAACTAATTATACTCTTTAGATTTTTAGGTTATTGTCTTAGTGTATATGATGTATTGTATGATACTAATCTTTAATCTAATATAATAGTTAGTCTATTTGTGATCTATTTCATTAATAGTTTTTAGATATGTGAGATTATTGATATTAGTTGATAGTTCTTCAGTTCGGCTTTAATTTCCTTTTTTGTATATTATCCTTATTACAGCATTTCTCTACTGGTGTGTTTGCACATTATAGATACTCGTTGAAAAAGTATTGTAGAACCTTACGTAGTTTTTCAACCGTGTTTCAGGATTCGGTGCCATCTTCACCTGGAGCCTTGTATTTTCCATCTTTTTTAAAGCGGACCTAATTATAAAAATACAACTCTGGTAAATCTTCTGTGTGATATTGTATCAGACTAACTCCTGCTCTCTGCCTTTTTCTTTGACTTTCTGGTGTAGAAATCTTCGCGATGTATTTTTTATCTTATTGGTATTGTTTTTCTCTAGGTAGTTTTATGGTGACACTATGTCTTTGAGAAGTTTAATTCTTGTTGAAGTTTTTGAGTGAATTTAAGTCTTATGTCGCTTTCTTAACTACATTTTTATTGTGTGCGTAAACATGCTTCTATAAACTTGTTTAGCGTCCTCAATATCTATGAATAGGAAATGTTCCGATTTCGTCTCTCAATGATAACCAAATATTTTTTCAACAGACAGATTTTGTCTATATTTCTAATATCACATACCTAATACGTTCTGAATAATTACTACTTCACAATAAGAATGTGTTCTCCTTAATACCTTTGATATGTTCTAATCCCAGTAACAACAATAATATTTTTCGATAAAATTGATTTTATAATGTATATCTTCCTAATTAATACATTTAATTTTATATTATTTGTGTACGGGTGATTTTTTATTATTTAGTAGTTAAAATATCACAGACCACATGATCTGAATAATTACAAGTTAGCAATGAGAATATATTCTCCTTAATGATATTATTATTTTAAAAGTTATTTTTATACAGAAATACATAATCTATTAGCATATCCTACTTACTACGATGTTAATTATTCGTAAAGAATTAAAGCTAGTGTAAAAATGGTTTTGATTAGGAATGACATGAAATTTTCTCTTGAAGAAAGACCAAATGCCAGGTATTGGGAATGTATAATAGAGAAAATAAAATTATTATTACGGATAAGATTCAGAACGTGAATTTGTTTTCGATGCGGATACTAAATGATAAAGAGTTCGCATTTTACGACACACATTTTTGAATATTCTCTCTATAATTGATCATAAAAACAAGTACACTACATGGCGAATGAGTTTGCATAAAAAGTTACCATAAATTTGCCGTATGTACTTTTCATACTTACTGTTTCATTTTACTTTCAACTAACGACCTACATGCTGCCCTGGTAGAATTACTCATCGTCGATTGAGTTTATGTGCACATTTGATAAATTAAAAGTAATTATACGTCAATTTTTATATCATCATCATCATTTTCAGCCATTTTCTAACCACTGCTGGATGAAAGTATCCCAAGTATCTCTTACTATTATATATCCATTATTATTCGATGTCACATATTTTGTTGATTTCGTCAGTCCGGCGGGTTTTGGGGCAGTCTGTCGGCTTCCTGATTCCTCTCGGGCATCACTGGATGACTGTACTCGTCCAATGATTGTTCGTCATCCAAGCTATGTGACCTACCTATGCTATTTCATGTTCTTTGCGTATTCAATTACATCAATAACTTATTATTATAAAATAATGTTACCGAATGTGCACAAAACGTAGGATTGTTATTTTTTTAACTATTTTAATTATTTGCTTGAATATTTGCCATAACGTGAAATGTTTATTTCGGTGTATGAGGAAAAATAAGTCGTTTTTGGGCATATTACACGATCTAAATGAGAATTGTTGGGAAAAAATGTTAATATTTCAATACGTTATATATTGTTTGTTTTTTTTACCAAATAATATAAATAAATTACTTGTTAACTTCATTGTAGCACTTATTATTGTAATGTACATCCACATCCAATAAAAAAGTATTTTTGTTCTTTGGGGCCCAAATACAAGATCAATTCAATTTCAGATTTCAGTTTAATATAAAATGAAAACGTTGTTACTTAATAGAAAATACAGAAAAAGAAACACGCGGGGTAAAGAGCAGACCCCTGCAGCTCCTCACGCCCAGCGGGAGTGGGCTGGAGGAGGCTCGGAGGGGTTCGCGCGAGCCCCTTGTTAAATTTGACGCTGGCTAGTGAGCCCTTTGTTTAATTATGGAAAAACAATATTCTCAGATAAAAACAGTACCTAGATGTAAATGGTTTAAATGTATTATGAAACATAAAACTTTGTTGCTTCTAATAAAATACATTTATTTCGAGTGCATAATAAAAGAGACCTAGTCGTTTTCTTTTTCTGCACTGTACATACATCTAACAATGTTTAAAAATACCGATGTTTGATATATATTTCTTCCAGATTTTTTTAGATGTTCAACGCAACATTTTTGTGAACGATGCTTTGAACCATTATCCTCCATACTTCACACCTGAACATTTTTTCTCTTTATCGTAATTGTGTACAGTTTTGAGAAGGGCGGTTCCTAATATTTATTACTTTGTACCATCATTTACTGCAGAGAACTTCAGTTTCAATCCAGTGTTTTGTTTTGAAACACGGAATCGGAGCGAAAAAAATAGAACCTATTTGTTCGTCAATCTTGGAACTCTTCACTCTTGCAATATAAGATAGGTAAGTACATTTTTCAACTATTATTATTTATTATTTTACGGTATATTGCGTATTGTTATATAAAATATATTAAGTAACATTCGGTTGCATATAATATATAAGTGTCATAAAAAAAATCCGCATCCTGAACACTGCGAATAGCTCTGAGATTAAGCGAGCCCCTTGTTGGCATATTGGCAACCTACCGCTGTCTCTTCGTAATCTTCAATAACATTAGTTCTCGGCATTTGAGCAATGAAATCTATTTGTCTGACATGATGATGTTTTACTGACCGATAAAAGTGGTAAAGTTATATGGTCTTCATCCATCAGAGGATCGACAATGGCTGATAATGATAATAATAATTAACATAAAAAAATTCTCATATTGTTCATACAAAATTAATATTATTTTTAACTTTGCATTTTTTCATGTTGAAATATAAATGGATCGTCGAAAAAATAAGAAATCTAAACACAGTTATTTGTATATTAATATTTTTTTTATTACTTTTTAGGTTTTTGCATAAAGTGCAAGAAACTGGTTTGTTTATTTTTAAATGAAAAGCACAATAAATCTTATATTTTAAATTGAATAAATTAAAAACTTTCAAGGCTATTTAATGTTACTTTTACCAAAAATATACAAATTTACTTTACGGCTAACAAAAGTGTAATTCGTATACTTACGACCCCTTCAACCAGGATTATCCCAAAATGAAGTTCTCTGATTTTCATGGTTCAAATGTCCTACGGAGCTTACTGGGTTATTCCGCGATGCGCATCTGATGGCTACGAAATGTTGGCAAATACGGTCATAAAACTAGGAACTAGACTAACGGTATATAATGGAGTTCTAGTACCGACACTTTACACAAAATTATGTGTAAGGTAAGCTGCTCGCCTGGTGATCTAGTAATCTGAGGATACCTAGATCATGCTAGGAGATCACCTCAGTTTGAAAATAGTAAAAAAATGTAGACATGCTTTTTTTAAATACAGTTGCTAGACCCGCACATGGAAAATTTAAAGCTAATAAACAATACTAAAAAAATATTGTAGATAATTGAACAAACTTTTAATTCGTTGAGCACTGAATGACATACAACATATGTTATAGTTTACGAAACTACAATTGACACAGAACTTAATCGGGAGATTTGAGTTATCGAAAAATATTTGTATTACCCTCACATTTATCTTCGAATTATTATTTTCATTGTCCGAATTTTTAATCTGAATTAGATTATATATCCATATATATAATATTATCTTCAGAATTATCATGAAATGAATACGATAATAGTATGTCTACTGTAATTGTTGAAATAGCTACCATGTTATTTCTCTAAACGTAGGGCTGGTTGTGTAATAAATAGTCAATTTTGACCATGTCCATTTTTACTATTGTAACTTTTTACCATCGTCCGTGGTAAAAAACATTTGGTACGTCAAATTTACTACTGTCAAAGTCAATCCCACCTATTAGTGCGACAATGCGATTAATCATCAAATAGGTAGATACTATTTATGCTTTATTTACCTCCGCGTTCAAAATCTGTCACTTAGCTGTTATATGAATTAAACAGCAAGATCATCATCGGACGAACTGTCATCACTAAAATAGCGGCATATTGAATGATTCATTGCCGTATACTGCAACTTTCAAAGTGTTAATATGATAAATGACTTTTGATTCAGCTGTGAATAGTTCGCCATTTTTAACTGATAATTGACGATTTTACCATCGAATATTGGAAAATAAAATTATTTTACTACTGGATGTCTTTTAGAGAAGTAAATATTTTTACCTAGGATTGAATAACCAGTTTCCACAAATAAATTAATTATTACAGAACACATAACCGGCCCTTAGTGTGTATATTATTGGCTGTGTAATTATTATGGCTGGTTTTAACGTTAACAGAGTTGACAACAATACTGGGACTGGGAGTCTAAGCACATCGAAAGTTAATTTGTTTTATAAAGGGTTTTTCAATAGGAACGCTCAAACTTTCTTTCAACAGGGACAAGAAACTACGCCATATTTCTTGATTTTTTTTTGAGGTTAACACTCGTACTTAGTTGGCAAATCATCATGGAGCAGTACACACCGGAGTAACGCTTGCAAATTATTCAAATCTACTACCGAAATTCGCGTTCGCTCACCGCAACTTTAAGAGCATTACGACCATTTTATCGTCGTCATCACTTGCCTGCCACATCAACAATTCAACGTTTGGTGCAAAAATTTAAAAGCACATTGTCGCTACACAATGTTCCAGTGCCAGTGAGAGAAAAAAATGCACGAAGTGAGGAAAATATTGCCGCCGCTAGAGCATCTGTTCTTGATGACCCAAATGAGTCACTAACACGACGTTCTCAACAATTGGGCATTTCTGTGACGTCATTGTGGCGAATTTTGCGAAAATATCTTGACTTACATCCATACAAGATCCAGTTGACACAAGAACTAAAGCCGCTTGACCATTTGAAGCGTTGCCAATTCCTCAATCGGGCTGCACAACAATTTGAAAATGATGCTGAATTCCATCGAAAAATCATCTTTAGCGACGAAGCTCATTTTTGGCTCAATGGATATGTAAACAAGCAAAATATGCATTATTGGGCAGGCACCAATCCACACGTGCTTCACGAAACACAATTGCATCCCGGAAAAATTACTGTTTGGTGTGGATTACATGCCGGAGGTGTTATTGGACCATATTTTTTTGTTGATGATGCTAATCGTCACGTTACTGTGAATGGTAATCGTTATCGCTCCATGATAACTGATTATTTTTGGCCTCAATTGCGAGGTATGGACTTGGCCAATATGTGGTTTCAACAAGACGGTGCTACCAGTCACACGGCACACGCAACAATTGACTTATTGAAAACCAAATTTGGTGAGCGTGTTATTTCGCGAAATGGACCAGTTCAATGGCCGCCTAGATCATGCGATTTAACACCATTGGACTATTTTCTTTGGGGCTATGTTAAATCTTTGATCTATACTGACAAGCCGGCGACGTTACAAGATCTAAGAGAAAATATTGAACGCGAAATTGGTGCGATTCGGGCCGAATTATGTGAAAAAGTGGTGGAAAATTGGATTCAACCATTGGACTTCTGCAAACGTGCCCGCGGTGGTCATGCGAGGGAAATTGAATTTCATACATAATTGTCACTAAATGTACTTCAAAACATAATAATTTTTTTATAGATATATTCATTTGTTTTTGTTTTATTTTTAAAAAAAGTTTGAGCGCCCTTAATGAAAAACCCTTTATTTGATCGTATTTGGGTAAACGCATTTGTTTCCTGAGGAAAGAGTGCTTCGCAACTTGGTAATCGTTCCTCTGACAATTTTGAAACGTCTCCAGGCTTCTTCAATTGATAATTAAAGAATATCCTCTCACGACCCGATAGGTAAGAAAAATACGCATTGCCCGAATAGGCAAGCCTGTTTTAGGGCAAATTAGAAAATAAATTACATTACACAAAACCAAACAACTTATTGAAGGCAAAGCACAATCAAATAGAATGCGTAACATACAAGGTAAGTAAACGTTAGAATAAAAAGAAATAAAAAAAGAGAGAAAAAATACAACAATGTAAGCACATATAAGGTAAAAGCAAATAAACAAGATTAAAATACACAAAATGCATTTATACGAATTATTTAATTGGTTGGTTACTTTTAGAACCAGTTATTTCTTTATCTAACAACTCATTATTTTTATTTTTGATCAGTAACACTCATATTACATGCGTCACCGGTCGATTCTGTAGAACCAATTATTACAACATCGAGTAACTGGGTGTCCCGGTGACTAGATGGTAACGGGTTAAAAATCACCGGAACACAAATAATATCAAATTAAATTAGAAAGATATACGTATAAAATCAATTTGATCAAAAAATACTGATGCTCCTACCGGGATTCGTTATTGACTGATTATGCTCTAGTACCACAGTGCAATTTTCTAATCTATATATTACACTTTTCAAATTAAACATCTATTGTTCCATTATATGAAAGCCGTCTTATTTATTTTATTCTTTACATATAATTTGTATTAAAAACGTCATAGACCTATGTTCTGAAAATTACAACTTCATAATAAGAATGTGTACCCTTAATAACAAATCATTATCATTTACCGATACTTCTTTCTCAGTGAACTGCACACGCAATCTTTACACATAACCATTAAAATAATAATTGTATTCAATTTATTTATTTTTCTATCCGTTTCTTGAATATATAAAGCTATGTGAGTATTTGTGTGATATCTTAAAGTAGTTAGAAACTGATAATGAAAGAGACTTCATTTTTTATGAAATTCAAAAAAATCATATTTTATTAAATATTTGTGTTGAGTTCTGCAAGTTTGCGTAAAGCATTATTTAAATGTTACAGAACTAGTAGAACTCGAAAATAATTTCATAAAATATAAACATGGAGTTCTATGAACTAAACAGGATAACAATAAATAAATATATTTTATATGATCAAATACTTCTTGTGTAAAATTATCTCATGAAACTATCAAGATGACTTGTAAAATATATTCAAATAATAATACACATGTAGCGGTTTGAACTCACTAGCTTCTACACGCCGGGTAAATCGTGAAATGAAGGAACTTCAAGGCACACAAAATTCCGTGAAAATTTTTAAAAGCGTATTATGTTACATTTACAAGGAAGCTCAAATCATAGAAATGGGTGCAATCTCAGGGAAATCCAAACCCCTAATCGCAAGACAATGAAAAAACGTTGTAAATAATAATATTTCAAATCACCATAATTCACGACTTGTAAAATCCCTACATAAGCTGGTTTCATTTCTGAGTAAAGGCTGTGGTAATTAGTATATAATGGGTTTTTAATTGCATTTTAAAGGCGAAAGATAAGTGCATTTTCATGACAATTTGTTTATTTAGTTATCATATAATTTGTTACTAAAGTTTAGAAATCACAGCGGGTAGTTTCTAGACTTGACAATAATACAAAGATCTTATAATATAAGAAAGTATTTTAACGTTCGTTAGATTTATTCAATATTACATTTTATAATACATATACTTTCAATATAAAAATTGCCGTACGAATTGAATTTTTAAAAAATAACACTTCGATAGATATTCTCGCATGTAATATTCATATATACATATGTAATATTAATTTTAACCTATTATTTATTTGATATATTTGGGCAGTTATTTATAACATTACTGTAATGATACTGACGTCATTGACAAGTGCAGTCTTTGAATCCTTGCAAATGGAATTAAAATACAGATTCTAAAGTCAGAAGCTGTAGATAATACAGTATAATGAGAAAAAAATAAGTCATATTTCAAGACCCACAAAAAAATGGAAGGAAAAATAATAATCTTCAAAAAACAACCTAAATAATGCCTGAAGATTCGTTAAGAAGTATTGACATTGCAAAAATTAGCAGAACATGGGAGACCAAAGTTAGATGATGACTAGTGTTGCGACAATTAATGTAAATGCCGTTTTATATATAATGCTACACACTTATATACTTCGTATCACATAATTCAGATTCAAATCTTTCAATGAATACACAAATCATTAAAACTGTCAGTGCATGCTTTTATCAACTCTTGAGGCAGCCCGTCTACTTATAAATGTATTTGCGGTGTCACGTGTGAACAATTGTAACAGCATCTATGTTGGCCTGCCAATGTTTCAACTGGATAGATTGCAATCTATTCTAAATGCGGCTGCACGGATAATATATGGAGTTTCCAAATTCTCTCATATAACATTCCTTTTACTCAGCTACATTGGCTTCGATTCCCTCAAAGAGTTAAATTTAAATTGTGCTGGTTGATGTACAAGGCGACACACAACATGGCGCCTCTGTATCTTCAAGAACTTTATATCCCAGATAATTTGAATGGTAAACCTCTCAGGTCAGCCTCTACTTCAGCTGCAGGAAGGGTTGTAGAACCGACCAACCGTTGCGAGAAGTCTAAATTTAGTGAACGGGCATTTGTGGTGGCAGGCCCAAAAGCGTGGGACTCTTTGCCTTCCATTATAAGAAACAGTGCATCAGAGACTTTATTTAAGAAAAAAAATACGCACCTTTTTAAAAAATCATTTCCGTAAGTGAAAATAACGATTTTTAATTTAAAAAAACAAAGATAATTTTAGAACTATAAACAGTTTATGTGTAAAGCGCTCTTAAGGTGAAAGTTTTTACGAAAATGGCGCTATACAAATTATCCATTATTATTATTATTATTAAAGATTGTATGTAGGCCTATGTGCCTACCCCTGAGAAAGGCGTGATAATAATAATTTGTTATATGGATTTATTTTGATTAATTTATGCAGGGTAGAACTGTAAATTATTATTGATTCTTTTTTCATTTTAAGTACATAATATTTATTTTTAAATATTATGTACTTAAAACGCAAGTGTTTCTTGTTTCGCGAAAACATACCACGTGCTATCTGTGATACGTTATAAATTCAAATCTATACCCGAGGTACCGCATTTAATACGATGTTTATAATAACATGACTCATTGGCATTCTGAACTATTACTCAACATTCAGGTATAATGACAAACATACATTTTTGTCTATTTTTAAAAACTAATTTATAATCGATTTTTCTTATTATCCTCATTCTCATTTACATTTATTTATCATTAACATGCATGAAATAATCTAATCACTATTTCTCTTTTATAAGTAAACAAAAAAAATACATAACAATACAATTCATATTTAAATAAATATAATCAAAATGTGATTATACATATTTTTTTAAATATTTCATTGTAATCGCAGAAAAACATTTAAAATAAATACTAGCCAGAATAAATTAAATTAATCCTATTATATTTGTCTCATTCATCACCTTCTCATACATAATTCTCATTCATACACCTTCCTACATATACTTTTCATTCATACACCTCATCCATATTTGAAAATTATTGAGGCTTCTTATGGGACCACCTCCTGGTATGACCAGGTAAATACAAATACTGAATGCTGCATACCATCAATAGTATCAATACTCAAATATTTTCTCGCCGTGTTCTCATCACTCATTCGCTTCACATAAAAGACCCTTTCCGAGTCGTAATCTAGATGCTGTTAGTGACTCAGAATTATATTTAAAATTGATCATTCTTCATTGCGACAATCGATTTGCAACATGTTTTCCTAAGCGTCCTATGCATTTTGTCTATTTTCTTTCGTTACTTTCAAACCATATCAGGTCTCATCTTTTTATATTAGATTAAATTATTTTATTTAGTTATCGATAACTAAAAATATATTTAATTAGTAGATGCATGTTAATTAATATTATAAAATACCCAATTTTATTGTTCTGTAGTTTAGTATGTAGTTGCAACGATCTACAGAATTACTAAAATAATAATTATAAATTTAAAAACACTATTTCTGTTTGCCTGGTAACGTTTGTAATTCCTTTTCCCGAAAGATTTCGGCGTCCACATCTGGCAACACTTTGAAACATGCAATTTCTCCTTTGTCCAGTTTAAAGGCAGCCCGGCTTCAGTGGAGACGAGGGTGAGAAGTATCTCCGCCCCGCTCGCTCCACCCACCGGGGGTGCATGGGATCCAGCCCCCTCCAGAAGTGGAGCGGTCCAGCGAGCTCCATCTCACGGAGAAGGTGGCGCATTCTGGACACGGTTCAACCAAAGTACAGTCGGTAAAATTTACACTAATGTAGAAAGGATACAGAGCTTAGTGTAAATTTAAAAACACTCTCATTCTATTGAAGACCTCCTTACAATGTCCCCGGTTACTTTTGTGAATGTGGATTCAGGAAGGGCTTTTGAGATACGAGTATTCCAAAATATAAACGGGACGAATATTCTATTCAATGTTAGAAAATGCGTCGATTTAGGAAGAATATTGAAGGCTATTCGATTTTTCTATATTATGTTTATAACGTATGATTAAAACATGTTTATACATGTCATAATCTGTAACAAAGTTTAAAATATAAATATGATATTTAATAACAAGTGTGCTTTTATATAAACGGTGCATTTTTAAAATGCAAAATATTTAATATGCAAGTGGAATAGGATTTAAATACAAAACAAGTAGAAATAAAACATCTAAGTATTTAAAAATATATTATTTCAAATGTTTTAAAAATTATATGATATCACATGTGATCATTTAATTAAATCTAATATTATACGTATCTAATAAAATAATGAATATATCTTGTGTGCATAAAGATGTAAAATAAATATTCAAAAATGTTTTCCAATGTCAGGTTCCGGCACCAGGCTCTTTGAAGACATCCCTGGGTGAGGGCTGCGTAGAAGGGCGCGGGCGGCGGGAGGGGGGAGGGTCTCCCCACTGGACAGGCCGGCCGGCCATTTCAATTTCAAAAAAAAAACTCCTAGCGGCTAGAGCCTACCCCCCCCCCGCCCCCCTGTTCGCCGTCTTCTTCTCTCGGCCGACAATCTTTTCGCACAGGACGAAGGGCTGAACTATCCCCGGGGGGGGCCCCCGCGCGGCCGGGGCCCGGCGCGCGGCCGGCAGTCGTCACTCGGCAGCCGACCCGCGCGGTCACGGTTTCAGTTGCGCCTGCGGGTACTTTATTTATCATTTGTTTTCACATTTTTCGTCCTCCACGGACCCGCGCGAGTGTCGTGTCGCCCGCTCGCAGCGCAGTGAGTGTTCCGCGTGCGGCCCGCGTGACTCTGTTTACTCCCATCGGAGATGTTGTCCCGCGCGATGATTGACAAGAAAACTTTTTACGCGCCGCTTTCCGTTCTTTTACATTGTGAACTTTTTGAATAGCGAATAAAAAATGTGATACAGACAATTATTTTTAAAACTTGTTTATTTTGTTTATTTTTTTGTTCGTTCCGCCGCTTATACATGACTCCCAGTACAGGCCCGCCGGCGATAAACATAGTGACTGATAAACAGTGGTGGACCATCGTGAGGGCCGGCGGGGCGCGCTAGTGCCGGGGGACGAATGGCCAACAACGGCGCGCTGGCATCGGCGTTTCCGAGCGGGCAGCACCACTGCAAGGACTGCGGACTCTTCTTCGAGTCGGGGAAGTCGCTCGAAGTGCACCTCCAGTACCACAAGGAAAACCTGCTGAGCAAGTGGGCAACCCAGGCGCAGAGTGCGCAGAATGACCTGGAGAACAACAACAACACCAAAATAAAACGCGAGGCCGCAGTGGCCGCCCTAGCCGACTCGAGTGACGCCATGATCACCAAGCCAAGCCCCGAGTTTCCCCAGAGAGCCACGCCGGAGACGTCCGCGCCCTTCGGCCACCCGGCCACGCCGCAGAGCTACCACAGCGCGCCGTCTCCCTACCAGACGCCCGAGCCCGCGGGCTTCTCGCCGGGCCAGTTTCCGTACGGACCGCCGCCCTTCCCCGAAGGCCAGTGGGACCCCCAGGGCCCCTACGCGCCCGACTTCCCAAAGGCGCCCCGCTTCCACCCGTACCCGCCCGCAGAGCGCTCGGCGCGCGTGTCGTCCTCCAGCCCGCTTTACGGCCAGCCGCTCAGCCAGCCCACCCCGTCGCCCTCGCCCAAGCAATGCGACAAGTGCGGCTTCGTGTGCGACTCGGCCGCGCAGCTGTCCGAGCACTGCTCCGCCACCCACCCGCCCACGCCGAGAGGGTCGCATTTCCACCAGCCACAAGGCTATCCTCACAAACACTATGGAAACTTCGCTCCCGACACCGAAGCGAAAATAAAGGAGGAGCAGGAGGAGACCGCCGATATTCTAGATTTAGATTCTCAAAAGGTGGTGCATCCAGGCGGCGACGAGAACGGTCCGTTTGATGGAACCGTTTCGCAGATGCATCACAACGGGCCCAACCCTCATCCTGTTTCTGCCATGTTGCCGTGGCCCGAGCAAAAAATGTACGGGCATCATCAGATAAACGGAGATCCTAAAATGTTTTCTAGAGACCATAAAATGTTTTCGGAACAAAAACCGTTTTCTCAAGATCAAAAAATGTATCCTCACGAAGGTAAATTGTATCCGCAAGATCAAAAAATGTTTCCTGGCTCCCAGCACGATAAAAACTTTATTCATCAAGATCAAAAGCTTTATCAGCCGCATCAGATGTCAATGAGTGAATATCAAACCGGGGTCTCGACATCAGGTCGTGAAATTCAACCACCTTACAGACCGTTTGATTCTTCAGCAGGTCCCCAGATAACCAGCACGCAAGCTACCAACTCTTCTAATTCTGTGCCCCCTATATCTGGAAAAGGAGCAAACTGGAAATCTAATGAAGCTCGCCGCCCCAAAACTTATAACTGTACGGCTTGCAACAAGTGGTTTACGAGTTCCGGACACCTCAAGCGGCACTATAATACGACGCTTCATAAAAATGCTGTGAGATCATCCGGTCAACCGGATCCCGCCACGCTTCCGATCAGCACCCACCACCACCCCACCAGGGACCCGAACCACGGGGGACGCGGCCAGCAGTCGAGCTCCAGCGACCCTAATACGCAGAGTCCGCTGTCTTCAGATGACGTCCGCAGCCCGGACGACGGCCATGGATCGTCACAATTTCCGTCGCAGAGTTTCGAGCGTTCGCAGCATGCCGGTATGGGGCCGTCGGTCAAAAGCCCTTACATGCATCAACAGCCAAACATAGGTAACAATCAACTTCTTGGTAATAATCCCTTGGCGAATCACCCTCTTCCCCACCAAATGGGTTCACACCCTTTGACTATGGGTAATCCGCCTCCCGGTTTAGGGAACCCATTAGATCCGGGTCACCATTCGCAAACCGCCAAGCCCGCCTCCCAATCTAGTTCCGCAACCAATTCTGTAGGGAGTCCCCCAAACGGGCAAGCAGGTCCCTCCGTCCAAACAAACCATCTTTCGAGGGGCCTGCTATCGATTACAACCAGCAATATTTCAGTTCCGCCCCTGCCCCAGGCTACGCCGCCCATTACGGCTCACAGCCTGCCGCCATTCAGCCACTTGCCGGGCAACCCCTACAGCCCGAGGCCTTCGGACCACCCGGTCCATACGCACCAGGATCCCACCCACACGGCTTTATATTTGGGTCAGAATTTTCAGCAGACTTTGGGCCCGAACTACCCAAACGAGATGGCCCCCCACGGTATGGATACGGCTTCCAGCAGCCTGCCTATAACCAGTCCGGTTACTATTGGTGAAATTGCCACTGAACATTACGGGATGCAGGGCTTGGACATGCACACTTCCGGCCCGCTTCCCAGCTTCTCCCAGTTTCAGTCGCATCGTTACGGCATCGTGATGCCTAACTTCTCACCAATACATAGCGTGGGGGGGACCGCCCCTGGCGAATCGCCACAAATTCACAGTTACATGACGATACTAGAAAATCCGAGTACCATATTCATCCAAGCACCGGAATATGCCGATGAGAGTAGTGTCGAAACTGCCGCTTCAGACGCCCAACAGGGCTACAATCTGACTAGCCTAGATTCGATGGTTTCTATTAAGCGAGAGAATTATACCATTGAAGATTTGGTCTCAATTAAATGCGAAGACCCGGAGGAGAAAATATCCAATAAAGAAAATTACGAATCTCAAGTGAGCTCTCCCATGAGTCCCGTCAGTATAAAAATAGAATATGAAAATAACGGGTCACCATCGATCTCGTCGACCGTTTCTGGGCCTCCCCTATCATCCAGCAACAAGCAGGTCGGGAAGACCGGAGCGCCCGAGATCCACAAATGTTTTGAATGTGACAAGTTATTCAACAAAGCGTGCTATCTGACGCAGCACAATAAGTCTTTCCACTCAGGCGACAAACCGTTCAAGTGCGTGCGTTGCGGCAAAAGGTTCCCCAATGACGCGTCCTACGAGGAGCACTACTCCAAGCACGCTGGGGACAAGCCCTTCAAGTGCGAGCTGTGCCCCAAGCAGTTCAACCACAAGACGGACCTGCGCCGTCACATGTGCCTGCACACGGGCGAGAAGCCCTTCTCCTGCTCAGAGTGCGGCAAGGGCTTTATCCGCAAGGACCACATGCTCAAGCATTGCGACACACATCGCAAGAAGACCAATAGTGCGTAGGCTACACGCTCATCCCCCCTCCTTAGCTTCACACTTACATATCACAGGCAATATCTCTAATTGCAAAGCAATCGATTTATGCAAATACGCATATCGTCTTTACCGATTCTTAGTGATAGTTTTATTATTTTAAATCAGGGTTTAGTGTAGTTTGACTGATTGTTTACGAGGTCTGAATTACAGGGCACTTTTATTAAACTGGTAATATTCACTTATGCCATCCGATTTGTGTCAAACGGTAAAATATTAACTTAAATTCCGCATCACTGTATGAAAACTAAGTCTAATAATGGCGTGCCAATGGCCGCGGTCATTCCACCGGCCGATCTCTTGCACCAAGGTGACTTCAGGGCAGAAGGTTATTGTCTCATATTTATACCTGCCAGATAATCACCTGCTCTGATCGGCGCAGCTACTTTGTATATCGTAGTGATACAGGTTCCAAACGTCACCCATACGGATATTCCAAGTTATTAGAGCAATTTTTAAATTTTAAGATTTTTTAAAGATATTATCGCTTATTTTAGTACTTCACGAGTTAACAATCCGATTTGTTACTTTTTCAATCATAAGTTGTTATTAATATTTGATATCATTCATATTACCAGTTGGATTATATATATAGGTATATAGGTTTGTTACATTTTCGTTGATATCTTGCGTTCAGCTTTTGTGCGAAATATCATTTTTGTGTAGATAGTGTCTAAAGGCATATTTCTTAATTGAACGCAGCGCCTTTTCGGTCGCTGAAAGTGAGAAACGGCTACCTCATGAATGAGTTTTTTAAAATCAAATTTTACAAGTATTTTCAAATTTGCCAAACTAGGCTAATCTTAACACGTAACAAACCATTGGAGTACATATTAAATAATAAAGGATGATATATTTAGGATTTAATATTAGGATAATTTAATATTAGTGATAGTTTAAGGACAAACGAACATATGTTGCAATTAAATATGAATTTGTATTTAGGTCGTAGGTATTTTTAAGTAGTCCTACGATGAAACCAAAATGTACAAAATTTTAAATATATTCATATTGCATCTTTTTCTAAATAACAAAATTATGTTTACTTTGATACATGCAAATATTTTAATGGCATTATGCTGTGAACACCGCGGGAAGGTATCGAGGGTCCCGTCACCGGCGATCGGTCTTCTCCCAGAAGATCGCTCGCGGTTGAAGGAGTTGCAATAAGTGTGAGAATTGATCAATTTTTAGCGAGTATTTGTGAATACGTAGTTTTGTTACATCAGTTGAATTGTTAAAAGAAAGGTTCAATTGTATTTATTTGATGTTCTTCTTATTTACCACTTGTTTCATGGACCTGTGAATTAATTTCCTAGAAATATTTTTGGTACTTTTTATAAATGTGTTGATTTCCAATGTTGCTGACAGACAGTCACATCGAATATGAACTACCTCACTAGCAAATATTGTATATTTATCCAATCTCACAGCACGTGAAAATGCATCAGTTTTGGTTTTTACAAAATCATAATTTATTTTTTATAGTGATTCAATTGTTACGATATTTTCCTCCTCACTCTTGGGATTGAAGAGACGATCTGATTTGTTATTGGTCAGTTTTACGTGCTTAGTGATTTGGACATAACAGTGATAGAAAATGAATTGATTTGTACAAACTCCCTCGACCATTAGGAAATTTTGAACAGATTATTATATTCGTGTAGTTGAATTACCGATCTTATTTACCACTGATATCAAATCGAGAGATAAATATTGTGTAGTGAAGTTTTACTAATGTTGAAATGTTTAAGTAATATGTAATTCTCGCAGAGGCCAATAAGAATATTGAATTTTATATTGTCTTAATAATTGATTGTTATCATCCTTATATTGTATTTATATTGTCATTTTAGCAGACAGACAATAATGGTACTTGGCCGCTTTGTTTACACATTGCTTTATGTGAATATTACATATCCAGCCCGTGGGTGCACAAATAGAACTCGTGTCGTTCGGGCATTGGTTGCCTGAAATTATTTAGATCCACAGAGCTAACATATCTACCTCAAAGACATTATGTTGTCTGCCGGTACAACAGACTACATATTTTAATTCAGATTGATATATATACATACATATAATATTGCTATACTGTTGTACATACCATATGCAGTCGGCTAGTGTAAGTGTTTGAAGTAACTGTTTCTATAAGGGATGTTTATATTTGTCAGTTTGTCCCTTTTTGTACGATAGTCGCGCCGCCCCGGTCCGCTGCGACGGCCCCGGGTGTTAATGTAAATACGGCCCTGGCGAGCAGCCGAGTCCGCCCGCCTCGGGTCCGACGGAGGTTCCTCCTAACTTCACATCTCGATGTTCTTGTTCCGTTTCTCACACATTTCCACTAAGCATAGGAAAGGTTGTGTTCATATTTACCGCGAACCTCATTTTGTAAATACTTCGTTTATATTGTTTTATCAACAGAGTTACCAGATTGTGGCCGACATCGATCGCCACCGTTGGTCAATCCTTTTAAACCTAGTGCATTTGTAAGATATCTCATTATTAATTAAAATATGTATTTAAATTTTGTTGAGTTTATAACAGACCTCAAGGTTGTGTTTTTTTAGTAATATTGTACAGTTTCGTCTCATTTGTAATAGATTATAACAAATTTTAATTGTAATATGCCTATTATTCTTTTTATAATTTTAAATAGCCGATTTTGAATTTAACGCTTGCAATGAACTAAGGACATCGCTCAAATATTGTGAAACGGAGGTTTTTATAAAAAAAAATTTTTGTTGTGTCCTTGGAATGTCGGCCGTTCGTCGTGAGGCTTAAATTGAGATCGGTTATAATTAAATGAAATTTACCATTATTAATAACTCAATCGATGTAAATTATATTATGAACTTCCGAAAGGATAAAATCATGACATTATAAAAAAACAAAACGATGACATATCGCAATTATAATACGAACAAAAGAATAAATGAATTTTTATTTTGCAATCATTCGACCTCTTAAGATGGACGGTTTGAGAACGAGCAAGAGGCTCTGTGCAGGTCTTAAATTTTCCACGAATTCTTGCAACGAAGCGAGTTGTGGAATTTTTAAATCTTGTCTAATATACTAAATATCTGGAAATATTGCGCACTCGCTCCGAGCGTATACCGAGTGACATACTTGCAGGTCTCGCATTTCATGTTAAAATATACATTATTACATATGTTCTCTTAACTAGTTAAGGTGTATTACTATTGTAAGATTATACATAACAGAATACGACACGCCGTGGTGGGATAGACAAAGGTTATTAGCATAGTTCTTGTAGATGATAAGTTTTATTTTTCATTGAAACATTTCTTGTTTAATAAATTGCGTCATTGCATTTGATTAGTATTCAAAATGGACGCACTAAACCATTAATTAATTTAGATGTAAGTACATATGAGTTGTGCTGCGGTCTCCGGGACCGCCAATGATACGAACTTCACTTCAGTGTCTCTGTATCAGTATGTTGCCCGATGTATTCTAACCAATTTGTAAAATTAAATATTCATTTGTCTTTTCAGTTATCAATATCTAACCTCAAGGTGCATTTATAATATTCATCGAACTTGTCTCTCGACAGAGGGGTCGGCGACCCCTCGATTATTTTCGCCTCTTAAGGGCTAAACGCGGCCCACGCTGAATACGAATCCGGTTCCTTTGTTATATTTATAACAATTACAATTGTGTTAATATTTAAGACACTTGAAAGGTCTGAGGTCAAACTGACCCATCGCCTTTCAGGTTTATTTTCTACGATACACCTTGGGGTTAAATATTTATGTATCTACCTGCATTTGCATTGCGATCTCAACTATTTGTGTTTTTTTTTAATTTGCGAGCGTTGCATTTGTGACCTTATTTGTACACTTAGTACTTTGTGCAAATTTACAAAAATGTGACAATGTTTTACAGGAATTCATAAAATTAAACTGGCGATATGTTTTTTATAATAATTTTATGTACCATGGTCAAGACTAGTACGTCTGCAACAGACAATGCGGCGCAGATTAATTATTGCTCTCAAATTGCGCGTTGTTTGTCACTCCTTCTTATTTTGGATGTAGATGAATGTTTAATTATATATTAATAAATACATATCGATTATAAGTATTGTTTTATTTCATGCCTCTTATGTCAGATGTTTCTAACAATTGGCAAAATAAAATGCGACGCATACAATACGCCAACATATTGACAAAAATAATGAAATATTTATTTATTAAAATATACTTTTTTTTTAGCGACTTATTGCTTTTATTTTGCAAATTTTCAGAAAGTATGTTTACTATTTATGTTATTGAAGTAAATATTTAAAAATTGATCGAAATAAATCCAATGAGTAAAAAAAAGGTAAGGATACGGTGCAGATGGATAAAGACTACGACAGAAAAGGCAAGTATATAAGCTGAGAGATGTGATTGACTAAGTAAAATCATCTTAGGAGGTTGGGAATTTTATAACAATTACACTATGCAGTTAATTATTTTCAAGAGATCTAAAATTATTATTCTTCAATTTACTATAATATAACAAATAATTGGTATTATTAATAACTTTTTTTTTTTTTAAATGTTACTGTTTTTTAAAAGAATTGTACTTTATAAGCGCACTAAGATAGAACAGTGTCGTTAAAATTATGAATACAGTATTATTACAATAATATTTAATTTTTATTTATTTTAATTGATCCCATTTTATTTCATCAGTTTATATATATATCATTAGCGTATGTGTTATGCAACTCACTGCAGCGATAGCCAGAATGAGTTGTTTATTGAGGGCTGGACTATAATTGTAATTATAATATTTTGAGTTAATAAAAAAGCGAAGTATAGAATATAGGCGAAACAATAATCTGAAAAAAAGTGTATGAAATTACGAAGGAATCATAATATTTGTAGATAAGTGGAGTAAGATTCTGATATTATATATAAAGTGATATTCCTGGTAGCAACAAAATATTTTTTTTCTGTACATCTTTTTAGTTGATCCGTTAAATTTGTTTTAAAATACTACACGACTGTTCTGAAAATGTAACTTCATAACAAAGATGTGTTCTCTTTAAAGAGTTTATTGTTGAAGTAGAATAAGTAGCTATTAATCAGGAATGAATGTATGTATATTATTTACGTATATGTATACATATATTTTAAACCAATAAGCGGTGTCGTTCGATACGACACTAATACTTGCGTCTTAAGTAATGATATAATTACAAAGTATCCGAATGTTGACTTGTGTATCGAAATTCTGATAGTTTTCATCTTCAAAACTTTGGTTACATACATACATGTCAAATTTCTTCGTAGTTACAAGAGAGATAATAAGAAAATTATATATTGAAAAACTACTTTTAATTTGAATACAAAATTAAATAATGTATCGGAAATCATTGTTTATTACAATTATATTGCCATATTTTTGTGATAGTTTCACTTCACAGACGATGAACCGTACTCCATCAAAGAAATCAAAAAATAAATATTCAAGCTAATTCAGTTTGATGTAAATCTCAAATGATATACTGTTGTTTCAAGGGTATGATATATCAATCTTGATAGTCCAAGATGAATGGTTAAAAAATACATTTTTTAAAGTTTTTTTTTTATTATACTATGCCTTTTTATTTGGAAAATTCAAACACTTAAAATGTATCCAGTCATTCACATAATATTTTTCTTCATATTTAGATATTTTTGCTCGGTTGTAAATTGCCGAATTAAATTTAAATAGCATAAATTATTCGATATTAATTATATTATATTATTTAAATAAACTTTAAAAACATCTTGTTCAATTCGTTTTCAAGGTAGCGTCTGATAAAGCGAAACAGATACAAATTGATTTTCGATAAACGGCGGATATTAATTGAAATTATTGCAGCTAGTTCGAAAGTAAACTGAACGTAGTGATCTTGAAGAAAATGACTATTATGTTAGGTATTTAATAAAACTTGAGCGAAAAGAACGAATCACGATAGCTGTAGATGTAAATATAAACGTTAAAGAAGTCGGCAGTGTTAAAAAATATAATGTCGCATATATAAGAATATGTGTAAGTACATTGAAAAATAAATACAAAATTTAAATATGTATATCTCTCTACTATTGACACAGTGTAATGGTTTACATAGTTTTCTTAAATTAACAACTGAAAAATAAGATTAAAAATAAGTATCCTAATTCAGACCATTTTCGAAAGAAGTTCTAAAACAACATTACCATTGTAAATAATATATAAAAAACACTTAATAAAATATTGTTTAAACTTGAGAATTTACTTAAATTATACTTATGGAAAGAAGACAACTGGAAATTATTATTTCGCAAGTAAGGAATAAAGTCGAGACACTTATTTTTAATTTAATTTATTAATTAAAACCACATTTTTTATTGTGAAGTGCGTTTTCAAAACATAGTCTGTCGATGATTGAAGCCAATTAAATAAATCACTAAGAACATAACATATTGTTAATACTATGACCCGAGCGCAAATCTTTCTCTTGCCGGTAGACTGCGACACAAAAAAACATAACTTATAGTTTAGATATTAGACGTTAAACTTTAGGTTATTACGCCATAATTCGATCTATCGTGGACGCGGACTACTGTCAAAAAACTCTGGTTGTTAAGAATACTTTTTCGATTAAGATGTATCTATTTTATTATAAATAATTATTTTTTTGTGTATCAGAATCGTCAACATTGCGCTATTTATATTCATTATTGGTCAGGAATTATACACAATATTTATTGAACTACTTATACATTTTATTTTTTAAATTCACTAGAGAAGAAAGTAACAATTATTCTTTCACTAATTAAATGAAAGGTGTATAGAGTAAATATAAATATGATTGGATAACTTAAAAATAAATAAAAACTAACTTTTATAAGTTAAGATTAATTTTAATTATACATTATTCGTATCGAGGAAGACACAAATTTCTAAATTTATTTATCATTTAGACAAGAAACAGTGACGTATGCTATACTTTTTGTATTAACTTTTTAAACCATTCTATCACATTATTTTGCTCGCACATTTGGGGGTAAAGATCAATATCAGTTTGTCAGTCTGATTTTTCTCAAATACAATAGAGAATGAAAGAGTCGACACGATCAGCACTGATTCTATACAGCAAGAAATAAGAGACCATGACAGCACCCTACGCACTAATGACGACATTTCGTTATTTAAAACCATTAATTAGTAAAATGTATTAATTGTATACAAGATATAAAAACAGCAAATATGCATAAAAAAGAAAAGGTAATATATGCTAAGTGAATACAATTAAAGATTTAAAAATGTACATAATAATGAATATACTTATCATTATATTAAAAAAAAACATTTTTAAACCATATATTTTTGAACCAATATCGTCATGTCCTCAGTTAAATTGCAACGATTTTTTTACATAAAAATCTCAATTTTTTTACTACTATTTATCTTTATATACCTATTATATATTTATAAACCTACTATTTCAAATTAATTTTGTAAAATTCAAATTATCACAACATATTCTCAAGTTCAAAATTATCAATGTCCATTTGTTAAAATTATTAAATAAAAAAACATTGTTATGGTTAATTGTAAAATAATTATAAATAAAATATCATAAACTAAACGTATAATCAATTAAAGGCTATTTCAGTTAAATTATAGAGAAAATTACTTATCTTTACACCAAAAAAATTATAAATATCTTAAAATTATTTGGACGAGTCACAAAGATAAACAAAAAAAATACACCTATCGAAAAAATATACTACCGGGACTGAACCCGGAACATTCTCTTACACAATTATAAACTTGCAATGTACTCATATTCGTATGCTATTATTCATAAAATTTGTTTTAATGTTCTTATATTGCAACTTCACAATCGAATTTTATTTTCATTAAAAAATAAATAAACGACAGCAGCACATTTTATATTATTTTGTTCTTCATTTCTTAAAATACTTTATTAACGTTTCCAGGACCTAGGAAACCCAATAGCTTCTGTGCCACTGTACTCTTTATTTGAGGTACGCAAAGTCTAGATTTGTATAGAAATAAGAAATATTTTCGGAATAAATGAAAGTAAGTTTAATATAAAATTCATGTCAAAGGATAGTCAGGATATCGGTTAGAAAGATTATTGAAGGTAATCCGAGGAAGGGCTTTCAAAAACAGTTTAATGACGACTTTGGAAGACTCTCTCCAGATTAATTCACCGTGGGATGGAATGGCAGATTGCAGAATCTACCCCTTTGAGATGACTTGCACTTATACATTGGTTGTGCATCTAAAAATGTAACCAAATTTATCAATAAGAAAGATATATAGATAAAATCAATTAATCGAAAAAATATTTTTGTTGCCACCGGACTCGAACCAGAAACCCTTCCTATCTTATGTATGATTAGATATTATCTGTATATCTTTCTTATTGATTTCTATATTTAATTTGTATTAAAACATCATAGAACTATGTTCTGGAAAACTGCAATTTAAAAATAATAATAAATTTGTATGTTAATTTTTTTTTTAATCACAATTATTCAATCATGTCGGTGATAAGTAATTTAAATATATTTTAATGAAATCACGCTTTTATTGTGAAATTGCAGTTTAAAAACATAGCTTCTTGATATTTAAAACAAATTAAATCAACGACAGAAAAATGTATATATCTATTGAAAAGATATTTAATTACCACCGGGACTCGAACCTGGAACTTACTCTTACCGAGTGAGTGAATGAATCATTTCACTACACATCTCCAGGAGTTTCTGCTTCCAGGTATACATGTAAGGATGTAAGTATATATGTCCTGATAATGAAATGGAAGTTGTACAAAATGAAACAAAAACTATCGGAGCACTAACACAAATACCGGCAATGCTTGAGGTCGTGAAATTTAAAGTTACACTACTTACTAACACAATTTAAATTACATTAATCAATTTGTAAGATGTATGTAAAAAATCTATGTATGCATATATATTACAAATTTATTAATTTAATTTTTATTAAAAGTACTACAGAACTATGGTGTGAAATTACAACCCCACAACAAAAATGTATTTTTCTTTTGAAATTAGCAAAATTAACTTTGTGGTTAAAATTCATTATTTTTATTTGTTAACTTTGTTTTATTAACCACTTATTGAGTTTAAATACATCTACCGGTTTCGAAAAAAACCATTTTCTTCTTCAGGATGTCATAATTAACTAAAAACATATACTTGCAGACGTTCTTAGATGTTTAACACATTTTTGAATCATTATATAATTATAAAGGTCTTTTCTAAGTAATATTTAAAAAAAATCAAATCTAGTGTATAACTTCAGATATAAATGAATAATATAAAAACCCTCTTGTTCGTAAAAAACGCGAAAATTTGAATTATTATTGAAAGTAGCGTCTTAACATCAAGAATATATATATTGAATTTCAAAATACAATTTTTTTTTTTTTGTTATGACATTATTACGATAATATTTCGCTACACTCATACAAATAAAGCCTCCATGCCACATTTCAAGACATATTAATGATGATGACGGCTGTCGTTGTCGTTTTCCGCGCATGTGCGAATGGATATCTTGCCTCGCGTCAATCAATCAATAAATCAATTCAATCAGCATCAATATTTTATTTTTATTTTTATCGTCATATCATTATTTTCCGCTCATAATCATATACAACTTCATCTTCAGAAAATTCTTTAAAAATATCATGTAATGTGACTGAAAAAGTGCGCGATATCTCTCATACATCTTCGAACAAAGTATTATCATATTATATTACTAAAAGGTGAATATAACGTGTTTTGCAGGGTCGGTTTGGATAGGTGTAAAGAGAGATAAATAAAGATAACATAGAGTTTTGCTAATTTATTCGGTCTTATCCTAATTTAAATAGGCAGCCTCAAAAAGGTATTAGTTTTATATTGATATATATGATCAATTTATCATGTACATTTAAAATGTGTATTATCCTTATAAATTTCTCAAAATCAAATATTGCATCATATTTTGTTACTTACACATTTTATTTTTTCCTTCTTTTTTCTTCTTTCTTATTCTAATTTTAAAGTTAATAAAGTATTTTTTTATAATATGATCGTTGACTAAAAATTTAAAATGTTTGCCTCAGCAAGGGCAAAGCCCAGTGAGGCAAATATTGAAAAACGAAATGTACATAAAACATAAAATGTAAAAAAACATACGATTTGAAATAAATTAATCCATTGGCGATAATATTTTTGTTATACAAGTACATTACAAATTACTTATATATTCGGGCAATACTTTGTTTTTACCGTTACATAACCTTGGTACAATATGTATATATATATATATATATATATGAGAGCCTAAACTTTGCAATTATCCTGGCCGGCCCTGCATTTATGTTTCGATTCCATAGTCCTCAACCTCTTTCCCAGCCTTGCTCCTTACATTGAAGTCGGTTCAATATCCCGTCTTTTTTGGTCGGCAAATATACTATTTTTTAATAAAGTGCACGGTACCTATCTGTGTATGTATTTTACTTATATCACCAAAATGCATTACATTAAACACAAGAAGTGCAAAAATGTCCCAAGAATATTCAAAGAAATTTATCAATTAGTGAAAAGGCAATAACTGGTGTGTAGATTTAATATAAAATTAAAACAAATATTTTTAACCCTTTGGGTGAGGTGTTGTCTTACTTATTCACCCCAATCTTTACACGATGAGGATCGCAGCTGAGATTTTAAAAGGTGACCAAAATTTTATTTTATTTATTTGATATTGTTTTCAATTATACACACCACGTATAACGAATCCGAACTCAAATTAATATTGTAATACTGGATTTCAGAATAATTAATTAATAATTAGATTAACTTTCTAAAAAATTACATTAACTTTTGTAACAAGATTTATTTATTAATTCATTTTACTATTTGTGTACGGTAAAGTAAGTATATTTGAATAAAAAATTACGAAAATAATATAGCAAAATAACAATTTGATTAAGTTCGACAAATATGCACAAAGCTAATAAGCATCGAGTATTTCATCATTAAATGGTTATCTAATTTTGGTAAACCGAAATTAATCCAAAGTATTATATATTTTGGAATTCATAAATATTGCAAACAGTTCCGGGATCCTGCGATTGGATTTTCTTACCATGTATACCTTTGAAAATATTTAAAAACTACAATATATCACAATTATTAATTACCAATAATTTTACATTGATTTAAAAAACAATCGATATATTTTATAAGCTGCACGTTATTGGCATAACGTTGTAAATCTTTCGTTAAGTACCTGTAAAATCTGAATACAAAAATTCCTTTCAGCTCTGGCCGTAAGGATCAGATAGATTTCGCCTGTGAGGGAAAGAAAAGTATATTTTTATCTCTATAGTTTTTTATATCATTGAACAGTCGTCATCGTCAAGTGATCGTTATCAAGGCTGGCGAATAAACTTACAAAGGCTAATAAATTATTATATATTTATTTACAAGGTCAATTAATCAGAAAAAAAATCACAGTCGAAGTAAGTATTATATATACAGTGAATTTTTCCGGAAGTTGAATTATGACATCATCTGTATAAGACAGCATTCATATCGAAATATATAAAGCAAATGTAAATTATACCATTACTTCTTGTACATTGTTGACAAATTATAAATATGTAATTTAATAAATATATATATTTAATCAGATATTTATTATTAAAAAATTGGCACAGTATATTTATATTTTGTAATTCAATAACAGTGGTGTAACTTAATTTACTTCTATATATAAAATAAAGATATATTAAAATACGCACTGAGAAATAAAGCGTGTATTTTTCACTACAATTATAATTATGCTATTTAGTGAAGCTATTTGATGTTAATGTTATGCAAGTTGAAAATTTAGTATTCTAATTTCTATTAAATATCTGAGAAATAACAAGTTTTTATAATATTATGTCATTTTTGATTTAACAACGCGAATAGAGTAACCTGCACCTCATATTTAGATACACCACTATTCATCGTTCAAAAATTCTGTCATTTTCTTTCGTCATTGTCCCGGTTCGATAGAAGTGCATGGAGTAGTCGGTCCTGGGCCATGGTGAGTGGTGTATGTATGTATGTGCTGTGCGTGTACTCAGAATGTGATACGATGAGAACTATAGCTACCTACAAATCAATATTCTGTAATTATACAAACATTGAAGGCAGGCATTGAATTTAAAAAAATAAATATTTTTTGGGATGGGGATAAAATTCATTCAGTTGACGAACAAAGCAGCAATGGTCCATGTACTGATATTTGGCGTCTGACGTACAACAAACGTGAAGTGAGAAATTTATTGTCATTTTGTGAAGAATAGTAGAGATAAATGTTTTGTATATTATGATCAAGAGTGAGATTTTTTTCAATAATTACCGCTGTTGTCAACTCTAATATATGGAAGTGGAATTGGAAAAATAATAATGAAAGTAGACTGAATGTTATATAAGTGCGGTCATTAGGCGTATGTGTGGAAAACGTAAGCACGACAGAGTAAAGGATTAACAAATTAGTTACGAATATAGATCTGAATGCAGTGCAATCAATAATTAATGAAAAAATGCTGACATGGTTTTGGCATGCGAAACATTGAGTTCACATATTTCATCTGACTCCAAGTGGATGTGGTCAATGGTTGAAAGAATGGGATACTGGCATTAGATGATATAGTTTTTTTTTGTAATGACAATTAAAAATGCTTCGGTACTAATACTGCTGAAAAGTGTTATTGCTTTCACTTTTACAAAATAGTAAAATAATGACAGATATTTGAATCATCAGCAATATCAATACCACTTTACTATATTTTTTATTTATAGGTTGCATTTCTAAATTCTGAACCCATGATGTTGATTCAATTCTCGCTCCATTTAATTTGCAGGTGGTTTCGTACTAATCTTACTAACTCAAATCGATGTCTAAATTACAGTCATCAATTCCAGTGAAATATAACCCAATTAAGAATTTACCGCTATGAAAGAAGATTGCACACATGTATCTAGAAAAATATATTTATTATGAGTCAAACTATTTTCGTAGTACGACGGAAGAAACCGATAATGAATAAAACGTTGCATATCTCATGCAGCGGTGTAAACAACATCTCTTTACCAGCAAAGTGAGATTTGGACAAGTTTAGAATGGATATCATACAACTGACAATTAAGTACACAGAATACCTTACCACATCGGCAATGAGCCGGCCGCGAAATAATACCGAAATTTATACCCGAAGTATAAACTGAGACAAACAAAAGTTAATGTCTACTCTTAGTTTTATATCTCTATACCCTCTAGTTTTCAACAATTTTTTTTTAAATCGGAATCCAGCAGCTTCACCGCATTCTTTTTTACGCCACCCTTTCAGAAGAATAGTGTTCGTTAGATATTATTTTTGGAATTCGCACTTCCTACATGCTCTAGATGCATCCCACCCACCTGAGTTACTTTTTTTGTTATCAAATTGAAAATTCTAATTGCCGTTTTAAAATATCTACCTTTGTAACGTGACCGATCGTGGCCCGTCTAACATTTTTCTACTCCCCAAAATACGAAGAATCATCTTTGAAGATCACGGATAACAAGTGCTTCAAACGGATCACGGATTACAACAGCCTCAAAAATAATTATTTTTAATAATATTGCTTCCTGCAATGGAAAAAACATTGGACGACGTATAAAAAGGGACTATGTTAAAGGTGATATCAGATAAAAAATTAATATGTTTTGTAACAGTAATAAAATTTTCTACGAATTTAATTGTCAGTCCTTACATACGTTGTTCGTATCGCGGATTGATCTGGGCACCATTATTGTAAACTGAGACTAGATTATTGTCTATAAATTAATAACTACCGGGTCAATGAATCGGTGGCGTCACCAGCGCAGCGCGGATGAGGAAAAACTGGTTATAAATTATGACAGTTCCAAGTAACGGAGGCGGCCTGGTCACACCACGTGCAATGAGCGATGACTACCGCCGCAGAATTCCCAACCTTGGCACTGGTCGCTGCCCAGACAGTTTAATTAGGAAACCGGTACCAGAGGATCGAAATTGAAAGTGCATCTCGCGCTGCAACTAGGATGGCCAAGCTGCATCACCCTCCGATTCAGGATTTATTTTATATTGTGTGTATACAAGGGCAATGTTCCGTCTAATTTTTGATCACATTGTGCGCACAAAAAATCATTTGTGCAATATTAAGGACCGATGGTATTATTTGTGAAAGCTGCATACATCAATCTGGTCATTATATTTATTGGAAATATATGGTGAACGTTATATTTATATATATAAAGTGATTACTTAAGCCAGTTGAAGGCAGGTGATTACCCCATGCTTACAAATATTTTCCATTGAATATATTTAAAAAATAACTTTGACTCTGATATTTGTTGAATATTATGTTTTCAATTTTAGCTCATTCAGGTTCGACACAATAAAATGTGAAAGTATTTTTCAAATGCATTTTTTACTACAATTAATGGAAGTATGGTTAATTACAGGGCTTACGACGTATCTTCGACTGGCTTAAGTGATCACTTTATATACATATAACGTTCACCACTCTCACCCATTAATCCATCTCCATATCTATCAAAAATTTTGAAAGTTATGTATATGTTAATATGTTGTCTCACTTCGAATACCACTACACTATCGCCATCTATGGACTGTATTTGAAAATTAATTTCCCTGAAACAGCAAATATGTATATATATATATATATATATATGTATAAAACAGCATACTTCCAAATATTTCCATTAAGTATGATAAAAAATAGTTTCGTTTCTATGTGATATCTATCTGATATATTTGTTTGATTTATTTATTATTTGTTTATTCTTAATATAGTGCATACATAAGTATATATCTATTGTCTAATATAAACAAGATCAAAATGGTTTATTTACTACAACTAATCTTTCACATATTCGCTTAGTTTCATTTTGAATCTATGTAGTTTCTCTTTCTTTTTCATGTTTTCTGGCATTTCATAAAAAATTTTAATCGATTTCTGAGATTTAGCCTTCTTCATACATGGCGGTCTCAGTCTATCTTTTCCGCTTGTATGACGTTCGTGCTCATATTAATTTGCATTAATTTTTCGTATAAATTCTGCCGATATTTTCTTAATAGGGATTTTATAAATAAACACCATAACATTGAAATATAGTTTTTGCTTAAAGGTCATCATATTCAGATCTTTCAGCATTGCACTGATTCTGCTGAATAATGATCTTATATACATATACAGGATAAATCAATACACTACAACCTTCGATAGAAGGCGGCACACGAAGAAGTCTTGATAAAAATTGTGTGCATACTATATTTTTTTTGATTAATCATAAGATATAAATATATTACCTCAAAAAAAGTTGTCAATTTATTTTATTTTTATTATACTAATTATTTGTGTAATTTATTTTATTTTTATTATATTAATTATCAACAGATCGTTAATTAACCCTAATACACAGTCCTAGTGTGACATTTAATTAAAATGTGATAACATTTTAGGAAAAATAGGACTTTGCATTTTCTTAGGGCCGGTTATGTGATCAGTTGTAACTTTTTACTATAGTAAAAAAAGTTACTGAAGTAAAAAAAATTGTGTAAATGGATTGTTTGATCGTTAGTAAAAAAATATTTACTTCTCAAAAGTACATCCCGTAGTAAACTCATTTTACTCTCCGATATCCGATAGTAAAAACGAGAATCGATAATTAACTTTTTGTAGCTGTTCCAAAAGTCATTTGACACATTGATACTACGAAAATTGCAGTATACGACAATTAATCATTAAACATCCCGCTATTTTCGTGATGACAGTTTGTCTGATGATGATCTCGTTGTATAATATACATAATGTACATATTATTAATGAATATGTATTAAGAAGCATGAATAACTCAGTAGAACTAATAAAAACTCTGTTCATATTCTTCACAATGAAAATTGTACTACTCATTGTGCAGGGGAAGATAGAAGGCAGCAGAGGCGTAGATGGATTAAAAGAGATTATCTAGGCTGTGTACCATCAGAAAGTGGTTCAATATCCATAATCTTGGTGATGTAACACAGGATAAATGAACATGATCTGCAAACTTTGATAGAAGTTTTGGTAAAAATTATGTGCGCACTATATTTTTTTGTGTACGCTATTATGATAAACCATGTGCGCGCGCACGCCCGTACACCTCAGAGGTAACTTTGCAAGTCGCATTCCCCGGATTTATTCTCAGGGGGGAAGGAGGGAATGAAGGTATACAAATATGTTAGTGTTTCGGAGGAGATATACGAGTAATAGAGTAATTTATTTTAAATAGTATAGAAATATAAGACATGACATAACGTAAATTAATAAAAATAATTATTGAGAAAATAATTTTGGCAAAACTCCTTTCACCCCTCCCACCTGGATGCATCGCTGCGTGTCTGTAGCTAACTAACTAACTTACTATCACGCAGTTTCTCCGCCGCGGGAGTTGGCAGAGAGGATAGAGCACCACACATTTCTGATACTGACACACAATTCCCGCCTCATTCACATTCATACATCTTATCACATAAGTTCATCAATTATTAAGGTCTTCTAATAGAACCATTTGGTTTACCTGGCACAGACGTCCTCTATTTCTAGTGCCATCAACACTTGCGTCATATATCTTTCTTACCATTCTCTCCTCATTCATCCGTTCCATATGATCAAACCACCTAAGTGATCCTTTCTTAATCTTACTTACTACGCTAAGATCAGCTTTACATTCTTTCCTTATTTCTTCATCTTAACTGCCGCATATACGCCTAAGTGATTTCATTTCCACTGCATTCAGTCTACTTTCGTTTCTTTTCTGTCAGCCAGGTCTCACTTCCATACATCAGTGTCGGTACCAGGGTTCCATTGTGTACCGCTAGTCTTGCCTCGATTGACCGGTACCCATTATATACAATTCCATTCAAAACGCCGTTCACTTTGTTCCCTGTAATGTGTCATGTGTATAATATATATTTTTATTCTATTATATCAACTGTTCTCGCCTGTCTGTAAATGCATCCGTTATTTGGTACTGTAAGTAATGTAAAAAATGAAATCACATCAATTTCGCAAATTAGTGAGTGAGCAATAAAATTGACTTGTTTTGACAGTAAATGCCAATGTCCTCTGTCTGAAGTTTGTCGAATCAAAAAGTCTAGGCGACTTAGTACAAAGGCACCCGATATTATCGTATCTCTGCTGAATTATACATGGCATCGAAGCGCATCTGTTACATCGTGCTCCACAATATAACGAATCAGGAGACGTTTATTTCACAACTCGAATCGTAATACTTTTATTGCATTACGTTCAATGAGACCGATCTAATGTAGTGACGTTGTTTCTCGTGTATCTTGTAGCAATGTTAGAATAATAAATACAGCAAGACACAAAATTATATATGCAGTAAGAGCTCAAAAATATACCAAGATACACGAGGAGCAATAAAATAATAAATATAGTAAGATACATGAAGAGCAATAAAATACAAAATAGCAAGATGTACGTAGGACAAAAATAGAGCAATATGTGTATACGAAGATAAATAAATACAGTAAGATATATAATACATATAGATAATTAGTTTTCTCAAGTCGTATTTTAATAATGGGTCAATATTAGCAAATTTAGAAAGTCAAATTTTAATAAATATTATTTATTATCGAGTTCTGCTAGTTTGCGTAAAGCATTATTTAAATGTTACACCTATGTGGCGGTTAAGGCCATTTTTAAACTGTTAAAATTAGATTTCTTTAATTTTATTAAAAAATAAACATGGAGATTTATAAACTAAACACAATAACAATAAATAAATAATAAATATTATCAATTTAAATAACTAAAATGCGAAACGTTGAGGTGAAAGTTTTTACAAAAATGGCGCTATACAAATTATCCATTATTATTATTATTATTAAGGACACAGAAATTTATTAAATCTACATTGATCAATAAATTACCAACATGCTTGGCACATTTGAGTTTAATTTTTAATAAAGCAAACGCGTGAATCTTTGCTTTCGAATCTCACCGGTTTGGTGGTAAAAATCTGTAACAGAAGATCATTCTGCTCAGCGTACAACTAGCGGTTTGATCATGTAGAACGAATGAATGAGAAGAAAATTATAAGAAGACGTACGGAGGCAGAAGTCTAAGTTTAATGAACGGGCATTTGCGGTGGCAGGCCCAAAAGCGTGGAACTCTGAATGCGCAATAATAAACAGTATATCAGAGACTTTATTTAAGTAGAGACTAGAAACAAACCTTTTCAAATAATTATTTCCACAAGTAACAATTAATAACAATTTTTAACATACAAAAAATAACACTGTTAAATGGTTATATTAACAGTGCCTTTATATAATAAGACGAAACGCGTTTCACGGAAATTAAGCGAGTAGAACTAAAAAATAAGTGTTTTCATTTTTATATGTGTGATTATGGAGTTCAATAAACTTACTTAAGAAACAACAAACAATTTTTAATTCTAAATACAAAGATAATGGTGGACTATAAACAGTTTATATATAAAGCGTTCTTGAGATGAATTTTTTTATGAAAATGGCGCTATAAAAATTATCAAATGTTATTATTATGATATGAGTCTTGATGATACTGGAAATAAAAGACTCGGCATGGCAAGGGAATATGAATATGGCCCTTTTAGAAACCTCAACAATCGACGAGGTTGCACAGATAGATGTATGAGTGTGGTCGAGGCTAGAGTTGTATATCAGGATAGAAGAGTGTGAAGCTCCATTCTCTACACCCATCAGTATGCTAGTTCATAGTATGTAATAGTTATAATATATAATATTAAAGTTTTCATCTAATTTACAAAACAGTATCAAATTGGACACTCCCTCAATATCATTTAAATAATAAACTTAAATCGAATAAAGAGAACTCCAACCTAATAAAATTGTATAAAACCAATCTAAGCTCTATTCTCTAATTATCTCCTCTGCCTAGTATGCTTAATCAGTACAACGAGATCTCATTCATTAACATCTAACCTGGATATATTATCAAGACTCGGGCTAAGTTTAAAGACACATTTAATTTTACATTCTTCATAGTCTCCAAAACCTTGGATAGACGTGGATAGACTTCTTCTTATTTGTATTATGTAATGTGTATTATTTTTCATATAATAATAAAAAAACTGATGATTTTTGTCATGAGTGACTTTAAAATGTATTTAAGTAGCTTTAAAATGATAATAAAAATAAAATTAGTACATTTTTTTTTCCATCAACAATGTGACTTAAATCTGTCCTCTAATTTTTTAACTTACAGTGACTGATGGAGCAGGTAATGTCTTGTTTAGAAATTTATTTACAAAAGCAGGGATGGTGTAAAATAATGGAAAATATTTCAGAAAAAAAGAACTACGGTGGAACCTCGATTTTACATGCCCGGAATTTACGTTTTCCCTCCATTTAGGTGTTATTTTAGTATATTTAAAACCCTGTTTTACGTTTATCTTTCCCGCGATTTACGTCTAAAGTTAATATGCTCAACGTCATATAAATAATGGACAATCATATAAACGAAAACTTGTCAGAAGAAGTGTCTGCTCATATCATCAACCCAGTTCTTACAAAATACGATGTCATGAGGCATATTGAAGGCCTCAAAGTGTATTTTACTTATATTAGTATCCGTAGACTGGCCAAACCATTATCTCAGGTTCTTCATTCATGATGTTCTCCTTCTTCCAGCAATCTTTTCATTGCATTATGAGGTGTAATGCATTAGCTAATTACATGTCCGAGATATTGAATTTTTATTATGTTAAATACTTATTTTTCTTTATTCATTTTAATGATAATATCTTCATTTTATTATGGAGAACACATTATTATTGTGAAGTTGCAGTTTTTCAAAACATAGTTTTGTGATATTTTTAATACAAATTAATTGTATCAATTAGAAAGATATACAAACAAAATTTTGTTGCTACTAGGAAAATACTTTTTCCGATAAATTAATTTTATTTGTATATCTTTCTGATTTTTTACATTTAATTTGTACTAAGATAACATCTCTATCCATCTAGATTATTTTGAGCATTATTTTGCTTAACAAAACGTTGCTCAATAATTCCATTCTATAAAATACCTAATTTTTAGAACATATAATGTAAGGTTGAAATCATGACTGCAGACCATCTTTTTCATGCGAATAAACGTTGCACAAGCTTGATCAATGTGCATTTAATTTCATCAGATATCCCATATTTTATTTATATTGTAACCATGTACAAGTATATAATACTTTAATAGACTTCGATGACCTTGACTTTGAAACCCGCACATTTTTGTACATATATGGTAGATTTCAATACTATTTTTACTCTCCTCTCCTTGACAAATTATAACATAATTTTTATTTTTAATTGTGTTTTTCATTTCTCAACCATAATAACATGTTATTCCACCAATCATCTTTCCGCTGTTCCGTATTGTCAAAAAAGGACGATCTATCTACACTTTTAAAATATTTAGTTTCTTTATAAAAATGTAAATATAAAATAATGTGAATTATTCCAGCAGCAAAGTGCAGCAAGGACACCAGCAAAACAGACTACAGGCTGCAGACGAAAACCACGCGTAATTATTATTAGTCCCGACAATAGAGGCCGAGATCCAGGACAGCGTTGCCGGATCTGCGTCTAGGCCAGTGTGCCAGTAAAGGAGGACTATGCGGCGGTGGTGTCTACACAAATTCAAAATCGGGAATAAGAAAAGAAGAGGATGAAAAAGACGATCTCCGCCAGAATGATTGCAGCGCAGCTACAGGGCAACCTTCCGCAGTCTAACCGGTTGACCAACACTTTATCTATTATATATTGTTTTATTTTATTTAACTATTTAACTGATTGCTTCGAACTACATATGTAGTGTAATTCGTCGCATTGTTGCATTAAAAAAATACGGACATATATTTTTAGATTATATATAACCCTGTTATCCAATAAATGTGATTTTAAATATGAATAGTAACCGTGTTTATTATTATTATTTATTAATATATTAATTCTACTGCTATTGTATCATAGAGTGTTTACAAGTTATTAAATTTTATTATCAAAATCAATCTTCGATTCGGCGAACTCAACGTGAATTTTGTGGAATTTCATTCATTTCTAAAAATAGGCCTGTCCATTGATGTCCTAGATCATGTGATATCTCTCCGTTAGACTATTTTCTTGTGAAAATATGTAATGTCACATACCTATTCTGGTAAACGAACAACAATCGAATAATTAAAAAACAAAATAACTCATATTATTGTTGAAATTGCATCAGATTTATGTAAAAGAGTAAGTAGCTGAAATTTGGATCAAAAGAATGCATTGTATTAAACATAATCGTGGCGCAAATTTTAATGAAATTGTGTTCCATTGCTAATATATCAAATGAACTTTCAAGTAAATAAAAATCATTGATATCATACTTGGGTTTTTTAAATTTAATTTAATTGTTGGATAACCCTGTATATATATATATAAATAAATATATATATTGAGTATTATAGACTTGGTCTATGTATAGAGAAGGTATAACAGTCTAATAATATACATATATATATCTACAATACCCAATACTATAGAGGTGAATTGATACTTGACGAAGTTGTGAGTCGAAAATGTCCACGGGTTGTGTACTAATCAGTACGGGAAAATAAAATAAATGGAAATATAAAGTTCATACAAAAACATGCTTTAAGTCTACATACTTCAAAATAAATATTTGCGAACCAATATTCTATATCTTTGCTTCAGGCTCTAAATCATCTAACAAAAAACAGAAGGACAGTCCATTCTTTGTCTTTGTCTTAATGTGTAATCTTCCACCATTCTTTGTCCTGGGCCGTGTCGATTATTTGGGGAAATTGATAGTTCCATCTTCCTTGGCAATATCTTCATTTGCCTTTTGCATGTTTTCCAGGCTCATCCCACAGGTTTTATTCCTTCCAGCACAGATGAGGAAATCTGTTTAGGCAGTCTTTTGTTTCCCAAGCGGAAGATACGTCCAAGGCAATTTAGCTGAAATTTTTCTATTTGGAGCAACAACGGGATCATTCCAAGAAAGTCTCGTACAGAATTGTTACTGATTTGATCTCTTAACGTCACTCCCGCTAGTCTTCTTAGATATCTAATATCAGCAGCCTGAAATGTTGACTTATTCCTCTACGTCCAAAGTTAATGATTCTAGGTCAGCGTAGGGGCGTTAACTGACTTGAAAATCGCCAGTTTTGTCTTAATGTTGAACTTTACTTTCCTTATTTCTGAGCTATAAGGTGACCGTAGAACGCTGCTAGCCGAGCCTATTCGTTAATCAATTTTCTTGTCTTGCCGTCCATCATTTAAAATCAGTAATCTCAGATACTTGAAGAAATCAACTTGTTTCAGTCTAGTACCACATGTCTCGATTATACATCGCTGTCCTTCATTTAGCTACTCTTGCAGATCCTCTTTATTGTATTCAATAAACTGTTCATTTTAATCGAAATATTCACATAACTACAACTTTTTAAAAAGCTTATAGCTCTGACATTATATACTTAAATGTAGCATGAACATTTTTTTCTCATATTTTTAATATGTATCTAACCTTAAAATTTAAACATTAAAAGTTTTATTTATATTGTACTTAACGAGAATTTCTGCGAAATTAATCAAACTAAAATATGTATCTCGTAATATTCATATCACAATTATTATCATATTAATGCAAATTAAATTAATTAACTAGAAAGATATACAGAATATTTAGTTGCTTCCGGGATTCGAACCTGTACATCTTCCTACTATTATTATTCATTTAATTTTATATCATATGTTGTGTATACATTTAATATTTTAATATCTGTCTCACTGGGCTTTGCCCGTGTTGAGGCAAACATTTTACATTGTAAATCAATAACCGTACTATAAATAATTGGTTCAGTAAATAAAAATTGTAAATAACAAAAGAAAGAAGAAAATAATTCAATATTTGAACTTGAAAAATATATACCTATATATGTATATATAAATATATATATATACCTACTTAAAACAATACCTGAAATTTGTAAAGATAATTCGTATTCGTTTTCAACAAGTTTAAATAGTACAAATTCAAATGTAAGAGTATTCTATTAATAACAGATGTTCCAGGTTGGTGAAATACATACACACATATACGCACATGCTGCTGACTCACTAGTGTTAGGGCTAAGGTCTTGCCGTGCTTACTCCCACACATATATTTCTTGTAGAATACACGATGACTCTGCGTGTGTTTATATTAAAGGGGTGATCATGCTATGAACATATGCTCGATTTGAGTTTTCTGACCAGAATATTTTGCGTCTTTGAATTGTCTGTGATGCTGAATGTTTTTTATATATTTAGTGGTTGAATTATACAATTAGGGTGCTACAAAAGTATACCTTTTTTGCCCATATGTCGTGCACATCCTAGGAATTGCTAAAATGTTTTCCTCTAAGGTTCTGGTATTCTTGGCATTTCCATCGAAACCCTAGGTGTTTTTATTATTAGATGTGTAATTTAGGATATTTTCAGCGTGGATCTGCACAATGTCCAGTATCCCCAGGTTTTTGTGCTGTAACCAAAGATTTTAGGGCAGTTTTTGTAGTGCATCCCCTACCTACAATTCCATAACCTATATGTCCCCTTAAAATAAATATAATCAAATACCTATCGCAATATTTTATCAGATAAATATTTTATTTTATTTTATTTCCTAAAACGTTCAGTTTTACGTTTAGCTTATTTAAATGTACTGATTGCACGATCTTGTATTTATATACATAGACAGATAATTTTTTTCTATATGTCATGTATTGGATTTCGGAAGCCTGCCAAGACGCGCGTGATTCCATCTTCCTGGCGGGGGATGGCGGTTGGCGGGGGTTGCGGCTGTCGGGGTGCACAGGGGTGGGGCGCGGGACGGGAAGAACGGGCCCACGAGCAACAAGTGAACATGGCCCGAACTAATTCTGAACTCCACAATATTTCTAAAGCCATTTGACGAACTGATGACGTGCGCCCCCACTTTTAATCCTAAATGTAACACCTCGATCAACAATCAGTTATTTTTAATTTACTTACGCCATCACCAATACCGCTGCAGGTACATGCAGAGAGGATTGAACACCACGTAAGACACGGCGATAATATGATTTAAAATGTATACATAGATGCGATGTTGTATAATAATATTTTAGTGGTTTTTTAAATGAAATTACTTTTTTTTTTTTCGAAATATACTTCCCTGATAATTAAAACAAATTAAGTATTTTACTTAGAAAGAAGACAAAGAAAAAAAATTTATTAAAAAGATTGTTACTTCCAACGGAAAATAACACAATGAAAAAACATATTACATAGATGGAATTTGACGACAATCTATAGGATCATTTCAGCTTAATTGGTAAAGCTGCCTAACGGCGATAGAAATTTCTGGATTTAATTATATGATACGTATTTTCTGTTATCTTTCTAAATTATTATTTTTTTGATTGAATTCTCAATAATTAAAAATCTGAAAAATTCACTAAATAATTTTACTTTGTATTATATTATAATTAGAAAGCTACACGATTATTTTTTTCAATTATGCATGCTGAATGAGATACTGTGGTTTAATCAAATTAATACCAGGTAACAGTCCGCCAAAAATGACATGAATATAACATAATAAGTAAAATTATAACTTGTGTAAATGATATGCGTAAATTTACTGGCAAGGACGGAAGGGTTGAAATTTCATTAATGTACGTTTATTTTTGATATTTTCAAAATATATTTTTTATAAAACGGTTTCTTATCGTTGTACTTCGTGTAGGTATGTATTATATTTAGGATTCAAATTTTTAGGTGGGTAGATATAGTTTAGATATTTATTTCACAAGGATATTCTTTACTTACCATATTATATTATACTATACCATATACGTGAAAGGCCATATTTTAATTTTCGATCAAGCAAGTTCTATGGTTATCCGTACGTGTAAATTTCTAAAAAGTTTCAAAACATATGTTTGTTCTAAATAAAACTATAGTCACCATGGTCGTCGTGGTGACTATATGACACTTAATCGTGTACGAAGCTACTGAATGCGAGGAACGAAGAATGGATTAAACGTGTGTCTATAAATAAAGTTATTCACAAGAATATATAATATTATTAAACACAGAACAAAGTATAAAATAAAAATTAAATTATATTCAATGCATATAATATTTAAAATAAGCATATAAAGTTAATACGTCCATCGTAAATACCATCCCTAAAATGAGTTACGTGTTACAATGCACCTTAGGCATGCATGTATGCCTTAAACCCACACCAATAAGGCTCACTCTCGTCTACTGCACTCACTAACTCCGCAGTCGACGGTCGCCGTCCACCGACCACACTAAAAATACACCACCGCGACAAAAGCAGTAAACTCCTGCCCCGCATAAAAATCATCTGCCCCCGCATTTTTAACGACGTGGTTTTATTTCAACGGCGGTCGTAGTAGCCCCGTTGCCAAGTGCGGCGCTACGAAATGTACTACTGACCTTGAGCTGGAGACCCAGTATCCAGACAGATATGCACTCTGCGCTCGGTTCAGGCCGCAAGCCGGTTCCACAAGGCGTGGAGTCTCTAATGGACGTATAAATCTCGGCTGGCGAGTGGGTGGATGCTGCAGAGGTGATTCACACAATGATGTGTTCACTTTTTTTTTTCTGAGAGATTAATTAGTGCCCGGAGTTAGCAAAACAAGTAGACCGAGTGCAGTGGAATCGAAGATGCTGTGCCATTTGTTCTGCTCTTCCCTTCGAGCTTAGCGGGTGAACAGCCGCTCACTTGTTGAAATCTTAACTAAAATAGCCTTCGCAAGAGTGTATAAATTCCTTCAATGAAGTGTATGAGTAGTAATGAAGATCAGGACTGTAAAAACAGAGGTTGAGGTTGTAAGAAAGAAATCAGACTCATGAAACACAATGGCGCAACCAAAGATAGTCGACAAATTTAAATACAAAAAGAAAGACAGAAGAATCGGGGTTTTATAGTGTGGGGATAAAGTTAAGGGTCAAAACCAAGCTGACTTTTTTAATATGTGGTCACCAAATACAGATCCTAATGGAGAGAGTGCAATCAAGGATCCAGGATGCTGAAATTTACCTTAGGGGCTACATTATTGGACCGAGAAGTACCTACCGATGTAAGGCGTTCCTCTCTTACTTCTAAATATAGAAGGATCACAATTGAGGTGGTTTGGGCACGTCTTTCGAATGTCAGAGGAACGACTACCGGGAAGTATATTTTTGGCGATTCCGGAGGAAAGGCGGCCCAGGGGGTGGAGCGCCGCAGACTTAGCAGGGATGAACAACAATATATTTTTATTTATTGTTATTGTGTTTAGTTTGTAGAAATCTATGTTTATTTTTAATTAAATTTTTAAAATATAATTATAATAAATATTATCATTGAGTTCTACTAGTTTGCGTAAAGCATTATTTTACAGCTGTTTCGGCGGTTAAGGCCATTTTCAAACAGTGGATAAACTACGTACAATCGACTTATTTTAATGATTTTAGTTACTCCTTCCTCTATGGGTATTTAGGCGGTTTCGGTGAAACCGATATAGATTAATATTCTTATTTTCAGAGGCACTACCTTATCATTAAAAATTTTCCATCAATGTATATAATATCTATGTTTGCTAATGGTTTTATTGTTGTAAAATTATTATATTAAGCATAATTGTCAATTTTCCTGTTTCTGTATATGATTAGTTGAAATATTCTGTAAGTGCCTCTATTTATTTCAACTACCGAGATTACCCCATTGTGAATGGTTATTTTGTCTTGATTTTAGGTTTTTTGAACATATTAAGAAGTGGGGAGAATATAATTTTCTGTTGGCTATTGATCAATGTTATATTTGCGCCTTCGTTATTTTGTTAATTTCTAATTGTTCGAGCAAATTTACCCTAAAACCTTTGGTTTCTGTATGTAAAGATATTGGCTCGTTATTATCAAGCGGGATATGGTTTTCTTTTAATAAATGGGCTGCAAATTTTGAATCTACATTTTTATTTTTATAGCATCGCATATGTTCGGTGAATCTAGTTGAAAAAGCCCTTCCTGTCTGTCCGATATGTGTGGCACTGTAGTCTTTATGTTCGCATTTTAATTAATATATGCCATAATTTTTTTAGTTCATGTGCAACATAATGCTTATGCAAACTAGCAGTACTAAATAAAATTGATTATAATTAGATATTTTAAATTTAATTATAAACAACAACATTGACTGGATGTAGACAGATTGAGCTTTGACTGGGCATCTAGTACCGAAGCGACTGATGGCAGGGCAAGACAGAAGCACCTCATCGAGTCTTTGGACCCTCAACCTTCCTGATGTTTGTAGGTTTAGAAGGATTGGTTTAAAGTCATCAGACTCAGATTTTTAGGCGTGCGTATAGGTGTTCGTGTTGCGGCTAAAATAGGTTGATGAAATGTGCAGAACATACAATCGGTTGGCGTTTATTGTCGAATGATACACAAATAAATTTGTACTGTTTGAAGTTTAAGATGAAGCTAACTGGAGAAGGTTCCGAGAGATGCATCCGAGAAGGTGGCCATAGTAAAAGTGATCACTTCAGTTGGTTTCTCGAACCGGTTGCGTTGTGATGTATTGTTTTCTAGATTTTTGGGCGGTAAAGTATATAATTTGACAGTCAGGTCTGTGAAGCTCGAGCAGGGCCTCTACAAGTAGACTTACATTATATTCATCATTAACAGCGCTACATAATCCACAAAACAATGCCAAAACACCAAATTCATTGCAAGAACATTTATAATTACTGGTCCAAAACTCTTTTATATATGTAATAAGGAACATGGCATCAGATTTCATTTAAAAATACACCTTTTGACAAAATCATATCCGTAAGTTCACAGTTTTGTCGGAGATAAAAAACCATTATTTACTCAGAATAAATTTAAATATAATTTACATAGGTGGTTTGGTTTTAACATGTCAATTGTAAGGAAGATGTATGATTGTAGGATTGATGATACAGGGTGTTTGCAAGAGACCTGGCCTGACCAAACATTAGATAATGATCTTATTAGAAGCCTCAACTTCAACATATTAATCACTGACGAGAGAGTACGTGAATTTGTGTTAGTGCGATCGTAATCAACGCAGTAATCTCATATTCATAATTCTGGAAGAACTGATCTATGTTTAGATCTGTGGTATAAAAATATATGTTATTGTTTTCTTCTTCCATCTAATTGTTACACTATTGTTTTTATCTTTTTCTTTTAATTCAAACGCTGGCGCTCTTTAAAAATGTAATACTTTTGATAATGATAATGCTGTCTACTTATCTGTTAAGTTTATAGAATTAGTTTTTTTTATGTTGTGTAAGTAATATCATTGTAATTTAATTAGTGATTGTTATTAACAATATAATATCACCAGCCTAAGACGCTAATGTAGTTTTACTTTATTATATGCTTTATTGAATCTAGCTCTTTAAGTTTTTTCAACCTGCTTCTTACAGCTCGGAGATTAAGTACATATTCTTAAAATAATTTTTCCTCTATCTAGCGCTATTTTTGTTTTCACATAGTTAGTGTCTTGAGTATTACTAAATATTGTCGTATTTAATTTGATAGAATATAAAAATAAGAATTTTAGATACGAGTGTTTTTTTAAATATGCCTTTTATCGTTTTCTATTTTACGGTGGTCAGAGTCTACGCTTTAATTTCTTGGTCAAATTATGAATAATAGACGGTGACAATATTTCAGGTGCGCGCTATCATGAAAACCACTGCGCGTAGTTTAGAGGGAACGTGAAAAGATCTTCAGTGCAGTTCACATATGAGACGTGTGAGAAAACCTTCATCGATATCACTTGAGTCATCATTCACATAGTTGATATTTATAATTATACTTTAGATAAATTTTGGATTACGATTCAATTAAAATTCTTATTATTTTCTTTTTAATATTCCACTCCCGCACATAGTGCCGTGTAATACGGACTGTCTCGGCACAAATCTCTGCCACAAATGCAATTGTCCACGTGCACTTGACTAGCTCCAGTGGACAATTTTTCATTGAAATAAATAAATACGAAATGAAATACTTATTTTAACAAATAAACGATTCATATTCAGGGCAGTGCATTTCACTTAACTGATTGATTAATATAAAAATATCTTATTATACTTTTGATATTTATAGCTTTGATTTCGGCTACGGTCCTATCCGACAATTGACTTCTTTGAATGTTTTATTTTATGTATCAGGTATAGAAATCGGTTGACGTTAAATTAATCAATGTTTATTTAAAAAATTAATAATATCTTATCTTTCCAGGAATTGATTGATTTTTAATATCAATATTGACATGACGGTTACTTTGTTATTGACACTAGTATAGTTTCGAGAGGTGCAGTCCCACTCATCATCAGGTGATGATAGGTAAACTAAATACAATATTGTATTCTATTCGGGTAATTGGGCGGATGGTAGTTTAGTTATCACCTGGTGATGAGAGTGACTGCACCTCTCGAAACTAGTAGTAACTCAACGTGTGTGTGGTACAAAGTTTAGTTGTGAAAATTAAAATGATTGATTTTTATTTATTATTAAGCGGTAAATTAAATATAATTTTTACGCGAATAAAGAGTTTATTGTAACACAATAAGTTCATACTATTTAGGAGTTTATTTTTAATTTATTTCATATACTGTGATATAATCATACAACGGTGATCACATTCACAGTTTTTAATCACTGATATCATCAAATACCAATCACACACTAGTGAGTCAAGAGCAATATATCTTTATGGTTTACATATGTACCTATTGACCGATCTATAGACGTGATTAAATAATATGTATAAAACATAATATTATAAACAAAAGATATGAAATGTAAGAAACTGTGTACCCCAAATATTGTACGTAATATCTCTCATTATTAAGTATTTTTCAATTCCTAAACATTTTTATAATTTCAGAGTTAAGCCAAGTTGAAATTAAGTATTCAATAAGATACGTCATTATGGTACTCTGCATGATAGCTGGATAGAGCTGGTTACGTAACAAACAGATATCACTTTGTAGTGCTCATTTGTGACATATATTTCAATTCAAAATTAAATACAAAGTTAATGACGTCTCATCTTTCAATGCGAATATTGTTCGCGTTATAAATAAATAATTATTGTGGTTGTGTGAAATAATACTTACAATATACGTGTTCATGTAAAAATAAGATAAGACATAAAATTGTATTTGGATTCTATTTATTAATAAACCTATTCATTTACAACCTATTTGTATTAATTTATATTAAACATCACAGAACTATGTTCTGAAAAAATTATAACTTCATAAATAATAATGTGTTCTCTTTAAAAATATACATAAGTTGTATTAAGTACATTCACTAATTTAATAAAATGAAATTGAGAAATCTCTGGCGTCTCCTAGCGATTATTTCTCAATGTAGGTATTCGCAACAAATAAAAAAGTGATAGCTTTCAAATAAATGGAACGATCAATGTATCAATTTTAAATAACTGATACGTTTGAAAATTTATCGACTATTTACAAAGCTGAAATACAAAGTAATTGGATAACGCACTTCCCCGGATAGGAAGAGATCCGGGTTCAAATCCCGGTGGCATGTAAAATATTTTGTATATCTAATTTCTAATTGATGCATTTAATCCGTGCGTCACTACAATTTCAGAGAAATAAACCGATTTCAAATATTTATTACATTCATTAAAATGCTGAGTACTTTTAAAAATACATATTAAACATTTTCGACTATTTATTTAGCCCACCAAGAATACCACCCATAATATATTTTATACACCTATATAGTGGACATTCTTTACCATTACATCTGGTAAATTTACTTTTTCTGATGTGTACCTGAGGGTATTTATTTAATTAATATCATAATCAACGAATTTTCAGTCTTTTGTATTTGTGATATTTATTTTCACTCTGTGGCCGACGTTTTAGATGCCATTGCAATATCCATCATAATATTTTTTAAGAATTTTGTATATAAATTATAACGATAAATTAAATTACACAAATATGAGTTTAAAAATTAGTTGTTAATCAAAACAATGACGAATTGATCGTCATTATAAATCAACGTATTAAAAGAGAAACATATGTATGAGTATTTATAATTAATAACAATTTATATCTTGCGTACCTTTCAATCTTCTTTTACATCCAGCATAGGAAATCTGATTTAAAGAATTTAAAAATAGTTAGGAGCTATTCTTTGAATAGCTAATAATTCTCTGTTTTAAGTTAAGACACAAAAAAAGAAAGATTAGGCATTTTAAATCAACACGTATACGTTATCGGTTATAAAAAAAATACCATTGATGCGATACAAAAACCACAGAAAATATATTCTCCAATATTTCTAAAAAAATATAATATCGTAATGCAATGATATTCATATCATGCATTTTGTTTACTTACCTTTTCTCTAAATCACGTTATTATCATTAACCTTTTATTTTTAGTTTTTAACAAAGATAATTTTTATTCATATTTGTCACGAACACTACGTTAGAAATCAAACGAGAAATTTTTTTATATTTTCACTTTTACCGTGTATTTTATCTTTACCTTTACGGGAACCTGGATCGACACAAGATTTTTCTGAAACTTTTATGAAAACAAAAAGATTAGTCCTGTTATTGCCCCATTAGATTGTGGTATCAAATTGTCGAATATTTAATAATACTTATTAGCACTTCAAAAAATATACAGTATTGATTGTAGTATTGATCCCAGAAACTCTCGTATACTGAGCAAGCTCATAAGAAAATAATGCTAATAAACAAGGATGAATAAACAAATAATATGTGTAATAATAAATATATTGTTTATTTTTACATGTGTGATTTATTAATTACTAGTTAAAAAACATGATAATGAAAATGTGTTTCTCTTTTAAAGTAGAATACATAATAATATTACGTTTCCCCGTCTATTTATATGAGTTTCTGGACGTCTAGGATGTATACATCCTGGCCATTATTAAACGGCCAGGTCTTTAATATCTCTAGGTTAAGGTTACTTAAATGTTTTCTCTTTTATATACTTAATAACTGTACGTAAATATATATTCAAATTGAAATGAAGTATACGTTGTCTTTATTACGGGTAAGAAAAAACACATATGACATCTGTTATCCTTGTTTATTTATGATACTGTCTATGGTATACCATAGAATTAAGCACTTTCCGTAATGTCAACTTACATGATATCTGCCATCCTTGCTTATTTATAGTTACTGTCTATGGTATACCATAGAATTATACACTTTCCGAAATGTCAAAATAATGATTTTTGGTTACGTTTATTATATTATAATATAATAAATAGATTTGAACTATTGAAACATTTTTTTTGCGGGTAGCCTGTACATGGAATATTTATGCTGCATAATTTATGTATGTTTTGAAAATGTACATATATGCCAGAGTGAAGAATAAACGGATTAGGAGAAAACATAGATCTGTTTGGAGGTAGTTTAAAAAGGTTTCTGAGATAGTTTGAGCACGTGGAAAGAATAAGAGAACCGAAGATGGCAAAAAAATATAGGATAGTCATAAAACCACTTGAAACAACACACGTCAGTTATTAAAGTTTTTAACAATTGAAGAATGTTCATTAGGAGATACATATAATAGAAAAAAGCAGAGCTGATACGTGCCAGGACAAAATGCGTTCTATCCTCTCTGATTACGAGAATTAAGTAAAAAGTATGCTGAATTGACTACCAACTAGTATTTTGAATTTGTAATCAATCATTAAAAATTCTCATACTTCTTTTATAATTAAATACAACAATTGTGCCAAGATACACAAGTCCACTGGAATTACAAGGCTGCACACTGATCATCCCCGTTAATGCATTTTGCAGCTTGTTGTTGTACAACTCACTGATATAGTTACTTTGTAACAAATCAAAGCCACCGTACAAAAAATGACTGGAATAATTCGATTTGTACCTTAAAATGCTTCAAATTTTTGCTAAGTGCCGACGTACTACCGCATATTTTTAGCCCGTTGAAAAATCTGGTTTCAGGGTTGTAAAGTTGAACTTAAAGGCGACGCGAAGATAGAGGTGTCGGGCACATTGTAAAACAACTGTATGTATGTATGATAACTGAACGTTACGAGTAGTTCCCGTCGACTCGGGTTCGAGCATTGCTTGTGCGAGATATTTTTTATATTTGTCAGAGAATGCATTTTATACGCATGATTTTTTCAAATAAAATGAAATACATAGTTGAGGAATGCTGCATCTGTACTGATGAAGACGAGTTTTAGTGGTAGTTATTGGGACATTCATAGAAGTGTTTATTTTTGATAAGTTATGAATATAACATTAGTCGGCTTACGCGGTAATACTTTCTACGCGGTTTTTTAAAATAAATTGTTAATTTTTAGTTAGTTAACGACATAGTGATTTAAAGATGCGATGTTGTCTTTTCATAACTTTAAACATTGGCATTTTAAATATTTTTTTTAAACGTAAAATAACTTTAAAACACACAAATTACTTACACTAACATAGAACATTCAGCAAAATTTGTCACTAAAAATGCGTTAGAAAAATTCGTAACATTTTTATTTATTATTACTTTTACCTTGAATGTACTTTACTGGTACCGGAAACAACACCAGGCACTTTCAAAACCCTTTTGAAATCAAACAAATTTTTGTGATGCCGTGCACCGGTCCCGGTACCTCTCGCATACAAAGCGAGTGTTAGCTACTCTCATAGTAGGCTATGGTGCCAAATTATCGTACGGTAGTCCCATGTTAATGGCAATCGTCCGTAGTTTCCAGTCCATTCAGTATGACCCTGCATACGCTTCATGGCATGGCTGTGTAGGAACTCACTTAACAAACATATAGGGCCGAAACCCAACCAACCAATCAGCAGACACTGCCCTAGGACCAACCACATACTATATACCGTCTCTGCATAATTCATCTATCAATAAACGCCAACCTTTGTAAGTGTTTTTTCATTCAGACAAAACATAATAATCATACACACACACACCTTATACACTGCGACATGTACTAACACGTGTGAGACTAGAAGAGGTTAGGGGCTTCAGTCTCACATCCACAAAACCTTCTGATATAATCACAGTCAAACAGTATTCAACAACCACAACTCTTACATAAGTACATAATGCCATTTTTTATGCTAGCATTTAATATATTATTTATCCATTTTTAATATCAAATTTTATACGAATTGATTTTTAATATATTTCTCGGCAGTATTGTGGCAATGGTTATAAGTATCAAGTATAAGAGATCAATGGTTACCTCTCATTTTTTCACTTGAATAAAACATTTCTGATGGGCAAAAATAAAATCGCACCTTGTAAATCTAAAATGAGTTAAATATTTTGAGACTGAATTTAAACTCACTGATAAAATAAATAACAGATCTTATTATTAAGGAGAACACATTCTTATTGTGAAGTTGTAATTATTCAGAAAAGACGGTCTGTGATGTTTTAAATACTAATTTATTGTATTAATTATAAATATATACATATAAAATCAATGTGTCCAAAAATTAATAAAAAAATTAATTGATAATTCTAGCGTCTTCAGTCAGTTTACTCAAAGCTATTTGAGATTACGTAAAAACAATGTAGATGGCTTTCAAATAATGGAATTATAGATGTATTAATTTGAAAAAGTGTAACATATAGGTTCGAAAATTTGTCACAAAAAATACTGGCGCTATTACACAATTGGTAGTGTACTTCCCAGGAGTGGAAATAGAGATCCAGGTTCGAATTCCTTCCTATAGCGCGAAAACAACATTTTTCGCCAAAATTGATTTTATATGTATATATTTATAATTAATACATTAAATTAGTATTTAGATCTTATTAAGTACCGAATCCTAAAAATATTTTTATCAATTTCCCAAACACCTGTATGATCTTAGTACCAATGTTTACGGTCCTGGATTAAAAAATAATTCATTTATTTTTTGTGAAGTGTAAAAGTTTTTTTAGTAGTAGTATAATTATTTGCTTTTAAAATTAGCAATATTAACTTGGTTAAGATTCATATTTTTTATTTATTATCTTAGTTTTATTAACCACAATTGAGTTTAAAAAACATCTACCGGTTTCGGAAAACACTTTTCCTTCTTCAGGATGTCATAACTAACTAAAAATATAGTATTGTTTCTTCACCAGAATCTATTTTTAAAATTTTTTAAAAAACAATTATTTAAAAAAATTAATTTAAAAAAAAAATAAAAAAAATAAAAAGTATAATTATTTATTATTTATTTTATCAGTATGATGCAAAAATAATTCTGTATAGTTCGCGGCAACATTTCACTAGTAGCACGCCAGCACTACTAAGCAACTGGTAATGTATATGACTTTTGAATTAATTTTGTATTGGCATTTTTTTTTTGTGAAGTGTTTTATCTGTCCAATAATTTTGTGTATAATCTATTATACGTATAAGTTTTTTTCTGTAATATTTTATATGTTCAGTATTTATCACAGACCAGTAATAGACGTGAAATAAAGTGTACATATAGATAAAGGGTTTGGATCATTAGTTGCGGGACGAGGGACATTCTACAACAACATTATTTGTGTAAATATAAATCCGATAGTTTTTGACACATTTATCCAACAGTAAAAGTATTTACTCGTTGAAAATTAAATCTTTGTATAAACTAGATGTATTTTTTACATTAATGCATATTATATTGTCAGCCTTTATATTTTCATTCCAGTCGTGTCATATAAATATTTGAAAAAATTTGCCGAAGTATTCGATTGCGCAAGTACTACCAAAATGATCATGTGGGTGACATAATGTAGTCTGGTGGTAGTCTATGGTATTTACGTATATTTTCCATTCCCGATTTTTAGGTCTATTTTCCATTCCCGTTCGTAATAATTCCAATTTTAACTGTAAGACATACTTATATTTTTTTGATAAAATTTATTATACATTGAAATCTCTATCGTTTTTGAAGGGATCTATTGAAATAAACTATGAATGCGGGAATTAAGAAAAAAGTAACATTTTTCATACTTAAATGTTTAATACATATTCTAAAAAAGATACATATTTCACATATAAATGAATGTGTTTAAATAAAAATAAAATTAGAAAGTTACACAGAAACAAAAAAAAAAAAAATAATTAAAGAGTGTATTGTATAATGTCAAGTCAGTCAGTAGCAGCATTATATTTCTCTAGGCTGTTCCACTCATTGTTTACGAGTGCCGATAATCGAAACCAAGTATCTAGATTATATGTGGAACGATCAATCGAGATTTCACTGTATTATTAAGGCAAACCCGTGGATACAATTCGTGTTTATAATTTTATTTGGTTTGCTAGATTTCACAACTAATAGAAAATTAATCTGCAATATTATATATAACAACGTATCATATCCTCCCCTCACTCAGATAAAATTAAGTTATTTAAAAGTGACCAAATAAATATGTCATACTCGTTACCATGGTGAATACATATTTTATTCAATGCCCGTAAACGTCCAACATACGTTTTGACAATTTAAAAATTCACAAATTCGAAAAACGCACTCCTTCCTGTCTCTGTAGGAAGATAAAAAACTTATTTGGTAACTCGATACCTATATGGTATCTGCCTTATTAATTTAATTAAAAAATAATACATACCTAATATTTATTAACTTACACAAAGAGCAATCTTTTGGAATTGTTGTCTAACAAATTAAATTTTAAAATGTCAAATATAAATGTAAATCCTTCCTTCTCAGTGAAGTATGTACATATGATATTTAAACATAAGCACGGGTTCTTGTTATAGCAAAGGACGGATAGGAAGAGGAAGATATTGAAACGTTGGACTGACCGAGTGAAAAAGGCAACATACACTTCTGTGGTGACAGCCCTAAGAAAAGCATAGTCAAGAGGGCGGAGTTCATGAAGATCTCGATCCTAAGGATAGTCCTAAGGATAACGTGGATGATGAAGAGAGTATTAATTGTTCTCACTCGGAGTAAATCAAGGTTAAATTTAAAAATTTAAAGTATGTTCAGGAAATCACACCGTCAGTTTTGAGCAATTAATATCACTGTCGAATAATTGGAGAAATATTCGGTTCACCGTGCCAGCCGCGTGATCAGTGATCACTTGTTTACTCCGTAGCCAAATGGTGCAAGCGGAAGTGCGTCATAAAAAATCTTTTTCACATCCCCTGCGTCATATCCGGCCCACCGCCGATAGCGCGCACGCGGGGTTGGTCGCGCCGCGCCCCAGTTGACTTGGCGAACACTGTCTCGGCTCTCAGCAAACGCGTTTCATCTATCTACATTTTGATATATAATTACGACAATAGTAATGTATGCTAGAGAAATTTAAAATTTAATGATATTGATTTTTATTTATTTACTTATCTGTATGATACATACATATATTGTTGCGGTGTAACCTGGCGGTCTATCCTCCACCGGCCGGACCAGCAGAAAAAACATGAAATGTGAGTAGGAATCTCGGAACTCACCTTGCCGACGACTTTTCTTTTCACTTGTGATAAATTTATAACAACTTGATGAACAGAAATCTACGCTACATTATTCAAAGAAGTTACTATTAATCACATTATAAATGCAAACTAGAGTAATCCTAAACAAATATAGTCTGCGAAGAATGTCCATAGTTGAAGATGTAGATCCGCCATCAGGGTCGATTCACAATCTAGCGAAGATAGAAAAAAATGGAACAATAATAATACAAAACCCGTTTTAGATATCGTCCATCATTAGTTCCGGAGTTCTTCATCCCGCACCCAAGCGGGGAATAAAATATTTTTTCAGAAGTGATAAATATAATTCAAATTAGGATTTATCACAAGATTAGTATAAAGTTGATGCATTAGTAATTGTGACAATTTCTCTTACCCAGTATCCCATTACGGATTTATTAATTTACACGAATTTAAATTATCTCGTCCCACGGTCGGCAGCGCCAGCGACGGTGGCCACGCGGTTAGCGACGGTGGCCGCGCGAACCTGGCGCGCGGTCTAATGTGACAACCTACCGCGCATATGCGAGAGTGTTGCCATATTCAACATTTTATAATCCACCCGAGTTATTTACATGATTCACCTGCTAACGTATTTATAACGTTACACAATATATGTATATATTGTTGTGGTTGGACTGTGCCCGTCTCCCTAGAAATATTTGTGTTAAGACGGGCATAGTTTACAAGAAATTGAACTAAGCAATTAGTTAACAAGTGTCAGACTGAATTAACAGTTACCTCTTATACATATACCTTATATACGAAAGGTGTATGTATTATAAAAAAAGCAATTGCAAGGTGGACATTCAGTATATTATTTTGAAGAAAGTTTTTATTTGCAGTTTCATGTTATTGAGACAATTCATTTGAGTTAAATCTTTCAGCATTCTGTATATGGTAGTTTAGTTCCAAAATATTTGTAATTTCTTTGGTCGTATGTTGGATGTGCACTTGGGCTTGTATATTTGTGCGCGTGGTAATTATATTTTCAGTTTTATTACGGAGGCTTCTTGGATAAAATGTTGTGATGTTTAAATTGTCATTTAAATTATTATGGTGACTGTGATTGTTTTATATTATAAAGATGATTAGTTACTGATTATTCACAATTCTTCTATCAATGAGTGACACGCTAGAAAGAAAACATTCCATAGTTAAATGTCAATTACTTACTAGTATCAGTACCGGAATGCACCTATATTGTACAATTATTAAATAAAGTAATAAAACCATACACTATACACTATAATGTAAATACTCACTGGGATTAATTCACTTATAGACCTGAAGACGTCTATTGTCTGCCATTCTGCCTCTGAACGTTCTGAAATCATCCTGTTCCCACGACGATCAGTTCAAATCACGCTGCCATGCAAAAAAGAGGAACAAAATGTCGACATGCACAAGAAAATAAAATGCCGTTTCTACCCTCCGCCCGCGCGACTCGAGCGCGAACGCCGGGCCGGCCGAGAGTCGGGACCGTGTAAATTCATCTTGAGAATAAATAAAACAAAATCCTTTCATAGCGCGAATTCAGACGATGCAAAAAGCGAAAAAAAGTTTACTTAGTAAGGCGAAACGACATCAAAATATAACTAGTCTGCAACAAGTCTCGCCGAGTCGATTCCGTCGGTAAACCTTTGATATTTCATACACTGGATTAGATATTCTCGTGTGTGTGGGGATGTAAGCAGGTCCGGCCCTAGGTAATGTGCTACCCTTATAAAAGTGACAAAACAACAACAAAAACAACTCTTTATTTCTCACAGCATAATGTACAGAACGTCAATAAACTCGCACATTTTATTTATTTATTGTATTTTTTATTTTTTAAATAATTGTTGTTTTTTTAAAAATAGATTCTGGTGAAGAAACAATAATACATGTTTTTAGTTAGTATTGACATCCTGAAGAAGAAAATGGTATTTTTCGAAACCGTTAGATGTATTTAAACTTAATTCAGTGGTTAATAAAACAAAGATAATAAATAAAAAATATTTATTAACTCCCACAACAGGTCACTAGGCCCAATTATATAACAAAATACATTACAAAAACACCCACAATTTAGAAAGTCACATAATAACCTTACCAAAAATCGAACTCGGAACCCCCGGTATGAGAACCCAGCGTCTACTACTGAATTCAAGTTTTATTTAAAAGGTGATACATAATATGACACCTCTGCATGTTCAAGAACTTCACACCTCAGAGACTCCATGTCTGTGATTGCTAAATTGTTGGGCGTGCGCAATGATTCGTATTTTTGAATCAATGATGCATAAATCAAACAAACTGTATTCTGACATTAACTGAGACGGATTAAACATATTCGAAGACATATTTCCCCTTAATCAGTCCGTCTACTTATTGTAGTGTGAATTACTGTAATCGAATTGATACTATCCTGTCGTTGTTTCAGCTGGATAGAATACAATTTATTCTGAAAAAGGTAGCAAAAATATCCCTTTTGTGTGAACTGCATTGGGTTTATATCACTAAAAAAGTAGAATTTAAATTGTGTTGGTTGATGTAAGCGTCAAATTCAGCCACTTCTAAAAGATCTAACTCTACTCTCTATAATAAGAAACAGTGCATCAGACAATTTAATAAAAAGGCAACTGAATCGCACATTTTTAAAGATAACATAGGGTAAACAATAAAGTGCCTTTCGGGTGGAATTTTAACGAAGACAGCTGTAAATGATGGTAATGTTATTATTTTTAGTAATAATATTTTTATTATTTAATCTGTGACCATGACAGAAGAGAATGTACGTAAACTTGAAACTCATACATAGCAGAGTACCGGGTCTATGAACCACTTGCTCATTCATAATGGTGTTGAAATGATCATTGAGATTTATATGGGTGTTCGATTATACACATATCCTGCAAAGACGAGGCAGTCAAGTTACTCAATACTGAGGATCATTTATGATTGTCATTTGACATGCGTGTACAGCTCTTATCAACACCGTACTGCTTTACTGAATTCACCCTGCAGATACCAGTGCGTGAAAGCAAACACCTATCAGAAGTTAAGTTAAGATACGATCGCGGCCAGCAACAACCAGTCTTCCGACAAGAAACGCCACTGTCAACTGTCGACTATTCGGGTGTAGAGTTTTTATTGTACAGCTTAACAACTCCATACTTGTAAAATGTCAATAAACTTAGTGTCAACCGTAAGCAGTTTTTTGTTTTCTAACCTGCTTTGGCCATACATACACAATAAATTCCGTGATTATCAAACGGATACGTAGTCATGAATGAATATTGGGGCATCAAGTACTCACTCATTAAGCGGTTTTATCATTCACACAACTTGCTACAATCTTTTGATATGAAATCGATTCACATTCATCTATATTAAACCACACACGCACATTAATATCATCTTAATTTTTATTAAGGAGAACACATACTTATTGTGAAGTTGTAATTATTCAGAACATAGGATTGTGATATTTTAATTACTAATTAAATATATTAATTAGAAATATATACATATAAAATCAATTTTATCGTAAAATATTGTTAAATATGAATTAAATATATCAATTAGAAAGATATACATATAAAATCAATTTTATCGAAAAATATTGTGATTATGCCACCGGGAATCGAATCTGGATCTCTTTCCAAACCGGTAATGCGGAACAACAATATTTTTTGATAAAATTGATTTCATATGTGTATCTTTCTAATTAATATAATTAATTCATATTGAAAATATCACAGACCGTCTGATCTGAATAATTACAACTTCACAATAAGAATATGTTCTCCTAATAAAATATGTTTGTTGCTATCGGGTTTCGAACCTGGATCTCTTTCCAATCCGGGAAAGGTGCATTAACCAACTATCCTACAGCAGACAGTACTTTTGACGACAAATTTTTGAACCCATATGTTACAATTTTCAAATTAATACATATATCGTTGCATTATTTGAAAGCCATCTACTTGGTTAATTACGGAATCTCAAATACTTTTGAGTGAACCGATAGCAGACGCCAGAATTAACAATTCATTTTTTATTAATTTTTGGATACGTTGATACAACTTATACATTATTAAGGAGAACACATTCTTATTGTAAAGTTGTAATTATTCATAGAGTATTAACAGATAGATAGGGTTTTCATGGGACGGAATTCCTACATAAAAATGTTCGGACATGAGAGGAAGAATATGTTATTTCAAATTTTCTCCTCCACCAGAGAAATGGCGCGATGAGTAATAATTTTTGAAACATTTCTCCAGCATCAGCCTCATGGATTTTCCGCGCCGCGGTTTGCCGATCATGATTCTCTAGAAATAATTAAACATTTGCCCATGGCAGGCCTACTTTCAGAAGTCACTCACCTCTGGGTGACGCATCCACGCGGGTATTTCATATTTCAATACGTCATCCGCAATGACTGCGTTTAACAAAATAATAACGTGTAATGTACGGCACAGTATAAAATGTTAATTGGTCAGTGTCAGCAAAACAAATCTCAGTTCACTGGTCGTGACTTTCAATGTGTTGTTCAACAAGAAACTTTTGTTTGTTCGCGTGTTCAAGGCCAAGAGACGAAATGGTTTGAGATAATTCATTGATAAAATATTATAACTTGTTTTAAAGAGAATGTCGAAAAGCAAACTGATTCCAATAGTTGATTCAGATAAAATTCTCGCTCTCGTTTGATCTGCAAATTGGATACATAAACAAATCATAGAGAGTACCAAAGGGTAATTAGTATTATAGAATTAGGTAAGTATGTATGTATATTACAGAAAAGCAATGGATTTAGCTTTTTTAATTGCAAAATGCATTTAAGTAATGACAAACAAACATTTAGGTGAAATTTTTTTGACAGTTCATTGATTACCTAGATTAATGTTTTTTAAAATTGTATTTATATTTAACTTTTTTTAAACCACTATGTTGTTTTTACGTCAACCAGTTACGTTATTAACGTGACTTCGTTAGGGCTGGCGTACAACTAAACTGTTCCGTAAAATTTAAACGACATTCATTACGGGGTGTAGGCGGAGTTTTGGTAAGAGTGGGGAGGTGATTGGCAGAGGGGCATTTAAATAGGAAATAAATTAAATAGCGAGTTGTTTGTAAGGTTTAATTGGTTATTAATTATATTAGACTTAAGTGTTGAGTGATTTTTTTGATTCCTACACTTTCTAAGGTTTTTATTATTAATGTATAATATTTCAATGCCGTTTTCTTTTACGAAATTGTGGCCTTAATCTAAAAGGTGATTTGAAAATTCTGAGAAGTTATTATTGTTGAAGTACTTTAAGTATTATTTTATTCTAGTATTAAAACTTCGTGCCATTTTACATTAAATTTACATTAAAAATATCACAGGTCTATGTTCTGTAAAATTGCAACTGCACAATAAAAATGTGTTCTTGATAAAAAAAAATATCTCCTATAATATTCACACTTACATGAATAAAAGTGCGTTTTCAGAAGTTATGTGCATTAACAACTAAACAAAAAAATTTAAAGTTAAGTATTAAATAAAATAAAAAAATTACAATGTTATTCTCATATATTATTTATTCAAAATGAAGTTTAACGATGCGGATTTTATGTTTTATAAACAATATTGTCTAAATGCCGTCTATTTCTCTCAAGACACTCTTGCAATCGGACTCTTAAATTTGCGAACACGCGCGAGCAAAGCGTCGGTTCAATGGCAGCAACTTCATGGCGGATATTTTCTTGTAGGGCCTGAATTGTTAGAAGATTGTCGCTGTAAACTCTCAACTTGAGGTATCCCCATAAAAAAAAGTCGCATGGAGTAAGGTCCGGTGACCGAGGTGTCCAGAGTATGTCTCCGTACTTGCTGATTAATTTATTTGGAAAAGACCCCTCAGCTTCTTTATTGAAATTCTAGCTGCGTGTGGAGTGACCCCGTCTTGCTGAAATTATATTCTGTCGTTGAACCCGGGAAATAGCTGCAGTTGGGGTATCAAAAACTCGTCGATTATTCGGCAATACACGTCAGCGGTGACTGTGTCTCGCTGGTTAAAAAAATAATGGCCAACTATCCATCGTTAATATCGGTTGTCCAAGTACTTACCTATCTGTCTTTTTTCATTCAAAATTAAACCTTTTTTTATCAAAAATCTAAATAAAACGAAGAATCAAAGTAACAGAAATGATATAAAAAAATTGCGTATACAAGTGACAATGGGCTAAACATATCTGCCGAAAAGATGATGGCCGGTCCAGAGTTTGTTTTTGTCGAAAGTTTTTGCACTGGTATAATAAGTAACGGCTAAACTCGATGAAGCGATGACATTGATGAGAAGGGCTGAAGAGAATGTGCGACCTTTTGGAGAAACACAAGCTGATAATGTCAAATATTTCCACCCCATATTTTATTTGCATTCGAAGGCCACCGAACACGTTTTTGTGATTATACAGGGTGAATATTATGTTCCAGACCGATATTATTTTTAAACAACTAGAAAATAAAACAATAGCATTTAATTATGTTTTTATTTGTCGATTACATGGTTTATTACAATTATTTATGGAATAAAACATTGGCCAAGTAGCTGCTTCTGGCAGCGGCATAAATGTGTGATCTTTTAACCATATTTCTCATAACATTCTCGCATACTTCGCGTATTATTTCATTTCGAACATTATTCCGTAACATCGGAATTGTTGTCGACTTATTGACGTAGATCTTTCATTTCAAGTACCTCCACAGAAAATAGTCGAAAGACGTCAAATCAGGTGATGTAGTAGTAGTTAATTAATGACTGCAGTATTACCATTATTATTTAAATAAAATGTTTTAATAACTTCAACACGTTGCTGGGGCATCATATACTCCATAATAAATTATAATCAACTTTTCTCTACTACCACCAAATGCAAACTGACACATGTCTACCAAACCAAAATCGGCCTGAAATTACCCTGTATTAAAAATACTGTGGAGAATAGAATCCTTCCATCCTTATTTTAGAATCACTACATTTTAACAACATTAAAAAAATGGAAACGTCGCAATTATTCTTAAAAAGCTCTTGTTACGAAAAATCAAATGCCTTATTTACAATGTGGCCATTAAGCCAATAGTGTTGTATGAAACCTGGAGATTTACGGAGAAGCAATTAAAAGCTAACCAAGTATTCTAAAACAAAATTCTCCGGAGAATACTTGGACCAATTAAGGATAATCACTGTTGCCGCACAAACTCTGAGTTTGTCAAAGGCCTTCCAGTAACCATATATCTCTGCAATATTGAAGTCAAGAATGGTAAGATAGCCTGAACACGTTGTCAGATATGTTTGCCTGTCTATAAAGATACGTCAACGTATGTAGATGCAGCACCATCATCGTCCGCGTAGGTCTCTCATAACTGATCTTAGGGGCTGTCACTAGAGCATGTTCACTTGTTCGGTTCTACAGTTGGAGGATCTTCCTCTTCATCGAGAAAATAGGTGTGTGGATAGCATAAAATAGATTAACTATGAATCTATCCAAAACAGAGCAACCATGGACAGCAACACCTAGAAGGCAAAACTTAATACAGGAATCAATGTCTGCGAATGCTAAATCTGCATGTTAAGTTGTTGGGCGTGCACATTGATTTAGATCTTTTAATGAATACACAAATCAGTAAAACTGTCAGTGCATGCTGCCATCAACTGAGACAGATCAAAAATATTCGGAGACATCTTCCTCATTCGTATGGACTATTGTAACAGTTATGCTGGCCTGCCAATGTTTTAGCTGGGTATACTACAATCCATTCTAAACGCAGCAGCACGAATAAAATATGGAGTTTCTAAATTCTCTAATATACCTAGTCGTAACATCCCTTTTGCACGAGGTACATTAGCTCCGGTTCCCTAAAGGAGTTGAAATTATTTTTTTTAAGTTGTGCTGGTTGATGTACAGGGCGACACATAGCATGGCGTCGCTGTATCTTCAAAACCTTTGTGTCCTAGACAATTTGAATAGTAAACGTCAAACTCTCAGATCAGCTTCTACTTCAGCCACAGAAAGGGTGGTAGTACCGACAAGCCGTTGCCAGAAATCTAAGTTTAGTGATCCAGTATTTGCGGTGGCAGGCCCAAAAGCGTGAAACTCTTTGCCCTCAGTCATAAGAAACAGTGCATCAGAGACTTTATTTAAGAAAAAACTAAAAATTTAAGAGATTAAAAATCCACCTTTTCTAAAAATCATTTCCATAAGTTTAAACAGCAATTTTAAATACAAATATAATGTAAGACTGTAAACAGTTTATGTGAATATATTGTCCGCGATCTTTCCATTTTTTATCAAGTCTGGACATATAACTTTTTGCCTTACCTATGCGACGTTTGATTTCTGGCTAGTATCAATTATGGATACAGACAGGTTACTGTTAATTATCTGCTAGAAAATCACAGATAAAGATAAAGAAGACTAAATGTTGATTGTGTGATCGGTTATGGATCGGAAAGCTCCTTAGAGCTAGCAATAAAAATTAACTCTAGACACACGATAAAAATTTAACACTAGTCTGCTACAAAGCAAATATGCATATTAAGATTAAAAATACAGCAAAACCCCTCCATCGCAATATCTCAATCGTTTTAAATAATACAAATGTGCCGTTTAAAGATCGATCCGTCCAAAATATATAATTTATGATTAAAATAATCGCTTAACGTGTATTCAAACGCGAATAAAAAATCTATTATAAATTAAGTCAGTCTGGTGTCTCGGGTTAGTTGTGAGCAACCGGTTTCACTCTCAATGTCATGGCCTCAATTTTTTCTTCAGCTTTTCGGATGCAAACTAAGACCGCCGCCGGGACGCAGGGATGCCATGAACTACACAGTCGAGCGACGATCTCGGAATTAATTATTTAAAAAACAAAAAACCGTGTATATCGGTATTATATTCGCAACTACATAAAAAAATATTAGTTTAAATATTAATTTATAAAATATTGTAAACTAGCATATTTTAAGTGACTTTTAATAATGAACTAATATATTATTTAAAATATTTTTAAATATGTTGAATTAATGAATGAACATCAAAATTTTATCACTTAAAATGTATTATAAAATATTTAATTTCTAAAACTACAAATAAAGTCTAAAAAAAAAAAATACAATTATCTTGTTTTTTGTATGAAACCAGTCAAATTTCGCACTAGAGTAATTTCATATAAATATGTGACGAAAAAGTGAGATGACACCCAAACCAACAGACAAATTTCTTCAATTCTGTGTGTATACAAATTTTCACTTCGTTCATTACACACACAGCTTCGGCTAACACCGCATCTCGCGGCAATCCGGTGGTAGAATACGGTAGATGGGCTATTAGAAAGCTTAATGTTATGTCATTTTCCTCTTTGAACACGATGTCTTCCTCTGTTGGGTTTCTATTCCCTTTTGCTTCCACTCTTCTCTTTTCACTCTTACCACCGTACATAACACATGTTATTCGCCACAGACCATGATATGGACATGAACTAACGCAACTTTCTTAACCCAATACATTCATGTTGGTATCACCCACGTGATCACTTCGGTACCACTTATGCTATCAAATAGCTCCGCGATTTTTTTTAAATACATGACTCGATTGAAAATAAAATTTAGACGCTGACAGTGTAATATGAATTAGTGTTAAAAATACGTCTTGTTTACACAAAACTTTAATTTTCGATGAGTAAATACTTGTACTGTTGCATAAATGTGTCATAAACTATCGGATTTATGTTTCAACCAATAATATGTGTATAATGCCCTTCGTCCCGCAATTAATGTTCCAAACCCCTCTCCGATATGTACACTTTATTTTAAGTATATTAATTTACTATTCGGTGGTTATCCACGCGCTGTCTATGTACACGAGATACATTTTCTACTGTATAACACATCTTATCCACGTTTTTTCATAATATATAATAATAGTGTACTGTTCTTTAATTGTTAGGTTGTTTAACCGTTTACGTTTCTTTCATACTTCAACGAACTTACTAGAATTTATATTTTAAGTGCAATCAGTGCAATTCATTATTTCAATTGTAATACACAATGTATATTCTGTGCTGGTTATTCATTGATTGTTTTGCACCTATGGATAATATTAATTGCCTTCAAGATGGCATTCCTACTTCTGTAACCAGTAAGCAATACATGCTCTGCAGAGAACTTATTAATCAGGGTATTACAGAAGTTCTTTGAAATACGCAGAAAGTAATCAGTTTAAAAAATTCGTGAATGCATCGAGACTGTATTATTTTTCTGATAATGATAAAACAGTGAAGTCCTTTCAGATTCCTATAAAATTCTTCTGCTAGATACTATTAAATATAAAATGTATCAGTTATGTTCTGAGACATGCTTAATGTATTAATTACAATTTATCTCGGGGTGAAAATGTCATGGACATATCAAAGACAGTATATTTATTATTCTAATAAATATATGTTCAATATGATGGTTTTTTTAAAAATAATTACGTAATATAGCAAGGTTCTTGTATCACACTCGAGGAAGTTAGTTAAGTATGCAATGCAATAACAATGTTTGTAAAACGTTTGAAAGCGATATTTATTCACCAAAAAGTATTGTGAATTGTGTAAAATATGAATTAAATATATTAATTAGAAATACATATATATAAAATGAATTTATCGAAAAATATTGTTGTTGCGCCATCAGGATTCGAACCTGGATCTCTTTCCTAATCAGGGAAGGTGCATTATCCAACTATGCCATAGCGACAATATTTTTAACGACAAATTTTCGAATCTATATGTTACATGTTGATATTAATATATTTAATTAATATTTAAAATATCACAGACCGTCTGTTCCGAATAATTACAACTTTACAATAATAATGTGTTCTCCTAATATAATAATTGTAAATTTTGAAGGTAGTAAGTAATTAATGTATTAATCAACAAAAATTTTTTGGTTCTATATTAAATTTTTCAAAATTATTGGACAATTGTTTCGGCTATTTAGGCCATTATCTGTCTGTATTCAAAAAATTAAAGAATAAATTTATTGATCGCTGATCTCTGTCATCGTTATCATCATCAGCCTGCCTCTGCTACTCGGCCACTGTTAAATATAAGCCTCTCCCATCACCCACCTTTCTCTATCTTCATTCAGCCTTTCTCATTCATTCATTATGTTACCCCTCACTCTTCTGGTGTCACCGCTTCATCAATCTTGAGGACATCCAGAACATCCATTCCAGGATCTTCCTTCCTCACCATCCGTAATCTTTTCGACAAATATGTTCAGCCCATCGTCACTCGAGCTTTCAAATATTTTGGGCAACCTCAGTTCACTGACAAATTTATGCTTTAGGTACTCGTCTCTCAAAGATAATCCAAGCATAGCCTTCTCCATTGCTATGATTATGGAAACTCCAAAAGGTTCCACCCTATCCTGAAATCGTTTTGAGAGTTGTTAAATATATTTCTGTTGGAGTTGTTTACTTCAATTCCACTCAACAAAGCAACGCGTGCAATATTTTACAAATTTTTTAAAACTTTTTTGGAATATATTTTAAAGTTAGAATAGTTAATTACGTTTCGACAGTTAGTTACAAAAACCTCGTGGCTTCCTTTAATATTAAACTTTTTTCTTTTTCTTTATTTCCTGGCACAATTATGATATTTTTTTATTACATTCAGTCATTAACTGACATAGGCTGGCTCCGGTATCATTGTACCAGAGCCATACCCGTACCTGTACAATATTGTAATTTGACGTGACTATTAAATTCAGGAGGCAGCTAGTTAGAAGAAATATAAGTCATGCACCATATCAAGGTGTAAATTTCAGATTTATATGTTGAAGTCGCAGAACTCAGTGACAGTCCGACAGAAATTCAACCTGTCCAGGTCGTAAGAGGGTGCGAGGGAGAGCCGGTGGAATATTCTATTGTTGTATGCAATACTTTGAATAAATTAGATATTTTCCTAATGCATAGACTTATAGAGAATCTGAATCGTTCAAAAATGTTTTACCAGCTGTTTTCAAGAAAATTTAATTTTAATGTTAAATGGTCATTTGCATTAACATCTCACATCATTGTAAATTTTTTTCTATTTCTTAAATTAATAAATTTTCGATTTCCTCAGCTTTTTTCCTAATTGTCTTTGCCTCAATTATTCTTATAAATTAAATCTTATCAAACAGTCTGTACTTTCTCAATGAACGACGGGATTACAGTAGCCAGGTAAGGTAATAAAACAGTTTTCACAATGTATAACCATTTATGCTCCACTTATCACATATAAATATGATATTAAACTAATGCTAAAAAAAATGATTTGACATTTTTTTTTAATAAAATAAATTCCGAGTGCACACGGTTAAAAGTGAAGCAACCCTGGCCACAGCATCTTGGAGTGCATCGGACGTTCTGTTCGACCGACCGAGACTCCGCTGAGGACAATGCACGCCTTGTTTTATTGTACTTAATTGCCCGGCTGTCTGTGTGAGCCGATGACGTCATCTTCATTTTGATCTTTGTATCATACCTATCTGGTTCCAACACTGCCCTATTATGTTGCAATCTGTTCCACTGAGGCCGCAAAAGTCAACCACGAGACCTCGACTCGACTGCCGCTTGGACGATGCCCATTTTTTTTGTTTAGAGCGAATCACGAACAAAAAAGGAATGGACAGATTCTGTATGCAAAAAAAGAAAATATTATTATAACGAAGAATTAAGTTAACGGCGCTTTAAATGCAATGCTCATCACCATCACCAAATAAACCATCACCCGATCGGCAAGGAGATCAAAGGAATTAAGGACTTTTCTACTAAATAATACAACCTTTGGAATATAGACACAAAACAGTTCAAATTTCACGTTATGATTACATAATATTAATTTACTAATAATGTAAGAATACAATAAGAAACGTGCCGACAAGCCATAACGACCTGGCACGATCTAGCATAAGGAAAATTTATAAAAAAATAAATAATAATAATCTTTTCCTAAATTTTTATTTGTTATCTTTGTTTTATTAACCGCTTAATGAATTAAAATTCATCTACCGGTTACGAAAATATCACTTTCTTCTTCAGGATGTTAATAACTAATTGAAGACATGTGTTATTGGGTCTTTAATAGAATATATTTTTAAAAATCAATAATTATTTAAAAAATAATTTTAGTACCTAATTTAAATTGGTACTTGGTTCAAAATTACTAAAATAATTTTTATGAAAAAATTTTTGAATGATGAGTTGGGTTAAATTTAAGAGTCCAATTGCAAGAGAAATGGAAAGCATTTAGACGATATTGTTTATAAAACGTAAAATCCGCATTGTTAAACTCCATTATGTATAAATAAAATATGAGAATAACATTGTAATTTTTTTTTTTATTTAATATTAAACTTGAAAATTTTCCGCTGGACACCCTTTATATGGAAAGAATAGTAAGAAACGTATGACGTATGTATTGATGACAGCAGAAATAGACAAAACTTGCTACGACCAGGTAAACTGCAAGATGGTCTTCTTAAAAGCCTCACAGCTTGAAGATGTATGAATGTGGATGAGGGGAGAACTGTGTGTCAGTACCGAAGAGTGTGTTTCTCTATCATATCTGCCTCAGGGAAATGGCGCAGAGCTAAGTGCGGCTATATACCCTAATACAGGTCCACTTTAATACACGGTTAGCAAATATAGATTTTCATGATGAATCATGAATTCAGACAATCAAAATGAAGTGTCTCAGAGGAGTAGCAGCGATGACATTAATAGACCGAATAAGAAGTATCGCGATAGGTGAGACCTTCAGCAAGAAACCCCTTTGTCTACATACAGAAAGATATCAATTACCGAGACTTACCTTTTTGGTAACTCGGGAGGGAAGACAGCCGGTAGGTTGCCCCTAACTAAGTTGAGATCAACAGCAACAAATTTAAGAAATATGAAAACAACTTGAGCCTTGATTGATCTCAGGCTCTCAACCCTAAGGGGATAAAGGGATGAAATGTATACCCATGCTGTAATTAAATTTGATCAATAATAATGAACAAATTAATTTATTTGAAGGACTGGATAAATCCACAAGGTTCTCTCTAGCTGGGTATATCCAGATTTACAAATGCATTTAATACTGTATCCAAATATATTTATTTATTATAAATATGTACTAAAATTTACTCTATTCACCAACAAAAATTTTGTCAGTAGCATAATAAATCAAACAATTAATTAATTTAATTCATATTGCTATCAAAGTATTTTATTAGTTGGTCAAATTATACGTAATATAAAATAAATAACTACCAAATATTACTGATCAAGTAGTCATGTAGTACCTGTTTCTATATAAAATTATGTCCAATCAATTGACTTAAATAATAAACGATATATTGTTTTATGTTCGTTGCGTTAATTTTGTGGTTATACGTAATTTAAAATCGTATTTATATTTAACTTTGTCTAAACCACTGTGTTGCTTTACGTCAACCAGTTTCAATACTAACGTATCTTCGTCAGAACTGGGGTACAACTGAATTATTCCATAAAATTTAAACGATATCCATGATGGGGTGTAGGTGGAGTCTTGGTAAGAGTAGGCAAGTGGTTGGCAGGGGGGCATTTAAATGGGGAATGCATCAAATAGCGGATTTTTTGTAAGGTTTAATTAGTTATTAATTGTATTGGACTTGGTGTTAAATAATTTTTTGATGTTTAGAATTTAATTTATTCAATCTAAGGCCTTTTTATTAATGTGTAAAATTCGATGCCGTTTTTTCGAAATTGTGGCCTACACCCCCCCCCCCCCCTCTCCACCGTAATGAATATCACTTATATTTTATGGAATAGATCAATTGTACGCCAATCCTGACGAAGATACGTTAGAATCGAAACCGTTTGATGTAAAAACAACACTGTGGTTTAAACAAAGTTAAATATAAATACACTATTAAATAAACCATATATTTATATAATAATCCAACATATAATATACCTAGAGCAAGTCTTTTCCTCAAACAAAAAACTAAAGAAGGAAATAACAAGAAGAAAAAAACAAACCTGGAGTGCATTAAATATAGTAAGTACAGTCTTCTAATCCATATACATTATATATTCGTATACTGAATTCTGAGTACTAATAGCTCAGAAGCTCCAGGCAACCCAGTGAAGGAAGTGTGCTAGGAACCACTAAAAAACACGATTAGATTATAGTGGAGATCAAGGAGAAGGATATCATCTTCAATAGTAAAAAATGTAAAGGGCATTGAGAGGGCTATTTTAATATACAGAGATATTCTACGGATAAATAATATCCAAGAGAAAAAAAAACGACCTAAAAGCCGCCCAAAGTCTCGATGAATAAACAAAATTATCGAAGCAGACGAAGTTACATTGTGGAGGATTGAAAATAGTTGCTGTAAGTCAGTGGAAGGCCTTCATGCAGAAATTTCTGAAAATGATGACAATCATTTAGCAAACATTATTTTTATCTCTCATAAATTTATTCGCATAAAATGTCATTAATAATTTTCAAGTTTTTTCTTATCTTTAAGCAGTTTTTTTCTGTTGTTGATTTAAATATCTGTTACATTAACATAATATTATATACCTCTATGAAACATACTTTTAATGAAATGACAATGAAAATATATCTGACTCGTGCTTTTTTTTATGTCACTTAAACTATTTTATAATTTTTTTAAACATAGAAATGCGTACAAGAAATACGTATTACATCCATATTCTTCCTTTTTTCAAACTAATGTAAATACTTGTGTTATACAAATGGGACTTGATGGCCTCCTGGAACAAGGCTCGAACCCCCGACCTAGATCACTAGGCGAGTATCGTAACAACTAGATCACAATCACGTATCCATAATAATATTACGCTTCCCCGTCTATATCTATGACTTTCTGGATATGGCGGCCGTGGTGACTTCAAAAGTGTAATTTTCTTCGGTAAGCTGTAAACTTACTTACTTAAGTACTTGCTTAAACGGCCATCTTTCAAATTATAACATTTTTTTGGCACACTAAAGAATACTTAACTATTACAACTCTTAAACCAATTGCAATTGTTTGTATAAATGTTTTTGGTGTTAATATAAAAGTGTTTTTTAGAGGTTTGTTTTTCGAATTGGCAATACTTTTTCTAACGACAGACAATTTGATATCTAATACCTGATTTTTCTCAGTTTGGTTTGCTATTTCACCATAAATAGACTTATGCCAGAACAACGCTTGCAAATTGTGCAAATGTATTTCGAAAATTGTGGTTCAGTTCGCGAAACTTACCATGCGCTACGTCAATTTTACGGTCAACATAATCGTCCATCCGAGCAAGTATTTCGAATAACCATGGATCGCTTTTGCACCAAGCATACTACGCCTGATATACTTGATAATACGCGTCCGCAGAGACGTTGTACAACGCCCATCGAAGAAGCTGTTGTTTCTTTAAGAATAATGCCAGTCAGAACGTTATAGTCAAAGGAGAGCACTAAAGTTCCATGATGACTGACTTTTTCGTTCCACAATTGAATGGTATTATTGTGAAAGAACTGTAGTTTCAATAAGATGGCTCTACGCGCATAATTTCGCGTAATGGACCCGCAATTTTGATTATTTTCTGTGGTGATATTTGAGGTGGATAGATTAGGCCGATAAACCAAAGACCATAGACGACTTGGAAGCCAACATTCGTCACGTTACTGCCGATATACGTCCCCAGCTACTCCAAAAACTGGTTGAAAATTGGACTTCCAGATTGCGCTTTATTCGAACCAGCCGCAGCGCCAATATGCGCGGAATCATATTTCAACACTAATGGAATACTTTTGAAATTAACAAAGTTAACTTTGTGGTTAAAATTCATTATTTTAATTTATTAACTTTGTTTTATTAAGCACTTATTGAGTTTAAATACATCTACCAGTTAATGACTAATGGAATAAATTATCTTTTCTTTTAAAAAAAAACCCTTTATATATCAGAATAACGTATGAAAATTGCATGTTGTTATGGTGATATAGTGTTTTATTTTAAAAGCAAAGAAGAACTTAATTTAATTTAAGCAGAATACAGTCTCCCAACTCTATATGCGTTTGATTTTTACTGGTTGCAACCAGATCTTGCGGCACATTGACGACACTCACTATTTGGGAATCGCCGAATAATAAACAATATATTGTTTATTATTTAAGTCAATTAATTGGACATAATTTTATATGGAAACAGGTACTACATGAATTAAAAAAATTCAATGATTATTATTTTGACGTATATCATATTTTGTATATATATATTTAATACTTTGTGTTAACTATATACTAGATTAAAAATTTCAATTAAATGAATTGTGGGTACAAAGTTTAGAAGTTGGACACCTGAGTTTCTGACAGAAACCAGGTTCTTATAAAGTAAGTCAAGGACTCCTAAAGTTCCTCTCCCTTTTGACTATTTCCATGTCCCAAATTCCCTTCAATTCCTTCTCATCCAATTTATGTCCTTATTATTCATTCATATCTTTCTGTGCAAATTTACGACAAGATATTAGATTGGATATGCACCTATTAACTAGGATTCAAGGCTCTTCACGTATGGGGCCGAATTTAAAAGAGAATGCATTTCGGTGAATTCCAATACTGTCTGTCAGAAAATGAAAAAATCCTTTGTTGCATGTTGACCCAGTATTCGGTGGCTATGTTGGATTTTAATGATTTCAGTTCTTTGTGAAAAATAAAGCTTTAAAAATAAACATATGTGAATGCAAATAAAAATATATTTTTTAACAAAAAAAGCTATTACAATAGGCTGGACAAAAATCAATAAGATTGTATCGTTTCTACTAAATGTATTAACATATTAATATTATAATCAATTGATAATATTAATTTATTAATATACTATAATGTACAGGGTGAATATTAAGTATAATTAATGTACAGGGTGAATATTATGTTCCAGGCCGATATTGTTTGATAGCAGCACAAATGCGTGCTCTTTTAACCATATTTTTATAACATTCTCGCACACTTGGCGTGTTATTACAGCAATTTCATTTCGAATATTGTCCTGTAGCATCGTTATTGGCTTATTATCGTAGACCTTTCCTTTCAAGTACCCTCACAGAAAATAGTCGGGAGCCGTCAAATCTTGTGACCGAGAAGGCCAGTCGATATCACCACGTTTTGACATTATGCGGCTGAGAAAAAATTCTCACAAAATTTCAAGTGTAGCTCAAGCTGTGTGTGAGGTGGCGCCATCCTGAAGAAACTGCATGTGTTGCAGGTCCAATTGACCCAATACGGCTACTAATAAGTTTTTCAACATATGACGACAACGATCACTATTAATTTTTAAGGAGAACGCATTATTATTGTGAATTTGCAATTTTTCAGAACATTGGTTTGTGATATTTAATACAAATTAAATGTATCAATTACAATATACAAATAAAATCTATTTATCGAAAAAATATTTTTGTTGCTACCAAGATTTTAGCTGATTTTATATGCATATCTTTGTAATTGATACCATTAATGGTTACAGCATTACCATTATTATATAGATAAAATATTTTAATGACTTTAACACATTGTTGGGCTACACATAGCTAAATTTTCATTTATTTATTTTTCTTCTACTATGCTTCTCTGTTGTAGGTACTATACTTTTTACTAATTACGTATACACTATTATATCTTTTTAAATGTTTGTTAACTTTCAATAAATAAAGAATCGAGGCCAATGAAGGTTTTGTGATGGCGGCTGTGCAGCTCCGGCTTGTCACTATGTGTAATAATGTCAGTAATAGTAAAGATGTAAAAAAGTAAAAACGTCAACCTGGGGGCGAATGAGTAATACTGTATAGGACCTTATGAACGATCCTGGGTAAGCGGCGGGTCCACCTTCATTGGGGCAGTCCCCCTCATCATCAGGTGTAATTTATATCTAATATATTAATACTAACTTATTTTATAATCATAAACATTTAAAAATCTAATAAATCCTAAAACCTAAAGAAAAAATAGACCCTGAGAAGTATAGAAAGAAACAGTCATATGTTATATTATACCTATATTTATTCGCCTACACATATAAAGTTCTCACCCTTTTTTAAATAATTATATTTCACTCGTTTGAGTCAAGAATTCTTCTGTTCTATTCTCGCCCTACGCGAACTAGTCCCGGGAGGTAGCATCTGGTGCACGTGACTCGTTATAGTCTCATCAATACTGTTTTAATCGTTAAATCTGTTAAAATGTCATGCGTAAGAAAGATGGGAACAAACGCAAGCTAGATGAGCAGCTGATGTTCTTTATCATGCATATGTAAAATTTTTTGCACACTCGGTTTAAATACTAGTGAAAATATAAAAAAATAATTGTTTGTCACTTGACCATGTTAGATGAAAAAATGAGGAGAAAATGGTAAGAAAGATATATAACGGATACAAGTGTTGATGGCACCAGAAAACTAAGACGTCACAGAAGATGTATTTGTGTGTCAGGGCATAAGAGAGTGGCTCTCCATCCCATGAAGAAACGGTAGAAGAAGAAAGAAATAATTAGTCAATTGTAAGATTTTATTATAAAAATCTTTTTTTTTTCATATTTTTTATAATAGAATTCCACAAACTATCTTCAAAAACAGTGAATAATTTGTGGTTAGGATTCTCTGATAATTTCAAATGAATCCCTTACATTTAAATGTTTAATTATTATTAAAAGCTTGGCATGATAAAAGCACATATTTTACCGAAAAATGAACCCCATAAACTTGAAAAATACATTTATAGCTCTATTGCTATAATTAAGCCTCTGCCGAGCTTAAAACTAAAAGATTGCAAGACTTCTTTGTTGTTTCGATGAAAAATAAAGAAACTATGAAATTCCTAACCTAGGCATGCAAAATGTCAGTGATGAGACATACAACGTTCGTGATATATTCACATAAAAGCGAGTTTCGATTGAAAAAAATATACACGAATCAAACTGACAACAGCACGTACACCATGTAAAAGGGACAAAGTAATGTCGTCATATATTTTATGTTAAGACTGTTTTGAAACGATCCTTTCTATTTGTATATTTTGTACTGAAGTTTTATTTGTTATCTTAAATACCCGTCCGAGCCTTATCGAGCTTATTATAAAGTTCATTGGTGGTATGTAAAAAGTTTACTTTTGATAAAAAAGACGTTAATCATTGATATATCAGACCCTCGTATACTGATTTGTGGAAATATATTTATATTATTATACTTCGTTAAAAATTGTTTGATGAATTGAGAAGTTTTTCACATTTTGTAAAGAATTAATTAATACACATGTATAATACAATTATAGAAATTCTAAGAAAAATTGCGTGCGTTATTAATAGCGATTTCGTAACATGTATGCATTCTTTCACTTTTCAAATCAAATTTTTAAAAAAAATCAAAAAGATTTTTTAAAAACCCTAGAATCGATGCCGAGTTCTTGGGATAGAATTTAATATATTGATGTACTTTATTATTTAAACTAACTAAAAAACTATTATTTTAAACATTGTGGTGAACTAAGAGGTTTCTTTGACCATTCATATCTTCTTTAATCTACGGTTTTTTTATATTTAATATAGGTGATATATTTTTTAATATAATATCTATAATCCATTATGAAGTTTGATATCTTCTTCTTATAATTCAGCACACATACAATCTGTCTTGCCACCATTCTTCCCTTTTTTTTCTGTTTTCCGCATCTAGCTGCTTTCTACAATTACTTTAATCATCGGTGCTGCGAGATGAGGTAATCTATCACATTTTCACCATTGTTGGTACTTTACTTAAGGTATTTATCTCATTCGCATATCATTTTCAACATAATGTGCTGGTCTATTATTTATTTAACGGCAAAAAAAATATTTTGTTCAAGTGCTTTCAATGTTTTTCGCTTTCTGCGTCCGCTATATAATATTATTTCAACCTTTTCACAAAGTGGCGCAATATTACTTGTTTTTCTATAATTACTGCATGCCGTGATATACCCAACTAACTTGTTAACTTAATAAACTAAACTTGTAACAATAATTTTCCGTGATCAGTTATGCAAGTTTTGATATGTGTTTGGATAGTGGATACATCATGAGGTAATTTGTGGCAACAAAATTAGTTGTTATAATTTTTTATTTTATATTTATGCATAACTACCACTTTGATTACAGAACATAAAATATGCATTGGGTTGTCTAATAACAGTTTATAATAATTTGATCAGTTATTTATTATAAAATCAAATTATTTAACAAATATTACATCATAATCAATGATGTATTCTCTATTATTGTTCAGGACTTGATCCCATCTTTCAAGAAATGTGTTGATGCTTTTTCTATAAAAATCGGCTGATTTAGTATAGAAATAGCTATCGAGCCAATTTCTGAGGTTATCGTCGTTGTTGAACGTAACGCTACGCATTTGATTGGATAGCGACCGAAAAAGGTGATAATCTGACAGAGAAAGGTCAGGATTGTAGAGTAGATGCTGCAGAATTTCCCTATTGAGCTCAGTTATAAGTACTGGAACAAGGTGAAAATAAGTACGAGTCGAAAATGTTTATTTTTCTCAACTTGACATTCCATTATTTAGACCAAAAAATTAAGAAAAACTGTAAGTTACCGGAAAACGGATAGTAAAGATATGGTAAAAAGATCAGAGTAGAGTAAAAATAAGAACAGAGTAGATCCAAGGTAAAAACATTCGCGGAAGACTTGGGGTGGGCTGGAGGGTGCTCGGAGCTTGGGGATTTGATAAATTTAACTTAGGCCGGCAAGCCCTTTGTTAAATTTAAAAAAAAACATATTCTTAGATCAAATATATATGGTTTAAATGTATTAAGAAACATAAGACTTTGTTCTTATTCACTCTGCATGGATCCATACAGTATATGGGGTCCATATATTAAAATATAACGTGTAGTAACTAATATATTTCTATATTACATTCATAAGACTAGAGGTCCACAACACCCAGCCACTATACCATCGAATTCATATTTAAAATAAGTCAACTAAAATAAGTTTTACGAACAAAATACAAACTTTTCCCGCATGTCACAAAAAGTAGTCCGCGTGTCACTTCATGACACGCATGCCAAATGTTCTCCACCTCTGCTCTAGTATATTCATATGACCATTTTTTGCTAAGAGTTACCGATTATGACTACTTCCTTCATCCGATCTCTCGATCTGACACTACAAAACCTCAAACATCCCTTGACTTCGTCACTATAGTCCAGACTCCTGGGCACTCGCCTACCATTTTCAAGACTTTCTCTGTATTATTCGCTTCTGCGTATTATATCTCCCGTCTAAAACAGCCTTTTCATCTTCCTTAAGACATCTGGAGCGGCACACGGTTCCTGAAGTTTCAAGTTCTTTAACCTTCTCTATTGTTCTGTAAATCTTGAGCAAAACTTGTATCAGTGTTGTATGCACTTTAAATTAATATATATATATATATGTTTCAGTGAGTGTTTATTACCAAATGAAGTTATATTTTCACAGGTATTTTAGTGAAATCATATCTGAATGCTCGTTAAGGTGACAACAGGTGACCAATTTGGTAACCTAATAGACTCTTTATTTCAATGATAGAGTGTTCCCTAAAACAAACCACACGTAAATAAAATCTCGATGTAATTAAAATTTCAAATTTAATTTTAACAAATTTTAGGTCGAAACATAACTAAAAATCGTACTATTGATATTGCGAAAAATGCTTTATTTCTATGGTATACTATAAACAGTATAGATAAGAAGATATGACAGATGTCATGTATATTTTTTCTTCCTCATAATAAAGATAATGAGCACTACATTTGATTGTTATTTTATATATATATATAAAAGAGAAAACATTCAAGTAATCTTAACCTACAGATATAAAAACGCGTTCATTTTTGCATATGAAAGACATATATTTTTACTAGCGAAAATATAATTTAATTGATCGGCTAATTAACTTATCATCACGCCGTTTCTCTGCGGGGCAAATAGGATAGAGCGCGGAAGCTTGCCGATTATTGAGGCTTCTAACAGGACCATCCTCCAGTACCGTGCCAAATATACTGCGGACTTCCTCTAATTCTGGTGCCATCACCACTTGCGTCATATATATTTATTATAATTTTCTCTGTCACACCAAACTACCCAAGTGATCCTTACTTAATCTTACTCACTATATTAAGATCAGCTTTACATTTTTTCCTTATTTCTTCATTCTTTACTCAGTCATAAATGGATCTGCCCCATATACACCTAAGTGATCTCATTTCTGCTATATTCAGTCTACTTTCGTTCCTCTTCTGCCAGCTTCAGGCCTCACTTCCATACATCATACATCGTCGATATCAGGACTCAATTGTTACCACTAAGCTAGTGAAATAATATGCTACTCCTAACTGTCAATTTAATAGTTGTAAAATATTCATTTACATATTCTTCCTTTTACTTAAAATACATATTTATATCAATTAATATACGAAAAAATTTTCAATCTGAGTAATTTTGTCGTGTAGTTATCAAAACAGTGTTAATTTTTTTTATATAAATTGTATTTTTATTTTTTCGAACCAATACGATATTACCGAAATGTTTTTAAATTAAAGTTCTAAAACAAACGCTAACATAACAAACAATTATATCATTATAATGACATAACTAATTACTCCTGTTCATCCGTCTGTGAACAAATACAATTTTACTGATATTGAGCAGTGATATTGTTAATCAATTGTTTGACACATTTTAACTGATCGAGTTAGTGAAATTATATTTATGATTTCACTGGTAATACGCATTCATTGTAACATGTATAATTTAAATTTTCTCTGATAGATTTCAACAGAAACCTCTCGTAGAAGATTTGATAATTTAAATGCGTAATATATGAGATAAAAAAACAAATTGAGATACAACCAGCGTATCTTTAAGAATATTTATAGATGACATAATACTTGGCCGTTTTAAGGGTGGGTGTATTGGCCTTGGCACACAGATCATATTTTTATGATATTATATGATAATAATTTCCACATCAGATAAGTTACGATTTTTTTAAATGGCATTGTAGTTATCATTCCGTTGGCGCCCAATATTACGAATTTACCTTAAATCATTGAAAATAATAGGTACCGATCACGTGGTAGGCACCGAGCTACACTATTTCATTATCACTTTCTGCCATATAACTTATACTTCCTTTCTATTCAATAAACCAATACAACTTTATTTCAACATACAAAATAGACATTATGATTGGGAATCAGCTAGACAGTACTATTTTTTATGAATCCTGAGATTATTACACGTAATCATTACGAGGATTAATATTTTTGAATACCATTTTGAAATACTATGCCTTACTGTTGTATCGATCATGCTATACAAAACCATGCAATTGTTTCACATTGTAATTTATCAATGTTGCATTATTATTTAAGATTAGCTCTGGATTAGATTCACTAATCGTGATATATATGTATTTGACAAATACATATTATTCAAAAAAACCTTTTAAATATTCAAGATACTGTACATTTTTACACATCGGCCTTTAAAATAAGCAAGTAGAACAAGTACAAAATCCTGAAAAGTTTCGAAACACGAGCCAGAAGCTTATTTATAGACCAGTGGCAGAGTTTGTGGTCCCAAATGACTGATGAAGCAGAAGATAAAAATTATTGTCTAAATTATTGTACAGGGTGATAACCGATACATTTTGTTTATCTATTTAAAAAAAATATCACATTCGTCGATTTGTGTGACTAATTATAACGGAATTAATAGTTTTACAGTAATAGCTTATTGTAATAATATATTATATCTGAATCTTTAAAATATCGATGAAGATTCCAGAATCTCCACCTGATTCAAGTTCATTCAAGTGTTATTCATTTCTTTTAAACAATCAAATCATCTGTATTCAAAAAAAATATACACTGCAATATTGTAAGCTATTCTGCAGCCCATGCAATATCGCATTTCGAATAAAGTTCAGATTTAAACGGTACTATAGTACCTACCTCATAAATGTTCATACAGGGGTGAGTGCCCGGATTCGTATCGCTGGCTACCGGTCAATATAGTGACAACTTCCTGGTAGCTTTCTCGTGGGTTCATAAATCGATTTTTAAAAGATAGGTTGCATGTATGGACGATATTGTTATACTATATTATATATTTAAAGTAGTCCATATTACTTAACGTCGCACATTGTATTGTATAATACATTTATCAAGTGCACAAATCGGTCGGTTCTTTATTTACATTGTTTAAAATCAAGCCAGTACTTGCCACAAGTGGCACATGTGTTGCGGAAACAGTAAACAACGTTATTTTTGGCTCTTTTTCACTCAAAATATATTCACGATAAGAACAAAAATGGTCAAATTAACGGTAAATGCAATTTATTGGTACCCCTGGGTTTCCTAGTTTATATAATATATATGTGTGTGTGAGTATTGCTACCTTTTTTCGAAAGCTAAGAAGACGGTAACAGACAGGCGTCATTTTTATTACATCCCATGCTTCGACCGATCCGGCGGTTCAAATAAACCACCAGTGTGCGCTTCGCTTCGTGAAATCTAAAGAAGACAACCCAGCTAAAAGAACAACAACATCGGACTAGAAAGACAGCAAAATTAAATAAATTATTGCGGTTCATATATCATACGTGTGCTTATTGTTAATCGTAAACCTGGGAACCAGCTATCGAAGGCATTTACATAAACATGCAAAATGATTGTAACGTATTAAATATGTGACATGATTATTCGGTTTGATATGTCAAATGTAAATATGATATCAAGAAGACGCATGAAGCGATTGTTAAAAATAATATCCACAAAATACTTACATAAATGTCGCGATCAGATATCCCTGAAATTATATTGAATATATTAAAATCCCTGCAAAAGTATCTTAAAAAAATCTTAAAACTGTAAAAATTATGAATGCGAAGGAATTAGAGTTTTGTCTACTCCCTCAGAAATACTATCATAAATGTTATATATATATATATATATATATATATATATACATCTATAATCTAACTTCTTTACCGTCATCCATATAAAACTCTCACATGGAATTTTTTTTACATTTAAAAAACAAAACAGATGCGTACACGGAATAAGTGTTACCATCAATAATTCTTACTATTTTCTTATTTATGAAAATGTTTATAGCTTGGCGGTCTTCTAGAATGAGGCTCAAACTCTCGACCACTGGATCATTAGGTGAGTGACTTAATCACTAAACCATCAAGCAAGCAAAGTCATCCACATCCACCATCGGGTATGATCCCACAGTTTTTGGCAGGCATTTGTCCCGAACGTCCTTGCTAGTGTCCTGGAACGAGGCGCGAACCCCCGACCACTAGATCACTAGGCCAACGTCTTGACCACAACACCAACAAGCTACTCAAATTATTTTGTTTGTTAACTTTGCTTCGCTAATTTCAAAAGTAAAAATGTGAATGTTTTCGCTAAAAGCGAATAAAATATTATCTCATTATTTTCAAAAATTGCACACCCATGTAATTGGTAGTTGTACCAATATAATTTTGGGCGATTAAAAAAATAACGCGCATAAATCTGAAGCAGAAAAAATGGCCATTCAACTACCCTTACATAATATGATAAGTTACCAGCAGTCATCACATGCCTATTAGTTCCATACATTCCCGTTATTATGGTATTATAAATTACTGGGGTAATTCCGAACTGGAGCAGTTTTATACGGAAAATTCACAAAGTTCCCAGGAAGCGGTCCCTCACACCGTTCACTAAACTATTCGAATTTAGCGCTCGGCAGAGTCGCAGGCACTACATGATATGTGGCATAGTTCCAGTGAACATTTTAATGGAGTCCAGTGGCATATAAGAAAACGTTTAAACATGGAATATGTTTATTCATCGGATCTCGCTGTCAAATTTGTCACTAAAACAGAGTTAGAAAACTTTATCGGAATTGGGATCGGTATCAGACAGATCGGTATCACCAAGAATTTTTAAATAAGTACAAATTAAAACTGCAATTTCACAATAATAATGTGATTTTCTTAAAAATTCAAATAAGTTTTTTTTAATTAAAAAAGATTTTGTTAAGAAAGTCACCAAGTGTCGATTCCGCTACCTCTTATACGAGAACTAATTTACAATTTTCTATTCCCGCCCTTAGATCGTGGTGTCAAATTGACATATATGCATATAATACCAATTTTTTGTGGGAGAATTTAATACATTGATTTATAGTAGAGTAAGATTAAGAAAGGACTTCTTAGGGGGTTTGGTTACATGGAAGTGTTGATGGCACCATAAATAATGGACGTACGCCGAATACTTGGCATAACCAGGTAAATCAAATACTAGAAGGTGGTCCTATTAGAAGCCACATTAAACGGCCAGCTTGTGTGAAAATATGCATGAATGAGCCGAGATTGTATATCAAGACAGAAGAGTATGGCACTATACCCTCTCTGTCTACCACCGCTGAGAATCGACGTGATGGTAAGTAATTAAGTTAGAACATTATTATTTATACATTATTCTTATTTAATTTTATTTTTAAAATATCTGCTCCTGGTGGACCTTATAAGATAATATTAATAAATACAAATTGTTGTTGCTACCGGGATCTCTTCTTATCCGAGGAACGTGTGCATTAACCGTTTAATCTATACACAACACAGTGCATTGACGACAAATTTTCGAACTTATATGTTACATTTTTCAAATTGATACATCTATAGTTCCATTTTTCAAATTGAAACATCTATAGTTCCATTATCTTTTTTTTTTATCCCGTTAGCAACAACAATTTTTTGGATAAAATTGATTTTATATGTATATCTTTCTAATTAATACATTTAACTAGTATTTAAAATATCACATAGCTATGTTCTGAATAATTACAACTTCACAATAAGAGTGTGTTATTTTTAATAATATCAATAAGATTCGTATCCAGATGATGAACTCTGAATAAGATTTTAATCTCTGAAAATCAGTAAAGGTGCGTATGTACTGGATATGTATTCAACTATGTACCGATCTTTCGCAACACTCGAGACGAATCTCTGTGAGAAATCTCATCCATGAACACAGGCTAAAAAAGAGACTTGAAAATGTATATTTTCACATTTCATTTGTATTTCGATGGTTGGCGTAGCCGCCTGGTTTTAATATTGAATTTTATTTGAAAAATAGTTCACCTAGTGAACTTTGTAACAAGTTTAATTATTTTTGTAATTAAATAATTTAAATTTTTTCACGTCTCATTCGCATCCGTCGGTAATACGGTAGGTGCATTACGAGCGGAGTCTCATCTGATTGAGGCCACTATATGTCAATACTGACATGAAGGACGGAAGACAAAGAATTTATGGATATGTTTTTGAACAATAACAACATATTATGTGCAGAAGTATCATGATACGCGTATCTGAGATATGTACGATTAACTCTTTTTTTGTGACACATCCTAAGGCACACCAGATAGAGTAAATGATAGGAATCCTTAATTCGGAAGTAATATCACACCCCTCACCATCGCACTATACAATAGGCAGTGGCGTGCAGTAGGTATAGATTTAGGTTATACTGTTACCAATCATATGTAATACAATATATTTACTTTTGTTTAACCAACGTTTTTGGACTAAATAAATCCGTCGTTTATTCGATCCTATAATGTATTTATTTATAATTTTACAGTACCATTAATAGTGTTTTAAAATTTTAAGTTTTATTGTGAAATAATACTTTCTTATCCATATAAAAAATGTATGGACGTTTTTAAGAACTCTTTATGTGACTGAACATGTTTAATTTATTATTCGAATGATGTAACATTCGAAAATACGCACGAAGACCGAAGGCGCCATCTTCCGACGCGAGCAGGCGCGGCCGGTAGAGCGAGGTCGGAGGAAGGAGGGGGACTTCGTAGCGAGCGCCCGAGCTGTGCGGTGCGTGTGGGCAGAGGCCAAGCGGCGCTCCGCCGAGATTTGAGTATTGGTGTAAGAGATCGAAAAATGGCGACGAATAAGACATAGTATTATATTCACGGAGAACAAGAGATAATTGGGCCTTGTTCTGCCCGTGAATGTCAAGGAAGGATGGACTCTTCGCGTAGTATTATATTCACGGCAGGAACAAGAGATATTTGGGCCTTGTCCTACCCGTAAATGCCAATGAAGGAAGGACTCTCCGCGGGAATGAGCGGGAGGCTGCGAGCGTGAATGGAAGCGAGGTGAGCACGGTGCACGCCTTGTCAAGATTTGTCCACTGGAAAGCCACCAGAAGACGAAAGATGCTTTGGTTCGGCCACGGAAAGATCTGGAACCCTCTACGTGTAACAATGACGAATTTCTCCTGTTTAGTGAATTAAGTGTAAATTATGTGACTAAAATGTTATTATTATCTGAGACTTCCCCCACACATCTGAGATAGGCATTCCGACACCAACCCTTACGTACCCACAGGCTGAGTCTAGCTGGTGGCATTGTTCGCTGGATTCCATCCTCGGATGACGGCGCACTATCCTTAACGTAATAACTGTAGTAAATAATTATTTTTATTAAAGATTAACGTAAAAAAGAGTTCTATCAATTGCTTTTTGTTTTTATCAAATCAAAAACCAATCCATGCACCAAATTTAAAGAACAGAATTTAAATCAACAGGTTAAAAACAGTAAAATTTGCAAATTAGTAAAAGAGGAAGTAGACACTTCAATGATTTTCACAGAGTTGTAACCCTTTCTAATGTTATTTTGTTACAAAACAGTATAGGTAACGACTCCATACAAAACGGATCGACCGAAAGGAATTTTCAATTCAGTAATTAGCCATTTATATGACTTGAATAATTCACTAGCTTAAAGATAAAACTGAGTAATGTTAATAGCACGATTCGGTGATAAAAAAAGAGCGCCATGAATACAGTGGTGAGAGTTCGTGAGTTTTTAGAACAAAGCAATTGAAGTCTCTACTGGTACACAGATGGCGCTAATTCTAAAATAATGTTTTTGTTTATGTCAATCCAAATTTTTTATTTATATTTGTTTCCTAAATTTTTAGTTATGTACAGCTTTTTTGCTTGTATGCACTGCACGCCCCTGACAATAGGTTCACACTGCATCCATGTTATAAATGGAAAAATTAAAATATATTCTTAACTTAACAAAAAATATTTTATCAATAAATTGAATTTTCCTGTACATCTTTCTAATTGATACATTTAATTTGTATTAAAAAACTTTGATAAATAATTAGACAAAATACATTGTTTAAACCACTATTTATTGATTATTCTACATTTTTCGATGCCTATAGTAACTTCTTCAGGTAACAATGTACACTGAAATAAAAAATACAAACATAGATAAAAACAAAACTACAAGTGGTGAATAAGTAAGAACTAATATGAAAACAAATTTAAAAGGTGACTATTTGTAAAGAGGATTTGGTTATTTATAATATTTAGCTTGCTATTAACACTTTTTCTTATTTTTAAAATTTCAAATTTATCTAACTGTAAACTCCTAGTATTTGTATGTATAATTTCTAAACCCTTATTAATATCAAAAAAATAGTTTGTTTCCAAAAGGTGATTGGAAAATTCTGAATAGTTGTTGTTATTTAGGCATCTCAAGTACTCCTTTGAATATTAAAATTTCTGCAAGTTTTATCTATATAAAAATAATTGCAATTTAATTTGTAGACCATCAATTTTTTTTAAATATCGTCCTTGTATATACAATTCTTTAATTTGTTATTAGTGTAAAAAGCTGGTTTTATAACATTTGGTATATTTTTTACATGTCGAATTATCAATAAACGGCTAATTATTCATATAAAATGAAGCCACAAAGTAATTTTGCTAATATTGAAGAAAAAACTTTGAGTTTATTTGTGTTAAATACACTGGGATTATCGCAGCTTTAATATAATGAAGTTTTTAATTGCATGCGTGCAGTAGACTAGCTGAATGCATCATCTCGTAGCCCCGAAGAACGCGATGGAAATGAATAAGCTTACCCGGGGTTTATCACGTATGCACTAATCGTATTGAAGTGTCGGCGTGTCCGTGAATTATGGATAAAGTAATGAATCTCTCAAATACTTGTAAAATTTGCGCAATGCAGCACAGAACCATGTACGTGGAAAGTTACCGGCAAAGTTTCACGTGCATATCTCATATCTAAGGCATAATTACGTTTACTTTACGTTAGAGAGCTTCAGCGGTCTAGCCACCAGGCTGAGCGGACAGGGAATGCCTTTGATGGCGCGGATCGAGGTGGTACATGTTTGCATAAGGGAAAATATATATGTGAATTTTTAGTCAAATTATTAGAGAGTAATGTATTTAGTGGCAGCCAATCCTTCTTTTTTTTCTGTATGTTGTTTGTTTCTCGGAGCCGAGATGATGATAATGATGATAATGATCGTGTACTTATAGTGTAAAATGAAGGATTTTTTTTCCTCTTTCTGTGTAAAATGTTATAATAAGTAACTAACTAACTTACCACCATGCCATTTCCCCGCAGGGGTAGGCAAATAGGATAGAGCACCACACGCTTCTGTCCTGACACACAGTTTTCGCCTCATCCACGTGCATACTTCTTTCATACAAGATCGCCGATTATTGAGGCTTCTAACAGGACCATCCTCCAGTATCTGGTTTACGTACGTAGAATTACGGTGTATGTACGAAAAGTGACCTTCAAGTGAATGTCAACAAGTCTAAAGTGATGGTATTCGAGAAGAAAGAAAACGAGACAACGTGCAAAATATTTGTAGGTAATGAATGTTTGGAACAAGTAGATGAGTTTGTGTATTCGGGAAGTATGTTTGATAGAAACGGAAAAGCTGAGAAAGATATGACTGCAGGAAACAAAGCGATCGGTGCTTTGAATATTATAATAGAAGTTTATAAATAAATATATGACATTTTTCTTAGTTAATTATGTTTACATTGGTTAATATATAGTATATATAATATTTACTATCCTCTTACTATGCTTTATTTTATGCATTTTTTATTGTTTTTAATTTTTTGTAGGCACAAGATTTATCTCCTTCAGAGAGGTAGCTCGTCTTATAACAATATTGATTTATGAATAAACATTATATTAGTACACATTAGGATTGAGCAATGTAATATTTCTAAATAAATAAATAATTATATATAATTCAAGTAGATTTATACATAATATATGTCGACGTGAAATAAAACGTGTTTCATCCCGGTGGTAATTAAATATATTTTCGATAGATAGATATTTTCTGAGTATCCGTTTACGTGATTTATCTACTTTGTTTAATTTATCAAAAATACTTTGTTCTAAAATTACATCACAATAAAAACGTAATTACATTTAAAATTAAAATACATTAAATATTAGAATAACGTATATGTTTTCGGTTAGTTAATTTGACACCCTGAAGAAGGAAATAATATTTTCCGAAACTGGTTGGTGTCTAAAATGTTTTAATGTTTCTGTCTTTCCATATTCTTATAAGTTAGTTAACTTTAGTTAGTTGGATATAAAAAAAATTCTCTTCCGGCAATGGTTTCAAGGATATTTTCCGTTTTTTCTCTCTGAGCTTTATTGTGCGAACCATTTTTATCGGATATGCCTCCTACAATGAAAATTGATTGTCTTTGGTATACATAATTATCGTCTTGTTCAAATAGAGTTTCATTAAAACAAATGTGTACTGAGTCAATAATGCAGTCAATCTGTGTAAGCTAAGCTCTACGTAAGTGTACACTACGTTTAGTTAGCGTAACGCTGCGACAAGATAGTTTCCACGACAATCGTCAGTATGGCCACAATACAATGGATCTAGTTACTCCCAGGTTGCGTGGAGTAGATTGCTACTGAACTATTTGATAACGTACCCTTTCTTACTTAATTATATGTTTCGTGATAAAATAACAAACAAGTCACAGACTGCGGATTCCGACCGATCTTGCCTAATTAGCATTTCCGTGCTACAAATGAATAAACGTCTTTATATTACTTCCAGCCAATTCTTGGTCTTTTATTGAAACATTGTTTGCTCTATTTTGGTTTTAAACAAACTTTACGGTATTAATTGCGGATAATTGAAACACTAGTTCAATTATCGCAATAATTACTGCACATTAATTATATTCTTTTAACCCCTTTAATGAACACAGTCTCAAAAACCACGAACCGTTTGCCGTATTTTCTAAAAAACTAAGATTCGCACAGTACGCAATTATAAAGATGAAAAATTCACTACTGATATAATATAAGATTCTAAAAATAATATTTGGTGCCAATAATGAAAACTAGGTGAACTGGTCACATTCAATGCGTGGATTCAGAACAATCAACGAAGATAGTGTTAAACTAAAATAAACATGGCTTGATATTATATAGAATGCAGGTTTTCTCATTTACGATATTTTTATTCTTTTTAGGATTTGCTTACTTAATTTTCATTCACATTGACATATTCACACATTCATCATCTAACATGAGAACTGTCAGTTATTGTTATCAAAAATAAATCAAATAAATGCACCCCAATTACCAACAGAGCCAACTGTAAATTGAAGAATATTATTGCAATTGGAGGCGCGTTCAGTTAACAAGACCGAAACTTGTATCGAGCCCGACACATACTGCATTCTGTGCTCTGTTTACATTCGAGCAAAATAAAATAATATTTAAATACATCAAATAAAAAATAAATTAAACTAGTTTTTTTGTTAACAAATTAGGATGGAATATACAACTGATTGTTACATAGTGAGCAGGATAAATGATTTAAGCATGTGAAATGGACATAATAATTAAAAAACGCGAGGATTGATAACACCAATAATGGAATATAACTAGGAAAGACCTGGCAAAACAGAGGGATCTGAAATAGAAAGATATTTTTTTACTTTTAATGTGGTCTTATATTTTTTGCTGTTAAGGTTTATGTATATGTGAATTTATATTATTCGTGTGAAAAATTGACGTAATATTTTTGTAACAAATTTATGTGTAAAAAATATATTATTATTATTAACCAGGTAAACCACTCACTATATGATGGTCCTGAAGCTTTAACAATTGACGAGCATGATCAGACGATGTTTGAATGTGAATGAGGGAGGGGTTTTGTGTAGTGTTTCATCCTATGCCTATCCTCACAGGGAATCAGCTTGATGAAAAGGCAAGATTCTTTTTAACACTTACGTTAATTCTACGTTCGAAAATGAATAAAAAAACGATCAATATTGCATAAAAGCAATAAAAATACGATTTTTTTAAATATCACAAACGGTTTTTGAAAATTGGCGAGTGTGTACCAAAGCAAATTTTAAATCGCGAATGAGAATGATGCTACATGTCCCTTGTACTTTTACATGTAATAAAATCATGGATGCTTACTGAGTTAATGCTGAGGCAATTTGAAGTAATTGAGTTGTAGATTTATAGACGACTTTTAAAATTAGCTGGATTGATAAACTTAGGATGAATCGGATTCGACAGGAAAAAAGATCGTTCAAACAATAAAAAGTCAAATATTAGATAATTTTAGCTATATTATGAGACGTTTAGTAACATGTCAGATTCTGCATCTTGTTATTCAAGATAAAATTGCCAGGAGATGGAGAACATCCTGGCTGAAGTATCTAGGGAAGTATCAACAGTTCAACTGTTTCGAGCTGCAGCAAATTAAATAATGATCGCCAATATGACCGCTTAACGTACGCTAAGTGGACAAGTACCAGAAGAAGTATCGAATCAATGTTAAGAGAAGCGACGCAAAATTATAAATTGGAATAATGTACGCATTTCCGTCTCTAATTTTCGTTACTGGTGCATGGTAGATATCTCACCCAGGATGTTCTCACATCAAAAGTCGATTGTGTGCATCGCGTCATTTAAGCGCTTCGTTTAACGTCAAATTCAATATCTCTTGGATGACGAACCTCTTTCAATTGAGGTTAAAATAAATAGTCTTTGAAATAATGTTCACTCGGTCGGCTGAAGAGGCCCCCAGCAGGCGAAGGGAATAATTAATGGGCATTCTTGAAATGCGCGATCGCTTTTCCCCTCCTGACTACAATCGATCTCAATGAATAAAACAGCATCTATCACGGCGTCCTGACACTGCCACTTCTTACAGGGGTAGGTCTCGCACCCTTTCGTGTACGTCTATTATGGGGCTGATTTGCAACGTTCCAATTTCAAAAAAATATCTTCCTCACAGGTGGCGACGTAACGGCTGCAGCTAATCCGGTGTGAAGTAGATGTGTCCGCTTTCTTCTTTATCTTCATGGGAAAATGTTACTTTCGGCGAAAATCTATTTCTGCATACGACCGAGGATGGATTAACTGAGGCAGTTAAAAATTACAATATTTTAAATATAAAAATAATATCATCATGGACGTATGTCTCTTCACTGCTGGATAGAAGCCACCCGCAGGAATATTCGGAACTTTGTTCCACAACTATTAATCCCGGTCACAACTATTCGCCAAAATGAAACTTGTTCGCCAAATACTAATAAATGGTATTATTTTACATTTGCTTATTTTTGTTCTACATTTTAAATTGTTATTACGATTAGGTTAGATTAATTCGTCTGATTGTCATATTATCTATGTGTTTTATTTACCCAGACCACTAAAGCCGGACACGCCCTATCCCATTATTGTTAAATTTCATTGTAAAAATGCTCGCGAAAATTTTCTAAAAATGGCGAAAAATTACAATGTAAACAGTGTGGGACGCAATAAGCTCAACACCTCTGATATAGGGATATCAACAAAAGATTTTCATTATATTTACATCTCTGAGCATTTACCGAATAAAATCAAACGTCTTTTAGCTATAACAAAAAAATGGGCAAAAGAAAAAAATATTAAATTTGTTTGGACCCGAAATGGTAAAATTTATGTACGGAAAACTGAAGGCGACAAAGTTATTTTAGTGTCTAACGAGTCTTGCCTCTCGTCTATATGACTATACTTTACTAAGTTTATCTGCTATCTCATATTTCACTTTTACCCTATTTATTTAAATCTTTCTTCTTTTAAAAAAAACACATCTTTATTTTTTACCATAAATATATTTACACATCTTCACAAACTATTCATATCATTAGTGGAGCCATTAACAGAATTCAAACGAATCAATCTATCTTTCCTATTTACTGTCAGCAATTTCCAGTACATTTCATTCACACGTACATGCATCAGACTAAAATGTATCGCCATTAGCACAATAAATACGCACAATTTTAATTTCGTTAAAAGGCTTTGAAGACATTAATTTTGATGACGTCCTAGAAGAATTCGAACATATAGAAACGAGAGAAGTCGGGGAACCGGAATCTTGCAAAGAAATAATTAATGAAAATCTAAGAATTAAATTACTCAATGTCAATATTCGAAGCATTAATTATAATTTCAATAACTTGCAAGTGCTACTCCAACGCACTAACATCAATTTTGATATAATAATTTGCACAGAATGTTGGCTGAACAACTTGTCCGTACCGAAGCAAATAAAAGGCTATAATGTACACGCTACAACCAAACATTTTAACCAAAATGACGGAGTGGTAGTGTACACTCATAACAATTTACATGTCACACATGAAGAATCATCCATCATACAAGATGCAAACTGCCTTCACCTAATCATTGACAAGTTTACTCATGTTCTAGCGTTATATCGCCCGCCCTCATTTCAGAACGCTGCGACATTCGTAGTGTCACTAGATACTTTCCTTACCACTCTCTCACAATCAAAGGAAATAATTATCACAGGCGACCTTAATATCGACGTCATCAATCAGTCACTGCCTACCATCACTCAAGACTACCTCGATGTTCTAGCTCACCACGGACTCCTCTCAGCAATAAACAAACCTACACGAGATAAATCTTGTCTCGACCATATTATGATTAAGTCCAAGTCTCCAATTCACGCAGTAATTTGTCAATCACCTATAACCGACCACTTTCCGGTTATGATGGGCATCGAACAGTACACCAAAAAATCACACAAAACTAACAACCTGCGAAGAAAATGTATCAATTACAACGAACTGATTAAAGACCTAGAACAGGAAGCATGGAATTCAGTATATGACTGCGAGGATGTAAACTCAGCTTTTAAAGAATTTAATACTATATTGCAACAACACATCACCAAAAACCAGTATTATAAATCTCACTCTACAAAAAAAAACATAAAACCGTGGATAACTGAGGGTCTAATTTCAAGTATAAGAAAGCGCGACAAACTTCACAAAAAAGTTCAGCAGTATCCTCTCAACTTAGACGTACGAATTCAATACAAGCGATATAGAAATATCTGTAATAAGGCTACAAAAACGGCGAAAATACTATATTATAGAAATTTAGTAGATCAAAATAAAACCAATACAAAAAAATGTTGGAAAATTATTAGAGAATTTACCAATTCTAATATAGAAAAAAGTAATAAAGTATTTCAGATGGTTAATGATGAAAACATTCCAAATACTGATGAAAATCAGACTGATATTTTAAACTATATAAATAAATACTTCTCCTCAATAGGTAAAAAAATTTCAGATGATCACTTACTTAGAATGAACACAAATGAATTACAGTTATGTAATAATGTCCGCCTAAATTCGCAAACATCAAACTCATTATTTTTAACTCCGACTACACCACATGAAATTAACACAGTTATACAGGAATTAAAAACTAATAGTGCTCCAGGTAAAGATGGTATTTCTATCAAGCTTGTAAAAGAAATTAAGTCATACGTAACCGAACCACTTGCATTTATTACTAACCTGAGTTTGCAAACTGGAGTCTTTCCAACCGTGCTAAAAGATTCGTTGCTATGCCCAATCTATAAAAGCGGAAACCCTAGTGATATATCCAACTATAGACCGATTTCTCTTCTAAGTGTTTTTTCAAAAATTCTAGAAAAAATTGTTAAACGGAGGCTCCTTAAATTTCTGGATGTAAACAACATTCTATCGAATCAACAATTTGGTTTCCGATCGAAATGCAACACAGAAGATGCACTCATGTCTCTCGTGGAATATATCGTATCGAACCTGGACAAGGGAAACAAATGCATGGGGATTTTTCTTGACCTTGCAAAAGCATTCGACACCGTACCGCACCTACTATTGCTAAAAAAACTTGAAAACATTGGAGTAAGGGGCATAGCATATAAGTGGTTTAAGGATTACTTAACAAATAGACGTCAAATTGTCCAAAATAATGAAAAATACAGCAATCCATCATTGATAACACACGGTGTTCCACAAGGAAGCATTTTAGGTCCTATATTATTTCTAGTATACATTAACGACTTTTGTAATATGACCCTAAACAATGGAAAAATAATCACTTTCGCGGATGACACCGTGCTTTGCTTTGAGGGTAAGTCTTGGGAAGAGGTCAATACTCGTGCACAGGATGGTCTGAACAAGGCGAAAAAATGGTTTGATACGAACCTCCTATCACTTAATACAAAAAAATCAAAATATATATGTTTCTGTATTAACGAAAGAACAACACCACGTCAAAGTCCTACACTCGTCGTTCATGACTGCAAAGCAAACAAGACCACGGCGTCCGCATGCCAATGTGAAAAACTGACAAGAGTCAAAATTATTCGACATCTGGGAGTACTGATCGATGATCATCTTAACTGGAAAGAACATATATCGAATCTAGCAAAACGCATAAGAAAACTAATTTACTTTTTTAAAGGAATTCGATGTATAGTTGATTGCAAACTCTTGAGATCGGTGTACTTTGCACTGTGCTACTCTTTAATCAATTATGCTATTTTAGTTTGGGGAGGAGCAGCAAAAACAATATTGGAGTCGGCTAAAAAAGCACAAAAAACAATTCTCAAGGTAATAAATGGTCGTCCCTTTAGATATCCATCAGACCTTATATTTAAAGAGTACAATGTCCTTGATATAAGATAAATCTTTATGTTGAGACTCGTTCAATACTTCCATACTAATAACAACTCTCCCCAAGCAATAAATCATGGACACAACACTAGACAAACAACAAACATCTACACACCAGTTCCGAGAGCAACAACGACATTTTATCAAAGATTCTACATGTTCCTAGCTCCGAAACTATACAATACACTCAGTACCAACTGGAAATCGTACAATTACTATAAGATTACACAAATATGGACCCAACATATGATTCAATCAGGTAGAGATGAATCAGAAGCATGGATATCCAACAATTTACTATAATGTATACAATTCTTTTACTAATAATTCACTAGTCCTACAACACTCCCACTCCACATATTTTTATTATATTTTTATTTTATTATACTTTTATTTTTTTTATTTTATTCTTACTTTTTTATTCATATTTGATTTATTTTTTTATTCCAAATAACACCACAACAGCACGAAAAAAAAAAAAAAAACTGGCTACTTTAACACAGACTTTAGTCTAGCAAAGTAGCCAGGACAACGCTGTATATATCAGAGGTGAAGTCTACTCCATCCCACACATTAAAATATGTATTATGTATGTTATGTATCCACCTCTGTAACTACAAAAATATGGATGTCAAAATATATATAAATAAATAAATAAATAAATAAATAAATAAATTTAATATAGATTCTATACTCTTGTGATAGTTTTTTTTATTATGTATTTATATGTCCATAGATATAGAAGTAATACTAAAAAAAGTTATTCACAATTAACCAAAATTCATTTTATGCGGTGAACAATTCAATAAACGATGAATTGTGAGATGACAATTGTAGCACGAAAGAATTGTGGGTGAACAATGTTTCTAGACCCCGCTGTTGCTCGACACTCTTCTGCTGCTGTCGTCGCTTCTTCAATTCTAGAAGACGGTCAATACTTATTTAACCAGTGCAAGGCCTTGACCAAACAGATTTTTTGGGCAACATCTGTTACCTTAGTTCTAGCGAATTTGTATATTACATACTCGATATCTCATAGATATTTCATGCACAGCCTTTTCAATTGTCTTTTGGAGATAATTTAATTTGTGTCTATATGATGAAGATCCACGTCTCAGCTCCGCATACGAGAGCGATTCAAAAATTATCTACACTTTGCCATAACACACCTTCAATGTTGTCATACCGCGTTCTTAGAGTTGGTACAACTGCGTTCACGTGTGCGAAATTGGATCCCGATCGCATTATTTTCCTTTCGGCTATTATAGTGTAAACATGTCCGCTCCGCTAGAGTTTTCACCAAGGAGAAACAACTAGCGGTGATCCGATTTCTCTTATCAGGTGTGAAAGAGGCTGAAATGCATCCTAAACTTTTATCACTATACGGGGACAGTGCTTTATCACGTAAAAGTATTTTTTGGGAATCGAGAAGTTTAAATGTGACGTATGTAAAGTAAAAGGAAGCAGGATGCTCGTCAACGTCCACTAGTGATGACAAGATTCAGCAAGTTCGAGAGATGGTTCTAGTGAATAGGCGAGTTACCATCGATGAGGTAGCGTCTTCTTTCAACATCACTCATGGTTCTGCCCATCATATAATCCATGACGAGCTTGGCTGTAAATTGTAGAACGAAAAATGTAGATAATTTTTGGTATCCCTTCGTACAAGTACTGGGAGCACACACTTCTTGTAGGCTTTAAAAATTGTGGTATTTTGGCTCTAGTTTTTCAAATAAACCCTTTTGATTCTGCCTCCCTGGTTGTATCGTTGGACCTATGAGTGTGTACTCGTATATGTATATATTCCTGTATAAACATAATATTGCTGTCTAATATCCCAAATTCATTAATTTGACCACATAATATAAGTACTATTATTGTATAAATAGAAAAATTGATGTGGCAAATTTTGAAAATTATTATTTGGACGCGCTTAGACTCAATGTTTATTTTTGAAGCAAGCAGGTGGGCGCACTAGTTAAATTGTTAATTTAAATAACGCATTAAGTATATATATATTACTACTCTTAAAATATTGTTACTTACTTATCATCAGGCCCTTTCCCCGAGAGGGTAGGCAGACACACAATTCTCGCTTCATCCACATTCATACATCTTCTCATACAAGCTCGACGATTATTGAGGCTTCTAACAGGACCATTCTCTAGTATTTGGTTTACCTGGTCGTGCCAAGTATACCGCAGAGGTCTTCTACTTCTGGTGCCATCAAACTTGCGTCATATATCTTTCTTACCATTATCTCCTCATTCATCTGTTCCATACGACCAAACCACCTAAGTGATCCTATCTTAATCTTACTCACTATACTTAGATCAGTTTTAGATTCTTTCCTTATTTATTCATTCTTTACTCTGCCATAAATTGATCTTCTACATATACGCCTAAGTGATATCATTTCCACTGTATTCAGTCTACTTTCGTTCCTGTTCTGTCAGCTCTAGCCCTCATTTCCATACATCAGTGTCGGTATCATTGTGAACCGCTAGTCTTGCCTTGGTTGACAAGTTCTCATTACCTATAATTCCATTCCAAGCGCCTTAAATATTGTTTGTGCTTATAATATTCTCTTTATTGCAATTTCATGTCACATATCTGTGTGCGTATGATGATATTTTTACCATATAACACCGGGTAACCGATATTATATATTTCATGTCACATAGCTGTGTGCGTGTGATGATATTTTTACCATATAACACCGGGTAACCGATATTATATATTTCATGTCACATAGCTGTGTGCGTGTGATGATATTTTTACCATATAACACCGGGTAACCGATATTATATATTTCATGTCACATAGCTGTGTGCGTGTGATGATATTTTTACCATATAACACCGGGTAACCGATATTATATATTTCATGTCACATAGCTGTGTGCGTGTGATGATATTTTTACCATATAACACCGGGTAACCGATATTATATATTTCATGTCACATAGCTGTGTGCGTGTGATGATATTTTTACCATATAACACCGGGTAACCGATATTATATATTTCATGTCACATAGCTGTGTGCGTGTGATGATATTTTTACCATATAACACCGGGTAACCGATATTATATATTTCATGTCACATAGCTGTGTGCGTGTGATGATATTTTTACTATATAACACCGGGTAACCGATATTATATATTTCATGTCACATAGCTGTGTGCGTATGATGATATTTTTACCATAGAACACCGGGTAACCGATATTATATATTTCATGTCACATAGCTGTGTGCGTATCATGATATTTTTGCCATATAACACCGGATAACCGATATATATTTTTAAATGTCACTAACCATTTACGAAATTTTAACTAGATTGCTGTTTTTGAGTAATTTTTTCAATTGTGACTTTCTCACATTTAATTGTATTGGAAATTATATCGTTATCGTAAAAACAGATAAATTATTTTTTGACAGATAAGTCATTTAAATTAGACTTAAATAATAAAATAAATGTGACATCCTATTTAAAAAAGTTTAAATTTCTATTGTCTCACAAATTTTGAGAAAAGCTAACAGTAGCCCACGCGATTTTACTAAGCTGAATGGAGTTTGATTTTTCTAGGTGCCTCGGACAACGCTGGGTATTAATGCTATTATTAAATTTATTGCAAATTTGTCCAATTATGTACAATATAAATCATTGTCATATTAAAGAAATAACTTTTCATATCGGTATTAGTAGGAATAAGTCATTAGAAGTAATCATCGAAGTTGTTTGTGGCTTTGTCCGTCCTTGGTACAAAATAATAATAAGAAATTTGCAACGTTGTCAAATATTTAATATTTGCTTTCAGTTCTACACAGCTCGCCTCTTGTTTTTATGTTTTCACACAAAACTCGACCATTCGCGACATCTAGTCACGCATGGAATTTCAGCTCAATCAGATACTACTTTTACATGTTTATTCTACTGTCAGTTATAAACTTGCGTGTGCCCGTACGATATATTAACATATGTCACCATGATTCGGAAAAATAAATAAAAATAAGTATTTAAAATAATAGAAGTCTGTAAACTTCAATATCTCGGACGAGTGATGAGACAGACATCCGGAGTAGTTTTAAATCTTGCACACAGGACCAAAATTGAGCCCTGAAATAAGGTGAATATCATGGCTGAAGAACTTGAAGTAATTGGTCAGTCTATTGTAGAATTTTTACAAGACGGAGTAAAACTGACGATAGCTAACGTCTATTAAACAAATAAGACACGAGAAGGAGAAGAGTATATAACCATATTTGCTATTATTTATACAACATTAATGTTGGCTAAAAAACATTAAAATTTAATAAAAAAATATTTTCAAATGTAAAAAATACTATTTATTAAATAAACGAGGCGAGTGTTGAGGACAATAGAAACAGAAAACATCCATAAAAGAGCTGACGTGACCAGATAAACCAGATATTGGATGATGCCCCTTTAGAAGCTTCAATGACCGGCATGTGCGCATGAGAAAATAAATAAAAGAGAACAAGGCAAGAATGGTATGCCAGTAAAGAAGTGTGTGGTTTCCTATCCTCTCTGCTTGTACCATCATAAATATGACATGATAGAACATAAAAAAAGTTATTTCTCTTTTCTGGACATCATTCAGAAGTCGTTGTTTCGGTACATATATGAGAGCAGACCCACCGCCTACCCAGGACCATTTATAAGCAAAAACTCCTCTATGGTTCTACTCATTCGCCGCCAGATTGGTGTTTATTTACAGGGTGGTGCCGTACAGCTGTCACACAAAATTGCCTCCATAGGCCCCGATATCTTTCACTTTATTGAGGTGTAAACAAAAGTATATTAAATAAATAAATTTCAATACAATACATCTACAATTAAATTCTGATGTATGCATTGTGTCTTCTTCTTCTTCTTCTTTGGCTGTCTCTCGTTACAAAGATGACGTCTGCAATGGTTTCTTGGGAGAGCTACGGCAGAGGCCTGTGCGTGAGGTTGTTTAAAGTGTAGGTGGTATTGCACAGTACCACCCACACGCATTCTTGGAATAATGAAGATTTTGGTCCAGTGGCAAATTCCAGTCGTGTTTAAGAAAGTGCCCTACCTATTAGCCCCTCCGACTTTCAATGGTATATACTATGGACCACTTCTCAAAATTTCCTCTTTCTTATTTCTCTCGGTCCTGTATACTCTTACCATTATTTTTCAACACCACATGAAAATATAAAAAAGATAAAATAACGCTTTTTGTATTTATTACGTAGTTACGTTTTTATATTCGTAATATATTATTTAATCATTTCTTCAATAATTTCAAAATTATTTAGTATATTAAAATGGTCATGGTTTTGATAAAAACTTGGGATTGTCAATTTTGCATGTAAACGGTATTAGTAATAAATTAAATAATTTGGAATCGTTGGAGATAAATAAAGCGTGTAAAAATAAACAACCAATTAAATTTAACTACGAGTCCCGTTCTAAAATTTTTTCCTAAAATTTATTCGAGTATTTTTGTATTAAGTAACAATTTGAGTTAGGTACTAAATGTATGTTTTATATAATTGTTGTTTTTTTAAAAATAGATTCTGGTAAAGAAACAATAATATATGTTTTTAGTTAGTATTGACATCCTGAAGAAGAAAATGCTATTTTTTGAAACCGGTAAATTTATTTAAACTCAATAAGTGGTCAATAAAACAAATATAATAAATAAAAATAATTAATTTTATCCACAAAATTAATTTTGCTGATTTCAAAAGTATATTATACTATATATTACTTACATATTATATTAATAATAATATATATACTTTATTTATAGCACTGTTTTTGATAAATCAACTTGTTTCAAGATCTATGGTCCCTTCTTCAAAACGAATACTAAAATTATATATGCAAGCATAGGCAAAAACTAATTAAGAACTACTATGAAAACAAATTAATAAGGTGACTACTTGAAAAAAGGATTTGATTATTTATGATATTTAATTTGCTATTTACACTTTTTCTTATTCATAAAATTTCAAATTTAACTAACTGTATTGTTTTATTATTATTTAATATACTGCAAATGAGTATTTTTAATGTTTTGTAGATTTTTAATTAAGAATGGTCAAATATTAATTTTAAAAATCAGTAAATGCACATCATAAGAAATTTTATTAAAAATATAATTTTTTTTTTTTAGTTCAGCAGGTTTCCTCATTACTGGAGAACGTGACCTCAAGATTATGATCTGCTGATGTCCTTGTGTTCATATGCCTCTGCATACCCCAATGGCGTTAGTATAGATAGTCAGTAGTGCCCTCAACCTAGTCCATTCATCAAGTTGGAGGTCGCCTCCCTCTCTGGCCTTCGACATTACACACCACCAGCTCATCTATTAGAGAATGCGTCTCAGATAGATCTTGGATAATCTATCTTACATTATCAATTATTCCAAAATTCGATTAGTTAGCACGCAATGCTATCCACAGTAAATTGCGACCCCCCGCTTTCCCGGGGCCGTTTAATAAGCAAAAGCTCCCACATCATTCGCCGCCAGGTTGACAATTTTTTACTGCTACAAAGTGCTATCTACAGAATTCAAAACTTAATTATTTTTTTACTGGAAATGTTAGATCGCTCTCTTGAAAGTGCTTGATATTAAGCGATTTTAAAATCTAGCCGAATATATGAGTTATTTTCAATATAGTTATTTCAAAATAGTGAATATATTTTAAAACGTTGTCAAAAAGTGGATTTGGTCAAATTTGAAAATTACCTCCTGATGTGTGTATGTATCTTAGATTAATAGATAACTCACAATTTAATAATAATGGTTGATCTACACTCAGTAAAGCTGGCTTATTTGCAAGTATATTATACAACATTATATTTTTCGGATATAATAGATAAAAATATGGTATCTGCGTTATAGAGCAGTTAATTTTTAACAATGGGTGAAAATTAAACGGCTGCACGTGAATAGAACCGATTGACGGAATTCCGATAAATGATAGAGCTAACTTTTTATAGTTTTTGTTTCTCCTCGTATTGCGATAATATTACCAGCTCTAACGCCCGTACGCCAAAGTTTTCCATGCCTCTAATGCGCTGCTAGCACGCTCGAGCCAGTTGTTAAATCGTAGTTTTATTATATTATATAAAACTCTTTTCATTATGTTTTTACCAAAGTTTTTTCATAATTCATAATTTCGTGTTTAATACAAAAATGTATGTTTTAATTATTTATTTATCTCATGAGTGATACACTAGAATAGATTTTTCTTTAAATAAATTTTTACTAATATAAAACCAAGTTTTTTTTATAATAATTAAGAAAATATAGACATCTATTAAAAAACATTAAATTTGTTTTCAGTGTATCAGGAAAAATTCCAATTGCGGATTTTTAATATTCATACAGGGTTATCTAATAACTGTGATAAATTTTCAAATAAGTATAATAGCCTACTTATTCATATTTTGACAGCTTATTATTATTTTTATTTATTTAATTAGCGAAATACAATGACAAAATAAATGTTATGTACATACATAGTTTTTACTTCGCTTACCTCTCCAAAAAAGAGACCAGCTCTTGTGCTTGGAGAGGGAGTTACACTACAATAATTTTATATAATACCTTACATATTCTATTCATTGTCCCTTTGTGTGCTTCTGAAGTGTTCTGTAATATTGTTTATTGTCCAATTATGTGTTTTCGAAGTGTTCATTTAGTTTCTTTTTAAACTCTTTTATATCCTTTATTTCCTTGATTTGTATAGGGAGGCTATCGAAATATAATAATATAATATAGTATATTGTTATTTTTAATCAATATCACCATTTCATCACGGAGCCATTCTATCACGGAGCGTGTCCCATTGAAACAATAATCACAAGTTATCAAAATCAGTCTTCAATTCGGCAAACTTAACATGCATTTCGTGAATTTGATTGATGTCCGACCTATTAATTTTCCGTCTGGATCGGGTGACATTTCTCCGTTAGACTATTTTCTGCAGAAATGTAAAATCACTTAATAATTTAAAAAAACACATAACTCGTGTTATTGGTGGAATTGCACCAGATTTATGTAAATCCATTGCACGCATTGTATCAATCGTAGTTGTAGTACATTTGAATGAAATAATATTCCATTGTTAATGGCATCGAATGATGTTTCAAATAAAAAAAATCATCGATATCGTACTTGGTTTTTAAAATTTAATTCCATTTTAAAGTTCTAACACGCTTGTTGGATTATCTTGTAGATCTAAAGTTAAGAATATTAAGTTAACAAAGAAATACAATTAAAAGTTAGTAGTGTTATAAACCGTTAAATTTGTAAGAATTTTCGATATTTTTAAATAATCGATTTTAATAAATGAATTTACTTACATATTTTAAGACTTCAACTACTATTTAAAACTAACCTTTATTAATAATATAAAATAATATTTAATCAGTCATATTAATGTGTATTTTTTTACTATTAACTAATAATACATGTACAAATTAATTGTATTAATTAGAAAGATATACATATAAAATCAATTTTATCGAAAAATATTGTTGTTGTTACCGGGATTCTAACCTGGCTCTATTCCTATTATGCTACACCAACACAGTACATAGACGATAAATTTTCGAACCTACATATATGTTACACTTTTCAAATTAATACATCGATCGTTCCATTATTTGATTCGAATAATAAGAATGTGTTCTTCTTAAAGATACATACTATTCGAAAAATATTATTCGAAAACTCTGAGTTCACCACCGGCTACTCATTTCTTATTCGTAGGCGACATTTGCATCAATCTTTCATCAGAAACGGGGTCTCTAACTCAATTTGAAGATCTGCGCCCGTCTGCGCTTGATGCCATATAAATATGTACTTGTGATTACAACCTGCCTCGCTCTTTTTGGTATTAGGTTACCAATGTTCGCGGTCACGCTAGCGTGTCGTGGTAGCAAGTAGCATCATCACATGAGCGGGGGGTGGGAGCTGTAGACTGGGAGCTTATTACTTACAACCCCACATTTTCAAAATATAGTGACAGGTCTAACAAGCCTGCCTAACATAGTGTCGAGGACACCTAATGTTTTGTTTTAAAAGTTTCAGGTATCGTGCTTTCTATCACGTAATTTCTCTGCTGTATAGGGTGTAGAGAACAACATTTAATGTCTTGATACCGAATACTAAATTTAGGTATTTATTGTTCAGTCTCTTCTATTAATTATTGCCATGTTCCATATTCATCTGCATTCCAGGTTTCACAACCGTACGTAAGGATTGAGACTGTATAGCAGTCAAAGACTCCTCCATTTTCAACCTTCCATTCTTTATTAAAAAGGTAATTTAGCTTAGTTAAAAATCTGTCCAAATTAAATGACGTCAAAGAAAATCTCAGTACAAATTAAATGTATCAATTAGAAAGATATATAGGATAACGGGATTTGAACCAAATGTATATCAAAGAACTATTGTTCAGAAAAACTGCAACTTCACAATCTTATGTGTTCTCTTTAATAATTAATAAAATCTTAGTAATTTTCTCTACTGCGCAGTTTAATTAAAATAAGGGTGAACACATTACTTTTTAATTCACAGTGAAATGATTTAATTGAGTATGAAAGGAAAGTGTCGCGGACGTATTACGAACATGATACGCAAAATATTAAATATTCAAAGGATTCACCAACTTATATCTACATATTAATACATAAAACAAATGCATTATGTATTTGTAATCCTATTATGTATTATATATATACATATGATCCAATCGGGTAGAGATCAATCAGAAGCATGGCTATCCAATATTCTAACATAACTATTATACAGTGCCTACACTAATTCTACAACACTCCCATTTCATTTTCTTATATTCTATATATATATATATTTATTTTTTTATTTATCTCTATTTTTATTCCTGTCGAATCTTAAATAACAGCACGACAAAACTGGCCATTTTAACACAGACTTCAGTCTAGCAAAGTAGCCTGGACAACGCTGTATATATCAGAGATGGAGTCTACTCCATCCCACATAATAAACATATTATAATAAATTCACCTCTGTCATAACAAAAATATGTATTCCAATAAATAAATAAATAAAATAAAAAATAAAAATATATTTACCGCGCCAACGACCAAACGAGGAACACATGAATGGAATAAATTTTGGTATTGTTATGTACAATGTTTCTTGACAGAAGAACGCGTGGGTAACATATATTTACTAAGTACCCATTCTACCACGCAGATTTCTGCGCAGGCAACGTGGACTACTTATATTAAATTTGTTTTCTACATGAGTATAACATTCTGTTTTTATCACGTCCGCTCGGTACCACATGGACTGAGTATATTTGCCTAAAAAAATGCACACTAGTTCTAAATATCATATAAAATCAATTTTATCAAAAAATATTGTTCTTACTATTGATATTGCTAAGGATTGATTTTATATGTATATTTTTCTAATTAATACATTTAATTAGTATTTAAAATATCACAAACCTAATGTTCTGAATAATTACAACTTCACAATAAGAATGTGTTCTCCTTAATAACATACTAGTTCTCTCCAATAAATCGATTACGCAACAATAACCTGAGTTTTTATTCATAAACTGCGTACATCCTGAAATTTTTCGCTGCATTTTTTTTATTTCTAAACAATCATTACACCTCATAAATCATACGAAGCACCTGAAAAATGGCTCTCGTTCTGTAGGTAACAGAAAGCACTCCTTTGTTTGATTTCTATTGCTAATAAAATGTTGATTAAGACTCCCTTGTAGTGTGCACCGTCGCTCCGTTAAATAATGAAACAACAATTGACGGCTGCTCATTTAACTTCAGCAGCCGAGACTATCGGCGCTCGCACAAACAGTTGTTAAAAGAGCATCGCAGAAGTTTAACAAACTTTTATTATTATATATATTTCCCTTCAAATTTCAATAGGCCCCTGCCTGGCAGTATCATAATACCCTTTACAAATAATCTTCCACACAAGAGAGACGATCAGAGAAGGGGAGAGGATAGGCGGCGCGAACGAGTGACGAGGACGAACGCAGCAACCTATAGAATTACTAAAATTCATGCTTGCAGAATTTCTTCTCACGGAAGATAAAGCAAACGCGGTGAAAAAAAAATATCTATGAATAAAATCAAATTATGAATGAACTCACAATTATAAATCTACTTTCTCAAAAAGAACAGGAAAGATATTATGATTTATCTGCACGTGGACTTTTGTAAGAGGTCTGAAATGGCGAGCAGGAAAAATGGATTACAATGTAGGCTAATTCACGTGCCTTTAATGGCCTTCGTCTCACTTCCTGATAAAGGAACAGATATATAAAAAAAATAGTTCTTGAAGTTTGACGGGGTTGATAAAACAGGCATGCTCAGTCAGGAGTAACTAATTAACTAACTAATTCATCACCACGCCGTTTCCCCGCGGGGATACGATAGACCGCCACACTCTTCATACATACATAATGCTTTTAATGCGACCGTTTTCCAATATCTGGATTAACATGCCAGATCTTTCGCGGACGAGCTTTATTTGTGTTGTATTTAACACTCGCTCACGCGACCCTTTTTTAACTCTATTGATAATGCTATATTATTAAGGAGAACACATTTTTATTGCGAAGTTGTAATTATTCAGAACAGCCGGTCTGTGATTTTTTAAATCCCGGAAGCAACAAAAATATTTTTCGATAGAATTGTTTTTATACGTATATTTACTATGCTTACATTTTCTACTAATTTGTCATCCGTCACTATATCGTATACAATGCCTGAGGGACAACATTTCTACCGCATTTAGTCAACTTTTGACCTTGATTTCCCAATTCTAGGCTTCACTTTCATATATTAGTATTGGCACCAGCACTCTATTACGCACCGCTAGTCTTGCTATACGCAACAGATTCTTATTGACGATGACTTACAGTTCTACGATCATCAAGATTTTCAACAAGTCATGACAAGGTGCAAAATCATCCTGTTTTGCGCTGTCACGACCAATGTTTCCTCCGCGCACATGATTTGGCATTATAGCGCACACAAAAAAATATAGCGTGCACACAATTTTTAAAAACACTTATCATTCATGTGCGCGGAGGAAACATTGGTCGTGACAGTGTAAAACAGAGGATGATTTTTGTGCCAAGTCATGAATATTATAGGGATATAGAGACGAAGCTATTGTTTTATTATATATAAAAGAAAGACATGGAAGTATGGATAATTACAGACCTGTTTTCGGCTGACTTATTTGATCACTTTGTACAAATATAACGTTTAACATTCTCACCCATCAATCAATCTCTATTATGGAAGTTGTGTAAATATTACTATGTGGAAACACTTCGAGTACAAATTCATTATCGTCATCTATGGACTAAAATTGATATTCATTTCTCTGATACAGCAATGTCACAATTAGAAACTATTTTTTTTTTAATTATTTAAAGCAATATTCTTTATCTGTCAAATGTTTTTTAACACATTATACTAGAATACGTCTGAAAAAACATATACAACTTCTAAAAATTTGATATATATGGAGATTGATTAATGGGTGAAAATGGTGAACGTTATATTTGTATAAAGTGAAGACTGGTCGTAAGGTCCGTAATTACCCATACTTCATAATAAAAAATATCTTCGTCTCTATGAGATATCTATTATTTATTTAACAACAGTGCCTTTGTAGGTGAAAATCCAATAATTGTGTGATTTTGGAAATAATCAAATATTGCTGATCATATTATTCGTTGCGCAGTACGAATCTTTCATTGATAGTTGTTATTCATTCTCTTGACTTAATTATGCATCTGTATACATATTCATCAGTGACGTGGCCAGCTCAGGCCCTACCAGTAGAATTATATTAATTTGGTAATGTTTTTTATTTATTTTCTCCCCTAGCGCACAAATTGGTCCTTAAATTGCACAAAAGACTTATGATCTAAACTTGGTCAGAAACCAATCTGTCTTCATAATGAATATATTACTATTTATTCAGGGGCGCACCACTCACCTAAGCCACTTTTACCGTAGTAACCAATAAGATGCACCTTGATAGTTATTCCTCTGGAAAGACGTGTTCAAGCCAACTAAATTAGGACATTTATTTATGTAAAAGTTGCGATTGCATACCAAGAATCCCCCTTGTAGCGGTGCTTCTAACTCTATCAGATAATGTTACTCTTGCTAGTCTCCTAAGATCTCACTCTCTCTCCGCGATAATCCACATTAGTGGATCTTCGCATTAAAAACAGACAGTTTGGTCTTGACACTACACTAAAAAAAAATAATGCTATTGTTATTATTATCAATTAATATTGTCACAAAACAAAAAAAAAACATGACTGCTAAGTTCTATGTTTTTAATGATTTATGGAACATTCTGAATACTAAAATTCTGACAACCATATTTTATGATTTATGAGTTACTCATATAGAGTAAATCGCTAAAATATCATCTTGATTCTATAACAAAGGCTAAAAATATATATTTTACTTATATTGCAATTAAAAATTATAACCCTATTATAAGTACATATTCATCTGACCTTTCCCGTAAGTGCGCTTTGCTTGCTGTGAGGTAACCAGGCAATATTTTCATCATTAATATCGCTATCGTAAATCATTATCATGGCAACAAAAACACCATGAACAACAAAATGACTATACCAAAAATGAAAACCAAATTCAGTCAACGACATACTAGCATTTTTATGCACAATGACTTCATTTAAGGTACCACATTTAGTAATCAGTTTTTAACAATACGGTTATTAATAAATCTGACACTATCGACGACTCGACTACGATAAATTGTTCAATTTTTTGGACATCTTGAGAGATGTTTAGAATTCTCTATCAGTGCCTAGATTTAATTAATAACCATGGGCTGAAGGAAACCCACACTTTCCCGAAACCGTTTAAAAACTATGAACTTCCTTATATCGGTTCCACTCAACAAGATAGAATTTAGACGTAACTTTATGTTGAAATTTTTATTCATCAAACCGCAAGTGCGAATTGATACATGAAAGCTAGCGTACAAATGAGTTTAATATTTAGTCCTTCAGAGCCCTTTAAATAGTTATCTTAACAATCCTATTTGTGGATTAAAAAAGAAATAACATGAGAGAAATAGTACATATATAAAAATTAAGCAATGTATATATAGTCAAGGTTTGATACCATCATAAAGTCTCACAGTAATATATACATACATACATATAAAGTCTCACAGTAATGCATACATACATACATTTTATAGTCATAAGTTTTAACAATAAAAAAAATACATACAAGTAGCAATTTCATATATAAAGCACATAAGCTGTAGAAGGGATGCTATCACCACTCCCATAAGGGAAAAGACGAGATACGCATATGGTTCACCATGGACTGTTCACCATGACATTAGTGAATGAATGCAGAGAAAATGGTAAAAAACATATGATGCGAATATTGATGACACGAGAATAGAAAACGTCCGCGAAAAATTTGGTAAAAACCAAATAAAATAATTACAAGACAGTTCTATTACAAGCCACGGCAAACGATGAGCAAATATAAAGGATATATGAATGTGAATGAGGCGAGAATTGTACGTCAGAACAGAAGAATTTGGCGTCCCATTCTCTCTGCCTATCGTGGAAAAATGGCGAGATGATAAGTTAGTTAATTTGCACTACTGTGTTACACCGCCCATACCATTGTTATTTTACTACATTATTTACAGACAAAGAAGGTCAGGCTTGTACAGTCTCTGGTGCATTCTATGTTTTTATACGGTGTGGAATCATAGACCCTGAAAGCAAGGGAGAGAAAGATGAATTGATGCCTTTGTGATGTGGTGCTCAAAACACATAATGCGCATACCATGGACGACGAGATGCACGAATGTCTCCATTCTGCAGGAACTAAATATCAAAAAAGTCTCTCAACCTTTTGCCTGAGATGAATCCTTCAATTTTTTGGGCATCTTGCGTGAATGGAAGATAGCTTGGAGAAGATTGTTGTGGTGGGCCATGAAGAGGAAGATTTTTCACCCATTGGACCGACCAACTGAATAAGGCAACAGGCCTTAGATCTACAGAATGGCGAGAAAAGTGGAAGAGCATAGGCAAATGATGATTGTAATCTTTAATCAAGAGGGAAGTCAAAGCAATTTAGAAAAATGTTTTTACTTATAGATTTTTTTCGACCAGTTTATCGATTCTGCATTAGTTCCTTATCAGTGTACAAGTTGAACAAGCGATATCTCTGTTTACTTAGTAAATTTACGTATCACCCTGTATCTACATAATATTTTCATTAACTTTCATATCATCACCCTATCGTGAGCCTTTTGCAAACCTACAAAGGCACAAAAAAGTTTTTAATATTTCGCTAAAAACGTATCTGTCATTACGTGTTACATTCGTTACAAGGAAATTACTGAAAATCGTAGTTGTCGAATTTAATTAATGTTATTGGAGTAAATTTAAGAACCTTGAACTGTGCAATACTGTCAATACCACGCTTCATTGCAGCAACAGCTTCTTCGGTGCGCACTGTACGATATCACTGGGGATGCATATTATCAATTAGAGTATGCGTGGTGCGAAAATGATCCAAGGTTACTCGAATTACTTGATTGGATGAACGATTATATCGACCGTAAAATTGACGTAGCGTACGGTAAGTTTCGCGAACTGAACCACGATTTTCAAAATACATTTGCGTTATTCTGGCGTAAGTCTATTCATAATGAAATGGCAAACCAAATAAAGCACAAATCAGCTGTCAGCTGTTAAATTGGCTGTAGCTGAAAAGAGTTGCAAATTCGAAAAAAAAACCTCTAAAAAAACACCCTTTATCTTGGTATTGTGTCTCCCTAACTTATTATTCTATATCTCAAAATTTCCTTAAATAGTGCACAGTACAGTTTACTAAAATATGATGTAGATTGTAAAATGAATTATGAAATTGCAATTAATATACCGAAAGCTTTACGAAATCTAATCAACAATCTGAAGGTATTAATTTTCAGTTATTCATAGTTAGGTCAGGGGTAGCGTGCAAAAGGCTGGTTCTCGATTTTATAATACAACACCATACCTTTAATTAACGGAGCATTTTACAGCGACCTCGAACGTAAAAGCCGAACGATTCTTAATTTATTGTCATGTTATAATAATTCCATTTCCATAAATCACTTGAAAATTTCATTTCGTGTTTCAAAAATCGCTAGCATCTGTTGCTAATAGAATTCCTCCGAATCATACAGATTAAATATAAATAAATTAGTGTTCAGTTTATGCACGCTCACGCGTAAGCTTATTAAGCTAAAAACGTCTTAAACTTATATCTTTATTGTTAATTAATCAATTAATTAATTAGCAATATTTGAATATATCCACGGACAACACAGAATTACTGGATTTTTACATACAAATATATATAAATGTACAATAAAATAAAATATATACAAATATATAATAAATATATCTAATAGAGACGAAGCTATTTTTTTTACTGGAAAGATATGGAAGTATCCTGTTTGTATCCATACCTCCATGTTTTTCCATTACGAAAAATACTAATTAAGTGTATTAATTAGAAAAATATACATATAAAATCAATTTTATCGTAAAATATTGTTGTTGCAAACCGGGGAAGGTGCATTATCCAACTAGGCAGGTTCTAATCCCGATTTTATATGTACATCTTTCTAATTAATACATTTAATTAGTATTGAAAATATCACAGTCTTATATTCTGAATAATTACAACTTCACAATAAGAATGTGTTCTCCTTAATAATATTATAAATTGCCCTTTCACGTCTCAGAAGGAAGATAAAGAATTTATTTGTGAATTCAGTGCAGGCACGGTAACTACCTTCATAAAATATGTAATTTAAAATAATAATAATTTTTACACACAAAGAAACCGGTTTATAACAAATTAAACTTTAAAATGTCAAGAATAAATGTAATAAAATGTAATATCTTTCTGTATTCTCGGTAAACTATATATTTGGCAGGCTAATAAGTCTTTGCGGTTTTTTTTAAATGCTATTTTCTGCTCCAAAGCGCCGTTTTCCTGTATCTTTAGTTTTTCTTAATTTTTGGGCTTCAATAATAGTTTCAATATGAGAAAAACGAACATATTTATTTTTGCCTTTAATCAAAGTTAAAATGGTCATCCAGGAGGTTAACTGAGAAATTTTACCGTATCCACCTTACAGTCCCTGCCTAGATGTCAGAGTGTCACCTTTTTCGGTCGCTCTCCAATCAAATGCGGTTACGTTTAACAACGACGATGTTCTTAGAAATTGGCTAGATAACTATTTCAATACCATACTAGCCGAAAAATTGGTCCTGAACAATAATGGAGAGTACACCATTGATTGAAACTGTAATTTTAATTTAAATATTTGATTTTATAGTAAATAATTAAACAAAACTGCAAAGACTTATTAGACAACCCAATATATGTATGTATAATACATAATGTAGTCTTAACCACAAGAGTACTATTTTATTAATTCATAATTTTGAAAGCTTGCAAGTTATAATTCATTTATTCCACATGTACATAGCCAATTCTTACTCATTATTTTTTTTTAATATTTAACCTCTGATAAGATATCGAATTACATTGTAACGTTCAGCACATACATTCTCAGTCCCATTTCTTCTTTCATTACGATTTTGCGTCAAACATCCGGTGCGTAAAAATATCGTATCCGTCGAGGCGGCCGCGTGTACCGACAAGTGTGTAAATGCGTACGTATGTTTTTACGCACAAATAAAAAAATAACACACCACCTGTTTTGTTACTCCCGATTTCACAGTTTTTCCGCGGGCACGTAAACATTGCACGCACGCGGGTCGCAGTAATCAAGCGGCAAACGAATCAAAAGCCAAGAACCTAGCGATCGCTCCATCTACTCTCGCGTAATAAGGAAGCTCACCCTTTTGTCCCTTGCGGGGAAAACTGCCACGCGACTTGAAACGCGCAGATCTCGCCTTTGGTGAATATTTCTCTAACGTTCCATGTCGTCCATTTGGTAGCGAGTTGTATAGGCGCGCGGTCGCGTATTTTTCCGCGTCTGCCCGATAAACAGTGCGATCTTTTTTTGTTTTTCCAATCGAGAAGGGAATTCAACCCATTCAAATTTGAATGCCGCCTAGATATCGAATCGGCGATTTCCGTTTCCGAAACGTTTTTCGTTGATATCACACAAAACACCGGAAACGGAGGTTCTGTAAAAGAGGACCTCAATTTTTTCTGGCGATGGCCTAATCGGATATCAATCTGTATCAAGTTTGTTAAATAATGATTATCGCACATCAAAGTAATTAGTGCACTTTTCAATAATAAACAAATGCACTTTGTTCACATATTTTTATAACATGCACTGCTTTTACAAATGCACAATTGAGTTCTAAAGTCCTTAAATGTATTAATTAACTTAAATAAATAAAATGGTTTTCATATCATTTTTATGTACTAACATGCAATATCGTACAAACAAAACAACATAGTTCAAATACCTCTTAATAAATTATACATTAAATTTGTACTATAATACATCGTCAATATTTTTAAATAAAAATTGGTAAGACTTACTTCAAAATAATGGCACCATTTATGATGAGTTTTTGGAATCAAACGATTTAAATATTCTCTAAGCATTAAGTGATAATCATTTTTTCTTATTTAAATTGATCTTAAATCTACCAAGTCGTGTATTTATACTACATACAAAATAAAATGTAGTCTGATCTCCGTATTACGATTAAAAATATCATTTATCTTGAATTTAATATCATTTACCCAACAATCCCAAAACAAGACTTATCTATTTATTATTTTGCTCTTAACATTTTAAGTTTTATTTATTTATGTTTTTATCGTTTATCAATGTCTTAAATATTGATATTTTACTGCTATTTTTTGTTAACATCGGGTAATCCATACATCGACCACATACAGCATAACTATAAATCGCAGAAACTTTAGATTTAATCGAAATTTTTATAACCCATTTATAAATCTATGTAGTTTACGGGTAGTAATTTGTAATATAATAATGTATCTAGAATGTAATCTATAAAAATCTAGATTATATAGAATTAAACTTGTTCATAATTTATAATACATAATATTATCATACGGTTTTGAAGAGCTGATGTCTTTTCGGCGTATTATTAATAATGTTCTAATTTTGGTATGTTTCTTGTTAAACATTATTTTTCAAATATTTCAATAAAGCAATTCATAATTCGACAATAAATGTCGCAATAACGGAAAGAATAGTAAAATATATGTTTTCAATAAACGCATTCTTGAAATTCAAAAGCATTAGATATATTCTAAATCAATCTTTTCTCTCAAATGTTTTTATTACTGATTAATTTCGTTGTTAAATTTCTGTCTATGAAAAATTATATTTTCAAATAAAGGCATGAACATTAGTCCAGAATTATAATGATGATTTTGTCTTTCCTTAATTTGACTACAAAATCAATTTGCTATTTTAACAATCTCTTTGTATAACGTTGTGGCTCGCTCCTTTGTAGACTCATTCGAAATGGATTAGTTTTCTACATGTCAAAAGTTCCCGCTACCAATTAATCAATTAGACAGCTTTTACCTTGAAACCATCTTGCATGATGTTTGCAGAGATCATCAAATAATATACATTGATAATGTCCTGATCACCCACTGCCCTATTTTTCATTCCACGAAGGGTTTGTGAAGTTATTTAAATTTTAAAGGGGAATATTTTATTTACGAATGTTTTTGTCGAATGTTAATATAAAAAGCAAAATACGTTGTAATAATTTAGTACCTATTGATTAATAAAAAAGCCTACTTTAGATGAAAATGTTTAGTTAGTTATTATCTAGTAAGTATTTTAATAAATATAAATTATAATATGTAAACGTGATACGAACCTAGTTTTTTTTTTTTTTTTTTTTTTAGTTAATTGATTGCAGCGTACGTACTCCATACATTTTGTTATTTTATTAATAGAGATACGTAGAATACACATCAATATTCTTACCACTTTCAAACTAAGTAAAACGCTTGTGTTATGAAAATAGGGCTAACTTGGTAGTCTCCTAAATTTAGCTCGACCCCTCAACCACTAAGACTAACCAAGAAAGTGACTTATCTGCCAGATCAATAAGAATGTCACATAACTAAATATAGTAAACAATTAAATATTGTTGATTAATATTTATGAAACTAGAATTTTTTGCGAATTTACAATTTTTATAGCATAGTTCACCGATAATTAAAAATCAATAAACTATATATATATTTTATTTAAATTTTTAAGATTCATTACAAATAAAAAGATGATAGTTTTTTTATAGGAAAAATATGTCTTACCAAAAATTACAATCCAAATTTGACGTGATTATACATATAAAGTTACTTTTACGTATTTTAATTTATTTTGTTTTAAAATATGATATGCTTTGTATTATTTTATGCTTATTAATATTATTTGTCTATGTGTATTAATTTTTGTAAGTGCTTAAAAGAAACAAATATATTATTATGTTACTATTTTTATTTCCGTTTCCACACCGCAATATTCCTATCCAAAAACGTTAATCCCCAAGTAGGCAAAGTGTGTAGACGTCAACAATGATTACTATTATTGACAAATGAACATTTCATAAATTTCCCAGACTCGAGTCAAGAAAACTGATATTATTTGAGGTCCCCTTTCTGCACCCATATTGTTATCGGCACGAAATTTAGTATAAATTCAACTCATGTTATAATCGTCTCGCTCACGACACAACATGTCGTGATTTCTCGTCATCACATAGATCGTTTTTTTTTATTTTTGTAAAAAATAACGACGCCGGCTTTACTTAGCTTTTTGTGCGAGGAAGCGCCCTCTACACAAAGGGCATGATTAGCACTTTTTAAGTTGGCCCTGTCTTCTAATAGTGGTTAATTTATCGACGCATTTCGTATAAGGGATGGGGGTTGAATGATTTAATAACACGTCAGGTTGCTATGGATTAGTCGTATCACACGTGATCAAATATCAATATCACAACACGAAAGCAAAGGTGGACGGCAATGTCTCTCTAAGACAGAAACGATCCTTGACAAAGGATTGAAATAATTATCCATTATTCAAATAGCCAATAAATTATTTAAACAAATAATTGATATCTCACATATATAGATAAATACAGGGCTATTAATAAAAAATAGCTTCGTCTCTATGCGATATCTATTATTTGTTTAATAACAGTGCTTTTTTAGGTGAAAATCCAGTAATTGTGTGTTCTTGGACATATTCAAATATTGCTAAAAAATTATTTTGTCGATTCAAGACTGACTTGAGTCTTTTTAGTTCTAAACAATATAAGTAGAAAAATAATATTTCTAACTAAGTAACTACCACGTCATTTGCCCGTGGGAACAGAGAGAATAGAGCTCCATATTCTTCTGTTCTGACATACGTCCTCATATATATTCAGATATCTTTTCATACATATCTGTCGACTATTACAGGACCATCTTCCAGTATCACCAAATCTTCTGGTGCCACCAACACTCGCGTATTTCTTACCATTCTCTCATAATTTATTTGTTCCACCTAACCATACCTAAGCGACACTTTTTAAACATTTAACTATTCTAAGATTAACTTTATATTTATTTATAATTTATTAATTTTTTAAATGTTATTTATCATGACATATTATTTCATAAACAGGTTACGCAGACGTCATCTAATTCAGATCTGCATAAGTAAATAAATTAATGTTCGATAAAGGCAGTGAATTTTATGATTAAAAGAATAGTGATTTAAAATTATTTGTTAATGTTATTTATTTTTATATTATCACGCGAGTACCAGAGGCACATAGGATATCCACGAATAACCTGTCGTAATCAAGTAAAACCAGATATTGGAGTGATCCCTGTTAAAAGGTTCAACATTCGACGAGCGTGCATGACAAGGTATATGAAAGTAGAATGGTATGTCGAAACAGCAAAGACATTAAGAATTGAAGGTTTATTTCCACCGAAGCAATGAATTTTCGTGACAGGTATCTGCGACAAATCTATTTTTATTTATTTTTAATAAAGTGACATTTTGGATGGATATAAATACAAACAATGTTATAACTGTACTTGAGTTTATTTGCACTACTAGAGTTTCGAGTAAATATCTCATCAAATAAACTCATCATCATTAAACAAAGTCAAGTAGATTTATAATATTGTTTTATTTATATCCATTCATTGTGATAAAACTTTATAAAGTTGACGTCGATTCTATCAATAATATAAATGACATTGTAAAATTGCGACCGTAGAACATAGTTACTTCAAAATTTAAACAAATAGATTATCGCTTAGAAATATGCACAGAATAAAATATATTTAACTAAAAATGTAGTTTATATCACCAGGACTCGAATCCGAAACGTTATTTTTCGATAGGTAGATTTTTCTGTGTATTTTCTGTAATTTTTGTTATATATTTATGATAAAATCTACCCAGATTGTATTGTCGACTATTACGTAGTAAATAAGGTCAAGAAGGGTCGCTTAGGTGGATTAGTCGTGTGGACGAATGAGTGAAGAGAGAAGGATTTGGAAAATATACACAATGGTTTTTTAAGTAAACTAATTTTAGCAATATAATACGTAATCACTTTTGTTCCGCTTACGCAATCAAATAGCTCTGCAACTTTAAAGAAATATATGACTCGATTGGAACGAAAATTTAAACGCTGACAATATAATATGCATTAATGTAAAAAGTATGTCTTGTTTACACAAAAATTTAATTTTCGAAGAGTAAATACTTTTTCTGTTGCGTAAATGCGTCATAAACTATCGGATTTACCCAGCAATAATGTGTAGAATGCTCTTCTTCCCCTAACTAATGTACCAAATCCCTCTCCTATATATACACTTTATTTCTTGTTTATTTATTAGTATTCCGTCAGATAAATATGTAATTTTGCTATATTTCTCATTATATATAGATACATATAGCTTATTTCAATGTACTGACTGCACGCGCCTGACATTTAGTTATGTATTATATTCGATGCTGCTAAGTACAAAGTAACTGCCGAAGCAATCAAGATGTCATGATGATATTGATGATACGTGATTCGTGCATTATTTTATATTTTTTTCAATGGTCCTGCAACAGATGTCGACTAGTTCGGAATCTATAGCAGCTCTACTGATTTCTTCTTTTCGCCACCTTGTTTTCCATTAAGAATTCTTTCTGGGGACCGCGCTTTCTGCATCCTCTGGATGTGACCCGCTCATCTGAGTCGCTGTAGTTCAATATTAATATTATACAACTCGTCACTCTATCTTATTTTTCCCTAATCTATAAATTCCCCGCAGTTCTTTACTCTCAAAACTATCCAACATTTCTCCCAATTGACGGAGATTCCACGCTTCACATCTTCAAGTCACTACAGAACGAAGGGAGTTTTAAATTAAGTAAACCCCAAAGGGTCCCACCCTAACCCGGAATCGTTATGAGAATTTTAACTCCCGCTTCGATTCCACTCAATAAAGCAACGCGTGCATTAATTAACAAAAATCTTCAAATACTTTTAGAATATTATAAAGTTGATTGGCTTTCATTTATAGTTAACTTTTTATTTTATTTTATATGTCCAAGAACACATTTACACATTTTACATATCTAATTTATTGCTTTAAATAATTTTCATAAATGATCGAATTCTCATTGAGTTGACGTATATGCTTTTTCATAGGAAAAATTAATTATCTAATTTGATCCATAGATGGTGATAGTGTAGTAGTACTCGAATCGAGTCCATATATTAACATATATACAATTTTGAAAAAAAAATATAGATGTGGAGATTGATTGGTTTAAAATAGTGATCGCTATATCCACATAAAATGATCACTTAAGCTAGTCAAAGACAGATCGTAAGTCTTTAATTACCCCATACTCTTATATATTTTTCATTAAATGTAATAAAAATAGCTTCGTCTCTATGAGATATCTGATATTTATTTTATTATTATTATATAGCACAATTAGCAAAAATTATAATTGGTACTTAATTTAGGTATAATTGACTATATCAAGATATAGGTATCATCGTACCGATCCCATACCTGTACAATATCCGTTCGTAGGGTATCAGTTTGATGTGAAGCTCGTTTTAGTATTGATTGAGAAGCTATGGAAATCATGCACTCCCAAAAAAGGAGGATAAACATCACATGTTGATGTCGCGGAACTCGGCCAGTCCGGCAGAAATTCGCCTTAATGTGATTAATTCCTGATAGTTATAATACTGTTAACTTAGTTTTCCTGATGACTTATACTATATTTTCATCATATATTTTTTATACATATTATAACCATATTTACCTAGATTAAGCAACTTCGCATATTTCTGTCATCCGCTTCTACTTACTAACTTCATGTATGTCCCAGCTCTGCTCGCCTCCAGCAATATTAATTCGGGCTAGATAAAATAATTATTTTGACAAATACTAAAATTCTATATGTCATGATTAATATTATCTAAAAAGACATTTGTCATCCCTCTTAACAACCAGGTAGAAAGACCCTTTTTAATAAATTGGCAACCGACCCCTGGGACTTGCAAACAATTATTGTGGATGCTGCTCCAAGAATTCGGGGCAAAGGATCTCACGAAACTCGTAAAGAACAAATAGTGCATTTTTTAAAGGGGGTTAAAAATCAATGAGTTTATTCATTTATATATATTTTGACATCCATATTTTTGTACTAACAGAGGTGAATACATAATAAACAAACATAATACATAGTTTATTGTGTGGGATGGAGTAGACTTCACCTCTGATATATACAGCGTTGTCCTGCCTACTTTGCTAGACTGAAGTCTGTGTTAAAGTAGTCAGTTTTTTTTTCGTGCTGTTGTGGTGTTATTTGGAATAAAAAGAGAATTAGAAATATGAATAAAAAAGTAAAAATAAAATAAAAATATAATAAAAATATATGGAGTGGGAGTGTTGTAGGACTAGTGAATTATTAGAATTGTATAAATTATATTAAATTGTTGGATATCCATGCTTCTGATTCATCTCTACCTGATTGAATCATATATTGCGTCCATATTTGTATAATCTTATTGGTATTGTACAATTTCCAGTTGGTACTGAGTGTATTGTATAGTTTCGGAGCTAGGAACATGTAGAATCTTTGATAAAATGTTGTTGCTCTCGGAACTGGTGTATAGATGTTTGTTGTTTGTTTTGTGTTGTGTCCATGATTTACTGCTTAAGGAGAGTTGTTGTTAGTATGGAAATATTTAACGAGTCTCAACATAAAGATTTGTCTTATATCTAGGACATTGTACTCTTTAAATATAAGATCTGATGGATATCTAAAGGGACGACCAATTATTACCTTGAGAATTGTTTTTTGTGCTTTTTTAACCGACTCCAATATTGTTTTTGCTGCTCCTCCCCAAACTAAAATACCATAATTGATTAAGGAGTAGCACAGCGCAAAGTACACCGATCTTAAGAGTTTGTAATTAACTATACATCGTATTCCTTTAAAAAAGTAAATTAGATTATTGTTAGTATATTATGAATCTATAAAAGGTGTAAAAGTAAAAAGTGAAAGATAATTCTCGAGACTATATAGTCGCTAGGAATATGGAATGATTAAAAAATAATTATAATTGAAGGTAGTTACGCAGAAAGCCACTGAAAACTCATACCGAGATAAAAGCACTTTTACTAAAAGAGTGAATGAACAATCAAATCTACACAACTTGAGAGCTTTTTTATTTTCAAATATATATTACTATATTTTTATATATGGGTACCGTGTTTTGTATGCGTTTTAAAAGGATTTAAGAATAATTTTTAGTGTTTTTATATATTATGAAGTATTTTTATATTTTAATATGAGGATTTTGCGATCGACAAATTTTTCAGATGGTAATTATTTTTATTTTTAATATTTGCAATAACATAGTGGTTAAGGTTTACTTTTTTGATTTAATTTATTTTTTAACAACTTGAATATTAATTAATTCGCCAACCGGCTTCGGAAATAACCATTTCCTTCTTTGGGATGTCAAATTAACTAACCAAAAATATAATTATCATATTCAATATATTATATTTTTGGTTAGATTATTTGACATTCCGAAGAAGGAAATGATTGTTTCCAAAACCGTTTGATGTGTTAATAAATATTTAAGCGGTTAAAAAAACAATTTTCAAACTAAAAAAAGATTTTTTTTTAATTTTTGTACGAAAGTGGCCTGGCTGTTTTAAACAGAATATAGATAAAATAATATCGCATTTTTTCAAAATTGTGGATTGGCTGCTTTCTGCATAATTATGTTTATTTTAGTGTTAGCTATGATTACAGTTAAAGCGGATACATTTTTTAATCAAAACTTTTAATAATATTCAGTAAAAAAAAAACCTTTTAGTTTTTAAATGTACTACCCAAGTAAATATTTTTACGATGAGTTAGACAGGCATTCACTTAAGGGTGAGGCAAATACTTACTTTTCCTAAAAGAATCTAATCTTTTCATAAAAATAACAGTTATGTCTGAATAAATAAACTGGCATTACTGTAAAAGTAATGCAGGTACTAGCTTTAGGGATGATTAGACAGTTTAAAGAATATGAAATACCAAGAACGCATTGTCTAGAGGATTAATTTTTTTTGTAATTATTTTTTCCTTTTTTTCGTTGTAAACTATTATGCTTAATTTAACTATAGTAGTCAAATAAATGTAAAATGTTGACACCGTGAAAATTTCAGCAAGATATTAAGATATCTTCTTCATCATCACCCATTTTTCGCACCCATCTCTCTGTCACTTGTGCAGTGCGCATCTCCTCCAGCTAGACTATTCAACATATTTGTGATGGAACTCTGCTTCTACTGCCTTATTATAAGCGCCACTATTCCAGATCCACCTCTCATCAATAAGCCTCGTTACCTGACTAGCATTATCTGACTTCTAGTCTAGTTCAGGGGTGTCCATGGGCGTAGGCAAGTAAGGCGATGCCTCGGAGCGGCAAAATGGCAGCTGAAAATATAATAAAAATATTAGAATTATCGTCACGCATGTTAAAAGCAGAAAACAAATGTTAGGGATACTTTAAGGATCCATTACCCGTTACTAAAAGTCTTTTTTTTTTCATTTATAAAAAAAATCTTGAATAATCCCTTTTATAAAACTGAAAGAATTTTTTTAGATATCTTGAAATATGACAGAGTTACAGATATTCTAAGTTGCGTGTTTTAAAAACGATCGGTCTATCGTGTGCTGTCACATCGACAGCTCGGTACTCGACACACTAATACTAATATTGTTATTACTGCCCGGTACATACGAGAAATATAACGTCACACGATGGCCCAACTTTGCTACACGTTGCTTTAAACTATTGCATATTTTGAACATTTTCTAAATGCATGGAAATCTAGATTTTTTTTAAATACTATGAAAGTTCCTTTCTAACATGCTCCACTACTTAATTGTGTAAAAATTATCAGATAGAAAATTTCAAAGGGCAAGGTCAATAAAACGACACTAAAAATTCGGCTGAAAGCGGCAGTATTGCATTTATTAACCAGAAAACTAATGAACCCGGTCATAAAATAATACAATTTAGAAATGTAGTATTAATTTAAACAATACATATTTTTAGGGATAGGTTTGTGGTTGAATAAAAATAGAAGGGGCGGCATCCTAAAATTAGCTAAAGGCACTTTATGTAGGGACATCACTGCTCTAGCTGATTTCTTTATTAATTAAAGTCAGTCTTCCAATTTCTCAATATCGCTTTTGTAAAGCTCTTTCTACAATAGTCAGTTTTAATATAATTTTCTGTGAAAGAATTCCTGATTGCCCTCCATGTCTTTGTTCTTGTTCCTGTTACCATTTCCAGTCATCTCATTCGCTTAACTTCGCTGGTCTGGTTCTTCTGTCCCAAGTTGAAGACTTATATATTACTTCATATTATATATTTTATTACTTCATATTACTAGTTTTGTTGATATGCAGGTCAAATTTAACATTAACATAAATTTGTAAAAAATAGTGTGTCCAAATGAATTAGATAAATCTAAAATATCAATCCAAATTCACTTGAACAATTTTTATGAGACGGAATATGAATAATTCTATAATTCTAAGATTTATCAATTTTAAATTGCATATTCCTAAAGAAAATATAAATTACGAATTGAAAAAAATTAGCCTGGAGAAGAGATGTGAGCGATATAGTATATCTATATAAAATGATCAATAACAACTGAAACGAGACAACATGATGTGTTCTTTATAGGTACACATAGAAATAATTATGCTGTTAACTCGCCAATATTGCGGATGCATCCATCGGCTTGGTAACAAGTTGAATTTCGTTGACATTTTTCGTTGCAAGAACATATTTGAACTGAAGAAATATTTGTATGTAAATTAAACCTAGTTTTTTTTATGTTATATTTAAAATGTTATATTTGAACTGTTATATATAAACTATTATATTTAAATATCAATTAAAAATGTACTGATATATTTAAATTAAAAATGTATTCTCGTTTAAAAGCTCACAGGGGCATTGATGGGAATAAATAAATATTGATAATAACTAGTCTGTTGTTTCGGCTATGTTAAGGCCATAGCGCGGCCATACGGTAACCAGTTTGCGACCGCGGCCACTGTCTTTGGGATTGACAAAACAATAAAGAGATCAATTTATGTTGTATTACTAACATGTATGCCTGTATCCATTATACGAGTGAAAAGCTTATTGCGTACAAGATTACATTTATTAAATTTAAAATCTTATGAGTACTGGGTGACAAACAATGAATCATACTGTTGACGTATACCCACTGTATTTATGACCTGATGTTCAAAACATGCACTAAACTCGATCAGAAGACTTGTGTTATAATCACACGACTACGTTAACCTCACTTTTACATTCTATTATTTTCACTATGTACGAATATAATATATTTTATATTGTATCGCTCGGTTCACAACGGTTTTTCATAAAATTACTACGTAATATATCTACGATACAAATAATTTAAAAAAAATTCACACTTTTTTAAAATAAAATGGCATTTCACATAATTAAACGTGTCAGTAATTAGCTGTTGTCCGTGCATGTGCGAAGGGCGTGCCTTGATTTAAAATCTTCGATTGGCTTAAATTTATAAGATATCATGAGTTTCCAAAATAATGGATTTTTCTATAAAAATATAATTGATCAATCTGACTGAGAAAGAGGACAATGTTTTTCATACAGATATAAGATACGATTTTCATAATTCTTAGAATTATTCAATAGATAAGATTATTTTTGATTCAACTCGTATACTTTCTAAAGTAAATATTTAACAAAATAATATTATCATTCCAAACAAAAGCATAATTCTACGAAATATTCATATGAATAAATTTACCTTTTTTAAAATAATTATATTATTATTACAAGTATATATTTTTTGTTTATTTTTAATACTTTAGAAAATCGTTTTGCTATTAAAACATACAAATGTGAAATTAAAAATGCGATCATCGAATCAATTACACATCCTTAAAACAAATGCAAAAATTTAACAAATAAACAAACAAAAACACTGTGGATAACCAATTGTTCAAATTCAAATTTATTAAAAATAATAACAAATATGTAGCTCATTTAAAATTAATTAAATAAATACTTTGCAATTTTACACGCACGACTAACGCAAAACAAAACAATCAGAAATTTTGCAGATGAATTTGTTTTCTTTTTAAATTTTGTGTCTATCGATGCATCGGTATTGTATCTGAATTGAGAAATACCCAATCTGACGTGCGCGTCTCATGCTTTTGTAAAATGAGCATGTGCGATGGTGCGTTAGGTCGCCGTTCTGTTCCCAGGGTTTTTTTTTTAGATACTTCATCTCCTGCAGAAGCCTTTCTTCAACTGGGGCTCGGAAATATAATAATAAAAATTTAATTATTCAGTTGGTAGAGCAAAATTCAATTTTTTGAGAACACATTTTTGTTGTGCAGTTTCATGTTTAGAACGTAGTTCTGCGGTATTTTAATATAATTTAAATCAATCAAAAAGAAATATATACGAAAAAAATCAATCTATCGAAAAAATATTTAGTTGCTACCGGGGTTTAGATCTGGACATTTTTCCATTCGAGGAAGCGCGTTCGGAATACTCAAAATTCAAAATTTATCATAAATATATTCGATTGCTATAGCAAAATGGTAAACGTAATATTTAATTTGTTTTGAAATACTTATATTATTTTTTTATAATATAATATATAATTTTATGTAATTCATATATTATTAATCCAGTATGATTTCCCTTTCTCAGTTACTTTGTGATCAAATTAAACTTTCATAATCTTGTTGTGACCCCTTCATAATCTTGTTCACTTTGCTAAGAATAGCGTTGCATTCACTCCTAATATTTTCATTTCCCTTTAAAAAATAAGGTGAGATGCACACAATATTTTTATTTTTTTTTGTTTTTGTTATGTATAAATGTACAGAGAAATATGTATATACAATGTGTATACCAAAGCGTTGGCCTGTAAAAATTAATTTAAAACAAAATCATTCCAGCACGTTATTATATAGTCTTTACAAATGAATAAGCTATAATATTTTTTTAAATATCATAGTTTTATAAAATTAAATTCACTTTATGATAAAATATTATTAATAAATTACTTAGACACCGGATGGTTTCGAAACCACAAAATCTTCATCAGAACATCTAGAACGTATGCTTAATACACGTAATTAAGTGAACGTAAATTGAAATTATTTAAAAGCAGCAGTAGAAAAAATATCTTAAAATTACTTTGCGATTATACACAAATTTATTAATATACATAAATACTGTTTATTTTTATTATTGCAATTATATATAGTACATCACGTACAATACTTTAATCCATTTTCTAACATTTTTTGAATAATTAAATATTTTAATAAAGTATGAGTACACGTTTTTGTGATTTAGAAATCATTCACTGAATCATCCCTTGCGACTTAGGTGGGGTGAAATACAGACTTTAGATATCTCACAGTTTGGGAGGATGTTATCTTCTACACCGGTGCAATGCGCAGATGTTCGTATTTTGGCTCATCGCGCACCTGTCATTTTGAGTTGTTCATCTGCGGTAGATAGGACGTCGCATATCGACTAGAAATGATTCCACGTCCACCACATCAACTTACACCGGCCCCACTGTTGTGTTAATTAAAGAATATTCGGAATCAATCTAGATTTTCTGAAGTCACGCCACTGTCTTATAAGTACACTAATCAATAATTAGATTTAAAACAACGTAAGTTCATTTAATTCATATCTATAATTTCGTTACCTTGCCATAAATAATAGTAATAGTATTGGATAAATTTTATAGAGGTATTTTTGTAAAAATTTTCACCTCAAGGGTGCTTTGCACACAACCTGTTTAGCTTCACACTATTTTTGTATGTAAAATTAAAAATAGATATTTGAACTTAAAGATATGATTTTTTTAAAAGATATGTTTTTAGTCTTTTTTTAAATAATGTCTATGGTGCAGTATTCTTTATGACCACTGTAAAAGCCCATTCACTAAACTTAGACAGTAATGGCTGTTCGGTTCTACAACCCTTCCTTCTGCTGAAATAGAGGCTGCCCTGAGAGTTTAATGTCTGTCATTCATGTCTGGGATGCGGAGTTCTTGAAAATACAGAGGCGCCATGTTATAATGTCATAACATAAATTGCGCGAGCATAATTTAAATTCAACTCTTTTAGAAAAACAGAGCTAATAAAATGTATTTTAAGAAAATCACTTTTTTAATAGAAGTTATGTTGGAATTTTTATTTTTATTAGAAATTAAAGATATAATACTTAAGGATATTCATCATCATCATCAGCCAGTGTCTCTATAATGCTGGACATAGACCACTCCCAAGGATCCCCAAATCCTTCTCTGTTTTCACCTCTTCTTATCTATTTGTTGCCCACCACTCTTCTGACGTCGTCACACTTATTCTACCAGTGCGAGACCACTATTCCAAAACCCTCCTTCTTCCTCTTTCATTATATCTTCGACAAATATATCCTGCCCTTTGCTACTTGAGTACGAAAATCATTTAGACAACATATGTTACTCTAGAACAACTTGAAATTAGATACTCGATCTCTCAGAAATATTCCAAACATAGCCCTTTCTACTGCTCTTTGGGCGACTTTTAATTTGTGTATGATATTGGCGGTGAGGTCCCACGTTTTAAGTACTGGGAGCATACGAGTATACTGGCTGTTTACTTACTGCTTATTTTTTAGATATTGCGGTATTTTGCCTTTGAAGATATACATTAGCTTTCAAATGCTGCCCAACTCAGCTGGACTCGCCTTTCGATTCTGCCTCCATAGTTGTATTGTTTGACCTAGTACTCTTGTACAAACTTAATGCTGTTGCTTGATATCCTTATTAGTTCTTTGTTACTTTTATTTATTTTAATTTTATTTTAGTATTTTTAATGAGTTTTGTTAAGACACTAATTTTTAAGGTAAACAAATTTTGATTTATTTTTTTCAGATCTTTAATAATAATCACATTGTTATTACTATATATTTATTTTTTCTCAAAGTGAGGTAGAAGGCGGACAAATTGTCATGATTGCGAGTACGTTTACATGGTTCAGTGATCGCGTAATCATATAGGATGTTTATTTCTTATCAATTATTGTTATTATATTTAATTTAAATGTAATCTCTTAATATAAAATAAATTAGATATACTTGGGACATTTTTTAAAAATATTAATAATATCACAATAGAGCAGAATAACACTAATATAATTGTAGTTATAGTATTTAACTAAGAAAATTATTTATTTAAACATCTTCCTCTAATTCTTGTTAGCTATGAAATTGGTTATTTATTCATTATTTGCAGCAGTTAAAATTAGTTGAACTATTGACTTTCCGTTTTTCACCTAGTACGTCCTCCATCTTCCAGGGCCTCTGCTGCTAGCTTAAATGAAAAGCAGGATCTGATTATTTTTCTGAATTTTTCATGAAACGGTTAAAATATGGTTAATTCCGAATTCTTATTGTTAAATGGATTTCTTTTTTCTTTCCCTTCCAATTAGCTCAGTTAAATAATGCATTTATATTTATGTTATTCATTAATCTGTAAAAAAAAACATATTTTTTAGCGATGTATTACATAGTGTGAATATAAATTTAATATGTAAATATATTAGCAATAAATACTAAATTAATGTATATATTTATAATTAATACATTAATTTAGTATTTAAAATATCACAGACCTATGTTCTGAATAATTACAACCACAATAAGAATGTGTTTTCCTTAATATTAGCAATATTTGAATATGTCCAAGAACAAACAATTACTGGATTTTCACCTACAAAGGCACTGTTATTAAATATCAGATATCTTATAGAGACAAAGCTATTTTTTATTATATTTAATGGGAAATACATGGAAGTATAGGTTAATTACAGAGCTTATGACCTGTCTTCAGCTGGCTAAAGTGATTACTTTATTCACCAATTCTCACCCTTCAATCTCCACATTTATTAAATTTTTGAAAGTTTTATATATGTTAGTATGTGCATTCGCTTCGGGTACCGCTACACCATCGCCATCTATGGATCAAATTTAATATTTCATTTTTCCTTTTTTTTACACAGCATATATGTCATTACAATGAGAATCTGATGCTTTTGAAATTATTTTATAGCCATATTCTTTATCTGTATTTCATAAATGTGGAGATGAAGGGGTGAGAATTGTTAAATATTGGTATATATATGAAGCGATCACTTACGCCAGCCAAAGACAGATCGCAAGCCCTGTAATTACCCTATACTCATTTTCCATTAAATATAATAATACAATAGCTCTGAGCTATGAGATGTCTGATTTTTGTTTTCTAAATATATTATTTGTTACATATTTAGAATTGATTGTTGCAATACCTTTATAATATTCACAGCTACTTTACTACTTTACTTACTTTACTTTACTTTATAATGTTTTCATACAATATATTCTCAGATTTGCGTGGGCAGCTAAACTAAATGTTCTCGTGCATGTCGCCCATAATCTGAAAGCGAGTGAGTTTCTTCTGTTGTCTACATTTGTAGTGATCATAATTTTGTGTCTCCAGATATAAATGTACTGAATTTGAAGTTTCACGATGTATCGTGTTGAACAAAACCTCTTGCAACGTTACACTGCTGCCTGGTGCCTGGTGCCTGGTGCATGCGTTCAAAATGCCTTCACCACGCTAGACATGTGTTGTATTGTTTTTTTTTTCAATGCATGCATTTACAACTTGGGCCCGAAAGGTACAATAATATATTTTAAAATAAAAAATTTTAATCGTAAAAATTTGTATACATCTAAAATCATATTTTTGAATTAAAAATAATGTATATCTAATATCTACCTACATAAAGTTCACTCACACAACATATTCAATTTACATAGGACAGTACTAATTGTAATCACTCAATATTTATAGAACACCCCGCTCTTTTGTTTTAATGTACAACACATCCAGTTGCTACAAGGAATAGACAATGATTATTCGTATAATTAAATTACTATACACCCCTACAACTCAAGCAAGAGCAGCTGCAATAGGATAGTAACGTAGTTATGTTCTCGATCTGATCGGTCCATCGAGTCGGAGATTGCCTTTTTCTTTTTCCTTCCATGGTATTCCACCACCCGTACTTTCAAATTATTATCATCCGTATATATGAATAATCTATATTCTGCATCTGTGGAAAATCTCTCTCCAGATTATCATCATCTGCATATCGTGGACAATATACATTCGATCTTTAATTATTACAAAATTTTAGCTGTTCAATGAATTCTAACCCTTCACCATATTAATTTAAAAGACTTCAAAATTCTTTCCCACACTTCTCTCAATATTAATTTTTTTTTTCCATAATGGCAATTAGAAAAAACTATAGAAATAAATTTATTTTACAACGTTTACTTAATGAACGTTGGCCACCAAATAAACTCATAAAAAGTAACGTGGGAGGCTTCTCATTACACTTATAAAAAATAATCTTTGTTCACAATTCAATTTTCAGATACATTTTTTCGGTAGATGCAAACAATGCAAAATAATTGCAGTGAACAACCGCTGCCCACCGGTTGGGCAGGCAGGCGGGTACCTAGGCTGCACAATGCTTCGTCCGTCTTGAGTTCTGAGAACCAAAACGATTTGAAAGCTGCCAATGTTATTTTTGCAGAAAATACTAAAATGCTAAATGTATTTTTTTTACAAGGCCCTGTCAATTTGAAAAGCATAATATGCTTGGTTTATTGCTAGCTACACCGAGACAGGTACGCCAGTTATTAGTATGCTATTATGCATACACTGTATGCAAATGTGTAATGTGCATTTACTAACCGAATGTTGGGACAATGACATTAAATAAGAAGATTGACTCAATTACATCAATATCAAATTTTAATACGTCAAATAATATTACGTCTCCCCGTCTATTTTCTATGACTTTCCGGACGTCTAGAATGTAGTGTCATTTTGGCTGTATAATATTTGATTAAACGGCCAGGTCTGTGAGTCGCCATCGGGGCAAAAACGAAGTGTGTTTTCTCTTTTATATATATATCCGCGAAATCTTATTACGGCTGGCAAGTATATTGAGCATCTTCCATACTGTCATTTTATCTATGTTCATGGTTATATCGCGTCCCATTCTATGGTCAGCTTCTTATCTATGATAGAACTGTCAAATTATGATAATATGAATGTTTTATTTGTATTTTTCAAGAATGTTTTATGTGAATATATATATATATTAAAATTAATATGTTAAAAATACCGTTTTGAACAATTCAAGGGACAGCTATAAAGAATGCTATATAATATCGGCTAACACTTTTTTGTCTGGGCAAAAAGCATAAATTCATTTATAATACTATTATTAATTTGACAATTTTTTATCTATTCAATATTGATAAATTGTTAAATTGTATACTCTAATATGTATTATGAAACATGTTTTTATAGAAATGTGAGTACTTATTTTAGGATTCATAAAATTAATATTATTTTAAAAAATGATGTATTTTATGTATGTAGGTACTCACATACGAAAAAAAATAAGGGTACTTTTTCAGAAGCCTTCTTTATTTATTTATTTAAAATGTTATATGTACATTAATGTATTTCAATGCCAGCCTAACTATACTATCTTGTACTACTCAGAAGTTTTTTAAATTCACTGCAAACAGAAATTTAGTAAATAATACGTGTCTCACTAACCGGTGAATGAGAGTTCCGAGTCCCGGTGATAACTACATGTTAATTTTTTAGTTACATATATTTTTCCCGTGTATCCTTTTAAGTGATTAATTTTAAAATAAATACTAACTAAATACAAATACTAATCGGCCGACTGCTAGCGTGAGCGAAATGGAGTATTTATCAATAAATTAAAATTATTGAATGGTTCAAATAACAGAAATTTATTACATTTTAAATCATCCCCAGCAAAAAGATACGCCACATTACAAATCATTACGACAACCACCCCCGGGGTGTCTCGATACATTCGGTCGAACTACCCGCTGCACACTGGTGCCTTTCTTTCTCCCTTAGTTCAGTGCCAACCGTTCTGCCACCATCAATTGCTTTTGTTTCTGTCGGTTTTTTTTTTCATTTTAGAAACCATTCCGACGGCCGCAGCGACAATGGGTCGAATTGAGAAACGCTGCGCTCATTGTGTTGCTGTGACCATGGACAGGGTTCTCATAAATGTCGAGCTATAATACGGGATAGTGAAGTGATTAATATAATGGTCATGAAACTAACTAATTAGCAATGTTATCATCTAAGTTTGGATCAAAAAACTGATTATTGTGGAATTTAAAAGACCTATACTATTATTTGTGCAATGGGGGAGCATATAAAAAAATAGAGATGCGTACACGGAATACGTGTCACATCAATATTCTTACTAATTTCAAACTAAGCTAAACGCTTTTTCTATGAAAATAGGACTAACTTTCTGGTGTCCTGGAATGAGGCACCAACAAGCTACTCAAACTCATTACAATACTAGTGTAAGGCTTGTGGTAGGGCCTGGGTTAATCACATTACTAATAATGGTATAATAAGAGTCATACATATCTCAAAAGAATTAATAACATCTATCAAGGAAAGCTGCATACTTCGGACACATTCTCCGCAATGAAAAATATGATATTTTATAACTCATTATACTGGAGAAGATAGAAGATAGCAGAGGCTCAGCTATCTTGGCTGTGTAACCTCAAAAAGTTGTCCAAAATTTTGGTTATCTTATACTAGATAAATCAACATACTGCAACATGGTTAAAAGGCAACCTTCGTTAGAAAGCGGCACACGAAGAAGTCTTGTTAAAAATTGTGTGTGCGCTATATTTTTTTGTATGCGTTATGATGCCAAATTGTGTATGCGCACACCCCCATACCTTAGAGAGAACATTTATAGGCCTTATTTATTGTTGGTTTAACGTACTTAATACCAGTTATTTTCCTCTTTTTATATAAAAATAAACGTATTTTTAAATTAATACTAAGTTTATAAAATTCCTTTGACCGTTTTCATTGCCATATATTCTGACGACCACACATGATACATATTTATCAATAATAATATTTTGATTCCACTTTTCAAAAAAATATATAATCTTAGCAAAAAGTTCGCATGCGTTAATTTTTTTTTATTAAATTTCACTATTTATTGTGATATTATGTTCAGCTTAATAAATATATTTTACTTTTGAAATTAACAATTAAGTGGTTAATAAAACAAAGTTAACAAATAAAAATATATATATATATATATTTATTTATTATCTTTGTTTTATCAACCACTTAATTGAGTTTAAATACATCTACCGGTAATAAATAAAATTATGAATTTTAACCACAAAGTCAATATTGCTAATTTTAAAAGTAAATAAAATATAAATTTATTTAAAATAACCCAGAAGAATATTTTTTTGGTATATATATAGAAATATATATATATACTGATTTTCTCGTTACTTTATTTTTTTTATTATTCACTTACTCCAAAAGTTATGTGCTTATACTAAGAATACCGGACTAATTTGGTAGTCTCCTATGACGAGGCTTGAACCCCCGACCAAAAGATCACTAGGCGAGTACTACTGAATCCACAAGCGTGTCATGTGTACATATATACACGCATGCATATTATATAATAACTCGTTTTCTAGCTGGATGAAGATATATCAAGCATCACCCTTTTTTCTCTGTCCATAGTTTTTCGCTGTCACGTATTTCCGCAGATAATTTCATCAATTCAGTAGGCTTTAGGGGTGACCAGTCGGTTTTGGGGCCTCTTGTTTCTTGTCGGGTACGACTGCACCCCAGATTTCTTATTCAAACAATTTCTGCAGATATGTATATATTATTGTATTATACAACAAACAATGTGGATAATATAATACAATACATGTGAAGATCAGAATCAAAAGCAGAAAAGTCCTTACCACTTTACCTGTTCTCGAATAAAATGCAAAAAACAATATACCACAACTGTCAATTTTGGAATCATATTTAAAATGACATGTCACATGACCAAATACTGACGTCTTGTTGTAAATCTTATTGGCTGAAAACATATTTGTCTGATTTTGAATCAATTATCTAGAAGACATGTCTATTATTGAAATAACAAGCGAATTTAAAAATCATTTTTCACGAAATTCGGTGATATTCTTGTGGATATTAATATGCTTTATATTTGTACATACGTAACTCAATAACCATAAAAATTGGATATATCTGATTTTGATTTTATACCTTACGTATGTATGTTGATATGGCTGTTAAACGTATTTTTTTGCTCTTGTATCACTTGTATTTTTGTACTTGATCAGTAAAATTTAAAAAAATATATAAAATTAAAATAAATCTTCAATAATTTTGAGGAGAATTTGATCTTGTTTAAAAATATGAAAATACAGATAAAAAAACTATATAATAAAATATAGTGGCAGTCCTGTAAATACGGGACTTATGGCAACCCTAATCATGGCCCGTTAAATATTCTTTCCAGAAAACGCACAAAATTAAATAACTTTCAGGCATTAATTTTATTAAATATTAATTCATAAAATTTATATCTGATTATTTGGAACAATGTTAATATAAAATAAAATAAAACAAAAGCGACAATTATTCTCGAAATCAAAAATAAATTAGCTGAATTTGAATTAATCAAATTATTTTATATTATATTTTAAATATTATACTTTTAAAATTAGCAATATTAACTTGGTGGTTAAAATTCATATTTTTTATTTATTATCTTAGTTTTATTAACCACAATTAAATTGTGAATCAATTGTGGTTAATAAAACTAAGATAATAAATAAAAAATATAATTTAAATATTATAAATAAAAATTACGTAACATCCACGAATACTGAATATAATATTAATGATACATACAGGGGTAGGTAGAGAGGATAGAATGCCACACCATTCAGTCGTGGTTTATCACTCTTGCCTCGTTCACTTTCACACACCTTATTTACTTTTCATTTTATCATGCATAGGTTTTCCATACATAGGCCGAAACGACCACATTTTCACTGCATTTAGTAGCTATCAGGCTTTACTTCCATACATTAGTGTTGGCACCAAAACTCAACTACTCGCCACTAGTCTTGCTTCGAATGATAAACGGCGATAATTATGTTTTTAGCACCGTCCACTTTACTTTCGTTTGTTCGATGTATTTTGTTCATCATTTGTTCTAAAATTCATTATTTACCATTACAGCATATTAAGTTACACATTCAATCGAAAATCGTCACTGATAACATTTATCAGTGATAATATTAATAAGATGGCAAAACAGACGTTCATCGAATTTATCCATAAAAGTCATACCTAGAAGGTAATACTTAATCCGAAATCAATATCTGTTACTAAATTTGCTGTTAACATAAATTAACAATTCCTGCTCACATTAACTGTAAAATATTCGGAGACATCTTCCCCCTGCTGCAGCTCGTCTACTTATAAATGCAATTGTGATATCACGTGTGTACTTCTGTACTTAATAATATTTATGCTGGCCTTTCAATATTTCAGCTGGATAGATTACAATCTGAGTGGTTACAAATTTCTCCTGTCTATCTACATACTTCATACTATAATATATTAAACATATTTTCTTACGTGTTATAAAGAGCCTTTCTTTAAAGCGAAGTTCCTAAAGAATGGAGACACTCGCCCGTTTTACAGTCCATGGTATAACATCAAAACTGTTGAGCATGTTCGTTTCTTTCATTCTCAGGGTCCATGAGCTATGGATGGAGGGCGAGAGGTCGATCTCAAATAAAATGGACAGATTACTTAATCTTGGACTTTTGAGACATAAACTGAGACTAAACAAGACCCAAGACCAGAAAAAATGACTACGATGCTCAGTCGATCGAGAGAGATTACCATCTATTCTGAATATGGCAGCACGAATAATATATGGAACGTCAAAATACTCGCATAGAAATCCCTTTTGCGTGAACTTCATTAGCTCCGTTTCCCCGAAGGAATAGAATTTAAATTGTGCTAGTTGATGTACAAGGCATCACATAACATTGCGCCTCTGTACCAGCGGTGGGCTGCCAATACGTTAACAAGGGGCTCGCTTAATCTCAGAGCTATTCGCGGTGTTCCGGAGAAGGGGTATTTTTTATCAGTCTTATACAATTATACACAATAAAAGCAATCGAATATTACTTTACATACTTATATTATGTAACAATACGCAGTATACGGTAAAATAATTAATATCAGTAGTAGATTGCAAGAGTGAAGATTGACGTAGAAATATGTACTATTAATTTTGCTCCAATTCCATGTTTCAATACAGAACACTGGATTGTACCTGAAGTTATCCTAAGTAAATGATGGTACAAAGTAATAAATATTAGGATCTCAAATCGGCACACATATGCAATATGTAGGATAATAATCGTTCAAAGCAACGTTTTAAGCACTGTTAGATTAGAGACAAAAAAACGGCTAGATCTTTTTTATTATGCACCCTAAATAAATGTATCTTACGAGAAATTTCAAAAGGCAACAAAGTCTTATGTTTCATAATCCATTTAAACCATCTATAAAAATTGCAATTAGATACTGATTTGATCTGAAAATACTGTTTTTTTCTTAATTTACCCTCCGAGCCACCTTCAGCCTACCCCCGCTATGTATCTTCAAGAGCTTTGCATCCTAGACGACTTAAATGGTAAATATCGGTCGCAGCCATAGGAAGGGTTGTAGAACCGCCATTGCCGGAAGATATTCAGTGAAGGGTCATTTGCGGTGGCAGTCCCAAAAGCGTGGAACTTTTTGTCTTCCGTAATAAGGAGCAGTGCAATATTTCCTCTGAGCTACGCGCGCGGTAGTTTAAATTATTATATTAATTAAATAATTGATGTCTAAATAGCGCCTACTAATACTTTTGGTATGGTGCCGAGAAGGAAATCCTTGAAGACATATTTGTCACAGGTTTTTTTTAGAGTAATCTCGTCACTAACTCGTAACTTGTATCATCTTCTTTCCCTTAACTCGCCACATTTAATCTATATAATAGCAAATTTTTTGAACGACAATGGTATTGATTTGTAATATAATATTTCTTTTTCTATAATATTATTGTACTTTTTTATATAAAATAAAGTTTTAACTTGATTAATGGCACAAATCACTCTTGAAGGGTGGATTGCCTATTTAAAAGAAGAAGTGCTTTCGTATAAGATGTTATAACAGTCTTAAGGACTTAAAAAAAATATTAAAATTTCACAAAAGTACGACCATTAATTTTAAATACTAGTATAATTGTTAATTTACTAGAACCCGGATAGCATTCTGACTCGCCCCCACTAGTAGGCACTCCGATAAATTTCAGGTAGAGAAAGTACCAAGTCACATACCAAACTTTTTGTCTACCTTGATACGTTTTCAGCAAGTGGCATATCCCTTGATCTTACCTGATACGTAAAATAATATCATCTCCGGTCTGACCGGGCACCTGGTAAAACAAAATATTTTATCGCGAAGCTCCGAGGCGTCGTAATTAAATAAATGTCCCGTTTGATGAATTGGCTCAGTATTGTTGAGCGTTTACCTCTCGGCGTTGCGTGGCGCGGCCAGGGCTTGACTAATGTGGCATAGAGTTTCCTGTTATTTTGTGTTCTATTCGCCGACAGAAATTTATATTAGGATCGCAGGTAAAGTGTATAAAAAAATGATGCAAGATTCTGAGTCCCACGCCCGTCTCGGCTTCTCTCTGACGCCCTTTCTTCGCAGGGGTTGGGCATCTTTCCTCTCTCACGCATCATCAACGCTGTCTAAGGGTGGAAGGACATCACTGTGACTACGTCTTCCACATAAGTCTGCCTTAAAGGCATTTTATTCTGGAAAATGATATGTTACATTCTGTCAAGTCAGATATTGGTCAATATATGGTTGGGCGAGTATTAAGAAATATATTTACTTATTTACTATCCGCTATTTACTATTATTTCTCCGCAAAGGAAGGTAAACAGAATAAAAGACACACACAATTCTCGCTTCATACACATTCATATATATTCCATACAAGCTCGATAGTTATTGTGACTTCTGACAGCACCATTCTCCAGTATCTGGTTTACCTGATCGTGCCAAGTCTTTCGCGGATATTCTCTATTTATGGTGTCATCAAGACTTGCTTCATATATCTTTCATACCATTCTCTACTCATTCGTTAGTTCCATATGACCACCTAAATGATCATTCCTTAATCTTACTCACAAATAATTGTACAAGATGCACATAAAAAAAGCTGGCTCAGATACCACAGGTATGTGATGTATAGGGAGGAAAATAGAAGAAGAAGAAGCAAGGATAGATTTGATCGCGATTAGGATGCAACCCAGAAGAGAACAAAGTGGAGCAGAATAATATGAATAGCCTATCCCAGATCAACAGCATAAGGCGAGGACAGAGATGAGATCTTGCACAAGCGCAAGGCAACACTTAATACAGGAATCAATGTCTGCGAATGCTAAATCTACAGTTAAGTTGTAGGCGTGCATATTGATTTAGATCAATCAATATACAAATCAGCAAAGCTCAGTATATGCTTTTATCAACTGGGATAGATTAAAAGTATTGAGATACATCTTCCTCCTAAGGCACCTCGTCTACTTATAAATGCATATATGAAGTCACGTGTGGAATTTTTGTTGGCTTGACAATTTTTTTTCTGAATGAACTACAATTAATTCATGAAGATTCTAAATACTCTCGTATTACATTTCTTTCCATGAGCTATATTGGTTCTGGTTCCCTGAAAGAGTTGAATTTAAATTGTTCTGATTGATGTACAAGACGACATATAACATGACGTCTCTGTATCTTCAAGAGCTTTGTATTCCAGATAATTTGAATAGTATACGCCAAACTCTTATGTCAGCGTTCTACTTCATTGTAGAAACGACCAGCCGTTGTTAGACGTCTAAGTTTAGTAAACAGGCATTTGCAGTGACAGGCCCAAAAGCGTGGAACTCTGTGCCATCCGACGTATTTTTTCGATCTACATGGTACTTCCCCTATTTCGTCTATTTCTTGTAGGTTCATCATAATATTATTCACCCTTTTACTTCTTGATATTTCCCTAGGAGTAGATTCGACCAGTCTCGTATACAAAGCGTATAACGATACTAATTTAAATATCTCGCCCACTATAGCCTTCTCGTTTTCATTATCCTTAAAATTTTACATTTCCTTATCTCTTTCATTCTATATACAATTAGATTTCTACATATTGGGCCAAAAATATGGATATTCTGGACATTACCCTCCCACCTTCATCTCTGCCAAGAATCGACATATCTCTGTCTTCTGCCTTGCTCATTCATATGTTGCTCGTCATTCTACTGATACCATCGAACTCGAAGATGACCAACATTTTACCAATGCATGGTGTTTACGCGTTTTATACTTCGATAGGTAGGCCTGGTATTATAGTTTGAATATATGCCTTCCATTTATGTAAATTTAAATCAAGAACAAAAGCGAAAATGCTTCTGTTTAGAGACGGATTCTGAATCGGTCATATATTTTTACGGCGGTGATAAAAAAAAAAATATTTTTCGGAAGTTTCGGAAACTGACCAGCCTAGTTTAAGAAGATTCAAGACTACAAGGAGAGCGACTATCGATAGAAAAATCAGCGACTAACAGCCCAGTTTCGCAAAGTTGGTGTCTTTTTATTTACATAGGTTGAACGAATATATTCAATAAACCATTTAGAAAACCCAAGACTAGCTATCAAAGGTAATTACGGCAAATTTACGCCTTCAGTACCTATCTTCCCCAAATATATCCAGCCGGATGGTACTTGGTCATGCAGATTTTTGGGTAAGATCCATTGTTACCTTGATCTCTTGCGAATTCGTATGTCCAATCATAATCGATGCTCCCTCTAAATTTGTTCGCATAAAAAATATTTTGTGCAGTTTTAAAAAACAATCCTATTTTTACCATACCAATATTAGGCTACTGGTAGGGCCTACCACATTACTAATGACGATATATTAAGAGGCATAAATCAGTCAATGGAATTATTGTAACAACAACTATTAAGGAAAACTGCATACTCCTGACATATTCTCCGCAATAAGAAATATGATATTTTACATCTCTCAATGCGGGGGAAAATAGAAGGTAGCAGAGGCGTAGGTAGAAAAAGGTTATCTTGGTTGCATAACCTTAGAAGCCCAATATCCAAAATTTTAGTGATTTATTTTATTTTATTTTATTGTATACATAATAAATCAATGTGCTTACTGCTACTTGGTCACCAACGTTCGATAGAAGGCGAAGAAGGAAGAAGTATGAAGAAAAAGTGTTGTTAAACATTGTGTGTGCGCTGTATTTTTTTTGCGTATGCAGTGGTAACACATCTTGGCGCGCGAACACCCGCACACCGCGGAGAGAACATTGACCATAATCCTTTCCATTGCTCTTTGGCAACTTTTAAGTTGTCTGTGGCAATTGTGTATGTAAAATCTGTACATAATTATATGCAAGTAAGAACTGGGAGGTCGCAAGAGCAACTGGTTAAACGTGTTAGTCTTCAGAGGTAGTGTTATTTTGGCTTCGAATAAATACTCTAGCATTCAAAATGCTACCAATCCCGCCGTTCCCTGATAAACAGTCTGGAGGTCGATCATTTTGGAACGACTCTCGGGTCCTCAGATGACTGATTCTAGGGTCTGATTGCTCGAATGCGAATAGTCACATTGAGAAAGTGACAAAAAAAGTGAGACGCTGCCACGCAGGGCAGATGGATTTACACCTTTCTCCCCTTCGTGGAGGTGAAAATGAAAGGTGGAGTTGGTTCTCCGGCGCTGGACCGCTACGAGGTGCAGATGATTTCGGGTCGTGGGCATTTCATGAGTAAACTCTTCGACTTCCCCGTGAACCGTGATGTGTTTGCGCTTAGGTGAGGCAGACGCCGGAGCACATCATCTGGAACTGTGTGATTATGAATGATGCACGTGAGATCATGCTTGCGGGATTAGAAGAAATAGGTTAACAGATCCCGGAACGATATTAAGAAATTAAAGGAATCTCGGACATTTCCGGGAATTTATTAGGGTGTTGGTCTCTCGCTGGAGGTTGCTGGGATGGGCGATGCCGGGAAGAGTAGTGGCTAGAGAGTCCTAACGGAGTATTTTACTGGCTCTCCCTCGCACCTCTTGCGACCTGGACAGGGTAAATTTCTGCTGACTATGACCGAGTTCTGCGACTGCAACACATAAATGTGACCACTACCCTCCCCTTTTGAGGGTGTATGATTTATATAGCTTCTTTCTGCCTGCCTTCTGAATTGAATGTGATAACGAGTCTTACATTAAATTTTACATGTATGGCTCTGGTACGATGATACCGGAGCCAACCTATAATGGTATTGTGATGATAATGTTAATAATAACTAAATGTAATAAAATAAAAATATATGTAATTATGACAAATCAAAACAAGAGTAAACTACCCTCAAAACGATTCGGGATATTGCTTAAATAAATAAACTAATCCAGCAGATATATGTAATTTTTTTTCCCCATCTTGATTCTGTCTACATTATTGAGGTGACTAACCTGATTCCATTTTCTTAGCTCAAACATAAATACATTAAATTTATTCATGACCGATTCGAATTATTTCATAATTACTATAATATTAATAAATGTTGCCAATCTCTGAAATCATCCCCCCCACCTTAACATAAATATTAGAAACTTACCCCAAGTCCCGAACCGATTTACTTCACGCAGGTGAAAAGTGACAAGTAAAATATACAGAGTCTCTTCAAAATCGCTGAGACTTCCACAGTATTTCGCTACAGATCAACAATTTATGTTGAACATTTTGACCGAGTGCCCACCGCATTAACTATAAATCTAAGAGCGTGGGGACGTACCTTTAGAACTAATTCACATTATCACAGATGAAACATTTTTGTCGAATAGCACCGCAGTTAACTTTGTTATCCACAAAATAATTCGGTTGAATATAATTATACACGAAAGATTTTTTGAAAAACATGTAATTTTAAACCATTATGCTGAGATTATTTAATCAATACTAAATTTTTCAGGAAATAAACCGTTTGCGTTATTTAAATAATCATGTTTTAAGATAACGCAGAACGGTCAAGATTTGAATGTTATTATATTTATTTATTTATTTATTTAATGAAATTAAAAAGTTTTCATAACAGATTTTTTTTTAAACAGAGATGCGTCCACGGAATACATCACATCAATATTCTTACTATTTCATGTTTTTTTATATGAAGATATGACTAATTTGATCACTCAATCACTAGCCGAGTATCATAACCACTAGACAACAAGCACGCCAGTTTTTAAATATAGTTATCATTATAAAAATAAAAATATTGTATAAATAATGTTTGGAATAACTTAGATATAAGTAAGAAGAAAAAAAGAGTTTGAAAAATAAGTTATACGCACCTGAAGAAAATAATTAATATACTTTACAAATAAATCATATCATTATACATAAATAATAAATTTAAAATATTTGAATGTATTTAAACTCTCTAATCCGTATTTGTGGTGAACCCAACATTTTTCTCCGATTTTCCACACTTTCTTCGACTCTACTCGTCCTACAGTGTTAAACCAACTTTTGAAGAGTTCTTTTAGGCGCAAAGACTTCATGGTTTTCAACGTGTATAATACATTTTTGGCCCAAGGAAGATAAACATGATGAGTTCTTTGTCCGAAAGTTGTTAAGTTGGAACGTGTATAATTTTGAATATATAATAAGATGTAAGATAAAATTTCTGTATAAAAAATTTTGTAAGTATAGAAAATTTGGTCTAAAATACTAAATTACGAAAAAAAAGAAAATTATCGTTATTAATTAGAAATAAAGAAATTATCTCTTTAATTTTAATATTTTTGGCAATATTTTCATAAAAATTTTCTATAGAATTTTATTTTCCACCTCTATTATCAATTTAATGTATGTATAGTTAGTTATCTGTCAAACATTAAGTACATTAAATTCTATATACAGTTTGTCACTTTGAATCTCTAAAAGTTTTTTTTGGGTACTTATGTACATCAGTTAAAATATATAATTGATATTTATTAATAACACCAAACCGTAATATTAAGCCTTAACCTGGCACTGTGCATATTTTAGTTACTCATACTTATTTTGTTAAATTTTTTTTTAGCTGACGGCTATTAACATCGACATAACCTTAAAAATTATATAAGTACTTGATTCTCTTTAAATTTCAATAACACCATACAGTGGAATCTCGATCGATCGTTCCCATAATAATCGTTTCGCTGCTTGTGTCGTTTATTTCTTCCAGTACCGTAATACAAAACACGCAAAAAATAGATCGCATTAATCGTTCCTCCACGCATCATTTTACTGCATTAATCGTTTAAATTACGTATCATATTTCATTATACTGGCTTATTATATAATTGCCTGCCTAACGGCACATTGACGTTCAAGAGCGAGTTTTTTTATTCAAATTCAATAACTGATGCCGAAAAAAATGTCGTTTGCAACACCGAAAAATACTGTTTACTTTTGGCAATAACACAACTTCCAAAATACACGATGAAAGTTTATGTATGATACAAAGTGAAATGTGAAATTTGTATTTTTTTAGAATACAATGTATGAATGTAACTTTTTTCTATATTCCCGCATTCATAGTTTATTTTACTAGGTTTCTTCAAAAACAATAAATAGAGGTCTCACTGTATTATGTTTATTATATAATCCGACGTAAGACACGTAAGGTTTATAAAATCAGAATCAGATCCGGAGGCGACCAGTGTTTAAAAAATATATTTAGCAAAGACACAAACCGATTAAATTAGCGATATCTTCCTCTGTGCTTCTTCTGGCAACGATTTTAGATCCATGTAACTATATATTACGTTAAAATATTAATTATTTTAGAAATGTGTTATTATAATAATTAAAAATTAATTGGTTATGTAAGTGAGCGCGAAATGCTTATTATTTCAAAGTTGATGTGACCGCGCAGCGGCCACTAAAAATCATATATTAATCATGGGAAGCCCTTTATCCAACAGTGGCTAGATAATGATGATGAGATGTATTATATTTATCGTTAACAATTATTTACTAGAAAGTAAAAATGTAACTATCAATGTAAGCAACTGATTTACTTTATTAAAGGCATATTTAAAGACTTCATAATTAAACAGGGGGAAAAATATATTTTGAGAACTGAACTGCTTGGATCCAAGCTATGTGCGTCCTTCTAGGGGTTGATACAACGTTCGTAATACTTTATTTGTTATATACCACGCGGTTATTCCTGTAGTACTTAATGTTTAACACCGGAAATTAAGTGGTACGGATCCGAGTTCGCCGCGAGACTCACCGAATGTCAATATAAAGTCATTTTAACTCATACATTAACATGTTATTTATGTAATATGAAGTTACATATTTGGTATTTGAAGCCGTGTTTTTTATTTTACATGTAACTATGGTAATTCAATTAGATGAATTACTCAAAAAAGTTGATAGATAAAATCTACCTGCCGAAAAACTATACAAGTACTACCGGGACTCGAACCTGGATTTTTATATTGCTTGTAGAATGTGTAACCTTATATAATCACGACAATGTGGACTGTATATATTTCTTTAATTTGTTTTTAAAAGATAAACTATGTGTTGTGCTAAGTAATTAATCTATTTTGTTTTAATTGTCGAAGAAATAAAATGTAATTGTTATTCTATTTAAGCGTGACTTGTTGTCATTGTCATTATTGCGCGTCAATTTTCACTAGCTTTTGTAGGCAGAAGTTGACGACGTTTCACTCGCAGTGGTTTTATTTATGGAACTAGAGAAAAATACATAAAATAATAAACACGTAAACTGTAGATGACCACCAAAAAAATTAACAAAAATACGTGATAATAAAACATTTATTTTCTTATTCTACATTTTTTATTTACTTGAAACGCGTTTCGCCTTATAAAGGCATTATCAATCTAACAATTTAACTCAACAACTTGTATTTATATCTATAGTGGAGCATACCTATACTATTTGCATGAGATGAAAAGAGACAACATCTTCATACATTTTTTAATGCTTCTACTATAATTATTCTACGTAACCACTCATAAATAATATATAAAAAAGTGTCAAATTGGTGATTTTATTTCACATCCTCAATAGAGGTACAACAGAAAAAGGTTTCGGCAGAATCAAATACTTGTATTGTTTTTAATTTATGATAGTAAGAAATTAAATTAAATTAACTAGTAAAAAATATTTTTAAAGTTTTTATATATAATAATGGGTTTTAAAAATGTCAATTAGGGGAGATCTATAAATATTAACGTGTTAATTTATTATGTCATTACATCTATGGCAGGCTGATAATTAGGCTGTAAATAATAAGGAATAATAAGCCTGGTAAATTTTATCTGAATGCTTTGATTTCAAAGTGCAATGGAATTGGTGCAGATTATTATATAAAGATGCTTCACGAATTGAGAATCTATTTTTCTTCTTTGCCAAGATTTTTGATACCGGAGAATGGTTTTGTTAGATGCCTCAACATTTGGTGAGCTTATATGAGAAGATGCGCTAGAATTGTGTGTCAGGACAGAAGAGTACGGCGTTCTATCCTCTCTGCCTACACTCGCGGAGAAATGGCGTGATGATAAGTAAGTAAGTAAGGCAAGATTTTTTATGTTCTGAGAATCTTTGTTCAAAATTTCTACCCGTTTGTCCTATGTACACAGAGTCACAGTCTTTTGCATTGTTTAAAACAAACTCTATATTATTTTTTATTCTGATGATAACGTTATTTCCTAATTTCTGAATTCATTAGCTACTTTTAACGAAATTTCTCCATAGAAACTAAACAAGTAGAATTTTAAAAATACGCGTTTATATTCACATATGTGATTATGGAGTTCTAAAAACTTACTTCGGAAACAGTAAATATAGAAAAATTCTCTATAGTACTGAAACATGGATGAAAACTCAAGAATACAGATGCTTAGGAAATATGGTGCTGACGATGCACTGTGGACAATTCTTAATTATTGAAGAATTAAACTGTACGGCTCTATATCTTCAGATATTTTGCTCACTTTACTAGGCACGAGGACCATCGAGAATTTGGGAGGGAAGAAGGTATCAGACTTGCTGAAGATGAGCACGGTAGACTGACTGGATTAAGACTATGCAGAGACTGCTACTGGACTGCACAATAAATGCCACGGACCGGTCTATGATTGAACACGTTCGTTGGATAATAATTGAATGAATACAGTTAGTGTGAGGTACCCAAGGAGAATCAGAAGCTCTAAAATCCGCTGGACAGAAAAAAGTGAAAAACATTTGAGGAAGCCTTCATCCAACGGTGGATAGAAAACTGCTGATAATGATCATTCGTAGGACCAATTATGGCGACTACTCTCACTGAGAAGAAGAATCACCATTGTACGTACTATTGTTAGAGGAGAGAAATCCAGTGGTATCGTCCTATTTTTTAACAACCGGTTCCCTATTTGATTTTGATATGTGGAGTTCATTATTAAACACGCGTTATAAAATAATAAATTTTAGAAAATCCTTACCATTTTCAAGAGCATTTTGGATCACGATGAAGCTTGGGATATAAGTTTGTAAGTTTAATAAATCTAATTTCATCTGTAATCTTTTTTTGGCATTACGAGACCTCGCACAAGAGATATAGGGCACAACATCAGTTGGCTTCTTTCAGAAATATTTTTTAATGATCGTTGATATATTATTTTTAATTACTTTGTTTGAAATACAAAAAAGAACATGCGTTACGTATAAATTTAACATTTTTCCATGAGAAAAATAATAATTTTCTCTTCCAGTTTAAGTGTATTTATTGTTTTTCATCTTATTTAATTTTTAAGAGATTAATTTAATTACTTATAAATAATAACAGACTGAAGTGATGTTATAATTAATTTGGCTATGTAAAACTCGTCACGGAAATATAATCTTTATTGTACGTTAGAAAAATAATGTTATTCATTGACAGGAATATAACTGGGCTTTCATCTTTATTTCCACTGGAAACAATTAAAACTCTTTGTATTAAATCTTAACTTGGTGTTTGTCAACAAAAAACACCAACTCAAGACGAAAATCATTTATTTTGATTTTTTTTTAAATCACCAACTTCACGTATATATTTATTGAAAAACTTAACGAATGCGATATAAAATAATTTATTTCATAAAGGAAAAATGTTTAAATATCAAATTTCACCTAAAAATAATTTTTCACAAACGATGGCCATTATGAGTGCTCATAACATGCAAATAAAATTAATCGTTTATTACTTCAGTAATTAAAGCTAGTGTATTTTAATTCTCCTGAAAAGTATAAATTTTTAAGTCTGTTTTATTCCCTCGAAGTATCGATGTACATTATTAATTGTTTTTTTTTTAAGACGAACACATTCTTATTGTGAAGTTATAATTATTCAGAACATAGGTCTGTGATATTTTAGATATAAATTAAATTAGAAAAATATATATTTAAAATCAATTTTTCGAAAAAATAATATTATTCGAATCCCGGTGGAAACAAAAATATTTTTTAGATAAATTGATTTTATGTGTATATCTTTCTAATTTGTACATTTAATTTGTATTGACTCTAATTATAATTAAAATTAACTTGTAATAATCGTATATTACTTAATTACATTGAAAAATACTAAATAATGAATTGGGACTATAATTAAAATCGATAGAATATCATGAAACGTATTTATATTTGCGAGGATTCCATGAACCGAAGTACATTTGTGAAAAATCTATGAATTGGAGCAGCGTTCTGGTTCACTGCAGTCCATTCCAATCCCAGCTTATTTTACTGTTTTATCAGTCCCATACATACATACTGTATTATTCGTCTTAATTTAATTAAATATCGTTCATTTATAATAATTCTTTAGCATTATTTGCCTTTTCACGTGGGTCTGCAAGCGAACAATGGCTTCGAAGAAAATAATCATTTAATTTGTTTTAAAAAAACCTAGGCGATCATTGGGCAATTTGAGGTCCAAAACGTTGTCTCGGTTAATTATTCAACAGATAATAGCCGGCAGGGTACCTTTTCGGCCAATAAAGATGGTTAATATGTGAACAGGCTGCGGCAGATGAGAATCATTTTTTTCAGATGTTGGTTAAGCTTGGCGCCATCATACAGGTAGAAAGGTCCCCACCCAGGTAGGCGGGCGATTGTTTCACAGCCGCTCGGCACCATTCAAAAGGGGCACACATCTGCTGAGACGACACAAACATTTTCAATCGACTAAATAATATAACCGGGTAGATTCTTCGGCAAAAATATTCATAACTATCTGTATACTAAATCATTAAAAATATTTTCTTTACGTATCAACTCACAATTTCCACCCAGATTTACAAATGAAGGATCCAGGGAAAGTAGTGGTAAACCATTTTTGTATGTGAAGTGAGATTATGATGCAGTTGAGTCATCTTAAAGGCCCCGACAATACTGTCGAATAGGCCGTGCTTAAAACGCGCCGAATACATCCAGTTTTAAATAATCGCGAATGCGATAAAATGGGCCAAGTCCATTTGATCCGTGTTTAAATGATAGTTTTGAATTCTTCGCTGAAATTATTGGCAAAATAAAAATAAAATACTTGAATCAATGGTCAGTCAGTTTTGTAAGTATATCTTTAAAAAATGAGATTAAAATTGCTTCAATTTTTATGTTTTCGAATTGAAAAAAATCCAGTATATGTACGAATCAGTGTTAAAAGATGGCATGAGTATAGTTTGTTATTTTAATATTAGAAAATATAATACATTTTAGAATTATCAGTAAGATGTATATATATTTCATTTAACATTTATTTATTCTCTACGAGAGGAAGACTCGTGTCTAGAGAAGGAGTATATACGAGATAATTTATGTTTCAGTTAGTCTGTGAATATATATTTTTTTTATTTTAGATAATAAATTAAATGTAATTTTTCTAATTGTGAGGGGAAGATTGTTAAAAAATTTGATACTTTAATAAATATAGTGATTTTGGGTTGCGGTATATTTTAGTTTTGGAGTATCAATTTAGTCTCTAAGTCTTCTAGATCGGAATTCCTTCTAAAAAAGTTTTATTGATTTTTAATTTTGAAAATTTGAATCATTGAATTATCTTGAGAAAAAACTAAGAAGCGTAAATACATCATATTTCTGTATCACATACTGTTTTTTTGAAAATAAATACTCAAAAACTTTAATGTCTGTCAATTAATAAAACACGGTAAAAAGGTGCTGTGATTTTTAATGACTTTTTAATTGAACTTAGATAAAAATACGTTTGTGGAAATTGAAAATAATCAAATCTATAAACAATTGGAAAGCTATTTAACTTTAAAATAGTAATTAACATATAGGTACTAAATTTTGTATAACAATCAAGAAGATATAGGAAAAAACAAATGTTTTTTTTATATGTTAATTTATATTTTTTTAAATTTTAAAATGAGTTTAATGCTATTGTTAAAAAAAAATTATAATGAATTTATTATTATTCTTTTGTTTGTTTTTCCTAGCTATTTTTAACTGAATATAGAATAGAATTTACTGCGTCAGATAAAAATACTTATTTTCTTTAAAATTGTGGACTAGCTGCTTTCTACATTACTACGATTAATTAGTTAGCTTGCTTGTTCTTATTATTTTCTTTTAAGTACAATTATTTTTTTGAAATGCGTATTTCAACAATCTATTCCAATAAAATATCAAGCCAAAAACAAAGGGAATTAAAGTTTCTAAATCTGTAATGTTTAAATTACGTTTTCTGATAAAGGTGCAAAATTACGTTTTCTGATAAAGGTGACAGAGCACCTCTTTTCCCTGGACTCTTCAAATTTAAATATAGTGGTCCATGCACAATACCAGTGGATCAGTGTGCTCTATATAAAAATGGGCTAGATGACGTTTAAAAGAATGACACAATAGTAATCTGTACAGGTCCAGCGACAGGGGTTTTGTGAAGATCCTGAATTAGAATGGGGCCTTATAACATAATCGTAAGATAATTAATATTTAGCTCGGCGATGATAATGAGAAATATATTTTTTATTTATGTTTTAAAAACTCTCTTGAATTAGTTTGACGTGTGCGAATATATTTGACAATGAACAATGGGTTGCTTTTGGATCAGCTAATATAATAATAAAAAGTGTTTGTAAGTAAAAGAAAGCGTGGGTGTCATACTATTTTGCTTTTACCGTGACATAACGCCCTCTTCGCGTATTAAACATCCCAAAACCTTCTTCCTTTAGAGATTATGCCCAGCCCCAGCTAGCAGCCCTTGCATCATTACAGTAATAATATAATAATATATACAATAATAATAAACACACCCTATTTTTGCTAATGCGCCCACAAGGTATACATCATGATGGAAGAGCAAGGGGTCCAAATGGACCCGGTACTATGAATGAAATAATTCAAAAGTCAAAAAAAGTTGTGTTTTGATCATGCTCTCGCTCACTGTAATTGTAATTAAAATATTTGGTAAAAAAATGTATTTTTAGTATATTATTTATAGCAGAGACAATATGCTTATACAAGTTTATAGTATTCAATTTTTGGACAAGTAGGATTTAAGGTTTTATAAGGGTCACTTGGTGTATTTCTTCTGAATATATAAATCTACAGTTAGTATAATGAACCCTAGAGAGAGACAGATAAGTGAAAAATTAACCAACTTACCATCACATTTTAATGTTAGGATAGTCAGAGAGAATAGAATGCCACAAACTTATCAGTATTTTCCAAAAATATGGTTTACATGATTACACTAAGTCTGTCGTGGACATTGTTCTCTGTTAATAATAATAATAATACCAATAATATAGAATTATGTACCTACATAGCGCCATTTTCATAAAAAAATTCACCTCAAATACGCTTTACACAAACTGTTTAGTTCTACATTAGTATTTAAATTAATAATTGTTGTTTTAACTTATGGACATGATTTGATAAAAAGGTGCAGATTCAGTCTCTTTATAAATAGTCTTTGATGCACTGTTCTTTACGACGAAGGGCAAAGAGTTCCACGCTTTTAGACCTGCTACCCCAAATACCCGTCCGCTGAATCTAAACTTTTGGTTCTACAACCCTTCTTGCTGCTGGGACTGACCTAAAAAGTTAACGTCAAACGTTCAAGTTGGCTGAGATGCAGATCTCTTGAAGACACAGAAGCGTCATGTAATGTGTCGCCTTGGACATCAACTAGCACAATTTAAATATTACTCTTTTAGGGAAACGGAACCAATGTAGTCCATGTAAAAGATATGTTATGTGATAGAATTTAGAAGCTCTATATATATATATATATATATAGAATTTTAAATTGTTTAACATTATTGTAGTTCCTCTGTAATGTTATTTCTGATTTAACATAAACTACAGCATCGTATAACGATCCACATGCGTAAACCATCTCGATGACTAAAGTCCATGACCATCTTGATGAAAAGTAATATTTATAAAAAATAAATAAATTCAATCAATCTTATAAGTCTTGATAAAATTAGGTAATGCCGTTGTCTAAAAACTCTTTGTATTTTTATTTATCTACAATATATTAATCTAATCTTAAAAAAAAACCATTTTCCGTGGCGAAACATAAAACCTTTTTGTCTAGGTCCTTCGTACGTGTCTCCTACTATTGTGTGCATTATCCTTCTGAAACATAAGTCCGAAGTTGGTTACCTAGCCAACCATTATTTTTGGAACTAACTAACAGACAAAATACGGACAATAGACGAAATATATTAAATAGGGTCAGATTTACAAAAGCAAAAGTGCTTCATTTGAACGGTTACCAAAGATATTATACATTAATTAACCGTGGTGGATCTCCCTATTTCATAATAATTGTAAAAAATAAAATAGACGGCAAATTAAGAAAAAAAAACTAACACAATACACTAGTGTATTTTTTTTTAAATTTAATAATATTGAAATTCTCTTTTTGAATACGGATTAAATGGATTGGCGACCTATTCGTTCTAAATATATTTAAATAAAAAAAACAGAAGACTAAATTTCCATTCTCGTAAATATTATACATAAAAATTATAATTTGCGGCTGAATTTTACGATATTTTTATTATTTCGTAGTTTTGTGTTGTATTCTGAGTACATTGAACTGAAATTACGACTTCTCCCACTCACGTATTATAACTAACAAATGGATAATTTTTATTTGATATATAGGTACTTGATTTGTACTTTAAATACCAATAATTTTTTAATCCAAATTAAATTAATCAACTAGAAAGATATACATATATAATAGTTTAGTAAAACTAATTTTAAAAACTAGCAGGATTCGAACCCGGATCTCTTTCTGTCCGTTTCAAAGATACTTGAAATCAAATATTCTAATATTTTTTCTATAAATAGATGTTTTATGTATATCTTTCTAGTTGATTAATTATTTTTTTATTAAAATACCACAGAAATATGTTCTAAATTGAAACTTCACGACTAGAACGTGTTCTCTTTAAAAAATAATAATAATACTTGTGTTCTAAAATCACTTACTGATCACAATATAATTAACTTAATATTATATCAATATGCGAAATAGCAGATCTATTAATAATGACCTACTTACTAGTTAGATGTTGTCTAACCATCGTGTATTAGAATGGGTACAAGTTTTCTGCAAGAGTTATATTGAATACATATAATTTCATATTTACCGGATTTTAGTGTTTCAACTAAATATGCTTTTTTATAGTGACTGGTGGCAGAAGCATATAAAAAAGTTTATTTCCATTTTCTTGAGGTAAGAAGTACACTAAATAGAGATTTTTTTTATTAGGGCGAACACAATTTTATTATTAAGCTGTAATTATCCAAAACATAGGTCTGTGATATTTTAAATACTAATTAAATGTATTAATTAGAAAGATATACACATAAATAAAATCAATTTTATCGAAAAATATTACAACTTCACGTTAAGAATGTGTTCCTCTTAATAATATATAATATGTATCAATGTGTCCAAAAATTTAATAAAAAATAAATTGTTAATTCTGGCGTCTCTTATCAGTTTACTCAAAGATATTTGATATTCCTTAAAAACAAAGTAGATGACTTTCAAATAAAGGAACGATATATGTATTAATTTGAAAAGTGTAACATATAGGTTCGAAAATTTGTCGTCAATCCACTGTGTTGGTATAGCATAATCATATAATGCACGTTCCCCGGATTGGAAGAGAACCAGGTTCGAATCCCGATAACAACATCAATATATTTCATTAAAATTGATTTTATGTGTATATCTTTCTAATTAATTTGTATTTAGAGGTTTTTTACTGGGAAGGAGGATGGTTTAGTATTATATATATAAAGAAAACTTTCAAAACATTTAAAGGTTGGGGTCCAAGTATTTTCTCCATTCCTATTCGATCTAAGCATGTTACTTCAGGTGACGATACCGAGAACATCCAAGTCGTAGTACACAAAAAGTTTACTTAGCCGATTCGGACATATGCAGCAAAGAGATATCCTAATATATGCACACGCATTGCTGATCGCGCAAAACGTGACAAGTTTTATCATACTGCCTGCCCATACAGGAATATGGTGTTCTGCTGGTATGGTATATGTCAAATAATATCATTATTATAATATTTTATTTTTATATGTATTCTCTAAAAATGACGTATAGATCACCATCTGTTGAGATTTACTAAAACTAACAATGGTAAAATTGTTTTCCTTTAGGCGAAGACTACATATTATTTAGATATATATAGGTAAAAAACAAATTTGTCAAGTTGTTAAAAAGATTATAAAAATAATATACTTATTTCTAAGAATCAGAACATTTTTATCGATAAAAATTTATGCTTAGTATACTATGCATTTATTCCACCCATATTACAATATGCCATCATTAGTTGAAGATCAGCATATAATACTAGACTGATTTTAGTAAAAAATGTAAAAAAATATATCATAAAGCTAATATTAAAAAACCAAAAGATTATTCGACAAAATTACTTTACCAACATTTTATGATTATTTATAAGAAATTCTATTCCCCAAATAAAAAAAAAAGATAATTTATTACTGAAAAACGTACTAGGTTTAAATTTGTATTTTCATGCTCAAAAATCAACACATCATTTGCACATAACCACTATACGCACCTAAAGAAAAAATATTTAACAGCTTACCCGAAAACATCAAGAAAATTAATGATAATAAAGAAATAATAAATGCTATTAAAAAAACGCTTTAAAGATAAACATGTACCCCTGAACTTATAAATTTTTATATCGCTATTGCTATTAATTTATTAAATTTTATTTTATTATATGCTAGCCATTGTAAACAATCATTTTTATTAATATACACTCCACTCCTCTGCACAAGTATATGCTTTTAAGAGAAGTGTAGCATGCAATTTTTTTATTGTATTATATCATTGTACTTATATAAATATACAAAGATAAAAAATAAATTATTTTCAATAATTATAACATAATCATTGCGATTATAATATGTAGGTAAACAAATTTTATGTAATTAATAAGTTAAGCACATCTAAATTACAGATATAATATTTTAAAGCTTAATTTAAATTATTCATCTTATTTTTTACTGAAAGAGAAAAATAATATTAATAAATATTATATTAAATAGAAACGTACAAACTCGAAACCTACCACATGTCACACTTTAATGCGTTTTTATGAATTTGTCTATTATATATTGACCTTAACACGGTAAATACGAGTATGTTGGACATATTCTTCAATTCATTTGTAAGCTATAAAAAAATAACACGACACTTTTTTGAAACCATGTATTTTCCACCAATATTTTTATAAATTATTTATTATATTCATATTTATTTTGCTTTCATGTATGTATTTCATTATTATACATATAATATACATATTTCATTTTATGAATGTATTATTTATTTATTTCATATCATATGTTGTAAATACATTTAGTATTTTAATATCTACCTCACTGGGATTCGCCCGTGTTAAGGCAAACATTTTACATTTTTAATGAACATTTATAATATACACAATTATTTAATAAGAAAGAAGAAACATTGGGAAAAAATATAAAGTTTTAAGTAACAAAATATGGTTCAATATTTGATCTTGATACCAATTATTTATAACATACCTGAAATTTGTAAGGATAATACACATTCGTTTCAACAAGTTTAAATAATACAATACAATTTAATTTAAGACACGTATGTACATGCATGCTCAGGCTTGGTGTTGGGTCTGAAGTCTTGATTCTGTATGTGTTCATATTGAAGGGGTGACCATGCTATGAACATACATTCGGTTTGAGTTTTTTTAGCAAAAATTGTATTGCGCCTTTGAACTGTCTGTGTTGCTAAATGTTTTTTTTTATGTATTTAGGAAGATAACTATACAATTTTGGTGTTACAAAAACGTAGCTTTTTTGCCCGTAGTTAGTGCAGATCCTAGGAATTTCTAAATTGTTCTCCTCTGAGATTCTGGTATTTTTGGCAGTTCTATGGAAATACATATACTTTTCATATTTCATGATTAATGCATAATACGTACCTACTGTAGTATTTTAAGTATTCGTGGACTAAGGTAGACATTCACATCATAGTAAACACATGTGATGAGCATTTGTAATGGCTCGTGTCCACGAATGATGTTTTTGAGAGTTTTAAAAATCTAAACAATGTCCGAAATAAGGATTTTGCTGCCACATTCTTTAGAGACAGCTTTCAGCTTTCGTAGTCCCCGTATACACATCTCACGTGTCATGTCTCAGAGATTTACAGTCTACTTTACACTCGTCGTACGTCAAATTGAATGTCATTGTCGTTCGTCAGTTGGGAGATTTTGAATCTCCCCAGCAGCAGCTTAAACGGAATAAACGTTTGTATTTTATCACCTTAAACTAATGTTAATACTAAATTAATGTATTAATTATAAATATATACATATAAAATCAATTTTGTCGAAAAATATTGTTTTTGCGTCACCGGGATTCGAACCTGGATCTTCATTTCCAATCCGGGGAAGTGCACTACCTTTGTGCTATAACGCCAGTATTTTTCTTGACAAATTTTCGAACCTATATGTTATATTTTTCAAATTAATACACCTGTCGTTCCATTATTTGAAAACCATCTACATTATTTTTTACAGAATCTCAAATACCTTTGAGTAAACCGACTGCAGACGCCAGAATTATCAATTCATTTTTATTAAATTTTGGACACATTGATACAACATATATTATTAAGGAAAACACATTCTTATTGTGAAGTTGTAATTATTCAGAACATAGGTCTGTGATATTTTAAATACTAAATTAATGTATTAATTATAAATATATACATATAAAATCAATTTTGTCGAAAAATATTGTTTTTGCGTCACCGGGGTTCAAACCTGAAACTCTATTTCCAATTCGGGGAAGTGCACTACTGTTGTGCTATAACGCCAGTATTTTTCTTGACAAATTTTCAAATATCACAGACCGTCTGTTCTGAATAATTACAACTTCACAATAAGAATGTGTTTTCCTTAATAATACTGATGTTAATGTTTACCGACTTTCAAACATTTTCAGAATAAATATTTATTGGGATCTATGGCAACTTTTCTGTCAGAATGAATGTCATGCAATGTGTGCAGGTATCAAATATCGCTATCAGGTATTATTTTTGTCTCTCAACCAATCTCAAGCTGATCTCTGTGTTTACCTACAAATCAAAATTTCAGCACATGTACAGAAATGTACCTCACCTAAATCTTTGAGATTCTTTTATCGTGTCTCCTTCCGTGGGCGGGCCTTAAGAGGTTTGATGACTATGGTTTTGCTATAAATTATTTATTCTGTATTTATGTTCTGTCATTAAATTTTGAATCATCTGTCTAATTTAAACAATAATAACATTTGATCAATTTATAAAGCGCCATTTTCGTAAATTAAATTGATCAGTCGCAGGAAGGGTTAAATTATGTTCAGTGAACGAGCACTTACGGTGGTTTGACCAAAACTGTGAAACTCTTTGCCTCCGTCTTAAGGAATAGTGCATCAGAGACTAAATAAAAAACAGAGACTTTTTCACTAAATTATATACAATTTTTAAAATGCAAAAATTACCTATAATTAATTTATAACAATAAATACACATATTATAATGTACAATGGAACCTCAGTTTACGAACACTGGATTACGAATAATTCGGTCAAACGAACAAAAATACTGACGTAAACATGTTTCAGTTTGTGAACAGAATTTCGGTTTACAAACAGGCAGACAGTCTCAAAACTTACTACGGAAGAACTGGAACAGCTTTTTAATGAGCAGCAAAAGATGGTGACCGAAAAAATATTATTTACAGAGACTGGTGAAGGAATGGCAGATGTTCCTAAGTTCTCGATCCACGAAAAGTTTCGAGGAAAAATATCACCCTGATAAAACTTATTATAAATCTATTTGATGATAATGTCGTGTCTCATTTCCGCAATATTTATTGTAAGGCAGAAACCTAATGAACTTCAAGCGCCCGAAGTTTTCAGAATCCCCTTCCAAACAATATTTGTTTTTACGTTTATTCTTTTCGTTTTATTACTTCAAATTCTTAAATTAAAACCATAAAGTCTTAATGCTTAATACATGTTACATTGATTCTTAAGGTAATAATTGTTTTGGTTTACGAACAACTTGGTTTTCGAACAATCAAGTTCGTAAACCGAGGTTCCACTGAACGCATTAATTTTTAAACATGTGAAATTATACTGTTTACTGGGGATGTTTTTATATCCAGAGATTACTGTATCTATTATATATTTACGTAAACGATATCGCTCTAGGTGCGCCCGAAGTAACAATGAAGTGTTTTCGCGCCAAGCTGTCAGAGAGGCGAGAAACGTCAGCCCACGCGACGCAGCGGGAAACCAGCATGGCGGTCACCAGCCCGAGACACTACTGTCAGAGAAGGATGGCAGACTCCACGCACGACGAGAGAGAGTGGCTGAGACGATTTACACCGGAGAGGTACGAGAGTGTGGTGGTTATCAAGTTTGGCTAAATACTTGACAGCGATAAGCTTTAATCGTTACATTGTCAATATTCCATTGTCAACAAACAGTTTGCAATCTCTCGGACTAGAAACACTTTTCTCCCTATTGCCGGTAAACAGATCCAGTCATGGTTTCTTTCATATTTCAGGAGGTCAGGGCCCGCTCTATCTTTTACATAATTATACGTCGCTCCGGACGAAAAGACAAATTGCCGCCCGTGATATGTTTTAAAAGTATTGCCCATCGAAAAGTAATTATTTTGCACCATGTAGAAGAAATTAGTGGCTTCTATTGATGTTTTTGCCGTATCATGAACAATTAGATTAAGATAGTGGCTACTACACGGAACGCGAATTTCGATTCATTGTGTATTAAACTTATCAATATTTTGGCTCATCCGCCTCATATTCTATCATATAATGGACATTAGCAATCCAAATAATTTTTCAACACCAACATGGTTTTATATTAAAAAATAATATATTAACGTATGAGTGAACTGTATATAATTTTACACTAAGGTAAGACAGAATCGGTATACTTCAAGGGCGTGCACTCTAATTGGTGAGAAATAAATCTAAATTATTTATTTGATATTATATTGTATATTAAACAAGCCCATGCGCGTATAATTTAAATTCACAAGATAATTTTCTAACTAGATCCATCCAGTGAGAGCATTAAATCAAAATAAATTAAAGTGGGTTAAATAAGCATTTATTTTTTCGTTATTTATTTATAATGGAGTTATGCAAACTATTTGTGGAAACTGTGAATGAGACAGCTCATATACTATGAACGTTGACGTGACGACATAGGATGTTAAAAAAAATTGATCCCCTCCAGAATCAACCTCAGTGATAGAGGTGAGAGAGGCGAGGCGGAATGGTAGCAATAAGGTCAGAGACGATGGGAGTGTCTTCAGAGTTACCATCACGCATTTTCCTTAAAGATCGTCCATAAAAATTAATAGGTGCCTCCGAGGATATTTTGACCTATTCTGAAGAACTTGGAGTTGGTTCCGGTGTAGGTAGATACTCCTACAGAAAGAGGCGTGCCTGGTGTCGGTGCACACCTTCAGTTTGCCGATAGCGAACCGGTTAGTTCATTCATGTAAGCGTCTGCCCGATTATAAAGTGATTTGCCAACTTTTAGGTTCATACTACTTTTAATGTGTTTTTGTATATTTTAGATCTGTTGTTTTCTAAAAGTAATCATTTCAATTGATATGATAAACATCATTTTCCACTTCATCATCATCATCATCATCCTAGACTCTACGACTTACTGTGTACTTGAGAATACCACTCAACCGGTATCTGTACTGGGCGGCTTCCCACCATTGTTTGCCTCTTCGAATGGATAGTTCTTTTTTTATACTGTCCTGCCACCTCATCTTCAGTCTACCAATTCTTCAGGTTTATTATTGAGCAGTCCTTTTGGAGGTTTTTCATTATTCCTACGATGCCTATTTAATTTCATAAGTTTTGGCCCAGGTTGTAGAGTTACCGGTTATATTACCTATTTTTCTATTTCACCAAATTTAAATGCGTTTATTCGCTTGTTTTTATTTATCATGTTTAAAGTTAGTAAAAATTAAATGTATCAATTAGTAAAGTAATCAAATGAAATTAATTTACCGAAAAAATATTTTGGTTGCCACCGGGATCATACTAGGATCTTTTCCTATCCGGAGAAATACTACTGTTACAGTACGTCAACCGAGTAAGGTAATGATAAATTTTCTAACCTATATGCTGCAGCTCTTTCAAATAGATGCATCTGTTATTCAACTTTTTACAAACTGTTCTGAAAAACTGCAACTTCATAATAATAATGTGTTCTCCTTAAAAGTATTCAAAGTTAATAAATCAGATTATTTTGTTATTAATCTTTGTCGTGACCATAAATATTCGTGTATAGGTACGAACGGGTATCCATTAAAATTTAATTCGTGTATTTGAATAGCTTGTGAATAACAAAACAATAATTGCAGATTCCACCTCGCAACTCACCGGTCAGATGAAATCGAAGGTGACTCCGGGTCAACGACTCCGCTCTCCGTTTCGGAAACGCCGGAAATGATTGAGATTAAAACACCAAAGAATGTATTTCGCCCGGCCTTCCTCACGGTCACAGACTTGGACCTGCACCCCAGCATCCCCGTGGCCGGGACCGCGACGCGTTCAAAGAGAAGGGTGAAATACAAGACGGTGCCCAAACACTGCTCCGGGCACATGCACAGAATGTTCGTGAAAAATAGCGTAGACAACGAGGAAGATCACTCCCGAACTTCCAGCAGGGCCTCCACAGAATACGAGAGATTCGCCTTCGAAGAGTACATCGCGCTCAATCTCGGAGATGACTCATCGGAGATCTCTTTGTTCCGAGCAGACAGCGAAGCTCGATTCGCGAGACTCGATGAAGGCGAATCATCTAACAATAATGATTCACTGTTCAAAAATAAAAATTGTGACAAAATCGCCGTGAAGAGGAACGCTGCATCTTTCAAAACTACCCCCAACCAAAAAAAGAAAGAAGACAATAAAGTAAATATCACAATTCAAAATTCCCACAAAAACGAATGTAAGAATGAGACTCAAAATCGTGGAGGGATCCCCCCGCAAGGAAGCCACAAGAAAGAAAGGAGAAAAAGTATCACAATATCGAGGATCCCCAGTCCCGAAACGGTACAGATCATAAGAATTGACGTTATTACCGGATATCCGGTCGATAACGATTCTCTAATATCGGAGCACACCGACAGTGATGTGCCCATCTCCGAGAACGCGTCTCATCTAAACTTCAAACCGTCCAACTCCTCCACGGAAGATCAGCCGGAAGACACCAGGCAAACCGAGATGAAGTACCATTTGTGGAAAAATATTTTTAATGACGCAAATTGCGCGAAGATACAAGAAACAGATTTAAAAGACTCTTGTCCTTTGCTCAATTGTAAATCACTGAATTTATCGAGTCGAAATTAATTTTTTTATCGTTGACTCAAAGTAAAGTTTTTTTTAAAGTAAACTAAGAATGTTCTACCTACTTGCTTGTACAAAAATTATATGCACGTTGTTAAGGCCCGTGTCCACGGAAGGAGACACGATGAGATTATCTCAATACCATGTACACGTGATGATATTTTGATCTAGATAAACTCAGAGATCAGCTTGAAATTAGTAGAAAGAGACAAAAATTCAATTTAGTGTATCTACGAGTATATGACATTCGATTTAATAGCGATATTTTATATGTGTATACAAATTACACCTAAAATGATTAGACCTGTACAATTTACATCATTGTTATAAAGCTTTAAATTACAAACATTTATTCACTTTTACTGCAGCTGGGGAGATTCAAAAGTACTCAACTGACGACTGATGATAACATTGATCATGATTAATCAATAATAATGAAAATTATCTCCAAATGAGCGAAATTTGTATCTCAATTAGTATCAAGATTCGATAATCTCTTAAAAGTGTCACGGGTCATTTTAGTAAGTTAATTAATCTAATCTAATGTTGATAAAAATCGAGGTAATAAAATATTTTGTCTTATAAAAATCTATAAATTCTTTAAATCTTTGCGAAGCATTCGAGTATCATATTTTATTTCAATTTTGCGAATTCTTGCGATTTTAAATCTGCATTAATATACAATGTGAAGTTTGCGACTGCTAAATGTATTTGCTGTGATTTTGAATTGTTATAACCTTAAGCGACCTGTGTTATTATTATTAATGTTGCGATACGCCAAATAACATATTTAAGAACGGTTCATAATTACGTCTGTCTGACGCGCCAGACAGAATTCCTCAAAAATATATTAGTTCCAAATGGCATCGCAGTACATCACGCTGAATGCACCTTCGCTAATGCTTCATAGAACTGCACATTGTAGATTGACTTTGCCTTAAGTATAAAAAAGTTAACGATGTTAAGTTTTTTAGAACAATAAACAGCGCTTATTTTACAAGATATGTTATTAGGTGAGTTTTATTATTTTATCATTATACAGTTGATTTTTTAATTGTGTCTTATTTTTATTTGTTTATTGATTATTCCCACGTATGCTGACTGAATCCCTCTGTCCTATTTATCGCAAATGAAAATTGAATAGGAATATACACATTTCATTGAAGAGAGTTGTTAAATTCCTTTGATAGTATATATGCTGACTGAATCCTACTGTTTTAGTTATCGCAAATGAAAATTGAATTAGAAATACACACATTTCATTGAAGAGAGTTATGAAATTCCTTTGATAGTATATATGCTGACTGAATCCTACTGCTTTAATTATCGCAAATGAAAATTGAATTAGAAATACACACATCTCTTTGAAGAGAGTTATCAAATCCCTTTGATAGTATATATGGTGACTGAATCCTACTGTTTTAGTTATCGCAAATGAAAATTGAATTAAAAATACACACATTTCATTGAAGAGAGTTATCAAATTCCTTTGATAGTATATATGCTGACTGAATCCTACTGCAGGATTTATCGCAAATAAAAATTGAATTAGAAATAAACACATTTCATTGAAGAGAGTTGTCAACTTCCTTTAATAGTATATATATGTATGTGCCATTTTGGTCTTGAAAGTGCATCTTTTGAAAAAGAATATACTAATAAATTTACTGTCAAATATTTGAAAAAAATTTAACTGTGCAATGCTGCTGTAAGATGATTTAAACCAATGAGAAGATTTCATTTATAGTTAGGTACATAGGTACCTAGGTAAAAATTATAATTATTTAATTTCCTTGATGGTTCGTTTGACGTTAGATTTTAAAATGTAGTTGTGATGTTTCATTAATGCGAAAGACAATTCAATTTTATAAAGCGACGCAAAAATAATATGCTCGATAAAGTAACGACATTAAGTTGGTAAAATGGTAAATCATCGCGTGCAAGAAACACGGGAACAAAGGCAAACTAGTCCAGCTGATGTTCTCTGACAAACCCAAATATAATAAATTTGATGCATCTTGCAAGTTATTTAAATTATAACAGCCTCGCTAAGTTATTTAATGTATCAGGAGATCATTATATTATAGACATTTTATAAACAGTGTTGCCCTAGATACAAGAAATTTTATCTAATATAAAAAAATGCTAAAGAAAGGTGAAAATAATATCTATGACTCGTAAAAAGCTGATCATTTCTCTGCAGGTATTATACTCGACAAAGAGATAATTCATCTGTCTCTACATACTACTTTTACACCTGCAACATTAAACTTTTTTATTTAAATCAGCGTTTCTCAAACATTAACGGGCCGAGGATTTATATTTTTGTGAGAAAATTTTGGTGATCACCTTTCTGTCATTATATTATATATTATATTTCTGGTATGTGGCATTAAAAGTGAAACTTGTAGGGGTGAGAGCGGTAATAAAAATGTTATTAACGATGAAAAAATAGAACAATCATATTGTGATATATGTATTGAAATTTCAGTTCGTATCACGTGTACATTAGTTGAAAAATGTATATAATACATATTGTTTATTTATGTAGGAATATATCATTTGAGACACATGTGAGCTGTAGGGTGGTTATATATTTTCATTTTACTTAAAATTTGGCAAAGATATGTGCTGCCTTTTCGTTGACATTGCTCCAAACTAAACAACGGAATAACTATCAACTACTTACCATAACGCTGTTTCCCCGTGGGGGTAGGAAGAGAGGATAGAGCGCCTCACTCTTCTATCCTAACACACAATTCTCCCTTCATCCACATTCATACAAGCTCGCCGATTATTGTGACCCTTAACAGGACCATTTTCCAGTATCTGATTTATCTGGTCATGCCAAGGCTTCAGCAGACGTCCTCTATTTCTAATGCCATTAACCATTCTCTCCTCATTCATCTGTTCCATATAACTAAATCACCCAAGTGATCCTTTCTCAATCTTACTTACTCTTTGATCAGCTTTACATTCTTTACTTAGTCATAAATAGATCTGCCATCTATACACATAAAATGAAACAACATGAAATAATAATCACCCTATATTATATAAAATAAAATCAAATATTTTGGTTTTCTTTTAAATAGGTACTCAGAATAATCAGGTCCACAGGACCACAGTTTAAGAATCGTCGGTCTAAATCTAATCGGTGAATAATTTATTTTTTATCTGACTTGCTCATCCTGTATAACTACAACGTATCCAACCAACTAGAAATCGCGTAAAACACATTGAGCCAGCTCTATGGACGTATATATTTTCAAATGGTATATATCTTTGACAATTGACTAATTTATTGCGATTTTTTTTCATGGGGATGAGAACCACAATAACAATAATATATAACCAAATAACAAATCTATTAAATGCCATCAAAAATTTTTTAATTGTTTATGTGTGGGTTGCAGTAGATCTCTGATGGTTTTTCAGCCTTGGATACATTGCTGGACTTCGTCGTTATTAATGTAGCCAATTTACCAAAAAATCTCTGAGATGCGAGATCACAATCTCATCCGTGTACGCGCACTGTTACCTTCAAATATTTGTGATGCGAGAGAAAAGTTTTAACCTAAGAGTTCTCTCGTTATATGGTACCGATTAGTGATGAGCTCTAAATCACAAACCATGAGTCAATCACTGATATCTTTGAATCACATTATCAGTGATTGAATATCTGGGAATATCGTAAATCGTGATTCAATTTTTTTTGTTATCAATTGTATTGATTTGTTTAAATCAATTATTACATAAATCAGCGCCATCTACCAGATTTTTCGTAATTTGATCAGCGCCATCTAGTAGATTCTACCAAAATGTTATACTCATATTTACTGAGAATTTAAACCCAAAAATAAATTTGCATTTTTTAAAGCATTTTCATTCTCTTTGTGATGATATTAAATTAGATTTATATTTATTATTTATGCTAGAATATGTTTTTTACGCGAATGAGGTTTTAATAGTATAAATAAATATGTTCAAAAATTATGTTTTTTTTTATTTCGTGTATTGTGCTATCGTGCGGCGCATGCGCATTAGTGATGAAACTGTGATCCACAATCACAGTTTTCAATCACTAATATTATCGAATACCAATCACAATCACACCAGTGAGTCACGAGTAGCATTTTTTCTCATTACTAGTATTGATTTCATAATATTTATAGAAATTACAAAAAAAAAATCTTAATCCAGGTTTTCTGTTCTCTCTCGCCAAAAGGGAGTACAAATTTGAGAAATCTATTTCTATGTTTTAATAAAATAATGAAGAACCTTCTCCCCGAAGGCTGTACATGAATAATTAACAGTAGCAGTACATTTCGTAGCGGAAACGGACCGTCGCTGAGCTTTGACCGTAGATGTCGACCGAATCTAAAATGCGAGCAAAATTAATTTTTGATTTGAAATGAAAGTAGACGTTTCCATGGGGATGGCGCTAATATTCAAAATAAAGGTTCCGGCGTCACTATAGAATATTTATAATCCTTTGATGAGTAGACGGAGCTTTACATTTCATGGAGGACGGTCTGCATTCGAGCTTCGATGAGTGGAATTAATCACAACTCAACATATAATAGCGTTGAGATAAACAATTTTAATAAAATAAATTATTTTGTTACTTAAAAATTCCATTTTAATCATGTTATTTTATTTAATAACATTTTTAATATATATGTACTACTGTTTTTATCCATGTAAATGAATAAACACAATAAATTGATACATTAATTAATTAAACCTTGTACTACACACATGTTGGGTTATTTCATCACCACTACAGTTTTGAGATATGCAATCACTTTCATCATCATATGGCAAATCAACTACATACAGTTTAATGTCGACCTGTTCAGATGGGTATACTTTGAGTAGCAAGTCGTAGAACTCTGCCCTCCGTCATAACAGTGTACTAGAGACTTTATTTAAAAATACACCATTTCAAAATATTATTTCTGTAAGTTCAAATAACATTTTTTTATTTTAAAAACAAAGATAAAGTAGGACTATAAACAGTTTATGTGTAAAGCGCCCTTGAGGTGAATTTTTTTATGAAAATGGCGCTATAAAAATCATCCAATATTATTATTATTATTATATAGATAATAGAGGTGAAGTATTATGGGACATTCTGATATTCATTAACATTTTCTACAAATCTCTAAACGGAAAAATCTATAATAAATAAACTAAAACTGATGGATTGATCGAGTCGTACAAATATCTCTATTCAGTAGGAGTTGAATATCAAGGACAGATACTCAACCATTTGACTAAGATGAATCCTTTCATTTTTTGGGCATCTCGCGAGAAGAGAATATAGCTTGGAGAAGCTATAAATAGTTGTGATGGACCACGTCGAAGGGCGAAGAGAAAGAGGAAGATACTCCCTCCGTTGAAACGGAGTCTAAAATGCAACATATGTTTCTCTGGTGGCAACCCTGATAAGTGCAGGATGCCAAAAAAGTGATAGAGCATGTCAAGGTGATGGGAGTTCATAGAAATCACGATCCTGTCATGAACGACGTATGATTCAAAAATTTAATCAGCACGTGCTCATCAGTCTTTCAGTGTTTTCATGTCGTGAAAGTTTGCTGCTACGATATATGTTTAGACATCATGAACCATAGCAGCAATGATGAGGACGCATGAGTGTTTCAATCCTGCAGCAAACCTGTCTACAACAAAATATCAATTATTCGACCACATGTTGCGTCAAAGTGATATTCTAGAAAAGAAGATTATCCCGGGCTTAACTTTGGGTAAAAGAAGACTTGGAAGAGTGCCACAGATGCGTTTCATCTAGCTGGAGAGACCCTGGTGTCAGCTGTGAGGGCGACTCAAGAGCGGGACTTGTAGATATACGAGCCGAGTCTCAACTGACTGAGGGAAGAAGACTAGTCTAAATAAATCTTTAAATGAGATCAAATTTAATGCCACTGATTTGACTGAAGTAAACGCCTCTACCAGACCGTAAAAATATATAAAGTGGATCTGAGTTCTTGTACAATTATTCAGCATACTCTTCGTTTTGGTTACCGTCGGTGTTCCCGTCGCTGCTCATTTGCGAGTCCACCTTTAGCGATGCGTGCATGGACCCGTTTGCGGTAGGCAAATTCACTTTCCACGAAGCAAGGTTGCGGTTTTAGAGTCGGAAATTATTTATCCCAACGCTTTAATCTAGCTTTCGACGTCGCGAAGAGAACATCAATTGCCCGGCAATTTAAATGCTTCGAGTAAATAGGGTTTAGTGTATACGTAAACAGTTTAACTCGCCTATTACTCCCATTGCGGTCTTTCTGCTCCAAACTAGCAGTCGTGACTTGACAGTTGACTTCTTATAATTGATCTTTTGTCGAAATACCGCCTTAATAATGGTTTTTATATGTATTTACACACCATATCACGCATCTAATTTTAGAGGATAAACGCAGTCATTCATCTCCTGGGTTATTCCATTTATAGTTTATAATCATTTTCTTAAAATACGGAATACGTTACAATCTTTATCATCTTAGTTACCAAAAATAAATTCTACTTCTCTTTCTTCATTATCACCGATTTTATACCCATCTTTAGGTATATGCTTCCTTTAAGTGTGAGAGAAGTTTAAAGGTGGTTTGAGGTTTGAGAGAAGTTACTCTATGCAGTTCTCTTCTAGTTCGTTTCTATTTCCTAGAAGTGGACGCCATCAGTATCTCACGAGCAGTACATATAGTTCCACTTTACATTGGTGACAATCTTTAGCCATTAGTCTTTCTGTATCATAGTGAGATTGCTAGTTTCGTAAATAAATTATGAAATCTTATCATTTTTTTTATTTATTATCTTTGTTTTATTAACCACTGAATTGAGTTTAAATACATCTACCGGTTTCGAAAAATACCATTTTCTTCTTCAGGATGTCATAACTAACTAAATTGTTTTTTCACCAGAATCTATTTTTAGTTAGTTATGACATCCTGAAGAAGAAAATTGTATTTTTCGAAACCGGTAGATGTATTTAAACTCAATTCAGTGGTTAATAAAACAATGATAATAAATAAAAAATATGAATTTTAACCACAAAGTTAATATTGCTAATTTTAAAAGAAATCTTATCATTTTATGATTGTTTTTAAGACTGGCTTATAGGTAGACATGAGAGAATGCCTCGAGGAATGTCTGTACAATAATTTATTTAATTCAGTTGTTATGCCAGCTCATTGATTGTTAATGTTTTTAATAAATCCGTATCCTAATATCTGGTTTTTCTGATCATTCCAGATCTTTTGCGAATAGGCTTTTTTTCTATTACATCCAACACTTATATTACGATATTTTTCAGGTGATCTACTGCTAGAGGTTTAAGCCTCGATCCAGACGACCACCAAGTCAGTCCTATTTTCATATCATAGCACTTGACTTAGTTCGTAAACAATAAGAATGTTGATGTAATCCGTATTTTATAAATTCGTCTCTATTATTTTAAAATTGATAATTTGATCACATTCTTTACTTGTACTGTACACATTAAACATTGAGGTGATTTATAATTATTCTCTTTTGTTTTCTTTGTGACGATTCTGTTGCTATAAATCTTATCCAGCTTTGACTTCTATTCCAATTTCTGCTACAAATTCTCCATAGCAGGTTATCCAGGACCCAAGATAATTACAGTCGTACTATTTCAACCACGTCGAATAGATGCTGCACATAGGAAACTTGTTGGATCGATACAATCATTCAGTTTTGTTTTAGAGTTATTTATCTCATGGCCCATTAACTTTCTTCCTGTTTTCCATGAAGTATTCCTTTATGTACTAGTAGTTAAGACATTCCCATCAGCCCTATATCATCGGCATATCAAAGATTATAAATTTTCCTGCTATAATCATCCCTCCTTCCCAGTTTTCAAGTATTCACTTCTTCATATATTCTTCATAGAGATTAAAAAAATTCGCAGAAAAGATAAAGAATACCATTTACTCCATAACAGGAAAATATTAACAAATAATATAGAACTTAGTTTTGTACATTACCACGCCTAGTAATTCACGTAAAAAGCTTAAGTACTAAGATCATCCATCAATCACCAATTTTGAGAACACAATAATAGTTAAGGTATGCTCAGAATGCTCACTCAAATAGAACGATCAATAGAATGACTTGTTACAATATATGAATCCGTAGTCGCTTATACACAACTCATAGTTTATTCCTAGTTGGATGGACAATCTCTGAGTCTATGGTCCTATTAGAAGCCTTAACAATCTATGAGGTTGTATGATAATTCATGACAGATGAACAGCGCAAAGGTAAGATAGTAAGTTAGTATAGGGAGAATACAATGGTTCCGTTCCCGTTGCCGTACGCTTCTGCGTAGGCATTTTCAAATGACTCAGACAAAAAGTTGAATTGTCGGCAGTTTTTTATAGTAATAATTTATATGCAGATGTAACAATCATAAATCGTGAGTGGGTGGGAGTTTTAACTAGTTTGTCTATGGCCGACCACCGGACGATCATTACGACTTATTATTTCTCAGTACAGTTCCTAGAATTTGTCAAAATATCCCCGGAATGTACACAACGGATGTGATCGGCTCAATAACCCGTTTGTACTCATTTCAAGGCGATTTTAATCATTTGAACTGGCTTTTTTTTTAATAGGAAACTGATATCGTGAGATTCTAACTCTAGAGATGACAGTAAACCAAACGTAAGAACGTATAAAGTGAATTCGCCGACAATAAAGAATGTGCACATCGGCAGTCAGGACAGATCAACTTATGGCAGAGTACATAATGAAGAAATATGGAGAGAATTTAAAGCTGTTTAAGAAAGAATCTAATGATATGGTGTACTCTAGTGATGTGGAACGGATCAATGAGGAGATAATGATAAGGAAGATATATGACGAAAGTGTTGAAGGCACCAGAAATAGAAAACGTCTAGTAAACCAAATGTACCCGTTAGAAGCTTCAATAATTGACGAGTTTGTACGAGAAGATGTGTGAATGTGGATGAGGCGGGAATTGTGTGTCAGGTCAGAAGAGTGTGCGCTCTATCCTCTCCGCCGGGGAAACGGCGTGATGCTAAGTTGGTTATTTAAGGTAGCCACAACATTGTCATCATTGCTGTTGGCTCTACAGCCGCTAGTGGTTCTACGCCTCTTCAAGAATTTTCCTCCGTTGATTCGATTACTAGCCAATTCTCTCCAGTCTTGGATTTTTAAGACAGACTTTGAAGACATTTTAAAATTATGTTTATTAACTTACAAATTATAATAAAGGTATAATCAGTGTAAGAAATATAATTTCAGGCCAGCAAACGTTGAAAATGAGTCATGAAATGAAAATTCACGTAATTTCAGGAATACGTTATCAACTAGTTTGATCTTGACAGTACGTTTACTAGTCTAGTTATTCAGGATAGAGAAAAAAGTAATTAATTAATTTGTTTTAACGATAGTTAATATTTCACACATTGGTATTTATTTATTTATTCTTAAAATAGTGCACGTATTGTGACGTGTGGACGTCAAAATATTACGCCGTATATGCACATCCACCGACTTGCTCACTTGCGACTTGAAGTGTGTGGGTGTGGTTCACAGAATTCACCATATCGCTTTCCACTCACTTTAGCCAGCATTCTCAGGGAAAAATAAGAAGAATATTTCAAATTGTATAATCACAGAGTTTAATAAAAAAAAAACATGAAAAAAGAATATTGAAGTAGAACTAGAATGTGATGTGATGAAAGAGATCAGATTGGCAATTTTTGCAACAATAAAATAATTAAATTTACTCTTCATTCAATATCTAAATCAACATAATTTTGTACAAGTAATAATGTGCTAAAACACTTGATTCTTAGTAATGTGAAATCTTTACCCAGGAAATAGCACATAAATTTATCACCTGACAGTTTGTCGTGCTAGATGTAGCACAAAAAATAACTTATCAAATAAATTGGTTTAAAACAAGCAGAAAAACCATTAGTTTTAAATAAAAAAAATGTAAAGTAAGAATAATACTACAATAGAAAAATCATTAGTTTTAAATCATTAGTACATAACAAAATTCATTTTTACAACCATTTCACGCGTAGTAAATGTCCATCGCGGCAGAGATTCACACTCTTCTTTTAGATTTGGCTAGTCCGAGGCACCTCTTAAAACTTGTAACTTTGACTCGCCAGAACATCAGGAAGACTAGTTCATCTACTTGCATTTAGTTCGTCATGGATTGCTTGCGTCTTCCTCGGTTGTAAAAATTATTCCGTCTGGTACTGTCTAGTGGCAGAGATCAACTCGTACCCCTCCTTCATTGTTCAGGAGAAATCCTTCCTGTGGTCCAAAGTATGTCGTGGCATGACTCCTTTCCCGTCATGCCAGCCGAAGCAGTCTAAACAAAAAGGTAATAAAATAACCATTGAAGAAGTTGAAATGAAAAATAACAAGGAACGAGGAAGAGGAACAAGTGAAAAAGGGATGCGTCCATCCTGAAATTTCACATATAATTATCGAACAGAAAGTTAAAATATGATGCAGGACAACACAGATGTCAAAAATATTCAATTATTCTCACCCTTCCTCCCTTATATGATTTACCGTCCGTGCAGGTTGATATCTGTCACAGAAAAAGACTGTAGCGAGTCAGTGTTGCCAATTTGTGAATGTTAATTTCCAACCCATCTCGTGCGCGGTAGGTACCAAATATAACTTAATAATATTGTGACATTGCGCAGATACTCTCACTTAATTATATACATGCTCTAATATAAACAAGATCAAAATATTCCTTTTTACCATAAATTATCTTGCACGTATTTGCTTAGTTTCATTATGAATCTATGTAGTTCTCCTCCTTTCTTATATCATCTAGCATTTCATTGAAAATCTTCATTGCACAGTGTACACATTACACATTAAGGTAATAAAAGCAGGTTGTAGTGGGCAGGATAATGTAAAGAAGGCAGTTAAGCTTCGTAACATGCATAATATCTTCGTTCTAGTGATGAGCTCAAAATCACGAACCGTGAGTCAATCACTGATATCTTGAGTCACACTCACTATCAATGATTGAATATCTGGGAATATCACGATTCGTGATTTAAATATTATTTTGTTAAAAATTCTATTAATTTTCTGACGCCGCCATTTGAATCGATTATCCGATTTTACCGAATTTTAAATAATTCGATCAGCGCCAATTACAATAGTATTCTGTCATTCTGCCAAAACGTTTTACACATATTTACTGAAAATTTGACCCGAAAAATAAATTATTTTTTTTTAAGCATTCTCTTTGTGATGATATTAAATTATATTTATATTAATTATTTACGCTAAAATACGTTTTTTATATAAATTAAGTTATAATAATATTAATAAATATGCTCAAAATTATGTTTTCGTGTATTGTGATTCGTAATGAAACAGTGATCAGTTTTCAATCACTGATTTTATTGAATACCAATCACAATCCCGCCAGTGAGTCGAAAGTAGCATTTTTTCTCATCACTACTTCGTACACAAGCCACAAGATCAAGCTCGACAGGAAAATCAAGACACAGATGACCAAGACAGACCTGGACAATACAGCATGTTGGACCACAACTGCGATGTCAAGGGACTGATGGCATTCTGCAGTGATTGCGATCATGGACTTAAGAAATCAACGAGGTAGCTAACAAAGATTACGGTTTAATAATTACATAAAACCATTAATCAAATCTACCATAAATGTGAATTTGTAGTAACTACGTATATATATATACAATACTAATTTAAAACAGAATGTATTCGGGACCCCGGTGGTGGGTTGCCAATACGTTAACAAGAGGCTCGCTTAATCTCAGAGCTATTCGCAGTGTTCCGGAGAAGGGGTGATTTGTTTTATTACTCTTGTGCAATAATTATTAAAGAAATCTAATATTACTTAATAATACGTAATATTTCATAAAATAATTAATATTAATAACTGATAAATATACTTACCTATCTTACATTGCAATAGTGAAGAGTTCCAAGATTGACACAGAAGTAAGTACTATTCTTTTAGCTCCAATTCGATGTTTTAAAACAGAACACTGGATTGAAACTGATCTTCTCCTTAGTAAATGATGGTACAAAGTAATAAATATTAGGAACTGAACACTGCACGTGTGAAGTATGAATAATAATCGTTCACAAAAGTGTTACGTTGAATATCTGGAAGTAATATATACATCAAACATCAACGTTTTTAAGCATTGTTAAACTATAGAAAAAAAACGTCTAGGTCTCTTATGCACCCGAAATAAATGAATTTTACGAGAAATTTCAAAAGGCAACCACATCAAAATGTTTCATAATACATTAATATAGAAATTGTAGTTGAGAATTTTGGTTATATCTTAATTTATCAAAGGGCTCACCGACCTAAGTCAAATTTAACAAGATACTAGCGCGAGCCCCTCCGCTCCCCCAGCCCATCCTTACGTGTCTCCCTTTATATAATAGGTTTCACACGAAACGTGTGGAAACTACTAAACCATTTCACTAACTCCATGTGATGCAAATGCAATCAAACTCTTACTGCATATAATCAACCAGCATCTAAAACATTTCATTGACTAGAAAATTCCTACGGAATATTCGGGAATATGAATCTCTATGGAATATGCGATCGTATATTGTAACGTGCACGACAGCGCGTCCACCGGTTTCACCCAAGACAGAACATGAGATTTGTGAGTGAACAGAATTGACTTTCTATATTTCCCCTGACAGTCATTCTCAAGAAAATATAAATAAAATTAGAAATAGATTTTACTATAATTTACACAAATACAATTGAAACAAAGAAACAAAGAGAAAAACGTTGTCAAATTATTAGCGAGTAATCACTCTGTAAAACTATACTTTTATTACGCAAAGTAATCTCCATCAGGAGTATGAATGGAATATATTCACCATGTGTTATATATTATATTCACACAGATGAATTAATCAACTTTCATTTCTGTTTGACTATACCGCCGGTAGGTGGAAAAAATTGATCAGCGATGAGGAGAAATCCTTGAGTGGTGAAATTTCACTTTAGTAGGTCAACAGGTTGAATTTCACTGGATAATTTTTGCTGCCTGATGTATATCAAAGTTTTGGGGTTACTTATAAAATGACGTCGTTGACGGCGTAAAGTTTAAATAAGGGTTTTTCCATATGAATATGATTCGAGCGGATGGATCCTAATCGTGATCGTTATCCTAACATATAGGCATTAAAAAATCAGCTTAAGCGGCATTTCATCCAGATAATGGCGCCTCCCGACGTGGAGGTCCATTCTTAAGAAGGGATTTACATCCTGTAAGAAAACAAATACAATATAACACTTTATAATGCCACGCACGTAACACAAATGTTTAACATTAGATATTTCTTACCCTTCTTCAAATATTGAAGTGATAGCGCTCTTGCTCCCCGTCAATAGAAATCATCATAGATCCTTTCGCTTAGTAGTGAATAGTATTGATATTATATGGCAACCATAGATGGCACTATCAGCGGGTAGGTACTATAACGTTATATTATAATATATACAAAGAAAGTGACGTGTGAGTAGATATTAAATAAAAAATAATTGATGGAAAGAACCAGTAGTGAAATGGGTCTCACAATTAATAGGTAAAATTCAAAAACGATTATCGTTAGTCTCCAACATAACAACAAATCGGGCAATTGCGATGTCGGGAAGAACTCATTGTACCTTGTTTCATTAATTTCAGCGATGGACAAATGGTTCAATAATTTCAGCGATCAGCATAGGACTAACTGAAGAAAATTTGACAAGACAGAAACATCACCATGTCCACAAATTGTCGACCACCAGTCTCCCCAATCTTTACGTACGAGTCATGAACACTGAGACAAGAAGAGCACAGGAAGATGGACGCACTAGAGATGTAGTACTGGAGTCGTATATCTACGCCTCTAGAATATCTCTATTTTAGAATAAATACATGTTGAACAATGTCTTACTTCCACAATACAAACATTTGGTACATGTCACAAGACGTTCAGATGCAATGGAGAGACTGGTGTTACAAGTCGAGGAAAGATATGATGAAGCCTGCAAACAATGGCTTACTTCAGGAAGCTGTTATAAAAGTGGCTAAATATTCTTGGATATAGTTTCGTCATTATCACAGCGACTGCGACTGCTCTGCCAAGAGAAATACAAAGGAAAAATGATAGAAAAGTATAGAAAGTTCAACATTTGGGGTGATGCTGTGTTTATTGATTAAGAAAAAGTGTGTTCTGTGGGACTGTGGATTATACTTAGATGTGGGAGCCATCCAGCTCTTTGTTGGTCTTCGGAAAAAAACTTCTACTCAAACATCTCGACTAAAGTTGAGGATGATTTGTTCCACAGTTTCGGCTGCATTTTTTCTCGCAAGTTGTTCAATGCAATGCAGTCAGGTATCCACCCATAAAATGTTGTGTACTACGTCTGTTACATTCTATATATCTAAAAATAAATAAATAATATGTATGACGGGTTCATAAACAAAACTGCCGCTATCCAAAAATAGACAAAAAATAGAAGGTGACGTGTTTGAAAATGATTATCTAGTAATAGTGGCAGTTTTGCAATTGATAACTAATCTTGAAAACATGTTTGTATGTTTTAGAAACATTATTTCAATAGCATTATAATTTTAAAATCTCCACTGTGGCATTGACATCAGTTACAAATACGTTAATCTCAATATCGTCAATTGGATAGTGCCTGTTTTGTTTTTGAATAAAATATAAGTCGAAAATGTTCAAGCTGCATGTGCCTAATTTCAACCATGTCAGAGATGTATTTAATTCCATTTAAATAAATACGGTTATTTAGATTAATATAAATATTTTATTCATTGTAAATTATATATTAAATTGAAAAAATAAAATATCACCAAGTTATCTTTTGTTAGATGATTTAGGGCCTGAAACAAAGATATAGTTTAATAAAAGGTAATTTTTCGTACGTAATTTGAATATTTTGACTCGTAATTTAGTTAGGTATCCACCAATAAAATATTGTGGACTGGGTATATACCCTGTATATTATTTTACATACCCTGTATATTATTTTTTTATATGCCCTGTATATTATTTTTTTGTTTGCATGATCACTTTTAAATTAAAATGTTAAAAAAAACATATTTATTGATATTAGATCCTCGAGGCTCCTACCGAATTGAGCCCTGAACTGTGCCACTTTAGAACCGCTCTCAGAATTTATGTAATTTCATAAAAAGTACAGTGGTACCTATATATTCGTTACCCCCTATATTCGTCTGGCTTGATATTCGTCATATTTTGATAAAAAACAAATGTTTCCATCTTCGTTAATATTTTCTATATTTGTCACTTTCACCCCCCGGCATGGCTGTCTAACTGGGCCAAAACGCTGAATATTGACAAAAGGTTTGACCCCAATATTGTCATAGTCAACCAAAACCTAAATGGATTCAATGGTAACATGATTGGCTGCTCCATGAAGGTTTACAAAACGGACAGAAACAGGCAACAATGGCCAAGTTCTTTGTTAAATGGAGTGCTACTGAATCATCGGAAACCTACGGAAACCATCTCCAGAATTAGAATTACCTGATGGTTAAATTGTCTCCTAAATATTAGTAGCTTTCCTCCTCTTTCGCTTCTACCATCATGTCTCCCCAGTACAACAAAGGTAAAGTTTAGACATACAATTTATTTTCATTTTTGTACTGTTTTTGGGGCTGGGAACGAATTAATTTGATTTCAGTTATTTGTTATGGGAAAAACTGTTTCTCTACTCGTCAGGTTCCATATTCCTTAGGTCCTCAGAAACAGCTTAATGACGAATATAGAGGTTCCACTGTATTATAAATATTGCCAGCGCCATCTGTGATTCCGCCACTGTGTTCACTTATCAAAGACACAAACCATTCTCGACAAAAAAGAGAATAATAATGAGAACACTAAACATTCGTCATAAAATTGATGATTTTGTTATGTTGGTGGGCTTTATGAGTCGGACGTGATTGGAATTCTTTCAATAATACAGGGCTGGATCTACAACTACTAGCTGTTTCCGAATATTGTCAGTAATTAATACAATTGGTACAATTCAGGTCTCGAGCTGAACCATTTAATTTTTAAATACAGTACATATCTAATATTGGTGTGGATCCCAAGTACTGTGCACATAGCATTTAACTACAGTAACCAAATATGGTTTAACTGATATATAAAGTCAAATTATTATTTTTTAAATCACCATCGTCCATTGTAGGCACTTATTTTTTCGATCCTAAAACCTAATGGCCCGTATCTACAGATAAGATTATGATTTACTTAAAGATCAGGATGAACTGGTTGCTTCATTCAACTCCGTGCGCAAAATACGCGATGATAATTCATGGCTCGCTTCGCGCTGAACTTTGTACTGTCCTTTACGACGAGAGAAATCTCATTCGTGAACACGAGCAATTTGATTTTGCGCGGTTTCCTATAACTTATTTATTTAATATTGTAATTTAAACATATTTCACTTTTAATATAATATTATTTATTGTATATACCTATGTTTTAGATTATTTATGTTTGTGTATATAATTATTTATAATAACTTTGGTCATCTTTAATAATATGTAAGTTAAATACATATAATTTAAAATATTCTGAGTTTGAATAAACTAGCATAATTCCATGTTATTTTTTTAATTATCAGTTATGGGGGTTATGAGGTTGTGGAAATTTTCGATATTGGAGGTTGTGAGATTGTCTGCATGTGTATCAAGAAGTACAGTTGGGACGACAGAAATAATTGAAAGACAACAAGATGGGCATCGTTTAGAAACTTAAAACATGCCTAAAAAACCAGTGACTCGAAAAAATACATTTTCAATCCACTTACCTCAGTCGAGATGACCCAACGAGCCATGGGAAGGACTACGCTCGACATCTTTGGGGGATAGAATAAAGAATGAAGATCACCTCTATATAAGTATAAAAAATAGACTGCTGAATCGACAGTGAATGCGACCCATCGCTTACTCAGGACCGTTTTATAATCAAAAGCTTCCATATCGTTTCAACTCATTCACCTCCAGGTTGGCATTTTGCAGGGTCTGCCTATCAGGGCTGCCGGCAAGAGCCCTTCACTACCCTTACAGTATTACTTGTTTTATTTATCTAAACTTTACATGATACAATAATGATAAAACAAAACATACGAAACAATACTGTAGGCGGCTATATCAATCAGATATGGGGCACTGAGGGACAGTGGTGGCATAAAACCAAATACTCCGTTATCGTTACTTCAAGATTATAAGAAGATATATTTCGTGTATCCAAGAATTTACCTTATTAAAGTAAATTTGTGGCACGCGGAAAATGAATTTAATGATGGCAAATAATATTCAGTTTATTAGTTTTACATTAGTGTAAACGTTCTAAGTAATAGTTTAAAAAAAGTCAAATCTGGTGTATGAATTCTGATATAAATTAATAATAAAAACCTACATTTTTAGGCCCACGAGCATTAAGGGATCAAGACAGCACATATAATAGGTGATTTCAAATACCAGACTGACCACAATCGATTGGAACTTACTCTGATTCAGGAACAACCAAAACAAAATACATAAGAATCAACATTTACAAAGCTCCTACCCTAATAAACTCTCGAAAGAGTTCGAAGTTACGTCCACCTCGCATTAGATCCTCTGTTAGCCAACACCGTGACATAAATCTTCCAATCCGTTCTGTCTTACGTCACTCAGTATATCCTCCAGTGTTTGCTGGACCCGACTTCAAATGGCTAAGCACTGGTCATCTTAACCAATGCGATAAAAATGTGTTAGTAATCCCAGAGACACTGGCCATGACCGCGCACCATAGCCGCCCGGAGGGCTTAGCAACAGAAGAGCGTTTTGCTAGTTTGTATTAATTTTCTATGAAATATATAATACATGATTCCTTTTTCTCTTACTACTTAAATCATGGCATGTGACGTGTCAAGCACCGTTGCTGGGGCTTGACACGTTGTGCTGTGGGCTGATGACTGATTAGATTAAATACGCTTCTCCTTAATTTCTTAAGGTTTATTCCAAGGGCTTTCAATTTTCCAGGCTAGCGAGCAAAAAATACTTGATGTTAAGGAGAATACATTATTTATATATTATAAATATATATTTTAAATACTAATTAAATGTATTAATTAGAAAGATATATATAATGCACCTTCCCCGGATTGGAAAAGAGATCTAGGTTCGTATCCCGGTAGCGCAATAACAATACATTAATACATTTCATCAGTATTTTAAATAATAATTATTAAGGAGAACACATTATTATTGTGAAGTTACTGTTTTTCAGAACATGGTTCTGTGATATTTAATACAAATTAAATGTATCAATAAGAAAGATGTACAGATAAAATAAATTTATCGAAAAAATATTTTTGTTGCCACCCGGACTCGAACCAGAAACACTTCCTGAATATTCTTACTTTAAATATTTCACAATGGTAAAATTTTATTCCTCAAAAAAACACATTTTGAATTGTGAAGTTGCACGTTCAAAACATAATTCTGCATAAAGCAAATTAAATTAAAAATATAAAAGATAATTTTATTTCGAATTCATGCCAGGAACTATTCCTATCCATGTAAGACGCGTTATCATTTTAATTACATCAAAGTTTTCGACAAATTTGGGACTTATATTCTGTAGTCTTTATAAATGATACATCTGTTGTCACATTTATAAATGTAATCAACTTCCCCGGAAAAAAAAAGTTACCGATTCGTATCCTGGTGGTAAATCAATATATTTTTAATGGGTAAATTTTTAATTGATTTATTCGATGTTTCAAAATAAATAATATTTGAAGGATAATTTGATGAAACCTGTACATCTGTCGTAACGTCCAAGACTAAATATGCGCATTTCAAAGTTTAACCGATCGTAAAGTATTAATGTAGACATTAATATAGGGTGGACTCACCGCACATTATATCCGCTCTATCAATGACGCCAAAGATAAATAAATAATGTTTTATTTTCTTTGAATTAATTTGTTCAGACTTCTGTATATGTACCAGGAAGCTTCAGGATCCCGTAATATTCAGTATTTTAACTATTATTTAGATCAATCATGAACTACTAAAATATATTAATCTACGAGACATTAGACATAGGGTGAACGTTATGTTACAGGGCGATGTTGTTTTTAAATAACTAGAAAATAAAACTTTTTTTTATATTTTATTAATTTGGTTTTTGATAATCGATTACTTGGCTGTTTTAACCATATTTTTCATTATATTCTCGCACACTTCGCGTGTTATTTCAGAAATTTCAACAATGATTACAACGCTGCAAGACAATATTGTCTTGCAGCATTGTAATCATTGTTGACTTTTTAACGTAGACCTTTTCTTTCAAGTACCCTTACAGAAATCGAAATCACCACTTTTTGACATTATGTAGCTGGGAGAAACGTCTCACAAAACCTCAAACGTAGCTTGAGCTATATGTAAGATGGCACCATCCTGTTAAAACCGCATGTATTGCAGGCCTAATCGACTCAATTGCCCACCAAGAAGAAGTGTTCCAACATGTGACAAAGCGATTACTATTAACACTTTCGTTACATAGCGCACCATACAGTCACTTTGCGTAGGTGTAATAGTCTTTAATGCATATATTATTATATCAATAATGGGTTTTTTGTTTATTAACAAAACCCACTAAGTCGAAATGAGCTCTATTAAACTGCAAAACATACAGTCACTTTGCGTAGGTGGTAGGTGCTATTGGATATTTTTGATATGTTAGATACTCAATAATAAATTGTAATCAATAACTCTTTACGATTATTAAATTTTAACTGATACATATTTTCCAAATTAAATTTGTGGTAAAAAAAAAATCGGCCTGGAACATAATATTCACTCTGTACAATATAAATAAAGATTTTTTATATGTATGTACATACATATTTTTAATGAAAACACACTTTATCGTGAAGTTGCAAATTTAGAATATAATTCTGTGATATTTAAAACTAATCATGCTTACGCACCTTTTTGCTTCGATTAGCACCACTGGTATATATAATATAGATATGTGTGTGTGAGTATTGCCACCCATTTTTTCAGAAAGCTAAGAAGACGGTTACCGACATGCGTCATCCTAATTATATATATATATATATATATTTTTTTTTTTTGTAGCATAAATAGTACATATGAAAAAATACAAGTAATTGCTTTACTAGACGTAGTATGTTATAAAGAAATTACCTGTACAGTTCTTAAAAGTTGCAAATGTGAAGAGGTAAACAAGTACGTTAAGAAAAGTTATGTGAAAAAAGTATAAAAGTGGCTAAACAGAATGAAAGTTCCCAGGAAGGATCCTTTAAATGAGATATAACAGCATTCTTTGGTATCTTTGTATATTGGCTTAAATAAACACCTTTTTGCAAAAACGTTTTTTTGTCCTGATTCTAACGGTGCACCGTGTACATAAATAAATCAATTAGAAAGGTTTACACATTCTCCCGGTAAATGAAAGTTTCGGTCGTATCTTGATTGTACACATTGATGGAACACAGCTGAACCATCCATGTACACGCTCTCCATAGAAATAATAATGCATAAAAGCTTGGAGAAAGATGAGCGAAGAAAGGATAACAAATAAACTATATGAGCAAAGTATTGAGAAAGATCTGTGACGATCAGATAAACCAAATATTGAAAAACGGTCTTGACAAAATCTACAATAAACGAAGAGCTTGCATGAGAAGATGTATGAAGACAGACGAGACAAGAGCGGTGTGCTAGTCACAAAAGAGTGTGATGCTCTATTCTGTAATAAGTTAATGAGTAAAAGAATCTTGTTGTGGTGTGCCACGTTCAAGGACAAAAAGGAAAAGGGAACTCCCCCGTTGGACTGACCGAGTGGAATAATCAAGTCACTTCTCCGATGACAGTCCACGATGATCTCTCAGCGAAATTTTGATCTCTTGAAATCTTTTGAGAGTTGCTAAAGTCGCATCATTCTTAATGATTCATAAATCGTGCCGAGAAAAATGAAGGAGTACTGTAAAAAGGATAAGAGTTCATGAAGGGACCGACGTGGATGGTGAATAATAATAATATGTAACTTGTACAATTTGTAACAAACTTAGAACAAATCTTACTTCTGGAAAGGATTGCGATTCATTTAGACTTTATTGACATACATATTTTTGTTGTAACACAGGTGAATATATTATAATATAACATTATAAACATAAGATACAATTAAATTGCGATTAACCTTTACCATACCGTGATATAAAATACCCGAACGCAGCCATGCTGTCAACTCGTGTTACCGTAAGAAATTTATAAGATTTTAAATGTGAAGAGAGTTTTTATTATTTTAAAAAGTTACTCTAAATATTGAGCATTAAATTGGATCGATATCCTAATATAATTCGGAGCATTCATCAAGTCCTATACAATACTACCTTTTTTCTTATCTCTCTTCATTAAATTGATGAAAAAGAGAGATCATATTTTCGTATGTTTATTATTTTTATTGTGAAATTAATGTACCATCTCTATTTGTCTTACCACAAATCGTATTTTTTCCAGCATATTAATTTTACAACTGACTGAATTGAAAAATAATTATTTTTGTAAGATTCGCTTCAAAAAACTGTTTTTTTAACAAACATATTCCTTATAATTAACTAAAGTATGAATTTTATGCTGTGTATATTAATCGAAATATTACAGTTTTAATTGGGGCGGTAGACCAGTGTTACTGCATGGTTTTGGAAGGGTTAAGAAGAAATAAAATTCTAATACCTCGGTAAATTCTCGAGTCGAAAATAATTTAATCTCAATGTTTAAAAATAACTAAGTCCAGATTCGCAATATTTTAATATGTTAAAGAACACACAATTACTGAATTTTCACCCACAAAGGCACTGTTATTAAACAATTAATAGATATCTCATAGAGACTAAGCTATTTTTTATCATATTTTAATGGAAAGATAAGGAAGTATGGGTAATTAAAGGTAATCAAATTTTTGGAAGTTGTATGTTATTACGTGGAAACATTTCGAGTACAGTTACCATCTAAGAACTAAATTTGATATTCATTTCCCTGAATCAGCATTGATGTCACAATGAGAATCTAATTATTTTTTTTAATTATTTAAAGCAGAATTCTTTATCTGTAGATATGGAGATTGATTAATGGGTGAGAATGGTGAACGTTATATTTGTATAGAGTGATCGCTTAAGTCAGCTGAAAACATGTTTAATTACCCATACGTCCATATTCTATACTTCCATTAATATATAATAAAAAATAGCTTCATCTCTATTATTTGTTTAAATCCAGAATCAGTTATGACATTCCAACTAACTTACGAGTACATGTCCTACTTTCGGCCGAGTCACGTACACAAGATAGGATCATGCAAATATGCTTAGTATAGAATTATAAATGTAATGTTTAATCGCTGCCTTGGTAATAACATATTTTTAAGTTATTAATTTACTGAAGGAAGTAACTTATTAATAAGATTATTGTATGAGTGGGGATTCCTCCCTCCCAGATATTGCATTATAATTATACTAACAAATAACTATACAATGTATGTAATCAACTTACCATTTGATTATATATCATTTATTATAGATATACATGTGTTGGGTGACCAGAATATGACGGGACCTAAAATAAAAATAAAAACTATTATAATTTAGTAAAAAATAAAGCATAATTTTTTACACGCTCTTATAGTGGAATTGTTTCATAAAAGACTGATCAAATTTTATCGATACTAGTCATGATTTTGAACTTAGTTAAGCATTCAGACACAATTTAAAATTCGTTTGATTGCTCCAAGTAATTTCCTTTTTGTTCTGTGACATTTTCCACTTTTGGACACCATTTTGGACAATTTCGGAAACATTTTTGGACAACATTTGGGAAAATTTTGAACACCAAGATTTCATTAGAATTTTTAAATATCGAAATGTAGAACAAAACTTAGTCAAAAATATTCAGTACGTACTATATAAATATTAAATATATGTTGTTACGGCGCATCCTAGCTCTGGCGGATCGAACGCCAGAAAGCACTGTCACCGGCTAGGCCCAGTCTAGGTACGGCACCGAATGGTTTTCGGACAGGTGGGAATGGATCAATAAATGCAAATTTGTTAATTTTAAGCTTTACAAAGGTTGTACATTAATCTTGACATTAAAGTAGCGAACAATGAGGGTTCTTCATGATGATGCAACTTACCAAAATACTTCACAGTTCGACACTTTACTTTTTTCCTCTAATGTTGTGGTGGAAAAAGCCGTCTTCTCAACTGTCACATTCGGGCAGGTATTCCATCCCTAGCTCCCAAAAACTGGGCTCGCCATTTTGAAATCCGAAAAGGGGACCTGGACTGGTCCGCGCTGCTGCCAGCCGGGAATCTCCTCACAATTCCTGCCAGGCCTTATTGCGGGTGAATTGGAGACCTATTAATCTCCCATTTCACTGCATTTAAATTTCCTTCTAGATATCCATTTCGATCGCCTTATCGGCAAGCTGCCGACGGCACTCTCGGAAGTCTGTTTCTTACCTTCATCGCTAGTGGACCGCTACTCGCGCCCTGATTGGCGCAGATGTTACCCGCGGCCACCGTGCGCATTAGCTAAGGGCAAAACTTCATTTAGTAATGAACGCTTCACGAAATGTACGTTCACCAATATGAAGCGTTCAAAATGAACGCTTCATTCGAAGTATGTTGGTACCACCTGACGGCCCACTCCCGATGCAGGTCAAAATGGCTTCGCACTTCGTATAGTTCAATGAAGTGTTGTTAAGTCTTTATTTATACCGTTATTGAATTATACTTCAATGAAGTATCTGAAGTGTGAAGCGTAAAACAAAGTGTGCAATGTGATACTTCGCGAAGTACACACTTTAATAAACTACATGAAGTGAGCAGAAAACTCGTGTAGTACTTCGCGAAGTTTCGTGCTTTATACATACACAGCAGTTAATTATGTGCGTTGCTAAGTGAGAGTTTCGTTGAAGGCAACTAAACTATTTGCTAGTGTGTGTGAATATGGTGTGAAGTATTGAACTATTGAAGCGTCAGCATGATTTAAAACGTGAGAACTATGAAGCTTGAGTATAATGAACTGGTTTATTGAAGTACTTTGTACATTGTGGAAATTGTAAGGCAGCGTCCACAGTGACGATTTTGTAACGTGATAATATATTGTAGGTGGTAAAACCGTGGTCCCGCGCCCTTCATCATTAGCGTCAATCAGAGACCATGAAAATGTAGTAAAATGTAAAACGTGTAAGGGATGTAAATGAATAAGATCGAAGCAAGTAGACAGGGTATGTGTCAGTCGCTATTTTCAAGCCAAATTGGCAAACAAATACATTTAATAAAAATCAAAACTCACTGAGGGCAACACAATAAGAATAAATACATAATATATACAAGTGGACATTAAAATATTAAAAAAAAAAAAAATATATATATATATATATATATATATATATATATGTATATTAAAAAAATATAAAAAAGAAAGAAAAATTTAATAAATACCAATGTGCAATATAATATGATATAAGCACACATAAGTTAGATGGAAATATGCAAGACCAAAACACACAAAAGTAGTTATAAGAATTATTTCATTATATAAAAAAGTTTACTCTCTGTATCTGCTCTTCCTAATTGCAACAACCAACTTGAAATCTTTGACCGAAAGTGGTTTTCATTTTTGGAACTATTTTAAGCTTATTCGCTCTTATGGGATAATATCTTTCAGTCCTCACAAATGGAGCGCTCACTTTCCTATGAAAGCCAGTTAGTATATTCAGCACATATAATTGTCTGTTATCATGTCAAAAAGCAACGATGGTAAGAAAAAATAAATCAACTCAATATTAGGGTGCGTGTACACGAATGAGACTTGTCTCGAAACATTCCTAAAGAATGATAAAAAGTGGAGCGCGGAGCGAACTGTCATTATTTGTCATCTGTGTGTTGTACGCAAGGCAGAATCAGAATGACCAACTGATATATATCAATATTTACCCGTAGTAATATGATAATTTTAGTATGCACAGTTGTGATGGTAAAATCGTTATTTAAACCATTATTTTTACTGTGATTGTGTTCGATTATAACGATGATTGATAACTGATTAACGTAATTCTTCGAGCGATGACTGGTATACTAGAAAGTAAGCCTCTGACAGTTAAATCTTAGTTACCAATCATCATAAAATCTCAGTTACAGTCATTTAATGGTTTACCTTCACTAATACACAGTATATTAAACATAATTTTCATTACATTGTCAAGTGGGAAGTTTGAAGTAAGTTTTGATGCTGTAATTGGCCCGCTGTCTTTGTGTTGACAATACCTGGAATGGAGTCGAATGATTTTGTATATAAATGAGTTTTTTTTGTATCTGTTATCAGTCTTCAAGGAAACTGTAGTGCGTTCTGGTTATAAACCTGGAGGATAGTAAAATGCAGCTCCAACGCTTAATTCTGCTGCTTACTATAACGGTAGTCCACGTCCTTGTGAGTATATTATTATATGTATTTTAAAAATGTGTACAGTACTTACTGTTTATTAATATTTTATTTTATTTTATACAAAGCATTAACACTTTAATGATACAACGTTGGTTAGAATAAATGGACTACATTAAAAATATAGTTATTAAGCCTCTTAAACTTGCGTTTACTATTATATAATGTATCGTAATCTATAAATACATAAGCGGGTATGAATTGTGTATTGACAATGAAATATATATAATACTAATAAATTTAAATTAATCATATATGTAACACTTTTCAAATCGATACATCTATCGTTCCATTATTTGAAAGCCGTCAACTTTTTTTTTTAAATTATATAATTTTTTATTATTTATTTATCCCGGTAGCAACAATAATATTTTTCAAATACTAATTAAATGTATTAATTATATAAAAACAATATTTTTCGACAAAATTGATTTTATATGTATATATTTATAATTTATACATTCACTTAGTATTTAAAACATCTCAGACCGTCTGTTCTGAATAATTGCAACTTCACAATAAGAATGTGTTCTCCTTAATAATAGAATATTTTTCGATAAAATTGATTTTATGTGCATATCTTTCAAATTAATACATTTAGTTAGTATTTAAAATATCAGTCCTATGTCCTGAATAATTACAACTTGACAATAAGAATGTATTCTCCTTAATAATATTATATTATACAACATTACAGCTAGTGATCATTTTACCAATGATGTATTATATTATATATCTATTAATATTTATTAATATAATTTATTTTAATGAATAATCAAATAAAGAAAACTAATTAACTTATGCAGGCTATATGAAGGAAGTTCTACGTGTGATCAATGGATCATTCATACCATGGTTTGACATTACAAAGGGTGTTGAGCAGGGTTGCGTAATGTCTCCATGGGTGTTCAACTTTTATATAGATAAGTGTGTGAAATAACTGGAATATATAAATGTAGGAGCGAAAATAGGCGATTTGATTGTATGCTGTTTATTGTACGCTGATGATGCAGTACTAATGGCGAATAATGAACAAGAATTACAGAGTTTAGTGAGTAGAATTTACGATGTATGCAAGAAAAGCAACCTTATTATTAATGTGTTTAGTTTTTTTTTTGAAAGTGATGATATTCGAGAAAGAGGAAAGCAAGACACCGTTCAAAATACTTGTAGATAATGAATGTTTAGAATAAGTAGATGAGTCTGTATATTAGGGAAGTATGTTCGATAGAAACAGAAAGACAGAGAAAGATATGAAAAGGAGGGTGAATTTAGGGAATAAAGTGAACGGCGCTTTGAATGGAATTATAGCTAATGGGAACTTATTAACAATGGTAGCAATGAAGTCCTGGTACCGACACTGATGTGTGGAAGTGAAGCCTGGATCTGATAGAAGAGGAACGAAAGTAAACTGAATGCAGTGGAAATAATGAGATCACTTTGGCGTATAAACGGCAGATCCATTTATGACAGAGTAAAGAATAAAGAAATAAAGAAATAATGTTAAGCTGATCTTAGTATAGTGAGTAAGATTAATAAAGGATCACATAGGTGGTTTGGTCATATGGAACGGATAAATGAAGAGAGAATGGTAAGAAAAATACATGACGCAAGTGTTGATGGCACCAGAAGTAGAGAACGTCCGCGGAAGACTGGGCATGACCAGGTAAGCCAGAAACTGGAGGATTGTCTTGTTAGAAGCCTCAATAATCGTCGAGCTAGTAAGAGAAGATATATGAATGTAGATGAGATAAAAATTATGTGTCAGAACAGAAGAGTGTAGCGATCTAACCTCTCTGCCTACCACCGTGGAGAAACGGCGTGATAGTAAGTAAGCCACTTCTTTTTCTCAGATAATATACGTTATATTAAACATGAACAGTGCTCATCTTGAATACTTGGCCACCTGTGTTCCATTAAAATAAAATTTTGATCAAATAAATTAAAAGAGAATTTCTCGATCCCAGTGTTACATAAAATTTTTACAAACTATTATGGTTTTCAAATTCATAATTTGTTTTTCAATTGTCACCTAAATCGACCACCCATGTGCCATGCACCCGTTTTTCCTCAACCTGGATTAATATCATAATTTTCTATACTCTGTTAGATGAAGGCTTCCCCAAGTATCTCCCACTTTTCCATGTTCATTGATATTGCCACGAGTTGATGATTTCATCAGCCTAGCGGGTTTCAGGAGAGTCTGTCGATTCCCTCGCGTACCACTGGATGGCTGCGTGTATTCAATAATTGTCCGCCCTCCGAGCAACTAATTTTCATGGCAACTCTTTAACACTAACTAATTAAAGTTGTTTATGAACCTTCATTTTAGGGATTGACAGAAGAAGAAATTGAAATGCTCAAAGTGTTGCGCAACCATTGTATGGGAGAATCAGGAGTCGATGAAGGTACGTCATAATTTATATTTATTTTTTATTTTTTTATTTTTGTTATTAAAACTAGATATTTTGCTAGATGTTTGTACATTTGTAGGTACATTCGAATCCAATTTATTACATTGCATATAATCACATACAACTAATTAGTGTCACATGCTTACAAGTAAGACGAATTATTTACGATAAGCCGCTGTTTTATCATTTCTTTCAAATTGGCAGAGAGCGTACTATTTTATAAACACCCAGATAGTTTATTTTTTAGTGTAGGAACAACAAATTCTAACATCTTAGATTTATTGGTGATTTTACGAGTTATTCAATTCAAATTAGCTATATCTTACACGTGAAGCCACTCTATTTAGAGTTTCATTATTATAATTGTATTTTATTAAAAGGAACAGTAACAGCCCGTGTACAGGAAGAACTTTTACGAAAGAATAAAACAATTTTAGATTATACCTCAATTTAAATGTTTCTGACCGAGTTCTGCGACAGCAACACATACCACGACAACAGCAACGTCTACCCTCCCCTTTATATTTCTGTTGCTTATTTTTGGTTGCCTTCTGAATTGAATGCGATAACGAGTCTCACGTCTCATTGTACAGGTATGACTCTGGTACGATGATACCGGAGCCAACCTATGATGGTATTATGACGATAATGTTAATAATGACTGAATGCAATAAAATAAATAAATATGTAATTATGACGAATCAAAATGAGAATAAACAACTCTGCGTTACGTTAGGAAAATGGCGAAATAGATCGAAGACGGCGATGGAGTCACTTCACTACCTCCCTCGAGTGGCTGTATCATTATATGATGCAGATGGTGAGATTCGGGACAAATTATTTGACCTGTGACTCCCATACCGCATTGCTGCTATGGAGCACTGTGGTATAGCACGGTTGACAAGTAGTGTTTAAAAATGCCAACCTGGCGGTGAATGTGAAGGACCGATTTATGAGATTTAACTCATACATCGGTCCAAGCGTTAGATCACCATTCACTGTACATGTGGCAGAAACATCTATAGTATAGTGAGAATTTATGTAAGAAAGGAGAGAGGAATAATGGAAACATATGATCATGTTTTGAAGGCACACAGAGAACGGCTATGAGAGATTTGACACCACAGGTTAAGAAAATAACAGTAAATTGACGTATATGAAAGTAGACGAGGCAAAAGTATTACTTCAGCTTTGATGCACAACCCTCGTCCTACCTACCTCGATTGTCTCAATGTATAGTAAGTCTCTTATACTATTTTATTTTATTTCATTTAGGGTTAATATTGGAAGCAAACGATGGAAATTTGAAGCCAGATCCAAAATTGAAATGCTATTTAAAGTGTGTCATGATCTCCTTGGGAGCGGTACGTACCTGCTGCTTAAATATTATATTAAAAATTTAATATAACCCAATTTTAGCAAAATTGTGGAGTGTAACTTTTAATTGCCTGCAAATGTATTCTTAGATTATAAGCCAAAAGAAAAAGTCAACAAATGTATAATGCTATCACGTACAGCTCGGCGTGACCGGGTATCCTTTCCATGACATGGAAAGAATGCCAGGCTCCGAGCATCACGTCAACGTCTAGCTTCAATAGACACTTACAAATTACACAGACTGGTTCTTTCCAGGTAAAGTTTATCGTCTGTAGGGGAGGTTGGATTACACAATGAAATACAATTTTGTTAAATTAACTACTATATTTTAACACTGACAACTTTTTGTCATTGTTCTCATGTTTCACTACACTTTTTGATGCTTCAAGCACCTTTTCTTCTTTGAGTAATCATGCACACCTGGGCCCTCAAAATCTCCCCAAAATATCGCCATGGACGCTCAGCCTCTCCAATTATGATCCTTATGAGTCTCGTCTTCCATCTTGCGCCTTTTCTTTTTCATCTTGACCAGCTTTCTTCCATCGACCTCCCAGTCTCGATCGCTCCCCCAAAGGAAAGTAAAAGCTACGCCATCTTGTTTCGCGCTTTACTCTCATTGGCCGATCAGCGGACTTGTCATTGATTGTTGAACTGCGGACGGTCCCATAAACAGTGCGACATTTTATAACTGACGTTTCTGGTGGGCCCTCACCCGTGAACGAATGCATCATAATTACTAACTGTACATAAAACTGACCAGCTTGTTTCATCATCCATCCACGTCGGTCCTTCATGATTGAGGATCATGGTCTTCACGAACTCTTCTACCTAACTCAACCGGCCTCTTGATCATGCTTATTTTCCTCAAAATAATTGATATCCCACAGATCTGGGAGCTGTCACCAGAGAAGTTCATTTCTACTTGAAGATATGGATAGTCTGAAAAATCATCTGGCACACTCTCTATGACGAAATGAAAGTTGCATTTTCAGATCTTAAATAGTATTTAATTTCGGTGCAAATTAATTTAAGAGTACTTTTCAGTTAACTGACGACGGTGTAAATATAGATGGAATGATTGCTGCAATTCCGGAGGAGCGGAGACCACCGATTGCACCGATTATTAAAAAGTGTGGAACCGTCAGTGAGTAAAATAAATTATAAGCATTTTTATTTTCTGAACAAATGATTTATTAAATGACAACGATGGTATAAGTTATCTTATTCTTAGAAGTAGGTTTATTGCTTCACCAGCCTTCTCAATTAGACTCAATCCCGAGCGCCGACTATTGTTGAGTAACTACAGGTTTCATTACTCGGTTACATTATCGACTTATCTAAGTTCTTCTACTCCATCCGTCCACCACTTTTCCAAAGACCATAAGATTCAGAAAATTGTCTTCATGGTGGCGGTATTAATTTATTATATTTCTTTTTCATCATCCCCCTTTATCCTCTTCGGGTCGGGGGTTTAATGCTTAGACAGAACACTTCCACCGCTCTGCGTCTCGATAACTTGGGGCCACTGATAGTTCCATATTTCTTCGCAGAGACTCCATTAGCTCTATACATGTTCTCCTGGGTTCAGCGAGCAGACAGCAATAGGCGTCAGTAAGACTTATTTTTATCAAAAAATGACAATCTTTGTTTATTGAAAACTATGTCGCGTTTTTCTAACGCCCCGCTGATATTTATAAACTTCTATAAGCCTCGTGTTTTATCACATCACTTTATTGACGTCACTTCGGCGATATATCAATCCTGTGTGATTTAGCCAGTTTTTTCTAGTTGCTGAGTTTGCTTTTCCTGCTTGAATTTTGTCATTTGAAAAATTTGGTATTTATTTAGTCAAAATATTAAAGGACAGTTTATCTTGGAACCGTTTTGAAAGTTGTACAACTCCTGTGTCGGTTCCACTCGTAAAACAAACCCGCAGCTTTAATTAAATCCAATGAAAATATTTTTATAAACAGTTTTTTTAACGATACTCTAAATTCATCCCATTTTGCGCCCTTTAGTTTTATACTTAACATTAATATTATAATTGCAAAATGGATAATAATTACAACAGTACAGTATACAAGGAAAATGAACAGAAATCCAAGAGTAATGATATTATATGTTACACTGCAGTGCACATTATAAAGAAAAGATTTTAAAAGTGTTCTTTTTAAGAAAATAAGGATAGCTTAACAAAGTATAAATATATTAAATATATATATATTAAAGGACAAAAGAAAAATACAACACACCAGTGTTGATTGGAGTTTAAATTTAGACAATCTAGATACTATTTACAATTTCACTCCCAAATTAAATAAATTAGACAATTGCCCAATAAAATTAGAGTAGCACTTGAAGAAGGTAGATCAAATCATCATCAAATCATCAAATCAAAAATGAAAACAAGAGAAAATAATCTCAGAGAATTAACAGTTTTAGATTGGTTATTAAGTTGGGTCTTCCCAATGTTATTCCGCCTAGCATTCCCCAGCCAGCTATCGAAATCTTTGGGCAGATTTTTGAGAATCATTTACTTTTAGATTCAGTTAGTTATACCCAAGATCGATCTCTTTAAATGTTAAAGAGATCGATCTTGGGTATAACTAACTGACTGCTAACATTCTAAGGACATGCAGTGGATAATATATCATTAAGATAACTTATTATTTTTTCAATTTTAGTTGATACATATTAACGCCTAGTTTTCCGGAAAGTTCCGAGAGTTCATTTTTCTACCCCATGGATAAAACTCAAACGAGCTTTGTTTTAGTAGTTTTTATTTACATTTACATATTATTTACTACTTTTTTACTTTTAGTAACCTTGACAATGGTCGAAGCTTCTGATTGTACTTAATTAATTTGGGCATGCGGAAGTATTAGTTAATAGAATATGATAAAGACAAACTCACACAAGACACCTGCAACAACACTGTATATCGGTTTTTATAAATGGAGTTGATGGAGCGTCGGCCATACAAATATTTTAATTTATTTTATATAATTGTTTAATATACTATTCAATATCCAAGAAGATATACAATTTTACGGCATTCATACCTCAGATCTGCCCAACACCGATGTACAGTGCTGTTGCAGGTGTGGTCTCATAACCTTAGATGTCTGCGAGAGACCTGGTGCGTTCAATATAATTATGGTATAATTATGTTAGAACATTCAACAATTGCCGAGTACGGATTAGAAGATGTAGAAGATGTGAAGGAGACAAGAGTGGTAAACTAGGATAAATGGTGTTATGTCAAATGCCATGACGGTTAGTTAAATAGTTTAGGCATTTGGTCAGACGCGCGGCGTTAAAAACCCAACAAAATATATTAATTAAATATGTTTTCTCTAATTTCGCTTTTCTATGAAATCGTCAAAGACTAAATAGAAAACGAAAAATATGAATACTTTTAAAATTAGCAATATTAACTTTGTGGTTAAAATTATTCGAGTAAATTTGTATTAAGTAACAATTTGAGTTAGGTACTAAATTTATTTTTTTTTAAATTGTTTTTTTAAAAACAGATTCTGGTAAAGAAACAATAATATATGTTTTTAGTTAGTTATGATATCGTGAAGAAGAAAATTGTATTTTTCGAAACCGGCAGATGTATTTAAGCTCAATTAAGTGGTTAATAAAACAAAGATAATAAATTTAAAAATATTTAGCTGGATGAGTAATTTTGGTATTATTTATAAAATGCATTATTTTCAGAGGGCGAAGACTTGTGTGATACTGCATTCTTGACTAACGTGTGTTACCAAACCAGTAAACCTGAGGTATGTAGATCGGACTTACTGATAATTTTAATAAACATTCTATCAATTATATCAATTATAAATAACTGAAACATATAAGTTCGAAAATTTGTCGACTATTTACGGATTGGATATCGCACTTCCCCGGATAGGAAGAGATCCTGGTTCGAAACCCAGTGGCAGCTAAAATCGATGCATTTAATTTGTATAAAAATATCATAGAAGTATGTTATGAAAAAATTACAAGATCACAAATACTAATGTATTTAAAATTACTGATAATTATATAGAATTCATTGTTGTCATTAAAATCTTATGTCCAAACCTAATATACATTATTTCAATAATTATAAAGTAATAAAAACTGACAAATCTATTACAAGAAATTTTTTTTTCAATTCTATAATTTCGTGATATTCTATTATTTATTGTTTCAGAACTACTTCGTCATTTGAATAACTAGTCACTGATGGTTTGATCTTCGATTCGATATGAAGAATTGATTATAAAATGTAAAATAATACATTAATAGGTTTTAAGGGTTTTATGTTATTCTGCAATAAATTGGGGTGCATATAAACAAGTTGCACGTTTTATTTTTAGCATTTCGACCCCTCAAAATAACAAGGTTCCATCTGACACTGACACTGTTTTGACATAATGAGCTCACAAATTTTGATTGAATTTCAACATATATTAATGTATATTTTATTTTGAGTATGCAAATATGTTCAGTTTTAAGGTCTTGACTTATTTTCAGTATTATCAATGACCACTGTGAGATAAGGGAAATTAAAAATAAAAAAAACGTTTTAAATTAACAATAATGGTCCATAAATTGAAATAAATTATTAATGCAGTTGGAACTTTGAGCTCCTTTAATATCCGTTAAATAGAGTTAGTGTGTATGGAAAAAATAAAGAATAATATATTTGGAACCCTTAAATTAGCCCAAAATGTTAGTTGAAACCTTGTTATTCTAAGTGGTCGATTTCTCTGAATTATATTATTATTAAAACAATTTCAATAAATCTGTTAGTATCCTATATACCAAATGTATGACATTTTGCTTGAAAGTGTAGATAATAGAGTTTTAAATATATTGATTTCCACTGCACTCAGGTGAGGCAAGGCTTGGAAGATGTTAGAAACACACCTGATTTTATACTCTTGCATAAACTAGCTGCATCCAGAACAGATTGCTGGATCACCAAGAGAATGCCTGTATGTATGGTTCACAAAATCGTCGACACTTCGACGTCGAGTCCGGAAATGATATCATAACTCCAACTGAAGGCAAAATTTCATTACACCTATACCGCATATTTTCAGTGAATTGTATCATTTTAATTCTTCAATACAAGATTTCAAAACGATAGATTTCTCACCATATCCATAATGCCCGTCTTTCTCGGATCCCCATTCTACTTCTTTTTTTTACGTTTACTCCTTTATAATATTTTAATTCATTTTTCAACTATTTAATGTGAATTAAGCTATTAAAATTAGAAAAATCAATAAATTGTTTTTGCGAAAACACAAGTTGTATCACATCACTCATAATTAACTAGAAAATATATTATTGTACTGTCATTTTTCCTATAAATAAATAAAAATTTCTTAGTACGTCTTCAGTGTACACCTCGTAATGTGAAGGTCCAATAAAAAAATTTGTAACAATTATTATTTTATTACAATAAGATACAATTTAGTACAAGGTATATCACTAGTATAGGTCAAACTATTAAGCCGACGAACTACAGATAAAAGAGACGCGCGCACTCCCGCGCGCCGTCTTTATGGCCACACATACCTGCATCGGCGGTGCGGCACACATACACACATACACACACCATTCCAAGGACATCACATAAATAAACATATGTATATAAAACAAAATTTAATAATTACACTGGTCTACAAATTTAAACTTTGTTCATGTGAAATTGATGAAAATAAATGTATATAAGTATTTTGTGGTTCTAAATTCTAAAATCATATGCTAAATACTTTAACACGTAAAGATTTTTTGTTACAGGGGTTGGTGGTCGGATAAAAAAAAGACGACAATTTTTTTCAATCTGATGTGTATTTAATATAAACATGTAAAACATGTTAAATCTAAGCAGACATTTTACTAAGGATCATGTACAATAAAAAATATAAAATTTTTCATGAAGATTTTTCTCTTGTCTTCAGTATATTTATCTATTTTTAAAAACCAGCAGAAGTCGCTCAACATAGATGAGGTACAGCGTCTCTGGTATCATTTTTCCTTTATCCTGATGTCCTGGTGAAATCTCTCCTTGTTCGTCACTTACTGCACCAAAAAAACATCCAAAGGAGAATGCAAAAAATGCATGTTTAACGACACCCGACATCCTAGTAGTTCATAGGCTTTTAAGAGTTCATCTATGAGAGTTTTATAGTTTTCAACTTTCTTGTTACTCAAAAATAAATTTAGTACGTAACTTAAATTGTTACTTATTACAAATTTAGTCAAATAATTTTTAGGAAAAAATTTTAGAACGGGACTCGTAGTTAAATTCGGTTGGTTGTTTATAATTTTTTGATTAGTTTTACACGCTTTATTTATCTCCAACGATTCCAAATTATTTAATTTGTGACCAACACCGTTTATATGCAAAATTAACAATCCCAATTTTTTATCAAAACCGTAACCATTTTCTATCAAATGATTAGAAAATTCTGAAAACTCACTATTATTGATTATTCTTTTGCTTTTTACGTCGTGAATTATTGAATAAGAGGAACGGTGATGATCGAAGTGATCAACACCGCCCAAGTTTTCTGTATATTTAACAACTGCAAAAGGACAATACATTCAGTACCATTATTTTATGTTTTTTTTTATTATTCTTATTTTTTTGGGATAATATACAGTGGTCATAATATTGACATCCTTGGTATGCCTCCATTTTATCACTGAAACTGGAATTAAATGCTTGTATATGAATTCGCCGGGACTCAGTTTTTATACTTTTATGTGGATCCTTTTTGGTATTCTTGTGTATGGGAGTAGTCCAGTTCACCAACAGTCATAGAATCCTCCAGCACAGTTGTAGTAACACCTTCAATGTCAGCACTAAAATCTCCTTACGGAAGATGCTGTATTCGTCTTCTGATGACTCCTAGCTATCCACCACCTTTTCATCCATGGTCAGATCCCTTTATTCAAAAAAAGATAAACTGAATTTTTAATTAAAAGCATAATAAATATAAAATCAAACAGCCCATTCCCCCATTGGGTAATGGTAGATTTTATCCTATATGCCTTCATAGAGCGCTGTAGAAGCGGGTTATGGTATTATTTTTACCACGTACTTTATAGTGTTATAAATCAAACTCCGGAACACATCCAGTAATATTGCGTGATAATGAGGGATGCTCGTGATGGCATGATTGAAGTATTAACTGGGTTCAATGGTCGGCCGCTTAAAAACGCGGACCTGATCAGTAATGCAAGGAATCTCAAGCTGTGCAGGGATTTCATCAAAACGTGGACTATTAGATGGGGTATATCAAGCAGATGATGACAAGATGGTGTCAGCGAGAACGTGGACACTTCACTTTTTATAAGTAAAATTATTAATACAAACAAACTCGCGCATAACTCCGTTGGCCTGTACCGTGTATGGCGTGACTCATGCATCACTGTGTTTTGTTTTTGTCCCTTCATGGGAGTGTCTTCACTAGTAAGCCCTTTGATGGCTGTCCTGTACTCACTGGTTTCTGTCCTTTATTTGTAATATTGATAAGTACTTGTATAATATCTAAAAGTAAATGCCTAAATTCAAATCTGTTCGTTTTGTTTATTCTTACATTAGCTTTTGTTATTTTGTTTATTAATTGTAAAATTCGCGTTACCTGAGCATTGTGAGTGGAACCGATAAAAGAATTTGCAAACTTCTAAAACGGTTCCGGGAAAGGGTGGGTCCCCCCCATTATTGCACCCTCTTGGATCCCCCATTTTCTTGTGTTATAATTATTATTAGTTATATTTGTATTAGTGTCAATCAATCAATAGTTTAAATCAACAATATAAAATAATCTAGCATAATGTTGACATATATCAATATAAAAACTTATAAACTATTATAAAAACAAAAATAATGATAGCTTACGTACATTTTTACACACAATTATTAATAATATCGGTTCAGCGGCGCGCGTGGTTTGTTTGATGGAGGTTGTCTAAAAGCAGGGTTATAAATCGACAGTTTTACATATGTTCTATGGTAGATATGTTTACTTACAAACGATTTTTATATTTTATGGTAAATATACTGCTGCTGCCTATCTGTGGATTTTTAATTTCTATGCGGTAAGTATTCTCCCATGACCTTCCAAATGTTTAAATGTATTATAAAACATAAGAATTTGTTGACTTTTAAAACAAATTCTTGTAAAATACATTTAATTAGAATGCATAATAAAAGAAATATTGCCCTTTTTTGTCCATAATCTAACAATGCTTAAAATCGCCGATGTTTAATATGTATTGTTTCCAGATGTTCAACGCAACATTTTTGTGAACGATGCTTTGAACGATTATCCTTCATTCTTCACACTTGCACATTTTTCCTTTTACCGTAATTGTGCACAGTTTTGAAGACAGTTCCTAATATTAATTACTTTGTACCATCATTTACTAAGGAGAATTTCAGTTTCAATCCAGTGTTCCGTTTTAAAATATAGAATTGTCACGAAAAGAATAGTACCAATTTCTACTTCAATCTTGGAACTCTTCTCTCTTACAATTTAAGGTACGTAAGTAATTTTTTTTATCTATTGATATAAATTATTTTATGAAAAATTGTGTAATATTGAATAATATACCTAACTAAGTACATAAAGTAACATTCGATTACGTATAATTGTATAAGAGTCCCTATAAAAAATCCGCTTCTTCCCCGGAACACCGCGAATAACTCTGAGATTAAGCGAGCCCCTTGTTAACGTATCGACAACCCACAGCTGATAATTTGGTAATAACCCCTGCCAGGTATTTGGTGTTTTACTTTTTTACTAAATTATTCACGGATAATTTGTTCTTGTGATTTACTCTTTCTTCCTTTTAAGTTTCACTTCAATCAACACATTATGATCTTTGAATTTGTGCGCCGAGGTCTGGATAACCTACTTTACTAACTTATGATGATTGGCTGTCTAAATGGATGAATCAGAGACGAAAATCCGACTCTGGCGGGTAACGGAGCGAGACGTCACTTTTGGGTGGGAACGCTCGAAAAAAAAGAGCGAGAATATGGCGACGAGAGATGGCGTAGACTAAGAGTGGGATCACCGCGGTGGACACAGGATGTATGGGCCTAGTCCACCCGCGGATTGAGGAGAGACCCCGCTGCAATGAACAAGGAAGCGGCATGCGAGCTATGGCCGATGTATGGGCGTTATGGATAAGACTGAGACGGGATGGTATCCGGGCCATCTTCTAGAGCAAGAGATGAATCCTGGCGCGGGCATGTGGATGCCTAGATCGGCACCCCATAACCGCATTGGCTGATGTTAGCAAATAGATAAACTCGGCAAATAGATAAAATAAATAAAAGTGACCTCCATCAGAGGAAAGTTGACTTGAAGAAAGAAGATCTAAAGAACATTTTCGGTATTAATTGTGTTTTGTAAATAGATGTGTAATGTAAAAAGCAGAGTTGCCTTTAAATCAATTATCAACCCATCTGAGATAACAGGTGACACACACACTGGAGAACCCAGACTGAACTAGATTTGTGGCAGCCCCTACGCCTTCCTATCCTCTAGGGCCTTGTGGCACTATAACAACATGTTTACCAGTAACTGGCATAGGGTGCCACTTACTGGATAAGTAATTTTCCAGGTAACGGGTATAGCAATATTGCTTATGTTTGAACTTGCATTGTTTCAAATATATTTTATTTTTATTTGTAAATAGAATGGCTTCTCGGATGAAAAAAAACTGTGAATTATGCCAGGTATTGTAAACAAGGTATTGTAAACATTTGGCTAAGCGAGCTATTGGTGTTATAAACAACATTTTTTAATTAATGTTCAGTACAGGAACAAGACTGTAACAATCACGTAGGGGGTGGTTCGGTCGGTCCGCTCTGTCTCTCGAACGTCGATATTCTACAGCTGTATGCAGTGGTCCAGGGGGTCCAAATCTTGTCCAGTGTAGTTTGCAGAGTTGTAGAGTCTTCCGGGATCAGTCCAAATGTCGTAGCCAAAAGTCAAATCCAGGGAAGAAAGTCCAGATGAATAGCAGGGTCGAAAGTAGAGATGAATAAAAAACAGTTTTTCTTGAGAAGTCCAGCGGTGCAGGCGAAAACGAGGCAAGTGATTTTGCAACCGCTGGATCGTTTATTTATTCTCGAGATTCATCTCGGGGAGCTTATGGCTCCATCAAGAAGCTGGGAACCAATCAGGAGGCACAGACATCCCCCGCGCCATCCCGATTCGGTCCAGCGCCGCCACCACCTGGCGGCCAGACTCCAAAGCTATCGTCATTTTTTCCGCCGTCCCGTACGGGGCGGCAGAACTCAATTTTGTCCGCAATTTTTATAAGAAAAATTCGGACAGACATTTCCCAGACATCGCGAGTATTTTTTATTACAAATATTGACCTGCCTCGCGATGCCTGGTAGTTTTTACTGCGGGCGATGGCCCGGGGAATTTATTAATGCACCTTAAACTTTAAAAATCCATATTAACAATCTAAACGATTTTTAAGGTGCATAATATTATCTCCGGGCGATCGCCCTCCACAAACTCTTTATTACATAATTCACATCATACATAATAATTTTCTAACGTGAGTTATTCTAAAAAAAACACAATGATAAAACTCGGCCGGCGCCGGGGCGTGGCCTTGTCCGTAGCCCGGCTTCCCCTTCTCCTCGGCGGCCCGCTGTGCACAGAGGCGTCGGGATTCCAGCGGCGCGGAGTGATGGGCGGAAAGTTCCTCTATTGGCATAAGATGCCTTTCTGACGTTCTGTTTTTGCTGCCGTGCAGCTGTGCTGCTGAGGGAGTACGGCGGAGTACGTCGAGGATTAGTTCGACGACTGCCTGGGATCCGGGCCTCCGGGTTGGCAGGAGGATCACCTTCGTGGCGGGCCGCATGTAGTCACCTATCGCCGTTCGAACTCGGACGGCCCGCACCTGGCCGTCCGCCGCAGGCCGCGCTTCTGTGATGATACCCCTCGGCCAGCAGTTCCGGGGTAACGCTGGGTCCGCGATGATGGCCATTGCGCCTTCCTGAATCGGCGGTGCAGGCTCCTGCCACTTGCGGTGCTGTGCCAGAGTGGGCAGGTATTCTCGCATCCACCGGCGCCAAAATGCTTCACCGAGTTGCTGAGCCGTTTGCCACTGTTTCCGGAGGCAGGTCCGCTCATCCAGGGCTCCGTATATCGCCAAGTGTTGAAACTGACCGGCGGCCCTGAGTAGCAGGTGACTCGGGGTCAATGGCGCGCTATCCACGGATACGTGCGTCAGCGGCCGGTTATTGACGGCGTACTCGGCCTCAGCCAGAGCCGTCCGGAGAGTCTCTTCCTTGGGAGCGCGTTCTTTTAATATTGCTCCTAGTGCTCGCTTTATTGAGCACACTAGACTCTCCCATGCCCCTCTCATGTGGGGGGCGAGCGGCGGGTTGAATATCCATTCGGAATCCGCGCCGCTCAAGTGCTCATGCACCCGTGGATCCTCCCGCATCTCCCTCAGTGCCGTGGCCAGCTCGCGATCCGCACCGTGGAAATTTGTCCCATTGTCTGAATATAGGCGGCACGGATGATTACGGCGTGCTGCCATCCATCGGATAGCCATAATGGCTGAATCGGCCGAGAGTGAGTTGGCTAACTCCATACGTACTGCGCGCGTAGTCATGTAAAGAGCGCGCCGTATCGCTTTTCCTTCCTTCGGCCGATAGTCACTTCCATGGGTCCGAAATAGTCCAAGCCGCAGTGAGTAAATGGGACCTCATGATGGGCCAATCGGGCCTCGGCAAGTTGTCCCATTAATGGTTGCTGCGGCTGACTCCGTCTTATTCGGCACATCTGGCACTCATGCTGCACCTGGCGCACAGTCGGCCTTAGTCGGAGGACAAAAAAACTTCCTTTGACATCGCTCACCGCCCTCTCGGTGCCCGGGTGCTGGCTCCTCTCATGATAGTATTTTATTAGGAGCCGTGTGTATGGGTGGGCGCCGTCCAATATTACCGGCGCCCATAGCCCGATCGCGATCTCGGCGCTTGCGGCCGCGTTCAGGCGGGTACCCATCCATAAGATGCCGTACACGTCTCGGTACGGCGTCAGCGGGAACAGTCGGCTGCCCTTCGGGAGAGCCTCCCCCCGCTGCAGCAACCGGCTTTCTTTGGCGAAAACTTGCGCCTGGGCGTGTAAGACCCAGGCGCGTTCCGCCTCATTATTCTCTTCCATTGTAAGTTCTTTACCTGGCGCGGCACCTCGCGTATGCCGGCAATTTGCAACAAAGCGCCTTATCTACGCCGTAGCGCGTATTAGCCGGCTCCACGACGAGAAACGGGCGATATCAGGCAGCGCCCCGCCGGCCGCAAGCGAGCGCCCGGTAAGCGTCACGGTTTCCGGCCACCGCTCGAGCGCGTCCCCGCTCGGCTCGGCCCGTGCGGGCTCCCGCGGCCACGCCGACGACGCCGCGAAACCATTTCCCGGTCTCCACCAAGTCGAGCGGCTCGCTTTCCTTGGTGCCCAAATCTGCCGGATTCATTATTGTGGGCACTCATCTCCAGCATGCGGCATCTGTTAGGTCATCGATCTTCCCGAGCCAGTTGGCCACAAAGGCCAAGTAAGCCCGGGGATCCGTCCTGATCCAGGTCAGGTCTGGATCAGGACGGTTGTTGAATCCGTCCACATGACGGTTCTCTCAATCGTGCACGTATGCTCTTTTTCAATAGAGGCCGCTAGTCTTGTGGCCATCAATGCTGCCTGCAACTCAAGCCGCGGAATAGAAAGCGGCTTGAGCGGGGCCACTTTACATTTCGCCGAGGTGAAGGCTACGTATGTGCCGCCCTCTCCTGCCTCGACAAAGTAGGAGACCGCGCAGCATGCTTGTTCCGACGCGTCGCTGAACACGTATAATGTCGGCCGGCTTCTCCGGCCTCTGATTACTTGCCGTGGCACCGCACACTGGCTATTTTTTACTAACCGGTGCCACTCTCTCCATCTCTCTGCGTGCTCAGGATTGATCGGCTCGTCCCAGCCGACCTTTGACCGCCACACTGCTTGCAGCAGGATTTTCGATCTCACCAGCAGGCAGGCCACAAAGCCTAACGGATCGAAAATCCGCATCACCGCGCTCAGTAAAGCCCGTTTTGTGGGATGGTCCTCTCCGCACAGCTCCGGCAAATTAATAAATTTGTCGGATGCGGGATCCCAAATTATCCCGAGCAAGCGTTCCGTGGTTTTATCTTCCCCGATAATCTGCACCGGTTTGGTCGATCGCAGATGCTCGGGGTGTTGCCTCAGGACCTCCGGATCATTGGAGGTCCAATTCGCCAAGTGCATCTCGCCGCGGCAGAGCACTTCCGTCACTTCTCGTGACATCCGGATCGCGTGTTCCGGGGTGTCCTCCGAGTCCAAATAATCATCCATAAAGAATTTCTTCTGTATGGCCACGGCGGCTGCGGGGTAGGTCGTGGCGCTGGCGCCGGCGATTCGGTTGCGCACGTATTGTGCGCTACTAGGCGAACACGTCGCCCCGAACACCATTGATTGCATCCGGTAGGTTCCGGGTTCCGTCTCGCCCGGCTGCCTCCATAAAATAACTGCGCATCCTGATCCTGCCTTCTTATTCGGATGCGCAGGAACATTTCCTTTACGTCGGCCGCCAGCGCCACTTTTCCCTCCCGGAACCGGAACACATTCCCCAACAGCGATGACAGCATGTCGGGACCGGTCAGCAGGGCGTCGTTCAAAGATTCTCCCCAGCATCGGCTGGCGGCATCGAACACGATGCGTATTTTTCCCGGCTTTTTTGGGTTGAACACCGTGAAGTGAGGTAAATACCAGTGGCGGCCGCTCAGCCGCGCCACCTCACTCTCGGTCAACCGCTGTGCGTAGCCTATCTAGAGGTATTCCGCCATCTTCGCTTGATACGCGGTTGCGTACGCCGGGTCTCTGCTGCATTGCCTCTCAATGCCGGCCAGCCGGCCTGCCGCGCACTGGCGGTTATTAGGCAGACCGGTGTTAGTCTGCCTCCACAGGAGCCCCGTCTCCCAATGGCCGCTCGGTAGCTGTCGCGTAGTGGCGGCCATTATCTCTGAGGCCCGGGCATCCTCATTATTGACCCGGGCCGCGGTAGTCACCCCCAGTGAATCTACCGCGTAGTGCTGCCGCACCAACACCTCCAGGCGGGTGTCGGCCGCCGGGCTCGGCGTTCCGGCGAGCGCCAAAATTGTAGCGCTCGCATCCTCTTCTTGCGGTGCCGCAGTTTCGTGCACGGTCCACCCCAGGGCCGTGCGGGACAGAATTCTCGTACCGCTGGCAGGTTTCACTTCTCTGGTGACAATTAAATGCGCATGATCCTGCCCGATCAATAACTGCGGCACCACCTGCTTTGCCTTTTCTAGGCCTGCGCGCGCCCTTGTTTCTCGGGCCGGCACTGTCCATTGCGCGGGTAGCGCCAATCCACGCACTGTTCTTGCTCATAGCGAGTGCTCGCCGCCGTCATCCGATACGGTAATGTGCACCGTCTGCGACCATGCATCCGACGAGCACATCCCGCTTGCTCCGTGGATTCGTAGCTAGCGCATCGATCTTCGGGCCCCGACGGCACTGAGCACCTTGGCATCGATCAGCATGACCGTCGTACCTTCATCCAACAGCGCGTGAACACTCACTTGCCCCCGAGGGCCACTGACTACCACGGGAATCACTTTGCCGCCGGTCTCCCGTAAAACCCACTAGGTCGCCGCCGCTCGGGCCGGCGTACCCTTCCGACCGCCGGCGCGCGCTCGATGCGGCGGCCGGTGCGGCCCCGCCGAGCGGGTGCGATGCTCCGGGCACGGCCGCGGCGCGCGGCGCCCCATGTAGCAGGCGGTGGTGCGGCGCCCGGCACCCGCTCACACCGCATCGCGATGACCGGCACTGTGGGGCTCGGTGCCCTGGTTCGAGGCACACAAAACATTCGTTGTTTTTCCGCACTACGGCCCATCAGTCTGTGTAGGACTTCTGTGTGAAGTCCGTGCAGATGGCCGTTCTATGCCGCGGCGATTTACACGCCGCGCACTGCCGCTCCTTGCGGCCCGAGACCGCGCTCATCCTCGGCGGCGCGCCCGTTTCGCTGTCGCTTTCTTCTTCCTGCGTGGCGTGCACTTGAGCGCTCCGGCTCCTTCTCTATGCATGTGCCGCCGGCTCCAAGCACCCGGTATGCGGTGCTTCGGCGGTCAGTTCCGTCAGCCAGGCAGAGAAGTCGTGGACGCACACGTCTTTTGGCATCCCGCGGCGCTCACCCATCCAGTACATTCTGTAACATGTGGGCATTTTACCCACCATTTCAGTGAGCAACTGCGCGGATGCCAGCTGCTTTCCATTAAAATTCTCCACGGTCGCCACCAGGTTCCTCACGGTGACAGCGCACTCCACGATCGCCTCTGTGGTGGCGGTGTCGGCGAGGCGGGGATGGCGTCTCACCCGCTCCAGCATACTGTCCACGATTTTGTCCGGTCGGCCATACCATCTCTCAAGTATGGCCATAATTTAGGGTACATTGCGGGGCTTAATCAAGAGCGCCACGACTGACTCCCGTGCCCGCCCTCTCAGGGCTCTCTGTAAGCGCAGCAGATTCTCCGCACCCGACAGCTCACATAGGCTCGTCGACTGATCATACTGCGCCTTGAATGTCGGCCAGTCCAGGGGATCGCCGCAAAACGGCGGCATATCGCAAATAAACGCATTCATGCGCGGCTCGTCCTGGCCCGAGTGTATCCTCGGGCTTTCTCCGATCCTCGCTGACCAGATGACCAGACCAGGGGTTGCCACCAACGTCATCGGATCCCGCTGGTCGCGAACCCACTCCCTCGTAAATGAAGTGGCACCGTGCGCTGCGGCCGCATCCTGTGGCGACGTCTGCACGGTGTCATCCGAGTGAGTCCGCGGAATTCTGCCCGTGGTTCCGATACCTCCGACGTCTAGCTCGGGCTCTCCGCTTTGGGCGCCACGGGTACGGCGGCGCCCGGTCCCGCGGCCCGAGAGCTTGCCGGCGCGGCGGGCCATGCCGCGCTCGGTCCCGCGCTCGGCGCTGCATCCAGTGTTGCGCCCGGTGCGAGGGCCCTCCTCAGGACCGCCGACTCGTCCCGGGTGGCGGCTCCTGCCGCCTCTCTGCCAATGTTCTCGGCACCGGCCGTGACTGCCTAAGCCCGGAGTAACGCCTCTCCGTGGTCCCGCTGCAGCTCCTTAATGAGGCGGCGATGCTGCCGCTCACTACGCCGTAGCTCGGCCCTCAGCTGGCGCATGGTGTCCTCCGTCACGGTCGTCAATGACCCCCTCTGTGAGCCTCGGTCATCCTCAGACTGGTGGTCGTCTGAGTCCGACGACTCGTTGCGCTGCTCCTCCGCATCCATTCTTCTCTCCTGCTCCTCAGCGTGTCCCGATCGCAATCCAGATCAAGACATGACGCAATCTGCCGGCTAAGTGCAGAGCGAAGCGACACTTCGTCTCGACCACTTGTTCAGTACAGACTGTAACAATCACGTAGGGGGTGATTCGGTCGGTCCGCTCTGTCTCTCGAACGTCGATATTCTGCAGCTGTGTTCAGTGGTACAGGGGATCCAAATCTTGTCCAGTGTAGTTTGCAGAGTCGTATAGTCTTCCGGGATCAACACAGGACAACAAGGGACAGTTTTGGGCCCGCTTCTTTTTATAATTTATGTCAATGACATTTTCAAACAAAAATTAAACGGAAAAATTATATCATACGCCGACGACACTGCTATCATTGTTGACGGACAAGACTGGAACACTACAAACGAGCATGCAAATAACGTCATGAATACACTCAAATCCTGGTTCGATAGTAATTTACTTTCTTTAAACTCTGAAAAAACTTATTATATTCCCTTTTCAATAAAAAGTCGTAAAACACCGCCCAATATAAAAATTACTATACATAACGAAAACTGTAACAAAATTACCTGTAACGACTCTTGTACAAATTTAAGCCCAAAAAAAGAAATCAAATATCTTGGGGTAATTATAGATCAAAATTTAAAATGGCACAGTCACATTAACGAATTAGTGAAAAGAATAAGAAAATGTATCTATATATTCATAAGACTAAGGAACATTCTAAGTATAAATAATTTTAAAAAGGTATATTTTGCTATTGTTCACTCACTACTTCAGTATGGAATAATTGGGTGGGGAGGAGCATATAATAATATAATGAACTCAGTAAAAATAATACAGTGAACAATTATTAAAGTGATATTTAAAAAAAGATCAACTTTTTCAACACATACACTTTTTGCAAAATTCCCAGTCCCCAAAATTGAAAAGATTTACCAAAAAACCTCAATCAATCAATTAATTTAAGAAAATATCACTAGAAAATTTGAAACAAGCACATCATTAAGATTTAAAAATAACTTTAAAATCCCTAAATGTAACACCAAACACTATCAGCACAATTCTATATATTTAGGGATAAAAAATTTCAATAGCCTCCCTACACAAATCAAGGAAATAAAGGATATAAAAGAGTTTAAAAAGAAACTAAATGAACACTTCAAAAACACATAATTGGACAATAAACAATATTACAGAATTCTTCAGAAGCACACAAAGAGACAATGAATAGAATATGTAAAATTATCATATAAATTATTGTAGTGTAACTCCCTCTCCAAGCACAAGAGCTGGTCTCTTTTTTGGAGAGGTAAGCGAAGTAAAAACTATGTATGTACATAACATTTATTTTGTCATTGTATTTCGCTAATTAAATAAATAAAAATAAATAAATCAGTCCAAATGTCGTAGCCAAAAGTCAAAAGTCAATCCAGGGAAGAAAGTCCAGGTGAATAGCAGGGTCGAAAGTAGAGATGAATAAAAAGAGTTTTTCTTGAGAAGTCCAGCGGTGCAGGCGAAAACGAGGCAAGTGATTTTGCAACCGCTGGACCGTTTAATTATCCTCGAAATTCATCTCGGGGAGCTTATGGCTCCATCAAGAAGCTGGGAACCAATCAGGAGGCACAGACATCCCCCGCGCCATCCCGATTCGGTCCAGCGCCGCCACCACCTGGCGGCCAGACTCCAAAGCTATCGTCATTTTTTCCGCCGTCCCGTACGGGGCGGCAGAACTCAATTTTGTCCGCAATTTTTATAAGAAAAATTCGGACAGACATTTCCCAGACATCGCGAGTATTTTTTATTACAAATATTGACCTGCCTCGCGATGCCTGGTAGTTTTTACTGCGGGCGATGGCCCGGGGAATTTATTAATGCACCTTAAACTTTAAAAATCCATATTAACAATCTAAACGATTTTTAAGGTGCATAATATTATCTCCGGGCGATCGCCCTCCACAAACTCTTTATTACATAATTCACATCATACATAATAATTTTCTAACGTGAGTTATTCTAAAAAAAACACAATGATAAAACTCGGCCGGCGCCGGGGCGTGGCCTTGTCCGCAGCCCGGCTTCCCCTTCTCCTCGGCGGCCCGCTGTGCACAGAGGCGTCGGGATTCCAGCGGCGCGGAGTGACGGGCGGAAAGTTCCTCTATTGGCATAAGATGCCTTTCTGACGTCCTGTTTTTGGACCGCGATTTGTCGCGGCCCCCGCGGGCCTGTGGCTGTGCGGAACAATGAATAAAAATAAAATATTATATTTTTTTATTTTTTTATTACACAAGTCTTTAGAAATATATTGTGTGTTCATTGGATCAAATTAAAATCCATTTTATTCACCATGGAAGGTAAAACAAATAATTAAGTTTGTGTTTCCCCTTAAAGTGCCAAGTATTAAGTCTTTTGTCTTACATTATAATATTAAATATTTACTAAACTGTAGAATATTATATCTCCCTATCCTCTATTCATTATTTTTTATTGTTTTTTTGGAATATAGACGTAAATTAATAATTGAGCTGAATATCATTATTGATATTTTGAATACATTTCTGGAATAGGAGTATATATTTTAAATACTAATTAAATATATTAATTAGAAAGATATACATATAAAATCAATTTTATCGAAAAATATTGTTGTTGCGCTACCGGGATTTGAACCTGGATCTCTTTCCAATCCGGGGAAGGGATGCATTAGTCAACTATATTACAGCGACAAATTTTCGAACCTATATGTTACCTTTTTGATATTAATACATTTAATCGTTCCATTATTTCAAAGAGCCATCTACCTTATTTTTGCAAAATCTCAAATACATTTAAGTAATCTGATAGCAGACGCCAGAATTATCAATTCATTTTCATTAAATTTTGGACACATTGATATAACTTTATTATTAGGATAACACATTTTTATTGTGAATTTGTAAAATAATGTAACGATTAAATGTATCAAAAATAATAAATAGTATCAAAAAAGTAACATATACGTTCGAAAATTTGTCGCTGTAGTATAGTTGGATAATGCATCCCTTCCCCGGATTGGAAAGAGATCCAGGTTCAAATCCCGGTAGCGCAACAAGAATATTTTTAGATAAAATTGATTTTATATGTATATCTTTCTAATTAATATATTTAATTAGTATTTAAGATATCACAGACCTGTGTTCTGAATAATTACAATTTAACAAAAAGAATGTGTTCTCCTACGTATATATTTTATATCATATATTAGTGATTTATCTCTACGTGTATGGCTTATATTTATGGTATTTATACAAGTAATTTTGCAAAATGGCAATAATTATAGTAGATAAATAATTATTATTATTACTAATAATTGTGTCTTGATGATATCCATCTTCATCATTTAATCTACTGGATAGAAACACTTCACGGTCACCAGGTGTTTTAAATTCTGATATCTGCAAAGGCATAATAACATTATTTCGTATAGAATTGAATCAAACACTTACACGACAACAGCTATGTTGATGGACCCTGCAATGGGATCCGGAACGTAGAGTAGAAAAGACAGACACAGCCGACAGAATAGCCCATAAAACTCTTCACGAAAAATGTTGTACTGCTGTGAGAAACTGAGAACTGCAGAGAAAACAATGTATGTACGTATTATCACTTTTGACAATATAATTACGGTATCCATTTTAATGATTATTGAAAGACACTGAAAGACACTGTGCAGATCTATTACCTCCATAGCCATCAATATCGCTGACGACCCCTGAACGCACTTCACATTTACCGATGTGTAAAACTAGGCTCATAACAACCACAAATATACGCCTGGTAATGACGCCACAATAAACTTGCGATAACAATAACAAGAGCTACACTCCTATTGCTGCCGCTTTCCAGTCAAGATCTCCGGGAACGATTATCGTACATTTCTATACTGCAACCGTGCTCAAATAAATAAATGTGTGACATCCGTCAATCGCTTCGCCTTTCTATTCTCCAGCCTGTACATACATCTCTACGATCAAACATGTATCGAACACGTGAGTGATGGGTGATTTATTTGGGACACCCATCTCACACACAGTAGCAAATCCTTATGATCCACAATCGTCAACACACTCACACAATCGTCATTCTTAATAAAATTGTCTTCCCGTTATGACATACATTCTATACACTGTAAAACGATATGTTCTTGATGCTATAACCACGTGACGTTGCCACTATGGTGGACTTGGAAAGGGCCAAAATATTCTTGTAATTATAACTTTTTTAAGCCGTAATCAAAGTTGGACAATTTAAAAAAAAATATGTTGGCGTGATAATAAAAAACATTATAATAAAAATTAAATGTTTGGAATAAATAGGATCGAAAATTTGTCATTAACTTACTCGGTTGATTTAGTGTAACGGTAGCATATTTCCCCGTATAAAAAAAGATCCTGGTTCGAATCCCAAAATATGTTTTCGATATAATTGATTTTATGTGTATATTTTTCTAATTAATACATTTAATTTGTATTAAAATGCCACAGAAGTATATTCTGAAAAACTGCAATAATAATGTGTTATTTTTAAAAATAAAAATAAACAGTTTGTTTAGCGTCCATCATCAAGCAGGACGCAAAATTAAATTAAATTAATTCAAACTAACTACAATTATAAAACAGTGTATTTCTACTCCCGCAGCCGAGGTTTTTGAATATGTAAAATGTTGTGGACCAATTTCAGTTAATGATCGAAAGGACCCCACCCTTTCCCGGAATTGTTTTATGAGTTTTCATTCATGCAAAGCAAGAAAAGTTTATCGCCAGAAAATTATTCATGATGTATACATAATACAGAAAAAATACGAAATGTTAGTTTGTGAATTTAAAGTCTAGACCTTTTGACGCTTGTGTGCTTTATATATTATTCTTTACATATAAAGTTAGATAGTATAGCGAAATTATAATTAATAGGTTTTTAGTACATTATGTACGATGGCTTATATAGTTTAATGTATATATCATTCTAAATACTAAATTAATGTATTAATTATAAATATATACATATAAAATCAATTTTGTCGAAAAATATTGTTTTAGCGTCACCGGGATTCGAACCTGGATCTTCATTTCCAATCCGGGGAAGTGCGCTACCTTTGTGCTATAACGTCAGTATTTTCCTTGACAAATTTTCGAACCTATATGTTACATTTTTCAAATTAATGCACCAATCACAGAGCTATGTTCTGAATAATTACAACTTCACAATAAGAATGTGTTTTCCTTAATAATATATATCATTCGTTTCAGTTATTTTAATACTTTTTTCAATAAACTAAACTTTGAGTCATTTTGACACTACTACAGTTTCGAGAGGTGTAGTCCCTCTCGTTATCAGGCAATATCTAAACTAGATAGTTTCGTGACTACCTATTCTGGTAGTGGAGAGATTCGGTAGATAATGGCAATATTTATAGTAGGGGGTGAAATATATTAAGGTAAGTGCTAATTCATTGGTATTTTCTCCGAATTAATAATAATTAAAATATTTTGTATTTTGGCAGTTTAATTATACGCCTTAGTCTTTTATAAGATACCGAGAGGAGATTTTATAGTTTTTGAATGACTATCGAAAGGGTGGTTTTTTTTTTTGATTACGTGAATAAAAAATATCGAGAAGTTTTTTTTTTTGTGAAATTATTTTAAAAATTATATTATGTTGGGCAGCAGACGCTGTATTTACAACACCTCCACATAAGTCTGATTATAATATACCTTTATATGTAAATTAAGGTATAATACTACTAAAGCAGCTATAAGACACCAACAGCGCTTACAAAATGCTATTCGGGTACATTGTTCTGCTATTTTGTATTGCAGTCGTCGATGTTTACGTAAGTGTTTTAAAAAATGTAATAAATTTGTACCTTTATTAAAATGTTCATTTCATTTCAATCAATAATAAAATTACACACTAACTTAATTTATAACCACCGTGTGTTTACTGGTGTATACAGTACAAATACATTTTTCATCAGGGTGATAAAATACTAAAATTAATTTAATATGTTAAGAAATTAATTTGAAAAATAAACCTGGTACCTGACTAAAAATGTTGTGATGATGAAAGATATGGAAATTTGATCAGTCCCGGCAGCAGCTCGGTTTATCAAAAAAGATTGGTCGTTTGCATATTTTTAATGCCATATTTATTGCATCCGATTTTCAGTGGACTGATTTATTTTGTATCACTTATTTTATAAAAAAATATTATTGCATATTTCTTTTTAAAAAGTGAGCTATTAATTTTACAAAATTAAGCATTTTCTTTTTCCTTCATGAAGGATTTTTATTTTTAAATATAAATATAAAGTTGTATAAATTTATTTAAAAATATCACAATCTTCTGCATTACCATTCCACTCTTCTCTCGTCCACTTTCACACATCTAATTCACAGTAGATGATAGTTGAAGCTTCTACCAGTGTAGTCCTTCTGGAAATTCTATATCTGTTACTAATGTGCAGTAAAAAGCAGTATTAATGTGCAAGCTACTCAAAATTAAATTGTTATATTTTATAAGCCTTGTAATGCCCAAGACTTCCATACTTCTAATATAAAAAATAATAGCTTCGTCTCTGTGAGACATCTTAATCTTGATGACAATCCCCCAGGAGATAAAACCTAGTAATTAGTTCCTACAAAAATTTGGATATACTCCAAAATATTGTTATATTTTAAATCGAATCTCATTTATGCCCATATCAAATTGTCTATTTAAGTAGGGAGTAACGGAAGAACACATATAAATGGTCAAGATGTTGCACCAGCACTGCATGGCCGAGAGTGGAGTCGACGAAGGTACATCATATTTCGATTCATTTATATTTAATCCAAAAATTATTCGTATTAAATGAATATTTAAAAATCTTATAAAATATGAAACAATTACAGACTTCTTGAAAGTAATAAAAAAAATAATATAAAAACAACTTAAAATTGTTAGCACGGTACTCGATATGTAAAATAAAATTAATTTATTATTATGGCACATACACAGTGGTGGGCTGTCAATGCGTTAATAAGGGGCTCACCTAATTTTTGAGTTATTTGAGCAATCGAATATTACTTAATGTACTTATATTATGTAACATTACGCAATATACTGTAAAACAATTTATATCAATAGCTGAAAAATATACTTATCTATATAGATTGCAAGAATGAGGAGTTCCAAGATTGACGCACAAATAGGTACTATTCTTTTCGTGACAATTCCATGTTTCAAAACAGAACACTGAATTAAAACTAAAGTTCTCAGCAGTAAATGATAGTACAAAGTAATAAACATTGGGAACTGTCCTTCTCAAAACTGTTCACAATTACAGTAAAAGGAAAAATGTGCACGTATGAAGTATGAATGATAATCGTTCAAAGCATGGTTCACAAAAATGTTGCGTTGAACATCTAAGATCATCTGGAAGCAATATACATCAAACATCGGCGTTTTTAAGAATTATTAGACTCTAGACAAAAAAACGATTAGGTCTATTTTATTGTATAAGTGTACCTATTGTACGAGAAATTTTAAAAGGCAATTATTTACAGAAATTGCTGATAATCTGAGAATATTATTTTTTTATTAATTTAACAAGGGACTTGTCGATCTAAGTCGAATTTAACAACAGACTCACGTGAGCCTCTCCGACCCCCCTCCAGTTCACCCCTGCACATATACATTAAATAAACAATAATAAATAAAGTACAAATAAAAGTATAAATTCTGTCCGTATGTAGAACTAGTTAAACAATTGTTCTTAATTGTATGTAAAAGTGACTTGGAACATCAGAAAAGCTCAATTGCGTTAAATATTTTATTAAAATGTGTACATGTCTTATTACACTGCCTTACATTCCAATGTATAGCAAATAGTATTAAGCATAAAAAAATTGATTATTGAATAATGAAATGTCATAAAGTAATTATTACAAATTTCTCGCCAAATGTTTATATTGTCAAGAAAACACATTCTTATTGCGAAGTTGTAATAATTATTTAGAACATCAATTGTGGCGCAACAACAATATTTTTCGATAAAATTAATTTTATATGTATCTCTTTCTAATTAATATATTTAATTCATATTTTAAATTGTCAATTACATATTATTTCAATCGTTCACGTAGGTACCTTGTATTTTCTGCAATTAAATGAATAACCATTATAAAATATTTGTTATTTAAATCACCTTGTATGGATTGACTTGGTATGGGACTTGGCGCTTTATTAAAGATACTTAGGAGTAATCCGCTCATATGTAACATAATATCACATCAACTACTCTGCAATCGATGTCAGATCTCCATAAAAACACTGCTTGAACTAGAGAGCTGGTGTTGTTCTCCAGCCGCAGCTGAAGACCAGCAACACGATGTGTACGAAATATTATACTGAACTCGTAGACGGTTGTACGTCACTCACCTGTTGTTCAACAAGAGATCGCAGGTATAGGTATAACTTGAGAGGAATGATTTTAAATTTTCTTCATCCCCTACTGCATCGGAAAATAGTGAATAACCCTCGAACTAATAAACATTTACTTTACTGTTAAAAATCAATAAATCATAAATGGTATTATTTTCAGGACTAATTCCTTAATTTCTAAATGTCCTGGGACAGTAAGTACAACATATTTCAAAATTTCTCACCAAAGATAATAAATTGTAAATTAAATATCGTAAGTGCGACCAAATTTAATAACCCGTATCCTCTATAAACTATTAATGAGACTTTGATCTATGAATGTCGCTATACTGGATGCATCACTCTAATCCGCACACAATACGTTGTGATTCATAATTTAGCTCAAGTCTGCACTGTGTTTTCTTGACAAAGAGTTCCATTCTTTTAGTCCTACTGCCGCTACATAGACTTCCGACAACGGCTGGTCGGTTCTACAACCCTGATCTGAGAGTTTGACGTCTATTATTCAAATTGTCTGGATACAAATCTTTTGCCATGTTATATTTCGCCTTAAATTTAAATAATTTAATTTCACCTCTTTCAGAGAGCTGGAGCCAATTTAGATCATGTAATAGGGATGTAATATATGAAAGTATTTAGAAACTCCATATATTATTCCTGCTGCCGCGTTTAGTATGGATTGTAGTCTATCCGGCTGAAACAACGGCAAGCCAGCATAAATGCTGTTACAATAGTCCACACGTGACACCACAAATGTATTTATAAGTGGACTGGGCCACTCAGGAGGAAGATGTATTCGAATACTTTTAATCTGTCTCAGTTAAGAAAAGCATGCACACTTCCCAAACACTTGACCATAATCCATTCAAACAGGTTATAATACCATAATCCATTTTTATTCCAATAAAGTAATATTACATAAAAACATTTTATTTTTATTTTTTATTTATTATCTTAGTTTTATTAACCACTAATTGAGCTTAAAAAACATCTACCGGTTTCGGAAAATACCTTTTCCTTCTTCAGGATGTCATAACTAACTAAAAATATAGCATTGTTTCTTCACCAGAATCTATTTTTAAATTTTTTAAAAAACAACAATTATTTTTAAAAAAAATTTATTACCTAACTCAAATTGCTGCTCAATACAAATTTAGTCGAATAATTTTTAGGAAAAAATTTTAGAATAGGACTCGTAGTTAAAATTAGTTGGCTGTTTAGAATTTCTTGATTACTTTTACATGCTTTATTTATCTCCAACGATTCCAAATTATTTAATTTGTGACCTACACCGTTTATATGCAAAATTGACAATCCCAATTTTTTATCAAAACCATGACTATTTTCTATCAAATGATTAGCAAATTCTGAAAACCCACTATTGTTCAAACATCTCAAATGCATTTTGATATAACCACTCTAATTTCAATGTGTCATTCTTTCAAATGACAGTAATAAGTAATATTTATGGAATAAATACACCTCTCACTGTCCTTAAACCAAAACATATCCGTAGATATCGCTAAAAAATTTTTTAAATCATTTTTCAACTGTAAAAAATTCCACATGTATCGTCTGCTGTAAAATCAACAAATTTGAGATACGCATCTTTGAAAGATGGACGACTTTAGTCGACTGTCGTAGAGAAATCTCATCCGTGGATACAGGCCATTATCTACATCATTATCTGTAAATCTCGACATACATAATAAAAAAAATTTAAACAGTATTTTTTTAAATTCTCATTTTTAAATTTGTCAGGTTATTCAATGTAGCCGAGATATTCACCACATCAATTTTTTGCTATATTTTAAAAAGATATAAGAGCAAAATAGTATAATGCTCGTTAAATATTTTTAATTTCAATTTTTTTTTCGAGACACCTGTATCGACCACGTTAACGGTTAAAATTAAAATAAATCACTAAATAAATGTGAAAATATCAAAAAATGTTAACAAATGTTACTGCAGTACCCTCTGAATGAGCACATTAAAAGTGGAACAATTATTATTAATAGGAGATATTAAGTACAATATGAAACCTTGTCCCGTGAAGAATGAACTATGCTGTCTGTTTGATACTGAAAATAATAACTCTCTGTTGGCATGACATGGTTGCAAAAATACGACGAGGTTACTGATAAAATTATAGTGTACAAATTATGTACATTAATATATGCAGACGCGTGGAAATGATTCCGCGTCGTTTATTTATTATTTGAGATCTTTAAGTTCTTGACACAAAAAACATTTTACATTTGTATTATCTACAGACAGTCATTGGGCCAACTTCAAATAAATATTTTTAACAGTCGGTCACCTTCTTATTTCCTATTTAAGAATTGTGTTCTTGGTACAATGCTCGACGTACGTCTCTGTCATCCAGAAATTGTATAAAGTTGAATGTGTTTTTGGTTAGCCATCCTCACTATCTTCTTCCTTTAACTTTTCCCTAAATTACATTCTTGAAGTGTGCACTAATACCATATACATATATTATAATTAAGCTTAATTTATTTATTCGTCTCCAGCACCACATCTCGAATCTATACTTCCCATATACTTCCAAACCTCTCTTTATCTCTCTGGTTAATAGTACAGGTGTCATTTTCATGGTATGGTACCTTTTGATAAATATTTACATTATTGGTAACTATGTCAAAATATTAATAAAATATTGATGGAAATATAATTTAGAAACACGCCTATATATTGTGTCAAAATATAACATTTTATTATGTAAACAAATTATATTTCCAAGAAATAATAATCAACTTATTTATTATTAAGGAGAACACATTTTCAAAACATAGTTCTGTGATAATTTAATACAAATTAAATGTATCAATAAGAATGATTTACAAATAAAATCAATTTATCGAAAAAATATTTTTGACGCCACCCGGACTCGAACCAGGAACTCTTTGAAGTGGGCTAATAAATAATAATAATAATGTTCTCCTTAATTTTAATGATTTTAATCAAAGGTGTTTGAGATTTTCCGTAAATTTAAATTTGATTGTTTTCAAATAATGGAATAACAGATTTATCAATTTGAATGTGCAGTATATAAGTTCGAAAATTTGTTTGTTAACTTACAATATTGACGCGGTGTAATAGGTCAGCCCACTTCCCCAGATAGGAAGGGTTCCTGGTTGATAAATTGATTTTGTCTGTATATCTTTTTTATTGATACATTTATTTTTTTAAATTTTATTTCTCATTACTTAAGTTCATCATTCGTATATTCCTTCTTCTTCTTCATGTTTTTGTTATCAGAGTAATTGTGTTCGTCAGTCGCTCTGCATCAAATAATAACGAAGCTGTATTGGAGTGATCCACTTTTACCAGGTGTATCTAGCGTACAGATAACCTTCTTTCACTTATATACCGATATTTACATTTCCACGTATCTTAGCACCTTATAGAATTACCAAAGTATTAACCACACGTGATTAAACAAATTTCCAACTTTAGAGGTAAATAATATATTAAAATAGTGTAACAATAGAGGGAGGGAACAAAACATCAGAAATATAAGTAGTGTAATGTAAACAACGGTGAGCGTCCAATACGTTAATAAGGCGCTCGCTTAACCCGTTATCACCTAAAATTCTCCCTGGGAAGATTTACCACCTTCAGTGTTCATGATGTGGAGTACTCAACATGATTTGATTTTCACTATATATTAATTACTATACTCATTATGGGTTATGATGGTGAAGACCGTTTTCCAAATGGTCGCATCCATTCACGAATTTCCATCTCCTAACCCCAAAAATTCAGTTGGCACGCCATATTGAAATCCATAATGTAGAATCTAGACTGGTCCATACTGCAGCCAGCCAGGAGTCTTCTCTTCATTTCTGTCAGGCGATATTTCCAAATTGTGGGTGAGTAAGGGCCCTAATTACCTTCTGACTCACCGCGTCCAAAGTGCCTTCTCGTAGTAGAGCTGAACTTTTTCGCCCGCCATCGCGGTGCCCCGCCGAGCATATAATGATTCTCAGAGAAGCAATATCTCCAGAATTATGTTTATAAACTGTAGCAAGACCTTACAATAGATAATTAGATCGTATCTGAAGTTCAAACGAGAAAGAATTGAAAGTCTATTTGTTTCAATACATCTTCGTGAACAAGATTCCTTGTATATTTTGCAGCTGTGTCTTACCAATAAAACGAACTCTTCACAAGCACCGAGTCGTAATTTTAAAGTCTCCCTTACTGGAATATTGATTTCGAAATGATGATTTCGTTTCTTCACGGAGATAGGCAGAGAGGTTAGAGCCCCACACTCATCGTAATTGGTAACTCATTCCGACAAGAAGTTCTGGCTTTCAAGAGATTCATCTAATTTGCTTTAATTATAAGAAATGTTCTGAAATTGCAACTTCACATTAAAAATTCGATTTAATTAAAGAGTAAATAAATTAATACAAGGTCGGTGTCTAAAGGATTGCTTGGCTCGCGTTTAATCTGGTCGAAAAGGCCTCAAGCGACGGCAATTGCCTGCAAGCAATATTGAAGAGCTTCTCCTCGATAGCCTCGAAACACAAGAAACAGTCGAGCGTGAAATTTACAAAACTTGAAATAAACTTCAGAAATACTCGGAAGATGAAAGAAACAGCTCGGCGGTTAGATGTATTATACCGAAGCGCGGTGCAAGCCTAGAAATTGAATGTTGATAAAATCAGCGCACCTGTACTATACGTAAGATGAATGTTATCAGAAAGATTAACAACGCTAAACAATTTACCAAACTTCGGTTAATCATTCGCGTTCAAAATTATACAATACTCAACTTGGTTTAACAGTGAGGAATGCAAGATAAAGAGAAAAAAAAAGTTCTTACTTGATATCACTTAATTTATTAAACGACTTATGCGGTTAAATGATAAAATGAATAGTGTTTAGCTGCTGAATTTTGGCAGAGAAGTGGAGGGCCACTGAGCGGCGTGCTGTATGCGCCGCTGTATGTCAAACGGTGATATCGTTATAACACCATCGTGACTAGATGTCATCTTGGGACCACTTGATCATAATTGTATTGTATTTTTACAAAAACATCCCAAGATAGCTAAAAATCAGCAAGTGCTTTGAAGCAGCTGGGTTATAAATCCATATATAAAGTCAAATGAATAATAATATGATCGGATTTCAGCTTATTTTAGATAATCATTTTACTATCTGGCTATTAAATATCAACATTTATGAATGTCGAATAATTTTTAGTATAAAAATGATTATTACGTACCTATTTTTTTTTTAGTTGAGTGATGACGGAATCGTTGAAGGCTTATTTGTGTCACTAATTCCAGAGGAGTATCGCCAAATGTATATTGGGCCGATCACAAAATGTGGAACAGTCTGTAAGTCAATATTTTATAAAATATTAAGAAATATTTCTAAAATTTCAATTTTAAAATATGCATTTTTAATATCAATTCAATTTTAACTGATTTTCAAAATTAAATATTCATAAATGCTACGCAACAGCATTTGAGAACAATTTTATCCAGCGGTGGACTGCCAATACGTTACAATTACACCCAATAATTATTAAGGCAATCGAATGTTACTTAATATACTTATATTACGTAACAATATTCAATATACCGTAAAATAATTAATAACAATTGTTGAAAAATGTACTTACTTTTATCTACCTCAGATTGCAATATCGAAAAGCTCCAAAATTAACGCACAAATAGGTACAATTATTTTCGAGACAATTCCATGTTTCAAAACAAAACACTGGATTGAAACTAAAGTCCTTTTTAGTAAATGATAATACAAAGTGTTGAATTTTTTCATTTCATATCGCCGATTAAAAAACAATAAAAAATACACACTAATAGGATCGATATAAATGTTATTTAGTAATAAATTATTATGTTTTTGATATAAAACTAGATTTTAATAAATAGTAAGTGAAGCTTCAAAATATGTAAGTAAATACAATATATGTATATATACATATATATAACACAATATCTTTAAAAAACGTCGAAAAATTATAATATATCCTGCAAATTGAATTATTTATAACTCTAATAATTTTTAACATTTTTAAAATTTCTTTCAACTCAGATTTGTCTCCGTAACTCCAAGATTATAAGAAGATATATTTCGTTTAACCAAGATTTTTCCATATTAATTATATTTTGTGACACGTGGAAAATTAATTTAATGATCGCGGTCTTTCTTATAATGCTTATATTTCCTAATTATGGCAAATACATTCAGTTTATTAATTTTATTTTATCCAAATAATAGTTTTACAAAAAGTAAAATCTAGTGTATAACTTCTTACATAAACGAATAATAAAAACCCACATTATCGTAAAAAAACGCTAAAATATATTGAAATCTTTATGTGTACTGTTCTTTCTTACATGTACTATTAATGTACAACTCCTTTTTTAAATATCTTTAGTCTAGACTCAAGAGAGTTGATCCAAATTTGAGAAGAGAATATTAAACATACCGATATAAATCGAAATGTAAGTCTATTGTCGAGATGAAAATACATACCTCTGTGAACATATAATTCGTTGGTTTATCATATAAATAAATATGTTTAAAGGGTGCAGATATGTGTGAAATAGCCTTCATGACACACCAATGTTACCTTGAGTTTAATCCTAAAGTGATAATTAATTATTCAGTAATGAAAACATTTTCTCAATCGTAATTTTTTTTTCAGATCTACCATTTAGTTTAAATGGAAGTATCATCGCTGGAAAATTCGTATTTTTTTTTTTAAATAAAGTTTTTAGAAAAGAATTTGCTGTCACATTTTGGTGTTTTTTTGGATATTATTTGCATAGTGTTATAAAACAAAATAAATAAATAATATATTTGCATCTGTCCACGTTTTTCCTTAATAAGAATAACCTACTGATAATTGTACGATCCCTGCTAATTCCTTAATATTTGATAAGCGATGTTTAAATGTTTACACCTGTATTTTTATATTTTACAGTATTATGTGTTGAACCATCATGTCATGTTTGATTTGATAGAGATAATAATGATATAACGGAGACTCTTGCCATATAGAAATATAGAAACTAATACGTTTTTGGATAAACGGCAACAGACACTGTATGAAGACTGATTGATTGGTCAACAAGTACCAAAGCGGCACAAGACAGAGGAAGATGGATGTGCCTTGTTGAGACTTTGGGCCCTCAACCTTCTTGGGAATGCGAGGTGAAAATAATTATGATTGTGATGATGATTTAATATATAAATACCTATAATTCGAAATATATCCTAATAATATTTATATTGTTAATTAATACATTAATATTGTTTTAATTATTTTTTTATTTTTAATACAAATTATATATATAAACTAGAAAGATATATAAAGAAAATCAATTTATCGAAAAAATATTTTGTCTGCACCGGGATTCGAACTATTACATAGTGAATTAACGACAAACTTTCGAACCTATATGTTTCACTTTCAAATTGATACATCTGTTAATCCATTTTTTTAAAGCAATCTACTTTATATATACGGAGAATCTCTAATAGCTTTGAGTGAAATCCGATAGGAAGTTTACCACACTAGTCTGAAAAGTGACATCTCCCGTCTTGATACGTGCATAGATCATTGCCCAAATAACGGACATCTCATTGGCTGCCGGATTGTGACCGGTCCCCCTATACAGTGCGACATATGCTTATGTTTTTGGTGGGCACTCACACGCGGACGCATGCGTCATAACGTCACAACATGTATATATATTCTCATCGGTGAAAAAATATAGCTAATCTTACCGAATTATTGTTGAATAAGTACATAGCCGTAGAAAAAAATCGATTTTATTGAACTGTGGACATACGATGAATGAGACCCGGGCCGTGTTAGCAGTGGTTGCGTATCAAGCAACAGTTTTATCCTTCGAATAACGGGTGACGTCAATTCACGTATGGGGTATCGTCGTTAAAAAATGTTGACTTCATACTTGGCTGTGGTAGTTCCATGACGTATCGCCAATGTGTTTCAAAAGGCTGAATATCATTAACCTTTCGACAAACTCTGTCGTTTTACATTATGGGGTAAATTTGTTCCTGATGTCCTGATGTGGAAATTTTTAATATTTTTAAGAATCACTGTTCCATAAAAAGTGAGGTTAAAACAATAACTACATGTACGATGTGCTGCATCCACAATTATATATGTAACTAATATATTAAAATAGTTAAAAAAGATAAAATTATAAAAATATAGTCGTCACCGTGACTCGAACCTGGATTTTTGTATTGCCAAAATAAACCCTCATATATTAAACTACAATGACCCTTCGAGAAGTCATTTTCTAAATAAATCATCTAAATTATTTTTTTCGCTGGAAGCGATCATTTATCATAGATGAAATTTAGCGGCTGTAGCGGCAAAGATTCCTCTCGGAAATACAACGTTCCAGGTACGATTTTTTTTGTACGCATGTATGTATTTATTATGTTACTAGGAGAACACATTATTATTGTGAAGTTGTAATTATTCAGAACATAGATCTGTGATATTTTAAATATTAATTAAATACATTAATTAGAAAGATATACACAAAAAATTAATTTGATCGAAAAATATTGTTGTTGCGCTACCGGCATTCGAACCCGGATCTCTTTCCTAACCGGGGAAGATGCATTATCCAACTATGCTACAGCGACAATATTATTTTTAGCGACAAATTTTCAAACCTAAATGTTACATTTTTTATATTAATACATTTAATCGTTCCATTATTTGAACGAGCCCTCTACCTTATCTTTACAGAATCTCAAATACCTTTGAGTAATCAGAATTAATATCATAAAGGTAACATATAGGTTCGAAAATTTGTCGCTAAAAATATTGTCGCTGTAACATAGTTGGATAATGCACCTTCTCCGGTTTTTATTATGTTACCATTACCAGTAGACAGCTACAATGACCCATACAGAATTCACCAAATTTCTTCTGTATTTTAAAGACGCATCCAGTATATACGAACATTTACCGACTCTCTGAGGTCAAAAACTCGTTGAGAGATCACCGTGATTACGAACTTTAATGTGCACAAAGCCCTCGTACACAAGTCGATAGGAACGAGAGCAAGGGAAAGACTAAACGTTGAAGAATGGATTAAGTCTAGACAAACCTACAAGAGTCCAGCAAGAAGTGAATTGAGCACTATTGTGACTAATCATAGACTTGGCTGACAATAAAAAAGAAGAAGAATCCCGACACTGGTCGATTGTCAGAATTGAGATTTTGACTCGAGATTGTATTTACTACCCATAATGTTACAACACTCGAGAAAAACGCCCGTCCACTTTTCACGTTATGTAAAAATACAAAAATTCATCAAAATTGAATTCGATTGTGAAAATAAGTGGTCGTTAAAACGAGTGTATACGGGTGCCCAGGCCGGTCCTGACCACCTAGGGGAGAAACAGTGGGGAGGCAGTAAAATTCAGTTGCGGGGAATGCAGGATTAGTATATTAGGTAGGTAAGGATGGTACTTCCTGCAGATATGAATAATCTTAGACGTCGGTGATCGTAAAACATTTTTGAAGGGAAATATTAACCGCTCGCTCACACGAAGCGTGACGAACAAACACACGAGATAAAGTGGCGTGATCGAGCTGTGATAAGACCGTGCGTGCCCGCGGCGCACGACACACTGAAACTTTTCATTTCCAGACTGGCTACTTATTGAATCACGCAGTCACGCATCCATCACGCTTGTAAATTTGTATAAAGTTTGATAATGGGACATTTTTAGTTTTCAAATCACCAATAAAACGTTTAAAAGTATACGAGTAAAAGTGTCACGTAACTCACGGTGCAAACCAAAAATACTCATTTTAATAAGAAATTTCACTACTTTAAATAATAAATTTACACAAATATGTGTATGTCTGCCTTTTCTCTATAATATCCTACAATATTACACCCGTTAACCGATCCAAATATAAATAAAATCAATTAAATAATATAGTATTTAGTTTTAAACCACTTTATTATGCACTATAGGACTATTTAAGAGTAGGGATTACATGGGAACTATTTCTCACTACTTCTCTCCCACACCCTACCTGATACTCTATCCCACTCTGATATGCTGTTACTCTTCTACGTCTTCTTAACCTCCTATTTAAATATATGTACTTATGTTTGACAAATGTCCTAAAGAAGGTTGGGTCCAACTGACTTTAGTATATGTGCATATTCAAATGGTTTAAAATTAATCATTATATTATTTAATTATCATTTCAAGTCACTGCGTGTTTGTTTTCTTTGAAAAATATTTATAATAATATCAATTTTTGCACATTTATTATTTAGGACCCTGCGTAAGTCAAAGACATCCTCTTTCTGGCCCCAATCTGTTCAAAATCAAAGTCATCCAAGGGATGGGCACATTCCCCATTTTCCTTAACCAACCCATCCCTCTCCATTCGGTAGAAATGTATATAATATTATAAAGGGTCTTTCAACGAGGACGCTCGATTTTAAAATGTATGTTAAACAGGTTGTATGTGAGATATTCACTCAATTTTTCTTTCATTTGAAAGTATATTTTATGGCATTAAGTGTGGAATATAACGTTTTTCGAATATCCACTGCGGCTTTGCTCGGTGGCATATTTGGGAGGTCCAATTTTCTATGACTTTATCGCATAAATCTGGCTAAATTTGCTGGATGGCGTTTGTTATGTTGACTTTGAGGGGGTCAATTGTTTGCGGCTTATTTTTAAAGACTTGCAATTTAAGATAGCCTCAAAGGAAGAAGTCTAAAGGCGTTAAATCGCACGATCTCTGTGGCCAGTTCACGTCACCGTCGCGCCAGATAACCGTGCCCTCAAATCGATTGTCAAATTTCCCTCAAAATTTGATGATTTGCACACGTTGTTCAACCTTCCGTGGTGATTTGCCGTATACTACTTAACAATTAACAATAAATTTGACAGATGTCACTTTAACAACATGGCTGCTATGACCTAACAAATTTTGAGCGTCCTTATTAAAAGACCCTATACTTATTACTTAGAGCTGAGACAAACAAGGTTAATCAATAATCAGTAGACAAATACATTTTAAATACGAATTATATGTATTAATTAGAAAGATATACATATATAATCAATTTAATCGAAAAACATATTATTGTTGCTACCGGAATTCGAACCTGGATGTATTTCCAATCCGGGGAAGGTGTATTATCCTACTATGGTATGGTACAGCAGACAGTACCTTTGTCAAATAATAGAACGATAGGTGTATTAATTTGAAAAATGTAACATATAGGTTCGAAAATTTGTCGATGAAAGCTCTAACTGCTATAGCATAGTTGGATAATGCACCTTCCCAGGATTGGAAAGAGATTCAGGTTTGAATCCCGGTAACAATAACAATATATTTTTTTATATCTATATACAGTGTACATCTTTCTAATTAATACATTTAATTAGTATTTTTTTAAATATCACAGACCTATGTATGTTCTGAATATTACAATTTTACAATAAGAATATGTTCTCCCTAATAAAACAAATTTTACATAATTGGTTCAGCAAATCAGCAAATATAAATTTAAAATAATAAAATAAAATAAATAAAAAGGAAGGAATATTTGAAATATATATATTTATATATATGCAATATTTAAACATGCAAAATATATAGAATAATGCCTGAAATTTATTATTATTTTGAATATCATCTGTTCTAAATATCGACCAGTTCCACTCGAGGAGAATTTAATGACTCCACGTTACCCCAAACATCTCACCCACCCTTTTCCTTGACCATATTTGACTTCTTAGCACGTGGGTTCGTTTGTACCACGCCTCCCCCCATTTAATAATATAATTGAATTGATGTCAGGTACTCTTCAAACATTTATTTTTAGTTTAATAATAAAAATATAAATAACATTAAACCTTTATATATCTTATTATAATTTACAATATGCAGGATGTCCAGCGGAAAATTTTCAAGTTTAATATTAAAATTTTTTTAAAACTACAATGTTATTCATATATTTTATTTATACAAAATGAAGTTTAACTATGGTAATTTAACGTTTTATAAACAATATTGTCTAAATGCCGTCCATTTCTCTCAAGACACTCTTGCAATCGGACTCTTAAATTGCGAACACGCGAGAGCAAAGCGTCGGTTCAATGGCAGCAACTTCACGGTGGATATTTTCTTGTAGGACCTAACCTGTTCGAGGATTGTCGCTGTAAACTCTCGACTTAAGGTATCTCCACAAAAAAAAGTCGCATGATGTAAGGACCGGAGACCGAAGTGTCCAGGGTATGTCTCCGTACTTGCTGATTAATTTATTGGGAAAAATTCCCCTCAGTTTCTCCATTGAAACTCTAGCTGTGTACGGAATGGCCGTCTCTGAACTTTTGAACCCATCACCTGACAAGTTGCGTGTTAGGCCCATCACATGCTCGTCGACTATTAAAGGGAGTACAATGAGCGCGACGCGCACGAACCAATGCATCACCGCACTTTAAATTTTTGCTCAACCGCGAACGCGCGGTGCGCTCCCGACCAGCGACTCATTGCGACTGGCAAATCACGCGCGTCGGACAATACCCCTCATCCTGATGGTTTATTAGCAATTACAATTTAATCTTGAAATTTTTCCACTGAACACCCATACATCGATACTCTAAGAGATAAAATTTTATTTTTTAGTATAGTTAAAATAGAAATGCAAAATGAAATTATTTGAATGCTGATACCAAAATATTGTATATTTATTATTATTATGTCGGTAATACAGAGATAATGATACTAAAAAAAAATCACTTGTGCACGATAATATTGATTATTTTTTTGTAAATATTAAATAACACTATCAGACAACTTTTTCTGGGTTAGCTGTCTATGTTACCGCTGCGTAACTACGGCTGATGTTTCCATATAATCTATTTTTTTTAAAACATTTATTTAAAAAAAAAAACGAGATAATCTACAATAGTAAAACCGTAGTAAATAAATACCTAATCAGAAATATTCTTTAAATGATTGAAATAACGTTACCTTACCATTCCACACGTGCAATCTGGCGACAGATTATAATTGCGGGTAGAAATAATAATAAGCTTGATTTTAAATAATCCAAAAAGATCAAACAGTTCGGATAAATGGAGACTTGTTGGTGACTAATATTCAATACTTGCCAGTAGGAAAATTTTAATTTTAATGAAATTATAGATGTTGAATTTTTCTTATTAAATAGCCTTTCGAAAAATAGTTAATAGATTAATGTCAATAAACAAGTTATAGAAAATATATTGATTGATTTGGTAGAATAATATACTTACAAGATTCTAGTAGATTCGATTGATATTTTGTGTTTTTTCTTCCTGGCAATCGAGACGATAGGTACACCGCTATAATATTATTTTTAAATAGAGTTGCGTACATGGAACACGTATCACATTAATAATCTTAGTATTTTCAAACTGAGCTAAACGCTTGTGCTATGAAAAACTCGATGGCCTCCTACGAGGATCGAACCCTCGACCACTAGGTCACTAGGCGAGAATCGTAACCACTAGACCACAAGCAAGTCTAATTAAGAATGTCACATGTAAAATAAATGTATTCCGTACAGTTGTCATTTTTCTACTGAAAACTTTTGTATTGCGGAAGTTAAAACTTGCGAAAGGGTTGTATGGAGGGTGGCAGGAAAGGGATAGTTCTGTGGGGGGGGGACGAATTTACCCACTACTGAAAGATTGGACTACACAAATTTATTCGTACTATTTTCGTAAATATTTTATTGATATCGTAAATCGCAATTAAGCGGCATTAATAATATAGTTCACGTTATAATCCACCTTTGGAGTACCTACCTGATCCAGGGTTGATGGGGCGACATCGCTAGATAAGAGTTGCTACAAGTTGTAAGATTATTTATTTATTTAATGGTTTTATTATTGTATTTAAATTTCAAATTTAAATACACTATTGATAAAACTAGTAACGTAATGTTGACTCCGTGGTCATTTCAACACAACACATTTACGTATATTTTTCTTATCAGCTATTTAACATGCACAGTACAGGCATATAGTACAGGCCTCTGTTTAGAAGAATTCTTATTCATACAAGGCCAACATTCGTCAACCCAACGTATTTGTGAAACAAGTTATAGATGTCTCATAGAGACGAAGCTATTTTTTATTAATGTAAAAATATGGAAGTATAGATAATTACAGTCAGGGGCGTGCACTTCATACAAGCACAAAAGCTGTACATTACTAAAGATTCTGAACAATAAAAATAAATTATTATCTTATGAAAAGACCCTATAAAATTCTAGCCGTTATTACCCGGATTAACGTAACCCATGGCTTTATTTTTGTCTAACCGTCAACAGTATAAAAAATTGAAAATTAATTGTATACAACTTCATTGCCATTCGTCTACGCATTTTATTAGAAGGCATGCGTCGGTCGCCTCTAATTTGTTTGTTCAATCCGTATGACACTAAGCCATATATTTTCTTACTCAATCTCATTTATTGGGCATCTTAAGGCTACCAAAATTTATATTTTATTCAAAAAATTTGTACATAATTATAAAGGGATTAACCCATACTGAAAACTCAAAGTGAAAACACTTTTACATATTTGCTTTGCTAACTAAACTCTTTTCCACAGTGTATTTCAACGGACAAGTTTTATTTTTTGTCAATTTGCGGAGTGTGAGAGAGTATAATACATATTCAAGTTGATTATTACTTGTAGTTAATACATCAGTACGTACAGACATATAGGGTATCCAGCGGAAAAATTTCAATATTGAATTGTAATTGCTCGTAAACCATCAGGGTGAGGTAAGTGGGAGAAGTATTGTTCGACGTGCATTATTTGCTGATTTATCAGCCGCAACAAGTTCCTGGTCGGGTGAGCACCGAGCTTTCGTGATTGAGTAATATTTAAAATGCGGTGATTCATTAGTTTTGTGCACGTTGCGCTTTTTGTACTCACTTTAATATTCGACAAATAAGTGATAGACCAAGCACGGAGTACGCGAACGAAAACGTTTGTATTGTCCAAAAACGAAAGTATGGTGTGCAATTTCTGCCCGAGGAATAATTGTCCCTTATTTTTTTAACCAGCGATAGACAGTCACTGCTGACGTGTATTTCCGAATGATCGACAAGTTTTTGGTACCGCAACTGAAGCCGTTTTTTGGGTTCAATAATAGAATACAAGGAGAAACTGAAGGGAATTTTTCCCAGTAAATTAATCTACAAGTACAGAGACGTATCCTGGGCACTTCAGTCACCGGACCTTACACCGTGCTTCTTTTTTTTTGTGGGGATACCTTAAGTCGAGAGCTTACAGCAACAATCCTTGAACAATTCAGCCTCTACAAGAAAATATCCGCCTTGAAGTTGCTGCCATTGAATCGACGCTTTGCTCTCGCGTGTTTGCAAATTTAAGAGTCCGATTGCAAGAGTGTCTTGAGAGAAATGGACGGCATTTAGACAATATTGTTTATAAAACGTTAAATTACCATCGTTAAACTCCAGTTTGTAAAAATAAAATATGAGATAAAATACAAGAATTGAAGTTTATTTTTATTTCATATTAAACTTGAAAATTTTCCGCCGGACACCTTTACATTTCAATCACGTTTTCAGAAAAATCGTAGATAATATTTTAAGCGAATTTAGAGAACGATATGGAGCAATAAAATATCTTATCTAAATTATTTTCTACATTTATGAATTATTAAATTCCAATACAATTGTTTTCAAAATTAGAATCATTTTATTCACATTTTTCATTGCTTCATTGGCTTGGGGTTCGTTTCAATTGATTTATTTCGTTTTTTCTGTTTTTATAATTATAAAAACATAGTTTTTTTCTTTCCTTCATTATTTGTACCATTTGTGGTAATTATTCTTTTAATGACAATTTTTGGAAAATTTTCTTTTCACTAGAATTTCTTATTGTTGTTACCTTGGCAACCACCAACAACGGAATGGTGGCAACAGAAAAGTTTTCCCAGGCTTCAACTGACATCCGATCCTATAAAATGGAGAGATGCGTGTCCGGGTGATACGCCCAGAGAGTCTGTAATAACTTCTTATAAATCTACTGACTTTGGTGCATATACACTTCATGTACAAAAAATTAGCAGAGATGACAAATCCTCATCCATCTATCCCATACATTTTGGAAACTTTTGTTCCGAAACAAAATTAAAAATATTTCTCCCGGGGAAGTTAAATCTCTTGGAAAATTCTAAGTGTCGGTTCAATTTAAAGACTACAAATCAGCAAATGAATTTTGTTACTCCTCTTTGATCTTTAATCAGTACTCGGCAGTAATTCCCGGTTACCAGGTTATTCACATGGGTCTGGTTAAGGGTATTCCAGTCGATATGTCAGATAATGACATTATCGAGCGAATCAATGTTCAACCAATTAAAGTCCGACGACTAAATTATAAAGACACAAAATCTGGCACTATTCTGTGGCTTCCATCACAATCGGTCGTGATTACATTTGAAGGACAAAATCTTCCAAAGTATGTTTACTTACATTACAATTCTCTTCCCGTAGAACAGTATGTTTTTCCTACAATTCAATGTTTCCGATGCTGCAGATTTGGTCACACCTGGACGAAGAATGTCCCAAAATAAAAATGATGTCTTCTTGCCTCAATTGCTCTGGTCAACGTAATGCCACTAACATCATCTGACATGAATTTACCAGACAAAAAAATATCATCTGACGTGAATTTACCAGACAAAAAAACATTAAGCATATTATGGCGTCTGAAATCCTTTCCTGTTTTGAAGCATCAAAATCCTTTTCTACTGTTAAATCTTCCTTAGCGGAACAAACTTCTACGTCATCTCCGACTAATTTTTCTACATCTCCTCTCTTCTCGCGAGTACTTGCGGAAACCACGTCTCTATGAAACCATCTTCACAAAAGAAAACTAGTTTCACTTTCCGTACCACAAAAACATATCAGCCTTCTTATCTTTCAAATGACCAATCCACATTAAATTCTATATATATATCTCCCAATGGTAATTCCCAATCTAAGGATAACTCCGATGGTGTTGCTTTCTTTTCAAATAATAATTATCTTTCAATAATAATAATTCTTCGGATATTATTAAAACCTTATTAACTCTTTTAATTAATATTATATCTCAAAATAAAATACCGTCCAACGCTGCCGAAATAATTTGAAATATATCAAACTCTCTCCCAAATAATGGCAGTTCTTCTTCAGTGGAACACGAGAAGCGCTGATTCTAATCGAATTAATCTTCTTTACTTATTACAAAATTAGTCAATTTCTATTGCTTCCATCTCAGATACATGGTTCAAGCCGTCTCTCCGTTTTCATGTGAAAGGATATTCATGCGTTAGGTGTGATATGTCAATGAAGGAGAAAGTTCTGTCATCCTAATCAAAAATGGTATCCCATTTCAATCAATTCCCATTTCTCCTCCAGATCATAGTGTATAAAAATATGCGATACGTTATGACAATATTACAATAGTTTCCACGTATTGTAACGCATCTTCTGTTTTTTATCTTAATTGGTGGAATAACTTTATATCTTCTCTACCTTCACCGATTATTATAATGGGTGACTTCAATGCACATTATACCATTTGGGGATTGTTCTTCTGATGATAAATCGGATAAACGAATAATAGATTTATTAGTTTCTGTAAATTTATGTTTACTTAATGATGGCTCTCCCACAAGAGTATCACTCTCTTCCCAAAATCCTCCATCTGTTTTAGTAATATAGCATCGTTGCTTTCATGGGACATTGTTCCCGATAGTTGTGATGGCGACCTCTTTCCAATAATTTTATCTTTTCAAACTCCTCAAGCCAGTAGATATACTCCAAGATCTAAATATCGACTGCAATCTAAAAAAGCTGACATATTCAGCTACGCAATAGAACTTGATAGTGGTATGTCTTCTTCCTTTAATCCGTCAGATAATTGCATTCAGTCTTATAATAAAATGGTAGACATTCTTAAAAATATATCTCAAAAACATATCAATTTTACTATTTCCAATTTACATAAACTTCATCCTGCACCTTGGTGGGATCTCAATTGTACACTTGCTGTAGGAAAAAAGAAAAAAGCCACTAAAATTTACTGTAAAAATATGACTTTTCAAAATAACCTTGAATTCAAAAAAATCTCTGCTCAAACCAGACAGCTTCTAAGAAATAAATAAAGGGCAGGATGGGCTTCATTTTGTGAGGTCCATCCTGTCCATCGCTTTGGAAAATGATTCGAAGATATAGATATAATCTGGAAGGTCTGAACCTTCCCACGTCTCTAAACGATGATCGTCTTCGAAAATATTTCCAACCTCGACACTACGTACTGCGTATTTCGAAGTCCAGGCGATCACCTCCGAATGGCAAACTCGGTTGCTTGACCGTCGACGCTACTGGAATGTTCTACAGCGAACGCTGTATTTTGTGATTGCACCCGCGTGCATCTACCACTCATCGGATTCTGTCGCGCCTATTCCCTCCAAATCAATGATATGGATTCGGCATCGACGCGCCCGATCGGATTGTAATCACTGTAAAAACGACCCCTCAGGGACAATTCGAGTTCCTTCCTGCTTCGGGCTACTTTTTGACTGACTCGCCTATCAGCTCGTTCTCATTCGGACTCGCGACTCGAGCCGAACGTTACCGAGGACCTCCGAAACCCGAGTCGGCGAATTCAAGACAGCCGCCCGAGGGGTATTAGATATGTCTAATGCGTTTTTATCAAACCAGCGCGCTACTCGGAGCCATGATATATGCAACATGACAATTACAATTAAAAGAATTGTCTTTTTTTACCTTTGAAAATAGTAATGTTGTAAAGTTTTGTTAATTTTAGTTATTTTTTGCTTTTTAGTCTGTTATGTTTGGTTATGTTATATTGATTGTTCAATTTAAAAGAAATGCGAAAGAATATATTTGCACAATTTTCTTAATAAAGTAAATTAATACTTTATATTAGGAGAACACAAAATTTCATAAAAATTAATTGATAATTCTGGCGTCTGCTATCAGATTACTCAAAGGTATTTGAGATTCTGTAAAAATAAAGTAGATGGCTCTTTCAAATAATGGAACGATTAAATGTATTAATATCAAAAAGGTAACGTATAGGTTCAAAAATTTGTCGCTAAAAATATTGTCGCTGTAACATAGTTGGATAATACACCTTCCCCAGTTAGGAAAGAGATCCAGGTTCGAATCCCGGTGGCGCAACAACAATGTTTTTCGATAAGATTGATTTTATATGTACATCTTTCTAATTAACATATTTAATACTTTATATGAATTGAAATGTTACGTTGTTTTTTTATTTTAGTTATATATTTTTTTAATTTATCCTTCACTTAACAACAGTTGACATTTGTATATTTTTTACTTTCAAATATAAATGTTCTTCTTACAATGTTATGTAATGTATGAAAAATGAAAAGAAATAAAAAGTCAATGTATGTTAATGTGTTAATTAGTTTTCAAAAACCAAACACTTATACTAATATTAATAATATTCCCATGGTTATTTATTTATGTTAAATGCTTATATATTTTAAAAATTATATTATTTCATTTGTATGTACTTATAAAGGCTAATTAGCGAAGGTCAATGTTTTAGAAATTTTAGAACATTGAATAGAATTTTAGAATGCGGAATACTCAAAAACAGACACGAATTTCGGATCTTTCCATGATTTCAATTGAAATAGAATTGCTTTTAGAATTAAAAAGATCGGGACCTTTTTATAACGATGCTATCGGTGAATTTACGAAAAAACCGACGTATTGAATTGGAATACAAATAATTATCTTTAGTATTTAACATTACACTCACACGATGCAGCTAATGATTAGCCCCGGACATTCACTCATATAGCTGGATGCCATTTATGTTATTCACTTTCGAGATATCTGGGGTGGCTAAGAGAGTTCTCTTCTGCTCTAATAACCCACGCGCATAGCCTACTGCACGCCACTGATTACAGGGCTAACGACCTGACTTCGGCTGGCTTAAGTGATTACTTTACACAATGTGATGTTCACCATTCCACCCAATCAACCTCCATATGTATCTAATTTTTGAAAGTTGTATGTATGTTAATATGTGGAAATATACTTTTGAACATATTAAAATATTGCAACACATTTGTGATCAACTTTTGATTCACTGCGCAGTCGTATATTTCCAAGATGGCAAGATTCTTCAGGATCCTTCTAGGGACAATGTCATGTTGTTAACACAGATTAATATAAATGCCCCCAAATTAAATAAAAACAACTCAAAAATGGTTGGTTATTTTAGGGTAATCAATATTTGATATCGTTCAAAACTAGTTTATATTTTCCAGAAAGTTTTTGCATTACCATAAGTACTATTTTAAAAAGGTAATTGCGAAAAATCATCATTTTGGACTAACTTATAAGTTGGTGTTGATTACCCAAAAAAAAACATTTTAATACAAATTAAATTAATCCAAAAGTTCCATAAAACCATAAAATGTTCTCAAAATCCAACAACAGAACAAAAATTTGTTCTCCTTAAAAAGAAAACTATTTTTATGCTATTTTCATTTCATTGGGTAAATTGATATTTTTTAGAGGTTTGTCGGGTCATTTGTGCGAAACTGCATTAAAAAATCGCGTTAAAAGAAACATTACATTTTACAGGGGGTTCGCGGATGAGGTGTAATACAAAGGAAGGTTATTGCAGATATACCAGGAATGTTGCGTACAAGCATAGATGCCGGAAGAATTTGGAATACGGAAGGAATAGGCACTCACCATAATCCGGATTCTGCAGACATCTCCAAAATATTGTTTTACTTACTATTTCGTCAATGTTTTCGACACAGTATAGATGCAGTCTCGAATTAGTATAATATTCTAAACTTATACCGCACATGTATAACTGCAATGATTCAAGGTTCCCAATCGATATTAAGAATTAAATAAATAAACGAATATGTTTTCTTTTTAGGTAAAAATATTTCCACAAAACATCAACAAAATTCAGAAGATATTTGCAGAGACCAAAACAAAATACGATGATTTGATCAAAATAAACAAACGAAGTGAGGAGGAGCGAAACAGAAAACCATATTTTTCGTCTTGTCTTATTCACTCGTTGGTCAATCTCTCATATAGTTACATAGTAACATAGTTATTTGTGACAGCCAATTTTGATACAAACTGCTGTACCTTTTCCCTTTGTTTCCATACAGTTTTCTTTTCATTATAATTTGAATTCTAGTAGTGACGGCAAAAGTGTTAAAAATAAACAATAACATGCTTAGTTTGGAAAACAAATTAAAAATAATAATTGGCCAAGACAACAATTTGGCAGAGTCGACTGTTCGTTTATGATTTTATTATTATTGAGGGTATATAAAATAAATGTAGTCGAACTTGGTTATAACTAGTAATCTTATAATGCACACATTCATAATTGCTAAGGTAGCCCCCAAATTCTTGGAATAATAGACAGACATGAAAAGGCGGTTTAATTATTATAATTGTAACGGATTACGGCCCAGTTAATGACCTAACCGAGATTTGTTCGATATTTTTTTCGCTGACAACCTCGATTTAATTGCATTGGCGGCCGCTTATTTGATTGCCGTGTGTTCGCCAAAACTTTAATTCATTTCGGAATTTCTCATTATTGAAACTATACATTTACTCGTAACTCATTACTAATTATTATTAGTTAGAAACAACCCCTTACGTTGGAAACATGTACGCTAACAGACCAGTAAAAGAAATTGCCTTTTAATTCGCGAAAAGTCAAAAATATTTCGTAATAAAATAAATGTAAAGTGTGTAAAAAGTTTCGTTGACCTCTTCGACAATGTCAACATTGTGGAAGAATAAAAATGTCTATATAACGGCAGTGGAATCATGGATCTAACGAGGAAAATTTCCTCATTTTGAATTTGGAACTCATTTAACAATATTATTTTAATGTATACGCATGTACAATGTTTTTTTATTGTTTATAAACAAATTACAAACTTCGAAAGTCTTAGTTCATAATTATTATAATTCACCCCCCGCCTTGCACGTATTTTGGCTTAAAACGGATCATCCGGGATTGCTGATGCTTCAAACCCCTGTGGATAAATCCGACTCTGGTTCACGTAAAGTTCTGTAAAACATGTTTAACGACCATTTTATGAATAAGTTTCAGTGTTTTAAGGATACACAAGTTTCGATGAAATATGACAGTTTTGTATTTGATTTTTATAGTGTCGATAGTATTGGTATACATGGCCGTCTGCTGACTCCGACGATACCTGACGATGAATAGCGGACTGGCACGTCACCAGCTGCATGCTGCACGAAACGCTCCCAGTACCTGATGGAATGAAAAGTTTCTTGTATATTTATTCGGTGATCGTCACGCCTTGGGGTGTCATAGAGAGGAAGTGTGGGTAAATAAGATGCAGGATATAAATTATTTATAATATATCTTGGAATCGCAAGAAATAACCGTAGTAAAAGTTTAACTTATTTTTCGGCGTTCTTTCGTTATGAAGATGACGTCAGGCATGGTTTATCTGTTATAACCAGGGGCGTGCAGTGCATACAACCAAAAAAGCTATACATAACTAAAAATTCTGGGAAACACATATAGATTAAATAATTGGATTAACATAAACGAAAACATTATTTTACAATTTGCGCCATATATGTACCAGTAGAGACAGTAATTGCTTAGTTCTAAAAACTACCACAACAATTCACCGCTGTATCCATGGCGCTCTTATGTATTTGCCGCCTTGACCTATTCATATTACTCGAGTCATATAATTGGTTATTTACTGAATTGAAAATTGCTTTCGGTTGATTCGTTTTATATGAAGTCGTTACCTATGCTGTTTTTAACAGAATAACATTAGAAAGGCTTACAACTGTGTGCAAATCATTGAAGTGCCTACTTCCTCTTTTACTAATTCCCGAATTCTACTATCTTAATGTTTTTAAAGTGTTTAGTTTAGTTATTACGTGAAGAATTTTCAAACAATAAAAGAATCATGTTCAGTCATAAAAAGTGTTCTTAAAAACGTCCATACATTTTTTTATATTGATTTTTATGTACGTAAGAAGGTACTATTTTACTTTAAAACTTAAATTTTAAAAACGCTATAAACAGTATTCTAAAATTACTAATATATACATTGTAGGGTTGTATAAATGACGGATTTATTTTGTCTAAAGACGTTAGTTAAATGAAAGTTCATAATCCTATGTTCAACATGTATTATATATGATTGTACAATATCATTGGTAACAGCATAACCTAAATCTATATCTACTATACGCCACTGATTATAACGTAATTATAAGCCAGTTCCATTCCCTTTCTACTTCTCTCGGTTATAACAGCAGCCCTCCGATTAATAAATGCTCTTAAAGTTGCGGTTAGCGAACGCGAATTTTGGTAGTAGATTTGAATAATTTTCAAGCGTTGCTCCGGTGTGTACTGCTTCATGATGATTTGCCAACTAAGTACAAGTGTTAACCTCAAAAAAAATTGAAGAAATATGGCGTAGTTTCTTGTCCCTGTTGAAAGAAAGTTTGAGCGTCCCTATTGAAAAACCCTTTAAATGTAGAACCTATTGAACAGATTTAGAAACAGGTTCAGCACACGAAATGGATGACTGAGATAACTTTTCCAAATTACATAACTGAGGATCGTTCTCCGCGGAGTCTCTCAATCCTTCTCCACCATTCTACCGACCACCACAATCCTCTTCAGACTATTACTTATTCAAATATATAATAAGAAAACACTTTTTTTAAAATATGTACATCAGCATGTTTCAGGACCAATGGCCCCTTCTTCAGGAAACAATGTGTACTAAAATTTAAAATGAAAACATAGACAAAAACACAAAACTATAAAAATAAAAATGGTGGATAACTAATTAAGACCTACTGTGAAAAAAACAAATTTAATTTTAAGGATTTGATTGTTTATAATATTTAATTTGTTGTTAAATACACATTTTCTTATTTATCTAACTGTATACTCCTAGTATTTGTAAAATTTCTAAACCCTCGTTAATGCCAAAAGAATGGTTTGTTTCCAAAAGATGATTGGCGAATTCTGAATAGCTGTTGCTATTTAGGCATCTCAAGTTCTCCTTAATATTAATATCGAAATTTCTGCAATTTTTATCTATTTAAAAATTATTGCAATCATTACAAATTAATTTGTATTATTTATTCTATCAAGATGAACTACTGAAGAATGTTTTTAGCTACGTATTTGTGAGCCTGTCAGAAATTTTCAACTGCTACAGTTTGGAGACATTGGTGAATTGCGTTACGCTATCCATGGTCTTAGTTCTTGGTGCGTAGATCTATCCACGGTCTTAATTCTTGGTGCACAGAGCTATCCATGATTGATTCTAACCATGCGTCTTTAGTACCACATTTCAAAGTAATTCATTTTTGTTATTTCTTTGCCTTAACTGTCTGTGTCTTTACTTCATACAAAAATATGTTAAATATAAAGGTTCTCAACAAATTTACTTTAATGTATATTGAGATAATTATAACCCAAAAATATTAATAGAAGTACTATTAAAAGATAAGTAAGTACCCAACTAGACTAGTTTTCACTGATTTTTCTACACTAAATTTATTCTTCTCTGTGTAAAAATTATATTATTCAGAGGATAAAATTAAAATTAATCTAGGAGCAAAATCCCTGGACATGTAATTAAAAAAATCTAGAACAGTAATAATTAAGGGGCATGCTTCAAAGAATACTAATGAATAGAAAAGAAAAGTATTACATATATTATGTCCATTCTAAATGCGGCAGCACGGATAATATATAGAGTTTTTAAATTCTCTCATATGACACCTCTTATGTAAAAGAAATACATAGGCTCCGGTTCCCTGGAAGAGTTGAATTTAAACTGTGTCGGTTGATACACAAGGCGACACATAACATGGCGCCTCTGTTTCTTCAAGAGCTTTGTATTCTAGATAATTTGAATAGTAGACGTCAAACTCTCATATCAGAGTTGTAGAACCGGCCAGCCGTTGCAAGAAGCCCATGTTTAGTGAACGGGCATTTGTGATGGCAGGTCTAAAAGCATAGAACTCTTATCATAAGAAACAGTGCATTAGAGACTTTATTTAAAAAGAGACTAAAAACGCACCATTTCAAAAAATTATTGCTTGAGTAGAACTCATTTAATTAATATCATTAATGTTGAAATTGAATGGTTGTTTTTCTATTCTACTCGTTTAATTTACTTAAGACGCGTTTCGCCTTGTAAGAGCATTATCAATCTTACAATTGAACTCAATTAATCTTACAATTTAACTTATATTTATAACTATAACGGGGGATAGCTATACAATTTTATTTACAAGTTATGAAAAAGAGCAACATTATTCATTGGAATTTTGAGACTTTCTTTACATTTTAAATGCTTCTAATTATTCTAAGAAACCATTCAATTTCAACATTGATGATATCAATTAATCGAGTAGAATTAATAAACAAGTGTTTTATTTTCACCTAGGTGATTACGAAATTCTACAAACTTACCTAGGAAACTGTGAAAAATAAATTCGTAAAACAATAAAACCTCGGAAACTACAATATTTTGGTCATATCACGAGGCATCCAGAAAAACACCCGATCCTCTATATCATAATTCAAGACAAAATTGCGCGCAAAGAGGTCCTAGAAGACGACATCTTAACTGAGGCAATGAATTGTTCGAAAAGTCCCCAGTCCAACTATTTTGAGGAATTGCAAACAAAATAATGATCGCTGACATTAGATAACCGGAGAAGTGCTAGAAGAAGAAAAAGATGAAGAGCGGACAGTAAAGGCATTTTTTTTTGTTTTATAATTTCTATTCATTATTTTTTCTTGTTTTGTATAGGAACTTGGTAAAGTAAGTAAGAAATTTAACATAATTTATTTTATTCATCAACAGTTTTAGTTTGTTTTTAAGATAAATACTTGACTTTTACAATATTTAACCAAAAACATAATATATTCTTAACTCGGGTAAGGCCAGAGCAAAGCCAAGAAAAATAGCTAGTGTGTGCATAATTTTGAAAAATTAATATATAAGAGAAATTGCATAAAAATTTATAAAATTTCCCTTCTTTCTGCTCAAATCATCAATCAGAAAAATAGACAATAAAAACAAAAAAATGTGACAATAAAAATTTGTGCATTAAATTTTGTCGAGAATTATAACTAAAATTGAAACGTAGTATAGCCACAAACAATAAAATCCTATTTCTTCTTCAGGATGTCATAACCAACTAAAAACATATACGAGTATTATTGTTTCTTTACGAGAATCTATTTAAAAATATATATATATATTATTGTTTCTTTACCAGAATCTATTTAAAAAAACAACAATTATTTAAAAAAATAAATTTAGTACCTAACTCAAATTGTTACTTAATACAAATTTAGTCAAATAATTTTTAGGAAAAAATTTTAGAATGGGATTCGTATTGTATTTAAACTCAATTAAGTGGTTAATAAAACAAAGATAATGAATAAAAAAAATTAAAAAATATTATTAATTTATTTGTTATAATTCGCCCAAAGAATGTGTACGAGTTTGGTAGGTATGACGATAAGGCGGTGTCGTGTTGCTCTTCGCTGGTCGTCACATGTATGGCTCCATTGTTTCTCGCCAACTTGGTGACGTGGCAATTTATTATTTGACACATACACATGAATGCATTATTATACATGCATGCATAATTTATTTTTTCAAATGCAGCAAAGAGATGGCGACACCATACGAAAGAACTGATTCACGGAGAGAGGCCGCACTGTAGATATTAAATTCCGTATGCACTGTGCAAATCATTCGGAGTCTGGCCCGTTATTTGTATATATGGAATTGGGCTAAGACTCCGAACACACCAAATGTCTCCTTGGTAAAATTTTTGAAACGGACGCAAGTCCGTACTAATCGTATGGTAAATTAATGTTGGAAGATTAGGTAAAGGAAGATAATTGTTTTTATATCCTGAGTCCTACTTCTGAGACAGAATCATAGAATAAATGAAGTCGTGTCATCACAGAATTTTATATTCAATTTTCTTTTTAGATTTTGTGATGTATATTAGCTTTATAGCATTTCATATTACACTAGATAATTTTTATAATTTTGACTTTTTAATCATCTCTGTACAAGAAATACAAAATAAGATTAAAACAGGATAAAAGTCAAGTCCATATAAATACGATCGAAAGATTTAGATTAGAAATAGATTTCTAAAATATCTTTACCTACCGTATTCACGTATTCCGCTACATTCTTCAACATCATGTCCTTGGTGGATCGTAGAAACACTGCTGATCATATGACTACATAAACTAGCCACTTATTGCCCAGCTTTGCTTCTCTTTGAGGGTACCCGGAAGGTCCACCACATCAATCCGGAATTGAGCCCCTTCCTCTGTAATACCAACTCACGATTTATATTATGATCAACACCAAATTCGTTGGCTTGGATCTCTTCAACTCATCGACACATGATTTTATATTTTTCTTAGCTCCTTAGCGGCCTTAGCTCTATCAATAACGTTATCTTTATAACGTAGCCTCTTACGCATGTAAATGGGTATCTATAGATATGTGTATTTTAAATCTATCTTATACTTTATTACATTTTTTTCTTATTACTAGTTAGACCCGATGTTCCTACTCTACTCTTAACCCCCTTCGTACCTTATATTTTTTGATTATCTCTATCTTATTATGCAGCAATTTAAATAATATATTCAATCTGTGAAAACTTGTAAGATGGTATTAGTCATATTTGATACTCGTGTGTAATTTGATTTTTAATTGTACTTTCCCAATAAATAAATATGTTTAAATATTTGCGCTACTTGCAAGAGCAAAAATAAATAGATTTAATTAAATACAAAGTGATATGTCTATCCTTCCACGTGTTTCTGGCAACCAAAGCTTGCATTATTTTTCAAAATGGTAAGTAATTAAATTAAGCTCAATATTATATCCTCGATTAATAAACGTAAAAAATATCTAAAAATCTATTGTAATAATTATTGAGCATTGGCAGAAAAGAAATTGAACGTACAGTCGTATGACCATTTGTTATGACCACCCCAAATATTATTAAATCATTAATTAAAGAGAACACAATATTATTGTGAAGTTGCAGTTTTTTCATAGTTACGTGGTATTTTAATACAAATTAAATGTATCTATTAGAAAGATTTACAAAAATTAAATTTCTCGAAAAAATTTTTTTTAATTTTAATTTTAATTTTTTTCCTATCCGGGGAAATGCATTAATCGATTACAGCACACCAACATAGTAAGTTGACAACAAATTTTCTTATATGCCGCAGTAATAATAATAATGTATTTTCCTAATTGTAATATATTAGTTGTATCAAAGTTTATCCAAAATATAATAAAAAGGAATTGATTTTATTTCTGGTTTCTCTTAGCAAATATCACTCAAAGATATTTAAGATTTTTTCAATAAAACTGGTAGCTTTTAAATTGGAATAATAGATGTATCAATGTAAAACAACTGCAGCATATAAGTTTGAAAATTCATCGTGAACTTTTATATTGGTGTAGTATAATCGATTAACAAATTTTCTCGGTAAGAAAAGATCCAGGTTCGAATTCCGGTAGCAACAAAAATATTTTTCGATACATTGAATGTTCCTGTCTATCTTTCCAATTGACACATTTAATTTGTATTATTATTAAATAATTAAATGTTGTAGGTTTTTACCATTATTTTATTGTCTCAATATGTTTTTTTAAATTAAAATAATTTATTATCCCTCACTTAGGTAGCCTGTAGTACTATTTTTACTGCCCCCTTTTCGTTTTGCATTAGTTCGTATTCGATAATCATGGAGTGCGCGCCAGTCATCAAGTATCAAGCGAAAATCTTATATACGTCCTAGCAATACAATAGACTCTTGATTATCCAGGATTACATGAACTGAATAGCGTATTAACCGGGGCAGTACAAAAAAGATATTTTTAAATAACGTCGTATATATAAAACCTCGTTAGTCCTGAAATGAGGATACGTGACCTTTATTATACATGTTGAGAAGGTACATTTTTCAACATATTAGAACACCTGATGCTGCAGTACTTTAGGTAAGTAATAAGGTATTTAAATTAATATTACTTTTATAATACGTGTATTATGCATGTTGGCAATTATTACATAATAAAAAACATTGTTCCGTACTCGTAATTAATTAAATTAAATTTCATACTTGACCCTGAATAATTATTGTTAACTCTAGTATATTGTCACGAGTTTTCAGTTTATTCCAACCCTTTTAGCCTATCCCAAATCAGTACATGTGTTTCAATGGTTCAACTGGTTGTCTTTTTGAAGTCGATGAGAGGAAGTGCTCTCATGTGATTGTTCGTGCTGGATCACTACTTCGCACATACCGCTGTGATTTTGTTGTGTTATGAGCTTGGAACTCATCAGAGTTTTGTGATGTGTCAATTTCTATATTGGGTGAGCAACGTGACGGCGTCATCGACCGGGTGAGTCGAGCTGTCCTTTGATTCTGTGAGTATCCTGGTCCGCTATCGAAGATCCCCCTTCCTCCCTCATCCATCCCCTCATCATTTATTAATCCACATTTCCTACCTAATCACACATTTCCTACCATCCCTTCCAATTCCATCATCTACCACTGTGATCTGTAATGATGTGTACGTTTTTTAATTAATATTAATAATTACATTATAGTAAACCGTTATTCAAACCGTTGTTGTGATTGTATTCGAATGCAATGACAATTAAGTTATCATTTAACCTCACACAGTTAAATTTCAGATTGAAGGTATATGCGTGATTGCTCGAAGTCAGTTACCAATAATTTTTTCCATTGAATATAATTACAGTCATTATAACGGTTTATGTTACCGAGCTATAAGATAATCGTATTCATAAAAATCGACGAATATTCGTCTGTTAAAATGTCATATACAAATTATTATATGGTACGCATTGATTCAGAGTTTAATTTTGATCCAAGCTATTTTTTACAAGTCAATTATTTCCCAATAATTTTACCCTGGATAACCAAATGTATGCATCGACTCCAACTGTATGAGAAAAATATTGATATGAAAATATCTTAGTGGTACATTTTTGAAAATTTAATTTACTTTGCTCGCGTACAGAATGGAACAAATTACTAGTTCCACTCGAGCGAATCTTCTGGCAGACGGAGGCACTACATACAATAAGTCCTTTTGTGGATGCTGGCTGGCTAGAGCTAGTTACATCCATCCGCCCGTCGATTGAATCCATTTGCCGTCACTAAATTATGCGTGAAACGTCCATCTGCCTACGGGGGGAGGGGGGCGGGAGGTGGTGGGGGCGCCCGAGGGAGGGGGAACTACAACACACACCGATCCCCCTTCTCCACCCCCGGCGACCGCCCTCCCGCGCCCCGCTCCACAATTTTCCTCTTGATCCAAACCACCCCTCTGAAACCTTTCCTCGTGCTTCCACCCCAGGACTGTAGATCAGCGGATGATATCGGCCAGGGTTGAGCATGCGCCCGTATAATTATATTAATTCACTCATAAATGTTTAAAAAATCTACGTCATTGTACAGTCCCCGTGTACACAATATGTCTCAGAGATTCACCGTCGTACTCTTCGTACGTCAAACGTCAAATGTCACTGCCATTTGTAATTTAATTTTGAATCTCCCCAACAGTTACAACGCCTTATTAACGTTTAATTCATGTGTCTAACTTTCAGAATAGGTAGTGAGTACAAGCTGATCTGTGAGTTTTCTGAGATGCATTTTAACTAAATCTCTTAAATTATCTCATATTTCCTTCATGTGATCGACGTTGGAACCAATCAATAACGTCAATAATATTGACTTCTGAAAAATGGTGGTTTGTGTAAAAATATTAGTTATTGCATTAATTTTGCAGAGTTTTAATAAAAATCATATCGTTTGCAATATTGTTATGTTTAGACTGCATTACTCTGAATAATACTTAATATATTTGTATTTATAAATAATGAGGAAAAAATATTATTAATTATTATTACAGGGTGAATATTATGTTCCAGGTCAATTTTGTTTAGCAAACATTTGTCAATTTTTATTTGATAGTCGTAGAGAGTAGTTGATTACAATTTATTATTGACCAACTAACGCCTCATTAACGAGTTGAAGTCATTAACACATTACATCTAAATAATTGTTTAATTGTGAATACACGAAGAAACACACAATGAAGCTCGTTTCAACATTGACGGATTTTGTTAATAAACAAAACAGCACTGAAAATCTTCAATAATACACCAACGACCTTTAAACTCACGCAGAGTTACTTTATGGTGCGCCATGTGGCTTATATGTCTATTTCTTTCAGGATGCAAGAAGCAATGGTGATGATTAATCATTAATGGTGATCGCTATCGTCACATGTTGGAAAACTTATTGATGACCGAATTTGGTTAACAGGATGGTGCCACCTCACACACTGCCCGAGCTACGCTTCAAATTTTGCACATCGGCCTGGAACATAATATTCACCATGTATAATGGCTTATTAAATTACATTAAATCTAATAAAATTATTCCTAAATTTAATTTAATTTAGATTTAAACATAAAGATACCTTAATAATATTTTATATGCATTAAAAGTACAAAATATTTTACATAAAATAAAACAAAATATGCTTGTGCCGGGCAGCCGATAGATTTTTTTTACGTCTGGTAAAATTAAGTATATTTGATCTATTTGGACGATATCCTAGAATACTTGTAAGTGGAAGGTCGCAACTCCATGTACCAACCAAAAAAAATTGCAGCTCCATCGTATTGCAATGGCTCTTCAAACTGCAGGATGCAGACAAGGTTAAGAACGTCAACAAATCATCCTAGAAGTTACGATGAACCGATGAGAGATGAATCTATATTATACATACATATATTAAAAAAAGATAAACAGTACATTTTTCAATACAAGACAAAATTGTTTTGTATTAACTATAAAAGTATTTTTGAAATCAGTCAAATAAAAGTCATGTTTTAAAATGATGCTCGCTAGTTACTCCACAGTACCGAATGAACCGGAGAAAATTCGATATTGTGAATTCTGTGTTATCAATTATTGTAGATGTACGCGTTAAATTTTTTTTCATAATAATAAGCATTCTTAAACATATCTCATTCATGTCAATCTATATTCAAATACACCATTAATTTTTAAATAACCGGAAATAAAAAACTTTCCATTTTGACGACGTAATGTAGAATCGTTTAAAGTGATTTTTATGACAAAAAATGAGCTGATTGTCTTTTTAATGACGATTGTGATATGGTTAGTTGAAATTGCTACTTTATAAAAAAAAATTGTAAATATAAAAAAAAATCGTAATTATTCACAATATACATTTTATGCGGGTGCAAAATTATTCATTTTCATTATGTGTTTGCTTTATACGTTAGAACTCTTTGAATAAATTAGATTAAATATTCTGGTTCTGATACATTTAAAAGTTCGTAAATACTTATATTACCAGTCATTTTATTTGACGTACATATATAACTTCAATTGAGTATTATTTTCATTCATATTAAATCTTAGCTAAACTATCAAGCTAGATTTTTAAAATTGTTAAAATTATTTTTGCCTTATATTATTTTCATAACGTTATAATGAATTTATTCTACAATATAACTTAAAATAAATATGAAAAGATATTTTTAAGACTTTTGTATAGTTATTTTTGATCATAATAGTCTAATAGGCATATTATAATAAAGGTAACTCAGTGAGAAAAAAACAGATTCCACTCAGCTTACAACAGCTTCTTCACCCCCTTACTGAAGAAACCCTCATAAGATAAAGGATTAACAGTAAGCAGCTATATAAAAATGTGTATGTACCGAGTCAACAGACAGTAGATTGTGAATTATAACATGGTTACAAAGCTTACTGAAATATGAAAATATTTTTTTTAGATTATCATTCAAATTTTATGTAAATAATAAACATACATACAAGGCGTAATAGACCTAGTAAACAATATTTTATGGGTGGATACCTGACTAAATTACGACGCGAAAATGTTCAAGGAATATGTGCCTAATCTCAACTATGTCAGAGATGAAAACATTTCAAAAAAATCATAATTATGCAATTATTTAGATTAATTGAAATATTTTATTGATTCCAAATTATGCATTGCGATTAGATTATTTTTCGTTAAATAATTTAGGACTTGAAGCAAAGTATAGACTTAATATTGGACAAATTTTGCAAATATGTTTATTTCGAAATACGTTAACATGATTTTGTAAAAATTTCAAACAATAATATTTTTCGTAATGGTGCAGAATTTGCGCATATTCCTCGAATATTTTCGAATCGTGATTTAGTAGTTAAGTATCCTTCTATAAAATGCTGGGAACTGGGTCTATTACACCCTGTATAAATAAAAAAGTACAAAATATGATGATTTTCATTTGACAATTTGACACCACCGTCTACTGGGGATATAGCGAAATGTTAGAAAGGCCGCTTAGCATGTGAGTGGTACCGGGCTCGATACTCGGCATATCCATATTTTGGAATTCATAAAGAGATTTCTGAAACGTGAACTGTACGAGAATACAGAGAAGAACATCAAATTGCTGTTGATATTATCCTAGAAATACTTTAAACTGAGCAGTCGCGTGTGCTTCATACTTGGCTATATAAAAAGCCACAAGCTTCACATAGTAAAGTTGATGATTCAAAGTAGAAGAAAATGATGATACGTCACTTACATTCTGAATAGATCTGGTGGTGATTTTTTACTAATAATTAATAAATAAATTAATAATAAAATAAAAAAATCGGAAGAAAGACAAGAATGGCATGAAAAAACCAAAGAAGAAATTATGTTCATTTTTCACAACAGATGTCGGTAGGTTTCTGTATTCGCCACCCCTGGATTGCTCGCCAATCCATCCATACGCGACCCCCTTGAATTATTTCGCCAATTCAAATATCGCCATGGCTATAGTCGTATAAATATTGGAATAGTTGAAATGCGTTCACTGTGTACTGTAGATTTTGGGTCTGTATTATATACATATGTACAGGGTGGAACAGATAAAGTCCACGATCTTTTATAGGTATATCATCATCATCGATATCTTCATCTCTTTATCCTAGAAGGGTCGGGGGCCTAAAGACTCATCAAGACGATTCCATCTACCTCTATCTAGTTTAGTCGGTTAAGAACCAATCTGTCTTTATAAAATCTTTTTTGCTGGTTTTTCCAGCTTAGTCTGGGGTGATCTAACGACTGTTTTCCCTCCTGAATTGCCAAAAAGACACAGATAAGAAATGATAGTATTTGCAAGATATGTCCAAAACACCCTTATTGCGATATTTTTATATGCTGAATTAGGAACTGCATACAAGGAGTCTCTCTTATATCTGAACTTTTCACTCGGTACATTAATGTAACTCCCGGTACTGCTCTAAGGTACATTACTTTTTTTTTAAAACTTGATCATTATTATGGAAGTGGTCTAAGTCATGTTTCTTTCGTTTCGAGATATTTAAACGTTTGCATTTGAATTGACTAAAAAATATTTTTATATTACACAACATAATGTTTCAAAATTTATTTAGTCTACTAGTTTTATAATTTATTTCGACATATTAATGTTGCATGTAGCTTATAAGAAAATATAAAATTTAAGGTTGTAATGACTTTTCTATTATCAAAATAAATACCACTGAAAGTCGTAACATTACATTAAATGTAACGCTTCAAATTTTTCACAATTGTTACAATTTGCATCATATTATATTAATTTAAAACAATGTGACGCAAAATAATTTATAAACTATTTTTTTCAATTTCTTGACCACTTTCATAATAATGGGCACATATATATATAATTACAAATTCGGGTTACTCTTTTGCCATAAAACAAACAAACCACTGATACGTATGAATGTAGAATCAAAAATAGGCAATTTGATTGTATGCTGTTTATTGTACTTCAATGATACAGTACTAGTGGAGAATAATGAACAAGAACTACACTACAAGACTAAGAAGTCTACAATGTAAGTACCATGTATACAAGGAAACCGACCTTATGATGAAATTTAACAGTCGAAACTGATGGTATTCGAGAAGAAGGAAAGACACCGTGCAAAATACTTGTAGGTAATGAATATTTGGAGCAAGTAGATGAGTTTGTGCATTTGGGAAGTACGAATGATATCGAAAGGAGGGTGACTGCAGGGAATAAAGTGAACGGCGCTTTGAATGGAATTATATCTAACGGGAATTTGTCAACCGAAGCAAGACTAGCGGTGCACAATGGAGTCCCGGTACCGACACTGATGTATGGAAGTGAGGCCTGGAGCTGGCATAAGAGAAACGAAAGAAAACTGAATGCAGTGAAAATGAGATCACCTAGGTGTATATGTGGAAAATCTATTTATGACAGAGTAAACAATGAAGAAATAAGGAAAGAATGTAAAGCTGATGTTAGTATAGTAAGTAAGATTAAGAAAGGATTACTTAGGTGGTTTGGTCATACGGAACGGATGAATGAGAAGAGAATGGTAAGAAAAATATATGACGCAAGTATTGATGGCACTAGAAATGGAGGACGTCCGCGGAAGACTTGGCATAATCAGGTAAAGTTATATAATGGAAGACGGTTCTGTTAGAAGCCTCAACAATCGGCGAGCTTGTATGAGAAGGTGTATGAATGTGGATGAGGCGAGAATTGTGTGTCAGGACAGAGTGTGGCGCTCTATTCTCTCTGCCTGATTAAATTCAATGCTTAGATCTTTTATTTTTTTTTAATATTATATGAATACATAAAATTCAAAAGAGTTTTGTAAATCCTTTTCAAATTAAATTGTTATTTTTCAACCACAGACCACCAAATAAATAGACATGAAATAACGCAAATTCCTTATCCCAAAATTTCCATTTTGGTGGCACCCACGTGATCACTTTGGTGCCACTCACGTAATCAAAGAGCTCCGCGACTTTTTTTAAAAATATGACTCGTTTGGAACGAAAATTTAAACGCTATTAATATAATATGCATTAATGTAAAAAATACGTATTTTTTACATAAAGATTTAATTTGCGAAGAGTAAATACTTTCACTGTAATTTATGTGTGTCGCTCCTCACCCCGCATATAATATTCCAAAACCTTCTCCTATATATACAGTTCATATCATGTCTATTCACTTACTAGCTTGTGCTTTCAACACATTTTGATAACTACTATGAAATATGTTTATAGGTACCTAAATAAGTAAACCTTTCAAATTATATTGTAATACTTCTACAAGATATATAAAAATCGACCTAATAAAAATACAATTAAATCAATTGAAAATTTCAATAAGTTGATATAATGTCAGGAATTATAAATTAATGAAAAAAGGATAATGTAATCATAATACCCCAACACTAATCTCTTTAACCAAATTGATATCAAATCGCTTTAGGTGAATTTTAACCTCTCTCCACTACAATTTAAGTATTCATGTATGATATTCTCGGTGGTCTAGTGATCAAGTATCAAGTAGTAAGGAGTTCGAGAAGACCACTATTTATTATATTTATAGTAAAAGCATTTAGCCTAGTTCAAAAATATTAAGAATATTCATGTGACATACATTATGGGTACGAAACTCTGCATAAACGCGTTATATGTCTCATACAAATGTATCATACTACCCCCGCATAAAATATGTTTTTTTGTTCGAAAAAATATTCATGTATTCAGAAAAATAAATATAAATAAAATAAAAATCTCCCTTGCAGAGAACCGAACCCCGATTTCTCGCGTGACCGGCAAGGACGCTAACGACGTGAAAATAATAATTTAATATATTTATTAATACTTGTTATTTACAAATTTAAATTGATTATTTATATAAAATTAAATATCACTTTTGAAAATTGATGTTTAATTATATATATAAATCAATACATTAAATTTTTACACAATAAATTAAAAGCTTTGTTTACGTAATTCAATAATGTATGACAATTTGACATCACAGTATATAAGGGTGACAGAGAACTCTGTTAGAAAGTTAGCGTGTGAATGGTAACAGGATCGATCCTAAGTGCCTACAAAATCTTTTTGATTTCGTAATTTTTACTAGGGACCCGCTAAATAAACATATTCTATGGTAAAAATAGATCGCGGCGATTTAAAAACCTACACCAAAAAAGGTAAAAAGTGTTAAATTAAGACTATAAAAATAAACATTTTAACACTATTAGAGGAATACTTTTTATATCATGATAATGATACTTGGTTTACTGTTTTCGAGGTAAGTTTGTACTCCATAATCACATATGTGAAAATAAAATATTTGTTTTTTGATTCAACTCGTTTAATTTACTTGAAACGCATTTCGCCTTGCAAGGGCATTATCAATCTAACAATTTAACTCAACAAGTTACTCGAATCGGTGATCTTGCTCCACCTTGGGATGAGGGACAAGAGTACCGAGTCAAGATTGTTGCGTTAATTTTTAAAATATCATTATAAATATAAATAAATAAATGATACTTGGCCTCAACAGATTACTGTATGTTAGCATTATTTTTCAAACTTTAATTTGTTGTATCTTTTGATTATGTTTAACTGGAATGTGTCAAGAATCTTGCACAATATTTTATAAAATCATCACTATTGAGTCTTCAACCTCTGGTTGGACTTAACCTCCTCCTTAGATCCTTATTATGAGCCATATCTCTCCAATTCTGAATTTCTAAAATACGTACGACTTTTTTACCTTACGCATCTCTAGTGGTCTTGTGTTCAGACTTCGTTGACTGCTATTCAGTTATCATATTCGCAAGGCCCAACCACTGAAGTCTTCATATTTATTAAATTTTGGAGATGAAAATAATAACAATATACTTACTATGCGTTTTTGAATCTCTTCTGTAATACTATTATTTATTTTTAGGGATCCAAGATTCGTTTTTGATTGAATCTAAAAAAGTACCAGGGTGACATTTGTTTTTAATCCCTCCTTTGTTTTTCTTCCATGTACTCGAATTCCCACAGAAATTTGAAATTGAATGAGGTTAAAAGAAATGATTTTAGCGACCAATAAATTATTTTTTGTAAACGCTTAAAACATGTACAAGCTAAAAGAAACTATCAAACTACATCGTGTAATTTAGGAATGACAGTGTTTATTTAAGTCGAGTTCACATATTTCATCCGTCTTCGAGCGCATGTTGTAAATAATTGAAAGAATGGGATACCGTTGCGCGCCTAGATGATCCGATTCTTACTAAAATAAAACTATAAACTTCTTCATAATAATTTTCAAGTCTTGAACATACATTTTTTTTGCATTCTCATAATATCCGTCCGCTGCGTGATATTTTATGTACAAAATTTTATGCGGAATATTTTGTATCAAATTTTTTTTTAAATATACTTTAAAATTAAGTTCCGTGTCATAAAAGTGGCAGAGCGACACCCTACCCCACTACAATATATCTGGTCTTCTGTTAATTTACTACCAAGCCGATATTTTTGCGGTTCTTCCAAGTTACGAGTTACTTTTTATTACAATAAAAATTTAAATTTTGAATCGCGATTTTCTCGGTAATGGTGCAGAATTTATACATACCCCTTGAACATTTTCGATTCGTATTTTAAGTATATCTAACCATATAATATTGTGGACTCGTTCTGTTAAATCCAGTATACATACGCATGAGGGTATCGGCAGTATCTCTGTGTTCAGTCTAACCTAGCGCGAGTCAATTGACCCCGTAAATTTTAACGACTAATTGATTTTGGGAGGTAATTTTTTAATTCGTTCAGCCAATTTGAATTGACACATTGGTCTGATTCTGGATATCGACAGCTTGGCTGAAGGCGCATTTACCTCAACTGAGGTACAAACAATCGGTGTGTATACTCTGGTCTTTCAAAATATCTGTGTTTAAAACGAAAATTGTTCAATAAAAGAGATATCCAAAAACTAAGAACTACTTCTTCGGCCGTCCGCCTGCCACGGTTTATTGATTACGAGACTCTATCCAAATTCTCTGTAAATACATTGCAGCGAATAACAATGAACGGGGAGAACAGGGAGGCCCTCATCCATCAGTCGCTGATATTGATGTTGATGACTCTGGACGCACGACAGATGTTTTTTTTTATATTAAAACATCATTAACTTAGACGAAGTTATAGTTTCTTATAGTTGCAAGGACATTACATATGATTGGTGTTCCGTTGTTACAATGATTGTTAACTGTTATTTAAAGGTTAGAAGATTAATTTCTAGTAGACCAGTGATTGCTCGCCATATTAAGAATAATCACTATTACAAATCATCATTACAATCGATACATCAATTAAACACAATCACAATAATTGGGATGTTCAAGTTCATGGATGAGATTTATGTGTTCGAAACAATCTCTGAGATATGAATTATGTTCTTACGAGATTCTTTTGAAACAACTTTCGGCTGTCAGTGTAAGTACCAAATCCCAGCGCTTAACTTCACGCTTGTGCGTCAAATTTAATTTGATTAACCGTTAGATGTTCCGTTCGTCGGTGGGGTGAATTTGAATCTCTCCAGCAGCAGTTGAAACGAAATATATGTTTCTATATTGTTCCGTTTTAACTTATTTTAATAAATAGTTATAGATTTATACGGTGTTACACTCACTGCCAAATCGAACGTGGTGAATATTGGTTTGAGCATGTGTCTCTTTGTACTAGTCTTAAGTTAATCTGTGAATTTATTTTCAAAATCGCAACATTTGTACATGGTACTGAGATTTTAATCTCATCGCGTCTTATTTCGTGGCCTTAACCACTCACAATTTATTCCATCACTAGTTCTTAAGAATTAAAATAGCATTCAATATTTGAAGGCTTTGTTTTTTGGGGGTTTAAGGATTTAACTAACTTACCTCTATTACTGGCGTCATAAATACTAGTGCATTATCTGTCTTACATATCTGTTATGATTCATTCGTTACTTTTTTCTGCTATTTTTACTATAATTGACTACTCGATAGCGTAACGGTTAATATACCCGCCTTTTCCGATCGAGACCAAAATTCAGTTCTCCGCAAATGATATTTTGAATTTTAATTATTTAAATTAATTTTATTTTTAAGAAAAACACATTATCATTGTGAAATTGCAGTTTTATTAGAATATGTTTCAGTGATTTTTTAATATAAATTAAATTATCAACTAGAAAGACATGTATAAAGAAAAAAACAATTTATCGAAAAAATATTTTAGTTTGCTACCGGGATTTTTTTATTTTTTTTATTAAAATACTACAGAAATATATTCTGAAAAAACTGCAACTTCACAATAAAAATGTATTCTCCTTAAAAATATATAAGTTGTATCAAAGTTAATCTAATTTTAATAAAAATTAATTGATTTGATTTCTGGCGCCTCCTAGCGTACATTACTCAACGGTATTTGAGATTTGTCGCAATATAAAGGTGATAGATTTTAAAAAATGGAAAAACAGATGAATCAATTTGAAGAGCTGCAACATTGGTGTAATTGGTAATGCATTTCCTAGTATTGAAAAAGATCCAAGTTCAAATTCCTGTAGCAACTAAAATATTTTTTCGATTAATCGATTTTTTCTGTATGTCTTTCTAGTTGATACATTTATTTATTTTGTATTGTGTTTATTATTTATGTTCTATGCAGGAGTGGTAAGATATGTAAAATTTGTCAAGTTAACATTACTTTCCCAGAAAGCAACAATGTTTTAACAGTTGAAATAAAGCACGAGTTTTAAACTTCTCAACTCTAATAAAGAGATTTACAGAATTTAATGAAACTTTCATGGCGCGTTAAAAGTTTTAAAAACTCAACTCACTGCCAAGAATGAAGAAGCTGTACTGGACTACGTAATGTTTTGCACTGAACGTTTCTATCATCATCATCATTGATCCTATAACTCAGTATGGTTCCTGGCTTCCTCGGTATACCTCCACCAGTCTCTGATGGATAGAAGATGACTCGGATAGAAGAGTCTTCACCATCTCACCTGTTCACCAGGCGCCAATCGCCGGCGCTAGACTTATTACCGTCTCAAATAAGATTGTTTATTTTCCGCCCTAGTAATTTAAGTGAAGATGATGTTATCAATTTTTTGTAAAACCATCCTCATAAATTGGCCGCCTCCTAAATCAACCGTACGCGTACCACACACGTTATGGGCCGTATTTTGTTAGGCCGGCATTTTGAAACTTACCCAAAGGCGGCTTTTTACTAAAAGTCATTCTAGACACTAGTGTTGACTACAAATTACTGCTTTATTAGAAAATAACTATAATGTTTTATATCGCATTTGCTTTCTTGGATTGTTCATGCTTGGATTATTTTTTATTACACACCATTATCGTTTTGCAACGTGGAATTTTGTTTTTCAATTTTTATAAAATAAGACTAAAAAGGCGACCTTTGGCTGTCCCCTTGATTTTGCCGCCACAGACAAGAGCTTGCTCCGCCTGTGCGTAACGTAGGCGCTGCAGGTGCTCAGACGAAGTTACAATTAATTCTGATAACAACAATTGAATAAATATGGGAAGAATTAAATATTTGAATTGTGATAACAAGATTCTACTATTCTGTATTTCAATAAAATTAATTCATTTTATACACTTCGTAATCAATCAGGAAAGTATTTTCACATTAAACTAATGACCCATGTCCGTGGAAGAGATTTCTTCCGAAGATTCGACTAGATGATGATACAGAATTCAGCGTGAAGCGATTTATGAATTATCAGCCCGTAACTGAATGATAACGACGACTGATTGACTGAATGATAACGACGACTATTTATTTTCCAAAAATCATGCAAAAAAAATAAATTCATGACAGATTTTAAAATGCATTTCTCAATTAATCCAACGAAATTTAGGGCAATTGTAAACTGATATAATTATTTAAATATGAGATCAAATATAATTAATTACAAAATGAAAGTACACACCTACATATAAGATAAGGTAAAAGTGAAAAATATATAAGATTAATGCGAAATCAGAAAAAAACATATTACTATGCAATATAATATGTATGAATAAAATAAAAGTACACACAAGGTAAAGTAAAAGTGAAAATATGTAAAATGAGTGTAAAATCAGAAAAAAATATTAATGTGCAATGCAACATGTATAAATGTTGTTTATTCTGTTTCTTAAAAAAAATTATCTTTGTTCTCGTGTTATTATTTTCAAAATAACAATATGAGGACTCATCTTCAGAAAGCTTTTTTTCTGTAAAAATATCATTACAGTCTGATTGGGGATGAGAGTGATATCGCTTATACAGATAAACAAACATACTGTATTAGGAGAACATATTCTTATTGTGATGTTGTAATTATTCAGAACGTAGGTCTGTGATATTTTAAACATTAATTAAATATATTAATTAGAAAGATATACATCTAAAATCAATTTCATCAAAAAATGTTATTATTGCGCAACCGGAATTGAACCTGGATCTCTTTCCAAACCTGCGTTCTGGATAATTACAAATTCACAATAAGAATGTGTTCTTCTAATATTAAAGTTGTATCAATATGTCCAAAATTTAATAAAAATGAATTGATAATTCTGGCGTCAGCTATCAGATTATTCAAAGGTACTTGATATTCCGTAAAAATAAGGTAGATGGCTCTTTCAAATAATAGAAAGATTAAATATGAAAAAGGCAACATATAGGTTCGAAAAATCATCGTTGTAGCATAGTTGGATAATGCACCTTCCACGGTTTAGAAAGAGATCCAGGTTCGAATATTGGTGGCGCAACAACAATATTTTTCGATAAAATTGGGTTTATATATTTCTAATTAATATATTTAATTCATATTTAAAACATACTGTATTCTTTCTCTTGATCGATGTGCTCGTGATTGAGTATTGTGATCCTCTATTCTGCTTCTACAGTACAAACTCTGTCTATGTATAGACAATTATTTGAGCAGCATACAATGATAATGTCTACACATCTTTACTGTTGATAAATACGTATTAAACATGAAATTTAGATATTTATTTTTTAAAGAATATTATTATATTAAGAATTAAATATTATTAAACAAATTGCAATTAATAATGGTTATAGTTTTAAATTAATAGATAATTTGTTAAAATAAAGTATATTAGATCATATGTTTACCTACCAATTCATACTATTCGCAATAATCATACTTCAAATTCAATGATAAAAAATATTTCAATTTCGATGTAATCATCTTTTTATTCTAATAACAAATTAAAGAATTATATATTAAATAATAAGGATAAGAATAATATTTTAAAAATTCAGGGGTTTACAAATTATTTTACGATAAATGCAATAATTTTTATGTAGATAAAACTTGCAGAAATTTTGATATTAGATTAAGGAACACTTGAGATGTCTAAATAACAATAACTATTCTAAATTCGCCAACCGTTATTTTGACATTAACGAGGGTTTACAAAATGTACATATAAATACTAGAGGTTTACAGTTATATATGAAATTTTAGAAATAAAAAAAGCGTTGACGGCAAATTAAATATTATATATAATCAAATCCTTTTTTTGCAACCTTATACACCACTTTCTTTTTAATTTTGTTTTTGTATGTGCTATTTTTATTTTTAGTTTGCATTATTTCCTGAAGATGGGACCATAGAATTTGAAACCTATTGATGTATAAATAAATAGCGGTTTAAACAAAGTATTTTTTTTTATTACTAACACAATTAAATAACGATTGTAAAACATTATTACGCGAGAAATAGGTAGTTCATTTACCTAAAACGACCATTAATATCCTTTTATAAACTATAGATAGCTGAAACAATATGAAAGTAAAGTCAACCGTAGATAAAAACTAAAATATATATATATATATATATATATATATATATATATATATATATATATAATAAAAAATATTAATAGCATCATTAATAACGTCATTTTTTTACCACTCATTAACACTTTTATATTTTATAATAATTTAGGGAACTAGTTGGAAATTCAGCAAACTTCAAAAAAATATTTATTTGTGTCTATGTTTTAATGTAACTAACTGTATTCTCATATAGTTTTACATTGTGTTAATTTATGAACAGTCAAACAAAGTTCTTTTTGATGTGAATTGGTTATTTAAAGACATTGTAGGTTCCAAAACCAGTCGCATTATAAGAATCTTTTATTCAATGTTGTAGATAAAGCTTGTTATGGTTGAATTATCTTTCCTACTTTAGCAATACACTTCGAAAGCATCAATGTTTACACTTGTCGTTATTGCGAACTGTTCAGGTGTCCACTGCAATCGTGAATATTGAAAAGATAAAAGTGAGAACCAACATAGTTTTATAAATAATAAGAAAAAACTACTATTTATTATTAAGGAAAACATATTCTTAATTTTATTTATTATTTCTGTTTTATTAACCACTGAATTGATTTTAAATACATCTACCGGTTTCGAAAAATACCATTTTCTTCTTCATAATGTCATAACTAACTAAAAAATATATCATTGTTTCTTCACCAGAATCTATTTTTAAAAAAACAACAAATATTTAAAAAATAAATTTAGTACCTAACTCAAATTGTTGTTTAATACAAATTTAGTCGAATAATTTTTAGGAAAAAATTTTAGAATAGGACTCGTAGTTAAATTTAGTTGGTTATTTATAATTTCTTGATTAGTTTTACATGCTTTATTTATCTCCAACGATTCCAAATTATTTAATTTGTAACCAACACTGTTCATTTGCAAAATTGACAATCCCAATTTTTTATCAAAACCGTGACCATTTTCTATCAAATGATTAGCAAATTCTGAAAACCTACTATCGTATTTAAACTCAATTCAATTGTTAATAAAACAAAAATAATAAATAAAAAATATTAATTTTAACCACAAAGTTAATATTGCTAATTTTAAAAGTAAAACATATTCTTATTGTGAAGTCGTAAATATTCAGAACATAGGTCTGTGATGTTTTAAATACTAATTAGATGTATTAATTATTACGATATAATCAATTTTATCTAAAAATGTTTGTTGTTGTGCTACCAGGATTTGAACCTGAATCTCTTTTCCAATCCGGGGAAGGTGCATTACCAAATATGCTACAGCGACAGCATTTTTGACGACAAATTTTCGAACCTATATGTTACACTTTTTCAAATTAATACATCTATCGTTCCATTATTTATTGATAAATCAACATGTTTCAAGACCAATGGACTCTTCTTCAGGATACAATTTATACTTAAATTAAGACAAAAACAAAACTATTAAAGGATATATATAGGAAAAAAAACAAAGTGTTTTTTCCTATTATTTATATAATATATTGCTACAAAGTATTTTTGCAAATATTGAAGAAGTCAAGATAATTTTAGTTGCCAGCTTTACTAAACTGTCTACCGTTCGTTCAAAGAGACTTTAGATAGTTGTATGCAATTTAGAATTTCCTGACCACTGCCACTAGTGTTGAGTCAGGACCTCGCGTCCTGCTCTGCGTTCTACATGATCATTAACGCTTAAAAGTAACCTTTTCTATTAACAAATTAATATAGTAAAATGTCAGTTAGCTATTTTTCGCTCTTACCTAACGTAATAGTAAGTTTCAAATTTTTCTACGGAAGGATATACTCGTGTGTATAGTATTATAGTATTATATGTGCCGTTCCGGGATTTTATCGTATTTATAATTAACCTAGTCCAAGAAATGGGCAGAGTCTTTTTTATTTTTGACATATGTGTCATTTATTAAAAAACTTTTGCTTGCATCGAAATTTGTGGAAGTAGGTACATCTACATCTTTGTTTTGCTCTCAATGAGAGCAGACGTGATTATGGAACTGCGGCTGTTGGCGGATGTTCTGTCACCATCTATTTCGGTGAAAGGGTGAAAGGGAAAATTTTATTTTTGCGAGTGTGAATGAGGCGAGAAGATTGTAGAGCTCTATCCTATCTGCCCACCCCCGCGGAGAAACGGCGTGATGGCAAGTTAGTTAGTTCGTTAACAGGCGAGGATTGTGAAGGTTCGATCGTATGAATTTCAGAAAGTATTAATAATAAAATATCTATTTTTTATTTATTATCTTTGTTTTATTAATCACTGAATTGAGTTTAAATACATCTACCGGTTTTGAAAAATACCATTTTCTTCTTCAGGATGTCATAACTAACTAAAAACGTATATTATTGTTTCTTCACCCAGAATTTATTTTTAAAAAAACAATAATTATTTAGAAAATAAATTTAGTACCTAACTCAAATTGTTACTTGATACAAATTTAGTCGAATAATTTTTAGGAAAATATTTTAGAATGGGACTCGTAGTTAAATTAGTTGGTTGTTTATAATTTTTTGATTAGTTTTACAAGCTTTATTTATCTCCAACTATTCCAAATTATTTAAATTGTGACCAACACCGTTTATATGCAAAATTAACAATCCCAATTTTTTATCAAAACCATGACCATTTTCTATCAAATGATTAGCAAATTCTGAAAACCCACTTTTGTTCAAACATCTCAAATGCTTCCTTACTCTTAAATTAAAATTTCTACCCGTTTTATCAATATAAAATGCAGAATTGAATTTAACCGAATTGAAAAGTTAATATTTGCTAATTTTAAAAGTAATAAAATATCTAAAAATGAATGTCAAAATATACCTAAAAATTTATATGGGTAACTGTTCAAAGGAATTCCATGATTATTTTGTAAATTGAGTCAAATCTTGCTTTATTCCACTACACTTTTCATTGTATTAAATGATATATAACGTTTTCGGGAACATGTTCCCATTATCAATATTATAAATCAACTTGATCTATAATAACGGGAAGATGTTCCCGAAAAGTTTATATATCATTTAACACAATGAAAAGTGTAGCGGAATAAAACAAGGTTTGACTCAATTTAGAAAATAACATATGGGTTTTGAATAAAATATGTATTCACCATGGTGACGAGTTTACTTGGTCGCTTTTGCTTCACGTATTTTTTATGAGATTACTCTACTATAAAATATTTTCGAGTGACGCACGAACTAAAAAATAACTTGAACCAAGATGAAAAATAACTTTCTTTCTATATTTTTTTTCATCTTATTTTGACTGAGGATCGTGATATTCGTAAACTCTCGCCCTCTTAACTACACTCTTCCGCTTTTCTCGGCATCCCGCATATTTGAGAAAAATAACCAGAAAAGTATCACTTGCTCTTTCCAATGGGTAAGAATCATTCCCTTCCTCTCCCACAAGAAGCGTCTCAAACATATTTTTTCTTCTCGCAAGTGAAGCCTGCCTCAAACCATCAAGGATTTGAAAGCCTTGATGCCTATTTTCTGCAGAATCTGACCACGGTATGCGCAGCACGTGACCTCCAATACCACATCTTAAAGGCATCAATTTTCTTTTTTTCCTTGCGTTTAAAGTTTACAATACCACATTAAACAAAACACTAGAAACCGTTAAGTCTAAACAGTGAACTCTGGATTTATTTATGTTTTGTAACTATCGTCGGGAGTATTCATAGATCGGAGAAAATTAACAATGATACCGATCAAACATCATACACAAAATCAATCGATAAAAATTATTAAAATTAACGTAAACCAGTTTCTTGAGAAAATTTAATATTATATTACCATGCTAAGCTTTCTGATTATTTTACAAATTATGTTTCATTTCTCCAAAACCAACAACTCAAGTAAATACACCAATACATACAGGGTACATGGTGTGTGTGTGGAGGTAGTGCGGCCGTCGGTATACAGCCTCCCTATAAATATACCCCTAAAGGTACGCACCGAGGGCTAGATGCTCGGGCACAAAGCGAATTCTACACATAACAGGAATATATTATATACTACATGGAATATATAATAGTGGCTCGCTGTACATAGGATAGCCATCTTTAAAATATATCAAAAGGATTACCTAGAGTCGGGAGGACGTATTTTGGGCGAGGGAAATTAGTTTTGCATACATCTTGCGCTAGTGTACGGATAGATCAATATCGAGAAAGCATTGTATGCATTAGTACGTTGTATTCTACTCAAGTAATTGATGATTATATTAAACTGGTGATTGAAACACATTATTCTTTAAAATGAAAATATACAATTTAAAATCAAAATATAATCAATTTTACATGAATTTTTAGAAATAATTGTTTCTTGATATTTAAATCTTATTTTTTCATGTTTAAGAACGGCTTTCTTGTCAGTTCAGTGTTTGCCATGTTCTAGATATTATCCAAGGTGTTTGTATTCGCTTTGTTCATTATTTTTGTCTTGGCCTACCTCTGTCGTGTACCTTCAATTACATTTCTGAGGTATCCGATATGTCTAAGAAAGTATCCAATACATTGGCTCCTTCGATTTTCGAGAATACCTATTATAGACCTCATTTGCTCGTATTGGAGCATGAAGTATTTACTCATATTTTCGTCAAGTCTAGTAAGGATATACATTATGAAATTATATTTTCCCTAATACTTGACCTCATGACTGAAGATGGACCTGGAGCAGTTCTGATTCCAGTGCATATGAATTATCTAGATCGGTGGCTGGTCATTTGTTGGCAATGCGTGATGGTTCTTTCACTCTTTAAATTGAATTTCATGTCGGATAAAGACGCCTTTGTATATATCGATACTGAAGTCCAAAAATACTTTTAAAAATGTATATAAACTACGTAGGTTAAACTGTGAATACCAGTTTATACAAAATTTTATTTGTTTTTTAAGATCTGTTCATACTTATCCACAATATCACGTCAGATATCTAAATTTGTTATAAAATTATATTAAACGTGTCGAGGTATTTAAAATATTGATTATTTAAGTGAACATTGAATACACGACACAAAAAAAATCAAAACGCTTATTTTACGAAAATCAAACTAACTAGAACCACTAGATCACTAGACAAATTCTACACCGCTAGACCAATAACCTATAAAAGTACTATTCTCTAATTATTGAAAGTAAGAAAGGATGAGCGTGTTCATTTCTTATCGACGTGTAAGAAATGTGTGTATTGGGGTGTGGCATCTTATCCTCTATTCTTAGTCAGCTGAGGGTTATACGAAAATACTTATATCATGTGTAAAACATCACACCGTTGTCGATAATAGTATTACATCAGTCAATAAGAAAGATATAAGGAATTAGTAAGGTAAAAGCAAACTGTTCGCCTGTAAAGAATGCTGTTAATGTTCGTGGAAGAAAACGTAGTGCGATACGCATTTTCCGCATCGCGATGACGTTACCGTAAAGTGAAAACAACGGCCAGTAATTTGAGTGAAAATTCTCATTCGCCATGGGCCGCGCGGGGGTGGTCCGGCATACACGGGGGGTGTGGAGGCGCCACCCCGCGCGCAGGGCTGCCCCGCGCGGCCTGCAAGACGGCCGTCTCGGCGGACCCTCGGGCGAATCTCGCGAAGTCAATTCGACTAGACATATCTCAGAAATTCAGTTTAGATATATGTCAGTACTGTTTATTTTTAACTTTTCTGATACAAAAATACATGTAAAAGATATCCAATGTCTCCTTAACTAGATCAATGTCTGTGCTACGTCTAATGGTGAAATTTAAACAATTAATCTTAAATAATATACAAGTTACAAAATAAAATAACAGGAAAGTAAAGAGAATGAAATATAAAATTTAAAAAAAGAACAAAAAATTAAAGTAAAATAGAAAATATAATTTTCTACCAACACCCAAGAATCAGTTTTCAAGATACAATTTAAGTGTATCTATAAAGAAAATGTTCATAATTATGTGTAAAATATATGCGTTTTATTGAGATAAACTCAGAGACCAGCTTGAAATTAGTGGAGAGAAAGATAAACTCGAGCTCGAGTATAGAATTTTCAATTTGACTACGAGTATGAATATACGAGGGCAAGTCAAAAATTATCTACATTTTTCGTTTTAGAATTTATTAGATGGGCAGAACCATGATGTTAAAAAAGACGCTACCTCACCGATGGTAACTCGCCTATTCGCTAAAACCATCTCTCGAGCTTATTGAATCTTGTCGTCCGTGGTGGGGTTTGACGGGCATTCTGCATTCTCTTCGTTCGTCACACTCGTCCGGCCACTTAAACTTCTCGATTCACAAAAAAACAATTTTTACATGATAAAGCACTGTCCCCATTTTGTGATGAAAGTTTACGATGAATTTCAGCCTCGTTCACATCCTCCGACCAGAGAAACCGGATCATTGCTCGTCGTTCCTTCTTAGGGCAAATTATTATTTACTTTTGGTGTTGTCCATGTCTATACACCGTTGAGCCGAACTGAACTTGCAACTTTAATCGCAGAACTTATGTGACTTATAGTATGATAAGTTAGTCTAAATATTTAACGGATCTATTACATTGGTGGAAGGAGTGGCCGTGGAATCATTATTATCATCCCTGGCTCTACAATCTACATCCCTTGTATACCTTGTATAAGGATACCTCCACCGGTATCTGCACTGAGTTACTTCCCAATTCTTGATGCTAAGAATGATTAGGTCTTTATTTATTTTAATTTTCACAACTAAACTTTGTACTACATTCACATAGAGCTATTATCAGTATTGTAGTTTTGAGAGGTGACGTCCCTCTCATCATCAGGTGATAACTAAACTAAATACAGCTTTGTAGTCTATTCGGGTAAAGGGGCGAGATTTGGAAGAAATCGGTCGTTAACAGGAATATGGACAGTAAAAGTGAAGTGTTAGGAAATGTTATGTTTTCTCCGAATTTAAATTCTTTTTCATTTCAACGGTTTCTAATTTGTTAATTATTAATCCTTTATAAGGTACCGAGTGGAGAAGTTTTAATGTATAACTATCAAAAGAGGGGTTTATTTATATTGTCTCGGTCTCTCATGTTGGGCCTAACTAGTATCTGTCTTTAAATAACTTACTGACTTACCATCACGCCGTTTTCACTCCATTAGTTTATGAATTTTGGCTCATTTTGTTGGACAGCTCGGAAAATTCTTCAGAAGATTATTCTTTAAAAAATATCTAGTGCTGCCATCTTTTGTTAGAGGTTTCTGAAGACAAGCTAGTCTTAGTCTTATCAGAGTTTTATACAGTATTATCTTTGCTTTTCTGGATCATATACGAGTTAAACTGTTATGTCAGGGTGAATTAACAACAATTAACACTCACTTTATGACGATTTTGATCTATTAATTAGATAATGAAATCTGAATTACTATTTTAAAGTTGACATTATTGCAGTTTTCATCAGTTAAATAATAGAATAATCCAAAACGACAGCAACAATAGTAACACAATAACTTAGTCATCGATCTCAGTGTCCATCTTTGGGAGAGTGCCACCCCTGTCTTCTATACGGCCATAAAATATACAAATATACACACCGAGCCTCGAATACAGCCTTCGCCGGAGAGGGAAAGCGAAAGTGGCGTGCGGAGGGGGTGCCGAAGGCGGGGGGGGCGTATTTAGGTTGCCGTGATGGACTTAGCATTTCTCTCGGACCAGGGGGACGCGCCAACCCTCGCCCCACGCGGGGGTGGGCCGGGGCCGGTGGCAGCAGGGGCGGGGGGAGCGCGTGCCCGGAATGGCGATTCTACAGCATCCCCCGGAAGCGCTCGGGAGGCTCGTAACTTTAAATCTATTTCGATTTCTGAATTAATTATTTTTTTAAATATCACGGCTATTAATAATATTTTTCATAGTCTTCTTCCACACAACCAGTTTTGCCAACGTGTTCAACAAATATAGTTAATTCTATGGAAAGATAATACTTTTTAAACGGGTGTATAGGCCGTGTCCACGGAAGGGGACACGGTGAGAAAATCTCAGAGATTTATTTAAGGTAGATTCCAATTCTAATTGAGATTTTGATATGAAGGTATAAGATAAAAAACTCGAAACAATGTGCGATCTGACAACGAGGTTTAACACGTGCACACAAACATCACCTAAAACTACTATAGATCTGTAAAGTCAACTATTATGACAAGTTAGTATTATTCATTAAACATTAATATAATGCGTTAAAGTACAAACATTTACTCAGTTATAACAGCTGCTGGAGAGATTCAAAATTACTCCACTGACAATGATGTTTTACGTACATGACGAGCGTGAAGTGAGGCGTGAGTTGGCGAATCTCTGAGACACGTTATGTATACGTGGACCATGAGAGTTGTTTCAAAGTAGAAAATCTCATAACAATATCATTAGTAGACACGTAAAAGTATATATGTACTGTGTTCTAGAAGGTAACTTTTTTTTTTGATTGGACAATAAGGTTATAAAATTCATTTGTGTTTACACTGTCGATGTGGCAATTCATATAATGCGAGTATTTTTGTAACCTATTTCATATAATGATTGATACACGATTGCTAAGTAAAAATTCTAACAACAGTAATTATTTAGAATATAGCTATAGTCAATACTTATAAGGCGGTTTAAATTAACACTCTTACTTAAAACAAATTAAATTAATCACTTAGAAAGATTTAAATAAAAAATCTTTTTATTGCCGATACCATTCAATGTCGTCATATTCAATTTATATGGTTTAACCTTATTAGTGGAGACATCTATTTTTCCCCTTTTGAAACGACAATTACAATTTTTCTCAATAGTCTTTGAGTAGAACCTGTTAATTGGCGCTAGGACTAGTATAATTTAGGTATTCCCAACGAGCCGGGAGCGACTGCGTGACACTTTGCGTGACCAAAAAATAAACGAACTCTGAAAGATTAATATCTCTTCGTCTCTTTTAATCTTCAGAACCGATGGACTTGTATGGCGTGGTACGAGAAAAAAAATTAGGCTTGAAATCGCGTTTTTATTTTCATGGTTTATTTGTTCCATGTCGTATTTAATTTCAAATCGATATTTTATGACATTGATCAATTAGCAACATTCTCTATTTTTAAAATTTCATATTGATTTTTAGTCAATGCTATGGAATTTTCGTGAACTTTCAGGCGAACATCAAGACCGCCTAGACATAAATTAAGTATGCATATAAAATTTGGCAAAGTAAATACAACATATCAGTAAGAAAGTAAGACATATATTTGGGTACCCTGCCTGCTACACTAGTAATTTACTTTATTATAGCATACAGTGTTCCTCCGATATAACAGTAAACAAAGTGCATTTATCAATATTCAAAAAATATGAATATAAACAGTTAAACAAGAGATGCAATTAGGTAATTCAATATACTGTTGTAGAAGTTTTATTCTCTGGTTTGGACCTTTAAAAGTTCTTGGGGGTAATTTCTCCCCATTTCGTGGAGCCAGAACTGCATTTTCATGAAAAATATGCAAGACTATGTTTGCAATCTTTCATGTTTGCATTAGACCGTTGTATATTTTTGGTGCTAAAACAAATGGAATATTTGAGCAAAAGTGTTGTTTAGTTTTGGCACAAGATAGTGAGTTAGCCTATGTCCTTGTTAAGTGAGGGTGCATAATTTGCTAATAATATTGTTTATGCCGGTAAAAGTGTTTTAGTGTACCTAGAATATACATTTGGCAGATGTCATGACATTCTTTGAAGAGTTAATTTGAAGGATTGTGAAAGGGTTTCTTATGAATAACTCTCAAAATCACTTTTTGGGCTTTACTTGTGCTTCTAGTATATTATAAAAGCATCTAGTATACTATAAAGTGCGTCTAGTATATTAAAAATAAATAAAGTTTACATTTTATCAGAAAATAAAAATGTTATTATTACTTCGATAAAGCGCAATACAAGATTGATAAACAACAATTTTTCTTTATTCAGATATATCAATTTCTTCACAATATAAGAATTAAACTATAAGCTTATGGTAGCTAAAATATGATACAAACATTCTTAATTGTGGTCTATTTAAATATAACATATTGCAAATATTACATGTATAGAGTTCCATGGATAAATTCCATTATTTTAGTAATTAGTGTTAGGTGATACGCATTATGATAATAGATTTTGTTTTCTTTACCGTAGGTAGTTTCTTCGCACGTTTTATGTGTCGCCAAAGTGAGTCATCTCGTTTACAAGCTGCGACCGCGAAAGTGTGCGAAAGAGATGACATAGCGGTGTCGTCTCTTTCGCACGAATAAGCACAAGTTCGAAATATTCAACAACGTTACAACAGCGTAAGCAACGTGAGTTTTTAAACGAAAATAGTATTTGTATAAAATATTATAAAAAGTATTTTTCATTAATTGTATTTACTTCATAGTGGCTAAGGATGTTTTACTTATAAAATTATTTTATAGACCAGATTGGAATAGCCAGTTTTCATATCATTTCAAACATTTCTACATTATTTCTATCCCTTAACTGATAAAATTGACATGGATACTCATGATAGTCTCTTACTAAATAAATTATTTCAGGATTTACGATTTCGAATTGCAAATGTCGGCCCAGTCATAAAATTGAGTCATAAACAGTAGATAATTTATGTATATTATCTTGTTCTTCTAAGATGCGAAATCTTTTCATCTTAGGCGTATTTTGATTCATGTTAATATAAAATAATTGTATGAAATAATCATCATTAATAGCGCAACAGCCCGGTGTAGTGCTTGACCTTCTCAAGTAAGTTTCGCCACTCCGATCTGTTCTCAGTTGTACTTTTGCAGTTCGCGATACCAACTGCATGAGCGTCCTGGATAACGCCATTCAATGACACAGCTTGGCTCTTCCAACACTCGGGCCAATAGGTTGCTACAATGCCTGCGTGTTCTGGCGGATCTAACGCCAGAACGCATTGCCACTGACCAGCTCAGTCTTGGTGCGGTACAGGATATTTTGTCCGATAGTAGGGAATGCTTACTTTCAAAGACCAACTTTCTTTCTTGAATTTTTTCTTTCTTATTAAGTACCTAGTATTTGAATCAATTTGTGAGAACTAGTGATAGTTAAACCGTTATTGTGACCGCGATTATATTAGCCATATTTGAATATGTCACTTACACTTACTTACTGATATTCACTTACAAAGGCACTGTTATTAAAAAAAAAAAATAGATATCTCATAGAAATGAAGCTATATTTAATGGAAATATGTAGAAGTATGGGTAATTACAGGACTTACAGGGACCTGTCTTCCGCTGGCTGAAATGATCACTTTATATAAATATAACATTTACCATTCTCACCCATTAATCATTCTTCATATTTATCATTTTTTTGAAAGTTGTATACATGTTAATATGTGGGAAAACTATCGCCATCTACGGACTAAATTTGGTAATTCATTTCCCTGAAACAGTATACATGTCACAATAAGAATCAAATTAATTAATTAACATGTGAAATATTTGATATATATGGAGATTAGGTGAGAATGGTGAACGCTGTATTTATATAAAGTGATCACTTCAGCCAGCGGAAGATAGATCCTTGTAAGTCCTGTAATTACCCGCACATCCATATATTTCCATTAAATATAATATAAAATAGCTTCGTCTCTGTGAGATATCTATTATTTGTTTAATAACAGTGATTATATTCGTTTGTAACGATGATAAGTAACTGATTATTTATATTTCATCACTGGAAACTAACCTGTTAATCTGAATCTCAGTTTTCCCGGTTAGCAAGAGGATCATAAGATGCTTTCGGATGCCAAATGCTCCTATTAATTGGTGTATGAAATCACCTAGCATTTGTAGTGACCAGAATATTTTTTCATATTAATTATTAATTATAAAGGAGAACACATTCTTATTGTGAAGTTGTAATTATTCAGAACAGACGATCTGTGGTGTTTTAAATACTAATTTAATTTGAGTTGCTTGTTGGTGTAGTGTTCAAGGCGTTGGCCTAGTGATCTAGTGGTCGGGGGTTCGCGCCTCGTTCCAGGACAGCAGAAAGTTAGTCCTATTTTCATAGCACAAGCATTTATCTTAGTTTGAAAATAGTAAGAATATTGATGTGACATGTATTCCGTGTACGTATCTCTATTTTTTATTTTAAAAAAAATGTATTAATTATAAATATATACATATTCCGGTAGCGCAAAAACAATATTTTTCGACAAAATTGATTTTACATGTATATATTTATAATTAATACATTAAATTAGTATTTTAATTATTAATTTTTCATGTTTTCACAATTTCATCTGTATTTGATATAAAAACAGAACTGTTTTCTGCTATGCTTCTGAGTAGATATTGTTGGATGCGCCGAATATTACGGGGGGTTTTTTTTTTTTTAGACGAAATTATTTATCTTGATGAAAGTGGTTCACTTTTTCAAGATGCACCTTGATTACGAGCCGCCCGGCGGTCCGCCCTCCCCGCTCCCCCCTCCCCCGCACCACCCTTCCGACCTCCGCTCTAAAATGTATTTGTGTTGCCACATCCGACTAGGAAATTCAGCACCAACTAAATTATATCAATTATTTTACAAACTATATTATCATCCGTTATAACGAAACGTTAAGGGATTTATTGTGTAGGCACCTATACGCGCGTGTATTATAGCTACAGACGTGCACGCATTACAGACTATACATTTATTGTTATTGTGCCAAATTACTTTCGAAACAATAACTTTACACAGTTGTAATTAACATTACTTTACATTATATATATGTTACGTACAAAATATGTTACGTCATTTTTTTTAACCAAATTAAAACGCAAATTTTCCAATGTAAATGCAATCTTTAAAAAAATCTCTACAACTACCGCTATTCACAAGAATCAAAACGATTTAGCTTGATTAAGAAGAAAAAAATCTGTCTTACGTTTTTTCTTTAAAATCAATTTTAACGGAATTAAGAATACCATTTATATTATTAAGAATTAAACAAGGCTGATTAACGAACGTAGCCGAGATATATGCATTTTTTTTTTCAGAAAATGGGAATTATCGTTTCCATAAAAATCTTTCTAAAATAAAGTAATGGTTTAAATTACGTTTTATTATTAGATATTGATTTTAAAACTTTTCGTTCTTACATGAAGTAAATCAATGTTAGTAAAGTGTTGTATTTTCAGGTGTGATAGCATTCGACCAATGTTATTAAAAGCTCCTCGAAGCGTTTGAAAATGTGATTAGTAATTTTTTATCCGACTTAATAATAAAATTCCAACTATCCGCTGACCAATCGAATGCGCGATGTGAAAATTCGAACTTTCCGACCAAAACGTATTTTGAAATTGGAATACGCCTTCGAATCGGAATTTTCAATTCGCAATTCGAATAGAAATACCCTGCCGGAAGGTAATTCGGAGCATGCACCCCCGCCCACCCCCTCCCGCGGCGGGGGGCGGTGACCCCACCCCCGCCACCCACCCTCCCTTTCTCTCTTGTCACAGTCTTGGTTCTGCTATACTCTACACTTCCCCTCGCCTATGTACAGCGCAGAGTGACCCCTTTCGCAAAGTGCAGTCAAACCATTCCTATAATATACTTTACATGCTTTTAAATTAAACTGAAAAATTATTTTTACAAGTTAGGGAATGAAGCCAAAATACAATTATATGTCCATAATGTAAAATGTGTTTACTGTCTCCTTAATTTGACCGAAGTCTGTGTTAAAATAGACAAGATTTACCTTAACCTAACCTAACCCAAGATACGCTGGACATATTAGGCGGTTCCCCCTCACTTTTTCCACTGACATATACAGCCAACTCTCATCGTCTCCGATTTCATCATATATTTCGCTTCCTAATTAAGACTCGATTGTAACTCGTGAAATAAACTCATTGCAACCGTAAATAGCATTTTATTTTGACCATCTCCGATGCTGCCTGCCTCTATTCTACATGATACAATTTATATAATAGACTTTACGACATATTTTTAGCATATATTAGCTTCAATCATCAAGACTCGTCATGGGTTTCCCTCACAGAACAAAGTGTGTGAAAATAGATTAATTAATTAAAATAAATATTTACACAATTGATAATTTTTTACTTTATTTATTCATTCATTCGTACATTATTATTGATAATTGTCTTTATTATACTAGTTGAACTAGGTTATGTCCGTGCTATTAACACTTATTATATATAGATAGATGCTAGTGTATAAATTATTAATTCCATATAAACTTAAAAATGCAAAATTCAAAAAATATGAATTTATTTGAATACACTAAAATTTTATAAAATAAACTTTCTATTTCAAAATTGTTCAGAAATTCATTGGATTAATCTAAAAAATATCACAAACATATAAAGTATTACTTTTACTCACATTCCTTGCAAATTGACAAATGTTTTCCAGAAGCTGTCCTTTTTGTGAAGTTACCGAACTTTGCTAGATTTCTTGATTTAGTTTATTTAATGAACATGGCGGTACATCAAACTATTTTTTCGTGTTTTGAATCACTGTAACTGATTTAAATGAAAACAAATAATCAATGTAGCAATATTTTTATAAATAATCAACAATTTCGTATCATATAAAAAAAAAGATACAAATGGTTACGTGTCAATTTAATATAAATTTCAAAAGAAATTAACATTTCACACTAACGTAATTTTTTATATGTATTCAAATATTTTTTTGATTGCATAACATTAATTGCATAAATAGTAAGGAAATCTATAATAATTATTACGAATATTGTCGCAAACATACTTAAAGAAGAATTGAATTAGTTTAACAAAAACTCACTTTGTTGTTAAAGTTCCTGGTGGTAACCATATATTTTAACGATAGATGAGTTTTTACTATACATCTTTTTAATTGATCATTCTTTAACTTTTTTTAACTTGTTTTAAATATCGTAAAACTATGTAGGTATATTCTAAAATGGCGACTTCACAATATAATCTGTTTTCATTTAAATGTACATATATACGAGTATATAAATACATATAATATGTATATGTTACATATATGTGACTGGCATATTTTGTAAGTTATATTACTTTTTTGGAAAATGGTTTCACGTTTCTGCACAGAGTACCACGTACCATTTGTCAAGGTTCTGCCTCAAATAAAGTTACGGTGCAACCGCACTTTTTCGTAGTAGATTTAAATCTCCCACAATTGTGTACAAAAAACGCGATCTAACCTAGAAGAGACGACAGTCTCATACACCAATGATCGTGTAAACATTAAATTAAACATATTTTTATATACGAATGTATCTAAAATCCAAAAAATGGATTGATTAATTTTGACGTTATCGATATTTTTGGAAATCATTGCAAAATATTAAATTGATATCATTTATAAAAAAAAGTCTCAAATTTGCAGTAAACTTAAACAATTAAAGTAGTATTAATACTAGCACTGTGGTCAGCGCTACACTACGCACAGACGGAGCAGGCGCCTGTGGCGTCCAAATCAAAGGGGTGACCGAAAAATATATAAAAATTGAAAAACAAAATGCGCAGTGGCAAAACGATAATAGTAAGAAATAAAAATAATCCAAGAAATAACATTGGAGTTATTTCCTAATAAAACAGTAATTTGTAGTCAACACTAGTGTCCAGAACGTCTTTTCAAGTTTCAAAACGCCGGCCTAACAAAATACCGCCATCATATAACATCATTTCACTTAAGTTACTGAGGTGGAAAAAAACAATCTTGCCTGTAATAAAATATTTTTCCAAATGATTCCCCGAATTTGTTTTATTTCATCGGTAAAACGTCGCGGTCCTTCGATGTAAAAGTGAAATATTAAATAATGCCGGCAGAGCACCGTTTGGTGTGGCGGTCGGCCGCACTCACGCGTTTTGCACGAGGAAGACCGAGAATGTACGTAAATACGTTATACGGCCTTCGCTATACGTACGTACGAACACGTTCGCACGTTGGTTCTCTGCGTACGCACTTTCGTATGTAAGTGATGCGGCCACCGTCCTACTTTAGTGGGTAGCTAGGCACTACATACTAACTTTATGTTATTTGAACATGCCGCTACGTGAACGGGATAGCTGTTTCGCCCGGCAGGAGAAAATAATGTCAAATTGTATTCTTGCACCGGGTAATGGGAAAATTTCGTCCCAAATTAATACCATTATTTTGCTTCGAATGACGTATCTCACACACGAATTAAGGTATTATATACAAGTACTATATATATATATAAGTGTTAAAGTTATTATATTAAGCATTAATGTATAAAAATATTTTTAAATAATAACCATATTTGAAGAATGTTATTTGTTAATGTTTTGACGATCCATCAAAATGATCGTCACTGATTTTGAAATAGAAGAAAAATCTGTATGTTGAAATTTGTCGTCGAATCAAATCTAAGTTATTTACATTAAGTGAATCAATTTTGTTAATCTTGAGAATATATTTTGCGAACGATTGTTGAACATATTTGAATGTGGTAAACAGTCGTGAGGTATTCTTAAATTGTGCAACTGAATACAGATTGAAATCAGAGGTGAAATGGAAAATAAAAACTATTTGAATGATATCACTGAAAAAAGTAAGAGTTTTCACCTTTAAAATATTGTTGTACACCTTTACAGTTGCCGTATCACACGAAACGTGGAAGGGTAGTCGTTTGCAATCATCTGCATTTCAATTCAAGGTTAATATCATCATAAAGTGGCAAGGCAAAAGGGTCTAAAAGTATCGTCTTAAGCACCCTCCACACGGATTGTACTCAAGACGCCTTTCCAGGAGAGTTTACTTCAAAAGGTGTCCGGCAACAGCTAATGCATAAATAGACTCGCGAATAAATTGCGCTACCCTTTTGATTCAGTGTTGTAATTTTATCAGGCGCCCTTTATTTTCCCTTCTTTTATTCAGGGCTTACGGAGAATTCATTCATATTGTTTACCTTTCTAAATGAACGTGTAATACTTTCAACATCAAACAGTAATTTTACTCCTGAAATTACGCGTGATTTTTTCAAAGAATCAAATAAGGCTGCTAATTGGTCAGTGTTACTGTTCTAAAATTCAATATACCTATATATTTTTGTAATATAATGTAAAAATTTGTAATTTTCATACACACACAATTGTACAATATTACGAATTTTCTCATAATATTTCAACAACATAGATAGGAATTTTATAAGAATACGCCGAGTTCTTGGGGTGATAGAATTCTAGAATAGAATACAATTAATTTGGTCCCTCCTGGTGCAAAACTCGGTTAAAACATTTCGGACGCTTGGATTAAATAATAATTTGGTAATTTTCCGAATAAAAAATATTATTTGTATTTGTAAATTTTTATATTATTAATTGTTAAAATTTATAAAACTGTAAAATAACATTTTTTTCATTTATGGATTAAACACTGTTTTTTTTTTTTCATATTTACTGCAAAAACGTTGTAGTTAGTCATCTTTAATAAAATTATACGATAAACATTGTATTTAACTATGAGAGTTTAATGTATAATTTTATAAAGAAGTTTTTGGGTCATAGAGCTAAAATAAAGCCTTCACAAATTATTTCACAAGCCCCAACATGATGTGCATGGATGAAAATATGATTTTCTCTCACGCAGCCAAAGGTTTGTTAATTAAGTTTTATTTTCGTTGAATTATGACATTTCTTAAAGGCCAATTTTTGTTAATCTAGTGTTGATTCGAAGCTCTACTGTCCCAAAGACCTAAAAATAAGTATATTTTGTATACCCACTGCTGTCCTTGGAGGAAGTTTACCATTTTTAGATCGACACAAATCATCCACTGATGTTCTTCATACTTAGTTTCTTGATTCTCTCCAAACCCAATGGTACTCCAAATTTTAGGCACTTGTGCTTTTCAATTGTCCACTGTCGCAAATATTCAATGTTTGTTTTACACACCAAATGTGAAGCCAAAAAAGTGGGCGCCAAAATAGGCTAGATAAGCCCTTTTCACAACGTCAGAATAGGTTTTCTACTTTTTGTCAAAGTGTATTCATCACATACATAATAAAAAACATATGTATGATTCATACAGCTACGTCTGCTTGTGAATGCCATAATTTAAATTTGTGTTTCATTACTAAATAACGCCGAGACTTTATACAAAATGATAGTAAACTGAATCGGGTTAGGCAAAGGTAATATGAGCGAATTATTAATTAGTTCGTGGTGGACTTTACCCAGATATAAAAATATCGGGTTTTACGGTCATGGATAATACCAAGTAATTGAAACTGGCTAATTAAATTTTAATTTTACGTACGAAATTTCAATTTTGGCCTCTATATTATTTTATTATTTTTACCTTTATCAGAACAAAAATCAATTAACCTATATCTCAAAAACTAGAGTTGATACGAAAAAAGCCAGTATTTTTGGAATTAGCACATCAAAAATATCTAAAATCAGTTCTTACTTTTCCGGCACCAAAAAAAAAAATTCATTTTGTTGCCCAGTGTTATCTGTTCATTCCAGAAATATTAATGTTACAATTACAATTCTTAATTTTTTGACAATACAAATGGACTTGTTTGCTTACTATTTGGAAAAATGTACCATTTTAAAGGAAATTCATTCATTCAGCTCATTCCAATGAAATGTATCAAATTTCCCACAGTTCTATGTGACGCACAGAAAAATTTAGGATTTTATATTAAAGATACTAAATTCAATAGAAATGTTACAGAAACTTGGCTCGTATGCTGATGATGAATAAATACAGATGATTGTTCTAAGTTTCATGTAAATACAGTTCTTTATTCCATCATCAAACACTCGCATCATTAGCCCTTTTGATAATCTTAAATCTTTGTTTTTAATCTAAATTTATTTTGGTGTCATTGCATCCAAACTACGAAAAGCCTGATGGAAAGTAATTGCTTGACTTCACAAGAAGAAGAAATAAATGTTTTTCACTATTTTATGAAAAGGTATACACCTTTCAGCGCACTGAAAAGAACCGACGCGAAGCAGTTGTCATCCTTTTAACTAGCTTCGCTATTTTACAAGTCGCCGACGAAGGCTTTTAGGGACGTTTAGGGGTGCGACAATTTCTCTCGTCCACTATTAGATCCCAGGCAAGGGATGCTTACAAAATAGTTTCAATACATCGGAAAGGTATTTTCCCGATAGGATACTGTTAAGGTGTGTTTATTTGTAAGGGAAAATTGAATTCGTTTCGGTATAAATATATTATAATATATTCATTGGGGTACTATGGGTACAGAATTTTCTCAGTAATTTCAAAAAATATTATGTTCAAGATTCATCAATTATTACTGCACAATAAGATGACACTATTTTGAAATCCAATACATATAAATAAATGTAAGGCACTCGAGAAAATAAAGTTACGCAGTCCAAATGAGGTATTTATTAATACTGGATATAAGGCACATGTACACAACAATATAGGGGTAAATATTAAAAATATGAATCTTGCCAGAGATATGGGAATTTTAAAAATGTCGTAGTTATGAAATTATTTCGATCGATTAAAGCAAAGATTTATAATAATAATGGGTCAATTTAAAAAAGTTAGTACAAGTATGTAGACTTAAAGTATAACATGATTTGAACATAAATGTCATAAAATAATATTTTAATACCAATTAAATGTATCGATTAGAAAAATACAAATAGCGCATTTCCCCGAATAGGAAAATATTTTTTCGATAAATGAATTTTATATGTATGTATATCTTTCTAATTTATACATTTAATTTGTATTAAAATACCATAAAACTATGTTCTTAAAAAACTGCAACTCCACAATAATAATGTGTTCTCTTTGAAATAAACAATATTTTTCCTAACGGTACAGAGTTTTTACATACTCATTGATTTTTTTTCATTTTTTATTCCAACTTTATTACATATATATCTTATATTATAATTGTCAACGTTTGCCATACTGCAAAACAGTTTTACTGCGTTTTAGTCAGGTTTCCATCTTTAAAATATTATGGACTAGATCTGTTACACCCTATACTTGATTCTTTTTAAAACTCTGTAATCTTTATTACCAAGAATTATTATTAAAAGAAAACCACCAAACTAGTATTTCGCATGAACGAGGAGAGGTTGGCGAAGAAAATTTACAACAATATTTTTCGATAAAATTGATTTTATATGTATATCTTTCTAATTAATATATTTAATTCATATTTAAAATGTATGAGATGAGTGAGAGCGAGGAACTGGAGGACGGCCCTTTTAAAAATGTCAACAATCAAAGAGCGTGCTGAAAAAATGTATGTAAGTAGTAAAAGTGGTGTGCCAGGATAGAAGAGTATGGCGTTCTATCCTCTCTACCTATCCCGCGGATGGTAACTAGTTACATTATAGTGCGCAACTAAATATTTATCTTTAAACTGTCCCAGCCAATTAGAATGAATATCCTTCCACATACCATCAAGATCGACCCAGCAGTCCGTACTCTTCCATATTTCTAGAAGTAGAACATCTTACACTCATTCATTCACTGTCCATGTAAATACCTTAATGAGAAGTTAACAGAAATTGACTTTTCAGCATCAGCCTTACAGAAAGAGTTTTTTTTATTTATTTATTTTTTCCTAAAAGAGTTTTTCTTTATGAACCACAACATTTTAAATTTGAACAAGTCATTCTACCTACAAACACATCTTTCTCTCACTTTATCACAACAATAGCGTCAACCTCCTCACCGTTTTAATCTTCTTCTACTAATATATCAAACTGCTATATTACCTTATAAATTATTATTATTAATTAATTATTATGTACTTCATTACTACTCTGCCTGACCATATCTGTAATATTTTATAATTAGTTTCGTATGCTATATACTATGTTAGTTTTATTATAATTATTTATACTGTTAAAAACCACTTAATTAATTGAATAAAAAATAAATAAACAATATATTCTATTTGAAATAAACATCTGTCAGCATATCAATATTTCTTGGTAAAATGTCGCAAAGTTATAATTGCCTTTCGTGTTTTACTCAAATTTGATTTAATTAAATAATCATATTCAGTAATCACAATTCTGATATCGGCTTCAAATTGATATTTTTATATTATATCTAAAAATTATTTACCTAATAGATAGTGAAATTTCTGATATTCTCTTTATAAGGAATGAATGGAATGGAAACATGAACATTAAGAAAAAAGGTAAGAAACATATTGGATGCCTTAGATATGTGGTGCTGAATGTGGATACCACTAGATGGTATCTCATGAGGAGAAGGCGCACAAATATATCTATCTTCCAGAAGTTCAAAATTCTCGCATTCTTTGTACGGATTTCCATAAGAAGAGATGAGTTTCAAAAGCGTGTTATCTTAGGGATAGTTGAGATGTAGCGAGCAAGAAGACGGTCTTCCGTAAGATGGATAGACCAAATAAAGGATCTAACAGGGTCCTTTTTAACATGTAGGAGTTGAGGTGTGTGTGTTGAAGTTATTTAAAATATGATTGACTCGAGATTGTGTCAGAAGGTTAATATGCTGTGAGACAGAAGCTCCTAACTTATTCTTATCTCATGCGTGTTGATTATGTGTCGCAGTGTGGGATATCTGTTGTAACTAAAGCAGGGTATATAAATGAAAGAACACTTACAAGGTTTCGTTTGTTGAGGTGATGAATTAATACAATTAAATGAACTTTGGAGTGGCTCACTGGAGATGCTGCTGAGTAGCGATGCTGGTGGTAGGACGGCCTGCGGAGAAGTGATCGCTAGTTTCTTGACAGTAACCGTCTCTCGTGCTGATGATTATTTACTACTGCTCATTGGTCGCTCTGGTTCGGGTGATTGATAGATGAGGCCATGTTTACGGGCGCGAATAGAATCACCACGAACCTTTACCATATTGTGATAGAAAATACCCGTATGAAACCATACTGTCAACTCGTGTTACCGTAAGAAATTTGTTTTTTAGTATTTTAAATGAGAAAAAGTGCTTTTATTAGCTTAAATGGCATTAAAATAGTTAATGTCGTACATGTACTAGTGATGAGAAATAATGCCATTCTCAGGTATAATTGTGATTGGTATTTGATTAAAACAGTGATTGTGATCACTATTTTAATTCATTTGTCCATACGCTGCACGATATCACAATACATGATATAAATAATGAAACAATAAAAACAAGACCGAGATTAAAACATCACTTGCGTTACAAACATATTCTAACATAATAAATACAAATCTAATTTAAATATCATCACGAAGAGAATATCTTTTTATAAAATAAAAATGTATTTTTCTGATCAAATTCCCAGCAAACATGGCACTTATGACGTCATTCCTTCATAAATTTTGCTCATCAATTTATGAAAATTCTGAATAGTGCCATCTGTCGGAAAGTTAAAAAAAATAGTAATAAAGATAGAAAATCAATTCACGAATCACGATGTTTTCAAATACTCAATCACTGATAATGTGACTCAAAGTATCGGTGACTGACTCGCAGTTCGTGATTTTGTGCTCAACACTAACATGTACTTTAAATAAAGCAAGCCCAACAATATATAATATATATGCGATGTTTCTTATTAGTGAACATGTACGTTATTATTTTGACTATGAAATTAATACTTGATCTCTTTCTGTCTTACTACAAATAGTATTTTTTCCTACATATCAATTTTACATCGGATTGAATTGAAAAATAATTACTTTTAGGATTAGCTTTGCATAATTAGTTGTAAATCAAATTCTTCACATTATTAGTCATTTAAAAGTGTAAATGTTTTTTTTAGCATTAACTAAAATATGAATATTGTATTGCTTGTATGTACGGAAATATTACAAGTTTAATTGGAGTGTTACTGCATGGCTAGGGAAATGTTAAACGCTGTCATCAACATGTCTTAAGATCGAAAGGAACGGAGACATTTTTTGCACCAAGTTTCTGATAAATCCGGGGCCACAAAACACAGCATTGAGCACACGATGAAGAAAGATAAAAAAATGTATACACAAAATATGCATGGGAATCTCATCATTATTACAAGTCATATTTATATTTAATCATATAAAGGGTTTTTCAATAGGGACGCTCAAACTTTCTTTCAACAGGGACAAGAAACTACGCCATATTTCTTCAATTTTTTTTGAAGTTAACACTCGTATTTAGTTGGCAAATCATCATGGAGTAGTACACACCGGAGTAACGCTTGCAAATTATTCAAATCTACTACCAAAATTCGCGTTCGCTCACCGCAACTTTAAGAGCATTACGACCATTTTATCGTCGTCATCACTTGCCTGCCACATCAACAATTCAACGTTTGGTGCAAAAATTTAAAAGCACATTGTCGCTACACAATGTTCCAGTGCCAGTGAGACAAAGAAATGCACGAAATGAGGAAAATATTGCCGCCGCTAGAGCATCTGTTCTTGATGACCCAAATGAGTCACTAACACGACGTTCTCAACAATTGGGCATTTCTGTGACGTCATTGTGGCGAATTTTGCGAAAAGATCTTAGCCTAGATCCATACAAGATCCAGTTGATACAAGAACTAAAGCCGCTTGATCATTTGAAGCGTCGCCAATTCCTCAATTGGGCTGCACAATAATTCAAATTATTGTGCAGCCCAATTCCAAATGATGCTGAATTCCATCGAAAAATCATCTTTAGCGACGAAGCTCATTTTTGGCTCAATGGATATGTAAACAAGCAAAATATGCATTATTGGCAGGCACCAATCCACACGTGCTTCACGAAATACAATTGCATCCCGGAAAAATCACTGTTTGGTGTGGATTACATGCCGGAGGTGTCATTGGACCATATTTTTTTGTTGATGATGCTAATCGTCATTTTACTGTGAATGGTAATCGTTATCGCTCCATGATAACTGATTATTTTTGGCCTCAATTGCAAAAGGTATGGACTTGGCCAATATGTGGTTTCAACAAGACGGCGCTACCAGTCACACGGCACACGCAACAATTGACTTATTGAAAACCAAATTTGGTGAGCGTGTTATTTCGCGAAATGGACCAGTTCAATGGCCGCCTAGATCATGCGATTTAACACCATTGGACTATTTTCTTTGGGGCTATGTTAAATCTTTGGTCTATACCAACAAGCCGGCGACGTTACAAGAGCTAAGAGAAAATATTGAACGCGAAATTGGTGCGATTCGGGCCGAATTATGTGAAAAAGTGGTGGAAAATTGGATTCAACGATTGGACTTCTGCAAACGTGCCCGCGGTGGTCATGCGAGGGAAATTGAATTTCATACATAATTTCCACTAAATGTACTTCAAAACATAATAAATTTTTTTTAGATATATTCATTCGTTTTTGTTTTATTTTAAAAAAAAGTTTGAGCGCCCTTAATGAAAAACCCTTATATACTTTTTAATACCTACCCACAAGATTTTGAATAGGTGTTTTAAATATATTATATCATGTAAATATCAGTTCGCGCATATTCAAAGGTTTAGAGCTCTACCCTCTAGTCTCACACGTCTCATCTTCAGACAAGTGTCTACTAAATCCGATTGAACAAATAATATACCTACTTGAAATAGTTTAGTCTAATTATACGAAAAACTGAATTCTTTATATTGTTTATGTCATTTTTATAAGATATTTATTAGATATCTTATTAAAAAATTAGATATTAAAAAGTAATAATATTAAATACTAAACTAATGTATTAATTGTAAATATATACATTAATTTAGTATTTAAAATATCACAGACCTATGTTCTGAATAATTACAACTTCACAATAAGAATGTGTTTTTCTTAATAGTAATTATATTATTAATACAAATTAAATGTATCAATTAGAAAGACAATTATCGAAAAATAATACCGCAGCCCTTTCAAATTGATATTTTATTAAGATAAATCTCGAATATCTCGGAGTAATATATTCTAAGAGATCTCATCAATTAAATCACATATATTTTTAAGAATAACACATTATTATTGTGAAGTTGCAGTTTTATCAGAACATGGTTCTGAAGTGTTTTAATACAAATTAAATGTAGCATTTAAATTTAGAATAATATATGAATCAATTTAAAAGGACTATAGCATAAAAGTTCAAAAATTTGTCGTCAACTTATTATGTTGGTGTAGTGTAATCAGAAAATGTACAGATAAAATCAAATTATCTAAAAAAATTATTTGAATTATAATACCACAAAACTATGTTCTGAAAAAACTGCAACATCACAATAATAATGCGTTCTCTTTAAAGATTATATTATCAATCATGGATATATTTAAATAATGTTTGTCTATGAAAAAGAGCACCTAATAGTGTGATCAACTAGGATGTGGATTAAACCTCTAATCATCGGTCTCTTTGTGATTGTCCGTCAGACCAAATGTTCTTCGTTAAAAATATAATATCACTTACGTTCCCTAGCCTATATATTACAAAAATCAATGTAATTCATATTTATATCAGAAGGAAAGAGTTGGATAGCTAGGGAAGGAGGAAGTATATATTTAAAGGTTTTACAGTGTCCTGAAGAGAACCATGCAAAATTTAATATCAAAATAAAACACATTTAAATCGGGAGATGAAGGCGAAATAATCAAAAGGAGGGGGGATGATACTTATGTTTTACGCAGTCCTAAAGGGTAAATATGCAAAATTTGGTTTAGATCGGTGAAAGATTATATATACTGTTGCATCCACTTATTGCAATCATTATGGGACCTGTAACTTTTGTTAAGAATAGCTTTTAAATTTATTTATTTATTTAGACTTTGACACATATTTTTGTTGCAACAAAAGTGAATATATTATAATGTGATATGATAAACATAAGATGCAATTAAATTGCAATTAAATGCTCGTAGTTTATTGTGTGGGATGGAGTTGATTCCACCTCTGATATATACAGCGTTATCCTGGCTACTCTGCTAGACTGAAGTCTGTGTTTAAGTAGCCAGTTTTGTTAATGTTGTTGTGGTGTTATCTATATTATCAGCTATTACAACTATTTATCTAAAAAAAATTGTGAAAATTCTTTCATTGTTATCCGTCGTTTGAACACCTGAGTATAATCCTTATATTCATAGTGTTTTTAAAGGTTTATTGCTCTGTATTGAACACCACGTCGAAGAATTTGTGGCGCATGTTGTAATTTATTTTTCTGGATGCGTGTTACATTAACTCTCTTTTGATAAAATCATCTTCAGTAAGGATCATTTTGTAGGATTTTTCTCAAACAGTACATCTTTTGTATCCACGTATTGATAACAATATCCGAAGTTTGATTGTAACGAGCGGATTATTTTAAAGAAATTTTAAACACAAGGTTTTTTAGACCGACTGATAATGATAATAATAACCGATTAATAATATTATCCGTTATTATAATATCCGGATTCCACTTTATATATATAAATGGTATTATACCACATACTTACAGTTTTCTTGGTGACTTTTTTAGCTTTGTTATTCATATCATTGTGAAATACACACGTATATATATTATTTTTAAATATTTACATTAATTAATGAATATATTTTATGAATTCAAGTCGTGCGTACAAGTAAAGTAAAATCCCTAGTCCAGTAACTGGCAATCAAGCGCCTCGGCCATACCTGTGAGTACACGTTATATGGACCAAAGCGAACAGTTAATCAAACAACTGTAGACCACTGTGTAAAAAAGAAACACTTTCAATAATTTATTTAATCACTCTGTTTGATTCGAATATCTTTTTTTTTTATTAGGTTCCTTCAACTGTCCCGCAACGTAGCTATTCAGGAATCAGACACAAGATTCATCTTGACAGCGTAACGTGGATAGGAAAAGTGTCCGGGAAAATGGGGATACATTCTTAAAAGTGTTGAACAAATTGTAATGTAATTATTTAATTAATTTATTAAATCTGATCGATGGTAGATACCTGATGCTATGTTTTTCGGAAATATTATCCGAGTATGAATTGTAAATATTCGTAAGAATTACGTAATTAGTGACAGGTGAGATACTAATAAAAATGTGTGTATTTTATAGCATAGGTTTAGGTTGATGCATAATTATATAACACATTATGTATAATTATCATTCGGGGGCGTAGTCACCGTAATTGAATGTTTAAGTTCTCAACCAGTGTCATGGTGGTGCAACTTTCATCCTCTTCCACAGCCGCCAGAAGGGCCTGGTCATCAAAATCCGAAGATCGACTCTTTCCTGTCTTATCATCTAAGCTGGTATCATCAGCTTTGAAGCGAACAAATCACTCTCGGTATGCCCTTTCGCTAATCATTACTTCGCCGAAAAGATCGTTGTGATCGCGAAATGTCTCAGCAGATTTCCGCCCTTTCTCCAAGTGGTATAGCATTATGTGGCATGTACGTGGAAGTTTTTTCATTATTATGAGATGGGTATTATCAATCTAACCATTTTAAATTCAACAACTTGTATTTATTTGAAATCTATTGAAAAGGGAACAGCAATATAATTTGAATTACTTTAAAAAAACCTTAAGAATCAACATGAATAATATTATCTCTACATCATTTACTTAAAATTATACAGCTATTCTCTTTCATATATTATATTTCATTAAAATACTATTAATGTTTGAACAGGATTGTTTCTTAGAATCGTGCTAAAATATATAAACCCAAAATTCCCATTATTACCTTGTTTTATATAAGTACTTAAAATTATATAGCTGTCCCTTTTCAATAGATTTCATGTAAATACAAGTTATTGAATTTAAAATGGTTAGATTGATAATGCCCTCATAAGGCGATATACGTCTCACGGAAATTAAACACGTAAAACTAAAAAATGAGTGTTTTATGTGTGACATATAAAGTATCTAAGTATGAAATTTTCTATATACTTTACGATGCGACGATATTGAATTACTATCTTATTTTGTCAATTCGAATGAAATCTTTTTAGGAAGTGCCGCCATCTTTACAGATGGCCCTCTTCGGTCGGAACTGGTCCATATATACACAATGGACACGCGTATGCAAAATCACAGATAACAAATTTCGTAGAAGGGTTTGAAATCCCCTCTCCCTATAGATTGTGAGAGTTAATGGTGACCATTCGATTCACCCCGTCTCGGTACAGTCCTGCTTTATGGTCGTTTAAGAATAACAGGCCATTCTCTTTTAGGGGTGATTCCGACCACTATTCCGGGGTTCGCAGCTCCGATGGTCGCCGTCACTGGCAATCATTTTGGTTATTGTTGAATCAAATGAAAAGGAACACAGAAGTGAGATAGCTGTATGCTGAAGATAAAAAGTAAAAGACAAAAACACATTAGTCAGACGCATGTTGATTGGTCCCCTGTAATTATATGAACACCAGAAAACTATTCAGCGAATTAAATCAATTTAATTATAACACTCCTTTGTTCAACTGACACGCTTCGTCGCTACATCAGTAGCACGTTTTCTGAGACCCAATGATGGAGGTTAGTGCTGACGTATGTAATTCGTGTGATTATCGATTTGTGGTCATCACAAATGAGACACGATGAGATAAATCTCAGTAACTTCTACATGCGTTGAAATAGTTGATAAATCAAAGACCAGCTTTATATTCGTAAAAAAGAAAATGAGGAAACTCAATCCCGAGTACCATACATTATACAAATATTAATTCTGGAAAATTATGCAAACAGAAGACATTCAATTACAAATCAAATTAATTTCGCTTTATTTTGGGATAGATACAAATTCACCAAACTGATGAACGTAACATCATTGGTCAATGGACTGACATTTGACATGGTATATACACAATGAACTATGAAAGCTGAGAGTTGTCTCCAAAAAACATTATACGAGCGTAACATGGGCACATCTCGAGATTCATGTATATGGCCTTTGTGAACTACAGGTAAATCATATTTCAACAATATATCATGTTATATGAGATCCAATATAATTTTATATAATTATTTTTTTATTTTATTTATTGTTGACAAACAAACAGTACAATAATAATAAGTTAAATAATATATGATATATAAAAATAAGACCAGTATAAAGATGTGAAGTTTCTTCGGCGTTGTGTAAAGAAGAGCATCATACAAACTAATAAATAGTTCAAAAAAATAAACATAAGTTAACTAAAGAATAGTATATATTAACAAACAGATAAACAAAAAGTGTTTTAACACTAAAATAAAAAAAGTTTAAAAAAATTTATAGGTATCAGACAACGAAGTACAGGACAGAATAATATATATATAAGTCAAAATTAATTTCAAAAATTCTGAAAATATTTTTAGTGTTTTATGAAAAAGTGACCAAAATTCAAATTAGCTCGACCGAAATAGTGGTGCCTAATCGCGCCCGATATCGTAAATCCGGCGAACTTGCCATTTTGATATTGCCCTAATGCCGGTAACAATGTACCCGGGCCGCATGCGAGCGGGGTAGGTATGTTTCCATTTCAATTTCACTGGCGATTTCCTCGAAGGCTCCCCCCGCGGGGCGGCGGGCGGCGGCGGCGGTCGGGGGGCCGGGGGCGGCACATTAACATACGCGCTGGCCTACGGACGTACAATGCATACAGTCACATGTAAGTCTCTTCTGGTATGGACATCCCCCCCGCCGCCCCGCCTGCCCCCCGCCGTGCCGCCGATCCCCCTGCCCGCCCCGCGCCGCCCGAAAGCCCTAGCGGACAAACTAAGCACGCATCCGGTGGGGGAAGGGTTGAAGGGAAGGGGGAAAGGACGCAACCGTCGCAGGGCTGTAGCGGAAGCTGAGTAATCTCTAATTTACGCGGTAACTTGCAAGTTTTAATTGCAAAATTTATAAAAAAAATATATGATAAATTATTTTTATTTATTTTATTATTTTCCAATGAAGGTGCAATGTCAACAATTGTCAGCCTTCCTATTTTTATTTTGGTTAAACTTTAATGCAGTTTTATTTTTCGTATAACTAAAAACTTAAGCACGGCTCTATTTGATGTAAACTCGGCATGCGAAATTAGTGTCCGCTAATGAAGGGACCGACCGTATTAAAAAGCTCGTATATCGGTCCTACTCATTCACCGCAACGTGCATAACTCAGCGCGTAACGTCCAAGCATCCCTCATTACGCCTATGACCCCATATTGTTATCTAGTGTTAGCTGCAAAGTCAGTTACTTTGGCCCTCCGCTGTTTATATTAAGATTCAACTAATAGCAATTTTCTTTGAAATTTTGAAGTGTTGCATTTGTTTTGGGTTACAGTGAATATATATTATTGAATATATATTTATTAGCTTTTGATGTTTTTGATAATAAATTATACAAAAATGAGTCAATATCCACCAACTTCAATAGAGGCAGTGAGGGCAAAAGTGGATCAACCACGAGAAGCATTGTTTTGTGTGCCAGTGTTTTAAATACAATAACGACAAAATAAATTAAAAAACTGTTCATTATATATTGCCATATAGTAATTATTTTTTAAATCAGAATTGGCCTACTATTGCAATTAAAATATTTAATAGCAATATTTGAATATGTCCAAGAACACAAAGGCACTGTTATTAAACAAATATCATATATCTCGTAGAGACGAAGCTATTTTTCCATCTATTATTAGTTTAAAATATTTAAAGTTAATTGTAATTTAATTTTATGTTATTACTTATGCATGTAAAATTTGTGAGTTTAGTCTACTTACACATTTTCTTGCAGTGAAGTCCCTGTAGAAACTGAATATTTTTTCTAAATCGAATGTGTCAGAAACAGATAAGTTTAAATTATACTATAGCCAATTTTATTTATTATTATTCTAATTTATACGCCCATAAAAATATATATATATATATATATATTTTAAATACAGTCCTTATTAATTTGAGGTATGTTAATATTATGTAAAATATTTATTCAATTTTAAATCATTTTGTTTTTGAGAAATAATGGTTACTGCAATTGTGTTGTACTGCGATAGGTATTTAAAAAATATTTATTTACTTACATAATAATTTTTATTCATAGATTTTTTATGCAACACTGCTTTGATGACATAATACACTTAGTCAGGATAGAATATGTTTATAAAATTAAACTTTGTATTTACTTACGTGTAAATAAGTTGTTAAATTATTTCATCATGTATCATAGAAAATTTTATATTTTATGCAGTCAGTACTAGAATAATTTTTAAAAAAAAAATTTTTGAATTAAAAGAAAAAAAATATTTTTAAGTTTGTTTTTTTTTAACATCTTTACGAAATTAAATTATTAAATAATTTTATTAAAAATGACAATAATTTATTTTTAAAATTATTCATGATTAATTTTTGGTTTCATGTCTTAAAAGTAAATAATTACTTTATAAACTTTTGTAATATACCTTGTTAATACCGTGTACTATCAGAAAAAAATTAAAATAGTTATTTTGGACAACACCGACTTTGTGCGAAGGTCTTCGAGGAATTTTCATCCCGAATTCGTCTATCAAGGCCGTTTATAAATGAGATGGACGAGTACAGTGAAGATTGTCACAGTATTTTGAGTATGGCCTAAATAAAAAATATAAATATTTTCAGAAGAACGATTACCAACGCGTATCTTTTTGGCGATTCCGGATAGAAAGCGGCCGGAAGATTGAGCAGCAAAACACCAAGATGAATGTATAAGATATGTATATTATCAATTTAAAAACTCTAACGTATTCGGAAAAAGGTGAAATGGGTGAATGAATGATATTGTAATATATTTGTACTTAAAAATAAAATTTAAATTTTATTGAATACTCTACACTACACTTTCATAGATATGTGTAAATATTGCGTGTGTGCAGTTCACTGGGAAGTAAGGAAGGAATAAAATACTGTTAGTTATTTTTTATATTTTAAAATTTAATTTTTAGAACACGGTTGCTCAACGTTGTGTTTGTGTGGGTGGATAATAAATATACCTATATTATTTTTTTAATTAAAATTTGTGGGTAGTTGCCGGAACGTTAAAAGACAATTTCAATTTTTTGAGACTGGAGGCTTTTCGAACATTTTCGATAAAGTATCACAATGTACCTACTGAATAAGATATGTAATCACCATGGTAACGAGTATGACGCATTTCTTTAGTTGTTTTTTGGCGCGAGCTAAAACGCCTACGTTTCAAAAACCTGTTGACATTTTGAAACGGGGAAAATAAATGAAATAAAAAGTGAAGATGCTGTTTCTAAGGAAGAGTCCGCCCCTCGTCCGGGGCATATCATCTGCGTATGGGGTGGTACAGCGCCCCTGGTCAGGCCACCCTTAGGCTTCCTTCGCTAGCTTGCCCCCCCGATCAATACCCCATATATGTACGACTTTATGTAAAAGTTTAGACGTGCCTGCGTACGCAGAATACGCACGCACTGTATAGGAAGAGGACGGCCCCCGCATTAAACATACTGGCCCTAGCCGGGGGGGCGCGGGGGGACACTCGGCGACACGGACCACGGAGCGCGGACCTACCCCTGCTAGAGGGCGCGGAATTAGGGGATTCAGTTAAAACCTGCGCCGCCTAGCCCCGATCCACCCAGCGCCACGTCTAATAGAAGAAGGAGGCGTCTTTCGAAGGATGCTTCTTCCACATCCAAACACCTTCTTGCAGACGCTCATCGCTTCTCAACACATTCGCAGACGCGAAGGCTGTATCCGGCAATATTAATTTGAAAATAACCGATTACATTTGTCGGACACCGTTTATCACCGCTGTGTATAATATCACTCACTTCATATATTTTCTTTGCCGTTCGCGTTCATATATTCCATATGACCAAACCTTCAGCGATCCTTTCTTTATTCTATCTACTCTGCTGTAAACAGCCACATTTATTAGGAGGCATATTTCGCTTCTTTCACACTCTAACACCTTCTTCCAAAAGTTAACGGTTCGTAACACATTTGTAGACAAAAAAATATGATGGAGAGCTGTCCCCATATAAGAATATACGGAACAGTGGCGTAACTACAAAAATTGCAATGCAAAGAAGGCAATGGACCCCAAAGCAAAATGGAAAGGCCCCTGAATATGTATTGTATTATATAAGACATAAACATATTATTACTATGCGGTTTATCCAGTAAAAAGAAATAACAAAATTGGTCACATCACGTCATGAAAAATCAAAGGTAGTAAATAATTTTAAGCATTTATTTATAAAGGAAAAACGCTACTGAAAAAAATCTTGTTTCTATTAGCAAATTACTACTGTATACATCGATAATATTTTCACGTATAATATATAATAATATACTCACAAAATTATCAATACCAAAATTATTTTAGGGCGCGGACCTTTCGGGCCCATACCTAGCGTGGGCCCCAATGCACCGCATTGGCTGCATTGGCGTAGTTACGCCACTGATACGCATAAGATTGAAAAGTGTAGATAAAATATTCTACTTGGAATACATATTAAACGAAAATTGAGAAAATTAAATGTTGCATAGAGCATGCCCGAATTGCATTCTTTCATATGATCATGCATGATCAAAACATAAATTTTCGAATGAGAATGATATGGTGTGTTCCCTGTAGTTTTATATGGAATGGAATCATGAACACTCACTAAAATAATGCTAAAGCGACTTAAAGCATTTGAGATGTGGATCTGCGTACGGTTTTTAAATTTACAAATGATAATGTAATGACGCATATGCGAAAGGAAATATAAATGGTTAACACGTGAAAAGAAACATGAGATGCGTAGAAAGATTACCCGATTCTGCATCTCATAATATCATAATCATAATCTCTTCAAGAAACAACTGTGAGACCCTAGACGAGCACTGGAAGAAGAAGACACGATAGGTTTAACTGACAATATTTGTCATTAAATTATTAATTATTTGACAATATTTGTCATTAAAAAATAACCGGTTACGCGTAGCGTCTAATTCCAAAACTCCCCAAACAGACTTTATGTGTTTTCGAGTAATGGATGAAAACGTATATTTTGAGAGCAAAAATACAAAATGTTTGTTTTTATTACATCAAGAGATAATTATTGAATGTTTCCGTTTTCAGTATATATTATTCTGGCAGTCATACTGGATTTGATTGTGTGATTTGCTGATTTAGGGGAATAGCAAGTTGTACTCTGTCTGCTTTGGGATATTTTGAAACTAACCTTGAATTTGAACATGCAATTTCAATAGATTTAAGTGGCTTTTGCGAGGAACAACCTGTTTTGCATTATAGCTGATAAAAAATCGACAAAACTGTATATTTAACTCTTATTAAACCAAATTTGTTTCAAGGGGTTTTGGAATTAGGCACTACATATTTATATAATATTTTCTTTGTCATCTTCGGTGATCCTTTATTTACTCTATTGACAATACTACAAGCTGTCTTTCATGACTGAAGATCACAATCTTTACGAACTTCTGCCATTTTGACTATAGGACTATCACCAGAAAATTGGGTATCATTTTTTCACTTTGTCAGTCCAACGGGTGAGTAATTTCCCCTTTGCTCTTCATCCTTCAACATAGCCCACCACAACGAACTTCTCCAAGTTATGGCTTATGGCCCGGGTCTGAACGTGCCAGGATACGATCTATAAGATTTTACTCCCATGAGATTCTTTGGAGAGTTTTCGTGTACACACTATGTCTCAGAGATCGTCTCACGCCTTACTTCTCGCTTGTTATTGTCATTCGTCAGTTGAGTAATTATGAATCTCCACAGGAGCAGTTAAAACGTTATATTAATGTTTAATTATATCAAACTTTCAGAATAGATAGTATTAATACTTGAGTTGTCTGCGACTGCTCAATGTTAGCTACCTAACACACGATTCTCGTCAATTTAGTAATAAAACACGTCAGGTGTCAATTACAAATACAATAATATACATGTATTCACGGAGATGCGAGCGGTAGAGAAAGAGACCGCGCTCCCGCGCATGTCAATTTTTAAGCCCTCTCTTCACACACACACATCCCCTACAGGCGGTTCTCGCGCAATGAAAAACACACATCGTTTTAATCCCGGAGATATCACAGATAGTTATATGAATTTATTGTGGTTTTAGGTGATATTTGTGTGCAAATCTCGCTGTCAGATTGAACGCCGTGTATTCTGGTTTGAGTTTTTGTCTATTTCTACCAATCTCAAGCTTACCGGAGTTTATCTCCAGATCAAAATATCAACACATGTACATGATATTAAGATGCATCTCAACTAAATCTCTGAGATTATCTCATCGTATCTCTTTCTGTGGACACGGGCCTAAAGGTAAATGGTTGAGAAGCTATTCTCGGTGTGTAGTTTTCGTCTCGCTGTCCATGGTAAGGGCGGCATATGTCATATTTAATAAGTCACTTTCAGATAATTGTCTTCACTGTATCAAATATATTTTATTTCAGAAAAAACATTTAGCTGGTTGCATTTTTGTTACACTTCTAGAAAGATTTTTATTTATATCGATTAACTGTTTGTTTTATAAAAAATATAAAATATGTGTCCAGTACCACATCTCAGAGCATCAATCATTTTCACTCTTTTATATTTTAAGTCCATAACAGCTCCACATTCGATATAATTTTTTTAATTATTCACTCAATCGCACAAATATTTCACAGCATTCAGTTTCATTGTTTTTTTACTAAATTCTCTTTTCCACATATTAGCGACCGCGAAAGACCTGGCATGATCAGATAAACCTAATATTGGAGAACGGTCATATTAAAAGCTTCAACATACAAAGAGCGTTCATGAGAAGATTTATAAAAGTGGACGAGGCAAGAGTGCCGGGTTACCGGGACAGAAGAGTGTAGCGTTCGCAGCGTTTACCCATGCGGAAAAAACGGCGTGATGGCAAGTTGGTTAATTAGTTAGCATAGAATATGTTTAATGGCTGGCTAGCCTAGTCCTTTTACAATGAAAAAAAAATACAACGACATGCATTTAATTGATAATTTCACTCTATTTCACCTTTTACGTGCTAACAAAAGCATACATACTTTAAATACTAAATTAATGTATTAATTATAAATATATACATATAAAATCAATTTTGTCGAAAAATATTGTTTTTGCGTCACCGGGATTCGAACCTGCATCTCTATTTCCAATCCGGGGAAGTGCACTACCATTGTGCTATAACGCCAGTATTTTTCTTGACAAATTTTTGAACCTATATGTTACATTTTTCAAATTAATACACCTGTCGTATCCATTATTTGAAAGCCATCTACATTATTTTTACAGAATCTCAAATACCTTTGAGTAAACCGACTGCAGACGCCAGAATTATCAATTCATTTTTATTAAATTTTGGACACATTTCATTTTATATGTATATATTTATAATTAATACATTAATTTAGTATTTAAAATATCACAGACCGTCTGTTCTGAATAATTACAACTTCACAATAAGAATGTGTTTTCCTTAATAGCATACATACTTCACTATATCACGCATTACGTTGGTTTGGATTATACATATCTATGTATTATCTAATCTATATAATAATATATATGTATTATCTAATCTAATGTAAAAACAAATTTATACAAATAAATAACCTTAAGGAAAACACATTCTTATTGTGAAGTTGTAATTATTCAGAACAGACGGTCTGTGATATTTTAAATACTAATAACGGGAAATAGACGTAGATGGCTTTCAAATAATGGAACGACAGATGTATTAATTTGAAAATGTGTATTATATAGTTTCGAAAATTTGTCATGAAAAATACTGGCGCTATAACACAATTGGTAGTGTACTTCCCCGGATTGGAAATAGAGATCCAGGTTCGAATCCCGGTAGCGCAAGAAAACAATATTTTTCGACAAAATTGATTTTACATTAATTAAAACAAATAACATATTTCAACAGGATAACAACCATTAAATATATTCTACGATAATATTACGGTCGTAGTTATTGCTCAAATGCTTGCGAATGTATAGCATTTTGAAATAATACGTCCCTATAAAAATTTGATTTCATTTAAATGTTTCCATACATAAATATTCAAATCCACTTCACAAAATGTGTTAACATGTCTACCAATATCTGATAAAGCCAGGTGTACACCATCCTATATGTGTATAATTTATTAATTTGGACCATTCAACACGTTACGTAAGTAAGATTTTTATTATTGTACAAAACTGATAATTATATTAATTTACGGATTACTGATAATTTATTATTTAATAAAATACGGATACAAATAGAAATACAAAAATACAGATACAGATAGAAATACAAATTTTTATAAAAATACATTTTATAAGTTTCAACGTTTGATTATAATCAAACGTTGAAACTTAACTGGACGCTTTAACCATTGCGCTTTAAACTTGTGAATATTAATAACCAATATTAAAACCACACGATAATGACAGTTAATGTCACAGTCTGATTGTGGATGTCTTAATCATATTTTAACCATATTAAAATTATATTAAACCATTTGTGATTTCATGGTTGAATAATTTTGTATAATTTTTTTTTTTTCATTTCTTATAAGTGCATCCACATCATCGTACTATGCATTAGTGTGAGTTCATAATTAACCAGTTAATAATGTCACACTCAAAATACAACACATCAGATGTTTCTATAAATCACCGATATCTTCTATGATAAACGACCTTAATATATTAATTTCCATTAGAAGTACCCGTGACTGTTACAAGTTACAAAAAAAATCTTTTAAAACCATTAAACATAAAACAATAAAATGTAACTGACCTTTGATCTGAGATGTGTCGTGTAATAAGTTTTACTAGAAATAAAATAAAAGTACAATACGTTTAATAGCTAAGTGACGAGACCCTTCCGCAATCTCCACAAGTCAGAGATCTGGGTGTAACCTTAGAATCTCAACTGACATTGTGGCCACGCATTGATGAAATTGTCAAAAAAGATTATTAGAATAAAAAAAGCCATTTAGACCACTGTGTACCAGTAGAGACTTCAATTGCTTAGTTCTAAAAACTCACGAACACTCACCACTGTACTCATGGCGCTCTTTTCACTTATTATTCACAGCATCGTGCTATTTACATTACTCAGTTCTGTCTTTAAGCTAGTGAATTTAGTGAAAAACAAAAAACAATTGGCAGAACTATTTCCTACGTTAACCTTAAATAAAAATAATTATTTCTTATAGTTATTGCGTGAAAGATTTTCAAACCATAAATTAATCATCTTCAGTCATAGAAAGTGTTCTTAAAAACGTCCATACATTTTTCATATAGATAAGAAAGTATCATTTCACGATAAAACTTAAACTTTAAAAACACTATTAATAGTACTCTAAAATTATAAATAAATACATGGTAGGATCGTATAAATTTACGGATTTATTTTATCCAAAGACGTTGGTTAAACGAAAATACATATATTGTATTACATGTGATTGTATAATATCATTGGTAACAGTATAACCTAAATCTATACCTACTGAACGCCACTGGATACCTTACTTTTATGGATATTCAACGAATAATGCCTAATCTTAACCATGTCCGAGATATAAGCATTTTAAAAACAAGCGTAATATTGCGATTATTTTTTGATTAATCAAAATATTGTATTGATTTCAAATTATATATTGAATACAAAAATGTAAAAATCATCGATTTAAGAGCGGTCAGACTATTTTTTGTTAGATGATTTAGGGTCTGAGAAAAGTTTATATTAATAATAGATAAATTTCATATTTATATATATACACATATATATATGTACATACACCCGCGCGATGTTTACACATTATCACTAAATGCACGATAGGTATGTTTGTATACCTTAACAAATGCCACCCTTATTACCCTCCCTCCGTCTTGCACTTTTCCTTTCTAACTCGGTAATCGTGGCCCCCCTCGACCTTCGAACCACAGCCGAGAAAAAACCCCGAAATATATTACGCACCCACCACTGTCATCTGGTCTCGTCCCAAGGATTTCGGAAAGGAAAAATGACGGTCAAGAACGGTTTCGTCCTGAGCTGTTTCAGCGTTTTTTCACTTTGCAATCTTTACCTAACCTAACCTGAGTTTTTGCTTGTTTCTGCTTTGTAATCTTAACCTAACCTAACCAACAACTATAATTTTTTTCAAGCACTCAATTATCCAACAAATTTAATTTAAAAATCTCACATATATTAAAAATGTATTATCTTTTTTAGCTTATATTCTAATATATGATAGTGTACTGATATCATTCATCACTTCTTATGTAATTATTAATTATTATTATCATTATTAAGACAAAAATGACGAAAAAATGCAGAAAAAATATTAATACAACCAAAACAGACAATATTACGGTAGAGGCCTTAGTCATATAAATTATATCCTTATATATACATCAGTCCGTGCGGGAGTGCATGTCGCATAGCAACATGAGATTATTATTCATATTAGCAGGTATGAATGATAGTGTGCTTACTGCTAGGTTTTGCAGGCGGCTATCTTGGCAGCTTCGCGGCCAATATTACCCGCTGCGCTGTCACGGTCTCATCAGCTATCGCCGATTGCTTGCTTTAGATGAAATATAAATTGAACGGAAGCCCTGGCCATGCAAGTTCTGGCAGCAAAAAACGATCGGCTGTCACCGATTGATTCTGCTTTTTGCACTAACAGAAAACCAATCGGCGATAACCGATATTATATAGCATTCTGTATTGTCGTCCCTGGAATTGTACAAATTGTGTTTTACGTATAAAATTTGAAATATATATGTATCCGCTTAAAAACATTCTTGAAAAAACGAACAAAACATTCATATTATCATAATTTGACAGTTCTATTATACATAAGAAACTAACCATAGTGTGCGACGCGGTATGACCATGAGACATGGATGAGATGACAGGATGACAGATGCTAAATATATTTGCCACCCATAATACGATTTCGTGAATATATATTTACGTACTGTTATTGAATATATAAAAGAGAAAACAAAAATATAGTAGATGGCTTTCAAATAATGGAACAAAAGATATATTCATTTGAAAAGTGTAACATATAGTTTCAAAATTTGTCGTCAAAAGTACTGTGTGCTGTAGCATAGTCGGTTAACGCACTTTCCCCGTATTGGAAAGAGATCCAGAAAGAGGAAAGAGAACAACAATATTTTTGATAAAATTGATTTTATATGTATATCTTTCTAATTAATATATGTAATTAGTATTTATTATATGTATCGTTACAAAGGATGTTATGGAAAACCTTCAACATCAAAAATTTCTCAGAACTCGACACCTAATATTTTACATCGCAGAATTACCAGAAGCCAAACAGTGCGTCGTAAACACCTTAACTGCACAAAGTAAAGATTATTGATTTAACTTTGCGCTGAACTGCCGGCCTGTAAAGACGAGCCTTGTGAAGTGCGACGTGTAGCGAGGCTCTGATCATTTTGAAGGTATTGAACGTGTTTTATTCTTTCCTACTGCGAAAGTGTAAATAAATAATGTATTATATAATACTGAGCTGGTCTTCCTTCATTATCCACATTAACTTTATACACTATGTGTGCATCTTCTTACTATGCGCAAATTTATATTAAAAATAATCATTGGTAAAATTCAAATATGATGAAATATTTATAAATTACATTAAAAGTGTTCGTGTCTGTCTTGAGTATATTAAACAAAAGGGTGAGCCACCCCGACCCTCGCGCTGCTCTGCGAGATGAAGGGCGCCGGGTCCCAGCATTGTACCCTGAGGATTCCCGTTACGGGAAGATAATGAAGGTACGTAAGCCTTTGAATGCCCAACGGCTTCTATTTTTTTATCTGCCCAAAGAAATACAACGAAACAATGCACTTCGCTATTAATATGGTAAAACGTGAGAATCATCTCACGTCATTGGTGTAAGTTCATCGTCAACCATTTTTTGCGTCGACATTAATTCAAATTATTATTTCATTAATATCAAAACTCGAAAGATTAAACCAACTGAAACGGTCGATAATGTTGATAGATTATAAATTAACTTCATAATAACATAATTATCAATTAAGAGAATAATCCAGAAAAAAAATGAAAATATTTTATTACACTATTTTATATTTTTTAAACATCGTAAGTAACACATTATTTTTTCACAATAATAATATTATTATGGCAATTTCCCCACAGACTAGTAAATTAATATACATTATATGATGTGTATACATAGGAGAGGTTTGGAACATTCTACATACATTTATCCAACGAAACATAAATCCGATAAAATAAAACACATTTATGCAACAGTTAAAGTATTTACTCTTCAAAAATTATATCTTTGTGTAAGCAAAACGTATTTTTTACATTAATGCATATTATTGTTTAAATATTCGATCCAATTGAGTTAATATTTTTTAAAAAAGTCGCGGATCTCTTTGATTGCGTGAGTAGCACCAAAGTGAGGGTGTAACGAAAATGAACATTTTGGGACAAAAAATTTTCGTTTGTTCATGTCTTTTTATTTGGTGATCTTTGCAATTTCCCACTTAGCAAGGCCTGATCTAGGAAAACCGACTCACGTTTTAAAATGATTTATGTTATTTATAAAATATATAGTATGAACATATTATAAATAGAAATAAAAATTACATATGAGAAAAAAGCATAGTAAGTATATATTTTTCCATAAACTGCCAGCAAAGCCTACTTTGAATGCGCAACGTTATTTATCGACATTACTACCCGTGCCAACGAAAGAGATTTTTAGGCGATTGTCGACTCGAGACAATATCCTAAATACAGATTTGGCTCCTTTGAGATTCTTTGGAGACAACTGTTGGCTTCATAGTCCCCGAATGCACACCATGTCTCAAAAATTCGCCGTGTTGCGCTTCATTTCAAGCTTTTTATACATCTGATATCAAATGTCAGTTCATTGATCATTTATGTTCCGATCGTCAGTTAAGTGAATTTGAGTTGAACCGCAGTTGAATCTGAAAAAATGTTAGCAATTTAATGCCTTTAGTTTATCTAGCAAACTCGTGCAACCTTTATTTGCATGAAAAGGTTGTTCTGCATGATCGCAACCTTAGATTGCGAATGAAAATGGTGAGATGCTATGCGTTCTCGATTTTATTTTATGGAATGGACATTAACCGAATAAATGGCAGCTTGAAGTAATTGAGATGTGGATCTACAAAATAATACTCAAAATAAGGCTGATGGATTGAGTTACGAATGAAGATCTTATAGCTCGGGTGAATAAAGGAAAATTAGTATTTAAAACAATTCAAATCCGAATATCTCGAACATGTAATGAGACATCCTGAGAAATACTTGTCTTGCACCTCATAATTCAGGGAAAGATTGCTGGAAGTCGGATACTTAGAAGAAGAAGAACATCATGGCTGAAGAAACTGAGGTAATGGTCTGGCCATTCTACTGAGGAGCAGTGAACAAAGTGATTATAGCCAACGTCCGTTGAACGGATAGAGTTCAAGAAGAAGAAGAAATTTGTCTAACTTTTAGAATAAATAGGTATTTATTATTTTAGATGACGTTTATACGGACATGGTGAGTTTTGCTATCAAATCTAACGTCGTGTACACGGGTTTAAGTATTGTCTCTTTCTATCAATCTCAAGATGATCTCTAAGTTTTTCTTCAGATCAAAATAGGTATTTAGATTCATCTCAACTGTGTATCATCGTGTCTCTTTCCATGGACACAGCCCATTACACTGAATACGTAGGTACTGGCATACTGTTTAACTAATATCAAAACATATTCATAGTTGGAGGAAAAATTGTTAATTTACCGAGAAATCGATTAGAATCCGAATAGAATGTATTTCTATTGATTTTTCAAATAAATGAAGGTTATAAAAACTATAAATATTCCGTTATATTTAAAGATTTATTTGTTTTTTATTTATTTGTATTTCTGGAATTGGTTATTTTTAGTATCATTTTAATTGTATATTATTTATCTTATAAAATAATAATAAATCTGTTGCCGACCCCTGAAAACGGGTGGATGCAAAAAGTTTAATTCTCATCCGAAACAAACAATCTAGGAAGTGGAAGGCAGAGGGGGGGGATCAGGTAAAGAGGAAGTACCCCGGTAGTTCCCGCATGGAGATGCCCGTCGTCGATTTTTCAACCGACGATTCTTTTTAAAAATTCAAACATAACAATCAAAAAACGTAGGGTAGAACGGTGCCATACTTGACGCGGCACTTTCGCCTTTCTTTCGCGCTCTGAGCTGAACGTCTAATCCTTTTTAAAACTAACTAACATACCATCAAACCGCGGTGACGTCCTTAAGTAAAGTGCCGCCCTTAGGCAATTTTTATAATACTGTCCTTATTATTATTTAAAATGTGATATCGATCCACTATAATTTGTTTATGATATAAATTCAATACAAAAAGTAAATAAAAATATAGCTAAATTAGAAAAAGAATGAACTCACCCACAATCATCGGATTTTGTCAATTTTGATGGATAATATTTATCTTTGTCAACCAATCTATTTATGGCATGCATTATTTAACACCATCAGTTTTAAATGTTGGACATAATATTATACTTTTGTTAAATATTCTTAGAATATGTTTTAATTTAAATATGCACACGAAACACCACTATATAAAATTATATATTTATTGCCTTTTTGCCGCAAAATCAAAATAAAAATTTCTTCGAAATCAATAGAAGGAAAGCACATTTAACCTTTCTTTGGTCATCATTGTATTGTTAAAATTGTATTGTTTTATAACCCAATTGGCAATTCCCTTTTCGGAATAAAATGACAACAATTATCCGATTAATATTTTCTAATCGTATGTAACTCATATTGGATGTACATATCGGATTGTTTTCGCACAATTCTACGAATTTAACTTTCAAAGTGCCCTTTCCGAGTTTTGTTTTGTACGAGAGTAATTTTAATATTTATATTACATCTAATATTTACATTTCGCCGTCAAATTGCCGCCTTACCTGCCTACGCCCACAGGACGTCCTTGTCCAGCCGTTTTCCCGTAGAGCCTTTTTTCTGGTATACCACTCTTGCTTCATCCATTTCCATCACTTTCTCACAGGGTCCGCTCTAGCTTTTACGTCGCTCCGGAAAAAAGACAAATTACCGCCCGGTAAAAAAATAAACTTTTTAAATAACGTATATTTAGAAAGATACATGTAATTTAAAATTAACAGTTAAGTACTACAAAACGGTAAAAATTAAAAAGTACCAGCACCTAGTTACAAATTGTTAACCAAGTGCATTTTTAATGCTATTACAAAAATGCATTACTGCACAATCAAACAAAACTTACACTTAACAAAAGTAACATCAACTACGCTAAAATCACAAGAAACTTTTTTTTTCACTTTTAGTTCTACAAACTTTTTATTTGATCAGCAATCATGCACAATCGACTAAATAGGCAAACCATTAATATGATTTTGAGTTGTGGTGGAACGTAAAAAGTTCTTAATTAATTTTAATTTAAAGAAACTCCTTTCCTCACTTGCTAGAGTTATCGGTATGGTCAGCAATATTCTCAGGGCAACACTTAAGTTTGGGGCAAAATTGAACATTGTTGTTAATTTTAGTATATTGTTTAGGCTTTCTTTTTTGAAGCACCCTTTAATTAACAAACAGCAGACGTTTATTTGATATTACATTTAAGAAAAAAAAAGTTATAACCTAAGCCCTAAAATCGCGTTACTAGTAACTTGCACTTGTTATCACCACTGACGCATTAGCAAGAATAACACTATTGTGTAACGAAACCGCCCTTTTATTATTAAAGATAATAAACAAATCAATGCATGATATTCCTTCCAATTCCTGTTTAAATAAACATAAATACCTAGCCTTTATTATTATTTAATTAAACATGTCGCTCTTTTATGGTTGTTTTTTTTCAGAATTGCAAATATTTTTGTAGCATTTAAGCAAAAACAGTAAATAGTAAATATAAATTGCATGGTGATTTTAGCCAAAGAAAATATCGACATCGAGTTAAATGCCCAATTAATTTATCAATATTTTCATATTCACAGCCAAAATGCCGCCCCGGAACGTCCGCCCCTAGGGAGGACCCTGCTTCTCATGCACGTCGTTCTACAATATTTGTTTGTCTGATCAGACGCAAACGCCCTCTGTTCCCATTTCCTTCAATACTCGTCTCATATATTTTCTTTGCCATTCTCTCCTCGTTGATACATTCCACTTGACCAAATCGATCTCAACGATTTCTATCGACTATGTCACAAACATATTCACATTCACTTCTAATTCAATTGGTTAATGTGAAAAATAAAGAGCTTGCGTTGGACCACTCGAAAGAGCAACTTAGTTTAGCTTTCAAAGGAAGCAGTATAGCTCAGACAAAGCTAATATATTTGACATAATAATCGGCCCATACCCTTTATTTTGCAGGTCAGGAAATACCTACAACTGAATATTATATAAACCTAAGTCATTCAATTTCAAATATTTATTCCGTTCTAACTGCAGTTGGGAAAATTCAAATCCACTCAACTGATGAACGTCAATGGTCAATGCATTGATGTTTGATGTACAAGCGTTAACAAATTATCTGATACTTGGGGTGTGCACAGCAAACTACGTTGGAACTGAAAGTTGTCTCCAAAGACACTGAAAAATATGCCTTCAAAACAAAAGTTACCACTTGCCGCGTACCGGCCACTATGGACAGTGAAGCGGCCACAATGCCCGCCCGCAGGGTCTAGCAGCAAGCAACTGCGTTTCTGTTGGTACAATCTGTATTATCCTTCCTGGAATTGTACAAACGGTGTTTATAAGTATCAATTTTTAATTTTAGATATATTTTTAATTAATTATTCTTAAAAACATTGTTGAAAAAATTGAGGTTATAAATAATTACTGAACAAACATAAACGTATATTTGGGAAATGACTGCCTACGCGAGATGACAAATCGTACGATTATTTCGCTACTCTATGTATTTTCTTACTCGTAATAAAGACAATGTACACTTTATTTCAAATAAAAGAGAAAATATTTAAGTAATCTAGAAATATTAACGACACATATTTGCTACTTTGGTATTTTTTGGCAGTGACACTAACATATCCAGATACAATGGATACAATAGATTCCAAGTGCAATTATAATATTGAGGGATCAAATTTCTTTTCATTTTTTGAAAATCCTCGGTGTTTCCTAGAAATTAAAAATATTGATCAGGCCGAGTTTTGGTTTGGGAATATCATTTGCATTGGAATTACTTAATTAAGCACTTTATTCTTTATAATCGGGTTTTGCGTGCCATCGTGCCATCACTATACTCGTATAATAGTAAACCGTGATAGTCTTAAAATAAAAAATGCATGTCTCAGATGCTTTGCCCTATTCCTATTCCTTATTCCTTCTTCATGTCAGTATTGACATATATACAAGATTACCTCCTTTTCTAGGCTATCATAATTAATATAATTTTAGTTGCATTTTTGGTGTCACTGTCTTTCCATATTCTCTACAATTGCTTCTTACCAACTTCAGCCAGTTGTATACGTCTTGTATTTTCCTGCCCAATGTCACCGATGTCAACTATTTCACACCCTGCTATTTGGGAAGGTTGTTGTGATGCATTAACAGATGCAATACACGTAAAATGAATTAGTACGACCGAGTATGCTACGTCCAAGCTGGTCAAAATGTTGAAGAACCGCTCTATCTCAAAGAATGTATGTTCTAAAAAATCGACAATTAAATGTGATTTTTTCAAAATTAATACATTATTTTTACTAATTTTATTAGTATAATCTAACTTTTGATGGTGTGTTAGCTACTGAGGTGCATGTCCATGGTACGTGAAACGCGGGAAAAAAGGATTTGTATTTTAAATGGTGAAAAGATTGAACGATGTAGGTAGATTACGGCTTAAACTCGATCGGTAGAAAGTTGATTCATTTTCTGCAAATCATTGTTATGCATTCAGTACTTACTAAACTGTTCAAATTGAAGTTAAACCAACTGGTTACAAAAATGCGAGACGGAACCACTTTCACTACTCTCTAATAGAGTATGACTTAGATTGGCTTATCTGCTATTGACTATGCCTAGCTTCTTCCATCTCAATCACTAACATAGAAAGACTCGGTAGAAAAAGAAACGGGCGTGAATTTAAAACATCGCTCTTAATTTTGATTCTAGCTGTTTGATTATTTTTTGATAGTTTTTATTTAATTTAATTATCGATTATTAAATTACAAAAATATCAAATCTCATTTTAAGCGTTGAAAAAAGTTTACAATCCATTTCTAAAATGGTTGACACCCCAGCATTCAGATAAAATAAAGCGTCTATTATGGAGGATTTGTGTGACTGTGTGATATGTATGAATGATGATATTAGAAGGATAATATGGGAATGGTGATCCGCCCCCAAGTCGGTTTACCGTTCTGTGATGGTGACGCGATGTTAATCGTAGTTACGATGGCAGGCAGTAAAGGAAATTGAATGGAAACATAATCTTAGGATACTGTATTATATATAATATCGTAAGATTACGTTTTAAATATACAAAAAAAAAAATTATGTTAAATTCAACACATCATTTGTACAACACCACTATATGCACATAGGAAAAAAAAATTAATAGCTTACCCGAAAACACCAGGAAGATTAAAAATAATAAAAAATAATCAATGCTATCAAAAAACACTTAAAAATTTTTCACTTATAATATTTTTATGTCGATGCTATTAATTTATCATACAATTTTTTATTATAAGCTAGTTATTGTAAACAATAATAATTAATATGTAATCTCTGCGCAAGTATATGCTTTTTAGAGTAGTGTAGAAGAAAAAAAATTATTTTATTGTATCATTGTACTTATAAATAAATAATAAATAATTTAAAAATTACAAAGGTTGAAATATACTGATTGAAACGGAGTGAGTCTGGAAAGTTCACGGCGGCCGTCGGTTGCTAGACGGCGCGTACAGCCAGTGTATTCTGGTTACCGAGTGATACCTCTTTGCGCGAAATAAGCGCCTTGCTTAATGATCCATAGATGACGGAAGGCGTCCGCTACAAATTTAGGAGGTTCGTTACCTCAACAGTAAGTATAGATGGTTGAAACTTTGCTCTCGCATCTCGGAGATTTAATTCGGTATACGTCGATATGCATCGGTCGGTCACACAATGAAGAGTGTACTGTTCCACATTCTGTACTGTATTTTATGTGAGTTTCGAGACAAGAATACGTGTGCACGCACTCTTAGAAACACATTCAAATCTTGGCTGAATCAAGGGCTCTGTGACAGATAGGGGAAGCGACATGATTGTCTCCATTTCTTTATGTCGTTCAGACAATGGACCCTTCTATATAAAATCTCCTTGTCTGAAGGGCGGTTTTTATTAAATGTTGGTTTCAAATTAGCGAAGAAAAAACAATCTCATGGTTGTACCGAAATATCGGTTAAGTCCATAATATCCAATTCAGGTTTGGGCAACCAAAATCACTCAAATCAAATCAATCAAAAAAACTATGCATAAGTGTAATTTCTGCGAAATAAATTTTAATTATTAAGGAGAACACATTCTTATTGTGAAGTGGTAATTATTCAGAACAGATGGTATGTGATGTTTTAAATACTAATTTAATGTATTAATTATAAATATACACATATAAAATCAATTTTGTCAAAAAATATTGTTTTTGCGCTACCGGAATTCAAACCTGGATCTCTATTTTCAATCTGTATATTAATTTTGTTTTTCGACAAAATTGATTTTATATGTATATATTTATAATTAATACATTAAATTAGTATTTAAAACATCACATACCGTCTGTTTTGAATAATTACAACTTCACAATAAGAATGTGTTCTCCTTAATAATATAAGTTGTATCAATGTGTCCAAAATTTAATAAAAATGAATTGATAATTCTGGCGTCTGCAGTTGGTTTACTCAAAGGTATTTGAGATTCCGTAAAAACAATGTAGATGGCTTTCAAATAATGGAACGACAGATGTATTAATTTGAAAAAAGTGTAACATATAGGCTCGAAAATTTGTCATGAAAAATAGTATAACACAATTGGTAGTGTACTTCCCCGGATTAAAAACTTTAATTAAATATTTATTTAATATATCATGTATTAACGCACGCGCAACTAATTTAAAGATCTCATATTAATCTGTTAACTAGAACCATCTAACGGAAGAATTTAGAAATTACAAATAAAGCTGCGCTTGTGTATCGCATAATATTTCGCAAAATCTACCCCAAACATGTACGAACTAAACGCGACACTTCAGTCCCTCGCGCCGCGCACAGTTCTGAATTCACGTTTTCGCTTGAACAGAGGTGTTGCAAAACGTCGCAAATGTTTATTTTGTAAAGTGGACGAACAATCGTTCAATAAACGCTGTCATCCACCCGAGGGATATCGAGAGGCAGACAAGCCGCCCTAAAACTCGCTGCACTGATGATATCATAATACTCTGCAGAAATACATAGAAAGTGGGAGACACTTGGGGAAGCCTTTATGCAGCTGTAGATGTAGAATGGTTGATGTTAAACGCTCGGGGGCTGTTATTAAACCGACGTACAAATGGCGAGAATAATGAAGATACTATTAATAAAATCGAGTTATTTAATATTTAAGTCGTAAATAAATTATTGCAAGCAAAAAGATTCAAAGCATATAAAGAGTAATTTTACAAACAATAATATTCTACTTACGAACATTCGACTTACGGACACATAAAAAATAAATAAATAAACATAAACTTTTCGCCATATTTAACATGGAACTTTCTATGTTCGAGGTCTTGCTTGAAATTAATACAGATCGATAGAAGAAGAAGAAGGCGTTGTTTGCCTAACAACTTGCCTGATATAATTTAACCATTAAAGCTTAATCAATCACCCTAGGATCCTACAAGCAGTCATTATCATTTTTCTTATAAAACATATCTACACATGTGAATATATTAGCTTTGTTATAGTGCAGGTTAATAAATAATGAACAACTGCCAATATTTTTAATTTTTTCAACACATCTGGTGCGATCTACCTACTTTGGCCCACGAATCAACAAGAGGATAATAATATGATTCAATCAGGTAGAGATGAATCAGAAGCATGGATATCCAACAATTTAATATAATTTATACAATTCTTTCACTAGTCCTACAACACTCCCACTCCATATACTTTTATTTTATTTTTACTTTTTTATACATATTTGTAATTCTCTTTTTATTCCAAATAACACCACAACAGCACGAAAAAAAAACTGGCTACTTTAACACAGACTTCAGTCTAGCAAAGTAGCCAGGACAACACTGTATACATCAGAGGTGAAGTCTACTCCATCCCACACAATAAACTATGTATTATGTATGTTTATTATCTATTCACCTCCGTTAGTACAAAAATATAGATGTCAAAATATATGTAAATAAATAAATAAATATGATCCCAGAACCAGTGAAGATTGTCGATACATACCCTAAATGAAGGATTCCAGTATCATTTATCGAGAGTAATCAAATTCCAATAAATTATAAATAATAAGATAGAACACTTTGTTTAAACCACTATTTATTGATAAATCAACATGTTTTGATACCCATGGTATCTTCTTTAGGAAACAATGTATATTAAAATTAAAAATGCAAGCATAGATAAAAAATTGTAATAAATTATCCTGAAATCATAAAACTAAAAATTAAAACTTTGATTCGTAATATGAGTAGATCTAATATTAATACTCTCACCCAGATGTGGGGCGGAGGGGGCTCACGTGACCTTTTAAAATTTAATTTAAGCCAGCGAGCCCTTTGTTAATATTCTCAGATCAAATCAGTACCTAACTGTAATTAACTGTAGATGGTTTAAAAGTATTATGAAACTTAAGACTTTGCTGTCTTCTGAAATTTCTCATAAAATACATTTATTTCGACTTCATAATAGTAGAGAAATAGCCATTTTTTGTCTATAATCTAACAATACTTAAAAACGATGATGTTTGATATATATTGCTTCCAGATGTTGTTAGATGTTCAACGCAACATTTTTGTGATCAATGCTTTGAACGATTATCCTTCATACTTCACATATGCACATTTGTTTCCCTTAACCGTAATTGTGTACAGTTTTGAGGACAGTTCCTCATATGTATTACTTTGTATTATTATTTACTAAGGAGAACATCAATTTCAAACCAGTGGTCTGTTTTGAAACATGGAATTGGAGCGAAAAGAACTTACCTATTATATTTCTGCATCAATCTTGTAACTCTTCATTCTTACAATCTAAGGTAGGTTATTACATTTTTCGCCTATTGATATTAATTATTTTATGGTATATTGCATATTGTTACATAATATAAGTATATTAAGTAACATTCAAATGCTTTAATAGTTATTGCGTACAATTATATGAGTGATAAAAAAATCCAACCCACTGCGGCCCTCACCCAAAACATACTGATTAATTATATAATAATTATTGTTGTAAATTTATTCAAAATAATATATTGAATATCTACCTTGTAATTTCTAATTATACATAAACCGTACCTCAACTTATATTTGGAGGTTCGTTCATTGAATACTTGTAACTAATTACCTTGTACACTTGCTTGTAAAGTATGCCTGTCTCAACAGAGATTTTTCTAGTAAGACAGGTACAGTCCAACCTCAATTGTATATATGAGAGTACCCCTACATCAACACTTTATATCGGTTATGGGTAGATCTGAGTTATGAATATCACAACATTGTACATCTTCTTGGGCATCAATGGTATATTAATTAAACAACCATATTAAATAAATATACTATTACACGCAATAATTTCTAAATGATCTTTCCTGCAACAACACTGTACATCATCCAAGATGGCCGACGTTCTGTCTGTCTATCAACATTTGTAAAAACCAATATATTTAGGTTTTTTTTATGTTTAAATTGTCTCAAATATTATAGATAAATGTGAATACTCACCCTTGAACAAAGAGAAGGGATAGGTAAGCCTGATTGAGCCTTGGATCTTCTGCTGGCCTGGCAAGACTCGGAACAGTAGTGACCACTTTAAATTTAATAGTAGTAATTAATAATATTATTACTACCAAGACACACGGGATAATTTCACAAAAATTATGTTTATATTTATTACAAGAAGTTACATATCAATATTATATGTATTAAAATTATATTGGTACGTAACTTCTCAATTAATGAATTGAAGGTCCAACTTCTAGCTGAAAATAGAAGCTACTACGCTTTTAGAAAACTGCTGAGGTCGAGAATAGTAAGCTAGTAATGGCTGATATATAAAACCATAGTAAGACCAGTAGTCACTTATGGTTGTGGTGCCTAACCCAAATCGTAGAAAACAAATTAGCAGTCTTTGAGTGTAAAATATTAAGAAAACTTTATGGACCTACATTATAAAATGGAAATTATAGAATAAAAATTAATCATGAGCTTGAAAATTTTATTGAGCAAAAAACAATTGTAAGATTCTGTGGGTCCCAAAGACTGCGATGGGCTGGCCATGTCGAAAGAATGCCAGATAACAGGGAACCAAAGATCTTGACCATGTGGATATCCCAATGGAAGCGACCTAGAGGCAGGCCAAGGAAGAGGTGGGCTGACTGTGTGAAAGAGGACTGGACAAGAATGGCCAGGGATAAGAGTCGGAATACCCTCGTGGAGGAGGCCAAATACGACACTGGGATGTAGTGCCGTAGATTAAGAAGAAGAACGGAGACTCATACTACAAGTACTCTATTAGCGCTGTGAATGATATCCACACTATTTAAATTCATCGCTGACTTCTAGACTGCTCTCCAGTTACTGTACGGCGACCAGCAACCGTTATAGTCTATTTTTTACAGAAAATCAAGCTTTGATGGCAGGATTTTGCAGGAATGTCAACTTGACATTGACATTGAAGATTCTGTAGATAAGCTTTATTAACGGGCGTTCTTAGCAGTGGCTTAACTACATAAATTGAGCCCCAATGCAAAATGGAAAAAGGGACCACTAAATAAGTATTGTATATAAAGAATACAAATATATATATTTTTCTCTTGCTCGTTTTCTTTACATTAGAAAAAGATAGCAAATATTATCTTTGCGCAAGTTTATTATTAGCTATTATAGGTAACGCAGTTCTCTAGTTCTCCGAGCTGCTAGCTGTGAATGTCAGCGCTTGCCAATCTTCTGTTCTATATTATTACCGTCATTATTTTTGTTTACGTAGCGTTTGTATATTTTGTTGTACAAACGTTAGTACGTGGTTGAGTTCCTCAGACTTTTCCTTGTTTTATAAATGATTTAATTTGTATTAATTTTAATACAGACATTTCTCTTTCTATTTAAGTTTAGTTAAGGCATTTTAAAGAATGTGTAGTTAGTTTCTCAGATTTTCTCATATTCTGTTAATTATTTTATTACAGAAATGACTATTGTCATTATTAAAAATGGTGCAAAGAGATAGTCCATTATAATATATATATTTTTTTTAAATAATATTGAGATTTGTTTACACTGTATTTTGACAAATTGTTTGTTAATTTTAAATGTGTGGATATAGGTGTATATAATTGCTTCGAGTTGTTATGAAAAAAGTTAGTATGTAAAAAATAATTGAATTTTTTTAATTTTTATACTCATTATCCTAATTTGTTATCCGAACTTTTTTCTTGATTTTCGATCCTCTCAACTTCGAATAAACGGAATTTTACTGTACATATATACTGAGGAATTTACCTATAATAAGAAAATTCTAGGAAAGTAATGGTTTTTCAGAAAAGTATTGAATGAAAATTATTATCCATGATAAAAAAATTACATTCCACTCACCTGATAATGATACTTGTGATCTATGTTGTTGATTAATTGTCAATTAAATTAAATAACAGTTGAAGAGGAAAAACAAAATATTCAATAAAAGAATACACCCAAGTGATGCTGATGAGGCTCAAATCGGAAAATTAAAAATTGGCATGAGAAGACAGGAAACTGAAGGTGGTAATGACTGATCTCCAGAATGTCTGCTAACGTCTTACTTGACCAAAAATCTAAATTATTAATTGAGGAAACTATGGACCCTGAATTACAGAGTTTACGATCCAATTGATACACAAATTTACTGCATACATTGGGTTCAAACAAATGGAGGAAGAAGTGAGAAAAGATTGGGTAATGTTTTCTAAAATTTGTCGAAGATTATTAAATCAACACAAAGGGTTAACAGAACCAAATAATTGCCACGGTTAAAAAAAAAAGGATGATGGTTATGCTTTATTTTGGTGTTTTCGAAAGGTATCATCATTCAAAATGATAACTTTTATCGTACATTTTTATCAAGAGCATACACACAGAAATTGATAAATGTCTTAGCAGTATAGAAAGAAATAACTAAAAGTTGCAAATGATTTGTGTAATTTTGTGAAATCTTGTGAATATTACTTTGTTATTCAAATTCAACAAAATTTTATATAATTTTCACTTTATATAAGAACACAAGGGAGCCATTCATCACAGAAAAAATCACTATATGAAAACAATATTACCATATCCATAATGGTTTGGATTCAGGTACACAGAGATGATTTTCAAGCAACTGCTTTTCGAGACATCATTTGATTTTAGTTTGAGATGGTTGATTTATATCAGAATGTAATAATATTGGAATATTGAAATTTTTTATAGCCAATATCCAAACTATAATATCATGACTTGATGACAATGCCGCAGTGGATACCAGAAGACTACAAAGATTATTTTCGACAAGATTTCTTTTGGTCACTCCGCTGTCAAATTAAATAACATTTATTGTAGTAGGTACCTATATTTTAACTGTATATGTTTGAATAAAATAACTATTTTTATAATCATTTAAAAATAATAGTATAATCCAATCTTCATCCAAACTATTTACTTACATCAAATTTAATTTTACTTATCTAATTACCTAATTTTTAACAAAACCAAATACAACCTCAAAAAATATATCCTAATTAATGAGTTAAATTGTAAAAATATTACAATTTTATAAAAAGTGAAAAAGTTTTACGAGATAAAACTGGTGAAAAATCATAAAATGCGTTTTCTGTAAAATTACCTTTTTGGATTTAAAACATGTTGGCTCTCAGGTACAAGATTACACAATAACTTTGTATTCAACCATCATGAGTTTAAAATATACACCAACCGGTTTCTTGGAAGAAGTCACTTTTCTTCATCAGGGTGATAAAAAACTAGAAATATGTCAAATTATTCTTGTTTTGAAAAAAAAAATTAGAAAATGATTTTAAAAATATTTGTTTAAACGATATATAAATGCTATGGTAGGTAGGACTGATTTGAAGCTTGAATATGTGCATTTCATTTATGTAAATTTAAACAGGAAAAACAAAAGTGAAACAGTATCTGTTGGGACACGCTGGAGAACGGTTATATTTTTCAGCAGTGTTTACGAGATATGGATTGTGTATGATTTTATCAGATGTGATAAAGTTTCGGAGGCTGGCCAGTCGAGTTTTGGGAAATTAATAGAAGACTGCCAGCCATGTTTCGATTGTTATAAAAGAATCAGCGATTTGCAGCCCAGTTACACAAGGTTAATGTTTTTATTTTCATAATTTGAATGGATATATTCAACTGAAAGTAATAGAAAACCATAACCTATCTATCGAAGATAATTTCAAATTAAATCAAGTACCTGAATAAAACTGTTTGTAGAAAGATATAGAAATCAACATAACAATTTTAGTCAAGTACTAGATTTATTTTTAAATTATTATTTAATTAATTTCCTAATATTTTTTTTAAATTAATTTTTCAGAATATTTAAGTAATTTGACACATAATTTTAGTTTTTAATCACCCTAAATGAAGAAAAATGACTTTTTCGAAACTAGTTGCTGTATGTATTAAACTCATAGTGGTTAAATATAAAATTAATGTATAATTTACTTAAGTAAATAACCACAATGTTCTTGCAATAAATATTTAAAAAAATATTCTTTAAAAATTAACAATAGAAAAGGTTTTTTCCATTTCTTAGGCCATTATTAGAAAAACTCATCACCGGAGACAGTTCCTACAATCCAACTTAAGCATAATATTCAGTTGTAAACATTTCTACCTGTACCGTAATAATTCAATAATTTATCATTTAGAATTGATGTTTTATTTTTGAATTGATTCCGTGGAAGATCTCCAAGTACTACTGACACTAGTGGATAATACAATGACCATTATCAAACGAAACAAAATGAAAGATGATAGATGGAAAAGACTAGAATATCAATGCAAAATGATCTACCTTGGATGCAGAGAAAACAATGATATTATAATTAAACATCATTTTGAATGAATATCCATTGTATTTATTTTTTCAAACAAACTATACTCTAAACTTTTCACATTTTATTTACTTTAGAAAAATCACATTTTGAAATTGTATAATAATTGATAAACTTGAACAATTTCATTTTCTTTTGATCGAGCTGCGTGATTGTCTTTCAAAAAAATTGGAAGAAATAATATATAATTTTCTATCAAAATTAAGCAGGGCATCCCTTGACATTCACACTCACGGATCAAGATTATAAACCTTTAGTATCCGAGATATCTCAAAAATTATATATTGGTCAATAAATTAAATGGTCCAGTCCTAGCCAGTATTATCACAAAGTCTGCAAGTGACATTGTTGATTGCAAGATCATAAAACTGTTAGTAGCTGAAATTAACAAATGCTCATTTATTTTTAATGGAGAACACATTCATATTATGAAGTTACAGTTTTTCAGAACATAGTTCTGTGGTATTTTTAAGTCAAATTAAATTTGAATTTTAGTGTTTGTCGGATCTTACAGTTGATGTGTTGTTATTAGTGATGATAAATATGCATTGTTACTAGTGATGATAAACCGTTACGTGACTGTGATTGTGTCGATGATTGGTAACTGAGATTTATCGACGATTGGTAATTACGATTTAACTGTCGGAGGCTTACTTTCTAGTGTACCAGTTATTGCTCAAATAATTACGTTAATCAGTTATCAATTATCGTTACAATCGAACACAATCACAGTCATAATTATAGATTTTATCATCATTAATTGTCACGTTCGTATTATTTAACATTCTGCACAAAAAATAAGGGGATCGTATCCTCGATTTAATTTATATCTCTCAGTGTATTGAAAGAAATATCGCCATTTTTTATATTTATTTATTCAAAATGATACTAAGTTTCACTTTTTTTCCAAACTAGACATTATTGTAAAGTATTTCTTATTTGGTTTATATAAAATAAAGACAGTACATAATCCAAACGAAGCCTACTTTTGGGATTTTTATGAAATTTAGTGTCTATACAAAATGAGCACTGTGCCATATTATTTATCCATCGAAATGAAATTTAACACACGTCTACTGTTATAATGTAACTACCACATAAATTACAAAGAAATATTTACGGTTAATTAAAAATAAAGTTATTATAGCTTTGTTCTTGAACATTACTATTTTGAATAATTTAATTTGAATCTCAGTTAGCTTTATTTAACGTACAAGTGATGTCTCCTAACCGTAGGTTCCGTTTGGCCTACTAACTCTAGGATACTCGGCTTATTTAAATTATTATTTTATTTTATTACAAAAATTAAATATAATTATTAAAAAAAAAGTTATCTGCATTAAATTGAAATTTCAGGCAACATGAATATAATGTATACATGCAAAATGAAAATATTATATTTTTAAGAAATATGAGCATATTAAAACACAATACTTATACGTAACGTCAAAATATTATCACCAGTCATTATTCTATCGTCTTTCTTGCGTCGGTCACGGGATTGTAGGTGATGGCTCGCCACACATAAATAGTGTTCGACGAGCCCCTAGTGAAATAATGTGTATCCATAATTTTGCACGTGAATAAAACAAAACGAATAAATACATTACTTCGTCATACGATCACACCACGTGCAGATGGTGATCTAAAAAATTGTTAATTTGTCTCAACTCAAATTTGTCTCCGTAATCTTGGCTTCAAGATTATAAGAAAATATATTTCGTATATGCAAGAATTTTCCATATTTCTTTTGCACACGAAAAATGAATTTAATGATCGCGGTCTTTCTTATAATGTTTGTACTGTCTTAATTATGGCAAATAATATTCAGTTTATTAGTTTTAAATAAGTGTAAAGGTCCTAAATGAATAATAAAAACCGCGTTAAAAGTGGCGCCTTAACTATGGAATGCAGCTAAATCGGGTTTGTTACTAATATAAATTTTCAGAATGCTTACTATCACAAAACTACAGAAAAAAATGCACTTTCTCATGTTTTATCCAATGTTATGTTGAATTCCAATATTACTCTAAATTATTATACCTATCTCACGTGTATGAAAGTATTTTGAAATCGGCAAAGTGCCTACATATATTTAGATGGCTACTTTTTTTTTATTAATATTAAAAATATAATACAATTTCAAAAATCAATGGATATATATAATTTTTTTTTTTTTAACATTTGTTTCTTCTCTATGAGTTAATTTATGATTCAGTTAGTCTGTGTTTTTTTACTTCAGTTACAAATTTATGATAGTACGTAATTTTTTTTAATTGTGATGGGGAGATGGTTAAAAAATTTGATGCCTTGATAAACATATTGATTTTGAGTTGCGGTATATTTTAGTTTTGGGATATCAATTTGATCTCTATATTTTTTTTGTATATGTCTACTATTTTTGGTACTATAAAATCTATGAAAAGTTGTATACTTGGATAGTCTTTTATTGTTTTTTAGAATAATTTTTATTATCATTTTTTGGGTGATTTCTATTTGTGACATTGAAGTTTTATATGCACCTCCCCATCTAATAATACCTTATTGCAAATGTGACTGTACAAACGCGTAATATATTATTTTCAGATAAGTAAGTGATAAGATGTTTCTGAGTCTAAAAAATATGTAAGCAGTTTTCTTTATTTTGTTTGTGAGATAAGTAATATGTCTTTCCATTTGAGATTGTTATCTATTATGATTCCAAGGTACTTGATACAGTCTTTTTCTACAATTGATGAACATTGGTCAGAAGTTTTTTCTCGAGTACAGGCTTTGGTGTGAATTTTAATATGAATTTCAGTGTTTTGTTTCTGTTGAATAGCAAATCGCAGAAAATATGTTTTATCGGTATTAATTGATTGTAAGTTATCATCCATCCACTTTTTTATGGTGTTAACATCCTCATTAGTCAATATATTAGCGTCAGTCCAAGTTTTTTCGTTAATTATTAGTACTGCAAAAGATATTATTTTACCATGTAATTTGAGTTTAAATATGTCATTAGAGTATATAATAAATATTGTATATCAAAGTCAGGTGCACTATTATGTTCATTTATTTTTACATTTTGTTTTCGGTTTGTTAGATAACTTATTACCCATTGTTATTAACTTATTGCGATCAAGGCCAATGTTTTTAAGTTTATTATATAGGTTCTTATGTGATATGCTATCAAAGGCTTTCCTAAATATGCCAATGCATTTGTCACTGTCATCTACGTGTTTGTTAATTATTGAAATTAGTTTTTGCGATAGCATCTTGTGTACTAATTTTTTCAATGATTCTACATTGGTTCTCATTTATGATGTTATTATTGCGGATATATGCTATGAGCTGTTCATTAACAATTTTTTTTGTATATGTTGGCGGTAATTTTTGATGTCTTTTTTATTTCCTGTTTTAAATATTGGTGTTATAAATTTTTGTTTATAGTTAGATGGGAATACTTCATTTTGAAAGCTAATATTTATAATATGGGTTATGGGTTTGGTAAGAGTCAATATATATTTTTTAAGTATTTTTGTTGTGATTTGGAGGTAATCAGAAGTTGTATCATTTTTTTAAATTATTTATAATTTTTTAAATATCATTTTCAGTTATGGTTTGGAATTTATGAATTGGAGATATTCATGGGTGCAGTTTGGTGATATGGTTAGTGTTTCGGCATCATAAATTGGTGATATATTTTTGGGTAGATTTTTTCGCACATTTGAAAAGTAATTATTAAAGATTTTAGCAAATTTAGTGGCTTCTAAATCACCGTTGATAATAGTATTTTCATAATTTCCTTTACATTTATTTTGTGTTTTGTCTTTTCGGTTATTTTATTTATCGTTTGCCAAATAGTTTTACTTGTTTTTACGTGTTCAATTTGTTTCTTAAAATATTCTTCATTTGTTTTCTTGATGAGAGATAGTAAATTGTTTCTGTATCTTTTCCAGTACGTTTTTAGATGTTCGTTATACGGATATTTCTTTGTTTGTAAGAATATTTGTTGTTTTTTTCTAATGGATATTATCAGACCATGATTTTATATTACGGTATTTTGCGGGTTGTTTATTGCAAATTTTTGTTAATGTTTCATTTATATGTTTTGCAAGTGTTTTTTAGAAATTGTTTGCACATAATTCACCCTCGTTTTCTTCAAGCATATCGTTCCAGGTTTCTCTGGATAATTTGTATTTAAATTTTTCTTTGTTAATAATATTATGTGTCGTTTTAATGTTTATTTTTTGTGTGACATTATTTGAGGTTTTGTTATATATTAATATACATATGTAGTGTTCAGTTATATTTGTTTTCCAAATTATTGCTGCTGGTTTTTTATGTTGTTTATGTTTGTTCATATATAGTCAAGGCAAAATGGACGTTGATCTTCCATGCATCGAGTGTAGTTATTTATGCATGCCTTATAATTATGTTCAGTCATTAGGTTCATATATTCATCTTTATTTATGCTAATATAGGTCGAAGCAATGTTAATATTTATATCATCCACTATTATATTTGATTTGTTACTTATATTTAGTAAAATATTTTTTAAGTTCTTTAAAAATATGGATACATTCGAGTTAGATATTCTGTATATAGCAATTATATTATAAGTTATTTTTTGTAGTTTCATTTCATTTTAATTTACACCAAATCTCAGTTTGTTTATTTGGATGTTCTTTCGTACAATTTTTTGTAGATTTTCGCTTGTGATATCCTTTTTGTTGGATTTTATAATTATTGGAAATTATGGTTCGGGAATTTGTGATACTGTAGTTCTTTCTTTTGTTATATTCGCATAAGTTATGTTTTTGTTTTCACTTTCACTCTGAACTTTTTCAATTTTATTTATATAGTTCATATTTTTATTAATAAGGGTTGTTTGCAGATTTATTATTTGGTCTTGAAAGCATGACTTTTCTTCTTCTTTTGATACTATTTCTTCCAAATTCGTGACACATTTTTCAATAGCGTTGTACCTAAAGTCTTTTTGACCTTTGGTTTCTGTTTTTGATACGCTTGTGATTTTTTCTATGTCGGTCCGTAAGGTGTTAAATATTTCGTCCATGATGCCGCAGTTACGCGGCGTTGATGTAGGTATACACTAAAAACAATACTTGCAGTGACACCTTCGTACTGGACGGCGTCCGATACGATACTTAAATCAATGTTCTAAATTTAAAATTATTATGTCTGATGCATTTTATAGTTTTGCTTAATATTGTCGATTTAAAACACCACGATGCCGTTTTTTGTTTCCAAGAACTTTTCTCACGAACAACCTACCTCTATTCATTCGAGATCGTCCCATCTCTAGCTCAAATTGAGTTTTTATGTGTCTTATCTATGAGCTTTTTGATAATATTTTGTCTTTTAGGACACTTGGACATCTCAGTATATTTCTTATCTATGGACATCTTTATATTATCTATGTTTAGGACTTGTCAAGTCGAATTGTTAGGAAATATCAAGATTGGTATATAATCTGGTTTAATTTAGTACAATTTCACTGAAAGTTGTGATTATAAATTTGAACAAACTGTTTTTGAGCTGAGCTTTTAAGCTTTCTGAAGCGTTGAAACTTTCAGGTTTGGCTTTTAAGTTTACTTCCTATTTGTATATATTTATATTATTTACTCTTTTATTCCGACGATTAATGTACACATTAGTAAAGTGTATATTTCGCCCTAAAAGTGACTGATATCGCGTAGAGATAACATATGTCCCCCCCGCGGCCCAAATTTGACGTCTCTAATTTTTTATGGGGTTATCTCAAAAGTCATGTTTACTTGGATAGCCACAATAACCCAACTTGAGGCGAATATTTGTCAAGAGGTAACCAATATCCCACACGCTTTGTGTCATAGAGTTTCAAATCCTGGGTACCAGATTCTTCATGAACGTTTCACGCGACAAATCTAGCATATTTTGAATGCAGAATTCAAATTGTGGCACCTATAAAAAGTTTGAAAAATCGTATGCAATATTTCTATGCATATGCCATTTATGCAATGTAGAAATGTGACAATATATCCTAACATATGTCTAATTTTAAATATTTTCAATGCTTCCGGTCATTACATACGTCAGTGCATCTTCAATCTGCGTCTTTGAAATACATATTTAAGAACTACCTTGACACAATCACAATTAAACCGACTGGCTTTGATATATGTATTGTTGAATAATGGAGGCAATCCCATATTGATAGCATGATAGTGTGACGCCTTCAGCTCATGTTGCAGGAGCAAACTTCCTTCATGGCAATTGCAGGTCCTAGGGAAGGATGCCGGACACGTTTTATACACAATCAAACGGTTGGGGCTAACCATCTGGTCAGTGGTAAAGACCTCGACTGGAATAAGGTGGGAGAACCAGGTCATGTAGAATTCGTGACCAGCATCATGAGAGTTTCGCACGAATACATCACACGCATCACAACATAACTTTGTACAGTTTTATTGACTTAGTTTCTCAGTTCGTAGTAGTTCGTCAGCTGTAATAAATCATCTCAAGTGGCTCTTAATATTTGTATTTCTGAAATTCACCAAGTCACTTTGAATTTTAGTTTTTAAATATGGTGTTATAAAACGGGTGTGTTGTTGTTTAGCGGAATATAATTATATTACTTTTTTTAAATTCGAAAATATGACTTCAGAAAATTATCAATGTGATTAGGAAATATTTGCAGATAATTTATCTGATCTTTCTAGGGATTATTTGCCTGAATTTGACAGTGATAGTTACGACACAAGTGACAGTGAAGAGTTCCCTCGCAGGAGAAGGGTGTCAGTGATGCCCTTACAATTCAGTGATTCTGAAGAAAGTGATGCGGAGGAAGAGGAAGTTACGGAATGGTCTGAAATAGACAATCCACCTAATATGTAACCATTTTTAGGTCACGTTAGTGTTTGTGTACCACCAAGCGATCCTGAAAACATAATGAACATAGTAAAACTGTTCATCGGAGATGATTTACTTGAGATGATGATAGAGGAAAGCCATAGATACCGCATACAAAACGAATCACGGACCAAAAAAATGAAAAAATGCATCAAATAGAAGTCCATAAGTCTCGTAGAGATGAAAAAATTTTTAGAACTGATTTTGCTTATGGGACAAGTTCAAAAAGACACAAGAGATGATTATTGGTCAACAGATCCGTGTATCGAAATACCTATTTATTCAAAAATAATGAATCGTGATCGTTTTAGACAGTGGCAATCGTGGCACTTTTCTAATGATGAGAACATCACGAATCCCAGCGATCGACTTGAAAAAGTTAGTCCAATTGTGACATACCTTATACCAAGGTTTTCTTCTCTCTACAACCCTCAAAGGGAACTGTCTCTGGATGATATTGTCCCGTGGTGGGGAAGACTTTCATTTAAAGTGTATAATGCAACAAAAATAGTAAAATATGGGGTTATTGTGTGAATGGTTAATGAAGCCACTACGGGATTCATTTGCAATCTCGAAATTTACAGCGGAAAAGGAAGAAGATTATTAGAGATTATTCATTCGCTTCTCGGTCCATATTAAAATTTGTGGCATCGTATACATGGATAATTATTATAATAGTGTGCAAACTAGTGAAGTACTCCTACAACATAAAATAAGAACGTGCGGAACAATGAGAATAAACCAAGGTTTTTCAGAATGTTTTAAAATGGCGAATCTTAATGTAGGCCAAAGTATTTTCCGTCGACGAAAAGATATATTTTTGCAACACTGGAAATCTAAGAAAGATGTTCGAATGATCTCAACAATACATTGGTCTATTATCCTAGAAAGCCACAACATCTATTAGGCTACAACGTATTTGGAAACCTCAGCGTGTTATAGAATATAACAAATATATGAAAGGCGTTGATCGTGCAGATCAGTATTTACCGTATTAATTTTGTATTACGAAAAACAAAAAAATGGACCAAGAGAGTTGTGATGTTTTTGTCGAATTGAGCCTTATTTACTTCTTTTAAAGTGTACAAAACATTAAATCCAACCAAAGTACCAAGATACAAACGGTTTTTGCGCACCGTTTAAAAATTTTGGATATCCGACCGTGCTTGTGGAACCGACATGAATCTGGAGGAACCGGGACCATCCACATCTCAGTTACCAAGAAATGCAGTCAAAAGCGATCCTCCAGGGAGGTTATCACTCTATATGAAAAAACATCGAACGACTAAAATTGTTACCGGCGGTAAAAAAAATATCCACAAAGACAGTGTTGTGTGTGTTCTGTACATAAAAATAAAAGTTTTACTAGTTATATGTGTACATTTTTTGACATACCTCTTCATAGGAGTGAATGTTTTTATAAATACCATACTTTATCTAGATATTAGAACAATAGTTTTTGTGTACATTTATGTCACAGTGAACATGTTGTAAATATGTGATTGCCTCAATGTACTTACAAAAATATAAGCGATTTGTTTCTAAAAAGTGTACAATATCGAGAACCATACTAAGTGAGTATTCCAAATTTCATTAGAAAATTACTAACGGTTTGGAAGATAGAGCATTTTTTATAAAGTTTTATTTTTTTTATCACATTCCGATGGTTAATAAAGAATTTAACTTTTACTAAATTAATTTATTATCGTGGATAATCGCTCATAAAATGTAGTCTGGTAACAGAGATTATTCCTAATTTAAGTGTTTAATATGTTATGTTCATTAATTTTGTAAGATTTGTCATAATTTATTAATTATGTAAGCAAATTTGATTTTTATTAATATTTTATAAAAATAATAAAGAAATTTTTTAATTTTTTTGATGAAAAACAACATTATTTTGTATAATTCGTTTATACCCCAGGTCAGATACACCCCCCGCAAACCCGCATTGTAACCGACTTCCACTGTATATTTAATAACTTTATTTCAAAGGAGATCATGAAATTGAATGCCGTCTGTCTAATCCTTCAACCTGAATTTGACACATTAGAATATTTGACTGTTCAATTTTGTTTTTTATTATTATAAAAAAGTAATATATACCTATTTACCACCCACCCAATGTATGTACGTTGCCAAGCAATCGTTTTCTTACGGATGAAACTTTAAAATGTCAAAAATCAATGATAATTTTTTCTATTTTTAACATTTATTGAATTAAAATTTTTATTATCCAGATTTCACTCCTTTAACGTAGACTTCAGTTTAGTCAAAGAGTCAGAGAATATCTTTTCTTTTACTTACATTAAAACAAATAAAATTGAATTGTAAAAACATATTTTGGGTACTCATTATATTATTTAAATACTTGAATAAAATATTATGCTGTTGACCCTTTGAAACGTCATATCTGGTTTGCCTGTTAATGGGTTCCATCGAAAAGAAAATAATGACAAATTTTTTAAGTAAATAGAAGCATCACAAGACAATTGAGAGTTTTGGAAATTAGACAATTTATTAAAACCGTGTGTTTCAGATGAATAAGGAAGAGTGACTCCGTGCTGTAAGAAAATTACAGCGTCCGAAGTGCTTCTGCTGGACTTTGCGTGCGCAAGAAATTTCCAATTGATATGGTAAGTTTTAATCAAAAACTGCTTGTCCATGTGGCCATTTCATAATAATTATGTTATCTAAACCGCAATGGTTTTGTTGTCACTCTTACCTATTATTAAACAATGATATTGAGCAGTCGCTGTGAAATGATCTCATTTTATATAGCCTTCAGCAGCCTTTGGGAGGCTTCATGTTGGACAATTATTACGTTATTGTCAAAGAGATTGAACTATCTAGAGTGTTGAACTATCCTCTTGTACGGAGAAAAATTTTGAAGCCAGATCTTGTAATATGCGGGTTGAATGATTAGCAGTTCTCGAAAATACCGAAACGTAAAGGGCGTCACTTACAATAACACTATAACGCTTAAACTGTCAAAGAAATTTACGTTTAAAAATCTCAAACGCTTTTGATCCTGAATTATCAATGTTTCTACACGGTAACATACACACAACTTCCAAAAATTAGATAGATATGGAGGTTGATTAAAGGGATACTTCGATATTTTCCCATTTAATATAATATAAATTGCTTCTTCTCTATGAGAGATCTATAATTTGTTAAAAATATATGCGTTTAGAAGTAACTTTATTAGCAAAATGAATGTGTTCTTTGGTTTGCAACGCATCCAATTATCCAAAATGTGACCACCTCGTACATCGCTCTTCCATATCTACAAAAATCTTTTCAGATTCTAGTATATTCCAGATTAATTTAACCATATAACGTAGATCTAAAAGCGAGGGTACTTTTGTCTTTGTTAATGTTGTGACAAAATGATCAGGATCGGTCAAATGACATCTTAATTGCTTGCACATTGATTATTGGGAGGACAGCCGTCAAATATTATCGATCTTACATCTACTCCAGCGTCGTGAGCTTTGCTTAAACAGATTTTCATTAAGTTTTTGCACAGATTTAACTCTATCGACAAACAATAATGCTAATGGTAACCTCCTGTTATCATTCATACAAACTGGCAAGAATACTGGAGTGTCGACTGATGTTCACTACCATATTTATTCTTCCCAATTATTTCATTAAACAGCCGGATGTGCATTTCATCCATTACTAAATTACTAATTTATTTTTATTCAACAAGATTTGATTTGATTTGATTTTTAATGCCATAAAATCTTCCTCGGTAAATCCAAGTTGGCCATTTGTAGATTTATACCGATTGTATGTTTTATTATGAAGTGGATGTGTGTTCAGTGATTGATGATCTAACATATTGGTAAGCCTTCGGTACATAGTAATGATGCATTAGAACGAACGTTCTCAAACCGGGATTGTGTTTCTTCAGTTTTGGACCGGATGACAAAGTTCTTTTAATGAGGTCTTGAATTGGTATATTAATGTCCGTAACCTTAATAAGTTTACCTTTCAATTTTCATTTTCTTGGTTTATCAGTAATATCTAACTGTCTATCTCGATCTTCGAATGAGAAAGCACTCTGAACCAAAATATTATCAACAGGTAATTGAAAAAGAAAGTAGTGTATATTAGGTTGAGTCATAAATAACTTCTGTTTTTTTTCAAAAAAAGATGTAAATTAATCTAAAATGTATTCTCTATTATTTGATATGACTTGTTCCCATTTTGTTATCAATTTATCGATTCCTTTCCCATGAAATATGGCCGGTTTCGACTAGAAGAACCGTACGCACTGGATATTTTTTGAGTGTGTTTTTTTATTCTCCATTTTTAACGTAAAATTTAATGTGCACAACACTATACTGTCGTTTAGAGACTAGCCGAACTTAACTGTGTGACGAAAACAAAAATCCCTCATCTGGGTTCGTAAACAACAATAGTAGGCACTGTCTACTCGGGCGCAAGTTATTTATGACTCAACCTAATAGTAATGTGTACTTATCCATTTAACATTTTCCTTTTTTCAAATTCAATGAAATCTCATTAGTTAACTAATATTATGCGGAGCTGTGAAAAAAATGTTTTAGTTAGCTCATAATTTATAGAAATAATAATATTTTTCAAAATATTACAATTTTTTTACACATATATTCCATTCCATTTGTTGGACTGACTGATGAAGTTCAACTATAATAAAAGCAGTTCAAGTATATTAGTTCATTTTATCCAAATACATAATTGCTTTATTTTCATTATACCTAATCCGCAATGATGTATTTCATATTAATTTCTAGTAATTAATTAATTAAAACTTAAAAAAATACTTCTTACCTGTGAAATCTTATATCGCTTAATGCTTTTGATGATTTATTAGAGTTTGATGAACACAGTTTGACAGCACAAGTCACCATTTTGAATAATTAAACCACTTAAAAAGCGCACTTTGTTTTAAGTATGTAAATTACTCACAATTATTGAACATTTATTATATGTTGTTTATATTTATATATATATATATATATATATATATATATATATATATATATGTGTGTGTGTGTGAACATTTTATTTATTTGTATTTTCCTCGTAATATTTCTTAACATAAATAATATTTCGTAACTTTAATGTATTATCTTATGGTGAATTGGGTCTTAAAAGAAAACCCGATCACACTGGAATAAATGCATTTTAAGATGTCTTCAAATATAAGGTTATTTAAAAAAATTCAATTCTGTGAAATCACATAACTTTTTTCCTAATTCCTGCAGTTTACTAAAATCTTTTCAATTAAAGTTAGTCAGCGCTCCCTGCAGGATGGAGACTTTGCGTGTCTCGCAATCCACGGGATGCGCAGTTGTGATATGTTATTTCGGGTTGTGGGGGTTTTATTTCTAGACGTTAAGTTAAAAATAAAGTGCAATTTAAATATATTTTAATAAACTTTGTGCCCTGCGATTATATTTCCAAATGTTAGAAAATAATTTGTTCTGTAAAAATAAATCAAATAGAAATAAAGCACAAGTTTAATGTTTAATAATTTATTAACAAAATTGGATACACAGTATCACATATATGCTTACTTATCTAGTGCAAAAATAATATTTACTTAATTAAATAATTTATTAACAAAATTGGATACACAGTATCACATATATGCTTACTTATCTAGTGCAAAAATAATATTTACTTAATTAAATAATTTATTAACAAAATTGGATACACAGTATCACATATATGCTTACTTATCTAGTGCAAAAATAATATTTACTTAATTAAATAATTTATAAATAAATAACTTTCTATACAAAATATATATTTTTTTACATTCATTTAATTGATCTATTCTATAATATATTAATTATGTATTTAGAAAAAAAATAGATCAGGAAATAGAGTGTCGGTTGAGGGGGAGCAAATATTGCAATATCCAGAGGAGGGCCCTCCAGAACTACCTTCACCTCTACATTTAAAATATTATTAATTAACGAGTTGCCATGTATGTCAGTTGTCCCCCCTCCCTCCTGCGGTTCTTTCGCCACCCTCTTCGTCCATGTCCACCGGCAGGGGATCCAACTGGAAAGAAAAATCATTTTAATTTTGAATCAAACAAGATGACTTCTATGTAGAGGGTATTGTACCTGTTAATGAGCGTCTGAGATCATGATGATTTCAAAAAATTCACTTAATGCGTATTGTTTTTTTGACATTTTTTCTATTTCTGTTCAAAATCATGGAAATTTTTTGATCACCTAAAAAAAGGAAACTCTCGCTAGACAGATAACTGATGTTAGAAGACGATTCAACACGGATAAAACGTTTAGTACATAATAGGTGTAATCTTGCGCAGTTTTCAGTTAACATAATCCCTTTCAACGAAACTGAGTAGTAGTAGTTTGTTCAGTAAGAACGTTATGCGAATTGAACAAACAAATTTAATGTCTGCAAATTATCTCGCAGGATCAGTACCATGCTGCATACAGAAGGATTGTCGGAATTAAAAACCCTATCTACGCTAGTTATGCTAATTTGAGAAATAGTTTAAATGGTCCATACTTTTCAGAAATATATTAAGTGTGAAATTTACTTAAAGCGGAGTTCATTAATTTGGCTTCCGAGAGGCACACACAGTACCAAATAAGTTGTAAATAAAATTAAAATATTAGATATGTAATGATGGTAAAGTTACATGCTGAAGTCGTCGGGATCTTTTCGGTGGTTGCGGTTTGTTACTGGCTTGATCCTCGATAATTGTGTCCAGTTTTTTGTCTGCCCCTTGTAACAAGTTGCCATGTACGTTCCTCCTTCCTCCTCCCGACCTCCCGCCCCCCTCCACGTCCATGTCCACTGGCAGAGGATCCAACTGGAAAGAAAAATCATTTTAATTTTGAATCAAACAAGATGACTTCTACGTACAGCGTATTATACCTTTGAAGCCATGATTTCCAAAAAATTCACTTACGCGTATTGTTTTTTTGGAATTTTTTCTATTTCTGTTCAAAATCACGGAAAATATTTTGACCTTCTAAAAAATGCAATCTATCTCGCCTCGCTTGACAGATAACTGATGTTAGAATATGAACCGATACGGATAAGAAGTCTAGTACATAATAGGTGTAATCGTGCACAGTTTTCATTTAACATAATTCCTTTCAAAGAAACTGAGTAGAAGTAGTTTGTTCGGTAAGAACGTTATGCGAATTGAACAAACAAATTTGATATCTGGAAATTATCTCGCGGGATCAGTACCATGTTGCGTACAGAAGGATTTTCGGAATTAAAAACCCTATCTACGCTAGTTACGCTGATCCGTGTAATCCAAGGAAAAATCTAAACGGTCCATACTTTTCAAAAATATACCAAGTGTGAAATTTACAAAAAGCGGAGTTCATTAGTTTGGCTTTCGAGAGGCTCACACAATATCAAATAAGTTGGAAATAAAATTAAAATTTTAGATATATAATGATGGTAAAATTACATGCTGAAGTCGTCGGGATCTTCTAGGTTGCGGTTTATTACTGGCATGATCCTCGATAATCGTGTCCAGTGTTTTGTGTGCCCCTTGTAACAAGTTGCCATATACGTTCTTCCTTCCTCCTCCCGACCTCCCGCCCCACTCCACGTCCATGTCCACTGGCAGGGGATCCAACTGGAAAGAAAAATCATTTTAATTTTGAATCAAACAAGATGATTTCTACGTACAGCGTATTATACCTCTGATTTACAATAAATTCACTTATGCGTATTGTTTTTTTGACATTTTTTCTATTTGTGTTCAAAGTCATGGAAAATTTTTCGATCACCTAAAAAATGCAATCTCTCTCGCTAAACAAATAAGTGATGTTAGAATATGAACCAACACGCATAAAACGTTTAGTACATAATAGGTGTAATCGTGCGCAGTTTTCAGTTAACATAATCCCTTTCAAAGAAACTGAGTAGTAGTAGTTTGTTCAGTAAGAACGTTATGCGAATTGAACAAACAAATTTAATATCTGCAAATTATCTCGCAGGATCAGTACCATGTTGCATACAGAAGGTTTGCGAAATTAAAAACCATATCTACGCTAGTTATGCTAATTTGAGAAATGGTCCATACTTTTCAGAAATATATAAAGTGTAAAATTTACTTAAAGCGGAGTTCGTTAGTTTGGCTTCCGCGAGGCTCACACAGTACCAAATATGTTGTAAATAAAATTAAAATGTTAGATATATAATGATGGTAAAATTACATGCTGAAGCCGTCGGGATCTTCTAAGTTGCGGTTCATTACTGGCACGATCCTCGATAATCGTGTCCAGATTTTTGTTTGCCCCTTGTAATAAGTTGCCATGTACGTTCCTCCTTCCTCCTCTCGATCTCCCGCCCCCCTCCACGTCCATGTCCACTGGCAGGGGATCCAACTGGAAAGAAAAATTATTTTAATTTTAAATCAAACAAGATGACTTCTACGTACAGCGTATTATACCTTTGAAGCCATGATGATTTCAAAAAAATTCACTTTTGTGTATTTTTTTTTTGAAATTTTTTCTATTTCTGTTCAAAATCACGGAAAATATTTTGATCTTCTAAATAATGCAATCTATCTCGCCTCGCTTGACATAACTGATGTTAGAATATGAACCAACACGGATAAGAAGTCTACTACATGATAGGTGTAATCGTGCACAGTTTTCAGTTAACATAATCCCTTTCAAAGAAACTGAGTAGTAGTAGTTTGTTCAGTAAGAACGTTATGCGAATTGAACAAACAAATTTGATATTTGGAAATTATCTCGCAGGATCAGTACCATGTTGCATACAGAAGGATTTTCTGAATTAAAAACCCTATCTACACTAGTTACGTTAATCCGTGTAATTTAAGAATAAGTCTAAATGGTCCATGCTTTTCAGAAATATACCAAGTGTGAAATTTACTTAAAGCGGAGTTCATTAGTTCGGTTTCCGAGAGGCTCACACAGTATCAAATAAGTTGTAAATAAAATTGAAATCTTAGATATATAATGATGGTATAATTACGTGTTGAAGTCGTCGAGAACGTCTCGGATATGGTACCGAAGCTTGATGTATGTTGACCTTGTCCAGTCTTTCGGCGTTTGATTCCTGGTATTCAGGGTCCTTTTCTGAAATCAAAATTAATCTTGTAAATAATAATTTATTAAAGTTTTAGGCAATATTGGTGGTGGATCGTACTAAGCATCATAACAATCTTCCCAAATAGCAGGACGTCAGACATTGAGTGCTCTTTGAGAAGAAGAAAATAAGAAGTCGATCCTCTCAAGCGATGAAGATACGGCTTCCAGATAGAACTAAGAAACCGTTTCGAGTACAAAATCTCTAATGTGAACCGTCCGGCCTTCATATTAAAGGTTGCATACTCACTATGGCTTTAATGGACCGTGCCGAACACATTGCTGAACCGCAAGTTGTCGAGGGGATACTTCCAACACTTTCAACAACTGCAAAATATTGAGAAAAAATATTCATTAATGGAAAATCAGCTGAAAGTAATCTCACTAATGTCAAAAAGTACAGCACAGAAAGATGTGAGGAGTACGCGCTTTGCACTGCCGGGGAAACATTGTCAATATTACTGCATCTCTCGTCATCTACATCGCATCATCTGTCATCTCTCTGGCGGACTTCGGGAGGAAGTCAGATCATTGACCAGTGCAAGCGTGAAAACATCTCCCCGGGGAGGCGTGCATGTTAAACCTGCGCTAATGTACACACTGACTAACCCCTGCGGGCATTCTAACCTTTGCGTGGCTGATGGGTACGAATGAGACATGAAAATAGATGTTTACACATATCTTGGGCTTTTTCCAAATAAGATTTAACAAGAATGTTCAATTTAATGTATACATAATGAAAAATTGTAGTGTTTAAAAATATAAAGCGAGAGAGCGACAGAGTCGCTTCAAGAGAGGCCTTCGTCAAACATATTCAGCAACAGTGCCATTAGCGTGCCTCACAATTGTATACAATTCAATTAAACAGAAATACAATTGACATTACTAGCTCAAGAAGAAAGGTTAATTGGGACAATTTGTAATATACCTTGTCAGACGCTGAGAAAATCGTATAATAATCTTATAATATAGTTTTTAGTGATTTTTGTTATTAAAATAAGTAATTAAATGCACTCACTTGACATTCTAGGCATTTTTCTATAAAATTTTGAAATCTCCGA